>OZ038430.1:164910-1521442 GCA_964036235.1 Heterorhabditis bacteriophora
CGTTCCGATGAACGCGAATAGAAAGCGTTATCCAGCCGGTTAGCGCTATAGCACATCGGCATTTCTATGAACGCTGCTGTCGAAGACGTCTAGACTAGAAGTGAAATTATGGCCTTGTGGCCTAATGGATAAGGCGTCGGACTTCGGATCCGAAGATTGCAGGTTCGAGTCCTGCCAGGGTCGAAACGTTTTGTAGCCACGTTCACGTTCCGATGAACGCGAATAGAAAGCGTTATCCAGCCGGTTAGCGCTATAGCACATCGGCATTTCTATGAACGCTGCTGTCGAAGACGTCTAGACTAGAAGTGAAATTATGGCCTTGTGGCCTAATGGATAAGGCGTCGGACTTCGGATCCGAAGATTGCAGGTTCGAGTCCTGCCAGGGTCGAAACGTTTTGTAGCCACGTTCACGTTCCGATGAACGCGAATAGAAAGCGTTATCCAGCCGGTTAGCGCTATAGCACATCGGCATTTCTATGAACGCTGCTGTCGAAGACGTCTAGACTAGAAGTGAAATTATGGCCTTGTGGCCTAATGGATAAGGCGTCGGACTTCGGATCCGAAGATTGCAGGTTCGAGTCCTGCCAGGGTCGAAACGTTTTGTAGCCACGTTCACGTTCCGATGAACGCGAATAGAAAGCGTTATCCAGCCGGTTAGCGCTATAGCACATCGGCATTTCTATGAACGCTGCTGTCGAAGACGTCTAGACTAGAAGTGAAATTATGGCCTTGTGGCCTAATGGATAAGGCGTCGGACTTCGGATCCGAAGATTGCAGGTTCGAGTCCTGCCAGGGTCGAAACGTTTTGTAGCCACGTTCACGTTCCGATGAACGCGAATAGAAAGCGTTATCCAGCCGGTTAGCGCTATAGCACATCGGCATTTCTATGAACGCTGCTGTCGAAGACGTCTAGACTAGAAGTGAAATTATGGCCTTGTGGCCTAATGGATAAGGCGTCGGACTTCGGATCCGAAGATTGCAGGTTCGAGTCCTGCCAGGGTCGAAACGTTTTGTAGCCACGTTCACGTTCCGATGAACGCGAATAGAAAGCGTTATCCAGCCGGTTAGCGCTATAGCACATCGGCATTTCTATGAACGCTGCTGTCGAAGACGTCTAGACTAGAAGTGAAATTATGGCCTTGTGGCCTAATGGATAAGGCGTCGGACTTCGGATCCGAAGATTGCAGGTTCGAGTCCTGCCAGGGTCGAAACGTTTTGTAGCCACGTTCACGTTCCGATGAACGCGAATAGAAAGCGTTATCCAGCCGGTTAGCGCTATAGCACATCGGCATTTCTATGAACGCTGCTGTCGAAGACGTCTAGACTAGAAGTGAAATTATGGCCTTGTGGCCTAATGGATAAGGCGTCGGACTTCGGATCCGAAGATTGCAGGTTCGAGTCCTGCCAGGGTCGAAACGTTTTGTAGCCACGTTCACGTTCCGATGAACGCGAATAGAAAGCGTTATCCAGCCGGTTAGCGCTATAGCACATCGGCATTTCTATGAACGCTGCTGTCGAAGACGTCTAGACTAGAAGTGAAATTATGGCCTTGTGGCCTAATGGATAAGGCGTCGGACTTCGGATCCGAAGATTGCAGGTTCGAGTCCTGCCAGGGTCGAAACGTTTTGTAGCCACGTTCACGTTCCGATGAACGCGAATAGAAAGCGTTATCCAGCCGGTTAGCGCTATAGCACATCGGCATTTCTATGAACGCTGCTGTCGAAGACGTCTAGACTAGAAGTGAAATTATGGCCTTGTGGCCTAATGGATAAGGCGTCGGACTTCGGATCCGAAGATTGCAGGTTCGAGTCCTGCCAGGGTCGAAACGTTTTGTAGCCACGTTCACGTTCCGATGAACGCGAATAGAAAGCGTTATCCAGCCGGTTAGCGCTATAGCACATCGGCATTTCTATGAACGCTGCTGTCGAAGACGTCTAGACTAGAAGTGAAATTATGGCCTTGTGGCCTAATGGATAAGGCGTCGGACTTCGGATCCGAAGATTGCAGGTTCGAGTCCTGCCAGGGTCGAAACGTTTTGTAGCCACGTTCACGTTCCGATGAACGCGAATAGAAAGCGTTATCCAGCCGGTTAGCGCTATAGCACATCGGCATTTCTATGAACGCTGCTGTCGAAGACGTCTAGACTAGAAGTGAAATTATGGCCTTGTGGCCTAATGGATAAGGCGTCGGACTTCGGATCCGAAGATTGCAGGTTCGAGTCCTGCCAGGGTCGAAACGTTTTGTAGCCACGTTCACGTTCCGATGAACGCGAATAGAAAGCGTTATCCAGCCGGTTAGCGCTATAGCACATCGGCATTTCTATGAACGCTGCTGTCGAAGACGTCTAGACTAGAAGTGAAATTATGGCCTTGTGGCCTAATGGATAAGGCGTCGGACTTCGGATCCGAAGATTGCAGGTTCGAGTCCTGCCAGGGTCGAAACGTTTTGTAGCCACGTTCACGTTCCGATGAACGCGAATAGAAAGCGTTATCCAGCCGGTTAGCGCTATAGCACATCGGCATTTCTATGAACGCTGCTGTCGAAGACGTCTAGACTAGAAGTGAAATTATGGCCTTGTGGCCTAATGGATAAGGCGTCGGACTTCGGATCCGAAGATTGCAGGTTCGAGTCCTGCCAGGGTCGAAACGTTTTGTAGCCACGTTCACGTTCCGATGAACGCGAATAGAAAGCGTTATCCAGCCGGTTAGCGCTATAGCACATCGGCATTTCTATGAACGCTGCTGTCGAAGACGTCTAGACTAGAAGTGAAATTATGGCCTTGTGGCCTAATGGATAAGGCGTCGGACTTCGGATCCGAAGATTGCAGGTTCGAGTCCTGCCAGGGTCGAAACGTTTTGTAGCCACGTTCACGTTCCGATGAACGCGAATAGAAAGCGTTATCCAGCCGGTTAGCGCTATAGCACATCGGCATTTCTATGAACGCTGCTGTCGAAGACGTCTAGACTAGAAGTGAAATTATGGCCTTGTGGCCTAATGGATAAGGCGTCGGACTTCGGATCCGAAGATTGCAGGTTCGAGTCCTGCCAGGGTCGAAACGTTTTGTAGCCACGTTCACGTTCCGATGAACGCGAATAGAAAGCGTTATCCAGCCGGTTAGCGCTATAGCACATCGGCATTTCTATGAACGCTGCTGTCGAAGACGTCTAGACTAGAAGTGAAATTATGGCCTTGTGGCCTAATGGATAAGGCGTCGGACTTCGGATCCGAAGATTGCAGGTTCGAGTCCTGCCAGGGTCGAAACGTTTTGTAGCCACGTTCACGTTCCGATGAACGCGAATAGAAAGCGTTATCCAGCCGGTTAGCGCTATAGCACATCGGCATTTCTATGAACGCTGCTGTCGAAGACGTCTAGACTAGAAGTGAAATTATGGCCTTGTGGCCTAATGGATAAGGCGTCGGACTTCGGATCCGAAGATTGCAGGTTCGAGTCCTGCCAGGGTCGAAACGTTTTGTAGCCACGTTCACGTTCCGATGAACGCGAATAGAAAGCGTTATCCAGCCGGTTAGCGCTATAGCACATCGGCATTTCTATGAACGCTGCTGTCGAAGACGTCTAGACTAGAAGTGAAATTATGGCCTTGTGGCCTAATGGATAAGGCGTCGGACTTCGGATCCGAAGATTGCAGGTTCGAGTCCTGCCAGGGTCGAAACGTTTTGTAGCCACGTTCACGTTCCGATGAACGCGAATAGAAAGCGTTATCCAGCCGGTTAGCGCTATAGCACATCGGCATTTCTATGAACGCTGCTGTCGAAGACGTCTAGACTAGAAGTGAAATTATGGCCTTGTGGCCTAATGGATAAGGCGTCGGACTTCGGATCCGAAGATTGCAGGTTCGAGTCCTGCCAGGGTCGAAACGTTTTGTAGCCACGTTCACGTTCCGATGAACGCGAATAGAAAGCGTTATCCAGCCGGTTAGCGCTATAGCACATCGGCATTTCTATGAACGCTGCTGTCGAAGACGTCTAGACTAGAAGTGAAATTATGGCCTTGTGGCCTAATGGATAAGGCGTCGGACTTCGGATCCGAAGATTGCAGGTTCGAGTCCTGCCAGGGTCGAAACGTTTTGTAGCCACGTTCACGTTCCGATGAACGCGAATAGAAAGCGTTATCCAGCCGGTTAGCGCTATAGCACATCGGCATTTCTATGAACGCTGCTGTCGAAGACGTCTAGACTAGAAGTGAAATTATGGCCTTGTGGCCTAATGGATAAGGCGTCGGACTTCGGATCCGAAGATTGCAGGTTCGAGTCCTGCCAGGGTCGAAACGTTTTGTAGCCACGTTCACGTTCCGATGAACGCGAATAGAAAGCGTTATCCAGCCGGTTAGCGCTATAGCACATCGGCATTTCTATGAACGCTGCTGTCGAAGACGTCTAGACTAGAAGTGAAATTATGGCCTTGTGGCCTAATGGATAAGGCGTCGGACTTCGGATCCGAAGATTGCAGGTTCGAGTCCTGCCAGGGTCGAAACGTTTTGTAGCCACGTTCACGTTCCGATGAACGCGAATAGAAAGCGTTATCCAGCCGGTTAGCGCTATAGCACATCGGCATTTCTATGAACGCTGCTGTCGAAGACGTCTAGACTAGAAGTGAAATTATGGCCTTGTGGCCTAATGGATAAGGCGTCGGACTTCGGATCCGAAGATTGCAGGTTCGAGTCCTGCCAGGGTCGAAACGTTTTGTAGCCACGTTCACGTTCCGATGAACGCGAATAGAAAGCGTTATCCAGCCGGTTAGCGCTATAGCACATCGGCATTTCTATGAACGCTGCTGTCGAAGACGTCTAGACTAGAAGTGAAATTATGGCCTTGTGGCCTAATGGATAAGGCGTCGGACTTCGGATCCGAAGATTGCAGGTTCGAGTCCTGCCAGGGTCGAAACGTTTTGTAGCCACGTTCACGTTCCGATGAACGCGAATAGAAAGCGTTATCCAGCCGGTTAGCGCTATAGCACATCGGCATTTCTATGAACGCTGCTGTCGAAGACGTCTAGACTAGAAGTGAAATTATGGCCTTGTGGCCTAATGGATAAGGCGTCGGACTTCGGATCCGAAGATTGCAGGTTCGAGTCCTGCCAGGGTCGAAACGTTTTGTAGCCACGTTCACGTTCCGATGAACGCGAATAGAAAGCGTTATCCAGCCGGTTAGCGCTATAGCACATCGGCATTTCTATGAACGCTGCTGTCGAAGACGTCTAGACTAGAAGTGAAATTATGGCCTTGTGGCCTAATGGATAAGGCGTCGGACTTCGGATCCGAAGATTGCAGGTTCGAGTCCTGCCAGGGTCGAAACGTTTTGTAGCCACGTTCACGTTCCGATGAACGCGAATAGAAAGCGTTATCCAGCCGGTTAGCGCTATAGCACATCGGCATTTCTATGAACGCTGCTGTCGAAGACGTCTAGACTAGAAGTGAAATTATGGCCTTGTGGCCTAATGGATAAGGCGTCGGACTTCGGATCCGAAGATTGCAGGTTCGAGTCCTGCCAGGGTCGAAACGTTTTGTAGCCACGTTCACGTTCCGATGAACGCGAATAGAAAGCGTTATCCAGCCGGTTAGCGCTATAGCACATCGGCATTTCTATGAACGCTGCTGTCGAAGACGTCTAGACTAGAAGTGAAATTATGGCCTTGTGGCCTAATGGATAAGGCGTCGGACTTCGGATCCGAAGATTGCAGGTTCGAGTCCTGTCCAGGGTCGAAACGTTTTGTAGCCACGTTCACGTTCCGATGAACGCGAATAGAAAGCGTTATCCAGCCGGTTAGCGCTATAGCACATCGGCATTTCTATGAACGCTGCTGTCGAAGACGTCTAGACTAGAAGTGAAATTATGGCCTTGTGGCCTAATGGATAAGGCGTCGGACTTCGGATCCGAAGATTGCAGGTTCGAGTCCTGCCAGGGTCGAAACGTTTTGTAGCCACGTTCACGTTCCGATGAACGCGAATAGAAAGCGTTATCCAGCCGGTTAGCGCTATAGCACATCGGCATTTCTATGAACGCTGCTGTCGAAGACGTCTAGACTAGAAGTGAAATTATGGCCTTGTGGCCTAATGGATAAGGCGTCGGACTTCGGATCCGAAGATTGCAGGTTCGAGTCCTGCCAGGGTCGAAACGTTTTGTAGCCACGTTCACGTTCCGATGAACGCGAATAGAAAGCGTTATCCAGCCGGTTAGCGCTATAGCACATCGGCATTTCTATGAACGCTGCTGTCGAAGACGTCTAGACTAGAAGTGAAATTATGGCCTTGTGGCCTAATGGATAAGGCGTCGGACTTCGGATCCGAAGATTGCAGGTTCGAGTCCTGCCAGGGTCGAAACGTTTTGTAGCCACGTTCACGTTCCGATGAACGCGAATAGAAAGCGTTATCCAGCCGGTTAGCGCTATAGCACATCGGCATTTCTATGAACGCTGCTGTCGAAGACGTCTAGACTAGAAGTGAAATTATGGCCTTGTGGCCTAATGGATAAGGCGTCGGACTTCGGATCCGAAGATTGCAGGTTCGAGTCCTGCCAGGGTCGAAACGTTTTGTAGCCACGTTCACGTTCCGATGAACGCGAATAGAAAGCGTTATCCAGCCGGTTAGCGCTATAGCACATCGGCATTTCTATGAACGCTGCTGTCGAAGACGTCTAGACTAGAAGTGAAATTATGGCCTTGTGGCCTAATGGATAAGGCGTCGGACTTCGGATCCGAAGATTGCAGGTTCGAGTCCTGCCAGGGTCGAAACGTTTTGTAGCCACGTTCACGTTCCGATGAACGCGAATAGAAAGCGTTATCCAGCCGGTTAGCGCTATAGCACATCGGCATTTCTATGAACGCTGCTGTCGAAGACGTCTAGACTAGAAGTGAAATTATGGCCTTGTGGCCTAATGGATAAGGCGTCGGACTTCGGATCCGAAGATTGCAGGTTCGAGTCCTGCCAGGGTCGAAACGTTTTGTAGCCACGTTCACGTTCCGATGAACGCGAATAGAAAGCGTTATCCAGCCGGTTAGCGCTATAGCACATCGGCATTTCTATGAACGCTGCTGTCGAAGACGTCTAGACTAGAAGTGAAATTATGGCCTTGTGGCCTAATGGATAAGGCGTCGGACTTCGGATCCGAAGATTGCAGGTTCGAGTCCTGCCAGGGTCGAAACGTTTTGTAGCCACGTTCACGTTCCGATGAACGCGAATAGAAAGCGTTATCCAGCCGGTTAGCGCTATAGCACATCGGCATTTCTATGAACGCTGCTGTCGAAGACGTCTAGACTAGAAGTGAAATTATGGCCTTGTGGCCTAATGGATAAGGCGTCGGACTTCGGATCCGAAGATTGCAGGTTCGAGTCCTGCCAGGGTCGAAACGTTTTGTAGCCACGTTCACGTTCCGATGAACGCGAATAGAAAGCGTTATCCAGCCGGTTAGCGCTATAGCACATCGGCATTTCTATGAACGCTGCTGTCGAAGACGTCTAGACTAGAAGTGAAATTATGGCCTTGTGGCCTAATGGATAAGGCGTCGGACTTCGGATCCGAAGATTGCAGGTTCGAGTCCTGCCAGGGTCGAAACGTTTTGTAGCCACGTTCACGTTCCGATGAACGCGAATAGAAAGCGTTATCCAGCCGGTTAGCGCTATAGCACATCGGCATTTCTATGAACGCTGCTGTCGAAGACGTCTAGACTAGAAGTGAAATTATGGCCTTGTGGCCTAATGGATAAGGCGTCGGACTTCGGATCCGAAGATTGCAGGTTCGAGTCCTGCCAGGGTCGAAACGTTTTGTAGCCACGTTCACGTTCCGATGAACGCGAATAGAAAGCGTTATCCAGCCGGTTAGCGCTATAGCACATCGGCATTTCTATGAACGCTGCTGTCGAAGACGTCTAGACTAGAAGTGAAATTATGGCCTTGTGGCCTAATGGATAAGGCGTCGGACTTCGGATCCGAAGATTGCAGGTTCGAGTCCTGCCAGGGTCGAAACGTTTTGTAGCCACGTTCACGTTCCGATGAACGCGAATAGAAAGCGTTATCCAGCCGGTTAGCGCTATAGCACATCGGCATTTCTATGAACGCTGCTGTCGAAGACGTCTAGACTAGAAGTGAAATTATGGCCTTGTGGCCTAATGGATAAGGCGTCGGACTTCGGATCCGAAGATTGCAGGTTCGAGTCCTGCCAGGGTCGAAACGTTTTGTAGCCACGTTCACGTTCCGATGAACGCGAATAGAAAGCGTTATCCAGCCGGTTAGCGCTATAGCACATCGGCATTTCTATGAACGCTGCTGTCGAAGACGTCTAGACTAGAAGTGAAATTATGGCCTTGTGGCCTAATGGATAAGGCGTCGGACTTCGGATCCGAAGATTGCAGGTTCGAGTCCTGCCAGGGTCGAAACGTTTTGTAGCCACGTTCACGTTCCGATGAACGCGAATAGAAAGCGTTATCCAGCCGGTTAGCGCTATAGCACATCGGCATTTCTATGAACGCTGCTGTCGAAGACGTCTAGACTAGAAGTGAAATTATGGCCTTGTGGCCTAATGGATAAGGCGTCGGACTTCGGATCCGAAGATTGCAGGTTCGAGTCCTGCCAGGGTCGAAACGTTTTGTAGCCACGTTCACGTTCCGATGAACGCGAATAGAAAGCGTTATCCAGCCGGTTAGCGCTATAGCACATCGGCATTTCTATGAACGCTGCTGTCGAAGACGTCTAGACTAGAAGTGAAATTATGGCCTTGTGGCCTAATGGATAAGGCGTCGGACTTCGGATCCGAAGATTGCAGGTTCGAGTCCTGCCAGGGTCGAAACGTTTTGTAGCCACGTTCACGTTCCGATGAACGCGAATAGAAAGCGTTATCCAGCCGGTTAGCGCTATAGCACATCGGCATTTCTATGAACGCTGCTGTCGAAGACGTCTAGACTAGAAGTGAAATTATGGCCTTGTGGCCTAATGGATAAGGCGTCGGACTTCGGATCCGAAGATTGCAGGTTCGAGTCCTGCCAGGGTCGAAACGTTTTGTAGCCACGTTCACGTTCCGATGAACGCGAATAGAAAGCGTTATCCAGCCGGTTAGCGCTATAGCACATCGGCATTTCTATGAACGCTGCTGTCGAAGACGTCTAGACTAGAAGTGAAATTATGGCCTTGTGGCCTAATGGATAAGGCGTCGGACTTCGGATCCGAAGATTGCAGGTTCGAGTCCTGTCAGGGTCGAAACGTTTTGTAGCCACGTTCACGTTCCGATGAACGCGAATAGAAAGCGTTATCCAGCCGGTTAGCGCTATAGCACATCGGCATTTCTATGAACGCTGCTGTCGAAGACGTCTAGACTAGAAGTGAAATTATGGCCTTGTGGCCTAATGGATAAGGCGTCGGACTTCGGATCCGAAGATTGCAGGTTCGAGTCCTGCCAGGGTCGAAACGTTTTGTAGCCACGTTCACGTTCCGATGAACGCGAATAGAAAGCGTTATCCAGCCGGTTAGCGCTATAGCACATCGGCATTTCTATGAACGAACGCTGCCTGTCAGAAGACGTCTAGACTAGAGTTGAAATTATGGCCTTGTGGCTAATGGATAAGGCGTCGGACTTCGGATCCGAAGATTGCAGGTTCGAGTCCTGCAGGGTCGAAACGTTTTGTAGCCAAGTTTCACGTTCCGATGAACGCGAAGCTATAACGTTATCATCTTTTGCTATAGCACATCGGCATTTCTATGAACGCTGCTGTCGAAGACGTCTAGACTAGAAGTGAAATTATGGCCTTGTGGCCTAATGGATAAGGCGTCGGACTTCGGATCCGAAGATTGCAGGTTCGAGTCCTGCCAGGGTCGAAACGTTTTGTAGCCACGTTCACGTTCCGATGAACGCGAATAGAAAGCGTTATCCAGCCGGTTAGCGCTATAGCACATCGGCATTTCTATGAACGCTGCTGTCGAAGACGTCTAGACTAGAAGTGAAATTATGGCCTTGTGGCCTAATGGATAAGGCGTCGGACTTCGGATCCGAAGATTGCAGGTTCGAGTCCTGCCAGGGTCGAAACGTTTTGTAGCCACGTTCACGTTCCGATGAACGCGAATAGAAAGCGTTATCCAGCCGGTTAGCGCTATAGCACATCGGCATTTCTATGAACGCTGCTGTCGAAGACGTCTAGACTAGAAGTGAAATTATGGCCTTGTGGCCTAATGGATAAGGCGTCGGACTTCGGATCCGAAGATTGCAGGTTCGAGTCCTGCCAGGGTCGAAACGTTTTGTAGCCACGTTCACGTTCCGATGAACGCGAATAGAAAGCGTTATCCAGCCGGTTAGCGCTATAGCACATCGGCATTTCTATGAACGCTGCTGTCGAAGACGTCTAGACTAGAAGTGAAATTATGGCCTTGTGGCCTAATGGATAAGGCGTCGGACTTCGGATCCGAAGATTGCAGGTTCGAGTCCTGCCAGGGTCGAAACGTTTTGTAGCCACGTTCACGTTCCGATGAACGCGAATAGAAAGCGTTATCCAGCCGGTTAGCGCTATAGCACATCGGCATTTCTATGAACGCTGCTGTCGAAGACGTCTAGACTAGAAGTGAAATTATGGCCTTGTGGCCTAATGGATAAGGCGTCGGACTTCGGATCCGAAGATTGCAGGTTCGAGTCCTGCCAGGGTCGAAACGTTTTGTAGCCACGTTCACGTTCCGATGAACGCGAATAGAAAGCGTTATCCAGCCGGTTAGCGCTATAGCACATCGGCATTTCTATGAACGCTGCTGTCGAAGACGTCTAGACTAGAAGTGAAATTATGGCCTTGTGGCCTAATGGATAAGGCGTCGGACTTCGGATCCGAAGATTGCAGGTTCGAGTCCTGCCAGGGTCGAAACGTTTTGTAGCCACGTTCACGTTCCGATGAACGCGAATAGAAAGCGTTATCCAGCCGGTTAGCGCTATAGCACATCGGCATTTCTATGAACGCTGCTGTCGAAGACGTCTAGACTAGAAGTGAAATTATGGCCTTGTGGCCTAATGGATAAGGCGTCGGACTTCGGATCCGAAGATTGCAGGTTCGAGTCCTGCCAGGGTCGAAACGTTTTGTAGCCACGTTCACGTTCCGATGAACGCGAATAGAAAGCGTTATCCAGCCGGTTAGCGCTATAGCACATCGGCATTTCTATGAACGCTGCTGTCGAAGACGTCTAGACTAGAAGTGAAATTATGGCCTTGTGGCCTAATGGATAAGGCGTCGGACTTCGGATCCGAAGATTGCAGGTTCGAGTCCTGCCAGGGTCGAAACGTTTTGTAGCCACGTTCACGTTCCGATGAACGCGAATAGAAAGCGTTATCCAGCCGGTTAGCGCTATAGCACATCGGCATTTCTATGAACGCTGCTGTCGAAGACGTCTAGACTAGAAGTGAAATTATGGCCTTGTGGCCTAATGGATAAGGCGTCGGACTTCGGATCCGAAGATTGCAGGTTCGAGTCCTGCCAGGGTCGAAACGTTTTGTAGCCACGTTCACGTTCCGATGAACGCGAATAGAAAGCGTTATCCAGCCGGTTAGCGCTATAGCACATCGGCATTTCTATGAACGCTGCTGTCGAAGACGTCTAGACTAGAAGTGAAATTATGGCCTTGTGGCCTAATGGATAAGGCGTCGGACTTCGGATCCGAAGATTGCAGGTTCGAGTCCTGCCAGGGTCGAAACGTTTTGTAGCCACGTTCACGTTCCGATGAACGCGAATAGAAAGCGTTATCCAGCCGGTTAGCGCTATAGCACATCGGCATTTCTATGAACGCTGCTGTCGAAGACGTCTAGACTAGAAGTGAAATTATGGCCTTGTGGCCTAATGGATAAGGCGTCGGACTTCGGATCCGAAGATTGCAGGTTCGAGTCCTGCCAGGGTCGAAACGTTTTGTAGCCACGTTCACGTTCCGATGAACGCGAATAGAAAGCGTTATCCAGCCGGTTAGCGCTATAGCACATCGGCATTTCTATGAACGCTGCTGTCGAAGACGTCTAGACTAGAAGTGAAATTATGGCCTTGTGGCCTAATGGATAAGGCGTCGGACTTCGGATCCGAAGATTGCAGGTTCGAGTCCTGCCAGGGTCGAAACGTTTTGTAGCCACGTTCACGTTCCGATGAACGCGAATAGAAAGCGTTATCCAGCCGGTTAGCGCTATAGCACATCGGCATTTCTATGAACGCTGCTGTCGAAGACGTCTAGACTAGAAGTGAAATTATGGCCTTGTGGCCTAATGGATAAGGCGTCGGACTTCGGATCCGAAGATTGCAGGTTCGAGTCCTGCCAGGGTCGAAACGTTTTGTAGCCACGTTCACGTTCCGATGAACGCGAATAGAAAGCGTTATCCAGCCGGTTAGCGCTATAGCACATCGGCATTTCTATGAACGCTGCTGTCGAAGACGTCTAGACTAGAAGTGAAATTATGGCCTTGTGGCCTAATGGATAAGGCGTCGGACTTCGGATCCGAAGATTGCAGGTTCGAGTCCTGCCAGGGTCGAAACGTTTTGTAGCCACGTTCACGTTCCGATGAACGCGAATAGAAAGCGTTATCCAGCCGGTTAGCGCTATAGCACATCGGCATTTCTATGAACGCTGCTGTCGAAGACGTCTAGACTAGAAGTGAAATTATGGCCTTGTGGCCTAATGGATAAGGCGTCGGACTTCGGATCCGAAGATTGCAGGTTCGAGTCCTGCCAGGGTCGAAACGTTTTGTAGCCACGTTCACGTTCCGATGAACGCGAATAGAAAGCGTTATCCAGCCGGTTAGCGCTATAGCACATCGGCATTTCTATGAACGCTGCTGTCGAAGACGTCTAGACTAGAAGTGAAATTATGGCCTTGTGGCCTAATGGATAAGGCGTCGGACTTCGGATCCGAAGATTGCAGGTTCGAGTCCTGCCAGGGTCGAAACGTTTTGTAGCCACGTTCACGTTCCGATGAACGCGAATAGAAAGCGTTATCCAGCCGGTTAGCGCTATAGCACATCGGCATTTCTATGAACGCTGCTGTCGAAGACGTCTAGACTAGAAGTGAAATTATGGCCTTGTGGCCTAATGGATAAGGCGTCGGACTTCGGATCCGAAGATTGCAGGTTCGAGTCCTGCCAGGGTCGAAACGTTTTGTAGCCACGTTCACGTTCCGATGAACGCGAATAGAAAGCGTTATCCAGCCGGTTAGCGCTATAGCACATCGGCATTTCTATGAACGCTGCTGTCGAAGACGTCTAGACTAGAAGTGAAATTATGGCCTTGTGGCCTAATGGATAAGGCGTCGGACTTCGGATCCGAAGATTGCAGGTTCGAGTCCTGCCAGGGTCGAAACGTTTTGTAGCCACGTTCACGTTCCGATGAACGCGAATAGAAAGCGTTATCCAGCCGGTTAGCGCTATAGCACATCGGCATTTCTATGAACGCTGCTGTCGAAGACGTCTAGACTAGAAGTGAAATTATGGCCTTGTGGCCTAATGGATAAGGCGTCGGACTTCGGATCCGAAGATTGCAGGTTCGAGTCCTGCCAGGGTCGAAACGTTTTGTAGCCACGTTCACGTTCCGATGAACGCGAATAGAAAGCGTTATCCAGCCGGTTAGCGCTATAGCACATCGGCATTTCTATGAACGCTGCTGTCGAAGACGTCTAGACTAGAAGTGAAATTATGGCCTTGTGGCCTAATGGATAAGGCGTCGGACTTCGGATCCGAAGATTGCAGGTTCGAGTCCTGCCAGGGTCGAAACGTTTTGTAGCCACGTTCACGTTCCGATGAACGCGAATAGAAAGCGTTATCCAGCCGGTTAGCGCTATAGCACATCGGCATTTCTATGAACGCTGCTGTCGAAGACGTCTAGACTAGAAGTGAAATTATGGCCTTGTGGCCTAATGGATAAGGCGTCGGACTTCGGATCCGAAGATTGCAGGTTCGAGTCCTGCCAGGGTCGAAACGTTTTGTAGCCACGTTCACGTTCCGATGAACGCGAATAGAAAGCGTTATCCAGCCGGTTAGCGCTATAGCACATCGGCATTTCTATGAACGCTGCTGTCGAAGACGTCTAGACTAGAAGTGAAATTATGGCCTTGTGGCCTAATGGATAAGGCGTCGGACTTCGGATCCGAAGATTGCAGGTTCGAGTCCTGCCAGGGTCGAAACGTTTTGTAGCCACGTTCACGTTCCGATGAACGCGAATAGAAAGCGTTATCCAGCCGGTTAGCGCTATAGCACATCGGCATTTCTATGAACGCTGCTGTCGAAGACGTCTAGACTAGAAGTGAAATTATGGCCTTGTGGCCTAATGGATAAGGCGTCGGACTTCGGATCCGAAGATTGCAGGTTCGAGTCCTGCCAGGGTCGAAACGTTTTGTAGCCACGTTCACGTTCCGATGAACGCGAATAGAAAGCGTTATCCAGCCGGTTAGCGCTATAGCACATCGGCATTTCTATGAACGCTGCTGTCGAAGACGTCTAGACTAGAAGTGAAATTATGGCCTTGTGGCCTAATGGATAAGGCGTCGGACTTCGGATCCGAAGATTGCAGGTTCGAGTCCTGCCAGGGTCGAAACGTTTTGTAGCCACGTTCACGTTCCGATGAACGCGAATAGAAAGCGTTATCCAGCCGGTTAGCGCTATAGCACATCGGCATTTCTATGAACGCTGCTGTCGAAGACGTCTAGACTAGAAGTGAAATTATGGCCTTGTGGCCTAATGGATAAGGCGTCGGACTTCGGATCCGAAGATTGCAGGTTCGAGTCCTGCCAGGGTCGAAACGTTTTGTAGCCACGTTCACGTTCCGATGAACGCGAATAGAAAGCGTTATCCAGCCGGTTAGCGCTATAGCACATCGGCATTTCTATGAACGCTGCTGTCGAAGACGTCTAGACTAGAAGTGAAATTATGGCCTTGTGGCCTAATGGATAAGGCGTCGGACTTCGGATCCGAAGATTGCAGGTTCGAGTCCTGCCAGGGTCGAAACGTTTTGTAGCCACGTTCACGTTCCGATGAACGCGAATAGAAAGCGTTATCCAGCCGGTTAGCGCTATAGCACATCGGCATTTCTATGAACGCTGCTGTCGAAGACGTCTAGACTAGAAGTGAAATTATGGCCTTGTGGCCTAATGGATAAGGCGTCGGACTTCGGATCCGAAGATTGCAGGTTCGAGTCCTGCCAGGGTCGAAACGTTTTGTAGCCACGTTCACGTTCCGATGAACGCGAATAGAAAGCGTTATCCAGCCGGTTAGCGCTATAGCACATCGGCATTTCTATGAACGCTGCTGTCGAAGACGTCTAGACTAGAAGTGAAATTATGGCCTTGTGGCCTAATGGATAAGGCGTCGGACTTCGGATCCGAAGATTGCAGGTTCGAGTCCTGCCAGGGTCGAAACGTTTTGTAGCCACGTTCACGTTCCGATGAACGCGAATAGAAAGCGTTATCCAGCCGGTTAGCGCTATAGCACATCGGCATTTCTATGAACGCTGCTGTCGAAGACGTCTAGACTAGAAGTGAAATTATGGCCTTGTGGCCTAATGGATAAGGCGTCGGACTTCGGATCCGAAGATTGCAGGTTCGAGTCCTGCCAGGGTCGAAACGTTTTGTAGCCACGTTCACGTTCCGATGAACGCGAATAGAAAGCGTTATCCAGCCGGTTAGCGCTATAGCACATCGGCATTTCTATGAACGCTGCTGTCGAAGACGTCTAGACTAGAAGTGAAATTATGGCCTTGTGGCCTAATGGATAAGGCGTCGGACTTCGGATCCGAAGATTGCAGGTTCGAGTCCTGCCAGGGTCGAAACGTTTTGTAGCCACGTTCACGTTCCGATGAACGCGAATAGAAAGCGTTATCCAGCCGGTTAGCGCTATAGCACATCGGCATTTCTATGAACGCTGCTGTCGAAGACGTCTAGACTAGAAGTGAAATTATGGCCTTGTGGCCTAATGGATAAGGCGTCGGACTTCGGATCCGAAGATTGCAGGTTCGAGTCCTGCCAGGGTCGAAACGTTTTGTAGCCACGTTCACGTTCCGATGAACGCGAATAGAAAGCGTTATCCAGCCGGTTAGCGCTATAGCACATCGGCATTTCTATGAACGCTGCTGTCGAAGACGTCTAGACTAGAAGTGAAATTATGGCCTTGTGGCCTAATGGATAAGGCGTCGGACTTCGGATCCGAAGATTGCAGGTTCGAGTCCTGCCAGGGTCGAAACGTTTTGTAGCCACGTTCACGTTCCGATGAACGCGAATAGAAAGCGTTATCCAGCCGGTTAGCGCTATAGCACATCGGCATTTCTATGAACGCTGCTGTCGAAGACGTCTAGACTAGAAGTGAAATTATGGCCTTGTGGCCTAATGGATAAGGCGTCGGACTTCGGATCCGAAGATTGCAGGTTCGAGTCCTGCCAGGGTCGAAACGTTTTGTAGCCACGTTCACGTTCCGATGAACGCGAATAGAAAGCGTTATCCAGCCGGTTAGCGCTATAGCACATCGGCATTTCTATGAACGCTGCTGTCGAAGACGTCTAGACTAGAAGTGAAATTATGGCCTTGTGGCCTAATGGATAAGGCGTCGGACTTCGGATCCGAAGATTGCAGGTTCGAGTCCTGCCAGGGTCGAAACGTTTTGTAGCCACGTTCACGTTCCGATGAACGCGAATAGAAAGCGTTATCCAGCCGGTTAGCGCTATAGCACATCGGCATTTCTATGAACGCTGCTGTCGAAGACGTCTAGACTAGAAGTGAAATTATGGCCTTGTGGCCTAATGGATAAGGCGTCGGACTTCGGATCCGAAGATTGCAGGTTCGAGTCCTGCCAGGGTCGAAACGTTTTGTAGCCACGTTCACGTTCCGATGAACGCGAATAGAAAGCGTTATCCAGCCGGTTAGCGCTATAGCACATCGGCATTTCTATGAACGCTGCTGTCGAAGACGTCTAGACTAGAAGTGAAATTATGGCCTTGTGGCCTAATGGATAAGGCGTCGGACTTCGGATCCGAAGATTGCAGGTTCGAGTCCTGCCAGGGTCGAAACGTTTTGTAGCCACGTTCACGTTCCGATGAACGCGAATAGAAAGCGTTATCCAGCCGGTTAGCGCTATAGCACATCGGCATTTCTATGAACGCTGCTGTCGAAGACGTCTAGACTAGAAGTGAAATTATGGCCTTGTGGCCTAATGGATAAGGCGTCGGACTTCGGATCCGAAGATTGCAGGTTCGAGTCCTGCCAGGGTCGAAACGTTTTGTAGCCACGTTCACGTTCCGATGAACGCGAATAGAAAGCGTTATCCAGCCGGTTAGCGCTATAGCACATCGGCATTTCTATGAACGCTGCTGTCGAAGACGTCTAGACTAGAAGTGAAATTATGGCCTTGTGGCCTAATGGATAAGGCGTCGGACTTCGGATCCGAAGATTGCAGGTTCGAGTCCTGCCAGGGTCGAAACGTTTTGTAGCCACGTTCACGTTCCGATGAACGCGAATAGAAAGCGTTATCCAGCCGGTTAGCGCTATAGCACATCGGCATTTCTATGAACGCTGCTGTCGAAGACGTCTAGACTAGAAGTGAAATTATGGCCTTGTGGCCTAATGGATAAGGCGTCGGACTTCGGATCCGAAGATTGCAGGTTCGAGTCCTGCCAGGGTCGAAACGTTTTGTAGCCACGTTCACGTTCCGATGAACGCGAATAGAAAGCGTTATCCAGCCGGTTAGCGCTATAGCACATCGGCATTTCTATGAACGCTGCTGTCGAAGACGTCTAGACTAGAAGTGAAATTATGGCCTTGTGGCCTAATGGATAAGGCGTCGGACTTCGGATCCGAAGATTGCAGGTTCGAGTCCTGCCAGGGTCGAAACGTTTTGTAGCCACGTTCACGTTCCGATGAACGCGAATAGAAAGCGTTATCCAGCCGGTTAGCGCTATAGCACATCGGCATTTCTATGAACGCTGCTGTCGAAGACGTCTAGACTAGAAGTGAAATTATGGCCTTGTGGCCTAATGGATAAGGCGTCGGACTTCGGATCCGAAGATTGCAGGTTCGAGTCCTGCCAGGGTCGAAACGTTTTGTAGCCACGTTCACGTTCCGATGAACGCGAATAGAAAGCGTTATCCAGCCGGTTAGCGCTATAGCACATCGGCATTTCTATGAACGCTGCTGTCGAAGACGTCTAGACTAGAAGTGAAATTATGGCCTTGTGGCCTAATGGATAAGGCGTCGGACTTCGGATCCGAAGATTGCAGGTTCGAGTCCTGCCAGGGTCGAAACGTTTTGTAGCCACGTTCACGTTCCGATGAACGCGAATAGAAAGCGTTATCCAGCCGGTTAGCGCTATAGCACATCGGCATTTCTATGAACGCTGCTGTCGAAGACGTCTAGACTAGAAGTGAAATTATGGCCTTGTGGCCTAATGGATAAGGCGTCGGACTTCGGATCCGAAGATTGCAGGTTCGAGTCCTGCCAGGGTCGAAACGTTTTGTAGCCACGTTCACGTTCCGATGAACGCGAATAGAAAGCGTTATCCAGCCGGTTAGCGCTATAGCACATCGGCATTTCTATGAACGCTGCTGTCGAAGACGTCTAGACTAGAAGTGAAATTATGGCCTTGTGGCCTAATGGATAAGGCGTCGGACTTCGGATCCGAAGATTGCAGGTTCGAGTCCTGCCAGGGTCGAAACGTTTTGTAGCCACGTTCACGTTCCGATGAACGCGAATAGAAAGCGTTATCCAGCCGGTTAGCGCTATAGCACATCGGCATTTCTATGAACGCTGCTGTCGAAGACGTCTAGACTAGAAGTGAAATTATGGCCTTGTGGCCTAATGGATAAGGCGTCGGACTTCGGATCCGAAGATTGCAGGTTCGAGTCCTGCCAGGGTCGAAACGTTTTGTAGCCACGTTCACGTTCCGATGAACGCGAATAGAAAGCGTTATCCAGCCGGTTAGCGCTATAGCACATCGGCATTTCTATGAACGCTGCTGTCGAAGACGTCTAGACTAGAAGTGAAATTATGGCCTTGTGGCCTAATGGATAAGGCGTCGGACTTCGGATCCGAAGATTGCAGGTTCGAGTCCTGCCAGGGTCGAAACGTTTTGTAGCCACGTTCACGTTCCGATGAACGCGAATAGAAAGCGTTATCCAGCCGGTTAGCGCTATAGCACATCGGCATTTCTATGAACGCTGCTGTCGAAGACGTCTAGACTAGAAGTGAAATAGCTTAAAAATGTGTGTGGTGGTTATATATTCCTTATAACTAGCTTTATAGTAATCTCATAGTTTATTTCTCGTTCTATTGACAAAAATCTACTGAAAAAGCTTGTCCCTTATGTCTACTATAATTTCTTGTATTCTGTTTAATTACGTTTTCTTTCTTAACCTATCCATTTGAATTTATATGTTAATTAATTGTTTCGAAGAATATGTTAACTAGGGTGGTTATATTATTATGTAAAATAAGAAATCCTTCAATTTATTACTGGACAGTACAAGTACCTTCGTCTAAAAAGTATCTATGAAATGTTTCGTGTTGTCTCAAATAACCATCACAAATCCTAGATTTAGTATTTGTTTTTAAAGCAGTCTGTCGTTTTTCAGATTTTATTAATTACCTGTATTAAAATAATTCAAAAATAGTGTTGAATAGTTTGTCTTTAAAATATATCCTCTTGTTTGCCACTATGTTCAGATATTGCTTCACTAGAATATTTAAATTAGAGTATTTAGAATGAAATTGAAAATTGAATGCTTATTCTTTCAGTAAAGGTTCTATCTACAAAGCTAGTATGAATGAATATGCGTTTATTCAACTATAATAAATATTTCCTCCAGCTCTTTGACACTGTAATTTGTACATCCTCCAGCAGCTTCCTAACTTGGTTCTATGTGTGATGCTGCTCTAATAAGTTGTTGAGGGCGTGCCCTGAGGCAGCAGGCAGAGAGTAGAGAAAGAAGAGTGGTCAGAGACAGGCGCAGGCCTCAGCATCGATCCGCGCCCTTCTAGCCTGGCAGGTAAGGAACGACTGATTATCATCATTCTCAAGTTGTTCATCCACTTAAAGTAAGATGTACCTTCCACAGTTATTATCAACTCACCTACATGGAACATCACTTAGAGAATAACTTTATTATGACCCTTTTAGTCTTGTTAACTTAGTGAGCTTCCTTATCTCTCTTTATAGTTAATGTACATTAATTAGAATAAATTGGCTATAAGTTTTCTTGCAGCAGTACATCTTTAATTATGCTATCTCTAGCTTTTTAGTGATTTACTTATGTGCTGCTGCATTAAATTTATAGACAAGAGGAACGTTTTTATTTTATCTTCGCTAGTCTTCTCTTTGCTTGGAACATTTTAGATGTATAGAATGTTTTGAAAATTGATTTCTATGTATCGTGCTATCTTTTTCGAGAAAAAAAGATAATCTAGGTGAATCTAAAGTGCTATAGGTTAGTTGATGTTCTAAAGATATGTTATCAAACATTTTTTCATATTCCAGATTTAAAAAGGGGAGAATCCAAAAGATTTTACTAAAAAAACAATATTCAATAGTATTTCAGTATTCTAAATAGTTTGAAATTGTTGTATTTTGTTAACAATCATTATTAATCAAATAAATAACTATATATAACGGATCTAGAGAAATGTATAAATCAAATAAAAAGTTATGTCTTCCATTTTTTGCTTATTTCTTATAGTTTTTATATACTTTTGCTGTAACATTTAGTTACGCGAGAGCGGCAAAGCACTTATGCTTATATATTTATATGCTCACACACAAAGTACGGAAAAGTAAAGACTATCAGCAACAGTTATGAGAAAGAAAGTCATATTAATTTTATTCGAGATAAGGGAATATATTTTATTAAACTTTGATGTAATATATTGTTGGACATTAATTATGAACCTATTTATTGGAATTAGTGAAATAGTAGAGAAATACTTGTCTTCAGCAAGCACTTATTAGATAGAACAGTACTCCACACGTTTCATGTAAATTCCTGAAAATTCCTGTTCTCTAATCTAAATTACTATCCGTTCTATACGAACATATTCATAACACATGCACAACTTACTCTCTTCAAGTCATACTAGATACGACCTAACATTAAATGTGGCGTTTTTTTATCTTAATAATCTCTTCTGTGCAAGCTAACTATGCATCCATAGTAATAATCTTGTAGGTTGCATTAATAAATGTACTCTGTCGAAGTGATTGTAAAGCTATTCATTTAGTCATGAAGTGATATATATTAACTCCTCATCCCTTGATACTCGCCACTTAGATTTATACCTCTAACATTATCAAATTGTGTTCTGTTAACTAAATTAACAAACTAGTGAAATGCATAGTCTGATAATAGTTTTTTTCATTTTTCTTTTTGGGATTTGTTGTACAAAACTCAAAGTATATGAATTCCTAACTGATAAAATTTTCTCTCCAACTATTCTTAGTATTAGAATTTTTCAGAAATGGCGTGTTGAAGTTGATTAACGTGTCCTTCACACTATATTAATGTTCCTGGTCATAATATTTGATACTTGTTATTCCAGATTCCGCCGTCCGTCAGTGTCGTTTTTCTAGTGAAGGATGGCGGATCTGGAGGCAGTGCTGGCAGATGTCAGCTACCTCATGGCAATGGAGAAGAGTCGCAGTCAACCAGCCGCTCGCGCTAGCAAAAGAATAGTTCTCCCAGATCCAAGGTGATAAAAAGATAAATATTTATGACAAGAATGGAATTAATTGGCTGATCTTATTTGATTTAGGCGCATTATATATATATTGAGCTCCATAACTGTTTCAACATAAAAAACTATGTGATGTTTATATAAGCTGATTCTCCACTTTTAACATTGACTGGCTTATAACCACATATTTCTTCCATTTTTGTCCGCTAATTGGCCTTCATTCAGCTCACGTGTCGTGCGAATCCGATACGCGGATTCGCCAATTACTTCTGTTGACAAGACATGCCGCTGCTATTATGAGGAACATACTATTGATAGTATACCTAATACATTAAAATACCACAATTAAGGCTTGAAATCTGAAAACTTCAGAATCATTAGATGGGAAGGATTGTATTCTTATGATTTCTAACGTCATATTTACAAGCGTTGCGAAATTTTAAGCAGCTATCATATAATAATATTAAATAGTTAATAAATTAGCTTTATTATTTAAAAATGTTAATTAAGATCTTAATTTCCCCCACCTTCACACCTTATCTCATTCTAATCGATATCCGTGGGACGAGCACGATGGCCGCACTCCATTTAATTAGCCCCAATCGCTATTCGTGAGAACGCTAGTCCGTGCAGAACTGATGAAACTATCACAGGATAAATGATAATTTAGTGTCGTTTTAAGCCTATAAAGTATTTGCATTCTGTTTATGAAAGCTATAGTATGACATGGTGATAAACAAGCTAGATTTCAGATAGATGATGGATTAAACAATCTTTTTCTAAGTGCTAATTAATTTTATGCCCTTAAATCTTCCGTTTGTTTGTTTTTCCTGTTCGTATATACACAGTAGTGCTTATCACGTTAATTTTGAGAGTCAGGACTAATTCCTAAATATTTTTAAAAGCTTGATCTATAGGGATGACAGTGGCTTTTGAATCTAGATAATGGAAATTATTTTGTACTAGTACTGAGGCGCTGAACTTAGCACAATTAGACGCGAATTTGGAATCAAAGAAGAAACTAATTTAATGAGTATTCTTTTTCGTTCCCGAATTCTCCATTTTATATAGTATTCTCATTCCTATTTCTATGTGCAAATCAGCGGCAAAAGGGCTAGTTCTGATTTGAAAAGGCGCACGGAAGTCAATCTGGACAGCCGAGTAGAGACAACACTCAAAGCTCGGTTGTCTTGTTGCTAAGCAGTAGAAAGTAAGAAAATAGTAAAAATTTAGAGAACAAAAGAGGGACAAGTATATGAAGTAATTTTATATCTTATAGTCTGCTATGGTATATAAATAGAGAGAAGCAGTCATTTCCTAGGAATTTTTCGAAATAATTTTCCTTTAATTGAAAATTCTTATCTAAATTTAATATCGAGTGGATTTCAGTGTTCGAAGTATTATGCAAAAGTACCTCGAGAAAACAGGAGAGATCAAGTTTGAGAAGATTTTCAATCAGAAGCTCGGATTTCTTTTGCTTAAAGACTTCGCTGAAAATGTTGCGGAGAATGCATGCCCTCAAATTAAGTTCTATGAAGCGGTAAGTTATTGAATTTGAGCTGTTCCAATCATAATTAGCATTCACTTGATTTGAATACATTAGTCACATTGTACTCTTCGTCAAACAAGCATTCTTTCAAAGACAAGTGTTTTTTCCAAAATGTTGTTTTAATACTGAATTACTAAAACTATTTGTTCTATTAAAACTATCCAGAGGTGTTATTTTAGGAGTTCCAGAAGGAGTACTTTACTATCCTTTATATTCTTCCATCTTAACACTCTGCTCCTTATACATATATTTCAAGAAATCCTTCAGCAACTCTAATTCAAACAATTTAAAGATCATAAATCTCTGATTAGAGTATTTCGTATTTACGGCGAATATCGAAACAAACCTCATATTACTGCTAATTAAGCTCGTAAACAGCAAAAAATTCGCGTCTTGTGCCGTCTGGAACCTTTTGATTTATGGTCTAGAGTTGATGAAAAACTATAACTAAATTATTAAATCCATGAACTTCATCTAAATGAAAGTTAAATGACATTAAGAAGCTATATTTACAGAATTTTTGTTTTTAAATTTGTCTGATAGGTATGAACTAGTTGTATTATCTCTAACACCTTCAGATCAAAGAATATGAAAAAATGGAAACGCCGGAAGAACGATTGACCAAGGCTAGGGAGATTTATGATCATCATATTATGGTAGAAATGCTGGCACATTCTCATGTGAGTCATGTACATATTTCAAGTTTCTCAGTGATAATTAACGATTTTGGAAGTATTAGTAATCTTATTCAACAATAAGTTTTAGAACTATTCAAAGGATTCACTGCAACATGTACAGTATCATTTGCTCAAAGGCAGTGTTCCTCCTGATTTGTTTCAAGTGAGTAATATTTCGTTAATTTCAAGAATTATATTTAAGATGTAATTTAAAAGCAACTTTATACTTTGAGCGGACAGACTTTTAGCTAGAATGCATTAAAATACACAGTTCATCCTAATTACTCTTATTTACAATAACTACAACCATCGATATATTATATGAACGATTTATTTGAAAGTTAAAACAACAAAATATTTTTTAAGGAATTCAACCAAGTAAATAGAAGAAGTACGCATGGAACCTTTAACATGATTGTCAATTTTTGAAAATCTGCTATATTTAAATGTCATAATTCATCTTATTAAGCATTATCTATGTCGGTACAATATGAACTTATAGAGATACGTGGTGGAAATCTGTGATCAACTTAAGGGCGATATATTTCAGAAATTTTTGGAAAGGTATGTTATTTATATTTTTCCTTTATTTATTAACAAATGTATGAATGACTTGAGTATAATTTACTACTACTGTTGTGTAGTACCAGTAGAAGTTTGCCCAGAAGGATGCCGATTAAACACTGGATAACTATGTCCATAGATGTGACATTTTACTCACTGAGCTTTTCTAGCCAACTGGTCCTTTAATTGGATGCAGCCCCATTGGCACTTGAATCATTCATCACGTACACATGGCACTCAGCCATTCGATCCTACCTATTATAAATTGAGGGAATAGCAAGGTTTAAAAAGAAGAAAACGGATATCTTATTTAATGTCGAAACCTAATAATAATACTATAGAAACCACTAGATAGAAGTTTGAGACCTAAATTAAATTAAACTATTATAAACAGTTATTGCAAAGAACTTTGTTTTCCTTGGGGAATCGGAAATATGAAGTCATACTTATATAGGATTTCATGTGTATTATTTAAAATTTTGATATTAAACTATATAACTGATTCTTGAAAATCTACTTTTTGGATAGGAAATGCACTTGAACATTTTTTTTATACTGAAGCAAGAGACTGGTTTTATGAACACTATATTTGGTACTACTACATCATTTCCTTAACAATAAGTATCATTTCAGTGAAAAGTTCACAAGATTTTGTCAGTGGAAGAATTTGGAGCTTAACATGCAGTTAACGATGAATGACTTCTCAGTTCATCGTATCATTGGGCGAGGTGGCTTTGGAGAAGTTTACGGATGCCGGAAGGCTGACACTGGTAAAATGTTAGTGTAATGTGTATCGCTGTTATCGTCGATACGTAGAAAAGAGAGAGTATGCGGAATATCGCAAAGTTCGTATGTAATAAAGAATCAGAGTTGCTTTGGTTTAACAGTAAAATCTAGTGGCTTGCAAGTGTAAGTGCTTCGAACTTGTGGGCAAGTATTGCGAATAATTATACATTCCAACCATTAGTTTAATTCACATCACTAAAAGGAATAGAATTTGCAACGTGTCTGCTTTTTGTGCCTTCCTAGAGGAAATGAATGTACCTATCCCATTAGGTTCTCCGGGCAAATCGGATGTTGCGAGTGATTTAAACCATTACGGGTGGCGCACATATTTAGCTGGTCTGATAAGCGAGTTGTATGGGCTTAGTTCGAGTACATAACAATTTTGCTGTTTGAATATAAGATATAGTTGAGAAAAATGCAGGGCAAGTTCTCATTTAAAAGTTGTATTCTAATATTAATACCTATTACCTTCATAGGAGAACACGTTGGGTACCGAGGTAGTTATCCTGTTATTCCAGTTGACTATTTATTGATTAATGAGAAAAAGGATCAGGGTCTTTTGATGAAACAGTAGAACATAGACTAGATTAATAACTTGAAGATCTTCAGAGGAAAGCTGGAATAGTTATTTGCACTAAGCATGAAATTACGTCTTTACACAATGCTTATTAACTTCTATATTCTTAGTTTTCTTTTAAATGTTTGGTTTTTTTAAATTTGAAACATACGCAGGAACATTTTCATGGAGTTCGACAATGTAGAGTTAAATTCTTTAATTTCTTAAATACATTTATTCAGGGGAAATCGTTGTATATGGTATTTACTGAATAATTATGGTTGTTTTCTAACACTGAATTTACTTTTGAAACTACTATTGTTTAGTCACAAAATTGGATTTTACTAATATTGAACGGGAAATTCTAAAACAATAAGTAACATCATACGTATTAAATGTCAAATCCATTAGCGATCGACCAAAACTTACCTAGAATGATTGCTGTTTGAGGTACGCAATGAAGTGTTTGGACAAGAAGCGGATCAAAATGAAACAAGGAGAAACACTAGCCCTTAATGAGAGAATCATGCTCAGTCTTGTATCTACAGGAGTATGTTTATTACCTTATTTCAAAAGAATTTTACTTTTGTCAAAAGAATTGTTTATTTCAGGATAAAAATTAAATCATATAACATAAGAATATTGCTTAGTAAATGAGGAAATTTAACAGTAATATCATGTTCATGAAGAACAGCTATTCATATTATTCACAGTGGGAAAAGTAGAACAATTCTATTAATATGCCCGTAATTTTAGCAAGACTGTCCGTTCATAGTTTGCATGACGTACGCCTTCCAATCACCTGACAAGTTATGCTTCATCCTTGATTTGATGAATGGTGGAGATCTTCATTATCACTTGTCCCAGCACGGCGTATTCACTGAGCAGGAAATGTTATTCTACGCCTCCGAGGTAGGTGTAATGGCAAAAATTATTTCCTTGAAAGGAGAATTTTTACGCTATTTAAATTGCTCTTGGAAAAGAAATGTAGTGGTGCTATTACTCTATATATATTCTTTAGTGAAGAATTTTTCATATATAAAATAAGATACTTAAAACATTGTTTTATATTTACATATACTAATATTTTATCAAATAGTATTTTACATATATCGCTTCAGTTATGGCATAGTGTGAACATTGGTGACTAATTTTCGGTTCGTATTACCTACTAAAACCATTAGAATGATTATAGTATAGTGGGAAGAACCTGGGCCTTAGATAATAAACTTAATACTAACTTAGGTAATTCTCGGTTTGGAACATATGCATAACCGATATGTTGTTTATCGGGATTTGAAGCCGGCCAATATCCTCTTGGATGAAAATGGACACGTGGGTTTATTCGTACTAAGCAAATAAATTTGTCGTTATATCCATCACCCCTCACTTTTTGTTTAAATTTTTCCATTTGAAAGCTATATAGTTATATAGATAGTTTTTAATTAAATTTGGAATAGTTTATTTTTCAGATGTACTTATATTTAATTTTTGCTTTTCTATTCAGGTTCGAGTTTCTGATCTCGGACTTGCATGTGACTATTCAAAAAAGAAACCACATGCTAGTGTGTGAGTTTTACTTATAACTATAGTCCAGTATTTGTTAGAAAAAACATTAAAACTATGAAACTTGTAATATGGTATGTAAATGTTTACTAATAATAAAAATGCTTTTTAACCTCTACAACTAAATTTTAAAATAATTTTATCACATGATATTTTGTTCAATATATTCATCAGTTTGAAACAGAATGTTTTAATCTTCTATAACTTCTTGGCATTAAGTTATTTTTCTCATCGATTTACTTTATCAAGAAAAAGCGTTGCATTATTGGCATAAACGCTAATTCAAACCATGAACAACGGAGATAATGCGTCATTATTTAAATACTTTTCTAGTTATGACCCCTCTTATGATTTTGAAATCAATCTTTCGCTTTATGAATTGCATTTTGGGTACCGCTTGGCCAAGTTCAAATTGTATTTTATCTCACGTTGTATCTTAAAGTAAACGCGTAACAGAAGCCTACAAGAAACTAACTAGCGTAGTAGTAATTTTTTTCTATTTTATCGGAAAATCATAAAACATATGTCTAGGATATATGTCTATTAACAACTAAAAGAAATTTCAAATATCATGAAACTTGAGATACACAATATTATGTAACAAATATACATAAATATTCAGCTTATATTGTATTTATAAATTTATGATAAGTTTGATATAGTAGATGGTTTAATTAATTCAGAAATGCTATCATACAGTGGCGCTCAGGATTACTGGTAACAAAATGCATTGAATGAACTATCGATTGCAACTTGCTTCTAAATGATCTACTTTGTATTCTAATGACAGATTCGCATTCAGCATCAAATGGCGTTTATTTTCACTATAGTTTCTTTAGTTATATACAGAGTTTACAAATTATTATGAGAATACAAGCAGACCACAAAATGCGTTAGATACTCAATAATATGGTTACTATTTTCTAGGTTCTAAATCTATCTATTCCTTATATTTCATTTATATATACGCACTACTATAGCTACCTCTTTACCATAAGGTCTGCAAAATGAAGCGGAAAACCACCTCAACCCTTAAAGGGTGTAGGATAGCACTCCCTTCAAATGACTATATCTTACCTACTTACCAGAAAAATAGTTTTGCTCGGTTCCAGCCACTCTTTTTGAGTGGCTTTATAAACGCAAGGAAACCTTGTAAATTGAAAGATATAAACACTTTTCGGTTCCCGTACCTTATGCGGGTTTGGTATTTGCTGTCAAGGAAAGGGAGATGTAGACATAAAAGACGGCATAGATTCGTCTTTCGAATGTTTTCCAGTCTGACCCTTCCGGGTCAAATGATACCTGGATGCCAATAAGCTCGCGAAGCAGTCTAGCACCAGAGTGCCGAATGCTTCGGAAGTGTACAAAGTTATCCCTATCCTTGTGAATGAGAAGTTGGATAAGAGCGCTGAGTCACACTCCTTGGCTCAAAGAGGCGCTAAAAGTAACCAAGCAACTTACCAATAATCCCACTTTTCTCGAAATCTTCTGAATTTACCGTCACAACTGCATCGAAACCTACCACCATCTCAATGGCCTGCGATCTGATCCACCAATAGTCGAAACCCCCTTTAATGCTGTGTCGTACCTCAGCCGGGAGAAGACGTGGAACAGATTATCAGGAATTACTAAATACGAAAAGTAAAATGGACTAGGCCGGTATCGCCACAGAGATTCCTCTAGCCAAACCTCACAACTACCACTGGACTCTGACGATGTACTAGATAGAGTGCGAGAATAGAGATGAATGGTTTCCTGCATGCTCTTAATCTTAGATTAATACATATATGTTTATTTATTTATAGCTATTTGTTTTACAGCTGCTATAATCAACTTTTAAGCTAGAAAAACGAATGGAGTAGGCAAGGTGATGTGTGTTGGCCGATTAAACTGCTTTATTTCTACGCTCTTAGCATACCGTTTCGCACTCGTCACGAAGAATCTCTAATCGTATGCGAGGGAATTTCTTTACCTGTCAAGCGGAAGACAGACGAAATCGCCAAATTTAGCCATCTTCACACACAAATAGCTATTTTGGACGACAATTGGTACGGAGCTATCCATTGGACGAGTTTGGCAATAAGAAATACACAGAATTCGAGAACGCCTCTTGGGGTCTGAACGGAACCGACCTTGCGCTTATATTCCTAATTAGTATGACCAGTACCACAAAGCCATCACAATATTTTTCTTATAAAATTGATAAACGATAGGAAAAGAACCCTGACAGTGTCTTGGTTGATGGTTTGCCACCAGCTATCCCTTTATTCCTGTGCTTCATTTTGCAGACCTTATGGTAAAGAGGTAGCTATAGTAGTGCGTATATATAAATGAAATATAAGGAATAGATAGATTTAGAACCTAGAAAATAGTAACCATATTATTGAGTATCTAACGCATTTTGTGGTCTGCTTGTATTCTCATAATAATTTGTAAACTCTGTATATAACTAAAGAAACTATAGTGAAAATAAACGCCATTTGATGCTGAATGCGAATCTGTCATTAGAATACAAAGTAGATCATTTAGAAGCAAGTTGCAATCGATAGTTCATTCAATGCATTTTGTTACCAGTAATCCTGAGCGCCACTGTATATCTATTAGTAGATATAAGTATAACCGGTATTATATCACTGGATTGTCTACAAATATGAAGTACAGTATGTTTTAGACATGTGCTTGAAAAGAAAAACACTATAAAGTCAATTAAATTATAGGGAATAGCAATATGTATTTATAGAGGTACTCACGGCTATATGGCCCCCGAAGTGCTAGCAAAGGGTGTGGCCTATGACTCATCGGCAGATTGGTTCTCATTAGGTTGCATGTTATATAAATTGCTGAAGGTTAGTAGTAAACTAATATTATAAAAATATAAGATTACAAGAATTTTGTAAATATGAGCATAATTATAGGGTCATTCACCATTCCGGCAACACAAAAGTAAAGATAAAAATGAAATAGATAAGATGACATTAACGCAAGACATTGAGTTACCCAACGAAGGTCTGTCAAACGAGTGCAGGGAACTCTTAGAAGGACTTCTTAAGAGAGATGTGCCAGACAGACTTGGTTGTAGGGGAAGAGGGTTAGTTTACTTCTGATCTAATAGCAACCTATGTAATAGTGCTTCTATAATTTAACAGAATAATAATTTTTGTTATAAGTTTAGTAATTTTAATTATATTTAGGCCTTCCGAGGTGAAAGAACATGCATTCTTTCGAGATGTCGATTGGCAGACAGTATACTTGCGGAGAATGACACCACCTTTGATTCCACCCAGAGGGGAGGTTAACGCTGCTGATGCCTTTGACATTGGAAATTTTGATGATGATGAAGTCAAAGGAGTTAAGGTGGATATAGCTAATATATACTAGAGTGTTAATTCACTACCTATACGATGTATTTGACAAGCTAAGTTATTAATTTATCCAAAAATATTATTATTTTAATATTTTTTTTTGAATCAACGATTTCAGTTGGCCGATTCTGATAGTGATCTATATAAAAACTTCAACATTACAATATCAGAACGGTGGCAAAACGAAATTGCGGAAACAATATTTGAGGCTAGTGAGACAGTAATTATGAAATAATAATAACATGTCATTATATTGAATTATTTTGCTATACTTATAAAAAGTCACTTTTAAATAACCAATGTAAATGTATGTCTGCACAGGTTGTAAATCAAGATGCCGATAAATCGGAGAATAAAAAACGGTCAAAACAAAAAGCTAAAATGAATATCGATGAAAAAGGTTAGTTTCATAATATTCCCGTAGCACTTTTTTAAATCAAAGTGAAAAACAAGACTTTCCGGATTTTCATATAGTTTGTAATTTTGCTTAATAAACCTTCGAAAGGCAAACAATTATCTTATAGAGTGGATTTAGTAGTGATGTGGATGTTCTATGTTACATTTGCAAGAATATGGAAAAAGTTTAATTTATGCTTTTCAGTTGGAAAAAATTAGTAGGCTAACAGCATCACACAACACTATTAATCTCAGCGGAATCGAACATGCATGAATATTACATATCTGAAAACTATGACTGATGTTAAGGGAAAAATCCCGAATATCATTAGATGAGATATAGGGTTATATTTGACATAAACATTAAGAGGAATTCGTTTTTACAAATCATCTAGTGATAATATGATATATTTATTTTGTAGAATGAGGTTATCTGTTTAAATATAATCTGTGAGAAAAAGTTTTTGGATAAGCTTTTATTTACTATAACCACCAGAATGAAACGATATTCTAAAATTTCCAAATTATTTAGTGGTAGTTAAACTCAAAATAGTTTTACCTTTGACAGTAGTTTTAGTCGTGAAAATTAAAGTGGCACATCATTCCCAAACACACTAGGCTATATATTTTGTCTCCAGTAAACAAGGATTAACATTTTTCAGACTCTGACGTTATTGTACATGGGTACATTAAGAAACTAGGTGGTCCATTTACTTCGGCTTGGCAAACTCGTTACGGAAAGTTATACCCATCTCGACTTGAACTTTATCCAGAATCTCTCAGCGGAAAGCCAGAGGTGCTACTTAACTAAATTTTCCACTTATCTTCAGAATAACTTAAAGCATTGACAATGACAGTTAAAATTAGTATGGAAATAGTAGATGAATAAACTATTTGAAGAGAATGTTAATTTCAGTTGGTGTTTATGGATCAAATCGAGGATGTTTGTGCAGATCTGCAGACAGTAAAAGGAGAGAATGCCATTGTCGTTAAACTAAGAGATGGTTTTAAGGAGCCGAGAATCAGTCTTACGAATACGGTAATCAGTTATATAAAAAATAATGGATCTTCACCAAAAAAAAATTTTATTTTTTATTTTAATTTGACATATTTCGTAATCTAGGACGAGATCTCTCTAAAAGAGTGGCACACTTCCTTACGCACTGCCCATAAAGTTTCATCGGAACTACTACAGAGGATGGGACGAAAAGCAATCAAGATCTATGGAGTCAATCATGACCCTATGCTGAGTGAGAGTGAGCGACCTGCCTCAGTCAGCAAATATATGAATAGGGCATCAAGTGTTGACTCCACAGTATGAATAATTACTGTTACTTATCATGCGGAAATAGAACTATTCCTCGCAATTTATACGGGATAAACCTGTTTTTTAATTCTATTGAGATAGGAGCTACCCTGCCTCTATTTTCGAAACCAGGGATAGGCCGCATCAGATTTCTCCACCTTATACCCATACATCTAAAAAGTGACGCATATCATCCTAAAAATCATCCAATTATTCTTGCTCTTACCGTGGGTTTAATCTCCTAAATTAGATTGGGTACCTATAATTTCCTGTCAGTAATTTGAGGGAATTCGTTATATCTAAGAGCAGCACATCATTATAATTGTAGGAGATGATCCAGATATATATTACGGATATGGAAAGATGCTCAATGGAAATCCAGAATCCCCTCAATTTTTCTAAACCGAATTAAATAACCCACTGATCCTGTAGTAACCTGGTTACTAAATTTTTGGTATACATATCAACATTGTCTACAATTATGCGTCTTTCCCAAGATATCCTATAATTAGTATCATACTACGTAGCGAGCAGATATGATTGGATCTCGTATTGTGTAGATCGAATAATAATAAATATGAGGAACTTTTAAAACATGTTTGAAAATTTCAATTTCATTACTGTAATAAATTATTAAAGATTTCTTTTAGCAGCAAGTAAAAGACGCACACATATATAAAATTTTAGATATTATTAATAATATAATAACAGCTAATTCACGACTGTTTTTAATGAAAAGCATATAGTACTAGAAAATTAATGGTAGAAATTACAGTGATAACTTAATGAAATAGAGTTCTCAAGCGATTATAAATAAGGCATAAACGAAATCATTTTCCAAGCTTCTTGACTCTTTCATCTAGAGAAGCCATGCGTTTTAGCAATGTACTGATGTCTTCTTTGGCTCTTACCTAAAATCAGAAAGAATCTAAAACAAACAATATGGAAAATGAAGATCTAAGCAATAAAATTTAATAGAATACCTGTAGCTCGCACATAGTTATCCTATCAGCTGCAATAGCTTTCTCCACTTGATCCCGCACACCAGCCAAATGTGAAAGCCGCTCAGAAAAATGCCGCGCTAGAAAAAATTATGGTACTAGTAGCATTAAGCACCTAAAGAACGTAGTGGTTATACATGAATACTGAATGTGTATGCAGCACGAAAATAAGCTAACCATATAAGTTATCATAGTGATTAATCAAATCATGAATGTAAAGGTAAAAATGTAATAAATTAAAACACCTTGCTCATGCAATCTGTGCAAGCCCTGTAATTTCCTGAGATTACTTGGTAATGCTGCACAAGCTGTATCCCATTTGTACATTAAGTCATGTAATTCATTCACTTTCGCTTCCAGGTCATTATCTATAGTATTTTCTTTCTTGTCTTCCACCTAAAGAAAATCATAGTTATCAAAAGAAGTTAGTGAATAAGGATCCAGCATAAAAAATAGTTTAAAATAATAATTGCTAAGACATCCGACCTGCTCAAGTTTGGTGATTATTGAGTTAAGCCTTATCTCCATCCCCTCAATATAAGCTGGATTAAACGCCTCAGTACGGAACCTTTAAACCTAACAATTGATAAATGTAGAGTGTATATGCTAATAAAGTTGGCTCACATACTAATGTTTAAAAAAACTATTTATAAATTTAAAAAATTGACTCTTACTATAAAGAACCAGGATTTTCGATTTATAACTAGATAAGTGTATGAATATGAAGACAGTAGCGATGTTGGAATACTACTCCATAAAACAATTCGTAAGATTTATAACAAAATTTTCATAGAATTTTGCAGTAAACGATGAGTGTTTAAAACCAGACATTAACAGAATTATTCAACAGATAAGCATAAAATACTTATCCTTATAGATTAACTTATTAGATGAATATAAATACCTCAAATCTTCAACTGCATCAACAATGGGTTGTCGAGTAGAATCAATAGGTCCAATAAGAGATTCAATGCGAGAAATACGCTGCTCAAGGGATAAGAGCTAAATATGAACAGTGTACAGCATGCAACACATCATGTTTCAACGAGATGGCAGATAACATTCATGAAAATATCCAAAGTAAAAATTATGGTTTTACTGAGTTCGGCAATATACCTTATCGTCATTTAATTTAACGTTTTTTCTTTCGCTCCTATCCTCTTGTTTCACTTGGATTGTTTGCCCACATATTTTTGCTACTCGTACATCCTGATGATAATATACTAAAAATTATTGATATTCAAGAAATTAAGAGTGAACAGACCTTTAATTCATCTAGAAGTTGGTTTATGGATGAATCTGTCATTATGCCAGTAGGTGTAACATTTTGATCCTAAGAAATTTAATTTTCCATTCAGTAATAGCTTTATATCAGTACTCAATCTATATTAGCACTATAAGAAGCCACTAAAATGACGGCAAAAATAAAATTATTAGACAAAATAATTATCAGATAGTGAATAATATAGTATTCTAACCTTAATCATATCTGCTAATTCGTTTATCTCAAAAGTCAAACGATTAAATTTTTGTTCAGGAGTTTCAGGCTGCTCATATTCTGAAGAAAAAAACGCATACTATTAATGTTATGCCATTTTCTACAAATGTTGTAATAGTACGGTGCAAAGATAAATTAACTGTACCTCTGCCGACAATTTCAAGCACATAAGCCGAACTTCCATATGCTTTTAAACGTTTTTTAGCAATTGAATCCGAGAAATCTGAGTATTAAAATCTAATTTTATGAGAACATTAAAATGTTATTAGTAAAAACAAGGTATAAAATTCCAAGCCACACTTACCAACATCTTTGCAATTTAATATTCGTCCTTCAAATCGTTTCTTAGCAGCATCAATATCAATATGTACCTAAATTTATTTACAGATATGTATACAATGTAATCCAGTTTATAATACATGAATCACCATATTCAACATTGAAAAAGTAATATAAGACGTAAACTTACCAATTCCAGATGTTCTGGATCATTAACTTCTTCCTTTATAAAATCATTAACCTGGTCAGACTCTGGCAAATCTTCGCTTTCATATATGTCTTCCTTACCATGCAAAGACATGGTTTTAATTAAGGTATCCTATAAAACTAAACAAAACAAATATCAATACGTATGCCTATAAAGTTACAGAAAATCATAAATAAATAAAAATGCTGGCCACTAGTTTGGCACACCCATTCAAATACTAAAAGCAAAAAACAGCATCGGATAGTGTGAAGTCATGAAATATATTTTATACATAAAATAAATATACACGTTCTTCTTAATTGGGTATTTTATTTCGGGAGTTTTATGATAAATGCAATAAATAAACAAATGTGTTTATTGATTAGAGTGATAATAACTGAAATAAAAGATATATCTAGTAATTACTAGTTATATACTGAGGTTATAGTGATCCTATTCACAACAAGCAAGCCACGCCTCCAAATATTGGGTTATTGCAGCAAATACAAGATAGTCAGAGACGCAGAATGCCTAGCAAACTAATGTAAGGATACTCAAAATAATTTATTGCAGTACCAAAACCAGATTAACGATTAAATAGATAAACTTAGATTCACACAACTTCTAGTAATTCTGTGTTTCCACAATACCAAGAATTGTTAGATTAATGATGGGAATGAATGACAGCAGAATAGTAACGTTGAAGAACGAAATTTATATTGAAATTTGAATGACAGATTAATTGGAGGTAACAGATCAGATCGTTATGATCCGCATTAAAAACAAAAATTACAATCTTCAAGAAGTATTAACACTTAGCATTAAAAGAAATTATCAAGGCACTCCGTCCCCATTTAGACAAACTTCTCTGTTCCAATAGTCTGATAGCATTATAGGTCTAATTTATAGCTAATAATCGAGATCAACGAATTTTAGATGTTTACCTCTAATTATATATTTGTATCCTATTTCTCCAAAGATTAATCATATGTGAAGATTCTCCACAGTTTTTCATATTTTTTATTAACCTTCTAGTCCCTTTCTGCTAAAGATAAATACTATGAATAATTTTTCATCAACGATAATAGTGGAAACAAAGACATAAAAAGCTCGTTTTCTAACGCTTTTTCTGCTAATAAAAAGTTGCTTGCTTGTTTTATTTCCCCAACACTAAGGATAATTAATGTGTATATATTTATAGTGAATTCTAGATGCATGATGATCAAGGTTTACAATTGCATTCGATTCAAAGACCTATTAAAGGACAAATACATTATCCTCTTTCCTCACTCCCTGTCTTGGCATAATGCCAAGAATAAATGGAATATAGTGGAGTAAATACATTGGTTCGAATGTTTTTTCTATGCATTTGAATTTTATACTATTCAAACTTTCTTCTTTACTCCTAGTTTTAACTTATTTTTATTTTTATGGTTTCCTCTATGCATTAATGTTAATAGTTTTATGTCGTCCTACAATAGTATAATAATACGTATAGTTAAGGGAGAGCGTTTTTTTCACTCCCTCAATGTCGGATTTTCGTGAATTCACCAATGTTATTCGAAAAACTGCGTTAAACATGAAATGCAATCTAAGAAAATATCCTTCTTTTCGAGGAGAACCGATATTTGGCAGTCGACAAACAGCTGAATTACTGGCCAGTGTCTTATTTGTCGATCATTGTTATTAGTAATATATTTAATTATTTAAACGTTTTTTTTTAGAATCTTAGGATTGAAGATGAGATAGGTAATGAGAATATGCCGGATTGTTCTACTCGTCTTTCATTCCTTACGGTTGGTGTATTACATCTCTTTGTCTTAGTCATTTAATGGATTGATATTCTGATAGAATATTATCTTTAGTCCTCCGATCGTTGTTGTATTACACAAAAGTTTGGTTCTGTTTGGGTGAGATGCCTTAGACCGTGTTCGTCCCATGTTCTTGCTGAATCACTGCAGAAAATTGCGTTATTAAAGGATTTACCGCTAGCTATCGTGGATGAGGCCTGTTCATCTATTTGGTTTGCATTTAAATTTGTATGGATGTGATTATGAATAATTCCCATACTTGATTTTATTCATTTTTATAGGATCATCATATGCGTATATGTTTATTCCATTGGCGTTTTATTAAGTATGGGAGATTGGATAGGATTAGTTTGCCTGAGCACATATTGTGGGAAACCCCAGAGTCAAGAATTCATATGGAAAATGAAAATAGTGTGAATAAATTATCTTAATCATGCCACTAAATTTTAAAATATTTACTTGGAATAATGATGTTGTAGAACTAATTTTATCATGTGTTTAGGTTGAGCCTGATTTGGAAAATAATCCACACTTAGATGGGATTGATGACTCAGAACAGGATGTGGAAATTAGTAGTGATGATTGGGAAACAGAAGATGTAGAAAGTGGTTGGCTTTTAGTTAATATTAAGCTACGTGTTAATTTAGTACAAACACTTCGATTTACCGCTGTATATTTCCATTGAATTTTTAAAGCTTTGCTAGTTTCTCCTATTTTCAGAAAAAGAAGTGTACGATTGGCGAGATCTATCAGTAGAGAAATCATGCCAAGAAGATGAGGAGGAGGATGAAAATGATGGAGAGAGTGAAGAAGAGGATAAAGTATGTCTTTGCCTGTACTAGTCCGATACATATATATATATATATATATATATATATATATATATATATATATATATACGAGAAATATATTTTATTTCTTGTTTCACTAACTTCTTATTAGTATTAGTCCTGTTTCATTTATCGTAGTTTCCCTATTGTACTTTTCATGTTAGAATGGATTATCCACCCTCTCGGCTGCTAGTCTTCGACGATATCGAAAGTACTTTCAAATACCTACTAAAGCCAGTGCGAGCAAGCATTCGGTATGATATATTCTTTAAACTTTATGACTTATAAAATTTATAGTGATTTTAGATGTTGGAGGGCGTTGAACGTCATTTCGAGACACTTCCCGTTGAGTCTAGAGATGCTATTGCCTATTTCATCTACACCGCTAAAAACAAGTTAAATCCTTTAGATTAATGGAATTAGGAAGATGTTTCTGGTTTGCTCATATATTTGTTAAACCTCGTGATATAAAATTATTTAAATAAATTTAATTATTTGGATATTTGGATTTAGAATCATTGTTTTATCAACATTGGTCTAATTACGGTTCAATGTCGTTTGGAAGTTACTGATATTTTCGGTAGTCAACTAATGAGACAATTCAATTAATTTGAAAAACAAAATCACTCGACTTTAAAAATGCATATATTAGCTGAATGAGGAATAACTTGGGTAAGGTACTCCTCTTTTATAAAGGTGTATTTTTTAATGTTCGGGAGTTTTGTATTTTAGTACGTACGACGTCCTCGTAACGATAGATCTAGGATTAAGTGTCAGTTACCGATGGTGGAGTTCTTTAAGTCATTTACGATATCCCGCTTTATGTCAGAGACTAATATAAGTGTGGCAGTACACGACAGTTATAAAAGGTCATGTATATATACACTAGAATATAGATGTCTCCTCACTGGATTTTCTAGTAAGAATAATCTAAAACCTCTAGGGCTGAGGGGTTGTTTTGCAGCATATACATTTTCTGCATTAGCCATAGCAATCTCCTGGTTTAAATTTTACTCAACACTTGAAAGTACTTTGAGAGAATACATTCTCAAATAAAAATTATAAGTTGATTAATTGAAAGAAAAATGGAGCAACGTCAGCGTTTTAGCTAAAGGACTCAGTCTAATTAATGCAAACAGGTACTTATACATGTTTCTCACTAAGTATTAGATATAAATTACTAATAAATTGTGATAGTATACTATCTAGAATAATTGCAGTTTAGATTCTTTGGCTAGATGGTGTTAGTGATTTCACTATCAGGAGTAGACTATAAATTAATAATTTCCTTCATATGAATTAAGCGAGGACTTCAAAGTGTTTATGTTCTTAATAGTAACTAAATCTTTCCCATAAAAAACCATGTCCAATTATTAAGACAATGGGAAAAATAAAATAAGTGGAGCTGACTTTGTGTGGTGTCTTTACAGAGTAGATAACTACTTTTCATCAAATAAGCTACGAGGTTAAGATGATCAGAAAGACATAGAAGCTCTAAGAAATCTTTAAATTCATATTTTCATTATGTCTGGAGAGATGTATAACATTAAGTTTTTTCTGTATTTGCCTTCTATATTCGAAATTAGTTCATTGTGAACGACCAGAAGTCGCAGAAAAATAAGTATAGGAATTATAAATAATGTATTCATATCCTTACATTTATTTTCCCAATATACCTACGATATTTTTATTTGCTTCCCACACTAGTTGTCCACATTGTAGTGCTGTATAGTCGCGCTTATACGTTGTTGAGATTTGCATATCCTTCTCAATTATCTCCGAATATCTCGTTCCTTGTTTGGCATTAAGAATCTAGGTCATTATCATGAACAGATAGATCTAGATTTCTAATCAGCTGCCAGTATATAAGAAATCTTGATCAATTTAGTTGGTCTTCACTGAGGACTGATGCTTTATTATTATATTATTTCTTATCATTTCAACATTAATATTCACTAAGTTTATTTTGACGTTATATTAATATAATTTAAATAGATTACTTTGCGGAATTTAGTTCATATAAATGAATTTAAGATGGTACGTTTCGTGGCAATTACCGCTTCCGTCTTGGGATGTTTAACACTAACAATTTGCTTCTTTGCTTTCCCAGTTATTCTCAATGAAATCAATAATATCCGTGTTGAGCTTGACAATGAAATGGATTCGTGGAAGGTATGAGATTTGAAACAATACATTGTGTATTAATAACTTGTGAAACTAGTCAATGTCTGCAATAGTAAACAATTTTCTAACCTTTTTAGGTAGAGACTGATCTGTTATGGCGTGATTTGAACAAATTTGGACGAGTGCGCCGCCAGGCCTATGGATATGCACCCCCTCCTCCTCGTGGAGGAAATGGAGCATTTCCAGGACATGGAGGACCACAGGCTTGTTTTATTCATTTTTTAAATTCTCCGTTTATCACTTTTTGATATTACATGATTAACTCCTACATCTGTCACTATGATTATCATTTAATTTAACATGTCATAGGGTCCCAACAGTGCGTTCCCTGGTGGTGGCTTCGGTGATCAGCCATATCCTGGGGATGTTGGTAGTCCACCTCATCATAGTGGAGGAAACGGAAATTTACCAGGAATCATTGGAGTACCACCGAGCATAAATAGTGGATTTAACAGTGAAACAAGTATTGTTTATTGCAAATACTATTATTAGTTCCTTACATCACTAAATTTTATTTGAATTAATGTTTTAAGATGGACCTAATGGGCCTAACGGATCCAATGGCTCTAGTGGATCTAACAGTCCAAATGGATCCAGTGGACCAAATAGTCATAATAGCGGGACCTGCAATTGTAAATCTGACACTGCCTGTCCAGCTGGACCACCTGGGCCTAAGGTTCCAGCGTTAAATTATTTCTATACGCTTGAATATAATTTTAAACTGTATAATAGATAACTATTAGATGAGAATATGCAATTATGTTTTTGAAGGGTACTCCTGGTTATGATGGGCCTGATGGAATACCTGGAGTACCTGGCTTCGATGGTCAGGACGCTGATGATACTAAGGAACAAACGCAGCAATACAGTGGATGCTTCAATTGCCCTCAAGGACCACCGGGGCCTCCTGGTTTGTTAATTTATTACAACCGAAATACATTAGAAAGGTCGTACTCTGTCTAATCGAAAGTTTTTAATTAAACTATCTCAACTTAATCTAATTATTTTCTACTCCGTGTTTTCTATGATTTCGTTCTGATATTACCTTAATGAAAATTACTGTGTGGTGTATTTTAAGAATAATGCAAATACCATATAAAACATAAATAAAACTTCTAATATTATTTAGCATATTTAAACTGTTTTCGCAGTAGTTCTAAACATTTGAAATACTAATATTTATAGTCAATTTAAGATTCATCTAATTCTTGCTGAGTATTTTAGGGCCTACTGGAAAGCCTGGACCTCGAGGAATGCGTGGTGCTCGTGGACAAGCAGCTATGCCGGGTCGTGATGGTCAACCCGGATTTCCTGGATCTATCGGAGGATTAGGAGCCCCAGGGCCAGTCGGAGATGAAGGACCCCAAGGTGAACCTGGAGAAGATGTAGAACATCAAATAGGTCTTCCCGGAGCCAAGGGAGAACCTGGAGCCCCAGGAGATGTTGGAGATGAAGGGTATCAAGGAGACAGTGGAGCACCTGGACAGGCTGGTCCACCTGGAGAACGTGGACCTATTGGAGAGAAAGGAGATGATGGATCTCCTGGTACTTCTGGGGAATCTGGAGAAGAAGGAGAGCCTGGAAAAGATGCTGAATATTGTCCTTGTCCAAAGAGGAACACGGCAGTTAACGTTCAGGCTGGTAGTTACAGTCGCTACTAGATTAATTGTTTGCCAATAAATTATTGAAAATTAGAAATTCATTTTCATTGTCAGTACCATTAAAATTCTCAAAAATATTCGCTTGAAATAACATTAAAAAGGGCACGGATATTTTGGCATTTATATTTCAACTAAAAGTTAATAATAAGAATATACGTGAACTAAAGGTTTGTTTACATATCGAGAAAGAGAATAGGACGGCCAATTTTTATCTGAAGGCGAAAAAAAGTTATATTCATAATTTCTTAGGGTCGAAACCCTAATATGCAATTCACAGATGATGACACTCAACCAAGTCATTACAATAATATATTGTATCTAAACAGATACAGTGGAAACCTAAAAGAGCATCTACCTGAAATGCCATCTATTCTTGGATTTGATCTTAATAATGACTTCAGATGAATTTCATTAATGTTTGTCGATAAGGATATCCAAATTTATGTAAATATTACTAAAAACTTGAAATTTAATGAGGTCATAATTAGAATTTACACAAAAAAATGACGATTTAAAAAAATTACAGTAAAGCAAAACATCTAAGATGTCTTAAAATCTATTAAAAGTATTTAAGAATCTAACGTGAAAAGTAGGTAGGATGCTTATCAGTGATCAAGTGAGGATAAATCTGGTCCGCGCAGAGCAATTGTTTCCTGTTAATAGGTTTTCAAAAATAGTTTGTTATCTGCTAACAGATAATTGCAATTCTAATAATAGAAATTATTAGGTCAGCATTAGGAAAAGTTATTATACATATATTCTAACAGCAACCTTATACCTAATATTGCTTATTGAATGTATTACAATACATTTAATGATTTTTACTATACAAATATATTTATTATCACTGTTTACTATATAAGGAAGTTTTATCAATGGTGGTTTAAATGTAGCTATTTAAATAATATAATTTTGCTAATATGTTCATTCTCCCGCAGATTTTTGCTATATCGTAGTGCATTGATCTGTGCAATGGATTTGAGAGTAGGAACTGACCTAAACAGTAGATTTCCAAGTAAAAGAAGGGATATACTTTCTGTTACCATAATGATGCCACTTACCCTACGCTGACCAACGTGATGGCTTTGACCACTTGCTGTTCTCTCCATCCACAAAGTTTTTTTTCGAGTATTACTGCCGCGTTGTCCTCTTGTATATCAAGGGTTATATTAAAGAAGGGTGTTGGTACATCCAATAAATGATACCATCTTAATGAATCAAATCTGCTTTAGTTCGAAACATTTTTCTGCGTATGACTTCGAAGCTTCTTTGTCTTAATAAATCTTACCTAGAAATGATTATTCATTTTACCAGCCTTAACTACAACTACTAAACAAATACTATTTCAAAAATTTAGATTTTGTAAATCTTACGACGTTTTATATATGACTAAATTCTTTGCATGACAATATGTATTCTTAAATTAAGAAGTAAAGAAAAAAAACGTAATCTCATCTAAGTGATTTTTTTTGAGTTTTTAGGAAACGTAGTTTGATAATTTAAAAACAGACTGTGCATTAAAAAACCTGAAGTTTGTTTCGGTTAATTATAAATATTTTGCAAGATCACTGGTAGATTCTTGATAAAAGAGATTTGAAACATTTTATTTCCTATGAACTAAGTAAAAAGAATGTTAAGTTGTATAGCATAGTGGCTTTCATTAGTTTAATTTGACATAAGTGGATAGCAGTTTTTAAACACTTATTATTTCCTCACATATTAGTTGTATTGCATAACTATTTCTGACTAAAATAACGGTTTTCACCTGCCATTTGCAATTCTCCACACGGACACCCCTCTGCCAACCTGCCTGGTCCGTTCACTGATGACCCAGATGAATCCATTACGGCAAACATGTTTAATACGGGTTAACGAATTGCTTTCCCAATCAATGTTCAGGGATGGGTCAAACGGAAAATTGCAATGAGCGAAGATGGTGATCTGGTATGAAGCTAACTATTAAAACAATTTATTTTTAGTTGATTTTGCTCACCACGTTTGTATTGAGGTTAATAGCTACGACACGTCCAGTATATTGTCGTCGTCCATCAAGTCTGACTATTTCAAAACAAAAAAGAGTTTCCTTTTCTTGCCATGGCTGTCCCCATAATTCCAGTCTATCAGTTATAACTAAAAAGAATAGTTACAAGCAATAATATGAATTTACATTATAGGATTTTTATATTTTGAGTAGTCCAACCAGTATTTGATATTCTGCCGTCGATATCGATTTGTGAGATTTGAACATATCTTGAGGAATTTATCATTATCGTAATTCCTTTGTCGTTCCTTAACTATTAGGAGAATAATTTCCATGTTAAACATAATTCCAAATTTTCTGCTTTTAACCTCGTGCTGCTCCAAGCATCTGTGCTTCCATTCTTCTCCATTACAAGAAGCATATTACCTTTAGATAGTGTTTTTTGCTTATGGTTAATCACCAATCGGTAGACCTAAATTAATTTGCATATATAAATATTATCCATGCTGAGATAAAATAACATTTATAAATTTAAGATATGAGTCAATCTACCATTAACTTCAACCCTTGTTTCTCAGTGATAGCTAACGCATGACCGGGTGCAAATTCATAAAGGTGACGAATATTCATCTCGGACCAAATCCGCATCTGTTCTTCTCTTATACGATAGTAACTGAATAGATCATTTTAAAAATTCCTTTGTTTACCTGTTCTTTCTTTTCTTTTTTATTATGTGTATCCCAAATTATATTTATTGCTTATTTTTATATTCCCTATTATAACTAATTAATAATCACTTATTGGTGCCTGCCCATAAATCAAACACATGGATAACACCATGGTTGCAGCCATCAGATTTTTCCCCTACGAGATAGATGTATCGACCCGAAGCACCCACAGAGAAATGCAACGTACGAGCAGGGAGCACAGAACCTGTAAAGGTTATGCTTAAGTTAAGTGTGTATAATGTGGAAAATAAAGATAACATACATGGGTAAAATATTACACTTAAAAGGACATAAGACGAATATGAAAAGGACTAGTTCTACTCTACTATCCAAATCCAAATGCTTGCATTAGCCTTATGCATGAGATGCTATGAATCTAGCCATGAGAATGACCAGATTAAATAAGGTGTATATTAACTCAGATATAGTTTAATGAAAAGTAAGTGGCCTAAATATTTAGAAATATTATCCTTATAACATATACTTCTTTGAATTGATAAAGAATAACATGAGAATTTTGTTTTATAAAAGCTTATCCCATTGACCTCAATGATTTAAGTCATAGCTTACCAGTATACTTCTCTTGTTCTTTATCCTTTTCTAGATTATATTTTTTAATTTGCTCGCATTCATCCCTTCCTATATCTAATGGATACACCTGCTGCTTCCACAACATCCGTACAGAATGATTAGTAACAACAAAAATTTTATCGTGTTTAAACTAACGCAACGGAAAGAAAAAGAGAGATCACAAATGCCGTATTATTATTGCTAGCATTTAATACTATCCATAAAGACTATTTATATAGAGGTATAGTATTTAAAGCTAACTGATAATTTTATTGAAGTAAATTGCAGTCATCCAGGTGAATAGTCATGAAGAGGAGCACTCGAGAAGGAATTTATTCTATGAACCATGTGCGCAGTATAATCATGTTCCGGCTGTATCAGAGGCACGTTTTCATAGAAAAAATCTCGTTCCTTACGTCACACTGAGTGAATTATTTATGTAGTATAAATACTGTGAATGTTGTGAAGCTTTAAGTCACTGGAAAGGAAATTTTTCTCCGATCTAAAGCTTTATTTCAAAGAAAAAATTAGTGTAAGACAAAAATAAATACTATCTCATTTTTTAGTGCAAATTAAGATAATAAAAGTAAGGCAAATTATGCTTTGTAATTTAATATTTAACACAATATTAAGTCCCTCAATTGAATATTGTTTGCCCATAAATAAAGGCTGATTCTCAGCGGCTTCGTTTGGCAACCGGTTATGAACTCGTTGCTAGCACAATGGAATCATCACAGTACAATGAATGGACTAAATTGGGGAATGCAATAGTAGCCTAACCAGAACAATGCTATGACTAATACCGTTTTTAGCATATGTTTTAATTGTCCCTTTGAAAATGTTTATTTAATAAAAATTCACAATTTGAGCTAAGTTCTTTAGGCGATGTAATAATACGGAAACTTAATTCAATTATTCACTTTCAACTTATTTAAATCCTTCATCTTTATGATAAATGACCTGAAATGCTAGTGAACATATACAAAAAGTAGATGTTTAACACAGCAAAGTGACAGAAATATGCATTGATCTACGATAATAATTCTATTTGGATGTAAGTGATAACAGATTCTAAGAAAAAAAATATAGATTTAAAAGTTAGAAGAAAGTATAACCCCTGGATAACCAATCAGTGACGTGCATTTATTTACCACTTTATTACCGTCCATGTCCTTGGAATTGGGCGTGGTCATACAGCTGTTATAGAGTATTACGATGAAGAAGTGCGCAGAGGTTGGGCTTGAATATGATAGAGTAGGCATTTCTAAGAGTGGCCAGAACAGCAGGTTATATCAGGCGAAGAGCAGAGAACATTTAGTACTAGGGAAGCGCAGACGAGTATACCGGTCTTCCCATCCTGGCTGCCACTAGCTCATCATGGCCAAGGTGGAAGTGCAGATCAGAAGTTGCTTCTGTTGTGGGCTTTCCCTCGCTACTATATTTGTGGCCCTTTACACTTTGGTAAGTCAAATAAAGAAGCATATGTTTACTTTATAAGACTGCTACCATTTGTAAGTGCATAATTTATTGGTCAATAAAATCTTCGGCTTTTACTAAGCATAACTATGTAAGAATAATATAATCATCAAACGTGACAGATCGAAACACTCTAGCATAGTAAATAGAATAAATTGTATTAACAATGAACTGATATTTTGCGTGGAAAAATAAAAGTAAGATTTAGAAAATCTACTCAATAATTAGGGACATTTCTATAACTTTAGGAAGAAATTGTAGATGTTACTTAATGAGTATTCATAATGGTAGACTTGATCATTTAAATAGCATAGCCACTAAAAATTGTGAAAATTTTAATTTAAATTCGCCTATGATTTGGCGAATTCAACTTACAACTTATAGCATAAAAAAATAAAAGTAGTATTTTTAAGCACTACACAGCTGTTTTTGTAAATCTTTTGAACCAGTATCACTTTTGAAATTTTCATATTAAATTTTCGTAATTTGCTCAAAATCTAGAGGTATATACAAACGAGTTAAGATTTTAGTACAGTTAAAATGATTCATGCATACATCGCATTTAAATTGGTTTCAGTTAAATATTTTTACAGCACATGACGACTGGAAAATATATTCTAGATAAAAGTATTATTAGAAATCCAAAAATATCCAACAATAATTTGAGTGGCGCTGGTATTATTCACTAAAATTAGTTAACTGAATAAGATTTCAATAGTTTAAGCCTCCATAATAAAATTTCACTTATAGGTGCTATATTCACTACTCACAGGTCTAGCCGGGTGGGGATTATCAGAAACTGCTAAAAATGGAGACTCGTCGTACTTTAAAAGTTGCGAGTTGGAGGCTCAAGACAAACTTTCAGCAGGTTAATTATAAAAAAATCTTCGTTTTTATAATTTTCTATGTATAACGAAAAAGAACTCGATATTTTTATTGTTCCACTTACTGCAGAAAATCGTAGATCGACGTTTACTGGCGGTCATACTACGGTAGTAATAGAAGATGCAACGTCCTATCACTGTTCGCTTGGATTATACACTGAGGAACTCAAATATGAAGCCTCACGTGAGTCAATTTGTTTTATTTTATTTTCCATTTGTAGATTTCACTATATTTATTTTTTATCGCTATATTCAAGTTCGCTACATGATCCTCCTTGTCAACGTTTTCATATACGTAGCTATGATAATTGCCTCTATCCTACTACTTATCGGTAAGCGTAGATTTTATAAATATCTAAAAATGTTGATTAAAAGTCACAAATCCCAATTTCGATTTTTAATTTGTTACATTAAAATATTCGTTGTTAGTCATTTAAAAATACAATAATAAATCGGTTTTTCCAATGAATATTTCTTGCTTGTATGGCTATCTCCTAGTGGGCAGAGCCAACGTACCTTACTTTTGTTAACTACGTATTGAACTACTAGAAGTTTCATATATAGCTTTTGATTCTAGGTTTGTCAATATATAACCAATGGTTATTTGTGCCGTGGATCATCGTTATATCTATCGACATCATTCGTGGCCTCATATCTGTTCTCTTCATATTTATATTTAGTTATGTAGGTTGCAATATCCTATTAATCAATTTAGACGTTATTTCTTGTGGTTTAGAAACTTTAATAGATAAAATAATCTCTTTTCAACTTCTATTTTTAAGAGGACATAGAACCAAATTCACGCAATTCACTTTATATCTATATCGGTTACGTAATAAAGGGTCATTGTACAGCGATGAGTCGCGCGAACCGGTTGGTGCTAGTGGCGAATTGGGGTGCGATATTCACCTCGCGCGCATTTGAATGCGACAGAACGACCACGTTGTGATACTCAGAAAGAGACATTGTAGTAGGTGAGGGAGGAGAATATGAAAACATACAGACACGCACAGCGCTTAACTAAGCTGAACAACTTCAGTGGTCCGAAATTATTCAAATGTGTGTATCAGCATATATGATTAATAATAACCATTATTATTAAACTGCTCTAATCACTAATTGCATATGGTATTAAATAAACAACGGATAGAGTGTATTTCTCCAATAAAAAAAATTTAAATTTAATTATTGAATTTTTCGATATTCTCTTGATTTTTTAATTACTTAATAGTTTATAGTTAAATCTTGCACGTATTGCCACTGGTATCTTCTTCCTTGGACTGCAGTTCTTCCATGTTAGTGTAAATTGTTTTCAGCATTGTCTTTTAATTTTTCCTACAAAATTTCTTACATTTCAGATTTCACTGTTAATGATAATCATTGCTAAATTTCAAAGAATTCATAATAAGAAGAATGGAATAACAATGGATAGACCGGTTGGTGTTCTTAATGCCGCTTCCGCACTGTTTCTTCTCGTTCTTGCTGTCTTTCTCTCTTGTTCTCTGGTTTATTTTTAAATATTACATATTCAACATTACATGCGCCAAGAAGACAGGTTCTGCTGTTTTCCTTTTACGTCCATAATTTACCTGCTCGTAAATCATTCAGCAGAAAAAATAAGTGTTTAGTAGCAGGGATCTTGCTAAAAAAAGGAGTAGCTATCCTTATTTTCTGTACAGTTTTTCTTAAAATATTTATCGTCGTATGTTCCTTATGTCGATTATTTTGTAATCAATGATAATACTTAAATTTCTTTAGAATTTTGATCTGTGATTCTGATGGGTAATTTTTGAAGTGTATATTTCCTATGTAGATATATCTACTAAGTTCAAATAGTTAATCGAAAGCTCTGAAAATATGAGTTTGTTTAAATTACTACGAAGAGTATTTCCATATAATTTTATACCAACCTAGTTTTCACTGAAAACCATTCTGCAATCAAGTTCATTATGATCTCGTTTAGTCTTTTGTCGAAACAATTAACAGAAATCTCAATAATTAGAAATACTTCAATAAGAACGTAAACTTTTCAGGATATACTTTGTTGTCTTTTCAGTACGATCCACGCGCATACCTTGGAGGAACGTCCTCAACTTATGCTTACTCACCTGAAACTCGCAAAGCGGACTATTACCCTGACCACCAGATAAGAGATCAAAGAGATCCGTACTATAGTAGAGATGTAAACCCGGGACCTCACGATAATCATGGATATAGATACTAGAATAGTGTTTTCTAATTTGCACTCTCAAAAAGATCTAATTAATGCATTCTCCCACATCAGCCACGTGTCAAAACACTGCTAAACTAAAATGGAGTCATTGTTTGGACTGGTTATTGCATTCGCGTGCATTTCCGTCGTACACTGCATTTGGTGCTGAGATTAGTATATTCTTCTGTGTAAATGCTTATTTGTGCTACATTGCCATGTTCTATACATAACCGTGCTTGAAATTCAAGGTCTTTATTCTACCGGTATAATTGAAATTTACCGAAATGCATAAATCAAGGAAATAAATACTTGTATAAATATGTGTGTAGAGTTGTCTTAATTATCCTCCTAAGTATTTTTTAAAACATCGTAGCAAAAAATGAGTAATAAACGGCCAAAAAATGAAGAATAATACGGTTTTCCATGAGATGCTACGAGGCACGAACATGTATACTGTCTGTAATAAATGAAACTTAAATTAGATTTAAATTAAATAGTCCTGGAACAGAAATTCACAACAAAATCAGCATTATTGCATAATGCTTGATCAGTAATTCCAAAAAATGTCTACAAGAGTTTAGAAATTAGGAAATGAGAAAGTTATTATAATATTTCCTCGTATTCCCAACTATTTTAATCCTACTCACTGCCTTTTTGAACATATTTATTAACATGCCATTTCTTATTTCGACTGCCAACGATAGCTTCTCGATCTGTTCGGAAATTATCTGTAACACTACATTATAAACGAAATGTAACATCTAGATTTCCATAAATCAACCAACCCTTAGTTCGTCTTCAACTCGATTACAGTAACTTTTCAGACTTCCTCTCCTTCCACGTTTACGAAAATCATCTTGAACGTCAAAGGAAGAAGACCTTTAAGCTCTTTATCCATTTAAGCATTATTTTAAGAATTATTGAATATACTATACACATAAGAATGAGAAAACCGTTTCTGTTTAGTAGGAAAGTATTCAATTAGATGACATGAGAAACGGTATTTAACCTTGACTGTCCCTCCTCCTCATCAACTGCATCGAGATATTCAGTATCCGAAACGGCACAAAATACTTCTTGTGTTGTTCTTAGTTCCGTTGGAGAACGGCAGTTATCATTGGCATTATTTTGATTAGCACTTTGGTAAAACATCTTAAAATTTAGGATATTTATAATAATACCTATATGCAGAGTGCGCCAGAAGTTTTGATACGAATGTCAAGTCGCATAATTTCATGATAAAAACAGCTTTCGAACCGACAATTTATCCAGACATACATAAGATACCAAACAATAATTTTATTCAATTGGTGTTTAAAGTTTCCTCCTTTTGTGGTCACACAAGTTCATAGACGCGTCTCGAAATTGCCCACGATGGACCGCAGCTCCTCTTGGCTAATTTCTTCCCAAGATTTAACTAAGACCACCTTATGAGAGTCCAAATTATTATAGGATGTCCTACTCAAATAATTTCCCAAGACTAACCATATTAGGAAGTCCATCGAATTCAGATAAGGTGACTGATGACTAAATATCCTTGTCGCAAGTCTGGAAACTGCTGTCGACGAGGCTCAACAGTTGTTTTGGCTCCATGAGCCGATGCCCAGTCCTTTTGAAATGTCAATTCTGTAATCCTAAATGTTTTGAGGCTCAAGGAACCACCACCTTCAATAGAATTTTGCCTTGCTAGTATTTTGCGTTCATTTTGACATTTTCCCCGACGAATACCAACGGAGATTTACCCGACGCCGTTTTTCCGGCCCAAATCATGACAGATGATGGAAAATGATTTCTACTACTGACGGATGCTTTCTCAGACCTCTGGTGGCTACGTCGAAGAAGTTTCTTACTGTTATGACTATTGTATGTCGAGTTGACAGTGAAAATGTTCTCATCTGTGAAAAGTACGTTCGAGGCGCTGCCCTGCCGAACGATGTTTAGGAGTTTTCTTGCTTTTTCGTAACGATTGCCCTTCATTTTCCCATCAGTATATGTGTAAAACCCTAATTCGTGATTAATGGTTGTCCCATTGATGTTTATTAATATTGAGGTCAGAAGCTATCTTCCTCATGGATCTCTTGTCATCTTGGACGATTCTCTTCTTGATCATTTTTCTAACGCGAGAAGTATTCATGGATCTGGGCTTTTCACTCCTAGGATGGTCTTCTAATTTATACAGTTCCTGATATCGTTTCACAATCCGGTGAACAACTATTTTCGTGACACAGAGCTTCTTAGCAATCGCAACATTCTTCTCTCGTTGCTCGTGCAACTGGATGACGGTAGTTCATAGAATTTTAGACAGTAAATAAGTTTAAAAACGAGGTAATTGAATGAAATTTTAAACATGGTCTAAGGAGGCTTTAAACAACACGCTTACATTAGCATGGAGAAATACTACGTCATATATGCTAATTTAGCTGCACTTGAAATTTGTATCAAAACTTTTGGCGCACCCTGTAATTACCTTTATTTATACTCTCTAAGTTCACTTTTTAAAAAGTGGTAGTAAACTATAGCATGATATAAGAGCTATAACTGTATAAGCCAATGATAGAATAGAGCTTTAATCATACAATTACTTCTTCCATAATTAGGCATAAGAGACACGAAATGTTTATCATGTTTTAGTACCAACGCTGTCCATCTAATAATATTTAAAAACCTATGTATAGTGAGATTCCGGTTATATAATACCACATCTCGATTCTCCTCAGATTTTACAGTCTCCAGTACATTACTCATTATCTTTCTGAAAGACGGCGGTCTACCTATTATTACAAACTTCGGGAGCAATTTATCATAAAGATCTCCTTTCATCCACTCCTGAAAAATGTTCTCATATGTCATAGTCATTTATTTTTCGTTCTTATAGCTATTCTCTCTTAATCAATTGTACTTCCACACTGTGCGTTCTGAAATGATAGACCACTCGATTTAGAATGTTTATTAAAAACTAAATTAATATCTAACAATAAATAAAATAATGAGTTAATAGTTAGTATAACTTTCTACTGTTTTGTATAGCACTGAAAATTTGATCTGACATGCTACAAATTAATTTATATAGTTTCTGCACTGATCTTCTTTAAAAAAATTTGATAAATAACCTATTTCCTCTGATAGCTTGGAAGACTTCTCAAAATTCTTCTTTACTTCATATTCTTGGGGATTTCTTTAAAAAAGCAAAGGCTGATGGTATTCACTATCTGTTGAGAATTATAATTAGCATGAAGATTCTAGGTGACTTTCTTCCCAAATATTCAGCTGTATTCCACGTACCATACCTACGACTTATTACAATAATTTTTAATTCAAACAAATATCACAATATAACCTTGAACAAATTCAAGTAATAGCTTAAGAAGCAAAATGATCTATCACTGCGAGGCTGTTTTAAAAACGGCAAGAAATAGAAACAAATCGTTATAAATAAAAAGTGCATTACGAGAGAAAACAAAACTTGGCTGAGGATTTTCTACGTTACCCACGCTTCCAGCCAAAAAAATCGAATCAAATGATCCATTTTAGCTGTTTTAATGTCTTAGACCAGTGATCTATTATTTCGGAACACACTGTATTTAGAGCTAAACTCCATTATTTTCTACGTTTATTCTCCTCTCTTCTCTTTAACGTCTCCCTTTTCTGTCCGTTTTTAATAAATAGTTTTAATAATATTACGTTTCTCACATCAGTATTGTATTTTTCACTTATATAATCCATCTTTTGCAACAATTTTGTCAAATATACCGATTTAGCTTCAGTTACTGACATTTGCCCCAAATTTTTCCAAGCATCCCTGAAAATTATTTACTATAAGCTCAACACTCATTCTAGAATATATATAAATCACATATATTTATGTCGATAGCTAACCACTTGCACTTTTCAACAACATTCCAGAATGCAGGCCTCCCTATGTTGCAAGGTCCAATAGTCGCTTGCTTATACAAAGAATAGAATGAAAGTTTTTCTTCAATTGAAGAAGTAATTGGACCTGAAATATTTATTGAGAATTTCATATTGAATATAAAGATCTCTGACTTGATTTATGTTATCTTACCTCCGTAAATTTTAATGTATGAGATCTTTTTATGTGACTATATTAAGTGAAAAGTAAACGATATCCAAATATTCAAGGCATTTAAAATACATTCCCTACCTACTAAATAATTAAATGCACTGTTTGAAGTATAACATTTAAAAATATTCATATCCTGAGCATAATGCTACTTAGTTTAATTCTGACTTGGCATATATATAGTTTTACTTTTGCGTTTTACATATACGTTGTATTTAATAAGCCATAATCGCAGGTGAACTTATAATTAAATCTTTGTTTTACAAATAAATAAATAAGAAATGGAATATAAATAAAGGTCACTCCATGGGAACAATTTTAAATGCTTCAAATCATTTGGAGTGTAGAAATATAAAGAACAGATATTAGACTGGAACTATATTGCAGAAGTATGAAGAATAAAAATAGTTATAAAAAGATGGTTAAACTTTAAAATCCCATCAAAATTGCTTAATTTTTACCGTACTTTCGCCCTTGTAGTCCCTCATAGAACGAAACATTAAACTTACCCTCCTTTGGCATGTTCTGCACAATATCAACACCCGCTTCAAACATTTCATCTAGAGAGTGTCCTGAATTCATGCTTCCTTGGATCCGACTGCTGAGTAGTTACTTTACAGCGAATTTACGTAACAATGAAAATAGCGGTTGAACTGCAATCATCTCAAGATAAATCGATCGATTAATCAAGTAAATAAAGACACAAAATGATAAGGATTGGCAATTATATGGAGTGGTGGTTCTTACCAATTCTTTAAAAAATCGTAAGCAAACTGAAATAAAACATGCTAAAAACGAAATCAAAGTTATAACAGGTTCTGAGTGAAAAGTAGATACCAGGAAAAATTGCTAAATTCCCATCATAATACATACTGTTCCATTGATGTATACTCAGTTTTATAAATAAATTACATAATGCAATACGCTAATTCGTAAATTTAAACGTTTCCCTTTTAACAAATGCACTTTAAATAGTTGAAGCGTAAGTGTAATAAAAACGAACTAGAAAGAAAATAAAATACAAGTTTTGAAGCAATTAAGTTAAAAAACAATTACTTTTATAACTTATATAAGCGATCCGTACCATATTATATTATAGCCTACATACAAACAATAAACTGGTTCCATAGTAATGGCAAAAAAATTCTTATCCTAGGCAATTTTTTCAAATTGAATGTAACGAATTCATAGTTGAAATCATTTTATAATACCGTATGATTGTTCTGTTAATTATTAGTATTCACTTTGACACTATTTGCAGAGTCAACATATTTATTTTGAAAAAAACCCGGAAAACAAATGAATAGCATAAACAAATTAGTAAACAAAATGATAATTACTAGGGCTATTCTAACAAATTTTGAATTCAACTGTGCACGTTCAGGAATCTCTAACATTTACTAGTTTGTTTTAGTTTTCCAAGCTATCCAGAAAGTGAAAGTCATTTAACATCTAACCTTCCAGTTACCGAGTTCAGAGCAGTAAGTATAATATTCTTTTCAACTGTAACAAATAATATAAATTAGTAACGGTTGTTACAGCAACATCAACAGCCATCAGTTTAGAAAACGTCTATAAAGTTAGTAGATATTTTTTCGATACTATATCGAAATAACAAACCGCCTGTATTCGCTTTTCCTAACATTGAATACAGCTCGTTCCTCCGAATTCGAATTAAACTTTTCTCGCAGGCACGTATACTTCTGCCTAAATCGTTTTTTAATACAAAATAAGGCAAATATACTGCAATTTATGAAATTTTAAAAAAACTCATCAAAATATTAAACACATTATGGATTCTGATACCAATGAAAACAGTCCGTAGTACTAGTGCAACTCCGCTGATTGAAGTTATAAAGGGAAGCGTAGATGTCACAAATTTCTCCGTCGGTGTCTCTACGCGAATTAGAGCAATATCCCCATCAATTACCTTCACCTATAAAATGTCGTAATAACGACATTCCGTAAAAATGCATTGTCAAGTATATAATTTTTTTGTTCCTGAACAGTTGATTAAATTTATAAGAACAAAATTAACCTGTAAACCCGATCTCACAGCGGCATACCCATAGTCCCCGTGCATCTCACTGATGGTCTCCATAATTTTATGGTACAAAAGTTTTTCCGTGATTATATCTATTTGATCTTTGGCAGAGTTAGGAATAATTTCGATGAGTAGGTAGCGATTCTTCACTTTCACCATTCTGAGTTTGTAAAATAATGGTAGAAACCGATTGAATAAAAAAATAAATGGAAATACTAATCCAAAGAGATATGAAAGCAAAATTTAATTTAAAATACTTTACTGCCCGAATCTAAGAAAACCGGGATAACAAAATCATAACCTTCTAGGCAAAAAATACTTAAAACGTAAAAGTATAGAAAAATAATATTGTTAACTTATTCTTAAGTTTTTGTTGATGCCCATTAAATAGGCGGCTCTTAAAGATAACGATTATAAAAACAAATAATACGATAAGCTTAGCACTGACAGTGCTTAAACCATCGAGGATATGCTATCGTATCTTTGATACTTTTGACTCCTAACAAAACTTGTAAAAGACGCTCGAATCCAATACCAAATCCCGCAGATATAGGCTTGCCACGAAAGCGTCCATCCAAGTACCTTTACAAAATAAGTATTTTTGAGGCATATGAAGACAAAAGACGTAAATACTAACCAATCAATGTTGGCTCCTTGAAGTCGTAACACATCCGCAGATGGTTCCCTTACAGATCCACCAGCTAATTCGCCAACAATTGGGCACAACAAGTCAAAAGACTCAGTCTCAAAAATTCAGAAATTTCAAACAGATAACCTACTACGAAATTATTAATATTATGTGAAATATTATAGAATTCAGTAAGATTTTTTCCATTCCAAATATTATATGACTCTTACCTTTTGCCCGTCTGCCGTGTGTTTCATATAGAATGGCTTTTGATGTATAGGGAAATTCGTTATAAAAACAGGTGATTTACAGTAATCGACCTAAATTTGACGAAATAACACAAATTTAAATCCGCATCTAAATCTATATTATAGTTACCAAAAACAGTTCATTCTGCTTATTTAGTCCATTTCCTGTCATATTTTGTTTCTTTTTCACCAATATAGCAACAGCTTCATCATAGCGTAGCCTTGGAAAGATATTAGAACAGGTGAGAATAGATTTCAATGTCCTCATATGATTCTGAAACCCAATTTAAATCAGTAAGTTTATTATTATTATCAATCTCTAAAACTGAAAACCATCAAAAATATTAAAAATCTAACCTCAGAAGAGAAGGCACCTAAAGTCTTGAAATCTCTTGATATGCTGATATCTTCCAGTACTAGTAGGATGCAGTGCCTAACGAAATCTTCGGTTATTGTGCAAATGTCTTCTAGATCCTAATTTCATAAATTTAACAGAGCATTAGTATTTATTATAAAGTGATTAATAGCAGCATCATAATTTATTACTTCATTAAAGCAGAAAGCTACAAAAATTGAACATTCAAACTAGCCAAATATTAAGACTAACTTTACAGAATGCCAGCTCAACCTCTAGCATACGAAATTCACTGAGATGATTACTGCTCTGCTGCTTCTCTGCACGGAAACCACCACCAATAGTGTAAACACGCGATATACCACTAATAAAAATAGTTAACGAAAATTCTAAATATGCCTCAATTATCATTGCTCTATCAGTCACATAATAAATGTATATATAATGTGAGTAAAACTTAGTTCTTAACGAAAACATACTTCACCATTGCTTCTAAGTGAAGTTGGCTGCTAACAGTAAGAAACACATCTTTCCCAAAAATTGCGGAGTCATCTCCAGTACTTGTCTAAAAAAATGCAATTACAGTATTGCAGTAACAAATTATCGCATTTATTACTAATACATTTAATATTATTATAATAATCACTTAGTAGGTTCGACTTACGGCCACTGAAAATGTTTCACCCGCTCCTTCACAGTCGTTTGCTGTTATTATAGGTGCATCAATATGAATGTAATTTCGCTCCTATAAGTTTAGGATTCTTAAGTGACTCTAAAACTAATAAAGTAGTAAGAAATTATTCATCGTATCAACAACTAATTAAGATAGGTCTAATGCTAAAATAATCAGAAAGTATACAAACCATAAAAAACTTATGAATCTCCAATATCAATCGCGAACGTATTCTCAATAATGCAGCAAATGAAGATGATCGAGATCTCAAATGCAAATTCTTCCGCAATTGATCTGGCGATAGATCATCATATCTTGCCTGGAAAAAATAAACGTCACCACAATTAAACGAGACTTCCAGCAATTACTGTATTAAACAAAAATGTCATAGGATAACGGACATATTTATACAAATCACTCTACATTCATCTCATCGGTCTTACGTTCACATCAAATGCTTCAACTTTGCACTTGTCAGCGACAAGTTCCATGTGCTGTTGTGATCCTGCACTTGCTTTCCAATGACCATAAACTGATACCGCGCTACCAATAGGAACTTAATGAATAATTCATTATACATACAATTTATATACTGAACCTTAAAATCGTTAGTTACATACCGCTAGCACAGATATCCTTGGATACGACCACCTGTACGGTATCTGGCGTTAAACCGTCTGAGATATGTAAGAAAATCACTTTACCACGTTTCTGAGAACGCTGTACCCATCCCTGAAATTGAATAAGCGGTATATAATTGGTTAGTGGGTATCCGTCTAATAGACTTTTTAAAAAAAGCCAATTCTTAAGTAGCCAACTAACATTTAAATGAACATCCAGTGGAGCAGTTTGTTTAATTAATTCGTTTACAGTGAACGGTTGAGAACAAGTTGAAAGCCACCGAGAAAATCGTGGATAAAAGTGGCGTAGCATTCTTGAATAAAAAAGATAAGTACAGAACATTACCAGAAAAAGACAAAGTATAATTATTAGATATTTAAAATGAATGGCGTTACTCAAGATTCATATCAGTATTGGAACTTAAGTCTTTCGAAACAATATAAGAGAGCCAAAATACCTAAATTTTAATTTAATAGTTATTTATTTCGTTTTATTATTAATTACAAAAGCTCATAGGATGCTAAACTATATAACTAAGAAATGGGACTAAATTAGTAATAGTAGATCAACGAGATAAAATGTATTGCTACTTAAGGTAAACATTAGAATTTCAGCAAGTAATCCATGACCGGTTTTCAAATTTATTCACTGGTATTGTAGTGGAATTAGAGCAGCTATTTTTTATAAAAATAATCTGATAATTGTCTAAACAATTGTAATGTAATAATCTAGGCAATAAATATACGTTTAAACACTGACAGAGAAAGTTGTAAAACAATATGTGATCGTATTACTTACAACACAGATTTGCATTGATAGATGGAAGAAAACGTAATAAGGTACCAGTCCTCCCCCTATAAGACATCCTTCGAAAAAAAAATACAATATATCACTGTATGAATAAACCAGAATTCATTCTAGTACTCAATCATAAATCATGTAAACAATTTTAATTCATAGTCACCATAGTTTTTTAAATAATTATTTTTAAATGATTATTCGTCTTATTGTTTCACTCATTATCTGCACAAATCTAGCACTATCGTATTATCTATCGTATTAAGATAGTATTGTGAGAGAACTCGGCATAGGGATACCTCGTCCATTTCTGTGATTGGTCAGGTATATTTTTCTCTTTAGTATCTGGAGTCTTTATCGGATACTACTTCATGACTACGAAGTGACGACTAATTAACCGCCTAGAGTAGACCGTTTATGAATAATTTTCATATGCAAATCACTTATATATGTTTTTAAATGTCATAGTCATGACTATTATATTAATAAAGTTTATAACATAATTGGTGAAACGTTTTGAGCACTATAGTATAATTAAGTGAAATTCAATAATACAAAAATAGTAGACTCTTAGCACCGTTCCAAAATTGTTCCACTACATTTCCTTAGAAAACAAATCAATATACGCATTAACACAATACCTGCTTATGTACTAGTTCCTGTCTCTTTCCGACCATCTCAACAGAGAGATGATGACATTGCCCTCTACCCACTGCCTGACCGGTCTGAATTAGCCTACGAGTTTGTATTTCGTTACATCAATAAAGCTAAGACCCTTACAATTTATTGTTGCTGTACCTGCAGAGCTCTGAACGATAGCGCTCCTTCAGTTTTTGACAAGGTCCCGTATGTTTAAATAGCGAACAAGAATTTCATCACAAATCCGGAAAATCCAGTGAAGGCACATTTCTGCACACGAAAAGGTTCGGCTATGGTTCTAGCACAGCGTGAAACTATAGATGTCAACAATTATCTTCGTAAGAACATCAACATGACGTCGAAGCAAACCCAGCACACGTTTTTGAAAAGAGTGGCGAAAGCAGATTATTGTAAATAACTTTCTTTATTTTTAACACTGTTCACTTAGAAGTTTTATTAGATGCTAATTATTTTTCTTTTTAAACATTCCTTCAAGCGACTGAAAAAAAGCTAGAGTGGAACAGCTCACTGTCAGGCTGTCCGGGAGCTCTGAAACCTTAAGAAGGTAGCTGGCATATAATAGGAATTATATGAAAAGTATTCAGCCTCTTCGACTGGGCCACATAGTCAATTACTTTATTAATTAATTTTGTATAAAATTATATGATTTTTATGTAAATTTCTATATTTATAGTTGTTTTTTAAATAGTAGATCCAATCTTCCTTGTGTGACAGACGACGAAAATCTCCTTCTCGGTGATGATAACATGATCGTAGTAGGGAGTAGAATGCTGTGGAATGCTGTATTTCATATGCTAGATGTGAAATCGTTCTTTGTAAATTCTCTCTAGCTAATGTAATCAGTAAAGTACTACATATTTATTAGAGAGATGGGTGTTACAAGCAAATCTCCAAACAGTTTGGTACTGGCCGGTCGAAGCAGATATATACTGTTTTCTCTGAAGTACAAAACAAGCATGATCTACTCCTGTTTTTCGCGTTAATCAAGGACTTCCAAAAAGCCACATACCATCGGCTATTTAAGTATGTAATTTGCAATAAATCTAACAATTTAATTTAGTCTATCTCTATTATTGTCTAAACATATTCATATTTTAGGTGGTTCCATAACGAATTAGCGCAGTTTGGCGCTTTAAATTATCTCACTTTGCCCGAAGTGAAATCTTTAACATATTTTGAGCTAGGCACAATGAAAACGATTAAGAACCAGTTACGAATGAAGGTCTTGGGGTAAGTTAAACATACGATTTTTTTCTATTTAAAATACCTATTTTGATTCTCTTACAAATGTACATTTCACTACAATAAGTGTATATGTCAGAGAAGAAATATGGTTGGATTTCGGTCCAAGACAGCAAGCGATGCTCTCATTGACAGATACTTCCGAAGGCTCCGAGTATTGCCTTTTCTGGTACAGAATCTCTTTAGCATTTTTAAATGTCTTCCCTCGCCACGCTTGCCTAATGACAGGCCGATGGAGGCTCTTTTTGATGGTCTACGGACTTATTACAGAAGTACGTGGCTCCCATCTAATGGGATCTTCCAAAAGTACTTGAATCATAGTCAAAATTTTGATTCTAGAACTATCAATACTGTGAAAGGTTCCCAAACACGAATCAGGGCCACGTTTCCTAGTAAGTCATCCTTTATTCTAGCCACTACCTTTCTTCCCTATTGAGCTTACAGCAAATTCTCCAGATGAGCAAGTTTCCCACTTAATGAAGATGCTAAAGTACTGTTCTGGTGAGGTGGCCATCAAAAAAAGTTTGACGACATCCATTGCCAACGGCACGCTGGAGCCATGGTACATCCATCTAGCCGAACAACGGTTTCAAAAATAAATGCATAACAACATGAGGAACTTCCAGCAGTTCCTACTTTAACTTAATGGGAGTTTGTCTACTGCAAAAAACATGAAGTCATTCCTGGATTGTATAACACAATGAGTGACTTAAGACTATTATCTTGTCGTTTTTCTGTGATATTTTTGTTGTTGGTTTCTGTTTCTATTTATTCAAATTAGTGTGTAGTAAATCTACTTTTAGAACAACTTTGCTTTTGTTTATGTCTTTTACCTTAGACAATCTAGTAAAATTACAACACTACATATTTAGAATACTAAAAGATTAGACGCCTCCCTCAATCTACGCTTTTGTGTCTGCGCCTTAGCTAGGCATGTTGCCAACAAAGAGGCGATGCGTCAATTTGCCGAGTTCTCCGATTAACATAGTTCCGGTGGTTTTAACATAAATTGCATTTATAAATATGATTATGTAAAGGAAGATTGTATATTAGTTCGAATAAAAATTAATTAAGGGGAAGTCAAATAATATTCAAGAACTTTGAAAAATAAGTACTATTAAAAGTCTTGCGAAAATGTTTTCTTGAATAATATCGTTTACTGTCACCTCTTAAAAGAACATGTGTATTATCATTGTCTACTACATTTCAACTTACAAATGTCTTTATTTGGAAGATCAAAGTTTTATCACTACCTCTTTTGTCATTTTAATGTTAAGATATGGTAATGCTAATAGTATTCAAAGCTTAAGACTTGTTCTCTTCTCAGTATTTGTCAAAGTTACTGAAAACTACGATTTGTGGTGAAATTCACGCTATATATGAAACCTAGTATTCACTGATAATCTTAATTTACAGTTTTCAATAAAGTTATATAATATTCCCAGTTTCGAGCTATAGTATCTACAATTAAAATTAATTCAATACTCAAAATATACAAAAACTTATCACAAATGTATTATTAGGGAACCCTATATGAGTACAAATGCTGATTTTGGAAAATTCCATTTATTGATCAAGTATTTTTCTGCGGAGACTGGATAATACTTAATTCCAGAGAAATGGTTATAATCCGAAAATATGTGCAGGTTTATGTACAAAAAACGTCATAAACACACACTTACCTCACGTTTAGTGAAATTCATCAGTTACAACCATACTGTTACTGCTTTCTTTAAAGTCAGAAAACTTATCTGGTGCATCAGATGTTTAAAATTATACGTAGATTTTTAAGACAATATATCTAGGTTTCTCTGATGAGTAAAAGAACAATGACACATCACTTAGAACCAGTTCACTTTATTTGGTGAAGACAGAAAATGTGTGCTTAAAAATAATTACACACCGAAGAGATTGATTTCCTTAAAGCCAATTGTTTGCTAATTCTCGCAGGTGCCACAACAGTTCAGTTTTTTTTAATTCTAAAAATATCATCCGAAACACTTGATTTATATTTAAGAATTTGAGAAATTAAATGACGAATCGGTACCGAAGTGAGCTTGCCACTATTTACTTTGTTGCTTAGCAATCAGTCAATAGCAGAAAGGTATATAATGGTTATTTTTTGAAAATGCTTTTATAAAATAATTGCATTTTTCAAAAAAATTTTTAAGTGTATAAAGTAAATGAAATACAATTTTAAAATTCATTCTAAGAAAATGTCAGTAATTTTACTAGATTTAGATTAATTTCCCCTTTTTCAAATGATTGTTTTCAGTTTACCATCTATTAAATAATGTAACATGATTTTTTTATTGCTAGGTCTATCTTTAATATTCTGCATCTAGCAGTCATGTTTTAATACCATCATGAAGATTGAGAACGATCATGTTTACTTTGTTTACAACTACTAAAGGATTGTTATCTTAAAATAATTTATATGAATAAGCAAAATTTATCCGGTATTAAGAAATGATCGATGTGCTTAACGTAATCATCATTGGCAGTATAATCACCACTAATGTGTTCACATTCCCTGTATCGAACGAACAGAGCATTGGTAGAATTCCTATTCCCAGTGAGTTATTTGATGTTTAATTAATTAATTAAAAATAAGAAAATTTAGAAACTTTTCTCGGAGAAACTTGAAAAAAGGTGGTCTTCAAATAACATAGGATACTGGTATCCCTAAACACATTTTTATGAAGTCGAGAAAACATTTTCTTCAGATTCTCCCCAGGGACAAAAGTTATCTGCAGACAAACAATTGAATAATGGTTAGTAATTAAATGAATGAATTAGTGTTTGATAAATAAAGACAAATATATAACCCATGACTTTATTTGTAAGAAATGAATAGCTTCAGAAATATCTACGAGTGATATATCTCGACCAATCTGGGAGGGAGGCAATAATGTGAAGCCATGGTTTACCAATCATTCAAAGCACAGATACAACATTAGCAGCATCAATTAGTTTATTATATAAATTTTACACAAAATCCAAATAAATAGATGTAAAAACTTCTCTTTTTTTTTGTTGTTGTTTTCTTTTAATTAGTAACCAAACCGAATACGAATTTGTCACTATTATTCTCTTAGAGGCTATTTCCTGTAGTCATTTAAATATTACTTTTGGGAATAAATCCGTTATACTACACATATGGTTTGAAAAATATCCTATCACATCTTAGCATGATATAGGGCAAACATTTTCTACACACAGATTGCATGCTATCATATTCTGATCACTCTTTCGATGCCTGATATCAAAATTTTCCACTAACTACATTCAGTTGAAATTTGGGCAACGCAACTTTGTCATGAAATTTGCTTACTTGTAGAGAATAATGTTTTCAAAAAGTAGTTATGTATTGGTGAAATATATCATTGTACTTAGTTTCCTATGTATGAATGTGTCAGCTCAACAGCTAAATATTTTTATCTTTTAGGTCCTTAAGAACATTTTCATTTTTAAATATTTAGTCGAGACATTATATCGTATATTTTTATATAATGTATTAGATTAACATTTAAAGGTGGTAAGTGCTGCCAAATTTGAAACAGGGGGTTCGTCTTTAAAATAAAATTATTAGTTCGATGATGCTGTAGTATGTGTAACCATAATATTACAAGGTAAATTACTTATACGTTTCATTAAACTTACAAAATATTTGGTCATTTAAAAGTACTAGTGTCTTCCCCATCCAGTTAAACTGAACAGAAATAAAAATCAATTTCAGAATATATTCATACTCCTCCAATGTTGCATTTGTATATCTACCTAAACGTCTCTGTTTTTAACGCATTAAAATTTTTGAGCAACGTTATACCAAGTGATGTAAGATTTAACTTTGTTCTATACCCCTGCGCACTCGTAAATGGCAGGCACCTCCCGATATGTTGAACAAACATTGATTTTTCGTTGTTTCTTTTGTTACTTCAAAGTTTTTTTGCTATATGTGTCATAATTTTTGGTCTGTCGTCTGATTTAATATTTATATTCCGTATTTTGACGTACTAGTGTTATGTTACGCTAATTTACATTAACAACAAATTACGTATCTATATTTTATAAACTATTTTTAAACAATATCCTAATTATTTTATTTTAAAGCTGTATTCAATATTTTAAATGTATTGTCTGAATTTCAACAAAAGTGATGTATTACCTTTTATTATACTACAATATATCTAAGAATGGAATCCTGTTTTACATCTAGTTTTATTTTTGGAAGTTTTATTGATACAATCATAAAATCCGTATGCTGATTATGAATATGTTGTCACGGTAATAAACAAGAAATCATACTGATTTTCATGAGTGTATTCTTATTTCAGGTTTTTTACTTTCATTGGAACGCTTCCAGCTAATTTGGCAAACAGTATGGTGAGTAGTCGTAACTTGATTTTAGTACTTGACTTAATATAATTCGCATTGACTTCTAAATTCATAAGTAAAATATTTGTGCCATTTATAAGCATAGCATATTATATAAAACTATAAGAGGGTATTTATGTCACTATTTTGCTTTAGAGCGCCACTCTGCAACCATATTTGGATGCAGTTCGTCATACGTTACAGGCCGCTTTATGTCTTGAGCAGTTTAGCTCGCAAGTGGTTGAGCGACATAATAAACCAGAGGTTTGTGCAGTTACTGACGAAATCATATAATTTTAGGCTTAAATGTTTTGATCAGAGTATATTTTTATATTTATGTTAAAGTTTGTTTGAGAAGTTAATAATTTTTTTATGACACCAATTCTACTTTGCTTGTCTATCAATTCTTAAAAGGTGGAAGTACGCACATCAAAAGAACTTCTTATGACTCCTGTTGTAGTAGCTAGGAACAAACACGAACGGGTGCTTATCGAACCATCAGTAAATTCAGTCAGGTATTTTTTTCCAGTAACTTGGTATAATCTTGCTTTAAACTCTAAGTATTTCATAGATATATTGCAAGATATAACTACCATTACTTTAAAATGTTTGACTATTTGTCCATTGTTTTCATGGAATTTTAAATTTGGTTGAAAAAATCAGACGTTTGAATGTCATTTATTTTCCTGTTGTATAACAATAGGTACTAATTATTTAATAAATCATATGTATGGATATTTAGGGTTTCTATATCGATTAAGCAATCAGACGACATTGAACGCATCTTATGTCACAAATTCACTCGTTTTATGTGTCAGAGAGCAGATAACTTTTTTATACTGAGAAGAAAACCTGTTGAAGGTAAGTCAGAAAAATTAGATATTTGATAAATGGTTTTACTGTTACAGAGATTTGTATGAAATTGACTGCTTATTATTTTAGGTTATGATATTTCTTTCCTAATTACTGCTGCTCATACAGAGTCAATGTATAAGCACAAATTGGTCGACTTCCTTCTACATTTTATGCAGGAAATAGATAAGGTTGTTATAATAATTATAATAATAAAATTCTCTGCCTTTTCATAGTGCATATTTTTAAAGTCAGGTGATAGGTATATTAATATTAATATATTATTTGTTATAGGAGATTAGCGACATGAAACTTGCGCTGAATGCTCGAGCTCGTGTCTCCGCTGAAGAGTTCTTAAAGCGGTTTAATTAATTAGCTTAACCACTTCCAAGACGATTATCAATCAAATGCTATTATTTATTGTGACGGTTTACTGCTCAAGTTCGATCTTTGGATCTATACGACCGATTTAGATTTCTTTAAAACCGCCTTATTTATGTATAACTTGTTTTCATGTGATCAATTATTTATTTCGTACCAGTATTTTTTTGTAAATGTTATATTTATATATGGCTTGTTTTTATGTAAGCAACTACTTCCTTTATAGTCGTAATATTGTTATAAGTTACATGTTATATACAACTTAGGTCTTCAGTTTTCGGAACTCTTTGGTTTGATTATTGCTTTACGCTATGCTACATCAATTTTAATTCATATCCCACTCACTTAATACGTGACTGGTGTTTTGTATAAATTTATCAGATTTTTTCAATTTGTTAGACAGATAGGGGTATCTGATACACCCTTCCTGATTCCTTTATTGTCAATTTCTTAATTTTTGTATGGCATCAAATTAGTTTTTAATTTAGTGACCTACTTATTTTCTAGATGGGTTTATGGTGCTTGTTCCTTATTATTTCATTCCCCCTCATATGTTGCTTTGAAGAAGTTAGAGTTGCGAGTCGAAATGTTTTTACTGTGGAAGGAGATGTACGTTTTTTCATTTATATAACGTGTTGTACATTGCTATCTATAGTTCAATTACGGGGTTTTCTAAATTATTAGTTTTTATAAATAAAGAAACTGTAGGTGATATTTCCTGCTTCAACTACTGGCCAAAAATGGGCAGCTAATTCACGAGTAGTGCTTAACCACGGTGAATATATTGGGTTTGTTCGTGAGGACGGTTCTTTCACCATTGATAACGTGGCTAGTGGCAGCTATGTTGTCCAAGTACGTGCAATGAATGTATCAATCTTAATATTTTCTATGTAAATACGGGGTATTTACTAGTAATGTAATTTACCTTTATTTTTATGTTCGAGGTTTATATTGTAATAATTGATTTTATGCAAATCATTGTAGATTTAATTTAATTGTTACCTGGAGATTGAATTCAGCAGAAAAAGTAATATTGAAAAACTGCGCAACATTTAAATCAGAATTGGTTGTTTAGGTTGAGAACGTTGATTATGTATTTGAGCCGATTCGAGTTGATATTACTGCTAAAGGCAAGATGCGTGCTAGGAAACTTAGTATCTTACAGGTTTGTGCTGCATTTTAAATAATTGATGTTGATACAAATGTTTCAATGTATAAGTAAATATATTTCATTTCATTTAGCCAAATTCCGTGAGCCAGTTGCCGTATCCTCTAAAGATGACAGCTCGTGAGGCTACACGTTATTTCCGTAAGAGGGAAGAGTGGCGGGTGACCGATCTGCTCATGAATCCCATGGTCTTGATGCTTGTAATACCTCTGCTTGTAATGCTTATTATTCCTAAGTAAGTTATTTATCTTTTTAAAGTTTATTCGCTGGATTAGTATTTAGAATACAGAAAGCTATTAGTTGACTAGATAATGCTAATTTTTATTAATTTTCAAAATATTTTTTCCACTTTCCCCATTGCTAACATAAATATACAATTTTTTTTAGAGATTGATCGCTTGAACAGGCACTTAGATGATATCATAGTATTACAGATTTTCTTGGTCATTTAAATATTTAGGGTTTTTTTTGGATCTTCCTTCGAAGTCTTAATAGAAATTTTCATTATTACTACCCAGTGGAATAGATTCAGGGCTTTTATGTTGCATATTAATAATAGCATGTATAGGATGACAGCAAATGATCCTCAGCTACAAAAGGAGATGGAACAGATGCAACTCCCAAAAATGGACATGCCGGACATGGGAGAAATGATGGCCAATCTGTTCAGTGGTGGTGCACCTAAGAAGAAAAAGGCTGTAATGGGATCTATACAGAAGAAGAAATAGAGCAAAGAGTTCTAAATTTAGTTTTAAATTACTATAAAATTCCTCATGCATATTTCTAGCACATTACATTTGAGCTTTTTGGTTATATACTTAATCTTTTCTGTTGTTAACCAAAAATAATGTGAATTACGGGTTCGTAATTTTCATTAGACCTGTATAGTTTTTTTTTAACGTCTTTAGAATTACAGAATGGATTATTATTTTCTACAAACGTTATGCGTTTTTTTACGTAGCGATATCTAATTTCGATCTTGTTCAGTTTTGAGTAGTTATGCTAGAGCTGTCGGCTTACTTTGCTTATAGTTGCCATGACAACTTATGTTTGGTGAGTGTGTCGCTTCACTCAGTGTATATATTCGTAGATTTTTTTTAAGTACTTTTATTGTCGTCTCACATCTAAGTATTTTAATTTATTTTCGGTTGCACATTTTATGTTATATTGTGTGCATAGTCGAGTAAACCATAAATTTTTCCTAAAAGGATGAAGTTCTGACTATATCAACTAGCTAAAGCTAATATCGTCAAAACAATTGGACTTTTGCTCTAGAATCCTGTTATCTCCTACCCTCCCTTCTTTTCGTAAAGTATTGAAAGTACCCTGATCTCATAACTTGGCAGGATAATCCTCTTTTACAATTGAGGCATTCTTATTGGAGGGGAACGCCGCGTATTACGCAATATTCTGGAGTATAGTCTGAAATAAACAATACTATTTGGAGGCTCGTGTGTTTATTGCTAGTTTCTAGCTTAACAAAGAGCTGTTTGAATGGCATTAGAGGAAGTATTTGTATACTCTTGAAATGTAGTTTTTGGTAAAAACGTAAACAAATGGCAAAGGGGCAGTGAAGCGATGCATGTAATCGTTATTTGTAGACTGATGGATCTGAGGCAACCAATGACAGATCAAATAATTGCCCGATTTGCAGATATTCAGCATATAGGTCTTTCTTATCCTATGTGGTTTTTTTAGATGATTTTTTAAAATTATAGTTGAGTAATTCAAAATAGTAATTCGAAACCTAAGCATCCTAAGTAATAACATTACCGGAAAAGACAGAATTTGATATTAAATTATGTAAAATGCAGAAATAATCCTTTAAGTTTAATTCTGCAGCCGTAATTAAGTATTCTGCAATCTTTAACGATATTATATTATTGGAAGGTAAGATATTATTAACTGTGACATAAAATTTAATCACTCAAATGGATTGCCTGGCTCAATTTAAAATGTTTCTAATACGCAATGCTCTACGCTTGGTTTCACTAAAGTGTGGGCGATTTTGATCGAGCCTCCTTCTTACTGTTTCGTAACGAGCTTTGCACAATTAAATGTTATTACACTGTATGCATAATTTAGATAAATTAGCAAAACTATATCAGGTTTTAATATAACTATGGGTTTCTTCTCCTCGCTGTCTCAGATGCTTGGAATAGGAAAACGTCAAGTTAGCGTAATAGTCGTGGGCTTGGATAACTCGGGTAAGGTGAGAAAATTTCGACGACAAAAAAGAAAATTGAGTTAACAAACTTATTAATAAGCAATAAAGACAGCTGAAAAATGATAAGACGAAAATTTAAAAAATTGTGTTGTTTTTTTCAAATACATGGACTTCTTATTGAGACGACGATCCTAAATTTCCTACGGACTCCGGAAACGCGAACGTCCCAGATTGTTCCTACCGTGGGCTACACTATCACTAATTTTTCTATTGAAAACTTCTGTTTTACGGCGTTCGACATGGCAGGTCAAGGCAAGTTCTTTTTCTATTTATTACAATATTGCATATATTAAAAGTTTTCTTGGAACTAATATTAGTTTGCTTTGTAATGAATATAAATGGTTTACCTGTGGTCTATCAATTATTGGCTTAACATTAAACGTACAAAGCAACTTTTTTATCTTTTACATTTGAAAAGGATTGGCTGAATATAGAGTTATCTAGGAAAACCAAGTAAAACTATTATAACTCATTTCATCGCATCGCTTATCATTTTCTGATATATAATATTCTAAAGCAAGTGAAACTGAACCTTGAATTAAATTTCTTATCGCAGAACCTTAAGCTCAGAGTAATAGTGAAGAATTACGGAAAATTTTAGAAGCATAAAACAGGTTTAGGTTACGAATTTTGTGATTGAAATGACTAGCCTATGGAAGCTTATTAACGCTATTTTAAATTAATCACTTAGAAATTATTATATATAGGAAAAAAAAGTAATACTTACAAATTTTCTGAGGCAATTCTAAAAGTGCTTATATATATTCATGTGGATGATACACTTTTCTCAGCTCTTGAATAAAAAAACACTTTATACAATTGTAAAATTACTACCGAAATGCCACTGTAAATTTACTTCTTCTATATCAATCGTCGTGCTTGAGTTTTATATGAAAAAGGTAATCTTTTTATTATTATTAACTAATGGGTAGCGTCTTTTGCTTATTCCTCTTGTCTTTGCTCCATATTTATTATTATTTAGTAATCTATGATTAAGATGTGCTTCATACACCAAGTTAGGTGGTATCTAAAACATCTCTGTCACTTTATCATGAAGGATTCTCTCTAGTCAAAGTAAGATTTAAGCTCTATAAATAATGTGGGTTTTGTTTTGCACTACTTCATAGGAAACAATGGTGTAGTATTGCCGGTATTTCCATTTACAAGGCAAACAGACTATTAAGGCAAATTTTTTGGAAATGTAGTATCTTCGTATTTGTATTTTTCAAACCTACACACACAGTGTGTTGGCTGATAAATAAATCTTTCTGTTTATACTGAAGATGTTGCTGACTATCAGATTGAAATATACTTTGAACTCTGACATTGAGCAACTATATTTTGTAACGATATAAACGATCTTCTCGATACCCAACATTGATAATTCCTTAATATCCTTCGTACCTGTAATAATATCCGTGTTTGGTTCGCACGATTACAACTAATAAATCGTAGTGACAGTTTTACAGTCGACTCCGTTTTGAAGGGTTCCGAAAGCTGAATATGCCTAAAGAAACACATGCCTAAATGTCCATAGGCTGAATATACCAGTACAATTATATTTATTTTATAACTTAAATACTTATCTTAGCTTTGGTGTTTAGATGGTCTCCTCAGTGCATGGATAGAAAAGTTTAGATGTACATATAAGATATAGCACAAGCACTTCAATTCTTGTCATTATATGAAAGTATTCTATAAAATAAGAACTTGAGTCATAAGCAAATAATAATTCAAAACAAACGAATATATATATATTCTTTTGATGAAACACTCTCATTTGGCTTGACCTACAGTTGTAAAACATCCGGAGTTATTTCGGATTGGTGCCTTGCCGCCTTTGACATGGGAATGTGCTGTTGGCAGGAACTGCACACAATAAATCACCATAGAAGACAAATTGAGAAACGGTCACGCATGTTTGCCCTAGTTTTCAGATATATGCTTATTGTTTAGCTATACTAAATCTATGTCTCGTCAGTACTATAACGTACTTCTTAGAAAAATACTGTATAAAAAATACTGTTAACAATGAGATTGATGTACATTAACAACAACAGTTTTCAGGAAAATATCGTAATTTGTGGGAAACTTACTACGCAGGATCGCAAGCAATTCTGTTCGTAGTGGACAGTTCTGATCGATTGAGAATGGCAGTAGCTAGAGATGAGCTATGGATGATCATTGATCATAGTGATGTTCGGGGAAAGACGGTAGGCCTATATTTGAAAAATGTATGGGAGTGATTTTTGATATACATTTTAGGTGATTATTTAGAAAATAAATACAACATAGAATATTCACTATAATTTAGATTCCGATCCTTGTCTTAGCGAATAAAATGGATGCTAAAGATGCAATGTCATCTGCAGAGATATCAGTTAGTTTAGGTAAGTAGTGAATTAACAACTTATGAAACAAATTTGTGGAAAAAAAATTCTAAAAGATAAAATTAATTATAGTTGTGATTAGCTGAAGCTGAAGTAATATATTTAAAAAAAACAGGATTGGATCTTATTCGTGGGCATAAGTGGAATATTCATTCAACGTGTGCTCTTACTGGCTTTGGATTGCAAAAGGCTATGGAATGGTTGTCCAAAGAAATTAAAACCTACCTTGAGGGGCAAAAGTAGATGAATTATAGTATCCTTTAATTTAATTCTATCTAAAGATGTAAAATTATATTTTTCGGATACCTGGCTATTTCTTTATTTTTGAAGAATTATAATGATATGTTTAAGATGTCTATAGGAGCTACACTGTGATACCAAAATAATTTCCTTACTAAAATTTAATAAGAGATGCCTTAATAAAATCCTAAATATAGTCTAATTAGTAATTCTAATTAGACAGTTCTGTGGTTTCTCTAGCAGTTGGATGTAGAAAAACCAGCAACAAAAATATGAAAATTATTATTCAAACTTATATTGATGCTTTAATTATTGGTTAATACTGATTAATGTCATATACTGATTCATCAGTACTGAAAGAAGCAAATAATAGAATGGTTGCCTAAGCCAACAATCGTTCCCCTCTCTGCCACCCTTGGACAACAAGGATATCTCTATCCTTTACATGCCATTGTCTCCCAGTCATGTTTATATCCAGCTTTCTTTTATCAATCCCGCTCTAATCCTTCTTTGACACCAGCCGCCCACTCCCCGTTGAGATACCGTAATTTGATATGCTTTAACCAAAATAGGCTGATTGCCAAATAAATATTTTAGAGTAATCTTTTGCAGTACTTTTCAAGTTCATGAATTTATTGTAATTTTATAAATTGTTTAGCTTATCAATTGGACAACATTTTTTAAACATTTTGTTGGCAGGAAATAGTTATTTTTCATCTCATCTAGGAATAAACGTAAAAAATCGATTAGAATATCTAATAAATAACTTTTGTATCTTTTTTTGAACGGATTTTATGGGTTTGCAGGTAGACAGGCGCTCCTGATAGCGATTTCTCAACACACTTTTCCATGTTAATTGTCAAGCTTCTTCCTCTTTTGGTATTAACACCTACCACTTGAGTTTTCCATGCTCTTATAGTGATGGCGACTTCTCTGTTTATTTCAGAAAGCTCTATCAACTAGACAATATTAAAATATAATTTAGATTATATTAGGTTTGCATCACAAATTTCTTAGTATAGTTTATTGGTTTAATCATGTTTAAACTATTATTGCCAAACAATAAGGAAAATAATTACTTTTAGATCTATTAATTGTTAAAAAATAAAAAATAACTTAGTCAGCAAAAATAAATTTAAAAAAAATAAAAACATAATAAACATAAAGATTTATAATTCACAAAATATTGAAAGAAATATGCATGTGAAACAAAAAAAATAGATTGGTTGAGGATTTTCTTAACACTAATTTTTCTTTCGAATGAATCCTCCTATCCTCCAGTTGACCGCTTCCCTTCTGTGGTTATAAAAGTCACAGAATATGATGTATTGTCCTTTCATCTGCCGCCTGATCGCAAAACTCAACGCCAGAGATACTAATTCGATAATGATTGAGCTGCTAAATACAAGGTCACAGCTAATTTGTTTAAATAATCATATTTATATTCGCATTATTCTTTTTCAACCATTTTTATTTGATATATCGTAATAGCTGTTATTATTTTCTTAAAAAATAAATATTATATAAAATCTATTCTTAGCATTGTTCTATATATTAATAGTGTTCTAATGATAGTCTGATGTATTTTCTAACTACTCGTCCTACCAAATCATGCTTTGCAATTACTGATAATTCTGCTTACAGTAGCATATCACAGGGTGAGATCTTCCTAGCAATTATTATTTAATTAAATAACATTAGCTACTAAATATTAGTATTTAATTTGCAGCGTTTAGCTGAGTTTTTATCTTGATTACATCTACATCATCAACTTGGAACCTGGAATTAACTTAATGTATTTCTATACGTATAGAATTCCTTAAAATTGTGTTTACAATTTAACTGAATTTATTATATTTTTAAATCGTAACACTAAAGCAGATATTAGGCTTGACTCAAACTTGACAGCATCATTTTTTCAATACGTATTTGGCGCGTTCTTCACGCATCTCACTTCCGGTCACGCATCTGTTTCGTGTATGTTAACGTAGGGTTAGGAGTAGTTACTTATTCTTCCTTACACCAATGAAGGAAATAGTATTTTAATAAGGAGAACATAGAGTTCTCGACTGCCTGCAGAAAGCGAGAGGTCCTATTACCTCGGGCAAGGGGTGGGGCTATGCTTGAACTTGTCAGAAGAGGGTCATTTATTAATTTGTACATGGTGAGGACTGAACTCTTTAAATATCTTATCAATTACCAATTGTGTTCGTATTTAAATAGTTTAAACTGGTATTACATTGTTTCCCATACTTTAGGAACAAAGAATTGTGAAAGTTGGATTCCCCATGCATTATTATTCCTGTTGCCTATATATTCCACATCTGGTCATCATCTGTTATCTCTCTTGAAACACTGTTAAGGGCTGTTCCATGCGCCAAATCAGTCAGTGCGACGGGGTCTCCGTTCCTTTCATGCTACTCAACAAATGTTGTATAGCTTGCTCATTTGAGTGAAGTTTTCAAATGACAATTAGCTTATTCATATTCATAGTTTAATTAATTCACTTTACTTCTGTACACATAAACAATTTCTTTCCTCTCCAGAACCATCAAATGACATTTAATAGGTTTTACCTAATGCTTGTCCTTACTGTTTCTAGTATTTCTATTTCTCCTTTACTTCCCACGTCCATGGTTATGCCTTAGTGCAACCCACATTAGCATACCTCTCTCGTCTTAATATATTCCACATCTTGTGATTTGTTTGGCTAGGTGCCACACTGCCTTATCCATTTAATGAATGCAGGGTCGTGACCTTCCCAAGTTTTTTCCTGACACACGTAACTAATCCATGAATACTGTATCCTCACGCAATTTTTAACAGTTCCACTCTAAAACAGCATGGGAGAATTAATGGTTAGTATAAATTTTCGAGTAGAAATAATAAAAGTGATTAAAAATAGAAAATAAATTCCTTGGTATTAAAATTAACACAGTGTTTATTTAAATAGCATATTATATAAAACGTTCATAGACAGTGTAAAATGCAAATCGCCAAACAATATTTAGAAGTATTTAAATCATTACTATATTTCGAGATGGCAGCCACAAATAACAGAAATAATCTGTTGGTGGGCATTCAATGAAAACTTTTTTAAAGCAGCCTTACGACTAGCTTACTGTAGATTCTCAAAACCCCGTGATCGATAGGTGACGTACTGATTATCTTTCTCTTTTCTTCTCCCTTATCGTGTGTCTATAACCATAGGTGGGGCGGTTGACAGCATATTCACTGCTTTTTCGTTCGCACTTGGTGTTCAAAATTATAAGCACTTTTCAGTTTAGGGTCTTGGCTCTTATCTTTGGGTGTAATTTTACAAACTTGTCACACATGCTTATCAAAGTTTTATCCTTATTATTACCACACAAGATGAAAAGCATTATACCTATTGTCTATACATCTTGATTTAGTTCTGTATAATATCTTAATATATATTTAGTATAGATGGCTGACGGATCTTCGCTAATCAAGAATGAAACGAATGTATGGCCAACCAATGTCTTTCCTTTGTGGTATACTTCTCCAGACATTATAAGGTAATACAGCTATACTAGTCATTTATCCTTATAATTTTCCTAGAAACTGTTTAACAACTATCTTTATTTTTTGGTTACCGTATTCTTACTGATGGTGATTACCTTTCCTCATTCGATTACTGTCCTCCACCCTCCAACTGGGGGCGGGGCTTCGGTCCGCTTAATCGCGCACAGTTTCAGCGATAAGCAAAGCATGCTGCAGCCCTCTCCATTTGATAGTATAGCTCCTCAAGGGTTCTATCCTGGATCTCGTTGGCCTCCTATGGGCCCTGATGGAGGCTATGCAGAGCCTCCTAAATGGGTTGATCCAACCATGTACCCAATAGCTTTTGCCAATCAGGGTCATGAGGTTAGCGAATTTTACTAATAAGATAGCTTCTTCTAAGTTTGCTTTCAAATATAAATATGATTTTTTGTACAAAATTAAAACAGCCATGCTTAAGCAAGCATTAAGTCTAAGTAGTTTATGTAAGCATTAAGGCACATTAATTACTATGTAGATAGAAACACAAAGAACCTAGATTTGTAAGGAAAACTAACTTATCAAATACTTTTGCAGTCGTATCCCTCTGATCCGTTTCCTTCTACATCAGTGGCAGGACCAGTAGACTATAAAATGAACCCAATGCCTTATTATCCTAACCCCATAGCTCATGTTGGATACAATCCACAGGATTATCAACAGGTAATAGTGCAATATTTGCTCCTTGTTTCTTATTTCTGCATTTTCACTAATAAGATAATTTTTCACATTATTTACTACTAAACATAAAGATATAATACATATTATTTGACTTTATTAATACTGTCTTGTTTTGCATATAAAAAGTTATCTTAGAACGTTAATTTGAATAATTTATTTAGGCATTTAGTCAATGGAAAATGTCTCCAATGAAGTTACCAAAACCATCTAGTTCTAATCCTCCATACAGAACAGGACCAGGCACTAATAGTTAGTGTTTTGAAGACTTGTAACTTTAAAATATTAGTCTCACTTCTCTATATATACATTTTTTGTCGTTTATGTCAAAAATATTAGCAATGATAATGATTCTTTATGTATAATATTTTTTGTTTGGATGCTTACACACGCAAACATCTAAGAACAATAGTTAACATCATTAATATGACTCTTAAATTCGTAATCACCTCGGCTTACAATTGTATTTACAGCCGATTTATACTCGTTTCTCACCTCTTGCGTGATAAGGTGATCGTTTACAATCGAGTTGAGACCCAGTAGCATCGGAGACTTAGGCGCCACGGTGGTAGCTTGAGAGTTATCACTTGACAGCGGCCACTTTAGAGATTGCTACCGATTAGAGCGTTGATAAGGCATTACTCAATTGAACACAATCGATCTTTTAATTAGCAGCACCATTCAGATAATAATGGGGATCTATAAATCCGTGGTCTAGTAATTTTTTTCCTGATCCTGAGATATCCTTCTTAGGAAAAAGAAAGCATACTTTCGCTTTTATTATTTGAATGTAAACATTATAATAAATTAATACAAATCTACAAATGTTAATGACTAATCATAATCATTTACTACCAATATCTTCTTTATCACTACTTTCATACAGACTTTGATTCCTTTCTAGTTCTATGGATATGTTATGCTACAGTAATAGGCTTGTGGTATTACAAAATACTTTGCGCAATGGCTAATCAAAACTCGTAAGAACAACTGTTAGGGTCAATAACTTGTTGTTGAAAAAAAGATCTTATATAGACTTCATAGTATAATTTTAAAATGGTTGTGAATTAACTGATAGTTTATTGTAGGATAAATCCATGAAAGATTATTTATTTTAGATGTACGAGTTAGGACAACAGACAAATACAGGATGGTTTACTCTGATCACCAACGATTAGAGTTAGAAAAGGCAAGACTACGCTACTTTATATCTCTTAATATTATACAACTATGACTCTATACATCTGTTACCTTCAGGAATTTTGTACTATGAAGTTCGTTACTTCAGAGCGCAAAACTGAATTATCCACCATGCTTAACCTTACAGAACGGCAGATAAAAATATGGTTTCAAAATAGGTAAGATATTTTTACGGTTCAAAGATATATTTAAATGAATATTTTCTTGAGAGTATTTTAATTTGTTGCCACCTAAGGTGACCGCGCTAAGCGGCTAATCTTCCGTTTCTCATTACGTAATGCTATAACTCACGCGATGCGGTCGCTTTCATCTTCTGGGAATTTAGGGAGCCGCGTCTGCGATAACGAACAGACAGGTGCATGACAAGACTATCGTATTCTGCAAAAATAATAATTCTCCACATGAACTATCAGGTGTTAAATATTGTATATTTTTAATCTGAGAGGCCTTTGCTTTCTAGGAAAGTGTATCTAGTACACATAAAATACTTACATAATAGTGCATGAATGTGAAAATAAGTAATAGTACTTCTCGTTAGTTTTCTTAGATATAAAAATCCTATTTTGTAATGAATCTTGTAATGGAGTGCAAGTATATGCCGTACTCTTTTCCAAATTAGCCTCAACGTCCATGAGAAGACAATAAAACGGTCTCAATTGAGATGAGACGAAGAAAATTATCGTCTCTACAACTTCAAATTACCAGCTTTATGGCAGATAATTGGAGCAGCGACACGGACGGATTACTGTAGCAGGAGGCGGGGCAATGACTACGGTGTCGCGCACGTCTGCCTTTCATCGCGCGACGAAAATTTACGATTGAGGGTCGAAGAGAACGGTTTCTATAAACAAAGACGATGTTAAAAGTAGGCCGCATGTGGACGACAGAAGGACTACAATAGGGAAGGCCTATCATAAACGGGTTGGGAAACAGGGCACTAGGAGAACAATATAAGGGTCTAGTCTTCCATAAAATAAATGGCAAACTGCCAAATAAAAAAAAGCTAGGAAAGATCGTAACGTGTTTACGTATTTATATGTACAAAATAACGACTCTCAACAATTTTAGACGCGCTAAAGAACGCCGTGACCAACACAAGAAATCGTGAGAGCGACTAACAAATCACAAGTATTCATACCATCGAATAAGTATCTCCATATTGATTTTAAATTGATTGCATGCCTTGTCTATCCTTCATTCTTGCCTTGCGAGTCTACGAGCCATATCACAATGTGTACATATAGACCATTTACTGATTCTACCATTGCTATTTTTTATTTGAGAAATTGTATAATTTTATACTAACTAATCATTATTTTTCATCTTAGTATAGTTGGATAAATTTGATTGTTCGCTTATTGATTATTGACTGATATAGAGCGTGATAGGAAACGATAATGAAAGTGCTTTGATGTGGCCGTGTCCATGTTACGATAAGCAATGACACGTATTACTTGGTGGTAAACAACAGCACAGATCAACCCCTTTTTCAAGGGGCACATAACGTGTATTAATGATCACAAATTTTAAACCTATTTTTATGTTGAATCAATATTTCACGAACTTTAATACTAGAAAACGAAATATTACTCATTGTATAAGGCAGAATATATACAAATCCGATACGATCTTTATCAATAACTTAAAAGGTTAATCTGTATGAAGGCACATATCAACAAAGTAGTGTTTAAATAGATCATGTAAGGAAGCTCGACATAATATGTTAAACATTTCCATAAAATCTCTGACAATTACTATGAATTTTAAAATGTTATGTATAAATAATGGAAAGAAATAATTTATTACAAGTTATTTTCTCAGCCTTTCCTCTCGAAAAATAGTAGATAAGCTCCTGCTCTGTCTACTTCTTCCTCAGAAACTTCCTGAGATTATAGATAAAACTAATTAAATTTGATCTTCATATGATAAGTATACAACTTAAATTCTATAAAAGAACAAACATAATCTGAAAAGAATGACGTACTCTAACCGAACAATCATTAAGAAGTAACCACTTTTCATCGCTACCTCTAGCGTAAGCAACGAAATGTCCGGAAGATAGCTGTCCATAATGGTTCTAGAAAAAAATTATAAGAGCTCATAAATACCAAACTTATAAAGAGAAAAACGAACCGCTATAGCAATGCATTCGTATTTGCTGCCGTTAGGTCGATCAACAAATGGTGCAGGATTGAACTGCCTTAGGGGAAAGTTGACAATACGTTTACATTTTCCCATTCGCCCTTCACCTCGCAGAAACTCGAAACGTTTCAAGTGGATTATCTCAAAAGTGTATTCTTTATATCATAATACTTTATTCAACCTTAGATAATCAGCAAATTATTTATTTAATATACACCGAAAAACAAAATTATATAAATAAAAGGATAACTTACGAGATAGCGGGGCAATCGCCAGATGGTCATGACTTTATCGCGTTTTGTTTTTTCATTACATTTCTCACAATGAATTAATGCATCAAGAGTTTCTGGACAACTAAATTTTTCAAGGCAATGCTCTAGCGAGGAAGGAGCAAAATGACGAGACCAAGTATCCGCTACTGATACATCGTCCTCACATGCCTTGAAACAAAAAAAAAAGAAAAGAGGATAAAACATAATTTGTCATTAATTGTAAAATAAAATTACAAACCAGCTCTTGGGAGTGATTGTACTTAAGATACAAAGCAATGGGTAGCCAGTCAACAGCAATCGCACAGTTGTCCGGAATATGAGCCTATTATTATACACTACATAGTGAGTCAAAAAACAAATTTGCAAAAGATTGTTACGATATAAAAATAACAACAAATAATTTAGCCAAGTTAGCTTCTAACTTTCGATTCATCTGGTCGTACCGCACAACCACGACAAAATCGAAGAGCTGAACATTGACCACACCATTCCCAAGAATCATCTACTACACATAATGTGAAGGGATAGCCAGAAGAAATATCTTCACAGCTGGAAATAATAACAAGCAAGCTTTTTTTCGTTTATAAAAGAAAATTACTCTAATTTAATGTTTTAGAATAATTGTTAATAATAACCAACGGATCAAGAGCTCTATTTGAGAAAGCGGATGTCGAACAGTCCATGAAGCGTCGCATCTGATTGTAATCTATTAGAATATCAAAAATGCTATCTATGACAGCCTTCTAAACTTTACCTGAGTCATAACATCTTCATAAAGCTCTTTCCCAGTTATATTATTTGGACAAGGTACTATTATGGGAAGACCAAAACGGGTGACAACAAATCCTCCAGTAGAACCAAGGAAGTATGGGTCATGATTGTACTGCTATAAGGAAATACAGTGGGATTGTTGTAAATAATCAAATATAAATAAAGATAGACATCCAACCAATTTTCGATGGACAGCTACTCTCCATTGTAGAATATTCTCTGGAAGTTGAAGAGCATACAATCTAGCTCCAGATGGAAATGAACTTAGAGTAATATTATCATCAAGGAGAGAATTCGATGTTGACTAAAGACAAGTATTAACATATATATTTAAAAACCAAGAACCAAATACAATTATTATTGTAGTTATATGATAGAAATTAAAACATCGAAAACAAAACGAACCATAAAAGATCCCTTATTACTAAGACATTGGATGGTGAGTGATGACGTAATTATTCCACAAGCTTCAGCGATTAACCCCTTAAAAAACCCGACAGTACAGTCTCGAGCCAAACGGAAACCGTATCTTCGAGGCACTCTTCCGTCTCGATGCACTACTGTATAAATAATATAAAAATCTACCTTTGTCTACTGCCATTTTTTAATAACTATAACCGGCACATAAAATTACCGATGACCAAAATTTGTTACTTTTTTATCGCAATATTTCTCACATTAGCTATATATATAAGGTAAAAATTAGCTAACCAATAATTTGATAAAGTTCCACATTTTCGAATCCAATGGGTAAACTAAGCGATGTAAAAGCCTCAAATACTGAGGATGAGGATTTACACACTCGACAAATAAGACGAGAACGAAGTTGTCCTTAAAATTAACTGTGAACACTGAAATGGAAAAAAATATATATATTAAAATATGGGATAATCTAACCTGCAAAGAGAGAAGTCACTAATGAATTGTTCTCGTGCAGATAATCAGCCCAAGCCTGTAGCACATTTCAAATGTAAACTATACTTATCAGTATTTTTAAAATTAACAGATAAATTCACTTTAGAAATTACGAGAATTAAACAGCACCTTGTCTCCTTTCTCGTCATCAGATATTTCTTGCGTAGTTTTGTTTTTATCGGTAATATACTCTTTTTTTTCTATTTCATTCACTTTCCCATGACTTTCTTGTTCTAATTTGCTGATGCAACCGTGAAATCGTTCGATGAGGTAAGCAACGAATTCCTGACAATCGTGCTGCTCGCCATCATCAAACTGATCTGCTAATCGAATCGCATCCTAAAAAAAAAATAAATGTATTCAATTTAGAGTTTAAATTACAAAGGCAAGAGAACGGTTAACTGTACGCACATTAAAGTAATTTGGGGATATATTTTTCTTCTTCGCACTCCACATCTCCTTAAGTAGCTTGGAGTACTCCAAAGTAGTAGCAAATGAGTTATTACTGTCATCTCTGAACTATACGTTAAACAATAGAAACTCAATAAAATAACAGTACTGACTGACCTCCTAACTTCGGAAAGCCTAACATCATTTAAAAGATATTCCGTAAGTGGTGATACGCGAGCCAAACACTGTATGGCTGTATTACGGTAGCAGAAATTACCAGAATTCACCAATCCAACAGCTCCAGGACGACCTAAACAATAGTGGCATTTTCAATTTTAAAGAAGTTTTTATTTTGTCACCTACATGAAGTGGAAGCCAGTGATGCTATCTGAGTTCCAGTTAATGAAGCTCGCAATTCCTCTGGCCAGACTCCATTGGAGTCACGAAGCTCGAGAAGAAACTAGACATTAAGTCAGTTTTAATATATACCTCACAACCGGATTTTCATTTTGTTTATAACTCTCATTTCCGGTGACTTATTTTAATTACCTTGTTTATTCGTTTTTCTCTCTTCGCCAACTGATGTAATGTTCGTTTCCCGTCATCCAATAATGTATTCGAACCATCTCCGTTTTCTCTACCCACTAGCCACAATCTACAAATATCAAATATTATAAAAGAACAGTATTAGCTATTCAACAGACTACATAGCATGATGTTTTTTATAATAAAGAAGGAGTTAGTTAATGATAATATCTAAAATTAAAGAACCTAGCTTCCCCATCACCGAGTCTCAATTCATTTCTACACAGAAGTAGCAATTCATCCACAGTCATACTCCGTGAGACCTTTAATATTAAATATATCGGAAGGAAAATAAACTATTAAAATTAAGATTTACTTGTGCACAAGCCCATGGAGATGTCTGTTGAATTCCATCCACGTCTTTCATTTTTTTCTTGTCATGCCCTAATAACAGTATATCCAGTGGATATAACTCCAATGCATCTTGTCCATTATCAAAGAACTCTCCACTTAATCGCTTTCGAGTGAACTGGCCGTCAACCTTTAAATAAACCTATTGTAAATCTGCAACCACGTATTTTCTAACATGGCGATATATTACTACATAATTTTGGACATGAACATACAGATAGCGCACTTCCATGCCAGCGTAGCCATGCTCGCCATAATGTTGGAGGAACAGCAATGAACTCTTTCCTCGAAACATTGAGTCGAAGATTAGCGGATTCCGCTGAGATACAGGCAACCTAAAAGAAAAATACATATTAACTATTCATAAACAATTTATATTTGGCATAAATTACCTTTCCACTCCATCCATCATCAGCTTTGATACCCCTTATACCTGAATTATTAACAGGTGGTGGCATTTTGCCTTCCGCAGCCATTTCTGCCCATTCTTTGTGCCATGAAGATGATACTATATTCCATTCGGGCAAAGGTAAATCACGCGAACGTCGTTCAAATGAGCTAACATAAATGACAATAAAATCAAGTAAAGTTATTATTTAAAAGTCAAAATACTAATGAATTATTTACCCACCTAACAAGAGCGAATTCAACCTTATATGCTTCCGGGCGGAGACCAAGACAGATATGCCCTATTTCCACTGCCATTGCGTAGTATTCTTTAACATATTCATTGGCGTTCGCCCATGTAGCAAAATCAACTGGTGCTGCTTTTTCACCGCTACTCTTCACAACTGTTCGATCTTTTAAAAGCTGAAAGCATTATTTAAAACTAATATTTATTTTTAAATGTAAACCTATTAACACTTATCTAATAAGTAATATCTCCTATTTTAAATAAATTGTATTAACCAACCACATTAAGATCATCATACATTTTCTGAAGTTCCAAATCAGAAAGCATATTATCGCAGTCTTCGTCCCAAAGTTTAGCCAAAACTAAATAGGCAATATTACTTTGAATAATTTTATTTAAAATAAAATAACCTGAACATGCTTAATCCCTGAGATTTATCACAGTTAGTTTCTTTAACAATGACAGCAATAGTAATAAAATGAATGCATACATGATAGTCTACTAGGAAATGGTCCCCTGCACATGGCTGAAAGTCCACAAACCAATTCACGAAAGTCGATTTGCTGGTCCCCATTTTCGTCAAATACACGGAACAATCTAAATCTTGAGAGTGAAGTTTCAAAGACATTCAAGTATTAACATAATTACTAAAGTCCCTTATTAAAGTAATACTATTAAATTCCATAAATTATAATTTAATATATTCTATCACATGAGGATTACCTAATGGTTAACAGCTGGCTTTCCAATGATATAGTTTCGATCAGTTAAATAAGGGAAATATTTGAAAAACTGTGAATCCTATACTAGTATGACGTACTTGCATTCAAGAAGAAATCATTGGTTTTTAGAAAAGCTTTAACATCATAATGACTTGATTAGAATAATAATTTAAAGCATTACTAATCTTCTACATCGAACATTCACAAATTAACATTAGATCTGCTTAAAAACATTCATTATATCTTTCTACCTCCCGAAGCTCTGCAAGTTAATTTTGCTTTAGCAATTATAAAGGTATTATATATAATTGTACATTCGCAGTCAAAAACTCGTTTAAAAAAAGAACAATTCGCAAAATAATTATAAGACTTTGACTTGAAATATGGTCATGTATTTTTCTGGTATTATTTGCATTAGGCACATATAGCAAGGTTATTTCTATACAATTTACTTTTAAATCGAAGATTCGTGATAAATAATTAAACTAAAGAACATACTGGCCCACAAATTTATCTGGGAAACATCCAGACAACGCTGCTTCCCATCTACTTTTAGAAAGTTTACATACGGATCTGTCGCTAATTGTTGCAAATACCTTTTCTAATTCCATCACTTCATCAACAGAAACTAAAATATATAAATCTGTGAAGTAATTGAATAATAACTTATACTAATCATAACGATATTTTTATCAATATAAATCCTATTAAAATATCAAGACTTAAAATAACTTACGATGAGTGACATATGACATAACTTCGTAAAATGAAATGTAGGAATCGTTCACTGGAATGGTCAACAAAGGTGGACGAAGACCCCAAGATGAAAACTCAGTGTACTCCTCGATAAAATCTGAAACAACTAAGAATATTACAAAGTGAATTTAGAAAATTATTGACAATTACTATGCAGAACCAACGGATATAACATCAATATTTGTGCTGTTATTCGAAACAAGATTTTCAATAATCAATTATGTATAGTCTTGCATCTTCCTATTTTAAAATCTTACTTTGTTTTTTACTACATATAACAAAAATTCAAACTGAAGGCTAACATTCCTCTTATAATGAAAAGTAAACAATTATGTCAAATTCACTAAAACGATGCAAAGAAATAAACGTACTTGCTTGTACTTGTTCCACTCTGCACAGCCCGACAAGAGCACAAATAAGGTTTTCAAATGAGAGTGTTTCACTTCCTCTAGTGCAAAATCTAAAGAGCTCACGCTGCTTTTCCTCTGGAATCCGAGTTCCACCCAACACATGATAGCAAAACTCCTGAAGAATATAAGTAAATTAACAGCTCAACATATTAAACTAAACGAACTAAGGAAGAATTACAATATTGTCGCAATATAATATGTAACTCACATCAAAGGTAATGAAAGGCTTTTTGAATCTTGTAAACGCATTATATATTCGATTATATTCATCATCAGATACTGAAATACATTACGCTACTAAATATAATTAGAAAAACTAAAGTACTCTTTGAATATTAAGTAACTCAGTATACAACAATATACATGTTTCTAACACTAGCTATAAATATTTAAAACAAACACTTACTATGCGCCCTGGCATCATCTAGACTGATTATAGGAATTGTGCTAGAAGATCCTAACGTGTTTCCCATTCGTAATTTTTAAATTCTATAATGGATATCAAAAATCCATATATACATATTGGTCACTCAATGATAAACAACCTGAAACAAATCATATACATTTAGTCTATAAAACTTATCATATCAGCATGCTATGTCCGGATTTAATCCAACTGTTATTATATCACAATTAATGTCATATTTTTAGAAACAAGTATAAAATAACTTGTACCCTATTATGCTTCATAGTTAGTTTCTATTTACCAAGCTATTCAAAAATTCCATTTTCTTACTGGCTAAAAACTTTAAAAAGGACTTCTAATACTCAATGATTACTTCTAAAACTTGTTTCGTTTTCCAATTCAGTAGTAGCGTTTAAAAAATGGCTTAATGTCCTTGGAAGTATACGAATTTGTCAAAATTACCACTAAGGATATTTGAAAAATTTATTATCAAAAATGTTTTAATATATGTTCAAATCTGTCATTTTTCTATGGTAATATATGCTTTAAAAGAAGCCTATATTGGAGCACAATTTAGGAACGCTGGTTAAATATGTGACTGTCCCGTTCTGTTCGTACAAATGTACTCATTAATGTCTGCAACTTAGAATATTGAATTTTTACTTCGATATTGTAGTATACTATTCCAATGAATCTAACTAATTAACAGTATTTATAAAAGAAACTTTCATAATTCTTAAACTTATATTATAGAAAGTTTGTTGCTTTTAATACATTAACTGTTTTTTTTAATATCTGGAAATTGTTTTTATAGTTGTGTATTTACTATTAGTTTATTGGTAAACAGTTTTTATATGGGTGGTATGTTACTACACGTTTTCAACTCGTATTAAGATTTGGACCTTCAAAAAATTATTAAGAACTTATATACAAAGCTCAGTGTTTTATTAAATTACAGAATCGTCATTAGAATTTTAGCTATGACATTTTTTCACTTCGTGAATTGTGTGTTTCTCGCATATGCTCCATATTTTGTGGCGTACAAGTACTCAGGTATGCATTATTACTCATGACTTAATTTTATTGCATTTACTTGCCAGATATCATTGCCTAATATATACAAATATTACTTTTATAACATTCATGCATAGGTTAGCATAATTCAATGTAGGTATTAAAATTATTATTTATTTATGGTATGAGGTTTTGTTTCAATATTTCTGCTATACCTATTTTATTAGTAAATTTAGGGCTGAATGAATATAGTTCTGTTTGGCGATGTGCACAAGCCGGCTTCGGATACTTAATAACTCAGCTAGTGAAATTGTATATTCTCGCTACTTACTTACCAGCAACTGATAGTGAAGGATTCACTATACTTCCAGTGAGCTAATATTTGCTTAATGTAGTGTAGTAAATTAGGGAATATAGTAAATAATTTTATTATGCTTTTACTACTTTTCCTATGCGTCTATGGTGATTTTGTTTAGGAATTACTGAAAAGTAGTGCGGATATTGTTGATGTCATTGGAATGCATATGGTCATGACCAATCTTTTAAGTGGAAAGGGAGAGGTAAAGAGGATAACAAATTGAATTAAAATTCAATAGCGTTATTCAAAAATGTGTTTCGTAATATTTTATCTTTAAGGTACGCTTCCTTTCTGGTGGATTAGGTTGGGGTGCTGCCCATTCTATTGCTAGTAGATTTATTTTATTCTGGGTTGGAGCCAGGTTTGTAACTTACATTCATTAATATTAGTTTTTATGAGAGAATTTTGCAAATTTTTGGTTTTATTGGTAAGCATATTAATACTGATTTTATTCTTATCCTCGTTTTATATATTTTTTAGTTTAATTTCATGATTTTTGTTTAGATCGTCGGCGTTCTCATGGCGTTGGATTCAAACTGCATTAGATTCTTCTTCCGATTTGGTACTATTTATATCTATGGCTGCATTAAGTTGGATGGCGACACGGTCAGCAAACCGAAGTCTTGTTTTTATTCTTCTCACCGCATGTGTTCTCCACACCTTTATATATCAGTAAGTTGTTATATTCACTATTTTTAATAGAATTGAGATATTTTAAACCGTTGCTATTATCCTAATAACGGATGTGAATAACTAAAGTTGTAAAACAACGGAAGTAGTAATACTGTTGCTTGGTTAGCATTATAAGTTACACTATTTTTATGAATCGGATCAGAACAGTTATCAAAAAATAATATTTAAAGTATGTTCTATCAGATCAAATACTAAGTTTACTTGTTTTTTTATTAGATTTTGACTCTTTTTTACCTACAATTAAAGCTTTCCAGTATTGAATTTAGCGATTTTTGGTAAAATTATTCTCTACTGAGAAAATATTCGAAATTGCATAGATTCACAGCACTTTAGAAACTAAAGGATTAACACAAAAATATGGTTTTGTATTATAGTCATTAAACTCATTACGTTTTTTGAATGACTTTTAATATTTACATAAGCGGATATAGTTATTGAAAAGTTTATGGTAATTTTGAATGGTTGTCTTCACCTAGTTGGTTTTACAATGCTTTTATTTTCAGGGCTCTTTTTGTTTTAGCTGAAATGCGTGGCTGGCTTCTAGTAGCTACTCGTTTCATATATTCTGCCGCTATTGCTGCAGGAACTTTCATAGCCTATGCAACGGCAGGAAATGTTCCTATTAAAAGAGATTAATGTTAATACGGTTCCTATATGTTGTTCTCACATTGATTTTGTTCTTAACTGGATTTTTTTATATGCTTATAGTATTAAATAGCGAATTCCTATCTACGTTTGAAAAAGGCTTTCATAGTGTGTTTTAGACGTAAATGTTACCATAGAAATGATTCCAAAAAAGAATGTGTATAAGCTTAATAGTTACCTGAAATGTGTGAAGTATTATGATTTTCATCTTATGTATTTATTTGAATAAATTAGTTATTTTACTTTAAAACTTTATTTCATATTCAATTGTTTATTCGGCTGACTTCGTGCAGTAGTATATCTGTATTATTTGATAAGTTCATGTACACTTATTGTTTCAAGAGTTTAAAGTTTAGATGGAGGCGGATTTGATAGAAAGTGGGCTAAATGAGTTCATTCTTCCTGACACGCAACTTATTTGCTCACAGCACTCTTCCCAAGAGCTTTCATCCTCGCATGACTTCATGCCTTTATCACCTACCAAACGTTTTGGGTTAGCATGTTGTCATCGGCATTTACATAGCTAATTACTCAATTATAATAAAGCATGTTTAGTGCTCGTCTTGCCGATTCAAGTATCCCACCAGAGTCTCCCGATATGAAGTTTGCACGACGTCGACTTGGAACTTTGTTAACTTCTATTAAACATGGCGAAGCTCCTGCAGTAACTACTACAGCTGATAAAAAATCGTGAGCAGTGACTAAGCTATATATTTCGTATGTAAATTATCGTTTTATTCATATCTAATGTTAAATGTGTTGCTATCGTAGAATAGGCATGGAAGAAGAGGAACAAGGAAGGAGAGGACCTGGTAGACCACGAAAGGTTCGATTTGGAAGCAAAGACAAACGTATGTATATTTCCTTTAAAGCTAGTTAACATTAGTAATATCTTATTTAAAATTTTTGCTAAATTTCAGACAGTTAATAAGATATTAAAATGTGTTTCTATTTAGAAGTAGTATTTGAATTGCGCGGAAAACCTTTTGGCCTACAAGATGGACGCAGTGATACAATGTATCAACTTTGTCGTGCGTGGATGCGAGGGAAGGCTAGTGACGACATAATGCATACAGGAACTTTGGTTCCACCACCTAGTGATGCCTCACTGGTTTGTATCCTCATTTATATTTTTAAATGAAGATTTTTAGTAAATATATTTTTAAGGATCTCCTCGCAACTCGTGAGATTCATGCTTTACCACGTGCAAAGTCACCATATCCAGTCGAGGCATTATGGCCTGATAGGAAAAGCATAGATGTTTTTGATATAAATGTTGATCCTGAAAATATAGAAATTCTTAGAAAAGAATATGCTAGACACTGGAAGGAAGTTAAAAATAGGTGAGTGATATTTCTAATGATTTTTTCAGGTTATTTATTCAGTTTTTACTTTTCGTACTTGTATATCAAGAGTATGAAGTTCTAGTAATTTTTTAACCCTATTCTTCAGTTGGCGATCTCACATGCGATACCGTTCTCAGAGGTATCATCGTAGCATTAAATTACTTGAAACGGTTTATAGTATTGCTCAACATAATGCTGTTTAGTGATTCTTAATGTTTTGTTCAAGAAAATTACTTATCATCTGACTCAAATTATATCTTATTTTCGTCCTATTATGATTCATCTTAAGTTTTTATTATTATCAGGCCATATACAAATATATTGTAAAATAATTGTTCCGTATTTCTTAAATATTCAAAAGTCGTTAATTTTCCGTGTTTTACAGACATTTGCCATAAAATACAATAGAGTGGTTCGGAATGTGTTCCAATAAGCTTTTATAAATCGATTATTGGTAAAATATTGTAGTTAAACAGTTTTACATAACAAATTTAAGGAGTTAAATTTTTTAAATTTTATTTCTTTTTCAATGTATAACGAATTATATAAGATTAATTCTGAAGTTAAACTGTCTAAATTATATCATTGGTCTGTTTATTTCTAGATCCAGTCAAGTGGCCACTTAACCGACCACACTACATTTCTCAATTTTTTCACTGTTCACTAATGTTTTTGGTGGTATTGATATATAAACGTTTAAAAAATACCAGCTGTTAACATTGAATTTCTTCATTATTTATATATTTCTATATAATTACGTTAAAAAGCTAAGTGGTAATCACTCACTAATCTATTTTTTTTATATTAAGTTTATTTTATAGTAATACCTTTATTTTCTTGGTATGTGCACTTCTTGTTATTCTCGATATTTTGTTTTCTCACTCTTAATCACTCATAATGATAGTGTACTTAGTGGTTGGCTCGAAGGAACTAGTTCAGTCGAAATTCCACTTGTTCGTATTCGCAAATATTCATCACCAACCCTAGACAAATGGAATTTTTAAGTGTCTATGATAATTATTGATATGCTATTTGAGTTCTTGAAATGTTAACGGATTAATATAAGAGAAATCACTACTAGGACTAACACATACAACTTTTACTTGAATAATATCCTCGTTGAAATTAGTTTCATTTACGCGATTTCAATGTTCATTCACCTTGAATTATGTTGAATTATATATAATTGCACTCTCAGTTCGTTTCCTTGAACTATAAACGAAGATAAATGTAAGGATGACGGTGCTAACAATTCCCAATTTGCTTCTCTTTATATTTAGATCCTTTTGCTTACACATTTTGTCCTTATTTTCAGGCAGTATAATATTTAAATATTAGATTATGATAACTATTTGGTTTAGCTTATAAGTCTATTATACTAATAATATTAAGTTTATGAATTACTTTATTAAGGAAAATTATATCTATGCACCTATTCTTTGGGATGCTCTAATAAAACTGACCTATCTATCACACTACATTTTCTTCCTACTAATTACGTATTTCATTCATATAGTATCCATTAATATTGGCACATAGCACCTTCCGTGAAAAGTTTAATTTATATGCAATTACTGATGTTAATTGCTAACGTATATTTCCATGCAGGTATTTAAATTCTACGTACTACTTAAATTTTCTAGATTTTTTTTCTATAAATATGTATAAGGAAATATCTACAAGTTTCAGTTTTAGCCTTTGTTCCAAAGACATCATTTTATCTCATGTTTCTATATATCCTTCAGTTTTTCTTATCTCTGGGATATCAACCTTATCACATACCCGATACGAGAGACACAATCCAGTTCAAACGACTATTTGCATCTTACGAGTCACGTAGTGCAAAGTGTAATACCTTTTCGTCTTTTATCCATAATTTTTAAAATATATATTTATCAAAATTTGTTCAAAACTGTTAATTTTACTTACCGTATTTCTGTAATTATTTCAACGAAGGTATGAGCTTCGAATACTGTTAAACACCATGAAATATTGATGTTTACCTGCATTAATATTCTTAAGTGTGTAATAAATCATTCTTGAAATTAATCGTTCAATTCCTGTTTTAGACGGATTTTATGGTTAAAAAGCATTAGAATTATAATAGTCATATGACGACTTTGAAATATATAACATTCTCTTAATGGTTGAATGGCGTCCTTATGTTTAGTTTAAAAAAAGGAGTGTCCAAAAATAAGAGTATATTTTAAAAATCCTTTATTTGATACTGTTTAAAATATCTAGGAAAGGTAAATTGTAGTGCTTGGTAAGCTAAGACGCTTGATGTGATTCCAAATCGTTAGTGCATTTCTTTCTATTTACACGTCGTTGTCGGCGAGACTCACTTTAGTTGGATATTGATTCGATTAAGAAAATGTTAGACCCATTGCATTTCTACCATCGTCTGTGCGTACTATATCCAAATTCCCTATTTTTATCCATGTCTTCCTACTTTTCCTGCGATAATAATGGAAAAGTTTATAGTTCTAATGTTTGTTCAATCATTTATCATTAGCGTGGATTTCAATTGGTGTATTTAAACATTTCGTTATCTTCCTAGATGTATTGAATCTCTATCCATAAAACCGTTTATTTTTAAGTTTTAATTTGACATTCGTCTTCCACTTCATTTTAATACTAAGTAATTATCAGTTTTAATTTTTACTACTACCTTTTGACTGAGAGTCAATCTGATTATCTTGCCTATACATATAAGTTACCCTTTTGAATTTATTTCCCATTATAACTATTTTATTAACTTATTCACTTCTGTTCGAACTACTAAATTTACTCTTTTTGAAATAAATGCTGTTTTGCACTTATCTCTCAAATTAATTTTAGACAATTTAAGTACTGCAGTGACTAGCAAATGAATTTTTAAATATTGATTGTATGTCATTTCGATGATACGATAGAGTAATTTCTGTATAAAGGTAGTGGAATTTTATCACCTTTCACTGTACGGTATTTGTAGAAGACAGTTAGGTGTTCCATCCACCTGGCTTTTAAATATGCCGATGCGCAGTGTGCGCCATAGGTTCCCAGAATGTATAAAACGCCAAATATTGTTATTTAAATTAACTACAAATAGTGCACGATTGGGAAAATTAGAACGTAGTGTTAGAACTGTTTATTCTTTTTCATTTCCTGACTATTGGATTATAGTTACCCAACAGATTAAACGCTAAGTTAGATTTGTATTCACTCAGAAAATTGTCACATCGTATTTCGAAAATTCTAAGTATTCCTACTAATATTATCTTCAATACTACTATATTATAGAATCTTGATACAGAGTTTAGTTAATATGGAAATTATCTAGTAGTTAGCTTGTAATGTTTACATGCCTTTGCATTATATTTTAAGGAAAGCTTTATGTATGCATTTGGCATTGCATTCAAGAAATAATAGTGTTCCACTGAAACAATATACTTTACAATATGTATTTTTCTTAGAAAGAAGTTTAAAATTTGTAATAATTTGTAAATCATGTTTTTATGACTTATTATTATTTAGTATGAATCACTCAGTTTTCAAATCCGCTTAGTTGCGTCTCGTTCCCCTTGAATGACGCGACACTACTCAGCACTTGACCAAATCCTTTCTCAAGGTTAGGCAGGTTGAATGACTCCATAATCGTACAAATATTACATTAATTATATCTTTCCAATATCCTTGTCATATTGCTTTGTTGAAAACATTGTGGTAAAGTAACCAATAAATTTAATTTTGATTTAATTCCACAGTTTCTTAACTTTTAATAAAAGCAAATATATGTAGAAACTTCGTTCATTGAAAGGGAAGCTTTTCTATAGTGTTTATATTAGACATGGACATGAATATCGCGTTCTCAAGAGGCTGAGACAGACTTATAGCACGTCTCACATCTCTTTCCTACCCGTTTTTGCTGTAATCTTGGTGCATGTTTTCACAATTGAAGTAGGAGTAGTATTTTTTCATTTACATCTGCGTACTCCTCTTCTTACTCACCTGTTTGTTTTCGCACACCTAGTATTGGCTCATAGTGCTATCAGCTATGTTTAGAATCGTATTCAATTTTTTCAAAACAGCAAAAATATTTTTTCTCACTGAATATTGCTAGCCTATTGTATTTTACTTTGTAATCCAATATTTACCTCTATCCCGAGCTTATCTATTTTTTAATTAATCTCGTCTACTAATTTTTTATTTGCACCCGATTTTTATATTATATTGCCCTATTCTTTTGATTCCATCTGTTTTTCTTCATTTATACATTGCGTTTAGAAATTACAGAATACTATAACGTTTAATATTTTTGCTTAAGTATGTGTTAATAACGAACATATTAGTAGACAGTGTTTAAAACAATTACAGCTACCATTTACATTACTCATTCAGATACAGTAGTGGCTAAAATTGTGATGACATTCTTCTTGATTTTCCTTCACACTTTGACGGCCGATTATCTCTGTCTTTGTATGGGTTTAATTCAAGCCAATTTGTTTGCAGTCTACAGCAGTTGAACTGTTCGATAATTTTCTGTTTTCTACTTTTAGCTTTTTAAAAATATAGTTCCATATAGCTTCTTATCGACTCTATATTATCCATAGCCTTTCTTCAAGGGCGGCTTAATTTTGGATTTTACTGATTTTACTCGCGAGCGATTATTAATGAATATCCTAAGTGATGGTGTCATGGGAAAACCGAGCTTTCCTAAGTTTATTCTTAAAAATGCTATCTTATTTATCTCATTTGATAGTACCACTCGTCGATTGCAGGTGCTCTATATGTTTTATTCATAACTCTCTGTTCCAAGGGAATCTCACAATATCGTACTCCGGTTTCTACATTTTTTTTGATTAACGAAGTACATGAGGATATATGCTCTGATGGTCGGCCGTTGGTATGAATAGTTTTCTACACTTTTGAGAAAATAAAATATCCTTTATATAAATAAGTAATTCATAAAATTGTTTTAGCACATTAGTAATATATTGCAGTTAATATTTTTGAGTTTATTATATGAGTTCGTAGGTAGACGACGTCATGTTGAACGTGGTCCATTTCTCGAATGGGCGAGGAAAAGCTGTACATAGACAAAGTGTGCTTGAGTTGGATAACTACATAGACGGAACTAATGTAAATAAAGGCACGTTTTTAATGGCAGGAATTATCATGTTAATATTGCTTATAGCTTATTTGGGCGATTTACAATTAGTTACAAGAGGAAAGAAACCCAAAAAAAAGTAGTATTGAAATACTATACCAAAGCCACATCAATTTACAATTTTAAAGGAAGAAATTAAAGTGTAAATGTTACATTTATTTGTGAATTATTAATATGAGTTAACGTAGAAAAATAATTTAACTTAACGTTTGAAGTACAATATTACTGAAAAATTAACTATGCTTTTATTGGTCATTTGACACTTCCAAGTGGTTTGAAATTCATACCTATCTTGTTTCGTACGGCAAAACAAAAATAATAATTTGTGCACATTATTTGGAAATATAAAACTATACATTTTTTAAAGGAAATTCTGACGGAAAGGATATAGAACAAATATTTAAAATATTCATTTAAAAACGAAATAAAGCAACATTTTAGTATCATTCCACACCTTGTACTTAACGTGGATCGTATTTACATTAATAATACAGTGCGTTTCAAAATGATAGTCGACTTTGTTTTTTCGCTTGTTTCGTGTTCTCAGTCGCCAGATTGATTCAATTTCTTCTGGAGTGAGGTGTAATAGCTTGGAAGTTTTCAGTTTTAATCTCATTTATTCCCATAAAAAATGACGCTTTTCGTGTCATTTTTTCCCAAGCTAACCAACTTTTCACCGTCCGGAAATGGTAGCACACTTTATTAAAATAAGTGTTAACGACAAAAACAATAACGACTAATGTATATCACAATTAACTACAGTGGCGCTCAGAATTACTAGTAATAAATGCATCGAGGGCACATAAGTGAACTATCGATTGTAACTCACTTGTGAATGATCTACTTTGTATTCTAATTAAAGATTCAGATTCAGCATCAAATTGCGGTTCTTCCCTGCATAATTTCCTTAGTTCTATTCAAAGTTGACTTTTGTTGAGAAAGAGAATATCTCAGATTCAATAGATTATTAGGAGAGCACAAGCAGACCAGAAAAGGCATAAAGCAATCAGAAATATGGCAACTATTCTGTAGTTTATTCTTTTTTAATAAATTGTGCCACTTCCTAATTCCTTGCTGTGTTAGGAGTCACCAAAGTAGGGTCCACCAAAGGGCAGTATTAGTTTCTGTTGAAGTTTGGGAAAACTAGGACCCAAAAACGAAGGTTTTATTTATTTATTTTGTTACCTATCGCTTTTCTATTGATCCAACAAGTCCTGTGATGGCCTAGTGGTGTAGGTCATACGAAGTGGAATTTGAAGCGAAGGATCGGTTCCATTCGAGAACCAAAAGGCGACTCCGTTTCTTTCTCCTTCTTCTTGCCAAACTCGTCCGATGGATAACTGTTCAACAATCGTCATCCAAAATAGCTGTTTGTGAGTGAGGAGAGTTGGTTAAACATGGCGAAGTGTTTCAGTTAGGAGGTAAAGAAATTCCCTCGCATAAGAACAGTCTTTCTGTGACGAGTGCAAAACGATAGCCTAAGAGCATAGAAACAAAGCAGTTAATTTGCCCAACACACATAACTGACTGGGTCCAATTTTATAAAGAAATATATAAAAATTCATATAATACTAATCCTTCACGTAGGCAAATAGCTGAAGTCGTGGCCTAGTGGTAGTCGGCGAGGCGTAGGGTGTGGTGGTGGACGGGTCGATCCCGGCCGGTTCCGTTTTGATCTTCTCGTATTGAGTAATAGCTAATCATTTATTGTGCGAATGTGCACTCCCGGTTGATGTACGGAACAGGCCTAAGTCGGGGTTTCGGCTATTCGCGAGTCAAACCACAGATGACCGAGTCAACGGTAAGTTTCGATGCACTTGGACGGTGAGTTTGGAAGACTCCGAGGAAAGTAAGTTTATTGGTGAGTTTTTCTCTCTATTTTCAGGGCTTTCTTGAGCCGGACATTTTGCTCCGTGCTCTCTGAAGAGCGGGGCGTTGCCTCAGTGCTCTTCTCCCACCTCCCCTTCGGGAGGAGAGTGGGATAATTTTGGACGCTTTTGAAGCGTTCGGCACATAGGTGCTGAACTGCTTCAGCAGCTTATTGGCACCTAGGTGCCTTTTGACCCTAATGGGTCACGCTGAAAAACATTGGAAAGACGAATTTATGCCCAAATTTTTTTCTCTGCGTCTCTTATCTCTCGACAGCAAAAACTGAACCAGCGAGAGGTACGGAAACCGAAAAGTGTTTATATTTTCGAATTTCCTAGTTTATTCGGGCTTTAAAAGCCCTTTGAAAGTCACTCACAACTAGTAGCTGCACCCGACCAGAACTACCTTCCGGATGGGAAAGGTAGGATATGGTCTTTTGGAGGGAATACTACCCTATACCCTTTAAGGGTTGGGGTAGTATCCTTCCTATTTTTGGAGACCTTAGCCTAGAGGTAGCTAAGGTTTTATCTATATATAAATTAATATAACTGATTAGTTTACTTTAGAATGTTGAAAAATTTGGCATGACCTCCTCTTTTTTATTAATGATTGGCACCTGGGTGCCAAAAGGCTCCTGAAGCCGTTCAGCACATAAGTGCCAAACGCTTCAGAAGCGTCAAAAATTATCCCACTCCTCTCCCGTAGGAGAGGCGGGAGTTGAGCGCCGAGGCAAAGGCCTTGGCTCTAGAAAGCCCTGAAAATAGAGAGAAAAACTCACCAATAAACTTACTTTCCTCGGAGTCTTCCAAACTCACCGTCCAAGTGCATCGAAACTTACCGTTGACTCGGTCATCTGTGGTTTGACTCGCGAATAGCCGAAACCCCGACTTAGGCCTGTTCCGTACATCAACCGGGAGTGCACATTCGCACAATAAATGATTAGCTATTACTCAATACGAGAAGATCAAAACGGAACCGGCCGGGATCGACCCGTCCACCACCACACCCTACGCCTCGCCGACTACCACTAGGCCACGACTTCAGCTATTTGCCTACGTGAAGGATTAGTATTATATGAATTTTTATATATTTCTTTATAAAATTGGACCCAGTCAGTTATGTGTGTTGGGCAAATTAACTGCTTTGTTTCTATGCTCTTAGGCTATCGTTTTGCACTCGTCACAGAAAGACTGTTCTTATGCGAGGGAATTTCTTTACCTCCTAACTGAAACACTTCGCCATGTTTAACCAACTCTCCTCACTCACAAACAGCTATTTTGGATGACGATTGTTGAACAGTTATCCATCGGACGAGTTTGGCAAGAAGAAGGAGAAAGAAACGGAGTCGCCTTTTGGTTCTCGAATGGAACCGATCCTTCGCTTCAAATTCCACTTCGTATGACCTACACCACTAGGCCATCACAGGACTTGTTGGATCAATAGAAAAGCGATAGGTAACAAAATAAATAAATAAAACCTTCGTTTTTGGGTCCTAGTTTTCCCAAACTTCAACAGAAACTAATACTGCCCTTTGGTGGACCCTACTTTGGTGACTCCTAACACAGCAAGGAATTAGGAAGTGGCACAATTTATTAAAAAAGAATAAACTACAGAATAGTTGCCATATTTCTGATTGCTTTATGCCTTTTCTGGTCTGCTTGTGCTCTCCTAATAATCTATTGAATCTGAGATATTCTCTTTCTCAACAAAAGTCAACTTTGAATAGAACTAAGGAAATTATGCAGGGAAGAACCGCAATTTGATGCTGAATCTGAATCTTTAATTAGAATACAAAGTAGATCATTCACAAGTGAGTTACAATCGATAGTTCACTTATGTGCCCTCGATGCATTTATTACTAGTAATTCTGAGCGCCACTGTAGTTAATTGTGATATACATTAGTCGTTATTGTTTTTGTCGTTAACACTTATTTTAATAAAGTGTGCTACCATTTCCGGACGGTGAAAAGTTGGTTAGCTTGGGAAAAAATGACACGAAAAGCGTCATTTTTTATGGGAATAAATGAGATTAAAACTGAAAACTTCCAAGCTATTACACCTCACTCCAGAAGAAATTGAATCAATCTGGCGACTGAGAACACGAAACAAGCGAAAAAACAAAGTCGACTATCATTTTGAAACGCACTGTACATTTGTATTGGATTGGAAAGCAGTCGACGAATTCGTTCAAAGCAATGGGACACTGCTCTACTACTGCTTTAGTTGAGTGGATCTATTGTTTTAATTCTACGTATTCAGTCCTGAGAAGATCTCGAGATGTTTCCAGAAGTATTCGGAGTGTGAGGGCAGGTGGTGATGGTATTTCGAAATCCATATATTTAGTAGACGGATTCTTCGCATCCGTTGCGATGTAATTGGAATTAAAGTATCTACGGCGAGGTCGTCCTGAAGCATGGTTCTGACTAATAGAAGCACGTCTTCGAGAGCCTTCCTCTGTTCTAAGACACTAAAAAGACCGGGACGGAAATGAGGGTTTAATATGTACCAATTTTGATTTATGGATCCTACAACAGATTGTTCACGATGTTGAGTCGCGTGTGGTAACTACTAGGCATTGGTTGCAGTCGTGCTTTCTGCTTGGTGTGAGCTGTCTCTTCTTCCGAAGACGATGTTTAAGTACTGATTCAACATCGAACTTGACAACTTTGTTGTAGATGCGTACTTCATAGACCTCTTTTGACCTACTAGATTCAACGAAGTTAATTGTGGTTTTTGTCTCTTAATTTTACCGAAATACTAACTAGAGCATAACATTACTTAAAGTATAATACTAGGAAAAGCTTATAATTCTAACCCTAGAAATACATTTTAATTTCGAAAGCTATATGTTGGGAAAATACAAATTGTAGGAAGAGTTCTTTGAAAATCATGAGTTTAGTTACATAATTTATTCTACAAATAAGGTGCTGAATTAAACTTGGGACAGTTTTATGCATCAAGGGTGTTCTGAAATAAAACGTTTATGGATTTTTGATCGGTCTATGTGTTAATAATTTGGTAGAAAATACTCAACTCTTTTTCCTTTATGTTTTTTCTACGTTTCGAAGATTTAAATGTGTGAAATTAATGTTTTCATCGCCTTATTTTGCTGTTAGTGGTACAAAGGGTTAAACTTCATGATGAAACAATCTTTCTTTATTTGAGCATCTAGTCAGACCGGTCGAGAATGTCACGCGTGTTCTGCATATTCACAGGCGTGTAAGCAAGGGATAGTCAGTTGATGAGAGCGAAGACCGACAACATAATATTAGTAGGCTTTTATATGAGAAACTAAATAACAATAACGAGAAGTAGGAGATTAATACGAAATTAATTCAGTAAGTCGTAGATATGTAATCATCCTCCCTTGTTTTTGTTATCTTTAAGGTTTATTACGTATAATTTCTGTTCTTATCATAAATTATTTCAGATAATAAGCAGGCATCTCCATACTCTTCTGTAGGAAGCCTTCCTTCTTCAGATTCATCATTAAAATTTCGGAATGATAAAAAATCATACAATATGAAACTTCTACGGAATCTGAAAATGAACGGATTACGGTGAGTTAGTGGATAACTATAAAACTTATATACATATGATGCAATTATAATTATCTATAAAAGTATTGCATATAGTAAAGGCAATACAAATAAGATCATCTTCACTTTATGTGAAATATTAGAAATTCAACAATTATGCTAAATGTTTAGGATTGTAGTTTGTATTTCATGCATATAAGGTTACTATTTGTTTATTCCCTATCTAGACCTTAGTATAAACAGTTCGGAATAAATGAAGAAAGTTTGTTTACAATTAGTTTTTTGCATATTATCTAGTTATTGGAATAACTTTATGAGCCATACAACATTCCACAGGAATTTTGGTTCCATTTTATTTTGTCTGTCAAGGATCAAGGAACAAATATTCCTTGTAATTATAGGAATTATTAATATTTTTGCATCATTTCCTAAAATCATTAGTGGATATGAGTGAGAAGCAGCCTTAAAAAATTAGTGGTTTTAATTTTTAAGCGCTAAATAATTTTAATTATATTATTATATTTGCCAGTAAATTATTACGTGTCGTTTTTATTATATAAAATAAGAATTAACTTAGCTTTATTTATCGTATTTCAGTGGTACCTGATTTTTGCATTTCAGGCATTATTTTAATATTAGTTACATTATATTGACTGACGAGTAAATGAATTTTTCGTATATATTATATATATATCTACTTATTTACTAATTATATGTTAATTATTTAAATTGTTGAGGCAAATGTTATAAGCATATTAAGGGAGTTGTATATATTCTCAGCGAAATATAAAAATATTAAGTCTACAAATGTTGTTTTTGGTTCATAAATATTTCATATAAAATATGTTACACGATATATAACATAGGTTATATTTCCTTATAGGATATCCAAGATCGAAACAGTATTTTTTCATTTTGACTAGATTGTTTTTACGAAGTATTCGTATAGTCACAACTTTAGCATTACGCCGCAAGATGTTTTCTACTTACGACGTGAACTTCAGACGGATTATAATGACCAGAAGAATGTTAAGGAAAGAAGGAAGTGTTTGCAAGAAGCGTGCTCCACTTTGTATGAACTAAAAATAGAACTGATGGAGGAGATAGAACTTAGTGAGTGCAAGATTGCTTCCACGACTTTTCTAGAAAATGCTTATTTTCACTGTAAGAACTTATGGAAGTATGTAAACTAAGAGCTGTAGTACATTTTCGAAGTTTTATATACAGAAGATGCATCCCTTCCATTTTTTGTCTTCGAGTACCAGGCGTTTCTTTGCTGGATCTATTCAACGATTAGATTCTCAGGATTCACCAGTGAAATGGATCGGCACTTCAACGATATGAAGGTAAGCACTCTAAATTATTGGTGGCTAATTATATTTATATTTCGTTAATATTTGTTATCACAGTTATGTTGTTTTAGAGGATTTTAACTTTGCACCTCTTTAGGAGCATCATCGTGTCATCCTAGAAGCCTTATCTCCCAGAACTGAGTCATTTCTGCTCGCCATTCTTCGTTTCTCCCATATGTGCGTAGAATACGCTGCGCTTTGTGATGATGAAGCACTGCAGTGGTGCAAACTAGCTTACAAAAGAAGTGAGGTTATAGAGATGTTTTATACGTGTAAAATTATGATAGTGACAATAATTTTGAGGCTCTTATCGAAAGAACTACTATACTAATACTACACGTAGTGCATCATCATTAAGTTCATCATCCTCGTGCTCAGATCCCATTGACGATATCCTTTCGAGGTATATTTCACTTCCTTTTCTTTAGTGTACAAAATAGTTTAATAGCTGCTTTATTTTGAGTGTTCATTATTACTAATCTAAAAGGACACATAATTACTTTTCATATTTAGGAGAGATGCTGACCGATACATTAGCATGCTGCAAGATCTACAAAACAATATCTCAGAAATAGAAATGGGGAGGACTTACAATATAGATGGGAGTACGAACGAAAAACTTGTCAATTAATAAATTACCTTGTAGTACAACAAATTAAGAATACCAACTACCTTTTAGCATCGAAATCTAGTCCAAGTCAAACCCAAGTAATCTAGTCCACGACTATAATTCCCTAGTATCAGTTGCCCAATGTTTCGGGTGGGTTTTTCGTGATTCGCACACTTATCAAGAAAAATTAAATTGCATAAAGATTTTATTCGTACACAAATAACACCAAATAAATTCGACATACACAAGGGTAACAGTAACGAGATTATCTGTTAACAGAAAGTATAAAGTTGATTAAACTATGATTTGTGGAGTGGAACGTAGAATGATTTTAAGCCTTGAATGTTTAGATTTGAGTCTATCACTTGGAGTCTCTTAGAACAATTAAAAGGGGATGAAACCGGAATACGTAGCTTATCCGTGGAAACCAAGTCCCATGCCTTTGCCCATGTGGGTACTTTCACGAGCCATTTCGTATTGCCTATCCAGGTCTTGCATCAATCGTTTTTGCTTCTCGCTTTCCTCGCGTAACTTTTTGCTGTCCGCCTATATATAAATTATGCGTTAACATGGAAAAGCGAACAACAATGTCATAACCACATTTTACGTTCCTTGATATTTTAGTAAAATTCATTTTAAAAAATGTAGCCTAACCGATTCTTCTCCAACTGGAGGCGCGTTTTTTATTCCCATTAGCTTAAGGAATTTATTTGCTTGTTGTCCACCAACACCACTTGCTGCTATTGCACTTGACCAAAGACCAGCATTTTTTGGCTGGGCATCAGGACTAGTTACTAGCCCTTCGTCTATTCCTTTTGAAGTTGAAACCTGAACTAAGTAGTACTGATATAAACCATGGTTTTAAAATAAGCAATGAATGAACATCGGACTTCAATTTTTTTCAAATTTATTTAGCAATATTCAATAGTCACTGCCTAAATCATTTTTACCTCAACATTTGATTTACTCCAAAGCATTTTCTTCTGTTTCGCTATTTCATCTGCATTAGGTCTGTGTTCCCACGGTTTTCCGTGAGAGGTTCCATCGTCCTCACCACCGCGACTACTTTAATAATTTGTATTTGTGTACGTTAACATCAAACTACGTAATGAAAATGAGTGAAAAATAAGGGTAAATCACACTTAAATCAATTTAATCCTACCGATCCCTTCTAGAGTCTCTCCATCCATCTCGTCCTCGCCCACCACCGAACCGACCACAGTCTCGATTGTCTTTGCGCGTTCCATATCTCCCACGATCTCTCCACTCGTCTCTCTAAAAGCCACACAGGGGCTCAGCGGCCGCGGATGGATCGTCCGTTGCAGAAGTGCAACTGACCAAACCGGGGTTAATATCAGGAAGTGTATCACCGAAGACCCAGATTCATTTTTATGTATCAGAATACTTACTATTTAAAAGCAGTATAGAAATATGCAGCGCGGTGATTAAAAACATCACTATACCCTCTGGTCTCTATCCCTGACTCCCTCGCTTTTTCTGAACTGCCGACCTTCGTCTTGCCTCCTGTCTTGTCTTCTCTCGCGGTCTCTATCACGTCCCTCATCTCTTCTTCGATGTGCAGTATCTTCTTTACGATGTTTCCTACCATTGATTTTAAGTGTAAAATTTTTTATTGGTCAAATTGAGTAAATAAATATTTGATTTACTGCTAACTTTGTCCAATGGATGTCCTCATCAGAGTCATCGAATTGTTTGGCTTTCTTATCGCTTTCCTGTTCATTTTTCTCTTCAGTCTTGTCTTTCTCATCTTTATTACGCTTAAACGATTTCTTCTCCTGTGTTACAGCTGTTTTGTCTACCTCATCATCATCAGAACCAAATCGTACCTGATAATTTTATGCGTTAAACTTTACTACCAATTTTATTCAAAAAAATTTTTTTCAAGGTGTTTCTAAAGTAAAGTGACATACGTATTATATATTGTTAACAATAATCAAGTCACAGATATTAAAAATAATTATTATAATTGCCAATACATAATAAAGAAGAATTGAAGGTATACACTTACATGTGTCGTCATACTTGTAGTTATAATTGACTATTAACTTGTCCTTGTAGCAATAAAAACTAAAAACAATAAATAAATAATAGTTATAAACAACTAAACGCAGTGTAAAACAATGTATGATATTGAGACGTGTATTTAATATTAGTCGTAACTTGATGAGACATGTACAAGACGGACATAGTGATACACAGCATATTGATTAGCAATAGAGGATTTGAAAATAATTCATAAAAACAATTCATAGGAAGCTCGTATAAGACGAGATGTCCGTCATATCTGACTGGTTGAAGAGGAAAGCTGGTAGCAGTCTCGTTTGAAGTGATCAAAAAGAAGAAAGTATAGCAACATAAACTGTTAATAACAAATATATAAGATAAATAGTACTAAGTGAGGAGAATGTTTATTTAAATTTAGTCCTGTTTTATAATATGGCTTTACAAAATCTCAGGTCATAGCTAACATCAAGTGTTCCTTACTATATGTTCTTCATACATGTATTTCAGTTTCCTAATTCCTTATTACTCAACCAACATTGGATGAGTTCTTGCACTTTTGTGCAGTGACTAAGATTATGACGATGTATATTGTTGAGAATAGGAATGAAGATGGAATGCACGTTGTTTCGTAGGATTTCTCTACGGTGAGGAACTTTATTACGACTTATTGCGTCCAAAACTAGAAGGATCCTAAAACTTTTGAAATCACAACAATGCTTAAATAACTTAGAATGTAGTCTTTCTAGGCAAAATTATTATATTATCTCCGCTTAACCTAATATGACGCTATTCGTTTTACAGCCAACTACGACCATTACACCTCCATTCGCATTGACCGTTCCCTTAGGATGGAGCTTCCAGAACACTAATGACAAATCCATTATTCGTTACCGCAACGTGCCTAACTTTAGATATCTCTAATTAACCAGCGCAACATTTAGGAATATGACTACTACTCATTTCTTTACGGAAAAGGAAGGTAGCTAAAGATGGTAGAAAAGCTTTGTGAAAACCAGAGAAAGCAGTTGGGTATAAGAATAAAATTACAAAAGAAAAAGAATTAAATAAATTAACGATTATATAGAAGTGGACCTAATTAAACATAAGGAATGTGAAGAAATCATGAATAAATGACTAAAACCGCAGAGTAAAAGTAGGGCAGTGAAATTTTGCAAATAATAGCATTATAACCAAATCTAATGTTTTTTTTTCAAATTATCACAACTACGAAGACATTATGTAGCTGTATATTTGTCCGATCAGAGACAGATAAAATTTAATTCTTAAATATAAATAAAACAAACAAAATACAAGCCTAATTATTGTGGTTAGAATGAGCAATGGTGCTATTGAAAATGTGAGAATATCTAGTATACGTCAACGAAAGAGTACACCTGTTAAAGACTCAGGATTTTTTAAACACCGTCATTCCTGCCAACGAAATGAAGGCAAGAAAGTCATGACAAATGTAGAAACCACTGCAAAAAGTCCTCATCGAAGCAACCCAAGTTGGAATCTAACCATGTCAAGATTAGGATACGATAAGTTCCTAGAGAGGGGTAGTTAAAAGATGTTTGCATCACACCTGATGAGTATTATGCATAACTCGAATTTGACTTTTTAACTAGATATGTTACGCCCTTACTTTATTACTTCACTTATGCTTATTATATTGCATAATACTTCATAAGTTAAATTCATCTTACACCACCTTTTGCCGGACCCTTTTATACTCAATTATCTACAACCACTTATAGTATATTTTGCTAATTGATCGGGCAGTTTTATCATGTTACAAGTTATTCATCATAAACGAAATAACAAGACAAAGATAATTTCTGAGATAACAAGTGGCCCTGAAGTGAAAGAACGACATATACCATACTATATAACTGGGAATGGAGAAATAAGATTTCCTTAATGCTAAAAATCATACATTGTTTAACATAGCATCTAAAACAGCTATTACCAATATAATACGATAATTCAATAAAACGAAAAAAAACTCTCGAAGGAACTCCATAAATAATTTTCATTATCATTCTAAATGGTTTTCTTAGCAAGCAAAACAGTTTCATAAAATACAGTAAAAAGGCATGAATAGTGATTAAAAAGCATAACTGATTTTAAATCGAAACATACAATTCACATAAATGTAATTTTTTAAAATGAACCAGTAACAGTTAATAACTGCAAAATATGAAAAGATTAAAGACCAATTGATGAAAAACAACGAATATTATGAAGAATTGAGTACGCTAAATTAAAATCATCTCCTTAATTACGTAACTTTTCTAATTAGAAATGCTTACAATTTCTATTAATTCTAAAATATGGCCTCGGAATCCAGCATTAAGACCACTATCACATACGGGTTATACTATTTTACTTTACATTAATCGAGAACTTTAAAAAAACATATAACAAGGATTCTCTATCCACAGTTCTAGGTAAAACGCTGTCTAAAGAGACAATAAACCAAAAACAAAACACGAAACAATAATATAGTCATACTACTAGCTTGATAAAAAAAAATAGAAAACCAATAAGCAAGGATAACTAGTCACTGCTCCCTGTTATTACCAGTATGTAGCGAATTAGCATGAGTAATCTGTTCAGCAAGTACACCATCAGTCTCCTGAATTATATTATAACATAAAAGATGTTAGCAATCTATTATCAAAATATTTAGGTTTCATGGTTTTACCTCTTTCCTACTTTCTTCTTTATTAAATAAGACCCCGGATGATTAAAAATAGGATTACCAACCAGTTGCGAATCCACTTCATTTGACAAATACTCATTATTCAGTTGAGATATATCAGATATACAAGCACTGAATGGCCCAGAGATAGGCTGAATCACATCTCCTCTTAAAAGAGCACCAATATTAGGCTGTAGAGGAATCGACACTGCAATAGTTTGTTTCTTATATAATAAAGATAAATTAAAATTAAGTGCTAAAATTTACTTCTTTGAGCCAACATTTGCTGTTCGAGCTGCTGAATACCATTCAGGTCCCTACTGAAAGACATTATGGGAGCCATCGAGAGAGACATAGGAAAACTATAAGTACGTCAGAATTTAAAAAGAAAATCTATACCACTCATAACATTAATGAGTATACTGAAAGAACATTTGACAAATTGCATCTAAAGTTGTGCTAAAGCACTTAATGATCTGTAACTGAAAACACTTTGCAATAAAAATGAAAACCATAAATATAAATTATATTTAATGCCCCGCTATAACTATAACGTCTATAACCTTCATCCTTAACAATTAGGTGAAGAATTTATAAATGAATAACTTCATATAACCGCTCATTCCCATATAGTTGGAGTTTACATCGAGCATATTAGGATAGAATGACCAAGGATTGCTTGTTGACGGCTTCATAAACTGAGTGACATGGGTAGATGGTTCAGACACAATTGGAAGAGTGTGTACAATGGATTGAGTAATATCCTTTGTCTAGAATAAGTAGTTAAACACTTTAATGCAAAACTCTCAATATATAAATCAGGAAAAATGGATGTCCAACTTACGGAAACTTGGTTTTCGGTAATACCTAACTCCTTGATAGCATCGTCATCAGAATGTCCATCAATATCATCCGTCATAGGATCATCCGGACAATTTGAATCTACATTAAACAGTAAGAGTAAGTGAGAAATGTTAGAATATATTAAGTAAAAATCCTAACTAACTAGGAACGGGAATAGCTTGGGGATTAAGACGAACTCTCCCAGATACTAGTTGAAAGTCTGAAGCAGAGAAATGCGCTCGGCATAAGTACAGAACACCTGTAGCAATCTACATGAAAATTGGATTATATAGAGCTCACTACAAAGTAAGATAGAAAAGTTAAAAACAATAGTTTATTATATGTCTATAGAGAAATAAATGAAGAAATTTTAGCATAATGTAATTGTTCTTAGTAGAGGATAAATAATTTTAATGAAATTCTTCTTAGTAAAAAACAGAACCTTTGTGATGTGAACATGCCTGTTCAAGGCGATTAATCATAGGTTCATCTGCACCATACAACGACTCTAACCATCTGAATAAATTGTAACAACTCACTTGTAATAATATTAAATAAGGAATGTTGAATTAATAAGAAAAACAGACCTTCGCCTTTTGCTGCCCACTTTTGTAAAACGGACGGCGTGTTTCGTGAATTTCCCGCAATACGCACAGCAGCATGTGCGTTCAGCTGATTTTGGGGTTAGTTGTATGATAGCAGTATCAGATTGTTGTGATGAAAATGCCGTATTTGGGTTTGTCCTACACGTAAAACTTCTGTCAACGTTGAGTAATGATGTGATGGGTACGAAAAAGAGTGCAGTACCTGTATTCTTCCCCTAACTTTTCTTCTTCCATTTCTAAACTATACCCTCGGGCGTATTTGTTTGAAGGATTATATAGGATTTCTTCAGAACACTAGAATAATTTTTGATTTATATACTCAAACCCCTTATAAAATTTCCTATTTGTCACAAACCGTCGAAAAAGCCCTTTTCTTGACAGATATAACACATTTTGGCATTTGGTATTCACCACAAGTATCGTTTCCACGCCAAGTAGCAATCGGGTCAAACTTCTCAACGTAGCCCTAAAACGTATAACATTAGCTGAACTCCGGAACAAAGACAACATTTACACCTTCAGTACAAAACCAAGTTTTAAAAACGAAAATCCTTACTGCGGCTTTCCTCACAGAGATTATGCAGTGAGGAAGAGTAATGGAACGCCAATCACTTCCATTAGAATGAAAATCTGTCTGACCCTATAAAAGCAAGTAATCAATGTACCCCAACTATTCCTAGCTGTTGTAGTAGCCACAGTAGATATGCTACAATCATACAAACCTGAATTCGTCCACCTGTATCATCCAAAATATTGGTATCCTGATGATGTATAGACATCGACCTACATATTTAATCGTAGTAATTATTTTTCACATACCATGTAGATAGTACAGGAGAACTAAAGCTATCACTATAATAAAATAAGAGAAGGAATTTGGAAAATATTTATCCAGTAAACACCAGCAATTATTAGTTTAATAAAGTTATAAATTTGTCCTATATTAGAACATTTCTTCGCTATTTTAAAACACAATCGCACAGAATAATGATACAAGAATTGACTTATATACTAGTATAAAGCATAAATATCAAATGTCACTATAAAATAATATATAGCCTAGAAAGCATGTATACACTTTTAAGAGATTAAGAAGTCGGCGATTCTCGATTAGAAGTAAACAAATATTGATAGAGAATTGGCCATGAACTAATTAATCATCCCTAAGCAGGAAAGAGACGAGGATCGAGACCAGTTCGACCAACTTTCGACATCCCTCTTCCCCGAGAAGATTGAACACGAAATGATGGACGAATTTTTTTACCGCGTACACCACCCGATCTGGATTACATCATAAAATAATAAATATATACATAATATTACATATAGATAAAACACTGACGACTGCTGGCTTCCTCCACTAGTCTTTTTTCTCAACTTGGGTGTCGCTCGGATTACACGTCCTTTGGTTGCTCCTCCACGACCAAAACGAGGCGCAAACTTTCGATTATCTCCCAACGACGACACTAAACAAAATGGTGAAAAATAGCGCCTAAATATTAAACAAAAATATATTTAGAGTATTTAACTATAACACCGTAAATTTATATCTCACATGGTGGCACGATAGAGTGTGGAGCAGGTGCAAATCCACCCATTACTTCTTCACTTTTTTTTAATCGTTCTAGTTGTTTACGCATCTCTGCTTCATCACACTCTGTGAAACACTTTTTACAAAGGAAATAAATAAAACATCTAATTCTCATTTATTGACTGTACGATGATAATGTATAGGTCAAATGTGGTGCAAAATATAGAAAAGTACCAACCGTCAACCTCTTTCCAAAATGGTTTCAATGTAGTCATAATCTTTGCTCCGTATCTGTCTACTTTGCCAGCAGTCATCGTATCAGCTTGTAACAAATCAGAATTGGTTCGAGGCAGTAACGCAGCAATCTAATCAAAGTCGAAATTTGAGAAATAACATACTATTTAATTTTAAAATCATTATTAATTTAAAGTTTTAATTAATATGCATCTTCTCTAACCTGTTCAATGCCTTCTCTGGATAAAATTGAGTACGGACCTGGCAATCGTGCCTGTTCAGCCATTTCACTTATTACATCAGTTAATGCACGTAAACATCGAGTAAAGACATCACCATGCTTCACCATGTGTCTAAGAATGAATTAAATGAAAAAAATATGGACACTTGTTTAAAATGAGGAAATATTAAGAAGAATGTATAGTGCCCTGAGCTATTCACTAGAAGCATACTTCTCCTTTAGTGCTTGAGCTTCCGACACTGCATTCATATTGATCATCTCAATACTTGATGACTTACGACGAGAATCTCCAGTAGTAATGTGAAGATATACCTAAGACATGCAAAATTAGAATTTCTTAAGTACTAGATGAAATAACGTAGTTAGCAAGTAGAAGAAATTTACCAGTTTACAAGAGAAAATCTAAATCTCCAATTCATACAACTAAAAGAAATGAAAAAAATATATAATAATATATGCAATTTTCCAAGAAAGTTCTCCTACTAAATCTATATACGCAGATAAATAGTAAATACAACCAAAAAAGTTATTTTCACTACAAGCCATCAACTATTTTATCAAGCTATAGTATCAAGTGATTTGAAATAGAAGGTGAGAATTTTCATGTATTAAACAAAGAGTTGACTTGTATTAAGAAATTAAATTGTACAATTAAAAGGTCAGTTATGCAAAATACCCATTATGTTATTAATATCTTATGTTATTCGTATATACCTATTTTTTAACTGACCTAGTATATTTAATAAAAAATCTAAAATACTTCATGTCAAACCTTGCTGGTGATATGTCCAGTAGATACACCTCTTCCTTTATCCGTTAATTCTGCATAAGCCACGGTATTCTCAAATTTCGTTGTATATATTCTTTCCAAAATATATCCTTCGACAACCTATTAATACTCAATAATATCTATATGGCGAAATATGATGTTAACTTATATTTTACATTACGTCAAAAAGTGCTTTATTTATTAACTTGAAGTTCATTGTAAGTCCCGTAAATATAATACGCAAAGAATTTTTTTTTCGGATCCCACTAAAAGCTTGATTCTAATAACTAAACGAACACCTATGCAAAAAAAAGCATAGTGAATTCAGAATGTTTGCAGTTCACGAAGGATCACTTCCATATGCAAGAAGCTAATCCAACCTTTGACTGCTTTATTTGCTATCCCACAAATCGCTGATGCTCATACACCAACAATGGAGTCGAGTCGATCTTGTGTGGTTAATAACTACGACAGAATCGTACCAGTTAGTTCTCAAGAAATAGTAGCCGCTTTAACCTCTATGCCACAGGCAACACAACGTAAAACTATATGAATAAGCTTAAGAAAAATTAGGTTTCAAGTAAAATTAAAAGTAGAAAAATATCTAACCAATTTTCTCATGAAACGTAGTGCATCTTGTTCAGACATGCCATTTCCTCGACCAAAGAAAGGAAGAGAATTATGTCCCAATCGCATGGCTTGTTCACTATTTTTTTTAATCATTTGACCACGATACAATTCCGCTAGATATCTAAAACAGATAATGAAGAATATTATAAGATTAAAAACGTAATTAATTAACTGTGGGCAAACATTATAGATCTATGTAGTTGAAAACCATGAAATTTAACATTAATTAATTAACCTAAGTGTAATATTGTTCATTCTAGACATCGCAGTTAACACCAATCTCGCTTCTTCTGATACATCAAACAATCTAATTGATGAAGGATTTTTCTTATATCGCTCACAAACATCGCAAGGAGTAGAGCTCCGACGACAAGCTTGTGCGTCGTATACCTATAAACTGTACAATCTATTCATGCTATGAACAGGATTTCTAAACTCATTTATTATACGCACACCTATATATTTATAAGAAACTACAAAATTTTACCTCTCCAAAATGTTCAACTAATAGTTTTCTCCTACAAACTGAAACGTTTTCGCAGTAAGAGACGACTTGATAAATGCTTTGCAGATGCATTGACCTTACTCCTACAGTGCTATTGTCGCCTAGAATAGCGTGATATCATAATAGGGAGATATGGCAATAGGCTCACATCACTGATAACGCTTAGCAACTCATTTTCACCTGGATATATAAAATAATCCACCTTCAATCATACGTCTAAGTCGAATAGAATCTTGATAGCTATATAACATTAGACAATAAGACGGTAACCCATCTCTTCCAGCCCGACCAGTTTCCTGATAATATCCCTCGATCGATTTTGGTAAACTAAAAATATCTAGAAAGGCTAAGTGCATATGAACTAAATTACAGAATCACAAAGCATTTGGATTAATGTAAAATAACCATAATAAGTAATGTATGACAGGATAAAACTAAATAAATGTACCTAAAATGAATGACAAATCGGACGTCTGGTTTATCAATTCCCATTCCAAAGGCAATGGTCGCACATATTACATCAACACGATTAGCAAGCCAGCGATGTTGAACCTAAACATAAAAATAATTTAATCCATCTGCTAGATTTGTTGTAAAAATAAAGTCAGTATTTATATTAGCAAATAACTCACATCAATTCTTGCCTTATCAGCAAGACCAGCATGATAGACATCGGCAGACATGCCTGCCTTGATCAGTGATGAAGCAACTGTTTCACACTCTTTCCTAAAAGCCACATTAGATTTCAAAAGAGTTAAATTTATAATGCTTAATTTATCTTACTAGTTCCATTAAAAATATTTAATAAAATAATTACCGAGAAAGGCAGTAAATAATTCCAGACTTTCCTGGGTATAATTGCTTCATCTTTTCCACAACACTGATTAATGTTTTTGATGCTTTCGGAATAAGGTCGTACTTTAAGTTTGTACGCACAAAACTACTTATAAATCTGAAAAAAAGTACATCACATTATTGAAATCAAAGCACTACTGAATAAATCTTTCTCACTTACAACTTTGAATTAGGAATTGATAGATGATCGCGTGTATCAGTAACGATCTTTGGTGTGGCTGTAGCTGTTAAGGCAATAATCGGAACCTAATACTTGGAAATCAAAAATGTGTATCTACCACAATACCCAAAAATAAGTAGTAATATTTTATTTAATTTAGGATATTGAAAAGCAGAGATCAGATAGTACCTTAGGTGTTCCATAATCTCGACGCAGAGAACACAATTTTGTATAATCAGGTCTAAAATCGTGTCCCCACTGTGACACACAGTGTGCTTCGTCGATAACAAACCTAGCCAAATGTTTACGTTTATGAAGATTAGAGAACACAGAAGCTAAGCGGCCAGATGCACTGATCTAAAATTAATTAAAAACACACATAAAATGTTGAAAGTATACTTTCTCTCCAATTAATCTTGCTGCATAAACCTTTTCAGGTGTAACGTATAGAAGTTTAATGTCCGGTGGAGAACGCATCAAACGGCTGTAAATTATTTCCTGTTCTGCCTGATTTACTTCCGCTGTCAGTGCTTCACAAGGAATCTCGAAATATAAACTTTTCTCGCAAGTAGAAAAAATTCAAATAAATACAGCAAAAAATTTAAAACATACATCTAATTCCTTCATTTTAAATTTCTGATCTTCAATAAGAGACCTGAGTGGTGAAACGACGATGGTAACGCCTTGAGAAAGTACGGCAGGGAGTTGGTAACATAAACTTTTACCGGCACCTGAATAAGTATAAAATTAGGAATTGTGCATAATTTTTTTTAACCAATAATTCTATAAGAATCACCTGTTGGCATAAGTACAAATGCATCATGCTCAAGCAGAATAGCAGTAATAGCAGTTTTCTGTCGATGACGAAATGAATTAAAACCGAATTTATCTTTCAAAGTTTTATACAATTCGTCCCGTCTCTCCTGACCAAGAAGAACAACTGAAACATCTCATTTATATATATTTATATAAAAATTATAATAACATTGTCGCTAATTAAAACTTACTGTCATTATCAAATTGATCTCCGTCATCCTTGAGGAAACCACGAAACTGCCCGTGCATATCTGTTAACTATTCTATATAAGAAGAAAGTAACATTTTCAAAAATAATTTTTAAAAAGTCAACCATGTCGTTGTCTTTGTTCATCACAGTATTCGACATCCTCATTGTCTTGGTAATCACTGCTATTAGAAGTTGAAGGCTAAAGCACACAAATAGTAGAAAATATAACGCTCGCTTTTTGTTTCACAAACTAACCTTAATGAATTCGACAACATCATCATAGAAGCTATCATCGGAGTCATTGTTAAAAGTGTTATTGCTATTCACTAATTGAGGGTTAGATAAATAGTGCTTATCTTCGGTATAATTCCGTGATTTGTTTGATCTCTTAAGGTAGGGATCTACCGTAACGGAATTCATAATATCATCTTGATTCTTAAAAAAAATTAAAATTAAACAAAAACTCCTAAAAAAATGCAGAAACTGATTTACTCACCGTAACATCCAAGAGTATATTATCACTTGAATAGTCTCGGAATATAATTTCCTCACTATCAGATTCAACCACAATGTCTCCTAAAAAGATTAGTCAGTTAAATATAGGAATACAATGAAAATAACTAGATAAGTAAATATACCAATGGGTTTATCTTCTGATATTATTGATTTGTGTAGTGTAGTTCCATCATTAACTGATGCAGTTGTAGCATGAGAACCCGCTGTGTTCTGAGTGCCAAAACATCATACTCATATAATAAATGGAATTTAATGCGATGTCGCAATTTACTTATATTTCGTAGAATACGAGAATTCAAACGAAATATAAATAATAAGAAGGTAGTTGTATATAGTAATAGTTTGTAATCTCAGTCTAAATTACGTATATTACCACGAAATTTTATTGATAATGCCATCGATACCTTACTGTTCTGTTCACGTCTTGAATCAGATAACTCCTGTAATTCACTGAAATCCATTTCTTTTTCAACCGGAAAAGGTATTGATGTTATACGTTCAAATGATGGATTTCTGCCGATGAGATTTTGTACCTATAACATTCTAAACCATACTAATTCTGATAATGGTTAAAACTCAATTTTCAAGATAATTCCTTTTTATGGGAACACATGTAGGCTACAAAACATAATAAAACTACAAAAATGCAAATGAAGATATTCACTTCATTAGCACAGTTCGCCAAATTGAAACTGTTGTCAAAATTACATCTATCCTCCTCAATTACACCATCATGCTTTCCTTCACAGCAAGCAAACTTCGGGACAGCGAAAGACTCCGAAGGAATAACGAAGCGGAATCCACCAAATGAGATCCTTTCTCGAGATCGAACGGCGTTATATGTTTCTTTCACCAATGACATGGATGCAATCTATAAAATATAACACCTGAATTAACAGAATAAAAATAATAGTGATACCATATGGAATGACCACAACAGCACTGAGCACTAACCTTGAAATTATTTTATTAGATTTCAAAAAGCACATAACACAAGTATAAGTACAAAGAAACGAGTTGGTCATAATGTCCATCAGAACCTTTATTTATGAAAATAAGAATCATAGAAGCGTGTTAATTAGATGAATCAACTAACAGTGAAAATTTATTTGAGAAAAAAAAGCATAGCACTCAAATTATATAAGTTATATTTTTTATATTACATGCTAGGATCATGAGTTAGTCAAGATACTAAGTGGAATATCTGAATATCAGATAATCATTAGAAAAAATCTACCTACAGTTGAATACATACATAAATTTGCCATTCAGCTACATATATTCTGCCACCCTCTGGTATATCCTGTTGATTCTTATATCCTATTACTTTGCCAGACTTGAATGCCGATCCCACATAAGAAGATGACGAGCTGTCTGATTAATCATGTCCAACCAGACTTGTAAGTCGTTTTTTGTATCAGCAGCAAGCATAACACTAAAAAATAATGTATCTTACTTTGATTATTCAGTTCTCTGGAGTGGAACAATTTTCTAATACATTTCATTCAGACGTACCGTAGCTTTTCCATCTCTGGTTTGACACATCCCTGCCGTTGCACGTGACCAATTTCCTTGGGAACCCAAACATCAATGTGAAAAGAATTAGGATAAGGACATATATCGCGCACTGTTGATGCTCCATCTCCCGCACAAGTTTGTAGATCAAGTAAAACGAGCCATGACTGAAACAATTTCAATTCAACAAATCGAAAATATCTAATAGGAAATTCTACTCCTTACTTTATTATTAGCATCGTCTTCTGGACTACGCCAAAATTTCATTTCACCACAATTCAGGACGCACCAGTATCTATAATATGAACATTAAATGATAGAACAAATAACTATTCAATTTATTAAGTAATAAATGGGGTATTCATGTACATTACCTAGTCCATGATCCAAGACCTTCCTTTGTACGCTGATACATTGAGAGAAAACCACGATGGCTTAGATTAGTTTTGTCAGTAGCGTATCTAAATACCTAGTAAATGTATAATACGACATCACCTAAAATGAAAATGTCGTTATTAGTAAAACTCACTTTTTTATTTTAACCATTATTCCTCCATCAAGTGGATGGAGTGGATCTTGCAAGGTAAACATTTTTCGACTTGCACTTTGTATGTCCAATGAAAGTCGACCAATAAGTTGGAATGATGGATCTACTACAGCAAGTGGACCACCACCTGATGCAAGAGTCGACATTTTCTGTGCCTTAAACAATACTAAATTATAAGTAATATTAACAATAAAATGCTGAATTTTTATTAACTTCAACATTACTTATAAAAAATATATGTAATGTAATACTACTTTGCTTCTTCCAGCAGTGCCTTTAAGACGATACTTTTCCTCATGAGAAATTTGCTCCCGACGCGTTCGCTATATAATAAAATAAATTATCAATCTTAAAGCATGATTTTTAAGATTTAAAAGTCGCTTTCAGAAGCGATATTTACTCACCAGCCCATAAACTTCAAGTGTACACACGAAATCTGGAGGAAGGTTTTTTAGTGTAAGATAATGATTGAACTCAAGAGCACCCTAAAACTTGGTTAGGCTAATAGTATATTTAATTTATAGCTGCTATATTTCACGACTAACCTTTTTTCTTATTCCGTCATCACTTGTTAGTAGAGTAGTGGATTGCACATTCTCACCACACTTAAGAAGAACAATGAAATAATAGATATCGTCTGAAATTTCTTAGTTATTAGGTTATTGTACAAAAAACAAAAAATGTTATTTATTAAGTCTTATTCACCGCTTCCATGCCCATAGTTTGCATGGGTGTTAATGAAATCCCTATTCAGATTGATGATAATGTGGCTGATGGTCAAAGCACCTCGTGTTCCATATGAACTTAAAAATTATTTAAATCAAAAATTGAAAGTATTGTTAGGTATATATATAAATATATAAACAAACCGCTTTATTTCCTCCCTATTTAGTTTCTCTATTTCGAAAATAAGAGCACGACGAGTCTCTGTAGCAATTAGAAGAGCACGTTGTGCATCTACCTTAACTCGTTTTCATTTTCATTAAATTATACAAAGCTCTATTATCATTTCACATACCTCCTCCCTACTGCCTCGAAATTCTAATTGTTCTTTGCAGTAACGAAGAGCCCGAGATGCTTGAGCAATACGTTGTTGTTGAACAGTTATTTCACGCTCCAAAGTAGCCTAAAGCAGATCTAAACACTTATACTAATAGTTCCAATAGAACCATAATGAAGCAAAATAGGATATTTTATTATACCGCACTTTGTTATTTTCAATATCAACCTTATCCTCTTCTTGATGTACTCCACCTATGACATGTTGAGTAGGTATATTAGCAATATTTGATGTAAGTTCAATTTTTTGACAAGAACCATCTTCAACCCGTTTTTCGCGGAGACGCTTGCGATAGAAAGATACCGTGTAGGGTAAGCGACACGCTAAAAAACAAAAATAAACAATAGCTAAAAAATTCTAAGTAAGAAGATAATAATCACCACTAACCATTGCCAGAACTATCGTTAGTTTCTTGATCTATTAACGCAGTATTCGATGTAACTAGCGTGCTATGATTTTCCATAACATTCTCAGAAGATGTATCATTCATCAAGCTAGTGAATTCTTCCTAGATATTAATATAAAATAAAAGACAGACAGTTAAGAAGATCTTTAAATGAAAATAAATTACTTGAGTAGTTGTGCATGGAGTTTCGAAGGATTTAGTAGGACTTCGATCCATAAAATCAAAAGCCTTATCAATAAAACGTGAGACGTTCTGTGACATATCCATTTCATCGGATGAAACCTATTTATAATGATATTTGTATTAAAATATTGTATCACTATATTCTATAAAGAAATTTTAAAATTTACTTCGTTATCCGCAGAATACTCTTCAGCCATTCCAGTTTCGTTTGTATGTGATATATCTTTATGTGAAACAATATCTAAATTCAAAGATTTCTTGGTATTTTGCTGAGAACTTTCAGCATTTTCAAATAAGTCTTCTTGTTCGTAACGCAGACTCTTAGCCACTGGTGAGCTCGATTGAGAACACTGAAAATTTTAACTATAATTAACTTAATTCCTTTCCTCAAACTAAAAAAAAAATTTTACTTCGAGAAACTTCTTCTTTGCACTTCTAGGTGGAGAAATATTTGTTACAGAGGTGACCATTTTAACAGCTGAATTCGTTTCCTTACGAGGAATCACAGTGTCTCTCATTCTAATAGCAGTTTTTAACAAGTCATCCTCCGTCTCATCTGGATGTAGCGGCGTTCCAGTTAATGAAGAAAACTGAATTTCAGGTTAATTGGTATCCCCATTGTCAAAATTGAATTATAATATAATGATCCCAACATACTTCCCATCTGTTCTTCAAGTTCTTCAGATTATTCGCACGAATGTTAACTTTCGTAAGTTGTGCAGGATTGGAACATATGACGGGCGTATTGTTACCACCTCTCCATTGCGTTTGAATACCAACAGGACAAGATGGCGTAACAGAGTCGTGAAACTGAACACCAGCCACTGACTTCGGTGTTGGAATCTAATATAATTTTACTAGATCATTTTATTTAGAAATACATATTTGTTAACGATAAACTAACCTTAATATGAGTATTATCTAACTTTTGCTGAAAAGCAATAGTTTTTGCTTTAACTGAATCTATTACTGCCCATTTTGAGACCACTGTTTTCGAGTCTTCAGTTTGTGGTTCACTGCTATGCTAAACAGTGAAATATACTATCTAAATATTAACACCTTTGTTGTAATTACAACCATACCTCTGATTCTAAAGACTTAATAGAAGCTTTCCCTTCAAAATGCATATTATTTTGTAATTCGTCATTAATATCACCTCTAGGTGAAATAGAGTTGATTTCTGACGCAGCCAGTGCTGAAAAAACGAATGATAAAATTCTGTCCGAAATGTCTAATTGCGAAATTTGAGTCTGTTTCTATCGTGATTAGGAAGCGTTAGACAAAAATAAGAAAACTTCACAGGCTAAATCATATATTATAGAACTAACGAAGTTCTGTGACCATTGATTTTCCAACAATGATCTTCGTTTCAACCATATTTGGTGAAGATGTAGTAGTAGGATTCTAAAAAAATACGTTAGATGAATATTAAGTATTTCTATTTATGAAAAAAAATCAGCAAAATGCCTATATAACCTTAAAAGATAATTTTATACAAATAATTATGGCCAACATACAAACTGGACAGGTGAGTGATGAGTTTGGGAAGCGTTGAAAACCTAAACTAGAACATACAAGACAATTGTATTCCTTTTAAAGTCAATACTTTCATATTTAAACCAAATACAATAGTAAAAGAGTAAAAAATAGAGAAGTAATTCTTTCTAAGAAACTGTATCGCTAGATAAAATAATGGTTAACAAATAGATTATAAGTCAAATATTTACAAAGTTTGGATGAAAAAAAAAATATTACGTTTAACTCACAAATGGCTTTGGTGAACACATCTTAACTGATGATGATGAAGTAGCCTTTGTTGGAGTTTTCTGAAAAAAATTTTCTTAAAAAATGAACAAAATCAAATAATCATATCTGTTTTGCTTAATTAATTACGACAAAACTTAGACTTACTTTCCATCTTGCTATTTGTGCAAATATAGATATTTTATATTACTACATTTTAACTCCATTTTCATTGCTAGAGTTCAATAAATATCCAAAGTAACAAAATTGTCACATTGAAAAAAACCTTTTTCATGAATGTATGAGCGCCGTATTCATCACTAGACATGTTTTCCTGATCTTCCTTTGTAAAGATCTTTCCAGTTTGCCCCGGAAGTGATTGAACAGATTGATTTACACCACAACCTGCCATTATGCTGCTTTCATCGACTGTGTTCTGCAGATAAACGAGGATAAATCATGATAAAAAGATAAGATTTAAAGCATTTATATTACAAATCTAAATTTCATACCACAGAGTATAAGTTCTATATTACTAATACTTCCCTAAAATAATTTATTTAAATTTTTTAATATGGAAAACTAACTATGGTACTGTACATGGCAGAATCGTCGTCCCAAACAGATGTAGCAGCAAGTGGATAAGCAAATCGTATACGACGAGATTCTTCTTGAACAGAGTCAAGCTTCAGTGAAGCTTAAAAAAAACAACCCTGCCAATGTTCAAATAAATTTTTAAAAAACACTTGATAAATGGCTGATTTAGAAAATCTAATCTAAAAGGGATATACTTTTGTTCACTGGTGCAGTGGCGGGTTTCTGAGGAGAAGCCTCTCTACTCATTGAATCACTCGTTTTCCCAATATTTGACTGTTTCGTTTGAGCTATTCCTGCAGGACTACATAACACGGAAGGACGAATCTGGAATATCGCCGCATATAATAAGTATTTCCATCTATTTTCAATAAATACTGCATCAACATTACTGAAAGACTGATAAAACAGTATGACCAAAATTGTTAAAGCATTGCTAAAAGCAAAATAAACATAATATCTAATAGTTTAAAAATGTTATTGAGTAAAAAGATACACATAAAATTGTTTCAAAAAACATTGAGGACTACATAAATGTATTTACATTTTCGCACTTCTACTGTTCATCCGTAACAATATGAATATGTGATACAAATAAGATTATAAACCATCATCAAAGTTTAAACAGTACTTTAGTATTTACAACCATAAAAATAAGAAAATAATTTAATATAAAGACCTACTTCTCCCACGCTTAGTCTAGGGGAAGTACCCTTCATGAATGCTTCCTTCGGCTTCATATAAAAAGATTGATGATTAGAATCCACTTCAAAATTTTCATATTCTTCAGCTAACGCAGAAAAACGTGCTTTTTGGGCAGATCTGTTTTTCTTACCCTCCGTTTCTAATGAAGCTTTCTGAAATTATGATGAAATAATAAAAACGGTCGATAGTTGTTGATTATACTCTTAATAAATAACAATTTATATTATCGTATTATATAATTGCAGCAAAAATTCCACACATCATCAAGATCACCATCGACATTATTCTCACGCAGCATTTCACCCAGGTTAGTTTTTGAAGTCAAAATTTTAGATGTCCATTTGAGAGGTGATGCGCCATCTTGCATTTTCAAATCTAAAAAATATTTATTGGGAAACAAACCTTAACTTTTTGAAATAGTTAGTGTAAAAAATGCTCACCTATAGGACTATTACTTATAGCAGAATCATCAGTAGTAGAAATGCTGTTTTCTTTTCTATCATTTGATTCTCCCGTTTCTATTTTACCCAAAACTCGCTCCATTATTTTCTAAAATGAAATTAATAACGAAAAATCAACAACATAAAAGATAAACAGATTTATAAACTGCCAAAAAATATTGCAAAAAATTAGATCATTGGATAAGTTATATTACAATTAAACTCACATCCGCATTTTCCAGAATACACTCCATTCCTTTCGTCTCTTCCTTTGAGTACGTTTAGGGAAAGATAGAAAATTAGTTTACCAAAAATGCTCTCTGTAGAATAACATTTAAAAGATATTATATAAATATACAACCTCATTCATTCTTTTGCTCTTCTTCAATTATCAAAACTATTAAGGAATACATTAACAAGATATGGAAAAAAAGGAAATGACCAATACCCATTATACGTGAAAGTTAATAAATACCTCAAAAAAAACAAAAAACTTGACGTGGAAAGAACACAGCTATGCATAAAATATAAACAACCTTCTAAAACATTTTTAAAGTTACTCAAAGACCAGATTTATTATTTGAATATCTTTATCTCCCGCCTTATTCTTTATAAAAATATAGTGATCGGTATGAGACCAAAATCTTCGACGGGAATACTGGACAAAGTTTCTACTTATACTACTCCTTACTACCACTTAAGAATAAGGTTCACCTGTTTCTCAAATGTCCTTTTGAGTCTCCTCTTCTCTACTTGATATTAGTTTTTGTAATAGGAATACATGAATAACGTAAGAACTACCTCTAACATCTAAACTATTGGAATTCTGATAATACCACTTTTCGATGACAGTAAATAAGAACTACATATTGCGTATAACATACTATAACAGTTTGTTTTATTTATATTTATTATGAATACAAGAAATAATGGAACATTTTCCTTCGCTGTTTTACTGATACAAATATCTATAGCTTGCTCTTGTTAGCATCTTCAACGAAATTTTCAAATACAATTCTTCTGTCTTTTACCACTCTGTCGTCAGAGAACCACTCAAATTTGACCTCCACTAGCGGTTGCTCAAAGCACCATCTGAAGAAATTGTGATTATAGTAAAATATCTATAAATATTTATGAATCAAGTACTTGGCAATGTTTTGAAGATATGAATAATATACCTGTGAGCTACTTCTACATCTGTTGCGGTTGCTGATGAATGTGATGCATTTTGAATTAGGAGGGCTCCTAATAATTTGAGATAGCTTGGTTAAAAGAACTAATTAAAAAGATAAACTACCTGAATATATCTTGGCGATTGCGAATGAAATTTGTCTCGCACAAACGTCTATTCGTGTCAAATCATTCATGGCACTTTCACTAACTTTAGCTAGCAAATGGTTCAACTCAGAAAGAGCCGCTTGTAAACATGTTTTACTTTCGATGAGGTCCTTGTTGGTGGTTGAATTATTAGTACCTGAGAATATTTAAAAAACTGGAAAGATCTATATATTACGTGAGATCTAAACAAACGGCATATCTAGTAAAATTATTGGTTGTGCTTGATGATATTTCGTATGATTATACTGCAAAAAAATTACAAATCAAAAACAGGACTTACCATCTCCTAGAAGTGACTCAATATGGTTGTTGAAAGCAGCCATCACATTTCCCTTTCCAGAAAACACGCGAAGGACATCAAGTGATAGAACATTTGTGGTTCCTTCCCAGATGGGTGTGACCTTTTTAACAAAATGCCTCCAAAAATGTCAAGTCAAATGTATAAATTTACCTGCGCATCCCTAAGACCACTAGGCAAACCAGTATCTTCAATATATCCCATTCCGCCGAAACATTCTAGACCTTCAGATATAAGTGGCACGCACTGTAGTTATAATTTTTGTCGTATTGAATTCCCTTTATTAATAAGTTACATCGCGTTAACTCACCATCTTACCAGCATAGAGTTTAAGAATAGGCGTTATTAGACGAAGCATCATAACCTCAATTTCAGATGCTTTGCCGGACTCCTGGATCAAAGATGAAATATTAACTAAAATTATGCTACTATCGTAATACAATGTGAAGATAAATAATAGAACGTTTGAAATAATTAGATTTATACATCTAAGAATAGAAAATGAGTAGAGTAGTTCTATGTGTTGAATGAAAATACTATCACTAACAAGCGTCTATCTAAACTACAATACATACTAAATGATACAGTTGAGGTAAATTGCATATTTAGATTCAGTTATGTGTACCACTTTTATTTAAACGTCATTTTCGTTTAAATTTCAAACTTTTAACATAATTCACCGATATTCCTAGGAGTCGAGCTGCTTCCATGAGTAACATAAAGCAACCTCTTGTTTCAACCTCCATTCTTGCTATTGTCGCTGTGTGAAGAGGCCACATCGATTGCGTCTGCCCGAAAACCACACGACGGGTGGCATAGTCCCGAGCAACAGAAATTATTCTAAATTAATAAGCATATTTTAGACAAGAAACTATTTTTGTCAAATAGGTGCCAAAAATGCACATTTTATAAATAATAAATAGATTAAAGATCTATCAAAAACCTCCTCATTCCAGAAATGGACGCAACAGCATTGTGTATTCTAGTGATATTCAACATATTCGATATTTCGGCAATTCCCCTCCCTATTTTACTAATCCTATGAGCCACAGCTCCATCCAGTAGTAACTCAGCAGTTGGAAGCTACATAAACATTATGCAAAATCAGATAGATACTCACAATTTAGTATAACTATCTTACCGAAAGGTACTGTAGCCAACCTGTTTCGTTCCAAGTTTTTTCTTCAATCTAATCATTTGGATACCATTTAAATCCCCAGTATCCGTATGTGTTCTTAATAAGAAGAGTGATAAACCACGAGAACCCTGTTTATAATATAAGATTAAATTAATAATATAATGTCCTTTAATGTAACCTAATCTTAATCAGATCAGAAAGACACCTACGTCTGTTACATTTCCCTCATCATCTACTATTCTAGCAAGGGTTAAAGCAACATCTGCGTCAACGGCTGAACTGAACCACTTGTAGCCAAACAAACGATACTGTAGAAAAAATGTACTGACGTTTTTTTAAAGAAAATACACAAATGGTTTTTCTTTCATTTTGTAGTTACGAAACCCATTACTCATTTATAGTATCGGAAGACCATTCTAAATTAACTCATGGTCATGACATTAGTTAACAATATAAAACAAATCAAGAGTTCGTACAAAATGTATATTATTATTGTTGTCACATATTTAAGCACTTATCCGCATTAAAGCTTTCTCACTAAATGCAATATATGCCCCCCCCCCCCCTTATGCAGTTTCATATAATAAAATTTACTAGCAATGTAAAAAAAACTTGCTTTATCTCCTTCAATATGTTTTGCGTAAGTATCACACCCTCCCCCAACGTCACTTCCTCCTTTCTTTTCTGTCATCCATTGTCCAGAGGTCCACGCCATTTTTCCATCTTGTGATTTTAGGCGGTCGATGCTTTCTGTTGCTAGAGGATGTGAGCCATAGAGATTCAAAGCCTAAGTATTATAGTTCACATATAAAATAAAAATAAGAACAATATGGATAAACAAGAATTCAATACATCCATTATAAAAAGAAATTGAAGCATTACCTGTAATGTTTTCACAGCACCATCTGTCATTGCCATAGGACAAGTTGTAAGCCCAGCGGAAGGAGAAAACAAGTAGAGTTTGGCTATCTTCAAATTTGTATAAGAAGTAATAAAATATTATGTTTTTTACATGTGCAACTACCTGATGTATACGTCTTGTTACGGGATCGACCTTAGGATCATATCCAATTGCTAAAATATGTTTATTGAAATTCCTCAAAAATATCCATTTAAGGTGCATATGATTTGTTGAATAAAACGACTAACAAATAAGTCCCTCCTCAGCACAAATCTCCTTTAAACGATTCCATTCAGGACAAACTATCAATTTATCTACCTAAAAAAGAGCTAAAGGATAAAAACTGAAATACGTAAACTTGTAAAAACCACTTACTCTCTTGCCCCATGTATTGTGTTGCTCCAGTTTTGGTTCATTTAATTCACACTGTTTACCCATATCATCAATTTCCAATATAATGCGTTTACCAAATCTTTCCAGATCTTCAGCGACCTATACAACAAACATTATTTCTAAAAGAATATAATAGAGAAACTAGCTTTTGATTTTTAGCCATTAAATCATCAATAAGACTGAATAATAATCTTACCCTATCGTAGTCTTTTGGAGGTAACAATCTCCTCAAGGTTCTTTCCAGAATAGGATCGTCGTTAAAAGGGTTATGCAATGTAGGTCCAATCTGAGTGAACTCACCCAATTTCGCGTGCTGGTATTTAGCTGCACGAGATGCCATTCTATAGATAATAATAATATTAAAGGATTTAAATCATTAATTTTAAAATTACCATTATCAGTAAATCCAAAAAAAAATATGGATTATCACATTCCAAATATAATCAGAATTAGAAATTTAACGTAACTAAATAAGAGTTAAGCTTGCATATGAAAAGCAAGGTTTTCTTATCAGAATACCAGTATAAAATTCAATATCAGTAGCAAACAAGTTATTTTCTATATAGTAACTGTGTATATCCTTCTATATGTAGAACTTGTTTACATGTGACTACAACGTAGTGTTAAAACACCCTTTTTGGTAGTTTCCTTCTCCCATGAACTAAAAGTAATGTTCTCGCATTATTACTAAAATAAGGAAAAAACATTTGGCACTAAGCTGTTACACATAGAATTCTAAACGGCATATAATCTTCTTATATTTAAAGTGTTAACACAAACCTTACAACATATATAAGTGGTCGAACTGCATTCATCATGAATTGAACTGATACGTCAGTTTACTGCAATTTTGCGATAACACGTGAGAACTATGAGATCAGGGTACACTAGTTTATTCAATGTTTATGAAGAGTTGAATACCATCAATCCGGAAATAATTCCTTTAAATATTTAAAGAAAAAATTCTTCACACCAACCAATAGCTTACTAACTAGATGATAAGAATAAGATATAATTTTAATATTAGACGTTAAGTTTATGAAATAATCACCTATTCAACCCCCACACACCTTATGAAAACCGGAATTACTTTTGTCGCATTTGATTCCAATAACAGTGTGTTGCCCATCACACCACAATAAATGACGCAGTAACATAGGAAACATTTATCTGAATTGTTATGAACTAGAAATATTAATGAGCGATATTCTTTTATCACAACATTGCATTAATTTCAGGATAAACATAGAAGCCAGTAATAAAAATACTATTCAAAATCCATGATCGTAAATCTTAAAAATCCAGAATATATAAAAACACTTCATACCCAATAAATTTTATCAATCAGAAAAATAAAGATACATTTCTTATCATAATATACAAACAACAATCTATTCAAAAAGTTTCAATAGTGAGAATATATACAAAATGGGCCTGCAAGAAAACAATTTAGTAAAATTGAGGCAAAATATATCACAATACGAATGATCAATTTTAATTTGGTACACCACAGTGAAACTATTTCACCTAACCAACAACCGTATCTCTATCAGCAGAGCACTTATTTCTATTTTTAAAGATGAAAATTACAGTGTAGATAGCTACTTTACAATTAATATACCTGACAGAAAACTACCATAAGAGAGTAACGCAATATTGAGCCTTATGGATTTATCATTCTTAAATTGACTACTTATATGTAGAATTTGTTTTATTTAATAGATGACTAAATCTTCTTAACCCTTATTTAAATACTAATCAAAAACTATATTTCTTCTTAAATTGATTACATTTCAGTACTTTTTAGAGTATGTTTACTATTATCACCCCATACCATTGTATATAAATATACATATCTGCTCCACTGATAAGATCCCTGACATTGTTGCATGCAAAGTGAGTTTTGTCTTGTTTAATTAGGAAGAATTACAGAAGACAAGAGCATAACTAGGAATAAAACTGAAAAAGATTAATGTTCAGCATAGAAATAGAAAATCATTATATTCTAGCCAATTATATCTTTCGTCATTTCAAATTACACAGTTATGCACATTAAGTTTCTCCATATTTGCATAGCTTTATTTTGAAGTTATGTTGAAATAAAAAATGAATGAGTAAAACAGCTCTGAAGTTCCTACCATTCAAAGATTAATTATTCCAAGGGAAATCTTGCTCCATAATACCTTCTTAATCTTTATACGTATCATTGAACCCGACGAGAAAAAGTATTCGGGTAATCAAGTATCGACCAAGCTCACCCTATAAAAACGCACTTCTTCATAAGATGCACTATATAAGCGAAACCAGACCACAACCAAAAAGCGTTTTGACGCGTAAATCCAGTAGAAGTCTCAGGGATTTCATAATTGGAGACAAAAAAATACAATTGGTATAATTTTCACTAATTATGTATTTTAATACTGATTATAGTGGTGGACTTTCTTCATTGATTTACACTCCTTTTATTATTTATTCTTTAAAATCCAATGGATAAAATTACTTAATTACAGGGATAGAATATCCCTTCTTAAAATGAAACTGTTTCACATAATTGCATGCTTTCTCGTATTAGATGGATGAACCACTTAATAATAAGCACTTTTATATTTATAATAGTGAAAAAGGGCTTAACACTAAATTAACGCCAGAATAAATATATGTAAAAATAGTTTCTGAAAGTGCTAACAATATGTGCTTATAATACATTAAGGTTGAATATGATAATTCTGTACGTATATTTTAAGATTAACCTTGAGCATATAAGAATATACGACGCTACAAAAATGAAAACAAAACCTAGTGCTATACTTCACGCACTATATTACTTTATATAGTTTTAAATACAAAAAATCCATCCATAATTTGAAAAAATGCTTGGAAATGTGCCATGCTTGAGAATATTATTCGGGAAAATTCTTAACAAAAATACTCAGTTTTCAGCTCTTCGACAACAGATCCTTTCTATTTCTGCGCCCAACACTAGCCATTATAAGCACTAGCATATCAGCAATTTCTATATCCATATATCAGCTTAACATAAAAATTCGGAGTAATAACATAATTAGAAAAGGAAACATTATAAATCCATATCTGAATCAATTGACTTCACTTTATGTTCGTCCACAGCAAGCATTTATTTGTGTCTGAGCTTTACCCAAGAGATTGACTGAAGTTGTACCAGTTGAAGGATCAGATTTGTAATTATTATATCTGAACAAAATGTTACTATTATACCGAAATATTTCTTCATTAATATATATTAATTTTAAAAATTTGTTAAGGATTAAACAATGATAGCCAGAAATATTGAATACCTTTGATCTGTAGTTTTCATATCATGTGTCAATCTGCTAGCTACATGTTCGAATAAATTATCAACATTGGTTGCATCGAGAGCCGAAGTTTCTAAGAAATAATCAAAGTTGTTTACTTCTGAGAAATCATGACCTATTCGTTCTGGAACCTCGCGTTCATCATCCTTATCGACTTTGTTACCTAAAAAAATGACTAATATGGATATTTTTTTTAAACCTTTCATGCTCTATAAAGAGGAAACACAGTAGAAATGCTTACGTAAAATCATAACAGGCATAAATAATTCTTTATAAAAGATATACCTACCAACTAATATTTTTAGTACTCTCCTGTTAGCGTACGACTCAATCTCGGCCAACCATTCCGGTAAACAGTCAAATGACGGTTGACAGGCCACGTCATATACCAATACAATAGCATGAGCACTTCGATAGTAACTTTGGGTTATTGATCTAAATCGTTCTTGTCCAGCTGTATCCCAAATTTGAAGCTAAAAATAATACTACTAATTCTTGAATAACTGAAAATACTACGTTTAATACCATAGCAGTAAATTAAAACCTTTATTTTATCACTGTCTACTTTTACGGTTTTTATCATGAAATCGACTCCAATTGTTGCGCTTTGTCCAGGTGGAAAAATTCCCTGTAAAACTAGACCTGATAGAGAAAAGGCAATATTAATGTTTCTACTACAAATAATCTAAACAATCACAATAAGGTAATATGCAATATATTGTGTTGTAGTAATAATGAATTTAATTACACAATAAACAAATCAATAAAGAAAATTTGGGCTTACTTGCAGTTACAGAGAAACCCTACCTGTGTAAATTTTCTAACAAGACAAGTTTTGCCAACACCAGCATTGCCAACCAAAACTACTTTGAATAAATATTTGTAGTCTTCCATCCACGAAATAAAGTATAAAATAAACCTGGAATATTCATAATATGGTGAATTAGAAATAACAAGAAAAATCATAGCAAAAACTACCGCAATGTTCCCATCAGTGTTTAAGATTAATTAACTCGAATGTTATACTAATAATACACTAATTTCATTCCAGTAACCAATTATAATACACAAGCAATGTAGAACTATTATAAGAATATTTGCTGATACAGGATTATGACACGGCATCACACATGTTCCCACAAAAATCACAGCAACAATTATTCGCTGAAATGGTGCTGTCAAGATTTCTAAATAAGTACGTGTTACAGTGGCAAATAATGCTGAAAGAACCAAACAAACGCCATATAGCAAACGAGCCAATACAGGAAAGTAGTACATAATCAAATAGTACGTCAATTAAATGTATCTGGCACGAAATTAGTGTAGTGGAGAAATTTGCCTACACTATGATAAATGAAAAGGCAATGTTAAAGTATAGAATAATCATATTGTATCTGATATATGCATAGTAGAAACAGTTAACTTGATTGTTTCCTATATTTAGTTCAACATGAGCAAAAAATTACACTGGAACATAATTAATATTATTTATAAAGGGTGTTCTGCAGAAATTATTCCATTGAAATTTTAATTTGACATGAATATTCGGAGTTTGTAAAATTGAATGGTTGGCCTACCCTATGGGCGGCTTGTTCATTCAAACTAGTCCTGATAACTAGCTCATTCATCATAGTTCTAACATGAACAATTTTGCTGCGAAAGTCTTCTGCAGTCTCAATTTCGTAGTCCTGGAATACATTATTTTGACTTAAACAAGACAATTTTTTAGCAGACTTTTGAAAAGTTATTGAAATGAAAATGTAGTGAAGGGTCTCATTTTGATGTCCTTTGAGACTCATCTAAGCTAAGTCAACTATTCCTCTTGAGTTACGCAATATGGATAGCGATGTAAATGCTATAAAATATACGATAAGCAGTAATTTCTTTAAATCTTTTAGCGTGTACGGCTGTAATGGAGAACTTTGAAAGTAAGTATTCTATCACTATAAAATTAACAGTAAAAAGTACCACTGCGCAGTTATTGTAGTAAATTGCTTTTTCAGAATAAAATCAATGTTGTATTTCGTATAAAAACCTGTGCGTATACTTAGAACTAATTGTTTATGAAAAGAAATTAACTTCGAAGTCATTTTAAAACATAATTTTGATATAACTAATGAAGAAAGCAACAATAACTATAATATTTACCATTAAAGATATACAGTTCAGTGGGTAAATATATTTGAAATGGTAGTGCTTATAAGTGACAACTCTTCATGCATAGACGCATAGTGAAGACTTTTATGGTAGCTGACTACACATCACTAGCATGTTTGCGCACTCTGAGAAAGAAATTTAAGTGAAAATAAAAATCTTTTATTGGAAATATATAATTAATGATTAAAGTATTATTAAAAATTAATTTAGCGGAAACACAATACTCGTTGTATCACATCCATCATATGAAAAGCAAAATCGGTAATGCAGTTGGACATTTAAAAAAAATCATTAACGAGAATGAAAAAAATACCAAGCGAATACAAGAAATGGAAACAAGGTGAGAACATCCAGAATAGGACGAAAAAGAACAAATCTCTTATCACTTGACTTCTATAATTATCCAGATTTAATTCTCTAAAAAACGACCTGAATCGAATGGCCGTGATTGAAAAGTCTGTATTCTCTGTACTTCAACCGAACTTACTTATAAAGTTGGATAATCCCTCTGTACGTTTATATTTTCATGTTCCTATAAATACTAATGCATAGTTAATAACAACCAGCTTATTTTCATTCAAAGAAAATGTGAGCAACAGTTGTAAGTACTCTGCTATCCATATTGCGTAACTCAAGAGGAATAGTTGACTTAGCTTAGATGAGTCTCAAAGGACATCAAAATGAGACCCTTCACTACATTTTCATTTCAATAACTTTTCAAAAGTCTGCTAAAAAATTGTCTTGTTTAAGTCAAAATAATGTATTCCAGGACTACGAAATTGAGACTGCAGAAGACTTTCGCAGCAAAATTGTTCATGTTAGAACTATGATGAATGAGCTAGTTATCAGGACTAGTTTGAATGAACAAGCCGCCCATAGGGTAGGCCAACCATTCAATTTTACAAACTCCGAATATTCATGTCAAATTAAAATTTCAATGGAATAATTTCTGCAGAACACCCTTTATAAATAATATTAATTATGTTCCAGTGTAATTTTTTGCTCATGTTGAACTAAATATAGGAAACAATCAAGTTAACTGTTTTTGATGATGCTCACCAGTACGACTAGGCAAACCTCTGATATCCTTCAGAATGTTCTGATGAAAAGTTTTCAGTGTGTCCTATTAAAACTAACGTTTCGTACGATACGTGTCTAACCAATGTGACACTACGTATCAGAACTTAAACTAAACCAAAAGTTATTCTAATTATATATTTTTTAAACCATTTAAACAAATCTTTTCTACGTGTTTGACAATTTTACTCTCTTATAAATTAAGTGGTAAAATTGTGAAACTCGACTAAAATAATGTATTAACCTTGTGGATTATATATTTATGAATTTTAAGAAACAAATACGAGATGAATAATAGCCTTATTATACTTATCTGATTCAAGATGCATTATTTCAAAAAAGATTCCTTAAAAATTATGAAAGTGTCCCAATACCCTCAAAAAAGCTAAAGTGGAACATCGTTTCTATTTTAAATTTTTACAACCAACTTCATCTAAACAAGAAAAGTTAAAAGAATCATCTCTTCAAATTTAATCGTCAATCAAACAATTGCAAATTACCAATTAATAAATGAAATTACTAAACACTATAGACGAGATAGAAGAGATATTACTACTAATTTCTTCTTTATTTTCAAACGTTCTCTTAAGATTTAAAAGCAATAAAATTAAATAAATCCCAAATAATTCACTTATTTCCTTTAATTACCGAGATATTTTAAAGTCTTCATAAAGTTGCAGGAAATGGAAGAGCAAGAGCGGGAATTTGCTATTCAAGTGTCAGATGCTATCCGTGCTAGAAATCTCTTGAGGACAGCTTTGCTGGAGAGTCAAAATAAGACTGAACAGGAAATGATTAAAAGAAAACTAGCTTATGAGGTGAAAATTATTATATGTACAAAATTAAGTAAAATAATGTTGCTAATAAATCCCAAAATAAGAAGACGTAAATAATCATAAACTTCATTACCTCCTTTTTTTTACTTTAATTGTTCCGTTTTCACTAAGTTGAAAACATTGGTACATATCTTATTAATTTTGCGTCACTGCTTCCCAGGTCTACAAGCTTCTAATCTTTTGCTTGTTTTTTATTGAACATGCATACTCAATGAAATTTTTGGCTAGCAGATAGAAACAATTTCTACTTTATTCGTACATATCGTTCTCTAATATTACGAAATACAAGTAATGGATTAAAAAGAACTAGAGCGACTTATTCCTCTATCATTAATGGCATCATCTTTGATCCTTATTTTTTCCAGTGATATAGGATTTATTCATGAATTTATCGGTATTCTGATATAGTGAAAAAAAAAACTATCACATCTTGTAATTATCTCTCGCAAGTGACGTTACTAGTACATCTTGTAACTTTTTATAATCCCCAAAATAGTTTACCTCCATAAATTCGTAAAATTAGGTAACAAATTTATTGAAAGTTAATAAGTGTTAAAAGACGTTAACGCAATTTGAGATAATTTCTTCAGGAATTATGGTCAAGTAGTTTGAAAATACACCGTCGTTTCTAAATAAATTTACTGAACATATCTGTGTAATAAAATAAAAAAAAAGCTAACTTGTGTAGTAAATGTAATGTATGGCCTTATGGGATCTTGAAATTTGAAGGTGGCTAAACTTAGTAATGCTAATCTTTAGGATCTCTTAGTATCAAAGAAATCTCACGGCCATACTTTTATGTCCGTGGTGAGAATAGTACTTTATTAAGAAAGCAACAGTTAAATAATAGTAGAAGGGGAAAAGCCCGTCCTCCATCTCGGGACCCCTTCTATAGGTTTGCACAGTTATTGTAAACAAAAGGGCAAATTCTAGTGCAAGAGATACCTAAGCACGTTGCGAGGAAACCACTAAGAACATACTTTAAATACTAAGACGGGTTAGAACACATACTCTCGTGATAGTTGCAAAAAATTATCCAATCCAATTGCATAGCATTGCTAATTATTTCCAAATCATTCATATGAATTATATATTTAATTAGAATCAAAAATTGTCACAAGATTCAAATTGCTATATACAATTTTAGTTTTTATTTTAGTATCATTTTGTATCTCAGTTCAAAATATATTCAGGCGTTGTACTCAACTGAGAAACGTGCTGTACATTATGAAGCTGTGACTTGGCTTATTCTTTCAAAGAAAAGCAGCTAAGTTTTCACACTTAAGCTTTTTAAATTTTATAGATTAACAATTTTGCTGTATTATATAAAGAAGATTGCATTTTCCGAAGCAAATATTTTACATAGTTGTAAATTTTTTAGACTGTCTGATCGCTACTCCATGCTTTCAAAGGTGAATTGTTACAGTAAGACAATCTGTCCAAAAATGAGCAATAAAAATAAAGAAGAATTGGGAAAAATTCTTGCTTTTAAGGTTTGACCCTTTGTTCTTATAATCTCTCTTTAGCTCTTATTATTTTTTTATTTCCCCTTTTTCCTCCCATTCTTTTTCAGCCTTGTATATTCTTCTCTAACAACTTCTTTGATTTAGAATTTCGATATATCAATTAAGAATTCTGAGATATCAAATAATTCTGTAGAAAGTGTCTATCTAAACTCTTCAGAATCGGAAATGACTACCGAAGAGTCATTAATTAATGTGAGTGCTTGTATAGTTAGATATATTCTTAATGATAAAATGAAATCACAAGAAGAAAAGTAAACATATAGTTATGTCTTTCCTATAGTTATTTATATCTATAATACTAATGCTAATTGCTTTGCGAGCGGGAATTACTGCCTCATGGAGTCAGATTCTGGTATTCACTCGTACTCAGATTTCAGTCATTCATAGAAACGCATGAGTAAACATTTTACAAATAAGTTCAGTAAGAAAATTGTGTTCTATCTAAAACCTCATGTCATTCTAAGATTTAAACAGTTATAGTTTTTAGTAGTACTATTATAGGTTGGAAGTCTTTCATCTAATATAATTAGCATAATTAAGAAAGCTGTGAAAGAGGAAATTGGTGCTTATATTCAGTTCTAGAATTTGGTAATATTTTACATTTTCAATGTTGTTATATTAAAGTATTCAATTAAACTAATTTATGTCATCCATTTTTCTAAAATAAAATTGTTAGCTCAACCAAAAATATTATTTTCATAGCTAATACATAAGTTATTACTCTTTTCCACAGCAAACATAACTGCTAATATAATTTAATGTCAATTAGTTCGAACCAAAGATCTATGTATTAAAAATGCCATTAGTCTTACTTTTGATAAATTAATAAGGTAGGTTCTCGATTCATATTTCTGATAGTTTGTAGTCGAATGTTTGATTGGATAGTTTTGATTTGTGGAAGCCTTCATTGTTAGTGATTTAGCATACTTTTCATGACTACTAACTCATATTGCACTAGATTTCTGTTGATTTCATTGAGCGTGTCATTGGATTTGTCGACTAAATAATGAGGTAATGCAAAAAATGTTTTGCAGAGATCAGTGCATATATAGGAAAATAAAAGTTGTAATTGAAGTTAGAAAGGAACTAAACCTGGAAGAATGGAAGAAATTTCGAGTATTCTGAGAATTAGTAATGTCACACCTCCCCTCCATCGAAAGCAATTAGCTACGCGCGTTAGGATGAGATACTCATTTCCGCCCTTGCCGACACCTCTCTTGCCATGATGCAGTTCAACTTATCCTTCTTTCTCAGCAACTGAACTTGTCAATTTATCTATTCGTTATAGTCCGTTGATATTAGGTTAACAAGTGTTGACAGTTAATCTAGTGTTCCAGATTTTGAAAATACTTTTTAATTTACAAACTTTCTTTATGTACAAAGTTAAAAACTTTTGTTTTCGTTTGTGGTGAAAAGCGAAGGAAATTGAAAATCACCGAGGCAACCGATAAAATTATTCTTCATGTGGGCACTGCATGTTTTCCGATTTTCATTCTCTTTTTATGTGTGCTGAAAACCACTGTTTACTATTTACAGTACAATGTTAAGTACCAAATTATTTTAGCTATAAAATCGATGAAAATATATATTTGTATCATTTTGGTATATCCCTTTCACTCGGTTGTCATACCATTTAATCCCTTATATCTGTTCTAATACGAATATCCATTGGCTTCAATCTCTTCTCATTTATGCTAGCACATCGATTGAGCTGATTACTAAATCCTATCGATTGGGCTAAGAGTTGGTTGTGAAGTTATTTTTTTTATAGATATAATACATTTGTACTATATTCTATATTATTTCTAACTTATTAAAGCTTGTAAAAAATTCTGTACTTCATTCAAATTGCTTTTCTAAATTTTTTAAAAACTAAGATATTGCTCATTGTTAGAACATTAACAGAATGAATTGCGTGGCTTCACGAAGCCCACAGATGATCTAATTTAATTACCGTCAATGGGAATTACTCGCAACATAGCAATGGACTCCATCTCCTTATTGGGCCCTCCTCACCCCAACAAGGCATTGAATCAAGTAAGTTGACAAATCAGCACTGTTTACCAACATTTTTCTGTGCTTTCTGGATGTAATACTATCCTACTTTTCCAGTTCAAAGTGACTCAGTAATCTTTGCGCTTCATAACTATTTATATCTAATGTCACTTGTCTTGGCACTTAGTGGCATTAGTTCAAGTCAAATATCATGACGTAATTATTTATTTATGAATTTTATGTAATACACACGCATTTTGTTGGCTTCCATTGCTATTAACACGAATCGGAATCTCACTTATATTTGTCACTCTTTCAGGAAGATTTTGACTCACGTTTCAACTATGTCCGCTACAGAAAAAAGAAAACTAACAAGGAAATTCTCAAGAAGATATTTGTGACGGAAAATTGGCGTAATTATAACCAAGTAACTGATCTTTTTCCATTGTTAAAATGGATCAAGCGATATGATGTAAAGGCGGAAGGAGCAAGAGATCTGGCGGGATCACTGCTTATAGCTGCACTCATGGTTCCTCAAGGTACAGTACGGTGACGACTAAATTTTTGCATTAGGTAGCACTCAACTTCCCTCTCGTTCATAGCTTTCTTCAAAGTACGAATTTGCCGATTCTGAACACATTTGGAATCAGCATCAAATTTTCGATTTGCTACGTATCAACTTTATCTCTTCCCAATGCTTTATACAAAAAATCTTTCATATTATTTTTCATATTTCTTTACGTTTTTATTTACTCAAAATTTATGCTAATATTCCTAACATAATAGCATCTCACTATTTAAATTCAGGAATCGGTAACGGCGTTCTTGTAGGAGATGTGATGACTGGATTATTTTCTATATTACTTCCGCAATTTATTTATATTATACTGGGGTCAGCAAGACATAGTTCTGTTGGTAGGCAATAAGCTAATTTTATTTTCTGCTATATAAGCTACGTTTTTATATTTGTGTTCTCATCTGAATCTCTTAAATATCCTTGGATAAATAATATTTCCTCAGCCTTTAGAAGAAATATACTAGCATTCAAATGTTCATATGACAGTGCAATTAGCTAAAATTATCTGCTGCATACAGCTATAATTTTGTGTAATTATTGAATGCAATGGAGAAAATAACAATTTGACACGAAAATAAACTTAATATTAACTGTAGCAACAGTTTATATAGTTTAAAACGAAGTGTAAGTGCAAATGCAATTTAGTTTTATCTTCAGGATCCCTCTCATACTCCACATTTCTAGTTTATTCATCCACGAAATATTCAGGATCATCTTTTGGTACTTTGACGTTGTGTTGCGGCATCATTCAGGTCTATTCTTTAATTGCTAATAATGATTATCATAAAGAGAGAAAAAATATTGTAGAAGTAAGATAATAAACGTCGTAGCAAAGTTTACTTCTGTTTCAATTTTTGTTTGTTAGGAAAAAGGAATTCTTCTAAGTTCATCACTCTGTACTTTTGTTTTAGTAAACTTTCCCATATGCAAATTATTTATTTATTGAAAATAGGTTGAGCTAAATGTTCCATGAACTGCTGTCCAATTTTTATTACTTAATACTGGTAGTTTAATAGTTCACAGTAGTTTATAATTTTAAAATATTTTAACCTTAGCAGTGGTGATGTTTCAGTTACTGCAGTTCCTTCTTCCTCTCGAATTTTTTTTTGGCTTAATTTCGAGTAGTTTGTTGATGGGATTTTCAACAGGAATCTATTTCCGTATATGTATTCATTTCCTGCCAAAGTTTATTATTTTTCAAGGAAATGACTGCGAAAAAATGATACGAACTACGGTAAGATTGTTTCACTTAAAACTAAACACCTTATATAATTCTTTTTAAATTTTATTTTCCGATTCAGTGTTTTTCGTCTGTTCTTCCATGCTTGAAGTCAGTAAATTTTCTGGTGTTATTTATTACATTACTGACCTTACTGTCACTTCTGTCATTCAAGTGGAAATTAGGTAGCTTAATATCAAAGAGAGTTGGAAGCACTATACCCCATGAATTTTTTCTCGTAAGTAGTTTTCCATCACTCTTGTATATCAATAGGAGACTAAGATTTCATAATGAAGGAAAAACAGGAGAAAAAAAATCACATGCTGAGAGTAAAATTAGTTAGAGGAGAAATAAAACTTGCTATACTTTATATAATATAAATAGTTCAGGTAATTATAGTAATCATATTATCTTACTATATAGCATTGCCGCAGTCCCTTTTGCTACATACCCACGAGTGGAGGTGAGATCCTGTTGCCACTGTCTTGTAATAACTTGATATTTTCAAGATTTTATAAATGTGCTTGTACCATTTTTATTCTATCAAGAAATACTTAGCTTTTGAATTGAAACATTTAGACTCCCGTCAATTTCTGTTCCATCTCCTCCATCTGTTGATACAATTCTAGACTCCCTTGCTATTTCTTTGTTCTCTATTGCTGCTCATATGAAAATAACGAAGTCAATAGCTATGGAAAAGATGCACAAAGTTAGCAGAAAACAGGTGAATCTATTAACAAACATAGAAAAAACAATAAATAATAAACGGAAGAAGAAAAATTAACTAAACTGCTTAATTCAGGAACTTCTCTCATTTTCTGTTATTTCCCTTTTCTCATCGCTCGTTGGGCTTATCCCATCTTCAAGTTCTCCAGGAAATAGTCAAATTAATGTGGAAGCAGCTAAATATTCACTAGTAGGTAGAATTCAGTGTCAAGTTCAAGAGAATAAATTATCTCTTAGTGTATACCGCTAAATTTCTCAAAATAATTTTCAGACAAGTAATCTTTTATCTACTTTGTGGATTAGCTTATTCCTATATTTCGCGACGCCGCTTCTGAGTTTCATTCCTCTGGTGCGTAACATCTACATTGATTCTCATTTCTAGAGCTGACATATTCACTTTAACACTTTTGCCTAGCAAAAGCTAAAAAATATCGATTAGTTTAACAAATACAGTCCTGAATTTTCAGTGCGTAGTTGGAGCTTTGATATTGGTATCATTTACCGGTATTCCTTCGGAAATAAAGGTTTTAAGAAGTCTCTGGTATACTAATTTATGGGATGCCGTAAGTATATTGCTCTAAACTATACTTTTATCCGAGAAAACCATTTTTCCTATAAAATATCAACTAGCTAAAAAAAGAATATTACTGATGTATTGAACAAAGTTGTCACACATCTGCAGAAAGATGAAGTTTTAAAACTTCTAAACCACATTATTTATTTTATGTTTGATATTTCACTATGAAAATAAATCCAAGAACTACTTAAAAATGTCTTTAATGAAAATCTGTAAAAAACTCACATTACAATACATAGATTGCTAACAAATATGGAAGTTAACACATAGCTAAGAATGATTCAGCTACAGGCCATTTCAACGTCGGCTCTGGTTTGTGCCGTCCTCATCCCCAATTCATGCCTGGGATTTCTCGTGTCCATCGGAATCGCCATGTTAACTGTGGTTATGGGGGTGCAGTGGTATGTTGTAAATAAGTTGTTGACAGAATTTTTTAAACCATTAATTCCAATTACAGTTTTGAGAAATCGAATAGAAATGAATTAACTGTTATTAGCGTTTAAAGAAATAAATAGAAGAAATAATATTGGAACTGTTGCAATTTTAGGCCTTCATTTATTTCTTAAGCTATACGTGTTTCAAGTAATTTGTTTAAATAATACCAGATAGGAACAAATGCTTTCTATTAATTTGCAGGCCAAATATCGACGTTCTCGTACGAGTATCTGATGCATTTTTTGCAGAGGAAAAAAGGTGGGTTAATTATGTTATCTATTAACATAGCAATTATTTTTAAAGCATACATTCAGCGCTTCAATACTGCTACTTAGATTTTTTGCAACTATCACGAGAGTATGGCCGTGAGATTTCTTTGATACTAAGAGATCCTAAAGATCGGTACTACTAAGTTTAGCGACCTTCGAATTTCAAGATCCCATAAGGCTTACTTTGCCTAACTCCATACCAGACAATCATCTGCTTAGAATCGTGTAAGTGACCACAATCTCCCATTATCAGACTAGATAAGTTGGCATTTACAAAGTGATGGAACTATTACCGAATTTGCACTTCAATGACCTTTTTTCGTCTATAACTTTATACATTTCACCAGGAAATTACCATTAGGAATCTGCGTGATCTACGGCAGAACATGGATACTAACTCTTTTTACTGCATTAATGTTAGTAGCTTCATGTAAAAATTCTCTGATGAAGTAAAATAAGTGGTTCGTACATTATTATGTTCCTAACATATTTTTGCAATAGATGAAATACTGTATTGTTGTCGAGCGACTACTATTGTAAGTATAAAATTCTATCATTGAGATCTAGTTGCTTATGGATCATGCAGATTCTCACTTTTGTTCTTAGCTTTTTCATTTTTACCATAACAATTAGATAGCCATTAATTTTATTTTGCAGGTCACATGGGTTAGATAAAATAAATTATACAGGAAATAAATAAAAATAGGAACGTATTAAACAATTTCCTTACTAGTAACGCACTTTTATGAGAACTGTGAAAAAGGCAATGGGACTATTGCATATTTCAATGTTTAAAATGTAGGTACGAGGGTGAATGCCTGGACGCTCCGGTAAGAATACTTCGAATTAACACTCCTCTTCTGTTTGTCAACTGTGAAACTATTCGACAGAAGATTTATCGACAAGCTGTTGCTGTTAAAGGGTAAGCATTGAATGCATAAATATATTTAGAATATTTTAATGTGGGCTGATTTTTAGTGCCATTTATATCTGACACTAGGTCAATCATTTAATTTATAGATATTTTATCATTTTTCCAGCAATTTTTTGGTATCCGTATAAATCAAATCACAAACGCTTCTAGTCTTATCGGAATCGGAATTGGTACTCGGACTGCTTCTCTGAGAAGTCAAGGGCCAGTAGGACCGAAGGACAGCGTTGCAGCGAGAAGCAGCATGAACCTGACCAACATTGTAATTACACCAGATTGTGATCTTTCGCAGGTGATAGAAAACAATAAATGTATCTAACGTTTCTTAGAATTAAGGAACTGTTAGAAAAAGTGGAATAAGGATGTAAATATTTGCTGTTATTCCCGAGGCTGGTATCCATAATTTTTATTTTGTCATTAAGATAAATTGCTTCGATGCTAGGTGTTTTTATTTACATATTAATAGGAATATCAAGCATATTAATTTTTTTGTATTGAGAGCAAAGTTTTTTTAACACATGGCCAGCATCTTTAATGAAACGATGTTTTCTGAGCATTATTTTCTATCATTACCAATGTTTTAATAATATATCTTTATTCACATGACTTAATACGGCGTTTGTCAGATTCCTCCCAACGACTCAACTTCTCTGCGCTTTATCATCTTGGATTGTAGCGGTGTGAGCAGTGTGGATACCGATGCCATAAATATGCTCACTCAGGCTGGTTGTTTATACTCGATTTCTGTTTTGATACAGGCACGTGCTCCTGGCACATTGTTGTTAATTCGCCAAAGAGTTACGTAAGCTAGGAGAACACTTTAATTTGAGAAGGAATTCAAAGGTTTCAAATATATAATGTGAGCGGTATGTCGAATTGTGAAGTCTGGGTTAATAGCAATTTTCGACTATTTTTCTTAGTAGAGAGCGAGGGAGGGCACAAAATCTGCCAGAGCTATTTATTGAGATTTTATGCTAATTCTGGAATGTGCTTAAATATTTTTATTTTTCTTCTATTTACTAATAATTGGTTCGCTTATTAAAAAATTGAGAGAAATGAAAAGGTTCTTGATGTATTCTAGTTTCTATTTTTCACTTCTTAAAATAAACAAAACTCTATTTTAATCTACTAGTAAAATTTTTTTCGAAATATTACAAATCTCGTTATTATTTATGAGATCAACCAGAAATCTTATTGATTCGGATGTATAACAGAGAAAGTCATACTAAAAAATACTTTGAAGTCTCTTATAAGCTAGAAGAACGTCATATATTTAATAAGAATAGCTGCCATGACTATTTCCACGTAGTTTTATTTATATAGATGAAAATAGAAGCCAAAAGGTACCAATTAACTGGTTAATTATACAAATAGTTGAATTGCAGGTTTATGTCGACCTCAACAACGATCATATAAAGTTGTTCTTCGCTGGATTAAATGGTAGCTTATATTGACAAATGTATACTCGGTTTATAAGATATTTATAAACGTTATGTATTTAGCTTGCAATCGTGATTATCTGGAGATAACTGGCTTCTATTCGCAAGTTCCACGCAACGTATTCTTTCCAACCGTTCAAGAGGCACTGTCATCTGCTAGAATCATTATTCTTCCTTTTCACATGAGGTAGCATAATAACTACTTTTTAAAATATTAATATATATGCTCTAAATCACAAAAGTATAACCACTTTATACTTATAAACCATCTAACGTAAAACGAGTGATGACATTTTAATTTTGAAAATCACTCAGCGTTTCAATGAATGGCTGTCGGGATGTGATCGCATTGTCCACTGCTACATCGAACCAGGAAATGGCGTTATCACGTCACTCTCCAGAAGCAGTCTAATTCCACTTGAAGTAGGACTTCAGTTTCATATACTACGTAGTTTGTGATTTATTCTTTATGTTTGTTCACGCATATTCTACGTTTTGTTGACTCATTTGAATTTTCTTATAGTCCTGAATTGCACTTACTTGTAGTGTTTTTTCAAGATATTTCTATTTCTAAGATCATCTATTCAATTTCTATTAATAACACAGGCATTAAATAAAAATTATGTTAGTATTATGGTGAAGCTCTCATAAACATTCTTGAACATTTATTATCCATTGCTGTTTTATTTGGGTAGAAAGAGACATAATATTCTGGTAGCTTATTACTTCTGATCTAAAGTTTCCTTAGTTTAATGATTTTAGGGAAGTAGGTAAATGATTAACTGCGTGAAATAACGTGTAAGGATCAGCATATATAGTCGTCGGGAGCGTGGTACCACAAAATCGAACCAGATCGTTTTATTTTAATAGTTGCATAAATATAAAATAAAACCAGACAATACTAAATAGAAATCAATCAGATTGGTCTAGACGTTTTCGAAAGAGCCCTCAATCTGTTTTTTTACAGTTCTTTTATACTAACTCTAGATCTATTAATTATGCTGCACAACCTACTAGTTGTAAAAAATTAAACTGCCCAGAGGAGGTTAAACAACAAACGTAGCAGGACTGTTAACATTTGCTAAGATGAGTACAAAAGTCTATGCTTTGCATGACAATTGCTCTCTTTTTCGCATTTTTTTAAGGGAAAGCACATCACCAGCCAGCTTTTTATATGGAACTTTCATACTAGACATTATCATTGAAGAACTTGAGATCAATCGATCAAATACCACAGAACATAAAAGTGGGTTCTTTCCAATATGCTGATGACATTAAAGTTTGATACCGGAAATTATCCCCTCTGTAAAGAAGATCGATGTGGCCATTTGTCGCTCGCGGACCGCGCCCTTCTAGTCATAAAAATACATCTGCGTGTTAAGAGACAGTTCACTGCAGTGTCACAATTAATCTCGCTATTTCTTTGGGTCCTACGACGTCGACTCGATTACTGTAGCTTCCGATCAAATGTTAGTAGACTGAGCGGCGCGCCAGTCCTTATGACGTTAGATAAAAAAGTGAATAGTTCAGCTTAAAAGATTTAGTCTTGATTTTACGTTATATAAGATTTAACTTAAATGTTGACGATATGATACTAGTCTTGCTTAATTTGGTGTTCAATGCATGAATAGTCCAACAATACTCATATTTACAACATTCCAGTATTTCTCATTATCCGCTTTTCACCTACTTTCGTCGTTATATGATTTGCGGTGTGCCGAGCTCAGCCACGGAGACATCCATTTTCACACCGATTGCCCACATTCACAAACCAATATTGAGTTTCAGCAGCCAGTTTTTCGCCGTTTTCCTATCTATTGCGCAGCATTTCCGCTTTGTCTTTGTATTTTCAGTTGGGCTTGAATATCTAAAGAAATGGACAGATAAGGATGTTCCGTAGCGTACATGTCTTTTTCGCGAACTCATGGTTTGTGTTTTGTGCTTATTTAACCCTTCGTTGCTAATTAGCGCTGTTCATTGCCGTAAGAATTCATGGAAATGAACACTTCCATAAAAAATTTTCCCACACCTCTTCTTTAATTTAAATTATATAACGTGCATTAGTAAAATGCAAGATTATATGAACTATGCTAGCAAATAAGATTCATACAGTGTTGCCTACCCTTGTCAATCAGATGACTCTTTTTTCTAAATGTCTAGCAACATTCAGCAAATGATCGATGAATAATATCGTAAATGCAACATATTTTAAATTTTATAAAAAGATATTACTGGACTTTACTTCACATAATTGAACTAATGTCTAACAATTACAAGAGCTTCAATTAGAAGTTGAACTACTGAGAGTGAGATCAGTCGTAGTGGTGACAGTTAAATGCGATCCATAATATGTGACATAGCCGATTTCAAGGATTCAGCAATAAATCAGAGCAATAATGCTATCAACTGTAGCCAACACTCATCTATAAATATCATTGAGAGGATTAAGTACATTAATATATAATAAAGATCTTTTAAAGTTAGAAAAAACTTTTTCTAAAACACAGAAATTTAGCAGATGTAATATTAAACTCAAGAAGATTTTGATATATAAGCAAAAACAATTTATTTTTCTCTCTAAGATAAACTGCACGGAAGCACAGAAAGTGTGACGCTATACATATTGGTAATTCCTAAACATCCTAGAAAAAACCCCTCCATAAATCCCTCATTATACTATACTATTTCATACACTACGCAATTAGTTTAGTACATACATTATTCAATAGTAAAAACAACTATATACGTACAGAGTGGATATTCATATATTTTTATTAGTGCAACTCTATTTCAGATTTTAAAATCCATTTATCTGGAAAAGACAATAAACAAACATTTTTATGAATTCTTCGTTACCTATTATTTTAACTCTTAATTACTCGTTTCCTTTCATAACATTGCGATAAACAACTATCTTAATTAGTAATTAAGTAGTATTAAGCAATTGTTTGAATTTGCAATGTATGGTTTTTACCCGGATGATAAAGCATATTCATGTACCTAAGAAAGTACAGGTACCTGCTCCAACTTTAAAGAAAAATACTAGTCATTGTTGCGTAAAATATATGGATTACCGACATATTTACTCTGTTTTATGATTTAAACTCTCACATCATTTGGCGATAGATGAAATATATGATACTTTTGAAATTACTTCTACAGATGACTTTATCAAGTTTACATAATTGTGTTCGGAATTTTTATCTATTTTTAGTGTTTTAATACTTTCTGGTGCTACAGTAAATATTGAACTGACATAAAAACTAAATGAAAGCATGATGTATAAATACCTTATCAAAAGAGAGCTACTCTCTAATCAGCAGAGTAACATGATATTAATTGAGTAATTTACAACAATTCCATAATTAAACAATATTTAGTAACTCTAATGTAAAGTTTCATAAGTGAAACGTGGTAAGTTTTTGACATGTAATAATGCCATCTTGTAACTTCCTTAGTCTATTTGTGTCATGTTAAAAAATCAAGCACGTAACACACATATATTTATTCGAGGATAAATGTCCTCAACATCGACACTATTCGGTCGATCAAACCCGCATGTAGTGACTGGCATCTGTGGATGTCACCCCTGATGGGGGGTTGTTGGCTGCTACACTCGAGAAATTGGCGGCGTAGCTCGGCTGAGTATCATTTGCTAAGGTCCGTTCAACTCGAGTGTAGCCGTGTGATTCTTAAACAACGGCTGTGGCGTTAACGGCATTGTACTCATGATCGGAGGGCATGTAACAAAGTCCTTGGTAACAGGCGGGAGCTGAGGAAGGACAATCTGAGCAACGGCCTTTGTCTCCTGTAGCCCAGGTGAATGCAGGCACCTGTAAAATGTTTAAATCGTTACAATAAAAGAAACAGAACATTAGACGGATAAGAAACAGACAATGATCATCTGTAACAGAGATCAGGTAATAATCTCAAAGGATTAGACAGCACTTTGCAACCGGTTCAATTATGAAACGGAGAATGGATGGCTTTCCTATGATTTTTACAAAAAATGATGAAGAAAAGCAAACTGTATATGCTCTAAAACGAATTCGTGCTGTTAGAGAACTAAAAACCATTACCACCACACCCATCTGATAAGGCAAAGCCACACAGTAAATATATCGAGGTTAATAAAGGTGTCTGTTATTAGTCTCTAAGCACATCATTTGAAAACAGTCTCGGATAAAACGATAAATAATTTCGTTATCTCTAAGAGTTGTTTTCGTGTCTTTTACTGAGAAATTACTACTTTATTTAACTATGATGTGCTTTGAGACGTAATTCAGAGAGGTTACCAACCGCATAAAGCTGTCCGGACCCGGTCACGAATACCGTGTTTCCTTGAGGATTATAGTGGCAGACGAACACGTTACGATGTCCTCTTCCCATAACTCCTTGTACATCACGACAGCGAGAAAAACCACAACCCAAAAGATTCGTTTTAGCCCATACTACCTGAAATTAGTTACATTTGTATTATTAATGAAACAACCTTTAATTATGTGCTGTGACCTAACGCAATTAAGCCTATTTGAAAATTAATTTCTAGTTTTTGTAAACTTAAAGTATGAAGATAGGCATGAATCTTAATGAATGATTCAGTTTCTATGAGGTATATGATAATTCTTATTACAATGATTATATTTTAAAAAATGGCGAAAAATACATTTGTAGCTATAACTGAATTATAGTCAGTGCACTGAAAAAGTAAACGTTTCCATTGATGTTTAAAGGCTGATAATGAGGGTAGGTGGACATAGCTCAACTATTACTCTTTCAAAAAAATGTGTTTGAAGAGCAGACTGAGAAAGGTTATCCGTCGAATGTCATCTATCAAATCAATAGCGATCGGCGCGCTGTCATTTTTCCTATTCATTTCCGTCCGCAATACCAAAAAGCGGTCAGTGCTCAAACTAGACTGCGCACATACTCCGAACACCTGAGGCGCACCGAAATCGTTTCTGCGAGGTACGATCACGCCACAGAATGACCACATCGCTGCAAGCACAGCCACTACACTGCCGACAGCACTTTTCACTGAACATCCGAACACTGCAATTAGATGAACACGACCGGCGACGTACTTCTCCGAACTACATTCCTAGACAACGCCTTCATAAGCACAATTTCGAAGGTCGGCTTGTAAAACAATGTGTAATGGACCTATGATAGGCATTCTATAGTGATGGAGAGAAATATTGCGAATTACGTGCGGTGTGCGCATTGCGCCGGAAGTGGGAATCAATGGAAAAAGAACCAAGGCCGGGATTTGATGGGATTAGAAACTAAGTGAAGACGATGTAAGACAATTTTCTATCTATCACTGTACAAAAGAATATAAACTGTTTTACATGCGATACTTAACAAAGTTCTAAGAAATCGTGAGCATAAATGTAAAGCACCAAACTAACAAGACAAATGAAATAGTGACTATCATATTCGTATTGTTATATATAATTAAATTATGCATATAATTTTAAAAAAATCTACTGTGCTTTGATGTCTAGCATTTATTGTATTTCGAAATAGGTTTTATTATTAATTTCAACTAAGATTAGCTATTGTAACTGTAATGTGAAAGTATCATGTGAAAGTGTGCTCTAAAGTGGTAAGATGTTGGTTCATTTTATTAGCAATAAAACTGGAAGTAAAGATTAATAGAATATATTATTAATCGTTTAAATACTACGCTTATTATAAAATATCTATTATTGTTATTTTTATTTTTATCTGGGGTAGATAAGCGGGATACGATACTTCGCAACAGTTTTTGAGAGTGACGAACAGAGACATGATTTAGAGAGCATATCTGAGGGGAGACGCAGAAAAATGCTCTGAATTCCGATCAAACTATAAGATAAGAATGACGGAGTATGATTTAAAAATAAACAATGTATAAGACAGAAAATTAAATAATAATAATACCTGAACATAGTGTCCGCAACAGTGTTTGTAAGCGTGGTTACAACCGCAGCGGGGATTATGGACCTAGAAATTGTTTATAACAATGTAAGTTTTAAACCGTATATTTGAAGTTATTATTTTCAAGAATTTAATTTAATATATAAGATTATTACTTTGCATAGTGATATACTCACATTTAGTTAATAGCAAAATTCACAGATTATTGTACTGTTACATACAATACAGTTTCATTTTCCAGATTTCAGCGCTCAACCTAACATTTATGCTTTTTCCACCAATTGATCATCGGTTATTTCAAGAATATGTAGTAGTGGTACTAGTTCATAATAAACACTGTTAGGGCGTATTTATATGTTAAATAAAAGAAATACGATGAAGATAAGGAAAGAAAACTAGAGAAAATTATTATAGCAGAAAACTGCACCTCATTAAACCAGATAGAAATGGCATCGGAGTAGTTACTGTAGGGAGCTGCCCAGATGTTCTCTCCAATGTTGACACGCCCCTTCGAGTGTCGGAAGTCGCAAGTGTCTGCATGTCGTTGGGCAGAAGCAGCTAATTCATCTGACCAGTAAAGCATATTCATATCCGAAGCAGGAACCTGAAAATTAACACTACTAGTTCGTAGTTTTATCAATAGTCCTTGGAAATACATGCCAATATGTGTAAAATATACCATTCTTCTATATTTATTGTGTTCGTAGGTAATCCATTTCTTCAAATATTCATCGGGATGTTCTGAACTAACGAGCAAGCTACTACCATATTGGAATGATGGAAAGTAGTAGCCTCGCTTTTCTCTCTTAACTTGCGTTTCTTCTAATGTGAGATAGTTTTCCTCGGATGGGCCTACAAGTTCACATATATATTGTTGAATCTTATTATTTAATTGTTCTAAAACCTATATTATATAAATTACCTGAGTGAGAAACCTCTGCGTCTGCTAGAAAAGGTACGGTAAAAGCTGTCGCACAAGGAACCAAGATTAGCCACACGCAATGCATTGCTAAAGTTTATACAATTATATTGATGTAATATAGAATTTAAGACGCATTTAGTAACAAAAATATAAAAAACGAACTATTGGAGTTAAAACTACAACATATAAAAGTCGATACAATTCTAGCATTTGAAGTAAGAAAAATAGCATGACAAAATTTTAGAACGTGTGATTTAAAAATAAGCCAAGTAATGCGAAGGTCAAACATATCAAATAACTTTACTCGCGATGGCCCTGCATTGATAAAATAGACGACTCCCCATTGAAAATCCAAACGGAGATGAGATAGACCGAAAACGATATTGACATAAATCTGCCACGAGTTACTGCAAACTTTATGAATAGCAAATATCTGGCAAATTAATATAGCTAGCATAATAGGATTAAATGGTAATACCAGAAGACCTGTATATAGTTGTTGAATATAAGTGTCCAGCATGTAAAAAAAGCTTCTGGCTTTAAAGACTGTAAGGTGATGCAAAACGAGTAGTGACCGTTGTCCAGCCGGAAAGTGCAGTGGCGTAGAACTTAGAACTGGTGAAGAGCGGCAGTGGAGAAACTCCGCCCCTTCTGAGCGGGTCAACGCGGGAATCCTAAGCATTCACCGGAAACACCTGCTGATTTACGACCGTTATCCGCCAATGGGTGGCCACCAAACCATGACGTCACATTGACAGATGCTGCGAGAATTTTCAATATATTTCAGATCGCAACAATATCTAGTGAAATAAATAATTTTAAAAATCTTACAATTATAGTCTTAAGTTATAATTTTGGAAATACTGCAAATAGTACATTGAACTGCATACAGGTATTTAATGCAAAAAATCATAAGTGCATTATCATTAATAAAATAAGAAAGATAATTTCAGTAGGTATTTTCCGATCAAATAATTAACGAATTTAATTGGAACACTACCGTCCTGTAGCTGGTACAGCACAGGAATCAGCCGAAGAAAGAACGGGTTGCCTACTAGCAAAAGTCGCGAGATCGGATCGAATTTATAGGAGGCGGTGCTTTTTAGATGTGTAGGTGTGCGTCCATCGGTTACGGTAGGTAGCACTTTAAGATGACGATTTAAGAACGCCGTTCAATGAAACGTGGCACCTGTCTTATATAGCTGGCAGAAGCGATCAAGGAGAGGGCTGGTCCGCCCCCACGGATCGTACGAAAGTGCGGAGAGGGACGAGACCTTGAAATGGGGAGAAAACACCCAAAGAAGAGCGACGCAGACGTAATTGGGAAAACTAGAGAAAAGCCAGAACGGGTCTCTTGGTACTGATTACTCAAGTTGGGCTCCGGAAGGGCACTTCTTAGAAGTAGCGAGAGAACATACGAGAGGTGGAGGAGCAGAGTGTAAAGAGACAGCGTGTCGGGTCCAAGAACTAGAACAAATTGGTTGCAATTCTGCAGCCTGATCTCGTAATCAGTGTAGTACTAAATCACATCACAAATTTCTTGAAGCAAGACAATGAACAGATATTTGAATTTATTTTACTAGTACGAAATTTCAAAACAACGTACATCTTACAAATATTGTCTCCCGTGGAAGCTAAAGTTGTAACCATAAATCTAAACCATTATAACAAACAAGCAAGCTAAAAGTAAAGAAAAGGCATCGTCAAATATTATATGATTACATTCAGCGATTCAATGTGAGAAAAGAGAATGTACAATAGAAGAAGCGCAACAGGTTAGTACTTCTAACGAAAATTTTAAAACATGAGAGACGTATATGTTTGATAAATACTATTGCAGAACCATTCACGGTACAAAACAATGCTATGATATATGATATATACACTAGTAAAGTAAAAATAGCATAAGCTAAAACTGATTTTATGGAGATTGTAGAACGAACTATATAAAATTTAAAAAATTATGGTTCAACATGAGTTTGGTGATTGGGCTTTCTGAAGCATACACAACAACAGCAACAGCAAAAGCAAAAACACGAAAGAATCATAAACGCATAGCTTACAGTAATAAAGACAAATGAAAAGACATATGTAAACTGGTCACAGTAATTGGTAGTATCCAAAGAATTGTAACTCACATGATCGTATGCCCAATATACCCATACTGTACCCAGGATGAACCTAAGTGAGAGCAATATTAAATCTTCATTTTAATTCTTATGATGTTAATTAGGAAATAACTCAGTCACTATTTTATACTACATTTTTGGAATAGTCTAATTATAAACTCGAATGATTCATTATGACATTTTTAATAGTATCTAAACAGCATTTAACCTAAGGTAACTTGGGTGTTTCATTGAACTAGGGTAATACTATTACTGTTGAGCAATTGTATATATATCGTTTCAGTACAAACTAAATGGTCAACCCTTGTAAAGAAAACTGTAACCTCACCACACAGCTATAAACATGCTAACCAGTGACTCCAAAAGACGGATGAGTAAAGGACGATTCCGTTTCTCCTGATTCTAAAACAAATTATACATTTGCGAAGCAACTACTACGTTACCAAAAAGAATTGATAATAATTATACTATAAGATTCAAACACTTACTTTAAAACGGTAGTAGAAGTTTATCGCACTCCTAAAAAGCGAACATCCACCAGCAACAATCAACCATATCGGGATATTGCTGTTAACCATGCAGTTATGAATATTGAGTGATCCAACGATGATCATCATAATGGGCATGATATTTAACAGTGCTAAGACTACAGCTGCCGCAACTATAATAGAATATGAAAATATCGCTTAGTGTAACTCAATACGAAATAATTTTATCTAGTAGATTCTATTGTAGCATTTAATCAATTACCTTATATGCCCATTTTTGGAATTCTTAACCCATATTGTTATAGTCATTCCTTGGTTTAAAAAATTCTTTACATGTGATGAAAAGAGCACGCACAGGAAATGCAAAATTTCATCCGCCATGTAATTTCCAACTATTTTTACACTATGCACACAATTAAACGAATACACATTTCGCTTTTTACTCCAAATTCTAAAATTTATAACTTATTAATCACCGCCAGAAACCTATTCTTTTATAATAACCTTTCATTCCAAAATGATACAATCAATTAGTAGGTTTTTTTAATCATGTCATTAAATAAGACATTTCCGGCCACAATCGCGCATATGATGACCATGCACTTGCATAACCACTGTATTTCAAAATTCATTTAATCAAAGGGACGGATTTACAATATACCAATGTTCCACAAGAAGTTCAAATATAATTTTATTGGGATTGTACGTGAAATTAAAGATACATACTATTATCGCTTCTACAATATTACCATTAGAACTAAATCTTGTTCAGCGTACTTTTTAAAATAACTGTTTCAATCTCACATAATCTGCATAAATGTCATGATTAATACAAACAATGAAACGCAAACTTATCATTGTTCACCCTACTGTCAATTTTTTTCATTTTGAGCAAAAGATGTAAAAAATAATAGATCAGAATAAAGATCTGTTATAGTATTTATTTCTAAGTTACGAGAATTGAAAGCGAGACATAATTTGCATTTATCTTCTTTCATTTAATAATGATTCACGTCTTAATCGTCTAATGCGGTACTAATCAGATTAAGGCCGCCTCATTTCCTTCAAATTTAACGCACTCCTGACTTCGACCAAAAACTTTTAAGACAAACAGCAAAATGTATAATGGGGAAACCGGCTCATTCAGCACAAATCTGTAGATCTTACGAAAAATTTACATTATATATTACATAGGAACTTAGAAAAATATTCTTTTTTTAAGCTCCAAAATATCCAAATAGTACTCGTCTTACCATTCATATCAGTTTATGAATATTTAAAACTATGCTATTAAAAAAATATCAGACTATAAGTTGCTATCTACATATTTCTAATGGAAAAAAAAGCTTTTTGAACTAACTGTATCACATTAAGCCATTCTTAGATCCAACTGGATCTTACTATCATTTGCAATATTATTCACTAAAATCACAAACAAAATGCATGCAATGTTCTACAACACAGTTCTACATACTCACTACTGTTGATGCATACCAGGCTACCGTTTGCTACAAAGACGCTGAACAGTTGACTATGTCGATGAACCCTGGATCGTAAATGTCGCAATTGCAACACTGACTGAACATTAAATAGGAGTCCGATTCTATGTTCTTTAACTATCCAGTGCATTTAAGATATAAAACAATATAATCCTGATTCTAAAGCATTGAGGATTCTTGGATCTATTCACATTTTTGTTTACTATTAAAGCATAGTGCTAAGTCTAAGTAATTCCGTTATATCGTTTTGAGAATTAAGCATGTAATAAATTATTGGGGAAATTTGGCTATATTAGCATCTAACGAAGTTATTTTAGTTTACAAATTTTACAAAATTGCCTAACTGCATAGTACAAAAATGGTTTTTAACTCTTACCACTAGTCACTTCCGTGACCAAATAAATAATCTATTTATTATCATCGTATATTAACTCCACTAAGGAATACGTTTTTAGAAGATATAAATTTGGATCAACCTGTATTCGCAATAATATCGATAGTTTTCTTAATGAATACGGCTAGACCTTTCGGTGAGTCAACACGTCGGAACTCGCCAAACAGCTCCTCGTACGAGGGAGGCGCATCTTAAAATAAAATAATGCTCGAGTTCTTACTAGGTAGCTAGTTCTATCAAACCTCTTCTATACATTAACAATTCGTCGTTGAGATTTTACCAGACCTACCCCATTTGGATGCTAAAACAATAATCCCCACCATTAAGTCGCGAGGCTTCATCATATGTTGGTGGCATATCGATCGGGGGCGCAGAAGGAAGTGACATCTCAATGGAATAATTTTTGTTAAACCCGAAGTTACCGCTATTTACAATGATCCACCAATTTTTCATAAAACGTCATCACTAGACCAACGGCAATCAACGCCGGCCACCTTCAAGAAAATATAACAGATACAAAGTACGTATCAAGGGCAAATTCAAAATATATAGGTGGGTCATAGGGACCGTTCGCTCATCTCATTACATTAGGATACAGCATGGCACCTTTATTCTTTGAACAACAAAGGACCCATAAAGATAATCGAAATGTCGGACTCACACTTAAAATGCAGCAAATCTTCACCTTCATCTTACCGATAACATCATCAGAAATTTAAACTACATTTGGTTGAAAGTAAATTAATAATCATTATGTTTAGAAAATTTCCTAGCTATCATCGAATAATATTACCGTTACTAACTATTTGCCAACATAACAAACATGAATGAGAAAAGCAGAGAATTTGAAGAAGAATTTAGGTATTAAATAATCCCCATAAATTATACAATAGTTTAATTTAACTTTTACTTCTACCGATTAACTGTTTTTAAGGATATAAATGATATTTTGCCATGCGCAATGCTAAGAAAACTGGTGATAAATAGGATAATAGTGGGGGTGTTCATGAGGAAAATAAAGGCAATTATTAGGCATAAATTCATGTCAGGCTACTGTAGGAATAAGAGATACAATCCTATACTAAATATCTTGATAAATACTACTATACCAACCCTAGTATATAGTATAGTAAATTTATGAATAGCCGGAAAGGACATTAAAGAAGTGATAAACTTCATCTTGATCCATAACAGCTACTTTTGTAGTACATACGGCACATCTAACGGGAAGAAAGAGATCATCCTGTATAACTTATAATGAGCTGTGAAAAAGTAATCTCTAAAATTTAATGGAAACAAAAACTATGCATTTAGCAAAAATTTGATTTGATTAAGATAGTTTTTTCATATATAAAATGAAGATTATGTACTCATAAATAATTCCAAACAATCAGAATTCTTTCTGATAAAACTATGAAAATGTTCTTAGCTAACTTTCTAGGCATAGCATTAGATTATGATCAAGAGTGAAAAAATAATTTACCTTTAATTGACTGGAATCGAGGCCTTGTTTCTTCATCTTCTGTCGTAACCTCCTCTTCTCTTTACCAGTCTTTTCAATCATTAGTGGTTCTGTTTCATCCACTTTACAGTTCTCAACAAACATTGCTCTACAATAAGTATAATTAAGTGAGTAAACCATTTTAAATAAAGACTCAGTAAAAAAAAGAACCTATATTGATCATTATATATTTCATGACGCTGACAATCCCTTGTCAGTAGAATCATACATCCTGGACAGGACAATACAGCATCCGACCCGTTATCGATGCGAGGTCTATAAAAGATTCGTTTTTATAATATCAGAAGAAATTCCACTGAACGGAAATTTAAAACATTTAAATAACTACCTGTTGCTTTTATTTTTAATTAAAAAACTCGAGTGTAGATTCTGTCCTGTTATTGCACTTCTATGCCTTTGCACCCAATCTTCATTGTCATCATCTTCCTTCTCATCATAAAAATCTGGTTGGTCCTGAAGTCCTAGATTAATATTATGGTTAAGATATTGTTATATGGAACAACACAATGCATAATAAAGAAACAACTAACAATTTCCATCTCCTGTTCCGTTTCATATGCTATTTTTTTGATTGGATTCTTTTCATCATCTTTTACTTGTGCCTTTTTCACGTCAGATTTTACTTGGCTAGGTGATTCCTTAAAATACTTTAAAATAATTTCGGCAAAAATTCGTGTGATTATAGTAATGGTATTTATAACTATCTAAACCCTATTTTAACTATAATTCTCTAAAGATGCGTACGTATTTATAGTATATATTCTTTTTCAACTTCGATACTGATGCCATATCGAGCTATAATTTGTTACTTTATCAGAATATAATAGTGCATACCAGTCAGTCAATGAAGTGCATATGTACTTAATTTTGAAGGTTACGGATATAAGTGCCAAAAAAGTATCACGTGATCGAAAAGGGAATCTTAAAGATGAGACACAACACTATTTAATATAATGATTGTATACTAAAAATCCGATTTTAGGTACGCTACTTTTGCTATAACTCTATATTAATAAAGCCATACAAATTATTACTTAAATTAAATTGCATGATATGATAGTAAGAATTATTTTCTGCTATTGTAATCTTAAATATCATAAAATCGTTAAGTATATTTGAACGAATTTTATATAGTTTTTTGTACTAATGATCTTAACCTTTGATAAAATAGAAGTAATAGTTTCTGCTCTCACTTTATCCGGTTTTTCATGAGAACCTGGAAAGTGCAAAATATAAATCAGTACAGAAATCAGGCTAGTGCAAAACTAGAAATTTCCAGTGAATAATTTTCGTTGTCAGTAATTCAAATGATAAATAATTTATTTTTAAAGACCACAAAAGCACACTAATTTGTCCTCTATTACCAAAGATCGATTGTTTAACCCTTCAGAAATTGTAAACATAATATGAACGACAATCTAGTGTACCATGAAATATCAAAAATCAAATGTATACATTCCAAGAAAGTAGTATATAACCTATGAAGAAGATTAACATAAATATCAGACCCACCAGCCATTTCAACATGATTTTCGCTTTCTAGTGGTGGGAGATCATCTATTTGTTCCAACTAAAACAGTATATTTCTAAGACATTTCTGATTGAAACAACTCTAAACATTGTATGATAACATAAAAGTTATCAAATCGTGTAAATCACCTTGTAACTCTCGTCACTAACTGGTCTAGCAGACGTAGTCATATGCTCGTTAGCATAAATCTTAATACCTCTATCCAGTTCATCCTCCATATCATCTTCGAATTCCGAGCGGTGTCCTATTTAATAGATATATACCTCATGTATCCAATAATGACTCATATCTTTAAATATGATTACATCATTAATAATACAAGGCTTACTTATTCTCCCTCGTATCATATTTTCATTTCGAATACCAGCAAGACGACTAAGCTCCTGTTGAAGCTCATCATCAGAACTATAAATCAAAATACAAACGATCTCTCAGATTTTACTTTCCCATAATTCCAAATTGTTAAATTTGATTGATATTAATTAAGCTAGAAACATATTACAATATAGAAAACAGACATTTCAGAAATTTAAAAATTAGATAATTTTAAAAACAACTATAATTATAAATATTTTAAGCGTAATAGTGCCGAAATTCTGAAAAAAAAATGTGTGGTTAATAACACAGCTACACAGTATGTCTATCTACAGTATACTTCATACTCCTAGTATATATTCTGGTATGATTTACAAATAAAATACCATTCTTTGGTTTCTCCAATTATAAAAGCAATTGTTCATTTTTAGGTGATACAAAAATGATTACTTACTTCCAATCATGGTAATATAATGTAAAGTCGCGCCAAGAAATACTCTAACTTAAAAGAATAAAATAAAACATGTATGAAAAAAAACAAATTAATTATTATGAAACCCCTTTGTCATATAAAATATTCCTTTGAAAAAAGGAATTAGTACTTAGAAATATAGAATAAACAGGGCATTAAGAAGTTGTATCTAGACAAATTAATCTGTAAAATACACGAAAGGAATATTAACATTTCAGAATTTGTATAACATTAACAGAACTATAAATTCATAAAATCTAGAAAACATTGTTTATATACTGAACAATAACCATAGTAAACGTACTACTGACCTTATTTCATCATCACTCTCTATGCAGCCTCGCCATTCTTCATTTGCATAATAATCGGATTCCAATTTTTCCAACGGCTTGAGACGGCTCATACTGCATGTTCAGAAATTCTCTTATTAAATGAATATAGAACAGAGGATCCGAAGTTCGAATAATAAATGGATAATAGCCAATTAGAAGAATGCAACATCACGCACATGTGGGATTTAATATTTATGCTTAAAATGGAACACTACCAAGCATACTGGAACATAAAATCAACACGAACTTTATACCGGACATTTAATTAATTGCTTAAGTACCCATAATACACGGGAAGTTTTGAATGAAATAAATAATCACAGCATGAATGAATAAGGCTAAAAAGTGGCCAATGAACAACTGAAACATGAAATTGAAACGTATAAGCACTGGATACTGCAACCTCTTCATAGCCATAATATGATAAATAAAATTTACACGAAACACCATACTGGTTCAAAAAGTATATTCTCTAATTGAATAAACAGCGAATCTTCCCATGTCAGTGTTGGTGTGCAAATCAATACCAATATAAAACTAGCGTAGCACAGATGACGTCATAAAATATTTGCACAACTGTACCATGAGTTTAAATTGTATACTTTGGCGACAAATTCACAATTAAAAACAATAACCAGCTAGCTAGACTACAAAATTATATAACGAAAGCTAATTACTAGTTATGATGGAAATGACCTATAAATAAAATTACGGGAGAAAATCAGCGAGATATTAAGTGATTTCAGTCTCCGCTTCTAAATTCCGTATTATAAGTAGATAACATTAGGTTTCAACTAGAAATACGCCTATCCATGTAGACACTAAGAATAGGAACAAAAATGCCCGATCCTACATTCTCATCTGGTATTACTACATCAACTTCTCTCCTGGAGTATGCGGCCTTTCTTGTTGATACATAAAATAACTTAAAAATAAATAAGAAACATAAGACTGGGCTGAGAACATTCTAGAGCCTAGTTGTTTTATACTGAGAAAACAGAAGCATGCATAAATACGGTAACCCTAGAAGAACTCAGTTGAAGCTGGTATTATGAGATGAAGGATTGTTCTAATATTGTACATGTTATACACCACGCGCAACACCCAATAGTGTTTATATAAGCAGCCTGCGCCATCATCTCCTATTAAACCAATAAAAAATACATAGGAAATAATGCTACAGTTGAGACGGCTTAAAGTCTTTGATTACTGATCAATAACATGATCGTAGGCCTGTTCGCGTTTCTTGTTTTTCTTCACAGCTCGAATCTGTTCTAGATGTTGGTCAATTATATCTTCCATAGCTTCTTTCATTTCATCCGAGTCACCGGTGTCACCGGAACCGTGACGAACCAACTCGATATTTACATCCACATCTAAACTAATTATTCATAGTAAACCACATCTACTTTAAAATAATCAACGTAAGTGGAATAGGCCCCTAACCTCCAAGTCCAGCATTGCTAAGTAAATTCATTAATTTTGCGGCATCAATTCCACTGGCATCTGTAGTAATAATTTTTCCAGTTACACCGCCCACTGTGTTTCGTACAGCTTCCATCTGAGAACGACGCTCATTGCCCTAAAATACTTAGTATCAAAATAAATAGCAAATACTAATAGGAATTTAATGCGAAATCTTACCTTTGAGCGCCTTTCATAAAGCATATCTTCTGATAATTTAGTCCATACATGGTTGAATGAGGCACGATAAACAAAACGGGTAGCTTCAGCCATCAACTGAATAAGCCGTTTTAGCTAGTCTTAAATATTTTTAGTTTATAGATTGATAATTAAATTATACCTTAGCATAATTTTGAACCATTGTTCTGCTTGTTTGCGGAAAACGTGCTTCTTTAACAGAATGATAATATCTGAATACGTCATTTTAAGTATCGAAGATCATTTAGACATTAATTACAATTATAATAAATTTCTCAACTATATTATAGTAGACTTTAAATTTTTAAACTAAGTGTTAGTTAAACAGTTTGCATTACTTAAAATTTGAAACTCACTCGTCAAAGATGATATCAGTAGTTTTATCTTTTCCAATTCCACGGAATGATAGTTTATGGCCAGGATGTTGTTGGTCGAATCTATATATCAAATGTATTCATTTCATACAAAAGATTATGCTCAAAAAAATGTAGCCTGGGCGTTAAAAATTTCAAATTTGCCTTATTTGACAGAATCCGTATGCGACAACTAATCTGTCCAACATTGCTATCATATCAGCTTCTACAGCTTGCTTCCACTTCTCGTTGTATTCATTATATTCCATGATAGTTAACTGAATAAAGAATACTGAATTTCCCGATCTAATTGACGTAAAATAAGAATTAATGTGATGAGTACACAAACCTCAACTATCTTATACGCCGGTGCTAAATAGTAAGCAAAATCTGTAGAAACATCTCCCTCGATCTCTTTTCCATTAGCAAATTCGGATTCGATATACTTGGTGAAAGAGCTAATCACCGTATTACTGAATTATATTAAAATAAAGAGTTAAATTAAACGGAAAGTTCAAAAATATTGGCAAGAGTGCCAGTTTACTCTTATCATATTTTGACCAAAACTTAGTTGCTGGAGGTATTACATTGTCAGAATTTAGCTGTTATGTTTGTACTAGAACATTATATTTGTTTTTATAGATGTGCGTTCACAAATAAATGTAAGCCAAAAAATTATGAAATAATGTTCAACTAACCCTTTTAATCCAAAAATTCCTCGGCCCATAGCCATGTGACGTGCCATGTTCTGGTCAAAGAAGTCAAGATTCCTAGTTATAAATTTGGGAACCATATTCATCAACCTCCATCGAACCTGAAAAGAAAAGAAATTTCCTTAATTTCATTGATCTGAACATTGAACGTTAAGCGACAGACATGTTTCCTCCAAATAACGAGAATTACCTCGTAAAATTTGAAGATTGGAAAGAAGTGCGGTGCTACTTCAGCCATTCATTTTAAAAATCCTTTCCAGGATCAGCAAGTTCACATCTGCCGAATTTGCAAGCATATGGTATAGATATAATAAATAAGATCAACATCGCGAAACTGACATCAAGTGAGTCGACAAGTATATTTTCGTCAGGATTCCATGGGTTCTTGCGAAGCAGATTATACTCGCGGACGACTTCAGTAGGGTGAAACTTTTGTAGTTGTTCAAGAGCCGTATCAAAATAGGCGTTCATTATCTGCAATGATAAGGCAATTATGTGAATATAAACAACTGCAAGTGGAAAATATCAACGGGAAAAAAAACATACATCGACATAATCTAGAGACTTTGGGAAGTGAGATTTGTTCCAAGTGGGATCATTAAAATAGTACCAGATGTTGCCACGATCCTCATCGAGATCAGATGGATAATCATCTAAATGGAAAAATATACCTGTTTCAATAACAATAATAAATTTTGAAAATAAAAAACATACAATATGCCAGATCAATATCGTCCATCATGGTCGATAACTGCGCTAATGCTTGTACAGTATCAGCAGGAGGAACAATCCCTTTTCGAGCTATAAATAAGAGAACTAAAGATCCGGTATATATATAATTACGCTTTGAAAATGAGGAATTATAAAAAGTGAGTTAACCCAACATACCTTCATATGCATCTGCAAGATACTTAGTTGCCGCATTAAAGTACTCATTATCCAGCTCCTTACGTAGTTTCAACTTCTTAACTTCCCCATCTTTCAGTAATTCTGTTCTTCTCATTGCTGTTCTGCGTCGCTGAATCCGTTTCACTTTGTCCATAGCATGAAATAGCCTATCACGCGCCGACTCCTAAATTAGTTCCACAAAGATTAATTGTATAATCTACACTAGAAATAACTAAATATAATACAAAGGTTATGCAAAATACAGTCATACCTTTGATTTTTTCTTCTCAATAATTTCCTTTAAATATTTTTTAACGCGTTCCTCCGTTACATAAGGTTGACAAGTTATTTGAAGAGGATTGTTCTGAAAAATATTTAATCAATTCTATCCATGAAATATTTTTAGAATATAATCTCACCTGATTCGGATGTACAAAAGGTTTGAGTTTGCAGAGTGAGCCTACATTTACCACGAAGATATATTCGCATGATGACTGTTCATAGACTGAATCTATATAGGCTTCATTCGTTGCCAAAAGAGGATCACACTGGTACTGTAAATACACAATTCATAGGGATTGGAAATTATACACATTCAAAATGATTGCAACTTGTTAACTATACTAATCAGCTAACAATGAAAAATAAAAATATTGCTAACTCGAACGGAAGTTTTTCTTGGAATCTCTTTGTCCGGCAAGTCACACATAGTGCCACCTTCATACCACTCTTCAAAATAAAGCAATTGGTCAGGAGTTGATGTCTATAATGATACAGAAAGATTGATCTAAAAACTATGAAATTACAAACTAATCTACGATAAGCGTCGAGTGTCAGCATATGTACTTATTTCAAAAAACATAATATTACTTGAAAATCTGGCATGCTGTATCGTCCAGTAAACATTCCCAATGAGTTCTCTACTTGGTCTGCTTCATTTTCTAAAATCAATAACATTCATTTTAAATTAACGAATTCTGACTACTGAGCAGCACTATTTTAAATTTTAAGAAACTACTAACTGGCTCCGTGAAGTTGACGAATAATCCTTCCACGGCAAATCTCGTAAGTCCACCAACCCATATTCTAAAAATCAATTATCGCCTAGAATCACACCAAAATACAAAATACGAATAATGAACCTTTTGTATGCACTCCTTGACATAGAAACTAGCCGCAACAATTTCAGCCAGATATTTCGGATTAAAACTTTCAGGAACACCATTTGATTTAGCATCAGATTGTGGGAGACTGCAGGCGAATCTCTGGCCAGTTTTACTAGTCATAAATAGATATGAAGGATCATCAGACTGAAATTTAAGAAAAAATTTTGTACGCTTATGCATAACTACGAGGGACGTTACCTTTGGGACTCGCTCCATTATTTGTTCTTGAATTTCCAGCATATTTTCCTCGGAAAGCAAAGAGAGATCTACATACGCATCGATTCCTGCCGGGAGAGAGGAAATATCTACATCATAGGTGATATCCCTAAATAAAGCATATTAAAAATTTATCATAGTAAAATACGTTTTAATGACCTAAAACTTCATATAATACAGCAAATAGAATTTCTTGTTTCTATAAAATAAACATTTATAGTATCTTATCAAAGAATATATTCAAAATTGGAGTAGATGAAATATTAAAGTGCTCACTAACCGTACTTCCTCAATATTGTAAATGCCAGCATGCGACCACGCAATAATAACTTGCTTACAAGTTAGCAACAGAAAGAGTAACATCCTAGTCATATTTTACGCTCATATATCTGAAATAATGAAATTGTTATAATTCATGACATATTTGTATCTACAACAAACCAGTCCTTATTTACCCGATAAAACACTTGCAAAAGTGGGCTATTGAAATGAGATCAAACCATAAGTGAAATATTACTCTATTGATTTTTGAAGAAAATTCAAAGTTGATAACGATAACAAATATTAATTTCATAATCAAAGCAACAGTAATTAGCACTTCACACCTTCGTACTAAAACCATATGCTCAAAAGACGTAATCTACGAACTGAAAATTCTAAAACAATGTAGAAAGAAGCCAAATTAGTTGAAAAATTCATTAAATAGTGTGAAAGCACTTAAATCAAAAAAGTGGAAAATTATATAAATATTATAACTTACTATTTTAGATAAACAAGCAAAATTCTGATAAATTATGTTTAACTATATAAATGCAACAAACTATTCAGCAAACAGCCTTTATATTTCAGTTGATGAATGATCAAGTATAATTACATGCTTCACGAGAATTTCTAGGCTATGATAGTTTTAAAAAAGTTAGTAACTTATCACATACTACTTTATTAATATTATAACTACTCCCACTATATTAAACGCATTATACTAACAAAAAAGGTATTGCTACTACGGATGTGCATAAAGTACTGGTAAAGTAATAGATGATATATAGACTAGGACACTAAAGCCCACTATAAATTACTAGAATGACCAAATTGTTCGACAAAGTTGAAAAAAAAAAACTTATGCGCATGTTGATCTACCATCAAAGTACAAAACGAAGCTACTGTACTTGATTTAACTCGTTTGTATGGAAGACGATTACGTTATATTCTACGTTAATTTTTTTAAACATAGCTTATTGGACAAATTATAAAAACATTGCGATGTGAAACAAAGAATACACATGTAATGAATAAAAAACTACATCTTTTCGCGTATTGTTCCGAAGTCAACTAATAATTATGTTAGTAAGAAAGTCAAAATATGGAACTCAGGAGTGCTACTTAGATAAATCTAGTACAGTGTGTAATTTGTGATGGTAGATATAGCCAGTTCACTTCTTAGAAAATCGTTTTATAATTCAACTCATTATTATCTGAATATTGTATATTGAAGCACCTATCCACTATCTTGTGGGAACCACTCAATATTTACCATCTAGCAAGATATCTTACGAATTAACACAGATACGTAGATACTTTACTTTAAAACATTACACAAATCAGATGATGTAAAGAGCATCCTTTCAAAATAATTACAGAACTTCTTTTATCTGTTTTCCCATGTATAAATACTAATAGAAGACATATATTTCGATCTGACAACTAAAAGTTATGCATTAAAGTAGCTATTGATATAATTTTAATGCTAATTTATAAACTATGATTAAAAATTGACAGAACATATTATAAAGATATACTATTTAGTCGCTTGGTTTACTCGTACAATTATAATATGAAATTTCTCCGAGCTTACATTCCACCACCTAACAAGGGTTTAAGGAACCATGTCGATCAGCAAGTCCTTCATTCTAATAATAATGCATTATTAATTATAGCTGCAAAGTTTAGTGCTTAAGAAATTTTTTGAAATCGTATGATGTCATTTATGATAGGCTTATGTATTTTTAACAGATCATGGATTGACAATACAGCTATTCTTAGTTTTATTTAGTATGAAAATTCCAACAGGCGGATAATGGCATAAATGTATTTAATTTTTTGTAACATAGGTAAACATTTGATATCTAAAGTCTATGCATATCGCAAAGACAACGGTATAATTTTTCATGCTTTTTGAAATGTATACTGTATTTTATGTTTAATAGTTAGCTTATAAAACTCATTCATTCCACATATTGTGAATAGTAAAAGTGTTTAGATAGTGACTTACAATAAATAAGGGAAATGAAGTGAGTGCTGAAAAGCTATACCCATTTCAAAAGCACTTTATTACAATGGAAGCTACGTGGTGATTAAATTTTGCTTTACGTAGATTTTCGTTTGGATTCTCAAATAGTGGTGTGAACAGAGTGGACATGTACATCCCCACTTATCTCCAAAGTGGTAATCTTGTAACCTGATTGGCACTCTTTAAGCTCAGTAAAATACTCGCCGTTGATATGGACCTGGAGTACACTTATAGCATATTAAATTCCTCACTTTTACTCTATGAACATAAAAAAATATCCTATTGTGTTCCTATTTTGCTACTTACAGTGACCGAGTTATGATAACTTGCGATGAATTCGATGGTGTAGATGTTGTTCTTTTTAAAGGGGAAATTTACTCCTAGTGTCCGTTCTTTCTGCCAGCTGCCGTTTAAGAGAGAATTGAACACTATCATCTTATCCTAGAAGACATTTTATTAATTGTAAAAACAGTAATTAATAAAATTACATAACAATATAACTTCTAACCTTAAGTCTTGGATTGAAATGTATGATAATATCGCTTCCAGAGCGAAGATTGATCTGCAAATCCAGCCTCTTATTTTAAAAACATTATTTTTTTAATACTTTTTAGCGTCTTATCTGTTTAATGAATTCCTCTTATCAGTATATAATTTTGTTTACCATATTTCGATTACTGTTTCTCACTGTAAAACGATGTTCAGTCATATTTCTCTTTATTTTACATCCGAAAAAAACGGACTAATTTATTTTTCTCCATTTTAGAGATTTAATCTTATTATTACATTAGCTTCATGTTTTTACCTTATTTGACTCACATGGAATCTCTGATCCTTTTTATCGTTTGGGATCAGTACTACTCTAATACGTTCTCCGTTGGTGAATCCACGAATCGGAATTTCAACGGGTGTTTGCTAAAATTTCTGGTTCCATTCTTATTAACAGCAAGTAATCTATGTAACATCACTTACTGGATTAAAAAGTTCCGTGCCAAATTGAATGGACATAACACCAGAGCCAATACTCATGATCCTGTTATTAATAGTTAAACGTTTTCAAATATTTAAAAAACAAGGAAAAATTACCCATAACTAGAAAATTAAACAAATTTTAGGGCTGTTGTTCAATAAATAATGTGAATAAATGAGTTTACTGATAAGTATTTAGGCTAACGTGAAACTTATATAACTGCGATAACAGTTGATATTTTATAGATGAGCTCATCTCTAAGATAACAGAAGACGTTTTCCTTGTATTATGAAATACTGATCAAAATGTTGTGTAATTTATTAATTATCCTTATTGAAATTTTTGAAATATATGCATAGTAAATCTAGAATATTTATATCTTTGCGGTCTATCCCTCAAATTTGTAAAAGTAAATACAGAACACTGACATCATAGCGCACAGTTTTCAACAATAAATAGTTAAATAATATAATACTAGTTTTCGTCAATACTTGCCTCTTAGAGATGATAAGAGCATAGTAACTGTATAGTTTATTTTAAAGTTATTATTATGAATTTTACAGTTCGATTTATTGTAATCATAGTGATAGAATACCAGAATAATTCTAATCAATAAGTGCTTTATAGATAGATACTACTTAACTGTTCAAGTCAACAAAGGAAATCAATCACTTTTTAGGAACAACTGCTAATTTTAGATATGACAAATTGCTGAAATGTGATTGATCTAACCAACTTTTATTGTCCTTAATTCCTGAACTGTTTAACTGTTACATGATCTTTGTTGACCAAACTAAATTTTGCTGATAATCACCAATTTCACCATCAATTCATTCAGTTATGTATCACATCGTGAATTAGAATGGAAGCACACAAGCAAAGAATCGAAGCCAGATAATCTATACAGATGACGATGGAATTCAAAAATGAGGCATATTAAAGGTTATACAAGTTTTCATAGCACCTTTATAGAAGAAATTTTATAAATCTAGAATTCTTTTAAAGATAAATCTATTTTAAATTGCTTGAGCAAGAAGCATAAGAGTAGTAAAGAGTCTAGTGAAAATGCAGCAACTATGAATGAGAAGAAAGAGATCAAATTATTATAATAGACTGAAACTAATTCCATGGATGACAAGGACAACCCGCTGTGTAGCATATATTATCGGTATTTGATAGCGTATCATAATAGATGATAAAAATCATGACTGAATGCTTGCAAACCCTCAAATAACGATTGATGTGAGATGCTAAGTGTTGAACTGAGATCTTGAAATTAGTGGTTAATAACTATAAAGTGGGGTTTTTGATGTAAAGATAACAAATAGACATCAAATAAGATCAGTTATCATCAGCATGGACTATACTAAAAGTCGAACTACATCATAAATCGATCGAATATCTCTTGAGTTCACTAAACACCTCAGTGAAGAAGGCGGAAGATGAATTTAGACGCAGCATATCTTCACTTCGTGTCGTAACTATTGCTACACATCGTTCCCAAAATTTGTCTCGATCCTGGGGGTATTAAATATTTTAAGTGAAAATTAAAAATAACGTGATATTTATATGAGATATAAGATGAACGGTAGAGAATGCGATAATATTAAAATTACATTATTTATTTTCTCAAAAAAATTTGAATTAATAATTTGTAAGATACTTACGGTTTCAATTAGAAATGGTTTTAAAGGGTAAGAGATCTCGTTACCCATGTACGAGTAGCTAATGTAGAGACAGGTGAGTACCCAAGCATGCAAGTCATCTACTGACCAGATAGCATCTTGGTCTAAAATTATCCTCAAAATACGTTTAATTATGAATCATTTACCTTTATGATGATTAATTAATTAATATGATTATCTTCTAGAACACTTTTCTAAAGTTAAGTTGATATAATGAGAAAGGTATCAAAAATTTAACTAATGCAATTTACCTGGAATCACGTCCTTTATCAGCATGAAGACAAAGACAAGATTAGCCGGGTTAATGAATGCAATATCTTGCCAACCCTGCAAATTATGGCTTCAAGCTGCTAACAAGATAAAAAAATGCTTAATATAAATTCTCTCTATTAAAATGTTCTTTCCAATAACATTGTATGAAACAGCACAAGCTATATTTCAATTGAACTGAAAACTAAATAAGTTAGGGGAAGTACATTTTTAGTATTCAAATATTATACATTATTTGTTTTCTTCGCATACACGTCATAATTTTACTACTATTTGGGATTTCCCTGAAGTTGCATCTAACTTGACGGCATATTTCACTTTGTACCTTAGGGAAATCAAGCAGCGGAGAAGCAAAGAAGATGTTTTCACTGAATGTGAAAATGTGAAGATTTCAAAAAAATGAATAATTTTTTAGTTTTGAAGCAGGTATAGTTCACAAAAAATAGAAAATCTATAATTAGCAAGAACACGCATAATATATTAGGCAATACAGAGTTAAGACTCGCTTGTAGAAGTAGAGCTCTGTCAACGGTGCGCAGCCACATGACGAGATGAGCAGGTTCAAAGTTGTGGATATTGCAGTGCTGTGAAATGAACTGTCCAAGTCCACGAAGAAGTTCCGAAGTTGATGCTTGGATTACCGTTTTTCGACGTGCAGCCTGCAATATTTCCATTCTAGGTCGTACTCATTCCAGCTATTCGTTGCAGGCTCATTTTTCACTTTTAGTCTACTCTTATAATAATTATTACTATTTATTTATTTGTAACATAATAATGCCATAAATAAGTGCATATAAACTAGTGGATTAGGATGCTCTATAAATTACATACAACATACAATTTAGAAGACTATAGTAGTTTGGCACTATTACGAAATAGAGGTGGTAGTAGACGCTGTTTAAAGTCTTTACTTTGCACTAAAAATAATATCCTTGTGTCCCATAGTATCGACTTTGTCTGGCCGTTATAGTCGTAAGCTCTATGTCACATGTGTGCCCTTTACAACTTCAAGGTTACCTCTCTATAGGTAATTTTAATATCTGGTTCAACTAAGTGGTGTATTTCCTGTAAGACTGGTTCTTTGATCAATGAAAGGTTTCATACTGCTAATTTCAATCATCTTCATACTCACTGTAATATCCAGTTCCATTTTTGTGGCAGATGTTATACTTCCTCTAAGCGTAGTTCGTGAAATAATTCCATTATTGGTCGAAACCATGTTTTTCGTGCAAGCATTTGAGTATCCAGTCACAGTTCTAAATCAGTATTGATTAGATAGCATTCTGAAGTGAGGAAATATCTGCAAATCATATTTTGTTTAGCTTTATCTAGAAATATCAGATGTAATTATATAATTACTTACCTTTTATGTGTAGGACTAAGAGGTGTCTTTGCCTTAGGTCCCTCTGGACTAACAAGGTTATTATTAACGAAATCCTGTTTATTTAGGCGAAGTTCTCGTTTCAACTCCTCACGGATACTGTAGAAGTTTGGAATAACGGTTGTGTCTGGTTCATAACTAGAAATATTAAGCCATTGGTGAAACAGTATAAATGAGGGTAACTCTGTCGTTTTCTTAAAGAAAACTTTTAATAATAAAGAGACAAACCGTTTGTAATTTTGATTGCTGTCGAGAGCGACAGGAATTTGAGAATAAGGTAAGTCCTTCTGAGCTCGATAGGTAGTCATATTATCAGTAGAGCGGGAGCCTGAAGATGGTATGAGAATTATAATATAGATAAGTTTGAGGGCGGAGGATTTTATATAGTTAAAATTAAATCAAATAAAGAAAGCTATATAAATGGGTAAGCGGGAAAAAATTTATATTCACTTAAAAAATGTCTGACTATAGGAAAAGAAATATCACTTTGCTAGTGCTGACTAAAGAAGAAGTGAAGAGTCAAAAATTTCAGAAATTCAGAAGGCTAAGATAATTGTGAGAAAGACCCTCTTTATTAATCAGTAATCATTATAAAGTGAGGAGTGGCTAGTATCACTGTGAAGATATAATACTGACATTATATTAGAGAAAGGAAATTAACACCAACCTGCACCTTTGCCCATTTGTTTTTTGCCCACTGGTTGTATGTTCTTCTTGCTCCAGTTCCATCCCTGCACTAGAACTGATTGCCTTTTCTGTACGAAAATTGGATCATCCGGAGGAGAGAACAAGTGGTTACATACCTTGGAATTAATATCAATAAATATTAGAACTACTAACAGACACTGCTCTTTGAATTTCTTAAGCAATTATTGTCAAGAATCAAAAATTTAGGATATTACAGGTATACGTAATGTTTCATAAGGTCATTTTTAAAATGTCCTCTTACCGATGTGGGTGGACGATGGGGTAACGGTGATGTGAGACTGGCTCCCATCAGGCTACTACAAAGGTTTGATAAGTGTCTGAAACGGTTTTAAGGAAATTTGAAATCGGCTGTATAGTAAAATATTTTTCCCGTCCTGTATTATCCTTAAAGGTTCTATCACCTAAACTAATATACTAGCTCTTAAATACATATACATCCATTTTACATACATCTCCTGCGGCGAGCCGACCAAGTTGTGGCTCACATGTAGTAGTTTCGGTATAAAATAATGCTTTCTTCCTGCTAATTCGTTAATTTTCTATATGGATCGATAATCGACTTATCAAATCCGCCGCTCTTCACATCTATTGATCGACGGCCGGCGGCGGTCGACCTCACTAAATATTTGAAGTAAAGTTTGCGGTATATAAAAGAATATAGCTTTTCAAATAAGATAACGAACAAATCAGATTTAATAGTCAAATGTAAATCGAGAGAAAATCCATAGGAGGATGATAAAACTACCTTCTATGACATGAACATTTGGTCAGATCAGTGGAATGGATGGTGTAGTGGTACATTCAATCAAAAACGAAAATAAGAAATAGGAGCAAAAACAGTGATAAGGAAAGTTTATAAGCTATGAATTTTGGGGAAATCATACTGTGGTTAGAGACAAGGTGTGCAGTTGGTTTTTCACCTTCGTGTAATACTATAGGACCAATGTTTTAATGAGGGAAGGTAGATTAAACTGACATCATTTCCTTACATTTAAAGATGTAAATGAAGGATTTGTCAATCAAGAAGAACTAGCACTGCGATTGATAATGAAGAGAAGCGGAGTCTCAAGGGGAACAGAGGCCCAGATTGCCGTAAACATATTTGATATGCAGAAGAAAAGGATAACAGAGTTAGATATATTAACTATAGGTAAACCTGCCTCTGCAAAAGGCACACAAATCGAAATGATATATAAAAGAGAAACCAGGAGAAGAATAAAATAGTAGTAACACGAGAACATCTTAAATGTCACTTAATACCTTAAATGTCTAATGTATTCTTAATTATAGCTACATAATCAGTTGTAAAAGATCTCAAATCACGATTATTAATAGTGATCCAAATTATTTTTTGTTTAGCTAAACGATCTCATGCAAACAGTAGATCATATTTGGTTTCTAGGAACTAAAGAAACCATCTTCAAGCTGTCATGCCATCAGATCTGTTTTCGCACTTAGTGTTGGGCCACATGGCTCTTCATTTGCCTTTAATGATCATTCTGTGGCCGTGTACGTACATAGGAAAACAAACTTCTGATGCTAGTAACTATGCATGAAAATATATTCTGAAGATTACAAATAGGTGCTAGTATGTGTTTTGGAAAATTAAAGTTAAAATTCTGCAAATAATTAACGTGGAAGTTTCGCGAATCACATAGTTTTTTGAATAAAAGGCAAAATAAATTTGAAATCGATGAGATCTACGTGGGATGAGGAGAATCGATGCTGCGGATAAAAATGGGCTGAATGGGCGCTCCATGTTTCGACACGGCTAGTCGTTTAATGAGTTTAGTCAGAGAAGCAATAGGAGGAAGGATCGACGTAGCGAGGGAAATAGGAAAATGAGGAGAGGGGTGGGATAAATATTTTGCACATCGTCACTCATATTTTTAAAGTCATATTTATATTATTTCATCTTTAATGTAAGCATGGATCATCACTGAAATGTATGTGGAATTAACTTTTATAAATATGAGAAGAGAAAGTTAGTAGAAAAATAATTAGAGGAAACTATTACTGGTAACATAAAGCTAGTGGTGAGCAATTTCGAATGCCAATTCATAGATCAATATCTTGTACTTATAAAAACTTCCGCAAGCATAACATTCAGAGAGTGACAATTTTATGCATTGTCTATCAAATTTAAGGAAATCACTAAGAAAGGACAGATTTAGTGTTTTGACCTTTAGGCACTGAAAGCAGTTCGATTGGTTTAGTCTGACTTAATGACGAATCCTTTAAATTGGGTTACCGATAATAATGTTATTGATGAAGAGATGTACTTGACTCACTATTAGTCTACCACTCCTAAGTTTGAGAATGAAGATCACGATTTCATTCAAAATTACTACTTGAAATTGTTAGGCTACTTATATCTACTATTGTGGAGATAGCTGTGATTGGTGGTTAAATGTAAATAATTTTTGCTAACAACCTGGAATTAGCTAAAACATAGGAACAACATATTTAGCTGAATTATTACCACTATACTGCTTAGACTTGTAGAGTAGGGCTTATTTTTAATAGTTGAAACTCTAGCACAATTTTAAATTTCTATCACGTTTCGTAACGCCTAACTAATTAAAACTACAGATCGGTAATAGAAGAGTCTTACGAAAATTCCTGATTGCTTGAAGACCATAAAAAGAGTATTGGGGTAATCAAAATATACTTCAAAATTCAAGTAAAAATTCCGAAAAGTGGTGATATTAAGCTTGTAAATATGATGATATGTTCTTCTGATTTCTTTCTCAAAAATTTGTTTACTTCTATATCTTTCGCAATAATTAAAATAAATAATTATGTTTAGTCACAACTAGCGAAGTGATATTTCATCTGCAATAGTGTGTCATTCTTCGGTGAATATAAGCTCTTCCTTCCTTTACTTAGATTTAGAGCTCTTTAATTAAGTTTCCATTAATTCATATACATATTGGACCCAATAACTTCAAAGATGTGGCATTAGAATGGAAAATATTTTTGTCGGTCTAGCAAGATTCCTGGATAATTAGATATTCAGTTAAAATGAATGTTAACAACCAGTGAAAAACTAACATAAATAGATAATATATATAGAATCGATGCATATCTTTTCTGGAACTAATTATTTATAAGCCTAAAAATGAATTATGGAGTAAAGTGTCAAAAGGCTCTACACGAGAATATGGCTTTTTCCAGATTTGCATAATGTTTTTCGCTCTGTTTGTTACAGTTATCATGCAATAAATGATGGAATTAGTGCAAATAAATTGAATGATGCCGTGATCCAAACAAAACAAACGACGTTTAGACGTAACCGGATAACAAAGGATACTGCAGAGACTCTTACTCATCCATTCGAATCCTGGGACTGATGCATTAAACCAGTGCGTGAAATAGATATGGGACATGAGTTTTGCATATCGTAGGATTCCGAAAATGACGAGTGATGATTTCATAACTCTTTGATGCTAGTTACTGGATATATTACGTGCTTCATTTATTTTGCTGCGTTGCCGTATGATCTCATGATTGTGGCACTTAGGATATTTCACCTAGATTTAAATTTATAAAAACTTGAACAACATTTTCTTATTGAGGCAAATATGACTGCATGATTGTAAGTTTTACTCATAATTAACTATGTGATAGAAAAATAGATGCAGATAGCTTAGAACCATAAAAGTAGTATGCCATTTGCAAAGTAGATTCTTAACTGTGCTCTACCCTCTGGCAAAATATTTTAATTGGGATTTAAAGAAAATCGAATAAACCAATTAGGAATGTGTAAGGAAAAAGTAAAGAAAAAACAAAAGTAGCACAAAAGTGTAGAAAGGCTAGAAGACGAATCTGAGAGGAGAACGTAGGCGGTGCAATTCACCACGACTCACTAATAAACCGCCATTCATGTCTACATCGTGCCTCGGGCCATATCGATCCTTATATGGCCCCCGTTACTCTCTCGTCTTACTCTCGTCGTCTGTCTAGATAATACCTCCTTAAATGATATTCTCTTGCAAAATGCCATATTCTTTATCACTCGGAAGCTTGAAAATTTCATGGTACCGCGAAAGTTTTAGCGGATAAATTGGACTTAAGAATGCCATCTTATCCGCTTGAAACATGAGATGCGCTGTTCCCACTTTAGAAAATCAATCATGAAAGTTCTCCAGATAGTTTTCGAAAATATTGCTAAGAACAATACATGTTTAACCATAAACTTATATACTTGTATTATTATGTAAATATTAACTAATGAACGGTGGAGAATACGGAGTGGTGGATTACGATATCCGTGTAAGTATCCATACGTCAGCAAACAAAAATAGAGGTCATAACAAGCATAACACACATAGAATGCATCTTCGTTGACTGAGAGGATGTTGGTGCCATTCATGCAGAATGAGCACATTCATAATTCAATCACATACGACGAGTGAAATATTTAAGTTTGTACATACCGTAAGTAACCAGTTTAATACTAAATCATTTACTGGTTCAGCATAACACAGAATGTTCCAGTTTAAAGAGTATGGTAAATAAATAATGCTATGCAGTCAATAGATTTTAGAAATTACTATCTGTAACACGCACAACTACAATTTAAAGAATTATCAATTCAAAGGAGATATTATTCAGAATAGATATGTAAACAAAGCGTTTGTAGCAAAGAGGAGCTTGAATAATTACAAAAGACGTGAAAAATAAGTTGTCAAATACACTTCGCTATTAACATTATTTTATACCTACAACATCCATTTCAACTTCGTACACGTAAAAGCTATCTCTAACATCCATATCATTTAAAAATAACTTTGTATCAATTAAAATATTGAATTAATGCTCGTTAGAAAATTAGGTCAAAGGTCCTCCAGCCTTGAAGGTTTCGAGTGTGTTCCATCCATAAAATAATTAGATTTCTACCCGCATAAACATCGAATTTCCAGCAGTGTTTCATAGAATGTATATTTAATTTCAGGGAATCATCACAACAATTTACAACTTCGGAATGACTGGATTAAATCCAGTGCTATATGAGTGATGTGTGTGCATGTACATTTGAATGTACAGAGGCTTCACTTAGTTTATCTGATTTTAAGTAAAAAAACTACGAGATGATAGTAAAATCAACTTATCCTACTGCGTAATAAAGAACTTGAAAACTGCAGTCTATATCTCGCTAAAATGATTATGATTATCCATCATCATAACGACCACTTGACATGGACACATCAGAAGAGTGAATAAATGGCATAAATTGCGCTGAAATAGCAGTACGGAAAGATGGGAAACCCTGGAGCAGGATTTATGGGAAGGAACCAGTTAAAAAGTAGACAACTTTTCACTTAATAGAATATATACTAATAGAATATCTGTAAGTTGCAATCTTCCCTTTTGCAAAGAATAAAGATTGCAAAGTATAGTTGTTGAATTCTTTTTGTACATTGTTGTTTTCCATGCATGTTTCATGTTTTTGTTAAGTCGTTGTTCTTTTTCTTTCTGAAATGTCTTATCGCTCCATTGCTCTTATGTGGCTTAGTGCCCAAATCCCTCCGCGAACGGATAGAAAAGTGAACAAGGTGACTGGTATAACACAGATAAATATGATTTCATTCTGAAAGTAATTTTTCAATATTTGCCATCTTTAGTTTCAATATTTAGTGATGATAGAACAAGATTTACTTATGCATGAAATTGTTTCTCCTTGCCGTTCGGCGCTTACTCCTGATTTATCATGTTTTCTAACAATGGATATGAATTGTATTAATTAATAGTGAGTATTTACTATATAATTTTATTTAAGGCTTATTCTTCGTACTGATAACTATTAGAAAAATGCTAGGTTAGAAAAATCTGCATCTATCTGAGTTGACAACAATTTTACCTTGAGGTACTGACCAATGAATAAATTCAGAAAGTCAATTGAAATCTCAATAATAAAAAGTTTTATCAGACAAATGAAAAGAGCAAAGACACTTTTGACAGGAAAAGGGCCTGTGCCCATTGAGCTCATTTTCTTTCCATTAGTACTGACTCATCATCCATCTAGCGACTACCCAAATGGCCTCTAAAGGGATTACCCGCACGGCGAAGCCTGGCCGGCACTCGGCTGAGTCACCATATATATCATTACACTTCAGGGGAAATTCGGGCTTCAGAAACCTCGATTTTGCTCAAAATGTTGTCAAACTTGTTTTATCATACTTTTTAAAACTTTCAATGACTAAAGACCTTTAATGGTATTCTTCAAATTTTCGCTTTTTAATATCCACGGAAAATGTAGCGTTGAAACGAAATGTAATTACTGGAAGCATTGGTGACAAATTAAAGAGACTGCTGGATTCGGCTTTGAAAAAAAAACTCGATAATTTGGCGAAGTCTTTGCGTTGTCTATATCAGAAATTTGATCTTAGACATGCACGCTTCTTTAGAATTGCCACTTTTCATTACCCGAATTCTACAAATATCATTCAAAGCAAAACGTGGTAGTTTAACATGAACTTTAAAATGATGGTCTTTGTCTGGTTGTTTGCCCAAAATAAAGAAAACTGTTTTTGTTCTTAATCATAATGCAGAGAAATCTGAAAATTTTTGCAAAAATGGACAATTGCCAACATATCAGAAGGAAATATTAATTCTTCCTTTGTCTAGTTAACATTAATTGATAAATAAGAATATTTGATGAAAATAAAGAATCATCGTCACGCTTTACGGGATCTGGAGTAAACATCTAGGAGCATTTTTACTAGAATGCGCTTTACAAGCTATATCCATGCTTTTTAAATTCAAAATACTTGTAAAATATTTTCATAATAATGTAGAATCAATTTCTAAACATTAAAATGGATGGTGTCCATGAATGTTTGCGTGTGGCGGTAGTAATATACCATGACTAAAAAACACTCACTATTAATCTTCATATTTAGTGGATGTATTTATTTATATGACTATCTACTTAAGCTTCTTTCTCCATTTTTAAATCTTCAAGTGACATTATATGCACATGTCATTGTCATCTGGAGCAGGATTGCTTTCTTCGGTGTTCTATAATAATATTTAGTTATTTTACATTTGTTTCCAACATTTGTAGTTTTGATAGATTTTGTGCACTTGCAGTTAGCAAACATGGATGAGGAAGTACATTAATTCATTTTCTAATAACAAGAATATAGATATAAGTATAGTCATTTTTAAAATTTATCTTGAAAAAAGCATTTTAAAAAGTGCATCATATAGCGGAAAGAAATGAAAGGAAATACAATTTAGAAATGCTGAGAGTGAAGTATGGAATTACTGATTTCATATTATCATATCAGGCATGAAACGACTATTCTATTAATCATATAAATAAATTGAGTAGGTGGAAGGTGGAAAGTTTGTTTCAGGCGCTTATTTTAAGTTGACAGCAGCGTAGTAGGTTCCATCAAGTAGGCGGCTTTGCCATGTCTATTCCTAACTGCCACGAGTTTCATTTTTGAGCACTTAAATGCATAATTTAATCGCGCGGCCGAATAAAATGACTGAACGGAATAAGCTGTGCAGTGAGCAGCAACTGCACTAAACTCGACTCATATTGGCTTAGATTTGGAAGGAAAGCTCGTTTCTTAGGCTTAAACTTTAAAAAAATACAAACACTGGCAAAGAAAGCTACTGACACCCACTTAAATAAATAGTTACATAGACTTCACTCCTTTCTTGCTATACATATATATATTTCCTCCTAAATTGACAAAGTTGTAGTATACAGAATTGACTTCATTTTGAAAGCTAAGAGTCTTGAAGAACACGATGCTTTTATATATAAATTGATTGACAAAATTGTGGTTTTATCCTAAGCAACTTCGTGATGTAGGTTTTGCTACTACTTTTCGAAATAGCATGTTTTAAGCTATACTGTTAGCATTCTATTTGAGCATAGAAAAAATGGTTTAAACAAGGTAAATAGTTAAAAACATTTGAATATACTCGTGCTCCTTCAAGAAAAGTTGAGGAATGATAATCATCTCAGAATACAAAACTGCAAATTTATTTATGCGGTTTCAAAGATCTAATATGAGATTTATTTTAGTACTCAATATTCTTCTTTGTTTTGTATCTGAAATTTAAATATTTAGTAACCTTGATAATAATGAAACATTTTTTTATGCCTCCATAATTATATTTTAACTTAATACTCGTTGAATCTACCGTGAATCACAGTAGTTGCTATAATTTTTGACACAAATTCTTAAAAATTATTCTAATCTCTTTACTATTCTGCTACAGTACCATAATAACTGTTGAAACAGATGCAAAGTGGGAAATACATGGGATCGATCGACAAGCGTATTTAGTTGGATATCACTGCTGATTTCAGTAAATATATTGAACAACTGGTAATACTAGTTAAAATATCAGATAAAATTTCAACTCGTTTAGGAAATAAGTAATTTAATAAGAATGAAGTTTATTCTCACTTCTCTTTCCTTTCTATGATTAAATTCAATAAAATATATTCGCGTGACAGCTAAAGGAATGCTACATTCCACTGACGACAGTTTGAGTTAATATTGTTAACATATTATCTTCCTTGTCATCCACACTAATATTTTTTATATTTCTTTATTCTTCTTGAAGGTTATTTCAATTAGGTTGCGTATTGTTGAAAAGGAACTAGTGATTATTTCATTGTGATGCTCATGCCAGAAGGTCAAGGTTTCATCATGGATTGATTCCTAAAATCTTAACCTATTTTAGGAATTTTCTTTATATTTTATTTTATTCAGTTGATATAAGCAGTACAAAAACAGTTAGAAAAAGATAACTCGTGAAGAATTTGTTTATTGAAGAAATCTCTTTACTTAATGATTATTGCTAAAAACGTTCTTACTGATCATAATTATAAAGATATGCTTTTAAATGAAAAGACATAAGTATAGTAGATATCTGAAAAAAACACTTTGATAATATTTAGGTTTTTTTATAATTAAAATCAATGTGTTCATATTGCCACCTTTTCTCATAGCGTTATTAAATTACATTTTAAAACTAGAAAAAAATCTACTCCATAAACTTTTCCTGCTCAAGTGAAGAAAAACTTTTAGTGAATTGGTTAGTCACTTTATTATCTGCTCTACCAACTTCTATTATGTTATTCTATGTAACAGTGTTTGTGAGTAGGCGTGGTCGTTATTTTGCCACGCCTTCCTTTGAGGTATCGCCATAAGAACTAGTGTACTACAACCACTTGGCAAAATGCCAGCTAAAACTAGTAAGAAACTCCCAATAAGAAGAAAGGAGATCGTTAATTCCTACCTGTCACTACCACCATGCTATTACATATTTGTCTTTCTATCAGCAGTGCTTGTATTCTGCAATATTTATGATGCAGATTTTGTATATGATGACAGGTTTGAAAATCTCTTTCACTTTGTATTTTTCAGTAAAATTTACATAAAATAAATAAATAAAAGCGTATTTTATTTTCTGTACGCAATGAAAGTGTCTTGCCCTCTAGTCGAACATAAAATTTAGCAATTATCTCTACAGTAATATTTTTAGATTGTCAAAACATTGTTCGATCCATATATAACTAAAATTGTAATAAGCAAGAAATTAGCTACCGTTATCATGTTAGACGGCTGAATGTTTTCTTAGTATAGCCTATGAGAAACTTTAAACTTCTTTGTCTGCATCGCACAAAGAACAGCGCAGGAGTGGGATCCTCTGAGTAAGAAAAAATAATATAGTTTTAGATATCTTGAACATAGAGCATTATCATTTATTTGGCACTCATGAGATCTATTTAAAAATTGAATTTAGGACGTTAGGAAAAAATTTGATCCAACTATGAAGAATATAATATTTATAAAGATGCTTTCCTTTGATATGCTTAACTTAGCATTTTATTTGTGGAACACTAGATTTATTCGCTTGAAAGAAGGAATTTCTAGTTCATATGATATTATCCGTAATGGAAATTTTTTAAAATACTTATTTTCCTTACCAATGTTTCGTCTGCGTCTCTCTCACAGGTGTCGATATTAATGCTTTGACAGTGCAATCTCAGATTGCCGATGATGATAGGCTCGGTTCTCGCAGAAATTGAGGTGGAGTAGGTGGATAAAATGGATGGTGGGGATTTTACCAGTGAATAGAACAGAATTTATTTGCATTTCTGTGCTCTTAAATTTCGAAGAACAAGTGCATATATGTTTGAATCAAATACAGGCAATAACACTAGAAGTATTAATAGAATAATATATGAATGAACTACGAAATACAAATGAATATGGCTTTCAGTTGTATATGTAAAGAATTAAGATTGACCCCTTTGGTGCGTTCACATTACCCTTTGTTAAAGACTGAAGACGGCGCATCGTCGCAAACAAATCGACTCCCTAAACAGATTAGGACCAACCAATAGCCGTTTTAGAAAAAGGAAATCCTCAAGAGAACATATGGAATTCTTAGTAGAAATGAGACTTAACTAGTTTCGAGTCCTATTATAATAATTTTTTTTAGAAAATATAAAACCTTCATTGGGCAGTTTAAAAGACTGATTTTGCTGTTAGGCGCTGCCTATGTAAATGATCGAGGCATGTTCGCATGTCAAATGATGGATTGTTATGTCGTGAGAGAAGACAATATGTCACATTGATCTCATATAGAGGCAAAAGAGTTTAATTGAAAGCTAGTAATAAATAGTTTCTTATGAATAAGAAGTTTAGATTGAACTGCACGTCTTTATCTAATCACCAATTGCGTAGGTAATACCGTTAAAGTAGTTTTAGATGAAGCATATTCCCCACCTGCTTTGAAGGCACTCTCAATGAAAAGACCACAGCGGTGCTTGGTTCCCTAACCGGTGCTGTATAAATAGTGCACTGAATTACGTTGCGCAACCTCACCTATGCTTAAGCTGACCAAACAGCGCCTGATGAGAACCCGCGCTGCTCAATAAATATGTACACACATTCAAATACATCTTAAATCGATTTTGGATACCTTCCTCTACTAGGTTTCATCTAAGCACTTATTTCCTAATGAAAACGAAGGCCTTCGACGAGAGGTCATATTTCCAATATGTTAACGAAAAGAGGAGCTAATTAATGGTTAAAAATTACTAAGCCTAGGCTGAATAATCTATTCTATATGCGGTTTTGAAAAAATATGGAGTAAAATAGGTTTACATCAAGAGACAAAATTATGCAAAGATTTTATTCTAACATTCGAAATTAATTTTAGGTGTTTGTGATAGGCATTTAAAAAATATCATTTTAATATCATATTCCTTAAATCCTAATATTTGATCTTGAGAAGTATTGACAAGTAGTAATATTTGCTTGTTCTCCTTGTTATTGTTTCCACATCTAATGTATTTTATCAACTACGAACACCTCCAAAAGAACATGCCGCAATTCGAATTGCATAACGGGAGGCAAAGGTCGTCTTGCTGAGCGAGATAACTCATTTATGCACGGGAGAATAGTAGAAGTGAGAGGTCGTATATAATACAGGACTAAAAATAGAATATTTTTAATGGATATGAATATTTCTTTTGCACTACATTTTAACTTCAACTTCTCGCTAGCAGATTTGAAAAGGTCAGGTGCTGTCTATCAAAGCAAAAAGAAGAGAATAGCGTGCGAAAAAGTCATGCGAATGATTTAATAGAAAAAGATATTTCTGAAATGAAATGGGGGTTAAAGGGTTTCCAATTCAATCAAATTACTCATACTTTCAGTGAAGCAATTGTGAACAACGAAGATGTTACGGGGAAAACGCCACTCCTGGAAATCTTTAAAAACGACTTTTGGGGAAATCCTATCTCCAATCCTGGTTCACATAAGAGTTATCGACCACTGACCACGATCACTTTTCGTCTGAACAGAATTATTTTCGGATTAAAGCCTATGTCGTGAGTATATACTATGATTAAACTAGTTAACAAATTTATTATTACGACTTGTAAAAAGCTTGTATTTTGCACCTTTATTTCATCTTTAATAGTATTTTAGGCCTGCAGTAAATATGCTTTATTCAAAGATTACTATGTTACCTAGTGGATACTCTTTGTTGATGCGTTTTCTCTTTATATCTCCCTCTAATTATATAGTCATGTAATTTCCTGCTGCCTGAATATCGAAGCGTCATGTGTGTCTTTAAAGGAGCTATAACTCAATAGAATTAGGCTCAGACTTGGGGTCAGCATCGCTCAAATTAATGCCCTAATGCTAACGATAATGAAAAGCGATTCGAACTACAATAACTGTATTTATCCACTTCTACGCACCTAATTAAAGTCTTAGTAAAACCAGGAAGAAATGAACCGGAGTACGATAACTTTTTTAATGCATCGATTTGAAAAGAAGCAGTGGTAATGTCTAGTCGCTTAGTTTTAAAAGAGCGTATTTCGATTTCTATTGCATTGCTGAGGTCAATGAGCTAGGGATATGGGGCAATTCAATCGCGCTTACGACCCTAATTCAGGAATAAGGGCCCGTTCAGACAAACTGAAAGGCTGCAGTATGGAGGTTCACAGGGATGAAAACGCGAATAGTATTCATAACCCGTGTGCTTCATTCAAAATAGTTGTCTATTGAAAATATAAAATTGTAAGGAAATACAATTAAATATTCTCAATACCTATACTCGCTGCTTTGGATTCCTGCAACATATGTGCTTTGAGTATCCCATTCAACGGATAATGACCCACTAGCTGTTCTAATCTAGCGTGAATACTTTTTCTCATAGCAAGCGTTACAATTTGTATAGAGTAATAATGAAAGAAACTTGGGAAGATAAAGTAAAATGAATAAAATAGAAATATTATTTATATAGGCGAATTATAGATAAATCATGTAGATGATTATTGCAAACATTTATTTTAGGTTTCACATCATAAACGTTGCCCTTCATGGTCTAGCATCTTGCCTTGTTCTAAGACTTGCTAGAGAAATGAAGGCAAAAAAAGGTAGGAACGATGAAAGCTTTTTGAGGAAAATCCAATAATTAAATCTCATAAATCGCAAACTATTAGTAGCTAACTAAAAATGAATAAATTATTCATTTATATTTCTTCTCTTGCATCTACTTACAATTTTTAAAACTATAGGTTTATTGGCTTCAACTCTTTTGGGTCGTTGAACAACAAAGTCATTCCATACTATTTCATTTATAACAAACTGATAAATTCAGAATATTGGTTTTTAACTTGGCGATTATGATAAATGACTTATAGACTGATTTTGAGTTGTGGTAATGAGCTCAACTGATGGTAAACATTGTTTAATAACAACATTTAAAACAAATGGGAACCTTTTAAGCTACCAGTTTGTTTTCCGCCATTCTTTTTGCCGTACATCCCATACACTGTGAAGCCGTTTGCGGAATAGTCGGAAGAGCTGATCTTCTTAGCACAATATTCGTTATTAGTGGGATTTTAATCTACAAAAAAAATGAGGTTATTGTATTATATTATATTCTTGTCTATTTTTCAGATAATATGTTACTTAATCCATATTTTAAAAATATATCTTGGCTTATTGTTTTCTTGGTGATGTTACAGATAAGAATTTATATCAAGTACTTTACCAAATTATTATTTTCCAGAATAATTTAATTGCATGTGGATTATCTACCTTAGCAATGTTTAGCAAAGAGTCCGGGGTAATGCTTTTTCCGATTCTTATACTATACACAGTGACTTTTTCCCAAATGGTTAGTTAATTCTTTATATTTCGTTGTTCTATCCTTTCCTACGCTTATTATTTAGTGGAGAATACTAATGTCTCTACCTTGACGTCTTTTTATCTTTTAGTCTTTCCTTGTAACTCTGTCCTTGGCCATCGCAAAACGGTGTTTAATTGTTATGACTAGTGGCATAATGAGAAATGACATCGTCTTGGAAATGCGAAGAACGGGGACTAAATATAGTGCTCATCCAAACATATATTTTAGATGTTATAGATCTTTATCATCCAGACAAACTTTTAACATTTTGCTTAAAGTTATGCTCTGTATAAAAAGCCAGAATCAACTAGGTATTTAGTATTTATATAAATTTGTTCAATATATCCAGTTCTTCTCTATTAATCTCTATCTGTATTTATGATGATTACTGAAAAAGCTTTGTTAATAAGCCATCCCCGTCATTATGCTAATTTCCATAATATGCATGCAGCAACAAGGATAAATAGCGGGTGTCAGGGGACGACTTCGATGGATCATGAAACATTATCTTTTGCTCTATTTCCCCAGAGTCGGTTGTAAACATCAATTATTTCACTTAAGTGGTATAATATTAACAGGTTCCTGAATGATCTCAAAGATATAGATTATTTGTAGAAATTAAATTTATCAACGTCCTATTTTGCTTTAATCAAATGCACTCACGCGTATGAGGAGATAAGGTGGTAATTGGAGGGGAAAGGGGACAGCTCAATGATGACGAGTAATGCAGGCTATTTGTGTAGAGCATTGGTTTATAAGTAAGTTTTAGCAACAGAATGAAGAATGTTTAAAAATTTGCTTATGAATAAACTATAAAACATTTTATAATAACTAATTGACCGTTAATATTGAATCTATAATAATACTGAGTTCGTCATATTCTGCGAAACCACCCTAGTGGCCCTATTAAAGGTGCCACTAATTGACGTAAGTGTGCATCTCGCACTAGTCAAGAAGGTAATTAGTGGCGGATGCTCTCAATCTCCTTAAGGAATGGAATAGAAAATAAGGCAGTGGACCTTGATTTCCTGTGTATTACCAAAATACCAATAACTCAACCTCGTTTAGTGTACTATGAAATTATTTATTTTAACGTATATGCTTTTAAATAGTAGTCACTAACATCTTTATTTTATTTTAGCCCCTTCATCAGAGAAGAAAGAAACTTGTGATGTTATTCTTATCATTTATTTTTCTCTGCTTTACTCGAATGTGGATAAATGGATTTGAAACTCCTAAGTTCGTCTGTTAAGCATTATTTCAGTTACACATAGTCGTATTCAAGACATTCATTCCTATGAACCAGCTTTCTAATTGAGCTCAATTTATGAAATTAAACATTAATGTTCATAAAATAATGATACCAGATTTTCTTCTTCTGATAATCCGATTGCTCATCACCCAGAAATTGCAACTCGGGCAATGACTTTTCTTTTTCTCCCACTTTTCCATCTCCGCCTCATGATATATCCCAACACAGTGAGTTGATTAAAGCCATTTTAAAAGAGTAAACTACTAGAATATAATCTACTCCGAATTTCGTTTATAAAAGTATAAATGACTATTTCAGCTATGTTTTGATTGGTCAATGGATTCCATTACTCCAATAACATCTTCATTTGATCAACGTTTCGTTATCTTAGTATTATTCTATGTAATCTCGAGTTTTTTTCTCTATTTTATACTGAAGATAAGTCATGTACATACTCGAATTATGGAATTATACAAAAGCGAATCGTCATCTTTCTCAAGAACAAATTCACCAGACGGGAATACTGTCATTACAAAAAGAAGCAAACATGGATCTAAGCCTTCCATTACTTATGGGAAACAGGTTAGGTTTATAAATAGTTTTAAAAATATACACTCAAAGCATAAAGACAAAAATAGGTAATACTCTTTGCATTAATATTATTTCTTTCATGATTATTATTTAATGAAAGACGGATAACTACCATCTTCTACTTCTGCGTTTAACATTAGTTTAAGTGATAGCGTAAAATTTAGGCATACGAAGGAGAATACTATGACTATATATTATTCATACTCTCTCTTGTTATGCTACCTCTCATCTTGACTTCCAATTTGTTTTCCTATGTGGGATTTGTAGTTGCGGAAAGAATACTATATCTCCCCAGTGTAGGATACTGTATTCTATTTGGAGAGTTAAGCCAGTTTGTCAATGAAAGGTAAATCATAATTTTGAGATTTCGAGCGTTCTTATTTATTTCATAATAAGATAATTACAAAGTTCCCTGATACTATCTTTTTAGACTGAGTCTCAGACATACTACTTTAATCTCTTTGGCTTTTTTTATCCTTTCGATCCATTCGACTCGAACATATCAAAGGAATTTTGACTGGAAGGATGAGGAAAGTTTATATCGAAGTGCCGTCAATATAAATCCAGCTAAAGGTATGAGTTATTCCTCAAAAGCATAAAATATTTTAATTACTCGAACATTTTTTAAAGTTCTATCAGCATAATCATGGATTGCAATAAGCGAAAGGTAATATATTCAGCTTTTGCCAACTTGGGCCGCGTGTATGCTTTAAAGTTGAAAGCGGCAGAGGCTGAAAGTGCGTACCGAAAAGCATTGGAACATAGGCCAAATATGGCAGATACTTGGTATAATTTGTAAGTTGGTTTTCATCTTTGACGCATATTCTAGTTCCTTTAACCTAATAGACCCATAATTTGCAGAGGTATTTTATACAAGGAAACAAAAAAGCCATGGAAAGCTGTTGAAAGCTACACTATGGCTATTAAATACAGAAGAACTTTTGCTACAGGTACACAATATTTATTTTTTTATGATTAGTTTTTTATTTTATTAATATTAATTTATTTCAGCCTATCTTAATCTTGGTCTCCTATTTTGGGAACTGGATATGGACCAAAAATCAGTGGAAATATTTTCGAAATGTGCTAGCATCAGTGGAATTCATTTAAAAACATACCGTAATCATCGTAGTGCGCAGACGAGTTGTCTGTATAATCTAGGTCGTCTTTATATTTCTACAGGAAGGGTTACAGAGGGAATAGAATCATTTCAGAAGGTACAGTATATTTGTTGTCAAATCAAAATAATGTAATTTTAAATAATAGTTTTTCTAGTACATTATGTTTTTGTTTTAGGCTCTCATGGTAGCTCCAGTTGGATACTCTAGATTACCATCACTTTTCAATTCACTTGGTGAAGCTTATTCTAAACAGGGAGATGATGAAAAAGCCGAATTGTATTACGAGAAGGCTTTAATGTTTACACCAGGACATCTTCCAGCTCATCTCACAATGGCTCATCTTAAAATTAGACAAGTCAGTGAAAATTTTTTGGATTATAACAACATGTTTGGCAACTAGCGATTTATTGCGTTAAATAATTTTTATGGTGTAGATAAGTGATTCATAATGACTCAAAAGTGAACACAGTGGTGAATAGTAAGTTTATATATGGGAAACTAATATTCATATAGATAAAAGTAAATACGAAGGTTAGCTCTAAATATATCCGTGTGGCTCGACTATACTGCTTCTGTCTTTTCACAGATCAGGTTATATACGTAGCATTAAGCTCCGCTTCTTACTGTGCTCTTGTTCTCTGATCTCTAATTATCTTTCTCTAATACTATATGATAATACCTTAATCTAATACCGTTATAGATTATAGTGTTTTGTTACAATGTTGGCTAAAAGCATTACCTAATTTTGTAGTTTATAGTTGTTTTAAATCCAAGAACTACTTTAGAATAGGACAGTAGAAGCGATGGAGTGGTTTGATAGGGCTCTGGAGCTAGCACCAAATTCTGCTCAAGTACATCATCACATAGGGTTGGCTCACATGACTGAGGTCTGTTTTCTTTTAAATTGTGATAATAAGCCAATGTACCATTACTATAATTAGACGAAGCATAAGGATTTTATCAGGGGGAGCTGATTAGTGCTGAGTCTTCGTATCGGAAAGCCTTACGCTACGACCCTAATCACGCAGACACTTTGTTTTCACTATCCACTTTACTCAGAGAACAAGGGAGAAATCAGGAAAGTGAACAAGTAAGAATTACTTTATCACTCTCACATTCATCATTGAATATAATTTATAAAAGTCATTATTACTACAACATTTCTTTAAGCTTCTGCATCGTCTAACTATTGCGAGACCAAATTCTCAATCACTATCCAACTACGGTGCAATTCTCCATCTTAATGAAAAATTTATGGAAGCAGAACACTTTTATAAAAAAGCCTTAATTCTTACTCCAAATGATAACGTAATTATGCAAAATCTGAATAAACTTAGAAGAGCTATGAAAAGAAAAGGGATACTATGATTTATTTTTGCAACATATCAAGTAATGCCTACTCCACTGTGTGTTAAATAATAGTTAATTATATTTCTGTGATCTATGACCGGTAATACACGAGTATTCTGAAGATTCAAATACTTTAATATAGTTAATGTAAAGTTATTTTATGTGATTTCTCTGTTCTGTCAAGCAATAAATGTGAATAATCAGAGAAGTTATAAATTCTAAAAATATTAAGAATATATGGTTTAAGACCATATTCCTGTAACTTTCAGATATTCTATAACTTGTCAACAATTTAATGAAATCCCAAACTGAATTTAACCAGTTGTTCACATCTAAAGCGAACATAAGATAATTGATTCATTAAGTGTACAGAGTGGACAAAAAAAGGATTTTGATATTTTTCTATTAAAACTGATTTGTGTACTTATTATCGTACTTTTTGAAGTTATTTCTTTTCATGATTAATCGTTTTGAAAATGAGATCTAAGTTGTCTTCCTACAAAAGCAGTATCACTTCACAAAGGATGTTTTTGCGGGCGATAAATGGTAAGAGCACCAAAACCATAAATATTGTAATAGTTTTCAATAATGGACAGATATTCTTCAAAAAAACCCATTTATAGTCATAGTGAAAAACTGAGATGAACTCAATTACATGTGAGAAACATTACAATCCATACCTCCACAAAATAAATAACTGTACCTCTCACATTAGCTAGTGAAAACAACATGGTCTAAAGGCTAGATTTATAAGCCCTAAAAGATGTTAGAAATAAAATGTTACGTTTAAAGGAATTCATCTTTTAGCGGTCCACTACTATTCTCACAAAACGCATACGTTTTGGTTGATGTAACTCACGTAGCTAAAATATGGAGCAAAGACACTACCATAACACAACACGACGACCATCCTTTGAAACCACGACACCTGGACTTCTCATCGTTGCCCACTTTTTAAGTGAACTTATATCATGAGGCATTCCACCACTACATCTCATTAAATTTTATTACTAATCTAAATTAAAAACAATAACAAATCATAAAACAACTACAGAAAGAAAACCCTCGTAACTCATTAGTACTAACGAATTGAGCCTTTAGTTATAACCACGAACAAGTCGCTAAAATTTTTGAAAACACAGTAATGAGAAATAACTAAAATTAACATAATAACTTATAAGAGCTACGTAGGATGTTTGCGAGGGAAATGGCTTAATGGAATGCACTTTCATTATTACGTTTTTTACTGAAGACTCAATAACCCAAACAAATTAAGGAAAGTGCCCAAAAGCCCTGTGCAACAGCAGTATACGGAAAGAGATCGCTCAAACCTTCTGCATACATGTCTCCTTCTAATATATTCTTGAATGTTTTTGTGATGCACATTCATCTATCATAAAGTGAGACAAGGTTCATAGGATTGTATATAACAAACATGGTTCAGCTATATTATATTAGCGATTTTTTTCGTAACTCCAAATATTCAATAATACCATTAGCGATGCATTTTCATTTAGTACGTAATCATATTCTCAATTAATGATATCTTAATAAAACAACTCGCATATATAAAGTAATTAGCTTATGCAATTAATAAAAGAACTAAAGTAATATCATCAGGTTTACCACCCGGTGCTGAATAGCCGTGTTCACGAGCCTTAACTGCAAATGGGCTATTATGTGACGAGTCGAACGCCAACCGTCGAGCAGTTAGTGCAAGTGCATTGCATACCTGTTTACACGAAATTACGATATTATATATACTTTACATAAATGCATAAAATAAAATAAAATATAGTAAACATACAATTAATAATTATTAAAAACAATAATGAATCTTACCTCTTGTACAGATGCTTTATTTTCCATAAGTGGTTTGAGTTGCTCGAGAACATGCTGCTCCGTCAAATTATCCCATAACCCATCAGTGGCTAAGACAATGATATCACCTTTCTGAATAGGGATTTCTTCGCGCTCGGCAAGATCAGGTGTGTCTCCAATAAATCCTTTGTAACCTAGACAATTAAATGAAGTATTATTACTATCCACAACGATTTAATAAATAATTTTGTGTTTAAAAAATTATAGATGCAAGAAACTCAGATTTCAAAAGCCGTATAAACAAAAAAAACTTATGTTATATAAACGAACCCTCAGGTGGCAAAGTAAGTTGGAACGGAGCGTTGAAATAATGCACCTGCTCCCTGCTTTTCGTCAGTACACGTCCATCACGCACAATCATGAAACCAGAATCTCCCAAATTGGCAGAATATAGCATTTCTTGATGCACAATCAAAACACATGCTGTAGATGATCCTTAAAAATAGGATCCATAAACTATTGCAAGTTACAACTAAAATAAATATCTAACCAAAAATTAAAATACATTTGTCTAAACCTGAATAGTAATGACTTTTCAAGAAGGATAACAATATCGCATAATTTATCAAATATTCCCAGCAAACGTAGGCAAGGGTAAAACCTAAAAATTTTACCACAAATAAATAAAATACTTACCAACTGGTCTAGGAGCTTCGGCAGTAGCTTTGAATGCCTTCTCAAGGATCCCCTCAGGCATTTTAGGATCAAAATCTCCACTAGCTACCCTTTTCTCACATTCTCTCATTAACTTTCTGCTAAATAATGATGGATCAATGCCATATTTTCGCCAACCACCTACACCGTCTGCTACTCCTAAAACATATTCCATAAACCGTAAGATAAAATAAGTTTAAGTTTAAAATAAAATATATGCCTATTATTAGCAATCGATAGTTTTATCTTTACTCACCTACCACGAAAGAGTTCTTGAACCTGGAAATAAAGCAAGCATCGTCTCCAAAAACACCTGAGTCAAGGACAGTTGATGGACCCTTGAGCATATCCTATATATGCATATTATAATTTGAACGAGAAGAAAACGTTAAAAAAATAAAGATTTAAAAAATGATAACCTTAGGAAAACCAGCAGAACTAGCAACAACACTAGGTGGAGAAGCAGTGGTTGTCTGTGGTTCACCCTTGGCTGGAGCTGTAGCTAAGCCACGTTTGGGAATCGAAGGATGATCTGCACATATTGCTCCCCCTGTATATTGGTACATTAATACATCACTAACCTTCTGAATAATGGGAATTATGTGATGCTCTAGAACTTAATATTAAAAATTGCAAAATGAACTCGACATCTTTCTGTCAAAATAAATTATAGTATTAATATTTTTAAGCATGATACGGCAAACATCTTATTTATATATAAAATATTTCAAACTAACCCAAGTCTACCGCTGAAGCGGAAAATACTGCGCGCACGGCCAAACGACCGTACGCTAGAAAACGAACACCGCCAACCATTTATGCATAGGCTGGAAATAAATAACTACTGAAATTAATTCTAATGATTTAAAAGTAAAGCACTTCCTGCTACTAAGTAAACAGTGGAAAAAACCTAATAAAATTTTTTAAAAGTAAAACTAATAATATTTTGTTTTACTGTCTTTAATAAAGTACGTTCTAATCAAATACATATAACTGATAGATGCGAAATGTAATAAATAATTACATATATATAACATCATATTACACTTGAATTTTCTTAATACTAACTGTAAAATATTGAAAGTGAATAAAGATAGATAACGTAGATAAATTATGAATAAATCTGAGGACCCAGAAATACACATACGACAGGCCCAATCAATAGTCAATCCGCCCAGCTGGGGTCGAATAAACCAGACGCGTACGACAAAATTTAGCCGCACGCGATGCCGCAACAGAAAACGGGGAATGCATTTATCCTAATATGTATAGCTCAGTATATCACAGAACATACTATCAGCATAAAAATTGGCTATCTTGGCGCTAAAAATGAGGGGTATACAAGAAACCATTATTAAAAATTTTAATGTGGACAGTTAACTTTCATAGGTCTAAGCCGGAGTTAAGGCGAAATATGAACGACGGAATTCCCTAGATACGTACGTATAGCCTCAGTAACCTAGTATTACCACATAACTAGTATATGTAGTCCAAACACTATCCATTATACTAGGTTTCACAATGAATACTCTCACTGTATGTTTCCCTTACTGAGCAAATGTATTCATACTACTAGCTCCGTAATTAACAAATTAACTTTACATAAGGTCCCAGAAAAATATTCTTGACTTTACAATGGTTCATTGCATAGAATTATCCACAAAATTAACAAATTTCGAACAATATTAAGTTATTTAACATTACTTATATAAAATGAGAAGGCACCTCAATTGAAAGAATTCTGAAAGAATGTTTAAAAAAATTAAGATCTAAGTAATTAAAATCAGAATGAAATTCCAACTACTAAGAAATGACAAAACAATACAAATAGGATTCCTATACAATATGAGTAAATCGATCTATTTTTACTTAACACATGCTAAAAAGCATGCACTTAAAATTTACTATGTACCAGTATCTTTAGTAGAACAAGAATTGAAGCTACAGATAACATAATGGTGGCAAAATATGCAAACCAGTGTCTTCGTCGGTCAGAATCTGTAATACGGAGAATCGGTGAATATGATGAAAAGTGGAATAAATGCCTTATCATTCTTAAGGACCTCTTTTTCCTACAAATTTCCTTATAATTATGAGGAAGATAGTCTTAGCGACGTGATTAAATATGGAAAACATAACATTAAGAATTGAAGTATAAACTAATAAAATTGTTGGAAATTTAAGATATTAACCAAAAATAATGAGAGAAAAGATTATATGGCTGAACAACATTAAGTAAACTTACATTTACATGTTTTCAGTCACCCGTATGCAGTTGAGAGAAATAGTAGAACAGCGTGGTTTATCAGCCTGGTTGGCCAGTTGTTTTCGCGAAAGAACTCCAGAAGGTCTAATAGAATTGGTAATAACTATCAGAACGAAGCGAGGGATTAAACACAGTACTGTGGAGAGTAAAACAATCTGAAAAAAACTACTAAGGGTAATTTATCTCCTTATATTTAACAAAATTTCAATATATAATGTTTACTATTATATGCCATTAGAAAAACGGTTATGAAGTAAAGTGTTAACTAATGCTTACTAACCAGCCAGAATCTTGCATCGGCCATAGCGTATTCAGCGATAAGCACTGGCGTATCCTTGACATTTGTCCATGTCCAATATGCCGTTACGAAACCGTTGTATAGCAGTGAGAAGGCGAAAAACACAGTAAGAGATAGAAACATTGACCAAAACATAGGCCACGTCTAAAGAATTTTAAGTGACAAAACTATAATTTGGGAGACACTTTTCATAATACTATGTAGAACTTTAACCCACCCAATACTGTACTAATAGTGCTAGGTGAAAGGTGTTTACCACTAAAAGCTGGGTGCACATGACTACTCCAAATGTCCATAAGTCACAATCTGTGTCTATAAATGTCTGAAACAATAACTAGGTATAACTAAAATATAACATAATTAATAACGTATCTTACTTATAACAAGATTAATATAGACTTACAAAGTGACAGAGCCAGTAAATAACAGCACTCTGCCACGCTGCATCCAGCATATTCAGCCAGAATGAATACCATCGATATTTCTGCATGTACAACTCATTACGTAAAATAACAATTCTTAAAAATACGACAAACTATAAAAAAAAACATAATACCTTTCCTAACCGTCCTTGATCGTAAAATTTAGGAAACTCTAGCAATATATCTGTAGAAGCATCTTGTTCAAGACACCCATATAGGAGTGGTGGCACTAAAACAATCTTTATCACACCTAGAAGAGAGAGATGGAAAATGAAGACATCGACACAACTTTTTAAGTAAAAAGAGAGAATAGCCACTAATAAATAATAAATAACTACGAAATAAAAATAACATTTAGAGCATGCAATCATTTAAGCAACGCACCCGATGTGAATAGTAGATTATATACCATGAGGTATATTGGATCAATAGGTACTTGAGAGCTAAATCCACTATAGATCTGATACCAGTAAATAGCAAATACGAACATCTAAAAATACGTCTTGTTAAAACAAAAACAAAAACATAAGGATATTAGTTTTGATTTTCCTATATAGTTATAAACTAATCGTAATAATGTAGTATTTGAAAAATCCAGATTAACTCACAGCATTTTTGTAAAAGAAATATAGAATTGTCTGCGCCAAACGGTGGTAACACCAGTGGCCATGAACCAATAAAAGATTTGATAGAAAACGAAATCGAGCCATAGCAAAGTCACTAGCCATAACCGCCTGCATTCCTTCTTGACCGGAGAGACCTACACCCACATCAGCACCCTTGAAAGTCAATTTTGGTAATAAACATATACAATCAAATACCTTGTATTTATAGATACAACACTTATAGGAATTGAATTTCAAAAAGATAGAATGGAGCATGCCTGAATCATTGATACATCATTTGCACCATCACCTATAGCCAAAACCTTGCCCTTTAAGCGTGATTTACTCAGTTTAACCAGTGATGCTTTTTGAAGAGGAGTAGCACGACAACATAGGACGCTTCGACAGCTGCAATCAACAGACACTAACATTAAATCTGATTTAACATAGACAGCATTAAATTTTCGACAATAAAAACCTATTAATAATTCACATATATCAAAAATCACAATAAATGATCTTACATACCTTTGCAGTAACTTAACAAATCGTTCTTCATTATGAGGATCTAAGCAGTATTCTAAGCAAGATGCATTAAGTACAAGGCCGAAGGCAGCTTCATCAATGATTTCACCAGCTCTGTTCACTCTATAACTCAATAATATTAGTTTACAAATTAGAGCTCAAAATTTCCCATTACCATTTAAAAGAATGCAACCTTTCTACCTCGTCAGATGTTCGTCAAGCAAGTCTGACACTAAACGCACACCATTTGCACCAATATTTAATAGATCCATAGCAGGAGAGAATAATCTGCAAAGCCAAGTATTTAAATTTACCATTACATTCTACAAACGGCTTTACATGATCGACCTATCGATATAATGTTATTACTTTCCTTAGTTTTCACAATAACAAACTGCATAGATCCTTTGTGTACTACATTATAAAAATTTCCTTCAAAATACTACCGAGATGAGTATGCGATATTGACCGCAGTTTCTATCTTATCTCCGGTTAAAACCCATACTCGAATACCAGCTTCCCGCAGGGAATGAATACATTCTGCTACGCCATCCTGAAGTCGATCTTCTATTGCAGTCACGCCTAAAATATGTGGTTAGAATGAAACAAATTCACAAAACAATTGGAAAAATCTTATTCAATATAATGTAAAAAAAAGCATTGATTTAGATAGTAAGATCACCCAATAATTCTACGTCTGTTTCAGCCCGATGAGTACTGTCCTGTAGAAGATTTTCCCGATGATGTGGATCTATCTCAGCTTCTTCATGTTGAGCTCGCCAAATCTACAATATTTACTCTTTCACTTATTGCTGATTATAATACGTGAGAAAACACTTTACCTGGTATTCGCTCTCACTCCAAAACTTCCTAGCCAAACATAGTGTACGTAGTCCTTCTCTAGCATAATCTGACAGATGTTTCTGAACCTATAATTAACGGTAAAAATGAAGTTAACTCATAACAGCTGAACATTTTCATAATTACAGTAACATAATGAACTAGGAGCAATATGAATTTCGTACCTTAAATACAGTATCTTCGCCCTCAACAGATGATACGAATTTTGTTTCAAGAATAGGTAGTACCGTGGCATCTGCTCCCTTCGTAAAAAGGATAACCCGTTTCTGACCATAACACTCGCGAACAACAACAGACATTCTTTTACGATCTGCATCGAATGGCAGAGTATGAAGTATCTGAAATTTATATATTCCGATAAATAGAATTTAATAGAGCTCTATAGTAGATAATGCGGATATGTATTATGCTACGTTCTATACAAAAAGTTTGAGGTTTGAGATTCAAGTCAAAAATTACGACCTATCAAAATTATAAAATACAAATAAATATATTAAATATACCTTATATTTCACACTCTGGGCGCTGGCTCTCAGATATACGATTACTTCATCAAAATGGCGACCTAGCAGTCTTATACCATACTCACGGGCTGCTTCAACCAAAGCCAACTCATCAGGAGATTCCGAATCATAATAAGAATGCAGAGGAGGTACCTCTTGAGATGACTGTGATTGCCGCTTGTCTACCGATCTAGAAAAGTATTTATCAAAAACAATGAGTACTTCCATTATTGCTCTATGAAATAAAACAATTTGCAGATTTCCAAAATTAGAGAAATAAAACATGAATACCTCCTAAATGGGCTCAGGTCCTTGATACCCTTTAATCTAGCGAGACTCAAAAGTGAGGGCCTGTGAAGTATGCCTTGTAGTCCACGAGAATCTTTCCTTTCTTTTACGACTTCTCGTTCCTTTGATTGTTCTTTATCGGTTGCTTCTTCTTCAGTAATTACTTCTATATTATCTGGCTAGAATTAAAACAAAGTAATTGGTTATAATTACCTTGTAACAATCTGAAAATTACCTTGTCCTCAAATTCAATAAGTTCAATGCTTTCCCTAGGCGAGTCTAGACGATCATTTGAAGAGGTCTCTTCTTCTACTTCCTCAAGGAATTTCACAGATAAATGTGATGATAGTGACTTCTCATTGGTCTCTACCTCGTCAGCACATCGATGATTAATTATATCTCCATCAGGATCCATTAAATCCTAGAATAAAATTTACATTATGAACATAAACAATTAAATAGTTTAAAAAACATACTTCGTGCGGTTTAGCGTTGACAACGACGGTATTACAAATAGCCATTGTAACAAAAAATGCAAATATGGGGTTGTCAAAGTCGGCTTCGCGAACTGTGCAACTCAGAAAATTCTCCAAAGCACGATCCTTTGATGGACGAGGTTTACTAAGATGAGAAGATTGATCTCCAGCAACAGAATGCCCACCAAAATCCCGACCTGTCACTGAACATCGACGGAAAACCATCTATAATCATAAATATGCAGTTGTACAACCTAGCTCTGAATTCGAACGACTATCAGTAAGGTGAGTATGCTAAATTCAATATTTTCATGATTACCTGGTTTTCTGTTAAAGTACCAGTCTTATCAGACATCACATATTCAATTTGACCGAGCTCTTCAGGAATGTTCAACGCTCTAAAATACCAACGTTTAAACAAAACCCTCAAAATGAATGTTTCAACCTTTAAAACTACAATCATTATGAATAATATTAGAACATTCCGCCATGTACCTGCAATGTAATCTTTTATCCACTCGTTCGTAGTACATATTTTTATCTTGTGACATTAACCATACTTGGCCAACTTTGATAAATTCAATTGATACGTAAAGTGAGATAGGAATTAAAACCTGTAACAGAATTAAGAAGTATTTGTTGATATCTATATCTCTGTAATATTGTTACCTGAAGAACAATGATGAATGACCAGAAATTGAAGAATGACTCATATGCTGGGCGGAATTTATCGCCTTCGGGTAGTTCGGACCATGTGAAAAAAGGAACATCATAGGGATCAGGGTAACTGCGCATCCACACACCTATATCATAAAATATCAACCATGTGAAGACTTTTATATCAATAATGGTTCTCAAAAACTAGTTTTATACATGTCACCCATTTTCTACTAGTGGACGTTTCATCTAATTAACAAAGCATAATTTTTCCTATTTATAACTTATTCCTTATAATAATCAAAGTCACAAACAATTAAATAATTTATTTTAATAGATGCAATATAGTTCCAGTAACTCTAGAAATATAACACATCATGTATATAACAATCTGAATAATCATTCTCATCACAAACAAGTCTTATTTGCTATAACTATCAATAAAATCAGCTCACCAGATAACACAGCACCAGTAATACACAGTGCCAGCAAAATAACGACACACCATATTATATCAACATTGGTGAGACGTTCTAATGTACTCCTAAATATCAATAATAATAGTATTATATGAAATATACCTAGAAACACCTGGAAGAAAAACAGAATGAGTCATAAAAACCTACTTTAAAAATAGGTTCGTTACTAACTTTCAGTAGGTTAGTAAATACTAAACATAAATTATGCTAATTTATAAACAACATGTACATTATAGTAGGAAAAAGTATCTTTAATTCACTCTGTATAGTAAGAAAGTTAGTCAAAAAGTCCTAAAAGATTCTACTAAAAGAATTGCTGTAATATATATATATATATATAAATTGAATTTTTAGTAGTGGTGGCCTGGTTTTCATATAAGTCTGGAGTTTTCAAGAGATTCGAACTGTAAGCCTAGCAAAACAATATGAATATGTGTGTAAATCAATAAGGAAAGTTATAAAGCCTATTATTTGTTATTATAGGATATTTATGGCACCTACTATAAGTACAAAAATATTAAAGCTTTGAAAGTATGCATAAAATTTAGAATAAGAAAATAACCTCTTGTACCGGGGACCACTATTATTTAGCATGGCTTTTGTATCAGGACCTAAAAATATAAAAATACAATTAGAAAGCTATCATGTTTTCCTACTTAAAAATGAGGTATCTAACCAGCATAGAGAACGATGCCTTCAACAAAATCAGTATTTTTAACTACACATCCTCGAAGAAGCACGTTTTCTTTAGCAAGTATGGTGAACTCTCGAGGTAGTGGTGGGCCTTAAATTTTAATATATGAAATATATTAATGAAATAAAATTTAATGTATGAGTAATATAACTTTAAGATCAAAATGAGTTGCATACCTCCATCCATGGTTTCCAATCGGCCTTCAAATTTATATACATCGGTTGTAGGCTCTTCACAGTTAACCTGGAGAGCTGCGATATTTAACAAAAAATAAGTCCTGAAATACTTTCGACTCACCTTATAATTGAACTGATCAGGTGAGAATTCTAATGGAACTGTTGGGCTATGAAATTTACCCATTGCTCGAATAGCTTGCCGCTGTTTCAAATTACTTTCACCATCAAGGTTACATGTATCAACATAACAAAGTCCTGTATATATAAACTGTTATACCATATAAAAATAATATTCGAAAGACAAAACTCTAGATAATCGAGAAAACTTCACTTTAGATATTGAAGTGTGCATATTAGAATTTACCATTCACATCGCTGCTCCGAAGTAATAAAATATCTGCTGGAATGATCTCATCGTGCGAAAGATGAACAAAATCACCAACAAGAATATTTTGCCACTCCAATTTACGATACCTGTAATGAAATATTCTATTTAAAATGATCTATTTTCCAATTTACCGTATATATCCTCATATTTCCTTTGAAATCAGCATAAAACAATTTGTTTTGTTTTTTAAATATTGAAAAGTAAAACAATTCATTTCACGAAAAACCCATATAGTATTCACCTTCCCTGACTTGAATCCCAAACACGACAAGTTGAATGATTGATTTTTCTATCCGATTTATAACGACGATAATCCTGAATAGCAACTCGCGTATCACAAAGACTAAAACAAATAACTATCAAACCAGTGAAAACGCAGATCAAAATCATTTAAGTCGTTTCCACTAGTATTGAAAACTAGCACTTACCTCAAAAGCATCCTTGATAGCGGTAATTCCTAAGACAAAAGATATAGGAAGTAGTGATATATACTTCCCAAAAGCACCAATTACCATATTCAAAACAACTATGAAGATGAAATATAGATTGGCAGTTCGATGCAACTGAAATGTGTAAGTTATACACAAGAAGTATAACTGTCTTTTTCAATATTTAGAATAATACAAGTAACGAAACTTTAAACAAAAGATTTCACAAGGTCCAAAGTTATAGTACATCATGATATTTGAACATATAGTCATAGAAAACTCACCTGTTCCAGTAAATTCTTTGGTATAAATGTTAGAAAACTATACTTAGTAGTATTTATTCTATTATGAGCATATTTTCTGTTGGGATGTTCATACCTATAAAAGAGCTAAGAATACTTACATGTAGTATAGAAAAATTTACATGAATTCGCTATATGAAAATTTTCCAACACGCATTGCATTATAATCTCTCTCAGTACAATATATATTAATATTAGCTCGTATAATAATATTTAGTGTTAAAGCATACCTAGGAGGTGGTTCAGCCTGGTTGTTCGGTGTAATTATCCTACAACGAGGAAGATCAGGTCCCTGTCCAAATATCCAACGGGTTAGACGGTGCCTTTTCAAGATACGACCACCAGTTTCTGCCTTCTCACGAATAACCTGCGTAGGGCTCGAGAATATCGGTCTAAATAACTAGTAATTTATTGGGAAACTCGCAGTATGTGATTTCTAAAAATTTTCTTTTATTACCTCGACGGAGGGACCCATAATGATGATGTTCTTCTATGATGACCCTTAGTATCTATAGATAATTGTGAATTGCTGCCTTGTTGCGAATTTGATATAACTTTGCTCCGATTCATTAGATGCGCAGGCTACATCGATAAACCGAAACAGGTGGCCACGTCTGAGTTATTTTATACATTAATATATTATCAAACAGCAAAAATCGAAGATTACTCGGAAGATGATAGTGAAATTCAAAGGTTAAAACCGCACCACAAATAAAAAATGTATACCTTTAAACTGAACTTTGCTCAGTATGTATAGTAGTATATTTGGAATAATCTAGAACATAAAAATCCCATCTCTCTACGCTCTACATATACCCAAGAAATGCTTATCAATGAATAGTTGAGATTATATTGATGGAATATAAATATAGAACATGAAAAATAATATCGTTAGAATAAAATTCAAATTAATGTAAATTGTACTGTCATAACGTTCGCAGTTCGCGGTACAAATACACCATATTTAATTTTGATTTAAAAATAAACTTTCTTATGAGAAAAAATTCACGTATATACTAGTATATATATAAGCATACTAATAATAATCCTACAAATTTATACCGTTTCCCCACTATCTACTTACTAAATTTCATCCTCTTCTAGTTCTCAGTCAACAACCAATATCAAATATAATATGAAGCGGAAATATATTTGAACATATCAACATTGTTTAATAGTTTAGTAAATTTAGATCATAAACGATATATGCCGGTAACCTTATAAGATTAATAAGTAACAAATAAAGGTGAGCGGTGTGGAAATGACGTAAATGGTTGAACGTCAATGCAAAATCGAAGTAATTTGAAATAGGGCACGTATTCATGAGGTTAACTATGACACTTGGTGATATCCTTAACTAAGGCCTTCGTAATAATTGGAATTCTAGATTAAAATAGCTTTATTTAAAAGATTTCAAAGTAACATCAACAGATCAAAACAAAATAGGATCATGATATAATTTTTCTTATAGATTACAAAGTATCTCTACGAAGGAAGTGAATAAAAACTGTATGAATTTTAGAGAAGTAATAAAATTAGGCAATATGTATGATAATATTATCACACTAAAAAAGTCTGATTTTTCAATATTTAAAACTCCGTAAGCTAAAATCTTGGTAAATATAGGAAATTCACATATAGACAAGCTAAAATGCAAGGGAAATGGTTTCTTTTGCGATGTAACTAGTCTGCGCTACCTCGCTGACTAGACTTAAAAAACATTTGGATGAAAGTGGTTGACGGTGAGATAAGTGTGCTTGGCGCAAAAAGCACGGAAGTCTTGTGTCAACATAACCTCTACTGAACCCGCGAAAGACAAGGGACACAACGACTGGTAACACAGGATACACAAATCAGAACAAACATCAGTAAGATCAGCAAGGTCAGTGAGCAATGTAGTTTGTATTATTTAATGTGTTTAAATCGCAGAATGATTTATGTAATTAATATCTAAGACTAATAGTACTTTTACACTTATAAGTGTCTTCTAAATAATTAGAGGGTCAAAATAAATCATAGTGAACCTATCCACTCCTGTTAATGGAAACTGAAAAATTTGCATTCGATTACGCTAGTATTTTGTTCAAAAGTACTAACTACGTGAGTAATAATTAAAATAGAATAGGTATTTCAAGAATGAGAATTTTAGCTTGACCGCCCCGGTGGGAGGGGAAAATGGACTGAACAACAGGACGACGAAATGGTTCAAAATTTGACACGAAATGATAAGGGAAGATAAAGCAAACGACACTAACTATGTGCGGACATGCACTTTTCAGAAATGTCTAGGTGCTCATGTAACCTGCTGAGTTTAGTACGCTTCAAAGATTGATCGATAAATTTTTATTTATTAATTGAATAGTTATGTAGACACCTATTAATAATGTACTGTAGCTGAATTTCGCACGAACTGTTTAGGAATATAGGAATATAAGCAAATTTAAATATTTATAAGTTTTAAAATTGAAATATGAGCGCAACCTACGCGTTCAGAAATATCAGCTATAAACATAACAATATTTATTATTTGCACTAAGTCGTGTTTCCTATACAATAATCAAAAGTAATCTAACTAGATCATATGACTATGCTAGTGGAAATAGGAACATGTATAAAGCGAAGAATATAAATTGTCTTTAGATACCTAACTATACTAGGTTAGATGAATTATAACAGTTATGAAAGTAACTATATATTATGAATCAAAATTATAAATGTGATATTTAGCCATTGATATGTGCTAATAAGTCTATATAACTGGACAAAGTGAGTAAATAAAATGGAAGAATAATTGGTTTTCTTACCACAACATAAGGTGAATGAATGTTAATAAGCCTCTAAAAGCTACAAAAGCAATAAGTTGTGTGTATTCCCGAAGAAATCTAAAAATACACGTTCTAAAAAATGAATGGCGTGAAAACTGAGTAGGAACAATTTAACGGGGATTCAAAAAAGAACTAGAACGAAGAATGCAGATTTCAAAAAAAGCATGAAATTGACAAAACAGCTATTCTATGTAGGAAATGAGAATTGAAAAGTTTAAGTAGATAGAAAAAGTATCAAAAAGAGAAGCAGGCACAATCCTTCTCGTTTTATAGTGTAGGTATAGAATGAGAGTTCAATGGCATGAACGAAAGCAGATGGTTAACAATAACTCAGGCCACAACAAGTTCCGGCTAGGAAAGGAATCAATGGATGGGGCGGGAACTCGAACGAACGCGTCAATACAAACAAGATCCCTGAATCACAACCACATTGGAGTTACTCTTAAAATATCGATGTTGCACTTCTTATGTTAATGAGATAAGTCTCAAAATACTATAGTATTTCAAATTACTAGGAAGAAATACAATTATTAGAGAATGAACCACTTCTGTCAAAAACCAACAATGAAATCTCAGAAAACGAAGGAAACGAAAATTATGAATCTTATGTAGTTCATGAAAACCCAGTTACATAAAATATATTATTATTTTATTATTAGTAATCCTATCTGCCATAAATGACCTGGTTCTAAATAAATATTGTATTTTATAGTACTGCTGATGATATCCATGGTAACATCTGAAAATTATAGTGATAAGACTAGGGAAGTCAAGATTACATTATTTAAGCGACACAGAGACTAGGAAAATAATGCACTAGACGTTTATTTAGGCTGGTATATTAATGAAGTTATTCTAGTAGTAATAACAGTAACACTTATAATACAAATATAAATGTATAAGAAAATATTAAACTAGTTGAAATATTATATTGAGAAGATGAAGGTGGTGAAATAAGGCACAATCAAAGTACAAATTGGCAAAAACAACGGTGAACATTCTACTAAGTCTGTCAAGTTGGCACTCATAAGAGTACTTCGCTTGGGAGAGTTTCGTTACATCACTTGTTACTCATTTTATATGATTAGATTATCATACCGTACATACTTTTGACAGTTAAAACGCATTCAATACATTAATGGGGAAAGTACCTTAAAAATAGATTCGTGAAATTTTATTCTAAGGTATTTATGGTATATGCGAACATCAAATAGATTAATTTTAAGCAAATACGTCTGGGTCATCAACATTCATTTACCAGTCAACAAAAACACGTAAATAGTAAGTAAGTAATTCTATAAAGAATCTGCATCATAGATAAGGTGGTTTTAAAGGCACCACTGATTGTATTATTTTGCAAATTGACCCTACACCCACACTCTAAAGATACCGATAAGCCTAGGTTTAAAATTGGTAAGAGAGGGCAATCGAAAAAACATAAATTTACTGAGATGGTATTTAAAAGTAAGGCATTATCTGACACATTTTTCTTTCTCAAAAGTAGTAGGCGTAGAAATGATCCCGACAAGTACTTGTGACTTTATCAGGTAGCAATAAACAGCTATAGAAAGTGGAAAATGTTCTCAGTGATACTATTTTTATCGAGGTACGATAGTCGAGACAAGCTCTGTACAAATATATGCATATTGAATGACGTATTGTTCTCTGGAAGAACAAGTTAATGTATATTCATTGGAACAGCGAGAAAAGAAAATCAGAGCGCGATAAACAGGACAGTAAAAGAATATTGCACTGTTTCCTTAAAAGACGCTATGTCGAAATCCTATACGATGATTAATTCGTGGTAATTATCTATAGAGAAAATTAGTGAAAATATGAGAATAATACTGTTGAATAGAACACTAATTTTGCCACTTGCTTTATATGGACTTTTCACCAAAGCTCAGCGGAATTATGCTGTTCTGGTACCAAAAAAGTCCAAAAGGGCTCGAAAATAATAAGAATTAGTTACTGACTGAATGAAGAAGAAATATAGTACTGCACTAACCCAGTTTGTGGTAAATAAAGTGTAAGCACCAAATGAAATTGATAAGATTACGAAGTACTAGAAAATTATTAACAACTAATATATTGTATATAGTTGTTAAATAGTACAATTCATTTTAGTTAAGATATTCTTAATAAGCTACTGAAGTAAAAACGGCAATATTTAAGTTTTACTCTGATTTAGCAAAATAAGAGGATATAAAATGTTCTAATAATGATCTTAGGGAATTACATAAAAAGGCCATTGCATTTGCTGAATTAAATGCTAATATAATTGATTATTTCAGGAATAAGCCCCGAAAACTTTACAGATTACTCTGGATTGTTGGAATATGAACTACTCTCAAGTGGGACAAGGTACTAAATACGGGCAGTGATCGAAATCAATTTGTATGCCGTTTAGAAGAATCTACAGTTCATCCTATTGAACAAACTGAAGTACTATCTTTCTGGTCTGATGCATTTTTGAAATGGTTAAATGTGATGCTAGTCTAAGTACTAATAAAAGTCGGTTATGGATAATAATAAATTTTTTCTTTACTTTTTTAACAACTGCGACTAAATGTGACGACTTGTTTTCTTCACATTTAATTTTGATCACGATGTAGATACAGCGCGAATGAACAGCCCATGAATAAGTCTGGTTTTCTGGTCAACGACACCTCACGTATGTACCCGGTTTCACTTGATCGTCGATTGTTGTATACACGAAAAATATGAATAGATTCCTTAAGAGCAGGGAGCTAAATACATAAAATTAAATGAATGTATCGTACATAAGTAGTCTCAGCTAACTACAACACTGTCTGTTTCAGTAGCTTTCCGATGCACAAGACGTCGAAGGCAACATATTTTTTCTGTCAAGCAATACGTAATTATTACAAACATAAATAATGTAGATAATGAATTTTTTCCATATTTCAATTAAATTTTAAAAAGAGTAGTATTATAATTACTGTGATTTTAAAGTAGTCATCATGATTATAATGCATGAAAGTAAGTAGTATTAAGGCAGGGAAACAAATTCCACTTAGAGTTTCCTTCTGCAGACAGAATTATAACTTTGCATAACAACATAATATGAATTAAAAACATGGTTCTTTATATTAGATGATATTATCTATATCCCAGAACTTTAAAAATAATATTCTATCTGAACTAAAACTAACTTTCTATAGAAAATATTTCTTTAATTAGGTACTAAGCATTAGAAAACACTTCATGATGACACACTAGATAACATAGGTGGGATATATCGGCGAATTAAAGAAGAATAGACCGAAGGGAATCGATTTGGGATATCGAATGCGATAAAATCGAAACGCCTAATACTCTCGGACACTTGCGAATGAGAGTAGCGAAGAGAAAAGACTATTTTCGGAAAGCATTTTTCAAATATTAAGTCTTATTCCGATATAATAAATCCATGCAAATGAACCTTAAGATAAAGTACGTGACGCAAGCGATACTATTACCTGTTGTCAATTTTAAATTGCTAATAATCTTCTTTTACCTTGAATAGTTCACACATTACACGCCATTAATCAAATTCTTCAAATATTTCACCAAACAGAATTTTTTCCATCTGAAAAGATGCAAGTTCCAATTTGCTTGCTTTTATAATTTCTGAAATATGCACTCCATATTATTTACCCGTTCGGCTCTCTTGGAGTCTGCCATCTTTTTCTTGGAGAATATATTGAAGAATTTTAACTCTGTTTTACGTAGCAAACTTTAAAAATCTTCGGCTGGTGTGTAAAGTAATGTAAACCAAACGAAACAGAACTTATAGGAGCTATTTTATGGAAGATCTGTTAATAATATTATGTAGAAAACATATCCTTGACATTGTATGAGCCTCTCCTTTATTGATAAATAAGTACTGCTATTAGAATTTTATACTTATCAATATTTGTCTACTACAATTGTTAAAATTAAGATATTAGTATTTAAAAACTCAAAATTATGAATGTCTTTAATTCTCCACAAAATCATCGAACGTATTTATTATCATTGTAGCGTACATTTGCCTTCATTATATCAACATTGTTAACTTCTACAGTATAGCGCAAAAGATATAAAATGTAAAGGCTTTGAGTGGTTTTATGTAACTTTTGGAACCATAGGTTAAAAATAAAAGTAGCTAATTTAAGTATAGTTCTATTTATCGATGCGTTGAAGTTACGTAAAGAAGTAGTCATTAATATTGTTCATATCTCAAACTATCTACAAAATTTCTTTGCCCATATAATAAATGGAAGCGATGAAGACAAATTGACCTGATTTATTGTCTAATCACTCACTTAACCTCATAATTTCAAACGCTCATTAGACGATCTATGGCTCGTAGATATCTCCATTAGTCAGTGAGAGCCTTCATTGTTTTTGTTTGCACCACCTGAGGGCTTACGTCTCGGAAGTAGACTTCCAACAATCAGAATTGTATCATTTCCTCTTGCGATTCTCAATTTCGAGTCTATGTTTCAGTTTAATTAATATTAGATATAGTGGTGTAAAATAGTACAAATAATACTTAAATTATTCATGTAGTATTTTTAGTATCTTGTCCTGTATTTACGGCATCCATTTTCTTTGTTTTACTTTGTCCCTAGTGAAATTAAGCGTTTAAGTTTTCTGACTGATGCTTTATTTTTTATCGAGAGATCCCGATGATAATATGGGTGGCAGTCACGTCAGCAGCTAATAGTAACTCACCTGTGGTCTATAAACATAAGTACAGTATTTTGACTAATTTGGAAAAACTTGCATTTTATGCATTCTTGAACTGTCTTTCACATCTTTCTAGTTCAGGCGTAACCTCAATTCAAAGTGTAACTCTCATAACTTAAGTGAGAGGTAGATTGCTGAGCTAAATAATATAAGGTAGAACATTTTTTCTATAATTCGAGAAATTTGTTACATGCAATTTTGAATGATTTGTATCTGACAGATCCCATTGGTAGGATGGCCGAAGATTCTACTAGGCAACGACCATACATTACCAATAGCGCATATTTCAAACGATACCTTTCATTAATTCTGAGCGGAATTTCTATAAGTACGCTGGCCAAATGTGGCCTATAATCCGATAGAAAATTCTGTAATTTAGAAGCTTATTCTAAACTTCTCTAACTGTTATATACAATCCCTAAATTGCACAACACTTTTTTCTTCTTTTTTGTTCGTTGTCCACACTTAGATAATCTAAGGTCTATATCGTCATTTTTTGGAATGTTTTAGTTTTCATATTTGCTTCCACTTCTTATGTCCCATTTTTAAAGCAAATATATATTTCCTTAGTAGTGGTTCTACAGGGAATTCTATAGAAGTTAGAATATAACATATTAGTTCAATGTTGCAAAAGTCTAGAGATCAAATTAAACTCATGATCTCCACTATCAAAAGTTTTTGTATAAAGGCTTAATAAGTATAAACAATGTTTTAGTGGCATACTCTTGCATTTTTGCCATATTATCTTAAGTACATAAAGATTTATAAAGAAAATCATTTAAAATCTTTGACTATATTTTTAAGTTGAAAAATGCTGTATTAGTATTTTTGTTTTGAACTTGTATTTATCTTTGTTATTGACTACAAGATCCAAAATAGAATGTGAAATAATAGTCTTATTGTTTGGAATTCTCAAATTAAGACGAGGGAAATCATTTATGGGAAAAGTTATTTCTAGAAACAGCTTGTTATACACAATAATAAAAAGTTAAATGGCTTGGCTAACTGGCTTTTTCATTATTAATAAACCACGCATTTCTACAAAGAACGGAATATGGAATTAAGCAGAACTTCGACCAACTGTTGAATTATTATTTATTTCAATTTCTACATGTTTTAATTATAATCCTTCTTTCTAATAATAGTTCGAAGGAGTCTATTCTTACCGTAGTTAAGATTCCATAATATCATCTAGGATACCATTCTAGAAATGCCCAACCTAACCTTAAGACCATCACTAGTTACTAGGATTAGCATTAAAATTCAATTTGAAAGTTTGAAAAGTTGAATTGACTATTTGAATGCCAACTCTACTAGTTACGTTTAGTTAGTTAGCGTTTCCAGGGCAGGACGAGTTTCCACTCTTAATATGATTCTAAAATAGTCCTGCTTCTCATTGTTTCACTACGTAATATGTACTGATGGATTCACATCAGAGATGAGTGATATTAATATTCCTACACAATACTAATTAAAGAAAATCTATGTTTGCTGACGATTAAATTTACCAAATTTCCTCTCTAATTTATAAGTACATAAAGTTATTAAAATCATATGCGCAGATTTATTGCCTCCATTAATCCATGTGAAAAGTGGACTTAAGAATCTATACTCAGCCTTATAAGAGATTAGTTAAAACTCAAAACATGATCTTGACATCTCATTTTAGTATATTTATACAAAATGGAAGTAAATGGCAACATGCATAAGAGTTGGATTATGAAAAATCATACAACACTCCATAAATCCATTCACGAAGACAAATTGTAAAAGATTCCCACGAATAATTATTAAGCAAGCCTAGCTCTAACGACATCTGACAGTTGTTTAAAGACATAACAAGTGACATCACCGACTGTTTCTTGACAAAATTCCTCTGTGTTTGTGATGTAGGACAAATCTCCGCGAGCACAGATGACGTTGTATCTAGAATAATAATTAGTAGGTTGAATAAAGAACCAAAGTGCATAGATACTAAAAATTAGGCAGAAAGCGTAAAATGCTTAAAAAGTACCAGTTCTATTTACTAAGTAAACAAGATTATTATATAGTGATTTCGTAAATAGGCGACTAAATGGAAATCCCTTCTTAGTAGGAGTTTATGTTACAACTTACAAAATGTCTTTATTATGATCTACTCTCATATGATACTAAGTCTTCTAAGAAAACCTATAATTTATTCATTTTAACTATTGTTTCTTACCTCCCGCTAAGTTTTTCTTCAGCTTCTGTTTGAATTCGTCTTTTCGAGATTGATGTTATTCGATCAACATTCTTGAAAATGTTTAATAACATAAAATACATTTATTTTAATAAAACACTCAGCTTACTTAGAGTTGATTTTTATTTTTTATTACTTTAGTTGTTATGAGAGTTAGCATGTGAAATAAGAGCATAGAGATTCTACAATATCTTTAGTGAAATTTTAAGAGCTCCCGCTTATTGCACCAACTTTGTCAATTCTCATTAAGTTGAGAGCAGTTACTATGAACTATGTTATTCTTCAATATCATTGAATTGAGTAGATTGGAGCTTTGCGGAGGCTGAAACTATGGTCGAAAATAATATATAAGAAACTAACAAATTTTTGTTCTTTTTTGCATATTGTTTATTTAGCATTCTTTGATTAATGGGATTGCGTATTTTAAAGTGAATCCAATCAGAATGAGATACACTTATTAATTACGGTAATTTCAAGAAATTATAGGTAATTTGTGCTGCTCCACATTATTTTAACTATTTCACATGACACGTGGGCGGGATAATGCAGAAAAAAAAGTTATACCTGAATGATAATGTCTCTCAGTCTCTCGCTATTGCAGTTGGCATCGATTTTAACAAGTTCATCAAGAGTGCTACGTTTCGTTCTGTTGGTCTGCGAAGAAGCAAATTTCTCATGTTATAAATAATATTTTAGGATTTTGTTCTAACCTCATCGTTATTCTGTTGAACATCATTATCTACTTTATAAGTTCCATTACTTAAAATTTCTATCGTCCTTTTAGCGCGGTTCTGACATGAACATGAATCGCAGCATCGTTTCTCAACCTGCAAATAGCTGGATCTGTGTAGATCCCATGTAAATATAACAGTCCCTAAGAACCGAATTTATGTCATTACAACAGCAAGATGCATGTATCTGTAAGTGATGGTGAATACAGCCTAGAACTAGAACGTAGGAATAGATATGGCACTAGATTCAAGGCGTAATACTTCTAGTGAACAAATGTACATAATAATCACCTCAGGACATCGCTCTATTGGCGGACAGATTGGGTTTACAGGACATATAGGAGCCACAGGGCAAGGAGAGCAACCACAATCATTTCCTGTTGTGGCGAAGAGGAACGTTGAAGCAGTGGGTAGAAGTAGATGTGAAAAAAAAAGCAGCATTATCAGTTATTAGGGCCCTATAATAAGAAGCGAATGATGAATCTGAGTAACGTTGAAAGTGCTAATTTAATTCTATGCGAAGTCAGGAAAAACGATGAGTTTTAAATGTAATTACGAAAAGTCAGTAACTGTATGAAGAGTCCTTCCCTCAATGCCTTCGAACGAGGTCAAGCCACGACCTTTTGTTAGGAGATTAGGGATTAGAGCAGGCCCTCCAACAACCAGTTTTGAAGGCATCAATTTGAATATTCTACTATAGAGTTTAAGTTGAAGGGTGAGATAATTTATCTGCAACAAAGTAGAATAATGCAAAACTTTCAAAGGAGGTTTTATAAGGCTTTCACTTGACGGAAATAAAACGAAGAGTTAAGAAATTAAAGTGCTTATTAATAAATACACTTTAATCGACACTCTATCCTCAATAGAACCTACTTCATTTACTTAAAACGAGAGCCAAAAAACACATTGTCAAGAAGAATATGAAAGACCATACTGTCTTCTATTGTGAAATGGTCCACCTGCAGGAAACTTTTGAATACTTGTAAATTAGAACAGTAACTGTAGCCATCATTTCATCCAACTGGGTAGGGAGCTATACCATATTCATAGATACGAACGTGTGTGATTGAGGGAGTATGATCTATTCTTCAAGTTAAGAATTCTCGATAAGTTTGTGATAGATAAGTGGCAATAAATGATAACAGAAAATAAATTGCTACCTTAATTAAAACTTCAGAGTCGCGCGTCCTACTTTGTGCTCAAACACATTTTTTATCTATATAAGATCAACCCAGTTACTGACTAAGATGCTTATTTTCAATTTTGTTTTTTATTTTTCTCTAACTTTTTGTATCTTGTATTAGAATTTTTGGTTCATTAAAACTGTTATCTCTTTTAACACATTATAAAGCTAGAAGATCTCCAAAAAAACGGGAAGGTTGTTCAAGCTCAAAAGGAAATTTGGCAGGGTAAGTGTAAAGGAGATCAAAAATTAGAGACCTATGCCAATACATTGGCGACAGTAAGAACAAATAGTTTGCCATTATATTTATAGAAATGAACTTATAAACTAGAAAATGCTATTTTGTATATTTTATTACTTTTACACATGAAAGATATATTATTAAATGTAAATATTTGTGGTTTTTAATCTGTATGGCAGTCAACCGACCTTCCACGCCTCGTGGAGCACTTTCCTTGAATTGGGGAATTGCTCAGTAGGCGTCAATCACAACATAGCATGTTCGTGTTGCGGTGGTAGAACACAATTCCCAAACAACGTCCTTACTTAGCATATCTTCCAGGCTGAGGAACATGTTATTACTAGACGCGAGAATCTCCACTTTCCACATCTACACGAGCTGCAGATCTTTTCTTCGAGTTACTCATAATCACTCTCAGATCTTCTAGTTTCTATTCACACAAGGTATGATGGAATAAAAAAATTAATAATATTCATTCTTAACATTTATTTTATTCTTATAATAAAAGGCGTGACCAGATATTCTAAAAGGGAAAAGCAAACAAAAATAGCGAAGGATAGTATTTGCTACCTATATTTGACTATAGTCTGTTTTGATATAAGAGATGAAAAAGATCAATCATCATATTTTACCAACAATTTTCTTATATTTCCAATGAGTTACCTATCACCTACTTCTAATGACACCTTAGTTTCCGTTATTTTACACTTAAAATTCCAAACCGTTATTACTAAGATAACAAATTCTTTTCAATAAAACAACCCACATTTTTAATCCTATCAGCAAAAAACTATAGACTAAGACAGAATGTTTATTTAAAGTATGTCTCTATTAATAGACTATAATACGTTTTCCAAGTGCAGACGAAATGCTTTCTGAGTAAAAGCAAACATATCTTATCAGTATTATGACACTCCGCCTTTCCCCTGATAATTATAACATTTTTGCAAATTTTCCTGATATTCTTCTTTATTTAAGTAGGAGTGATTTTTATTGGAAGTTAGGTTGTTCCCACTATTTTTTTTCTAGTAGTGGATTTGGTCTCTGTACCAACCTATGCCGGCCCCGGGTACCACTAGGACCATTGTTTTGGATAATAATCAGGCGCTAGCAAAAAGCTCATATAAACAATGCGAACTTGGCTATTAGCAATACAGCATTGCAAAAAATGTCTGGTTGCTGACTAAGATATGTATTTTCACTTTTGTTATGAATTTTTCTCGGTCTATCTGTATATTTGATTGAAAATGTTGCTTTATTAAAACAGTTTTTTCTGGCGAAATTCTATTCACTGTTAAATAAACATCGTTATAAAAGCTTTGCTAATATTTAATCAAGTCACAGTTTACAGGATCTCACCAAAATACTTCTAAAACTGCTAAAAATGAGAATAATCTATATATCGGTGGCTGTTGTATCTATTACTTGTTCTTTGTTGCTGATAACTCATTTCGGAGCTTCGGATTATATTCAGCGTCCATTAATCGTAAGATCGTATTTAAAATTAAGTGGAGTGTAAGAAATCACTCTAATTTTACTAGATGGTCTACACTAGAAAGGAAAGCTATTATATTTCTTCAGAAAAACTGCTCTAATTTACGGGATATTATCAACCTTCCATTTCCCGCTATTTTAATAGATCACTACGTTTTGATCTCTATGAAAAATTCTACATGCGAACTTAGCAGAGGAAGGATTAAACTCGCAGTTGACGTGAAAATATCAAAAATCGTTTATAGAAGAGAATTCCCACTCTTCGACATCGTGTACTACATAGAGAACGATAACTATTTAAAATTCTTTGATGACGTGATAAGAGTTATTCCAAAGTGAGTCAAAATTAGTGTTCTATTTTCTTTTTATAGTTTTATAGCATGCATTGGAACTCAGCCCGCGCATTTCTCCCTCTTTACCGTATGATAAATAACTTCTTTTCAGAACAGAGTTCATACAACATGGAAATGTAAGTGTGCCTAGAGAAATTCCTCTATTTCTCGAGTACTGGAAGAGATCAAAGCTTATAGATTGCTTAAATATAAACATGAATCGTTCAAAGACAGAGCGTTACCTTCCAGTCGAAGAAACTGTACAAGCAATGTCTTCCCTTACGAAGTACCTCAATGGTTTTGAGATGTACCCAATGTTGAATGGAGGAACCCTTCTTGGTGGATGATTTTACCACTTTTATTTCCTCATTATTCTTTTTCTATAGTTCAAAAAAGAAAGATTAAAAGGCAATTTTTAAGGGTGGTACCGAGAATGCTCCATAATTCCTCATACCAAAGATATCGACTTTGCCATTCGTATAGAAGAACACAAACCTAGCTTGCTAGAAGATCTTCAGAAAAATACGACGTTATTCAAAGTAAAAAGAAAATTTGGTAGAGTAAGTAGTGTTTGACGCACCAGCGGTGCAGAAGTAATATTGGTCTGCCACAGGCTTGGACTATTATTTTTTCAGGTAGATGATAATTATGAATTCACTCTTATTCCAACAAATTCTAAAAAGCCAATGATTGATATATTCTGGCTGTACAGTTCACAAAAAAATTCGTGGGTTGGTGGGACTGACCGTTCTGGGTCAAAGTATCGATACATTTATCCCAGGTATTTCGCCAAATTATATTTGACATAATTTTATCGTAAATTCCTGGTACTTATTTCAAGATACGAAAAGATATGTGCTGCAGAATTGATGGGATATGTCTTTTGGATCACTTGCAGTCCTGAACAATTCATTAAAGTAACGATTTATTTCGTATTTGTTTTTGGTTTATGGATGAAAATAAATGAAAATCAGCAATTACCTATTTAGGAGGAATATGGCCCAAACTGGAACAAGGACTTTCCGACAAACAAATTTTCTTGGAAAAGCTCCCATTATAATGTCAAAAAGGTTGGGAAGTGGAGCAAAGAAGAAATGAAGGAAGTATATAAAATTTATTAGGCTCACATATTTATTAGTTAGAAGAGAAATTATTTTATTCGACTAGATTTAGATTTTGTTTTATACTATTAAATGTTATTTATAACAGTTATTCTTTATTATTGGCAGGGTTCGTAGTTTCCACTTGGGAGCTTAACCTTAGATTATAAATATTACATCTTAGGCTTAGATGTGCTGGAAAATGCTTTGTCATTTATTGGCGGCTTAGGTTTAGGTACCATAAGCATGCTATTCACTGTTGTATTTCACCACACTATTGTTGTTTGTATTTATTATTGGAAATACTGCTTCCTATTATTGCACTTGTGTTAGATATATAGAATTTTTAGTTGATTTTGGATGTAATTTATTTTAAGAAAGTGCCCTTTTATTCTTAAAGCTAGAAGAGACACCTAAGATCAGAATATGTGTTTATATATCCTAATTATATCTGCAAATAACGCCAAGTAAATTGTCCTATGAAAAAGATCTAGTAATGTGTATAGAATTTATAACTTTTAAAAAAGTTTATATTTTGGTGTTGTTTGGTAATACAGACTCAGTTGTTCCATTGCGGAACCGCACTGAAATCTCGACCTAAACATAGAATAAAAAGGATAGTATCAGAATAGAGTAATGTCATTGGATTCTTCAACTTATCTACGAAACTCGACTCCCACTGCACTTTCTCTGCCTTCCAGAAGTACTTGCATCACTTTAGTGATAAGATAAGTAAGTGGTTGAAACTGGTTGTCAACTAAAATATTTGGAGCTTATTATAACATTAACGTTAATTTAGGCTTAGTTCTACCATGTATGATTTTGTAAGATTTGAAAGTTTAATTCTGTAATTCGAGTTTAGTGTAAATAATGATTAATTAACTTGAATATAAATCAATAACATTCGAAGTATAAATGTGGTAAAGGCTGGGAAAGAAGGGCTGATTGATGAGATCAATATTTACACTCTGTTGCTAATATACTCATTTTTGAAGTTTGGTTTTTAGTAGGCAGTGGTTGTGACACTCTTTTCTTTAATCAGCTGTAGAGTATTTAGCATCTACGTGTGGGACTGTATTTCCATTTAATTAAAGTATGATTATGTTCTGCTTGAAATGCCATCTGAAGATCCAATTAGATGTGTTCGTTTCCACTTTTGTTCTTCTTTAATACACAAATTTTAAGAGGTCGTCTCCCTTTCATTTTGGTGAATTATGCTGGGACCGAATTGATAAACATTGCGTAATATTTCTTAATTTAACTGCAGTAAGGTATTGGTTACTTTACCTTTAGTTTCTATATTTTCAAGTTTCGCCTTATCAGTTACCAATTTTTTTAGTCGGTCTTGTTGTTTTCGTTGAGTGATTGAATAAGTATTATCTGATTCTTTCTCTGGAGCAGCAAATACAGTCACTCGATCCTTAAAACGTAGATGGCTGTTTATATTAAATATAAGTAAAAATAGTTAGCGAGAAGAGACTATAAATAATGAGAAAAAATTTAGTTCACTAGAAATTCACTGATTCTTTTTTCACATTTAGCAGCTGAGCAGAATATGCTGTTCCACTTTGTTCCCACTCAGCATCTGAACACTCTGCTAGAGTCTCTCCAACTTGATAGTCTGCAATTCCCTTATCCGGTAGTATCGACATCTAAATGGACAGAACTGGACAGGGGTTTTTCCATCGGTATAATTTTCCACTATAATAATCTCTAAGGAACCAACCGACATAGATTCGGTAGAATGTGAGTCACGAATACTTAAATTCAGATCACTTTTGATTTCATTAGCTGAGATTTCTATTGTCTTTTGCTGTTCATCATCCTCATTTTCGTACTGTTTTGAACTAGTTGACGTGTTTGACATCTTTAAATGAAGCTTTCTAAATGCCCCTTTGTGTTAACCTTATTATTATAAGTCGATAGACACTACTGTTCATAAATAATTGGTAAAAATTACAAAAGAAGGAAAAATAAAAAATAAACTTCGTTCTTAAACAAATGTAGCAATTAGTCCAGGTGATACAACTGCAAACAAGAAAGTGATCAATGAAAATGTATTATACATTTTATGAAGGAGTTTGTTAAGTTAAAAGAAAAAGATAAAATGGAGCTGTTAAAGTGTAGTTTATTATACATATAGTTCATATTATTACTTCATATTAAACCCAGGTTTGTCATACTTTTGGCAATCTTCCTCCTTTGTCTCTCCCTTTGTTTCTCCCCTCGTTCTATCTCATTTGCTTAGTCTGTCTTCTCGTTCATTTCCTTCCGTCATCAATCGCCTCGCAGGCCTCTTTAACGTGGCTCTGAATCAAAACACCCTATTGCGTGAATAGAGCCGAACAACAGCCTATCCGAAATTATTATTTTCAATTATTTAAAACTGCTTCTTTTTCTCGTAGGTATGCATTTATGTGATATCTTCATGCTCGAAGTTGTATGCTACTTCATACTAAGTTATAATTGAATATTTTAATATAACATTTCTAGTTGCAGATTTCTATGATTCTCATAGTTGTTTTCTTTTGAGTAGCTTTATTGCCTGGACTAAGATAAAGTATCTTGTTATTGAAAACGTGAGCAGTAAACCCTCATCACCATTCTAAATTAATAGCTCTCGCTCGAATCCATTCACAGTGGTCCTTGTGATACAAACATCAGCTGTGCAACTAACTGCATTAGGCGGTACTAGAAATTATTCCCAGGAGGATGCTATTGTCGAGGTGCAGTTTTTATTCAACTAACACAATTTCTAAGTTGCAATATTTTCTTAGCAGCACCTTTATTAATAGTGGTCTAGAATTAGCTAATCGGACAGAATGAGAGAAATGAAAAGCACTTAGCCCTTGCGAGAAACAGCTGTCTGTCTTCTCGGTGACCCCAAGCGCAGTCGTGGTCCTTTGGCCGCGGCGCATCAGAGGTAATCGCGGCCCAATCGATCGATGACTAAAACCTAGGTGCGCGATTCGTCGTTATTTTAGTATTATTTCATATTTATCTTTTATTTCGTCCCACAGTTATACATATTTATTAAAGTTATTGATTTTTCACATGTAAATTGACATTCATTCTATATTATCAACTCATAAGTTTTATTAATATTGTTTACATTAATTTACAGTAGTGCATGCTAGTGAATTAAAATTACCATCTCCAAGATTTACCTCTGCTTATTGTTAATTTTCACGCCAAATAATTGTATTAATGCAAGTATGTCTTTTCAGCATACTTAGAGAATAAACTTATTAAATCTGCTAGAAATAAGTGGTTAAAATACGTTTATTTACTTAAAGCTAATGGTGTATGTGATCGTATCTCTCTGTATTTGCACAAATAAATCCGCGAGAATTCCAATCTTTCGCAGTTAATTTTCGAGATTTTTAAACTGAAGCGTATTTATTTAAGCTTATCAGAAATAATCCTCTAGCATTTAGTGGCTCTATTTGTTTGCTCCTGATCCTGCGTAGATGGCTGTCTTTTATTGTAGAAACTCTCAATTTGTGCGAGTTTGCTACGCAATCATCGCAAAACGTCGTCTTTCGCTTCACAACATTGACGCTATTTAAGGCTGGTCGCAGGCTACATTTATCAACATATAGTGCCGTCTTGCACTTCGATTTTAATTATTAAATACAAATCATCTTTGCTTTTTTCGAAACATGTATATTTATATGAATAATAGAATTTCAACTTTCTCGCAAGATTTATACAACTAACTAATATTTTTGTACTGTGAATAGCATTTAAATATTTAAGGAACCAGTTTCTTAAAGATAGATTTAAGTACTCTAAAAAGCACACTTATAAATAATTATCTGTTAAATGATAAAACGAGCATAGGTTGTCCACAACATCTTTGTGTAATTATAATTCCCATTAATATTATGACATAAAATATAATATGTAATAAGAATTCAAAATTGCATCATCAAGAAATTTCCTCATAGGACTCTTGCTATAGTTTAACACTGGGTATTTCACGGAATATACGCAAAGCGTTTGTAGTTGACATTCTCCGGATTTAAACCAAGTGGAATATCTATTCTGGCTAGTTTTGAGACGCAAAAGATTAAAATCTCTTGTACGAGTTTTGATATGATGTTTAATTTGAACTAGATGTAATATTAGAATTAAATATAAATATTCTTGTATTGTATAGTTTTGAGGAGTATTTATAATGCTAAGATGAGAATTATGGTTTCGAAAGCATTTAGAAAGTGCAGTGATAATACTCTGTTTCTCATTGTCTGGCACATAGAGTTTTTGTCATTAATTAAAGTTTGCAGTTTCTGTCACTTTTGTTTAGGTAGTTCGTTATAATATTGGTAGCTTTTTCTGCTAGATATATTATAGGATCACCAGTGATTCACGTAAAATATGATGTTGTATATAAATTCATTCACTTTTGTATTGCGGGTTTCCTTTTCAAAATTCTTTTACTACAAGTTAATGAGATTGATTAAGCGGTTGATAAATAATTAGGCTTATTGTTAAAAAAGAATTATATTAATCTATAAATGGACAGTTGTATAGTTTTACTAGGAACTTTCTCACCTTAGAATTTTTTCGTTTAATGTAACTTTACTTCATTATACCTATTTAAGTGTATAATTTTATGTGGTAATATATACATAATTAACTAATTATGTAGTTTAATTTTTTCAGGCTAAAATGACCAAATCCACTGCAAAACATAAACATCAAACGAAAATTTCTACAGGAAGAGCGCTGACAGAAGAGAATTCAGTGCTGTACTCGAAGTGGTGGATCGCAACAGCTGTCATCCTCAGTACGTCCAGCTAATTGTTTATTATATTTGCTACTTATAAGGGAATATTTTGTTTGCCTCAAAATTTAATTCTTTATATACATATATTATAACCGGGATCATAAATGAAAAACAGCACATGAGAACTCGAATCACCTGAGTATTAAATACGGGGAAACATGATATATTCAAGTAAAATATTAGTAATAGAACTCGTATTTTTCACGTATAGGGTTGAAACATCGGGCAAAAGTATCATTCATACGTTGGAAGAAGTGCCGAATTTCCTGAAGTGGCATTTTCTTCCTCAATTGCTTTTCACGGAAACATTTTAACACTCTTAGTTGACCATTAAAAATTAGTTAAACTTAATTCTACCTCTTGTTCGTGTTGTGTTCGGCTCTCTATCATTGCCCTGTAGTAGTCTTTTAAGGAATGTATAAGATCATTCGAACGTAACCTCTCTAATGCCCTGGAACTCTTAGCTAGGGTGTATATCATGCTGATCACTAGATTTAAAAGGCTCACAGTAAATTTCGAAATTATTTTTATAGTTATAAAACAAGAACTATAACAGCTAAAAGTCGTTGCTACCTCTTTTCCACTTCCGTTGTGCTTTCAATTATATCGAGTAAGGGCTGTGGAGGGATATTTTGATTCTTCCAAACGAGGAACTCATGTCGTGTCGAAGGTGGCTCATTATTCAACTAGAAGTTATATTATAAAGTAGCATAGATTTTACAACAAGAAAATATGCCTTTATATTAGTAGATACATACTTCTTGTGTGATAATGTAGTCAACAGTTTCTGTGTCATCTGCTCCAGCAGCTTTGTCTAACTCGATTCTTCCTTCCATTGGAAGTTTTTCTATAATGTGTCGTATGCAGCGGGGTTGATCCGCATTGCATCCTGGAAAAACAGCCTATTTCCCTTAGCTATTTTTCAAGGATACCAGAATTGTGACATGTTATAATGATTGTGTATTTCTGGTGATTAGTAGAAAATGAGTGCGACAAATACTTTTTAACCCTCTAAATCTTATCTAAATTAAATAAAAATTAATATCCTTTTTACAAACAATATTTACATATAGAACGAAGTATAAAACACTTCGAAATAGTTTTAGGTACTTATTAAATCTGCAAAAACTACCTATAAGCTCTTGATTTCCTGCTAACCATGCGCGAATTGCAGCCCAGAGCCTTGCCCAGAATGACACTCGATAATGTTCGTACGACCTCCTAGAAGCCTTAGTCCAGCTCATTCTATTTCTTTGGAATCATGAGTTAGTTAAGACAATGCTATTATCAAGCATTATGTAACTGATTGATAAAATCGTCACCTTTCTGCGAAATACTCTAGTATTGCAAGTTGATCGATAGGAGGAAGAACAGGATTTAACTGAGAATTCCATACTCCTCGTATGGCATTATATATTGAAGCGTTCTAAAACTGGTTGCTTCGTCATCATTAACCTTCCATCAATTATTTGAATAAGGATGCTTAATAGGAAACGGATAACGTACATGATATGCTTCAACCAAACTAATAAACTTCTTGTTGTTATCGACAGCCGCAAATGAGGTTAGATCGGTATTATTCTGCTCCAACTCCAATACGAAACTAGTAACATCGCTGGCCTGTTTAACAAATTATTGCCGCTTCTAATTACATCTAAATTCTAATAGAAATAAAGATAACAATAGAGAATAGTTCCAAAATACCTTCTGTTTTTCGTCAATCATCCTCTTAAGCTCAGCATATGTGCGTTGATTAAGATATTTTTCAAGACTTTCTGTTTCATTTTGAGGCATTGAAATCAGCATCAGCAGTAGAGGAAAGTAGTTTTCGAATAATTTGTATTCATAAGTATTGTCATTAAAATCAGTTGTATTAGTATTAGAGCTATTTTCCGCTTCTAAGAAACCGGAGTCAGAAACCACTGACCGTGGCAGTGATAAGAGAATAAATAAAATAATCAAGAAATTCAATTTATGCAGCATCTGAAAGAATTTAGATAAATAAAATTCACAGCGAAAGATTTTAATTTAAATGTGATGACTATATAAAGTCATTATTTTTATTTGAGCATAAAAGTGATGAGAATTGCTGTTAATAGTACTAGAAAATCATAGTATGAGCAAACAGTAAAAACAACGGAATTATGACAATTCAGGCGAATCTTGCTAAACAGAAAGTTTCTAATTAAACTATGGAAATTACTTACTATTTAAGAGCTTACGAATTGTTTCGAAAACCAGGTCGTTAAAACGCTTAAGTAGAAGAAAAAACCAGACAGCGATTAACTTCAGTCTATCTCTTTCTGTGAATTGTAAGTCGAACCACTTAGAAGTTGTAAGATAATGATGAGTATTTAGACAAACCGTAAGAAGGAGAAAGATAGAATTCGAATACGTAACAACAAAAAGCCATATGCTGATTATTGCATGTTTTAAGGACAAGTTAATTGTCTAACCTTGTCATTTTGGTGACATAGCTGGCTATCAAATATAATTGCACCGTACGCAGGATGTGTCCTCAATTCAAGCTGGGTAAAAGTTCTGATGACCCACTTTAGAGTTGATAAATATGGTATTCCCAATTTTGATCACTGACGCTATTTAGTTCAATATGAGCATTGCCTTAGAAGTAATTAAGAAAGACATCTCACAACGATCATTGCAGAACTCATGATTTTCACAACGACGTGAGAATATTTATGTGGCATAATTGCTTAGGTTTACAAAGTTCAAAGAATGCTAATAAGGGTTTTCGAAAAATATCGATGACGTTATGGTTGATCTTTAGCGCTATAATGTACGAGATCATAAATATAGACACTGTAGAGTCTGGGGGCTTAAGTGAGGATTAACAATTCTGTTAAAGATAGTGATAAGGAAACACGATATCATACAGTGGCGCAGCGATTAACCCACTTTGAGAAGTTGCGATCAACGATCCCGACACGAAAATAAGGCGCAGTTAGTACTCGCAATTGCAGTGTCAGATACAAATAATGAAACAACGTAGAACTACTAGTTTAATCTTACACTTAGCATTTCAAAGACTAAATCCCAATTTTTGTTGTCAAAGCCGACTTTAATTGCAATGTAGTGAGGAAAAAGCGTGTTTTGACACGCCCATGGGTAAAATCCTATTAGCTAAAAGATAGAAATAGGTTAGTCTAAGCTAGATAGCGGGACTATTAGGCTTATCCAGGATTTATTAAATATTATTGTTACAGAAACATACCACCATAGATCTATCCACTGGAAGTCTGTTGGTCGTTGCGTGAGTCACGTTGTTTGCATTATGACCACTTCTGAACGAGTTTCGATGAAAGAAAGGTTGAACGGATATAACGATCCTCTCTTTTGTGTTTTTTTAAAATAAGGTCGCATCGAATTAGATGAGAAAACGTGTGTGGTATTCTGAGTGGTGCAATGTGTATCTAAGATTATGACTACATCTCTATATTTGGTGCTTTCACAAGTAAAGAGCTCATAAGTTTAAGCGACCTGAAAACTTAAGCAGAGCATTTAAAGGAATTGCACTCGATAAGGAATGAAGCTGGTTTGAAACATAAAATGGGACGTCACCAACAACCGCGTAGCATCGTTTAGTCTCTTCAGTAATCGTACCGGTTAGAACGTGTAGATTCTGGATACATAACAATTTCCTAAGAGGTTTATGTACGATTGGAAATTAGTGTAGTCAACTATCAAGGACACCACTTCACCATCAGAGAGAGTAGAATTGTGTAAAAATGTGCTATATCCATTAATCATATCCCTTACGGACTAAAATAATTTGGCTGATGTAGCAAGTGTAGTTGCTTATAAAGTATTAACTAACGCATCTAAAGAGTTTATCAATCTAAATCAAAATAATGCTTATTTGGAAGTTTTATCTTACGAATTATTCTGCACATTGCTCTTCCTGGTGCTCCAGATAAAGTGAGAAACTGTCAAAAGACGGAGTATCAGACGAAAAAAATGATCTATAAAGAATTATTCTCACAAATATAGTCAAGTATAAATTATCCTGTCAACGATCGGTTCTGGTTGGAACACAACGACGAGCCATTGTCTGCCGCTCTAAACCTATTCACCGATTATATTCCAGGTGCGAATTTTGCTCGTTCGATGCAAAAGAAATCGAACAGCACCTACACATTCGATTTATGAAACCACAGAAAAGTTCGGATTTATGAAATATGGCCCTCAGTTTCCTTAGATCTCAGCTATCTACCTATTATAGTCAATACGGAAATGAAGCAACTTTTCAAAAATCCATTATAATGATTTATTAAAAGATCAAATTCTATCTTGGCACTTATTTATTTTCATAGAGTTGACCAGCCTCTAAAGATATACAAATTAATACGGAATAGAAATGAAGTAAATCTTCGTGCGTGAGGCGGACTCCCGAATGACATAACTGGTCCATCGCCGTTTTTCACTCGCAGTTGCGATCAGTCTGGTATCCGGAAATGTTGCGCAATATAATAAATTTGATTGATCAGCCGTAAGAGAACATTACTTATAACTTCCTGTCGCTTAATCTTCGATCGTTTCACGTGTTTGTGACTCGGCTCTTTAATTCGACCAATCACGTAAAGTACGATGAACTACGATATTCTTTGCTCTAGTAGACACTTAAATTATTATTTTATAACAATTCTAGAAGGGCGAAACACTCACATTCAATGTAAAGATCATGGATACATTAAAACATTCATAGTTTTAATACTACAAAGAAACACTAACTGGAAGTACGTTCTTCTATACTTTTTACCTTTTTAAACTCGTTTCTATAGTATTTATATTAGTAAGCATTCTGTAAACTAAAAATGTGAAGCATAGTCGAGCAGAAACTATGGATGAGAAACTTCATTTTGTGTTAAAAATCGACATTTTTGGAATTCATCTGTGCATCGACCGGTGTCTGCGAACGAATCCTTATGAGGATATTCAAATAAAATGTGCTGTCGAACAAACAATATTTTCAGGTGCAAACAAGTCGAAAAAGGGAAAACTTAGAAAACACTGAAGGACTAAAATTGTTTGGATTCTGTTAATGGACTAAATATAATTAGTAAACGCAGGCAGTTAGTGTGTCTCATGTTATCGGGAAACTTGCAAACGTTGATTGGGATTCCGAGGGTTGAGCCAATTCGCTCAGATCAGAAACAGGAATGGGGGCCGTTTGAAAATTGCGCTGTACAGGCCCTCTTGAAACTCAAATCACGCGGTTCATGGTCGCATACAATAAAAGATAGAAAATTATGATTATCTCGAGAAAACCATGGAATGGAATAGCATAAAAAGAAGAGAAAGGCATACGAAGGAATCTCATTTATATTTCGTTCCAGGCATTTTCTGCTCGCTGTTAAACTCAAAACACATAAGTACGTTATTTGAAAACGATCGACACTTTTCGCACTTGGCCGACTTTGAACGAGAAATGGCATTTAGAACGGAGATGGTGAGGACAAGAAAATATAAGATAGGTTGGAAATAAGTAGCTCGATGAGAGAGGACATTTTGGGAAAGGACAAGTTGAAGGCGTCATGCGAGATAATTGTATTATCGATTTCATTAACGAAAGTTTGCTGGTTATTTCGGTCAAGAGAAGTTTCACTTGAATGTATTATAATGCTTAAAGAAATTATAAAACCATTATCACCGAAATAGTCTCTATTAATAATTTACAAAAAATGTTTTTACTATAACGTTATTTTCCACATCTACAAAATTTACGATTTAAAACGTAAAAATACAGTTCGAGTTATAAATTGGAACAGCTATCTCGGAAACTACAGGAATATAATATGGATCACACGCGGGAGTCGCATATCTAATTATGTATAGAAATTTTGATAGGTATATGGGTTTTATCTAGAAACCCATCTTAGAATAGTCCGGTAGACTTCTGTTTATAAAAGTTATTCCAGTTATTTTCACTTAAGTGATCTGTAGAACATTAAAAGCAGATTTCCACAAGCCTATTTTTTAAGATATTACCACCTATCTGTGACGCCTCATAGTAAATGGAAATCCGTGGAAACGAGTATGAAATGAATAGCATATGTTTGCGATCGACAATGCGAACTGCGAAGTCACTTGATGTTAGTGGTTGCATTTTGAAGGTTTCAGGGTTAATACTACACTGTGAGTAGGCAAAATAGAGAGAAATAAGTCGTTGGAGATGAAGTCAGTGCTCCTGAAGGCACGCTCTGAAGCATTCTTGAAGTGCTCCTAGCGCTTTTCAAGGAGACAGTTCGTTGGCATGCAACATATAGAAATATAGGCATCTGCGATATTACATTATAAAATGCGTATCAGCTAAGAAGAGAGCGCCGGTTAGAATCGGGAACTATAAGATACTAGTTACGCGAAAAGAAAGACTATCAACTGCAACAACACGGCATTAGATCGTATTTAATCGAATTGTGTCAAACCACGAAAGGGTACGGCTCAACTCTTTTACTAGATGAGTTGCTTATGTCTTTTGTCTTTCAGAGACAATTAGATATATTTGCAAAGAATATAAGCATAACACTCGGATCGGAAGAAGTGCATCGTCAACACAATTACATTAGTAGTGGGTGTTGATTTATTGATTTTTGATCGTTGTCTCTGTTTCTTTCTCTCAGACCTAATTTTGCATCGATTGCAATTTTTTCAGTTTCGAAATAGCTATATAAATTTTAAAGAAGATTACCTTATTTATGACTGCCACACCTTCATGACTTGACCCAGATTGTTAGTTCTGTTGGCAGTACATTTTAAAATCCAAATCCAAAGATTTCGAAGACAACTATCTTTCGAATATTCTTAAATAGTGCTTTTCACATTTATGATGTAGATGGAGCAATTGGGGAGACTAGTTGGCTAGTTTAGGATTGTAAGCGATCTGTCGAATACAATAAAACTACCAAAAAATGTATGGAAAACAATAAACAGACTGAATGGAGCAAAAGGTTAAAAAATGAAAATATGTTTTTAATTGTAGAGCTTATTCATAGCTTTTATGCACTACTTTAAATATTTCGATACATTTGTCAGCATAAGTCAAACTATATCTGTCATCCGAGTGAAACTGACACCTTATTTCAGGGTCTTTATTATTCCTATTATAAGACTATTATAAATGCACCCTCATTTATAAGTGGTCTCTACCAAATAACTCATGACAATGTGACGGAGTACGGACATACGATTAACACCCTTAAAAGGTTCAATCTTTATCCAGAGGTAATATATTTAATTCTACGAGTAGTACATTTCTGTTAACACTTAATGATGGATCTTATTCTCTTTTATGATTATATGATTCTTAGCCAATGCGAGTCCTTTTGCTCACCAATCGATAGAAATATCTTCATCTAGACGATGTTGGTATGGTATATTATCCAAAATCTACATTAGGTGTCAGTTCTATTCAGGTGTACCTCTCATTTGCCTACCGACAGTTTAAAGCAGTTGTTGCTGCACTTGATTGGAAAGCTGAAAATTGCTGGCAGGTTAATAGAGGAGATGGATTATCACCTGTCCAAAGTTGCGAAGGTAAGGAGGTTTGAAGGAGAATCACTAAAGTGTGGAAATAAGAAAGAAGCGTCATCAAAAGGAGTTCGCAAAAAAGTGAGAGTAAGAAAGTGGAATGAATTAAGTATTCAGGTATCGGCAATTCCCATTATTTCTATATAAACAATGTTTTCGCACTTGCGGGTACAACTGCTGGTTGGTTATTTGTAATGGGAGCTCTGGTCAGGTATAAAAAAAGCTTTTCTAGTCACTTGTAATTTGAGTTATGGAATTATCTCGCGGTAATAGGCACATTCCTCAGAACGTTAATGAAAGTCTTAGAATGACAGGCTGTTCACTATTGATATGATGCTCATACAGCTATATTATGTGAATAGTCAGGCTCATATAAGGAGTGGCCATAATTAAATTAGATGAAACGAATCTTCCTTTTCTACTAAAAGAATTTGTCGCATATTATAAACATAATTTCGCACTTTTCATAGATTTATCATTTTAGTGATAGTCTTTTTGGTGGCCTCCTCTCAGTGGCTTCTTTTGCTTTCAATCATGGAGAAGCAACGAGGGTTCAGTGGACACCACCTCTTAGAGAGTCATTTGCATTTCCCTTAATATTAGGACAAATATCAGTGGTCACTTATATTCTCAAGTAAGCTCATGTAACCAGTCCTTTTTTATAAATTAACTTAAAAAGAAATCAGCCTTGTAAAATTGTCTGAAAATAGCTTTCATTGTCGTGATGTAATGGTAGGCAAAGTTTTCAAGGCTACAAAGGTTATAAACAAAGGAATTTAAATTCTTGATTGGTCTTCTCGTAATTTTATTAAACTGGAATTTAAAAAGACAGAACGAGAAAATTATTGCTTAACTATAAGCAAATTACTATAATAAGTAGTTGTTCTTGATTCCATAAATGGTACACAGTCCAGTTTTATTTAATGGTTATTTGCTCACCTATCTATGGGTCAAAACTTGAAAGCACAAAGATTGGAGCGCTAGATGTGTAGCCACTGGAACAGCTAGTTAATAGCCATGGCGACCTCATCTTCCAAAGCGGTAATGGCATCGGAACAGGAAAGGATTGATAAACAGTTAACGTCCAGGCTTAGCGATTTTTGCCGATTCTATACTAAACATCTCTATATCCATGAAACTATAAAGTAGAAAAAGCTATTTTAATAGTAGAATGAACTATTTTAAAAAATATCTTAGTGATTATTACCAGCATTTAGGAAATTAATCATAGGAAATTTTATATTGGATTGGAAAGCAGTCGACGAATTCGTCCAAAACAATGGGACACTGCTCTACTACTGCTTTAGTTGAGTGGATCTATTGTTTTAATTCTACGTATTCAGTCCTGAGAAGATCTCGAGATGTTTCCAGAAGTATTCGGAGTGTGAGGGCAGGTGGTGATGGTATTTCGAAATCCATATATTTAGTAGACGGATTCTTCGCATCCGTTGCGATGTAATTGGAATTAAAGTATCTACGGCGAGGTCGTCCTGAAGCATGGTTCTGACTAATAGAAGCACGTCTTCGAGAGCCTTCCTCTGTTCTAAGACACTAAAAAGACCGGGACGGAAATGAGGGTTTAATATGTACCAATTTTGATTTATGGATCCTACAACAGATTGTTCACGATGTTGAGTCGCGTGTGGTAACTACTAGGCATTGGTTGCAGTCGTGCTTTCTGCTTGGTGTGAGCTGTCTCTTCTTCCGAAGACGATGTTTAAGTACTGATTCAACATCGAACTTGACAACTTTGTTGTAGATGCGTACTTCATAGACCTCTTTTGACCTACTAGATTCAACGAAGTTAATTGTGGTTTTTGTCTCTTAATTTTACCGAAATACTAACTAGAGCATAACATTACTTAAAGTATAATACTAGGAAAAGCTTATAATTCTAACCCTAGAAATACATTTTAATTTCGAAAGCTATATGTTGGGAAAATACAAATTGTAGGAAGAGTTCTTTGAAAATCATGAGTTTAGTTACATAATTTATTCTACAAATAAGGTGCTGAATTAAACTTGGGACAGTTTTATGCATCAAGGGTGTTCTGAAATAAAACGTTTATGGATTTTTGACCCGTAATGTAAATATCTGAGACAATAAAATTCAAATCCAGTAATATTTTCTTAATAATAATGGCATATTTTCATGAATGTTTCAGAAACAAACGTTCTGGTTATTTTTACTCGTTGCTCATGTCATTCTTCGCGACAAATTCTATGCTTTTTTGGCAGTTCTCTCAATTCGCCTATTTTACGCAACTCAGCTCCCTTTTTATTGTGTATATCTTTGACTACATACCATTTTCGACCATGAAGACCCTTGCTTTAGGTCATTTGGTTAGTACTTCTTTAATATTATAGTTTTAAAGCATGTGTATTTAGAAAATATACAATTACTTGTGTCGCATTGTTTTACCGTATAAAAATCATTTTTAGTCGTCATTTCTCATATCATTCATTCTGTTGTTCGGAAATGAAATGCTGCTAACATCTGTTTACTTCCCTGGGATTCTAGCTTTGATGGTAAGTGGTTTATGGCATAAAAATGAAACCATGGAACAGAGACTGGACAGGAATTTCCGATTTCTATGCTAATGTGAAATTAAGAAATAATTAATGAGAAGATGATCGAATTCTTATATTCCTTTCAGATCATTTTATTCTGCGATTCTGTACTTAATAGAATAACTTTCCGTCCCTTTTACATATTCTTCACTTCCGCCCTTTTTATTGGATCAACTTTAGGACTAAAATTGCTGATTTCTAGAGCTTTGCAGGTGGAAGATGATGTAAGTCATAGCATACTTTTCAGTCATATATTTAGTTAATGGAAATTTTAAAATTTAGGCTCACATATTTGATATCTTAAAGTCCAAATTTACTGATTATGCCAATTTCCATACTAGACTTTATACCTGTTCTGCAGAATTCGATTTTATTCCAGCAGAGGTTTGTTTTTTTGCAAAATTAAATAAATTAGTAAATATTTGGTCTTTTATATCTATCTACGAAATATGAAGTTCGTTGAAATATTTCGCGTTCTCTATGATTAAGATTTATACAAATTAAATGTAGACGCAATTTGTTGAAGCTAGCTTCAAATTAATTTTGCTTACAGCATCTGAATTATTAAAGAGTGCTAAAATTATAATGTCCTTTTCTTTTCTTTGCACCATATACCGACAAGCGATCTTACAAGGCTTAGCGTCTAATAAAATAAGCATTTCCCCTTTAATTCCCATATATTGTTAATGTTTATAATCCAGACTATCAAAAAACTCAGCTACACCCTCCTTATACCTGCTGCTCTTTTTGGAATTATTCTATTCCTAGTGTCCTTTTTAGTTTGTGAATGGAAGGGAGTTCTGTGGAGACGAGGACGAAAGGGATATGAGCATTCAGAGGTAGGTAAAAAAATTGAATAAGAAGCTGAATAAATTTAGTAGGAAAATAAAAAAGTACATGAAAAGCACCTTATAATCTTTTAATTCCAGGTTTTCTACAATGTTGTCCAACTTATTTGCTACACTATAATGGCTGTTCTTATTATGAGGCTGAAACTTTTCTTTACTCCACACCTTTGTGTTTGTTCTGCACTCTTGATTAATAATAAGGTAGGTCATTGAATACTAATAGTCTGATTATTTAGTGTAAATTATTAAGAATCTTCAATTTTTGCAGATTTTTTGTCTCTAAGTACTCAAATAAAATATCTGGGTATTTAATTATTACATATTTTATCCAGTATATAAGTAGTGATAACAGAATTGTATACGAATAATAAGAAATACCAATATTTACTTGATCCTAAAGAATAGTAATTTCAGTTAACAGATTTTTTTCGACATCTTCAACATATAAACCTTCCCAAGGAGCGAAAAATTTATCCCAGTGTTTTAAACTTCACAACTTACTTGGATCTAAGAATAATTTACTATTATTTAGTGCGATACACTTAAAATGCAACAAGTGACCTCTGTGCAAACAATATATTCTATGAGACAACAAAAATATCTTTATATTCCAACTTTGAATATTTTTCAGGAAAAAGACCTCTGTTCATCTAATTTAGTAAATAATGTTCGGATACTTTTGCTGTAATTAACAAATTTTCCCGTACAGATCGGTACCGCCTAGTCGCTACTGTTTAACCTTATTAGTGGTCTTAACGCCATTGTAGGACCATAATTATTCGTTGATGACACTTACTTTGTTCACGGATCTTCCTTAGATATAGTTATTCTGTCGGTCGATTATCTACCTTTACTTGTTGTACCGGTTCTCCTTAATAATAATAGTAATTTATAGATTTCTACGATTAAATTATTTAAACTAATACAGTCAAGCAATATTGCTTTGATAATTTGGGGGCTAATGGTTCACAAATTTGGAACGATGCATTTATTTTATAGGAGGCAATTTAAATCCCCACTTTAAACGCTTTAAGCATTATTATGTAGCACGTTTAACTAATTGTAAAATAAGAAATAGAAGTGAAATCTATTCCGCAAAGCGTCGTCCACTTCTATGTATACATTCGAATATTAAGCTTCTCGAATCCACCGGCCTTCAACTGAACAGAACAGCTCATCTTGCCCTCGTGGGCTTATTGCTTGCCGGAATGGCACATCAAGGTTCGCTCGTTCATATCAATATGCACCACACTTCTATAAAACACTTTTTTTCAGTTGTTGGATAATTTTGCCTAGTGTTTTGATTTAATAGATATTTTGTACCTTGATTAAATAGGAACTTCGTCATTCAAAGTTAAACACTTGCCGATAAACAAGCTAATTATAAATATTTAAGAAATATGTTCTAATAGTTTTTTTTGTTTGTTTATCAGTATTAATCTGTTCTGATGTTTTAGGTAAAGTAAACATCAATAAGCAATTATCAATTCGTGGAGAGTATAGTAATCCAGAACAAGAAAAACTCTTTGACTGGATAGTGAAGGAGACGGAACACAGTGTGTAGTACTTAATTAGTTAATCTTTATGTTTAGAAGAACAGGACAACTAGTAAATTGGATAGAAATATGGAAAATCTTATCTTTACAAAGTAGATGCGCCGAAATTTAGATTTATTTATGAAATTCGTATGTATTCTAAGTGTAATATAATCGTACACTTTTAAGAAGAAGGGTTTTTTTAAATTTTAAAACAAAAAATATTATTAACTACTCGTCAGTGTATTCAATCATGGGAACCGTATTTGTAGACGCCGTGTTTGCTGGCACTATGCCAGTGATGGCAAACGTAAAACTGTCAACTAGCCGACCTATAGTTAACCATCCACATTATGAAGATGTAGGCATTAGGTACGTGAAGAGAACCTTTAGAATTTACTACTAATATTTTTGTAATATGAGTCTTGGCTTATCAATTATGTTTTTAGATTTGTGTTCCTAATGGAAATTGGCATTTTCTATAGATTGATATAACACTTAAATTTTTGTATCTATTGTATATATTGAGAAATATTTTTAAACAATTATGATCTTTTCAGAGAACGAACGCTTAAAGTGTATTCGATGTTCAGCAAGAAGCCAATAGAAGATGTGCATCGAACACTCAAGGAAATGGGAGTGAACTACTTTGTTTTCCAGCTGTTTAACTGTGCTCCAGACGTCAAGAGGTACAGTACACAATGTGTAGAATTAAAAAATATATATGATCCATGAAACCACATATGCGAATTTTTAATTAGTCTAGTTGATTTATTTGCATATAGAAAATTTAAATATTTAGTAGTGCTTAAAGTCATCTTATTTAGAGTTTTCATATTTATTCTCTCGTTGAAATAGAGGTGCTGCATTATTTTATTTTGATAGCATACGTTTTCCGAGAAATTCTATACATTTTCTCATCCATGGCACTGGAATTAATTGGTTGATCTAGTTCTTCACAATGATAACATGACGTTTTCTTCGCCGTGTTCGGAGTGGGAACTTTATGTCCACAACAAAATCAGGGACTAATTTGAGAGTAAATCTATGAAATATGATCTATTCATTATAAGAAATATATAGATTCGTTAATTTAGAAAACATCCAACTAGTCGATGGACATCCGATTTTCGTGTTACTTAACAGTGAGCATTAGTTCCAAGTTAAGAATCAAAAGGTTCTTTGCAAAACAATGTTCATTTCTATATATTTGACAATGTTTGATAGTGGGAACAATATAATTTATGTTTATAATAATTTGCACTACCTGTTGAATACCACTACCATCGAGACGGATCTGTACGTGATAAATGTATCATCATTTCATCTTCCTAATCTTTAGTACATTTTGATTAACTGACTTTAGCGTTTTTTTTACAATTCTTAAAAATTTTTTAAACATTTGGGAGCTCTTTTTCGGATGGTAAATTGTTGTTGTTTATTTTGTTCTGAAAACTTCTTTTGGTTAACGATCTTAGCTGATCTTGATAAATGATTTTCCACATGGTTTTCACGAAATTATTTATATAATAATGTGGATTAAAAATTCTAAAATATTCAAAAATATGCATTCCTTACAAAAATAAATGTATTAACTTAATAATCCAATTAGTTATATCGGTTACAGACCCTATTGCGCCTATCGCGGGATGTGGGATGAGGAAGACCCATCGAATAAACACAAAATATCACTCTGTGATCTCTACGCTCAGGCAGTTCACAGCAGAAATGAGGAAGTTATCAAGCCATTCCGGATGGTGTACAATGCCAATGGAAACTATATTGTGCTACAGGTTTAGGCGCAAACTGAAACCAGCCACTAACTCATGTTTTCCCAGTTTGTATCCTGAAGATTTGTTTTCCAATTTTCTTTTAGTTACTGCCTAATTGTGAGCTACAATACTTGGAAAATATAGTTCTAAGTTTTGAAGTCTATGCTCATTCGCACATGTCCTAACTAATCAAATTGAGTTAAAACGCATAATTCTAAAAGTCTTTGGCTTTCGACTAACTTTGGTCTTAAACAGGAAACTGTATTTTTAACAAATTTTAGTGGTTCATAGTGTAGTTGTAAGCCTTAATACACTTCTAAATAAAAACTAATTAGAAGGCATAAACTATTGCGCTGTATTATGAAGATTTTGAGTTTATTTTTATAACTACCAGTTAGGGATCCTCAAGAGAGGATTAAATTCATTGGCAACAAAGTTTGAATCCGCTTGATCTACGTGAATCAAAAATCCCAATTTAGCACGTTTCTGTTATAATAGTTCATGAGCATGCACATGCATCTAAATAGAGAGATCCATGGAAGTGTTATGACTTTCTCTATTACATTCCTAAAAAATGTGATTCGTACGGTTTTCTCTCAGCATAATGATTCATCTTTCTCGTTATGCACAGTTACTGTTGTACTTAGTTCTAATCATCTTAATAAAATACATTTATAAATAAGATTGATAGCCATTCGTAAAAGTGAGAGTTCTAGTGTTCTGTATTTCCTCTTCATTCATCTTATCCTATGGTTTTTTGGTTGCGATTGACCTTGAGATCGAAGTGTTTTTGTATCTATTTGAGAAGTTTTCGATTGATTTCAGTCATGAGTATCCATGTAAGTGAGTCTTTTTGGGTCAAGGTTATAGCTTTGAAAACAATATTGTTTATTTTCAAATTCACTTGGTTATTTCCACCCTTAATTGTTAGTAAATCTAAAACGAATTACGAGAAGTTTTTGATTATAAAGTTCTTTGCCACTGAACTATTACTATTCGTATCTAATAAACACTCGTTGACAAACTAATCATAGAGCAAAACACTTAAGTGATAATGAAATCTGTTATGACGTGTAAATTTTGATCTACATTTGTGAAAAGGAGAGAGATCACCGAGTTTTATACTACCATCGCGCTGAGAAACTTGTATTATTTATTGTTTCCTATTAGGTGTCACATTGAGACGACATCTACTTTTTTTTAGCGTACGAAGTAGAAACGAATCTGAAATCATGATTACGTGCAATGGATGGTTTAATGGTGTGATTCTATAAGAAACTGGATATAAAGTATCTAAAATGTCCATTATTTTTATCAACAAGCTAATATGCATTTAATAAATCAAAACAAAATAAATTATGTACTTTTCAGCAATATATGATTCGATGTACTTTGTGTGTAGTTACGAATTTGTTAGCTCTTAATAGAAGTTTCTGGACTCAAAGTATTCGTATATTATTTGCTGCACTATTTTGCAGCAATTAACTACATTCCGCATTTTGCACTTTCACAAAGTGTGACGTGGTACTGTAATCGAACAAACTTTAAGCGGTAGGTGAATTATCTTCTTCATCTTTTCGCATGTGCTGTTTTCTAGTGAAGATAATAAGATACATGAGCTTACAAATATTTTGTACTTGATTCTTAATTACTATTACTTTGTTTGTATCTGCAGTTTTAATGAGTTAACATATTGTGTCATATAATCAGCATCAGAATTCTATAGTACATATGATATCACACGAATTCACTTACAAGTAGTTAGTGTTGGATTAATTTAAATAATATTTAATGCTTATAAAACGATGATTTGATCTCTACAGAAATAAAATGATCAGAACATGTGTTCGAAAATCGAGAGTTGTTCTGAGTTTTCTCCTACGCGTACCTGGCGCGCCCGTCCAAGGTCGCTTACTCCACCATACGCAACTATCACTACCGGCAGAACTAACCAAAGTTTAATTTGTTTCAATTAATGTGATTTCGATACTTATATATATATATATATATATATACTTATTTATTTGTATTATTTTCGAAGCCAGAAACGCGATTATTTAGTTTCATCTGGTGTAGATGCCTTTATAATAGAACTGAAACGTTACTTTCATGTTCCCTTTTTATTTTACAGCCATAGCTTCATTGTATGTTAATTATCACTTGTATGCAAATGTATCTAGTATTGTTTTCATAAAAGTTTAATGAGGAATTAAAACCAATATTAGCTTACTCTCCTTTTCTTTCGTTTAGTTCCTAGTCTTAATTAACTTCTAAAGCTTAAACTAAGTCTAATATATTTATTCTACTGTAAAATATTGCAAATTCACTCAGCTGTGTTGTTAAGATTCTTAGGTAGCCTGTTAATAGGCATTTATAAAACCGTGTAGGACGATTTTTAAAGTCATGTTTTCTGAGATCGTTATTTAATCCTATTATAGGCTGTGCTAGGACACGAACACAACTCAGAACTGTGTAACACATTTTCTCCGTAACCACTATCTATAACTACCGCAATTAATGTAATAATTAATATAGGTCGTGAAAAAAGAGTAATCTGGCTTTGATGGTGTGGTATTTAATTATAACCACCACTGCTTAAGCGGTACCATCAAAAATGCGATTTGAACCCAAACTGGTGAAAGAACCGTAACGATTTCCACTAATGATGGTTGCTTTATATTCGGCGCATTTAACCGTTAAATTCCCGGTTTTCATCAATACGCCATATATTTTGTGACTTTTTTATTCCAAAAAGATTCCAAGCTTCTTCTGCAAATACAATGAAACAAAGCAATTTATTGAGTGAAATATGTGACTTTTTAGTTTTTGTTGCAGCTATGACCACAGCTACTGTAACATATCATGAGTTGCCTCCGCTAACTAGTTGGGCCCAAGATGAGCAGAACCAAGCCGGTCCTTCACCTAGTCAAGTGCAGATGGGTAGGACACTTGGGTATCCAATGGGAAACAGCAGTTTCGGAATACATGGAGGATATCCAGGTGTGATCACCATCAAGTTTTCCATTACATTGCTTTTTTTCTTATTCTAGACACAGAAGAAGACATTAAATGGTCTCACTTTGTCAAACCGGGAGTATTTGAGCAGCAATTCAGCCAAACAAATGTGCAGGTAATTATGTTTTAAATTTTTTAAGATACTATATCATCAAATAGTGGTTTGTATTTACATGTTAGTATTGCAATATTTTGTTGAGATTGCTGCAAAATACACCGTTTGATCTACTTATTGGTGTCTTGTCTGGTTAGTGGTCTTTCATTGCTTAAATTGTTCCGCAGAGAATATCTGATTGTCGGTTCGCAATTCTATAATAGATAGCGAGTGACCGTGAGCGTTTCGCTTTCTTATGCTAGCAAGGTCAACAGTGACTATGGGAAATAACAAAAACAACCATTTAAAACAGACTGAGATGCTTCTTTGGGTAAAGTGCCAACTTGTTTCTAAATGACAATTGGCTCTTAAATTGTATCAATATTGAAATGCTGGCCATTATCAACCAACTATAATAAATCATTAACGTATATGTTTTATTAATTATATACTAAATTTTCTGTATGGTTAGTCTATACGATGGTCTAAACAATTAACAAGTGAGCACTAATTGCTGTACAGCAAAAGTCACTAAGAAATGTTCTTTCATTTGAGGAAATAAGCAACGTGGTTCTTTCTGTGACTTTTTATAAAATATCTCACATTTTCCCTGTAAGCTTACAGCCTCCCCACAAGAAAGTGCGTTCTTCAAAATGTCGGGCTCCTGCGCTCGCAGTCCCTAGCGAGGAACTCTGTTTGGTATGCGGAGACAAGGCTTCTGGATATCATTATAACGCACTCACCTGTGAAGGTTGTAAAGGTGAATTACTATTTAATTAGTTTATTCGTTCTTTAAATAGTTTCTTTCTTACCACAATTATTTTGAGATCTTAGCACTTGATATCATTTGCTTCATCTATCAGATAGAATTATTCTTAAATATATGCAGGCTTTTTTCGTCGCTCAATAACGAGAAAAGCTGTTTACTACTGTAAATTTGGTCAGACTTGTGACATTGATATGTATATGAGAAGAAAATGTCAGCACTGCCGATTAGACAAATGTTTACGGATTGGGATGAGAGCGGAGTGTAAACCTTTACATCTTTTTCTATTGTTCTGAACTAAGTTTTATATATTTATTTCTATGTCAACCTCAATTTTCACATTCTGTGTTTATGATTATTAAAATATTTATGACTTTGTTATGTTTCAGTGGTTATACCAGAGGAACAGTGTCGCATGAAAAGAGAGGCCAAGATGAGGCAACGAACAGCTACTCGCGATTCAATGAATTCTTGTGAATCATCATCTTCAGAAACAACAAACGAAAGAAGCCCGTTGGTGACAAGTACTGAAACAGAATTGCCAATAGAAACCACTGAACTCATATCACGCGTCGCCACAATGGAGCGTCAGTTCGCAACACTTAGTGACGAGGCCATGGCGTCTCTTTCGGTGAGTTGACCTTGTACTTAATATTTTTTTACTACTTATAGCAATTTTATCGTTAAGAGTGATAGTTAACCAAATTCTGTGTTATTTGTGTTAGACAACATGTACTTAACACATGTCATGTTTTGAAGATTCACTTTGAGTACTAAATTCAAAGAAAAGTTTATTTTATTTATTTTAGATCCATTTCATGCCAGCTTCTTCATCTTCCTTTCAACATTTGGCAGAATTGACAATTCTAGAAGCGCAGCAAGTGCATGAATTCGTTCGTCAATTACCTGGCTTCATGCGTTTAAGTGAAGAGGATAGAAAAACGCTGCAAAAAGTAATTTTATAAGTACTTTGAAAAAAAAACCAAAAAAAAAACAATGATTCGATTAATAAAGCATTTTTTGACTTTACTTCAAACCCATTATTGTTTGTCAAAATTCGGATTAACCGAACGTTTCAGTTCTTCCAGATATATGTGAAGAATACAACATTCTATAACCAGTAAAATTAAAACCAGTTGTTCGTAAAGTTTTAAATGTTTTGCAGCTTACATTCCACCTCTGCTTAGTACTAGTTGATAACAACCATACTTTCAGATTTAAAATTCTCTGTCATGAATAGTAGTATTTTTTTGCTCAATTAAAAAAAAATAATATTATAAAGTGACGTTGATTAGTCGGCCTTATTTGAATTAGAATAAAGAGTGTTCACCATTACATACTCTACAGATGTCATGAAAGCATGGAAAATTCTTGATTTGAAAAAGTAATTATTTTAATCATTGCTTTCAGGCGTGTAAGTCTGAAATTTTAATGTTGCGGACGGCCCGAAAATACGATTCTACGGATGGATGCTTGGTTTTCGGAAACGAAAAACAACCTTTTAGGTATACGTTAACATATTTCGCATTTTATTATATGAGAATATAAAGCACCAGTGGTGGTAAAATAAATTTCGTAACCATCTAAAACTTGAACTATTTTATTCTTTAGAAAAATAACGCAATTCAAACTTTATTTCCCGAGAACAGTATTGGATTCCAGATTTGACCTACAGAAATATGCAATGGCGGGTATGGCACAATTAGCCGAAGCTGTATTTGAATTCGCAAGGAGTTTATCTAAATTGGCGCCAGATATAAACGAGTTTGCACTTCTAGAAGCAATCGCTATATTCTCAGGTAAAATATGGATTTTGATGGAAGGAAGATTGTTTAGAAATAAAGATTTTGTAGAAAGGAACGCTAGATTTTTAGACCGTCCAGGCCTACTAGAGCCTAAAGTCGTAGAAGAGATCCAAGAAGTATATACAGCTGCACTTCAACAATACATTGACGCCAAAAGGCCAAAAAACAGAACTATGTTCGCTCGTCTACTAATGAAGCTTACTGATCTCAGGGGATTAAATACTGAACAGGTGAATGGCGTAATCTAGTTGTTTGTAGATATCTCCTGTAATAGTTTTTCAAACAAATAGCATTCACAAGTATTTTCAATAATTTCCAGTTTCCTCAATTCTGCATGGCTTACATAAGAATAGTTTGTGCACGTGATGTCTGAGTAAAGTAAATCTACGATGCCAAGTTTTATAGGCAAAGTTTGAAATAGTCCAAATTAGTGGATTGTGTTCAGTTGTTTGTCCGCAACTAAACGTTTGATCCCATATGAATTACGATTCGATCAGAGTAGCATTCGATCATTTTGCATGCATCCCTAAACTTGATGTGAAATGATCGAAACGAATTGGGATCGCAATTCCCATATTTGTGTGCTATCTCGTAGCACTAAATGTGAGTTGAATCCACTATCACGGAAATGTGTTGTTGTTTTTCGAAAATAATATTCAGAATTTTATTTTGCTGCGTGTCTTATTAGTTTGGTATTATAGGTAAAGAACTGGAAGATGGGAGACATCAAATAAAAAAGAAGCATATGAGTGGATTTTGTTGAATTATAAGTGTTTAGTTGGAAATTATATTAGCTGAATCCACATTGGGTTTTGCAGTTTACAACAGAGAGATAAAATAACATATTTACTCAGTGAAGATCATATACGCTTTATAAATGTTTTTAGGGGGTATCAACAACGAGTGAAAAGATAATTATGCAGGCTTGTATTATTAGTGTTTGAAGTGATTGTTTACATAAAGTGGAACTAGGATATGCACCGTGATTCTAGGGCGATACCCAGTTTTCACTGAGTGATTACGATATCAGCTCCTTCATGGATGTCAAACCTGAGAAGACGTGTATTGATCAGGTGATGGTGCGTCCCGAACCTAACGTGTACTATTCTTCATATCCCCTGCCTTAATTTTAATCTAATTACTCAAATTTAGATATCTCTGTCAGAATCGAAATCTTAGATGATTTTTGATACGCTCGTAGGTTAGAGTAAGGACAAGTATTTCGAATGACATAGATGTCAGTACAACATGTACCTAATGTATGCTACTATGCATGTTTTTTACAAATGTATGTAACATAGTCATATTGTAATGTGATACTTATTAGATCTAGATCTCGTTTTTCCCGTAACTTTTTTGACCTTCAGCAACTATGCAACTGATACAGGTGTAACTATTTGAGACCTTGACCGGTGTATCAATAGCATTTTCAAAGGAATTCTTTAATTGAAATAAATGAAATTTTGAAAAGTAAAACTTATATCACTGTACCACCATTATTTAACGATATGAATAATAATTTTTGTATTAAAAACACAGGTAACTCATTACAAAAAATAAACCACAACTCCTATTTGTTTAAATCTAAACTAAAAGCCGTTCAAAAGAATCACACCTATCATAAAAATAGTGAGGGCTTAGGATCTTTGCTATAAAGGCTAGTTGCCAGATTTGTAAGAAATTGAGAGATTCCTCATGTTATCCTTAGTGATATTATGTATGATAACTCCCATGTAACTAAGGGATTGTTTCATGTAATTTTGGAACAAATCGAAATTTATGAAATCATACTACCTATGGGGCTTGGAAGTAATACTGACAGACATACGGTGGCGCTCAGAATTACTAGTAATAAATTGCATCGAGGGCACATAAGTGAACTATCGATTGTAACTCACTTGTGAATGATCTACTTTGTATTCTAATTAAAGATTCAGTTTCAGCATCAAAATTGCGGTTCTTCCCTGTATAATTTCCTTAGTTCTATTCAAAATTGACTTTTGATGAGAAAACGAATATCTCAGATTCGCGGAATCATTATAGGTAATATAAGTAGATCACAAAAGGCGTAAATCATTTAGTAATATGGTTACTATTCTATAGTCCATTTTTTCTTGATGAATTGTAGTACTTTTTACTTCCATGCTCTGTTAGGAGTCACCAAAGTCGGGCCCACCAAAAGGCAGTATTACTTTATGTTGAATTTTGGAAAAATTACAACCCAAAAACGAAGGTTTTATTTATTTATTTTGTTACCTATCGCTTCTCTATTGATCCAACAAGTCCTGTGATGGCCTAGTGGTGTAGGTCATACGAAGTGGAATTTGCAGCGAAGGATCGGTTCCATTCGAGAACCAAAAGGCGACTCCGTTTCTTTCTCCTTCTTCTTGCCAAACTCGTCCGATGGATAACTGTTCAACAATCGTCATCCAAAATAGCTGTTTGTGAGTGAGGAGAGTTGGTTAAACATGCGAAGTGTTTCAGTTAGGAGGTAAAGAAATTCCCTCGCATAAGAACAGTCTTTCTGTGACGAGTGCAAAACGATAGCCTAAGAGCATAGGAACAAAGCGCGTTATTCGCCCAACATGCATAGCTTACTCTGACTGATTTTATACAAAAATAAATAGAAATTCATACAACACTAATCATTTACTGACTGCGCCAGGTGCTGTCGTGGCCTAGTGGAAGTCGCTGAGGCGTAGGGTGTGGTGGTCGAGTTGTCGATCCCCGCCGGTCCCATTTTGATCTTCTCATATTGAGTAATAGCTGATTATTTATTGTGCGTATGTACAAACCAGGCTGAGGTACGGAATAGGTTGACGTGGGGGTTTCGGCTATTCGCGAGTCAAACCGCAGTCAACCGATACAGCGGTAAGTTTCAGTGCACTTCGACTGTGAGTTTGGAAGACTCCGAGGAAAGTAAGTTTATTGGGGAGTTTTTCTTTCTATTTGTTAGGGCTTCCTTGAGCCAGGGTATTTGCCTCAGTGCTCTGAAGAGCCGGGGCTTTGCCTCAGTGCTCTGAAGAGACGGGGCTTTGCCTCAGTGCTCTGAAGAGACGGGGCTTTGCCTCAGTGCTCTTTTCCCACCTCCCGTTCGGGAGGAGAGTGTTATAATTTTGGACGCTTCTGAAGCGTTTGGCACTTAGGTGCTGAACGACTTCAGGAGCCTTTTGGCACCCAGGTGCCAAATATTAATAGTAAGGGGAGGTCATACCAAATTTTTCAACATTCTAAAGTAAACTAATCAGTTACATTAATTTATATATAGATAAAACCTTAGCTACCTCTAGGCTAAGGTCTCCAAAAATAGGAAGGATACTACCCCAACCCTTAAAGGGTATAGGGTAGTATTCCCTCCAAAAGACCATATCCTACCTTTCCCATCCGGAAGGTAGTTCTGGTCGTGTCCAGCCACTCGTTGTGAGTTGCTTTCGAAGGGCATTTGAAGCCCGAAGAAACTAGAAAATTGAAAAATATAAACACTTTTCGGTTTCCGTACCTCTCGCTGGTTCAGTTTTTGCTGTCGGGAGATAAGAGACACAGAGAAAGAAATTTGGGCATAGATTCGTCTTTCCAAGGTTTTTCAGCGTGACCCGATGGGGTCAAAAGGCACCTAGGTGCCTAGATACTTCTGAAGCAATTCAGCACCTAAGTGCCAAACGCTTCAGAAGCGTCCAGAATTATCCCACTCTCCTCCCGAACGGGAGGTGGGAAAAGAGCCCTGAGGCAAAGCCCCGGCTCTTCAGAGCACTGAGGCAAATACCCTGGCTCAAGGAAGCCCTAACAAATAGAGAGAAAAACTCACCGATAAACTTACTTTCCTCGGAGTCTTCCAAACTCACAGTCGAAGTGCACGGAAACCTACTTCAGCTCGGTCGACTGCGGTTTGACTCGCGAATAGCCGAAACCCCCACGTCAACCTATTCCGTACCTCAGCCTGGTTTGTACATACGCACAATAAATAATCAGCTATTACTCAATATGAGAAGATCAAAATGGGACCGGCGGGGATCGACAACTCGACCACCACACCCTACGCCTCGGCGACTACCACTAGGCCACGACAGCACCTGGCGCAGTCAGTAAATGATTAGTGTTGTATGAATTTCTATTTATTTTTGTATAAAATCAGTCAGAGTAAGCTATGCATGTTGGGCGAATAACGCGCTTTGTTCCTATGCTCTTAGGCTATCGTTTTGCACTCGTCACAGAAAGACTGTTCTTATGCGAGGGAATTTCTTTACCTGTTAACTGAAACACTTCGCATGTTTAACCAACTATCCTCACTCACAAACAGCTATTTTGGATGGCAATTGTTGAACAGGTATCCATCGGACGAGGTTGGTAAGAAGACGGGTAAAGAAATGGAGACGTCTCCAAGTCACGGAGAGGAATCGATCCTGCCCTGCTTGCCTGACTTCGTATGACCTACACCACAAGGCCATCACAGGACTTGTCGGATCAATAGAGAAGCGATAGGTGACAAAATATATGAGCCGTTGGTTTATAGGTCATAGCTTTCCGAAAATTCAGCGTTAAATAATTCTGCCCTTTGCTGGACCCTACTTTGGTGACTGCTAACAGAGCATGGAAGTGAAACGTACTACAATTCCTTAAGAAAAAATGGACTATAGAATAGTAACCATATTACTAAATGATTTACGCCTTTTGTGATCTACTTATATTACCTATAATGATTCCGCGAATCTGAGATATTCGTTTTCTCATCAAAAGTCAATTTTGAATAGAACTAAGGAAATTATACAGGGAAGAACCGCAATTTTGATGCTGAAACTGAATCTTTAATTAGAATACAAAGTAGATCATTCACAAGTGAGTTACAATCGATAGTTCACTTATGTGCCCTCGATGCAATTTATTACTAGTAATTCTGAGCGCCACCGTATGTTCTTTTGTATAAACATCGCTTTATTAGAGTCAAAGAATCTGATGTATTCATAGTTTAGTAATTACCTAAATAATTAGTTTCTCAGTGGTATGAAGAAATTACAAATGAGATAAAAAACTCCAAATATTTATCTCTAGAATTTTTGGGAATAACTTGTTATGCGTAATTATAAATATCCAAAACATTTCTCTGAAAACAGAGAAGGAATACGGTTGTCTTCAGAAGAAGTTCTAAGGAAAGTCTTTTTGAAACGGAGTTTATTTAAAATATGCTTAATTGGAATCCACACCATAATTTTTTAATTTAGAAGCAATTTATATAGTATATTGTAGTGAATCATAATGATAAATTTCCACATTTCTTTAAGATTAGAGTGAAAATAATTTTAGGTAGGAGAAACAATTTAGTGCTGTCATAATGGTGAGATTTCCATATATCTAAACTATGGTGGTTTTCTACTATAATATCTGGTAATCATCTATAAGTCGAGAAAATACTTTTTACGTGTTTCTAAGTACAATTCCAATGGAGTTTGTAGAGCTGAAGTGCTCATTGATTCGTGAAAGTAGCTACAGTTTAAAAATTCATTCGAAAGTATTATATTTGGACTTATATTTTTTAATATTGTCTTTGCATATTAATGAATAATTCGGTTACAGCGTGATCCAAGATTGTTTGGATGCGTGAGTGTCAGGGTGAGTTTCAAATAAATTACGAAATAGTGCCTGATTAAATATGTTATCTATGAGTTTAATCTGTCATTATTAGAGGTTTTAGTACACTCTTATGGCCTTTGCTCTAATTGGTGCGATCGACTCTATCCACAAGATCTTTTTGTTTGGAATTGATGTAACAAACTTTGATCTAATTACGATCACTAATTTGCTTACCGTAAGTAAAACAAAATGGCAAATTTTAATTGTAAAGTTTGAATTATAAAGAATAATAGTAACAAATGAAAGAAAAAAGTATGAAATAGTTGTTTCCCAGTTAGTCATCTGGATTTGTGCTTTCGTCGCTGCAATATTTCGCAGTAAATGGTGCGCTTGGTTCGTTATGATTACAACTGTAAGTTGGTTGAGGATCGTGTTTCTAGGAAAGTAGTTCCGCAATATATTCTTTGATAAGTTACAGGGTCTTGTAGCTATCATCGCTTTAATAATGCTCATTGCTACCATTGTTCTCATTGTTAAAACCTACGATTTTGAGGCCTTTAAAGGTTAGGTATTTTATCTACAGATGTCAGTGACTTCCTTTACTACTTTTAAACAAGAATACTTTAAAATACCATTGATGAGTCAGAAGTGAAGAAAAAAAGAGTATAAATAATGTATTTTAGTATAATCCATGATAATATGTTGAATATGATATCATTAAGCTTATTTTTATTCTTTACCCTTAACGATAAGAAAACTTCAGTTACGACAAGTTTTTAAAACGCTGTTAATGATCGAGTATTTAAGTGGATAAATTAAATATGCTGAAATATTTTTATAGGAAAGGTACAAATACCACTTTTTACGGTCCTACTGTATGATAAATTACTTTTCTGATTTAGCATAGTATAACACTTCTAAATACAATATTGTTTAAAATCGAATTTCAGTCCTACATCCACGTCATTCCACTAAATTTTATTCTAACCGGCTTAAAAAGGAAATAGAAAATATATACAGAGGCGATTTACACAAAGACGTTATATTCCATTGTTTCCGTATTGCAGGTATTGCAATTTTAGAACGCAATTTTATGTTTTTACACGAATGAGTTATTTTAGAAGCTATTGATATATTTTAAAAAGGGATAATTTCCAATGAACATTTTTTTGATTTAATTTTAACTGGTATAAAACAATATTGATCACCTTTATTCCAGTAACCGGATTCACCTTTTATTTGGCGTTAACATTGAAAAACGGTTATTCTTATGAGTAATCGATAATGTGACGGTATAATTTATCTACAAACGTTTTTTTTCGTATTTTTTAAATTAAAGAATCAAAGAAGAGACGTGTTTATTGTTCTATAATGCCGGCAGGAACTATCTAGAAAAGCATAGTTGTAGAAAATACATGGGAGTTGTATTTTTTTCCACCTATAAATTATGATTTTAGAGATATAAGCCGAAAACATGCTTATAAATATTAGTATTTTTCTAGCTCTTTCGAAAAACATGTTATTAGTGTTATATTCTATGATTTTGCTCCTATTTGATTTAAATGGCGGCTGCTCAAACTTCATCGGAATACTGTGGCATTAACGTAGTGTGAGTATCGATATCGAAGAAGAAAAAATTCAAGTCATACATAAATAATCGAATATAGGTTGTTCCGTATCTTTTTTTCTAGATTATAATCTTTTGTGGGTGACTGTACGGATTTTCTGCAATTTGAAGAAGAGGATGAATTTAATTACTTTTACTAAAATTATTCCTTACATTGCCTTGTTGAAAGAATGTTATGGGAATGACGTTTAGGTGTCTAAGTACGTTAGCTAAACCGCCATGTAGATTATTTTAACTGAATATAAATATGATAAGAGCTATTTTATTCCGAATAAATAATTTTCTTATGAAATATTTTTCTATTTCATTTGAGGGTCAACAAAGAAAGTTTGAAAGCAAAAACTGCAGAATTTAATAGAGCAAATGTGAACCTTACAGTACCTGGAATCAATTTCAACGTTAATACACTGGTATGTAAAGATTACAACAATGATATAGCAATTAGATGAGATGAATATCTTTCAGTGTTTCTCCGTTTTTGCATCTATCTGGTCTATCACTTTCGGAATTCTCTTTATATTTCTTGGATGGTGGTTCTTATCATTTTTGTGGGTATGTATGAAGTAAAAAAAGTAATATGAAAAATTAGTTATAGAATATTATGTTTAACTAGAATACATTAGAAAAATACAATATAAGTAGTATGAACGTATTATGTTAGGGGAAATTATTTCAAATTATAATAACCTTGATTTTAGATTGTTTCCGGTGTAGTCTTTTTTATGTTTTATTACTTAAGAAATAGAACCGGGATGGTTGTCGTATGTGTATTAAGAGTTAGTTTTGCTATATTAAGGAATTTTCTGTTTTGGTAGCTAACCATTATCATATGCATAATAAATTGCTATTCATTTTTTAGGTTATTTGCATTGTTGGTGTCACTATGTCCCTTATTCTCATGGCTGCTGGTAGTTTTATCACTACGGGTTTTAATCTTTTTTAGTAAAATAAACAGGATATATATTTATTACTTCAGGTAGATCAGCTAACCTCGAAGGAATGCCCACTGCTTGGCAGGATATAACATGGATTCTTCTCAGCTTTTTATTTCGTTTGCTTGACATAACGATTGAAGCAATCGCTTCTCTATGTGCTTATAAGCTATCTAAAGCATAATAAGCAATTATAATTGTTCAGTTGGATCTCTCATCTGTCTTTACATGAATGACCCGTTAAATACATTAATGAAGAGGCAAGTATTTGATGCTAACAATGGAATTATTACGAACTAGTCTATATGGGACTTTCGCCCCTAGTAGTTAGTTTCTATTAATATCACCGCAGGTTTCTGCTCTTTCCAATATTGCATATTTTCATAAAAATATTGACGAACCTCGTCAATCTTATTTACGCCCTGTATCCCGATACAGGATTACTATTTTTGCATTAGAGCTTATGTGATAACTTCATAGCATTCTGCATATTTTACTAATGACCTCTGACGGTCGTTACTGAACATCTAAAACAAAATTTGAAATACAATAATTAGAACTCAACGTTTCATTACTACGAGCTAACATGTACCACTAGTCGAGCAGTTGATGTAATTATTTACACGATAAGATGAAGATGATACATGGATATATGAAATTCGAAAGGAAAATCAATATAGGAAACATGAATATAATTTACAGAATTTTTTTCTTGTTTAGTCCTAGATCAAATATTGGAAATTGTTACAAATATATTGATTAGAAGCTAAAATCTGATTATTTTAATGTTTAAAACAAGACGTTAGAATTGTTCCATATACTATAAACACCAACACATACTTATTATGCTAAGATTATTACTACCGCTAATAGCGTGAAAGTAGAAAAAAAAACGAAAATCAAGAATTGCCGAAATCTGTAGTTACCTGACTGATGTGGCTACTTTGTACGAGTAGTTTAAAAAGAATATAATTAGATAAGAAAATTGAGATTGTCACTAAGGATGTTTACGACGATATTAATTAATCTGTTCAATAACAGATTTCACTAATTTTCTTGATTTAATCGATTTATTAAAGACAGATTTGCGGGGACGTCTCATTGGAAATGGTGTCGGACACTAAAAATAAGCATTGAAGTATTTAATCTCATTCTCTTACAAACCTTAAGCAAAGAATACTAACATAAATTTCGTCACCACTATCACCACTCTCTATTATATAGATATCTTGATCAGAATCCGTGATTTTTCGCCGTTCAGTGTCAATTATTTCATCAAATTCCTTTTTGATAACTATTCCATCATTTTCACTTATTTCACACTTCGAATTCTCACCTACAAATGAAAAGCTAAATTTTATTTTGAAGAATATATATGAGTATAACGGATATTTTGTTTACTTACCCAGTTCTTTTGTCAGACAAAGTCTTTTACTCGGTGAAATCCTATCAGAGTAAGAGCAAATATCAGAATCTTCATCTTTAATCCGCTTTAATCGATGATGCTCTTTACCTGACTAAGAAGGATTGCTTACAATGTTAAAATTTTATATTGTTGTAAATATTCTCACCTTCTTCATTCGTTTCTCCAGCGTATTGCCAAACCTTTTAACTGGAGGAATGAGTTTCTCGAGACCCTCTTTTTCTAATACCTAGATTTTAAATGTTGTTTTACGCGAACTTTTATTCACAACATAGTCTTTAAAAAACCTAAATATACAGTAATGACACTGTTGTAGCAAGCTCACCCAAAGAGCACGTCTACTGAGGTCTAGGACCGAGTTAATATGCTTGACAGGAATATTTGCCACATCAATCCCAGATAGCGAATTAACAAGAGATCGTGCAGCAACACCGTTTGGTAGACAGCCTATCCTTCGAAGCATTCCAATCGATAACAAAAGGGCAGGGCAGACATCCTAAGTAATCATTATGCTTGTTTCACAAATATTAGAATATTTTACTAATTTACTTAAAATAATTCGCTTAACTATTATTTTCGTGAAAATAATATTATTATGTATATCAGAAAAATAAGGATTTCGTTGGATAAATAAGTTTGTCCCCAGTTATTAATACTGCTTAAAATTTATCTCATACCCTGACAATGATTCTATTGATTATGCAAGCCTAATTATCGTTATTTAAAACAAACTTATTTCTATTTATTCATACAATACCTCTTTTTCCACATTTGTTTTCGTATGTTCTTCATTTTCTTCCCCCCTTTTCTTGCTACTTATCGTTTTTCCTACTATATTTGTGAGTAGTCCACACACGTACGATGTTAATGATACAATTGACACCCCCGTTGATTTTTGTTCCGTTGTTTGAATCCGATCAATAGCCCATAAATATGCTACAACCAGCTGAATCCTAAAATAGGAAAAATGCAAAATAGTTTATTAGTAATAACGGAATGTTCATATATATTTATTGTCTTAAATTAATAATACTATTAACTAACTTTGAAGCGAGTCCTCTTTTAATAAAACCGACTAGAAACCCATTCATAACAGATTCCAGTTCTCTGTTCACTGAGCTTTCGAATAACCTGAATTCTTTTATGCACAAATACTTATATTGTTGTATGTACTTTAATAATGATGTGTCTTGCCAACAAGAAGTGTATGTATCTTATTCTTCTATAAAACCTATAATTTGTAGAGAAAATAGCTGACTTTGAAAGAAGACGGCCCAGTAATTCAGGCCAATTAATACTCTGCATGTACATTATTCGCAGTGAGTGAAAAACTGCAACTGGTAGGTGAATAGTGTCCTTAAAACTATAGAAAATCACATTCATAGGTGATGTTAGAATCTCTAAACCATAAAAAATAATCATCGTATTTTAGAATGCACTGAAAATATGGGATAATATATGCTAATTTAATAAAAGAATAAAACCTCTGAATCAATCATTTTATGAATCATTTCTGCCAGAAGTAGTGCCTTATTATAGGTAGACTGCCTGTTTTCAGGAAATGTCCACTTGGCTACTTCGCTAAAGCCATGCACACAGATTACATCGGCTAAGGCAATCATTGCTACTACCTAGAAAACACACTTGAAGAATTACACAAAAAAACTATTGTTCATTGGCTAAAGTAGGAAGTGGAAATTTTATCATCACAAATATATTAATGAACAACAGCAATACATCCTCAAAACTTTTTAAAAAATCTACATACGAACTTGGACAGCTGGAATATCCAGTTCAATGGTATGTCTGAGCATGACTACCCTCTGTTTCATCGTTCGTTTGTCTAAGGTACTAGATAATCCTATCAATCGACATGCCAAGGATCGGCCATGTAAGGATGGAGAAAGTGAGAGCGGTTGAATCTAAAATAAGTAAAATAAATATAAACTTCATAAATACAAAAATTAATTATATATAAATGAATTAACAAATTAAAATTCACTACTAACTATGCTATCAAATGCATTTCTATGTAAAGCTGTGTATTTATCGATAGCTGGACATCCTAGTATAGCATGCAATATGGTTCCACACCGCTGCAATACATTATCATCAGGCTCATATTGTGATAGGTCTTCATTAACGCTGTCGTCACCCTCACATGTACCACGGAGAAGGTCCATGATAGCGTAGCATGCCCATGTGCTTGTCTCCTACGAAAGTAAAATAATGTGTTTTGCAGTGAAATAAACAGTAACTGATTTCCTATGTGACGTTCTAAATCATTAGATGAGCTAAGAACTCCACATCTGACGATATTTGTAAGTTTGGAAATATATAAGCCGCTAAATTAGAAAAACAGCAACTAATAATCAGTCTATTTTCGTAACCCATTTATCATTAGCTATATTTTATACTACTTCAGTATTTCTTAATTATTAGTTTGATTAAATATCCTATAAAAATAAAATCAATATGAATGAAACACATATTACTATAATAATAAACACAAAAATCAGAATTAGAAAAAATTTATCAATAATTGGCTTTTTCAGTTGTGGAAAAATACCAAAGAATTTCAACTTACAGAACTGTATACTCTACTTTTTCTATATGACAGAGATTGATAAATAAGGTTAATAGAGACATTTATATTTATAGATTATTTTTATCAATAAAATAACATACCTCATACATATCATGTTCTCTAACTATTTCTTGAAGAATTTCATTAACAGCGAAATCAACCATCTTCAGAGATGGATGGATCGAAGAAGATACAGCCAAAATACACAAAATATCACGCCATGATTGTCTAGAATTGATAAAATTATAAACATTTCAATTATAGTAACTTATACGTGTATTAGCACCACTTACAGTCCGAAATTACAGCTTCGATCCAATAGGCGAATCATTTGACAAAGTTGTTGGATGCAAAATTCTTCTAGATGATGATCACCCATTTCACATAGCATACGAGAAGAATATCTATAATTGTATAATAAATAAAACAACAGGAATAAAACACATCCTGCTATTCTATATACCAAGAAAAAAGCGTATTTTAAGTTTTATAACTTCCTTCAAGCCTAACTAAAACCATGATTTAAAAGCGTTTCTGAAAGGTTGAATATCTGGTTTCTCGACTGTATTAACTTCATCAGCATATTTCATTTGTAAAGAGCACAATTATCGCTTTTGTGAAAGCGCCCATGTTCGTATTTTTTCATACATATTCACTCTCATTTATCTTGGATTTTTACTACTCTAGTAACTAAAAATAGTGTATTTGTCTTAGTAGGAAACTGCATAATATTTTGTTCCAAATTCGAATTTTATTACATCGTAAATTATGCACATCCTTTTTTTGCGGCAGGAAATTTTTAAATCCTACTTTTATATGATTGACAGCTCGTGCAAAAAAGCTAATTCCAATGTTTCTGCAGACGATAAATGATAGGAGCATTGAATCTATAAATACCGTGGATGACTTTTAGTAATAGCTACGCAATTTTCAAAATAATCATTTCCAGTTATTAGGGTAGTGAAAATTCGATATAAATGAGGCCTAATACGTGTGAAAAACATGAAAATTAATAATTATACTTTTCATATGTGACATATGCAAATTAAGTCAATACAGTCGAAAAAACCAGATATTCAAATCTTCAGAAACGCTTTTAAGCGAGTATTTTTGTTGGTTTGAAAACAATTATGAAACTTAAAGTCAGTCTTTTTGCTCATCTATATATGCATTCTGATATCTTTAAAAGTTAAAACTTACGTCTTAAGAATTTCTGCCATTTTTAGCATATTAGGGAGCAACTTGTTCATAATTTTATCTCTTTCAGCTAACAATGAGTCACAGCGACACAGTGAATGAAAAAGGTCAACGAGACAACGATGGAAGAATACGCGCTTATAAAGGGAGCTGACGTTATGGCTAAAATATCTCTATATATCAATGTAAAAAATAGCTCATTAGAAAAGTATAGATGTTACGAACCTCACACCGTTATAACATTCTTTCTGTAGTGAAATATTCTAAAAAGGATCAAATCTACTAATCTTAAGGTGGGAAATATAAGTTAAGAACAAATGCAATAAATTATATTTTTCATAGTTATGGTTTTTGTTGATATACTTTTCTCACCATTTCATTTCTTTTTCTAAAGATCTAGCATGTAAAATAGCTTTTTCTTCTCGTTCTTCCTCAGTCATCTCATAAATATGAGTGAAAAAAGCCAATACATCTGTTTTGTTTCCTATTGTAGAATCCATATAGTTCATAAGTGAAAGAACTATCTAAACTAATGAAAACTTTTTCATTAAGTTAATAACATTGATAAACCTAGTTCAATAAATAATTTCAGTTAAAATCACCACGCATACAATTTTTTTAGTGATTTCCTCATCCTCGAACGGATCCAAATATTGCAAAAGAATAAATGGAAATGGCGATGGTGGAAGTTGCTTTTCAGTATCACGAACTGTGCTTGTCATCGATAATTTTTCAGACTCACAACTAGCCAACCAACGGGGAATTAGAACTTGTGAGATCATCAAACGAATCACAGCTATAATAGAAGGAAAAATAATGCATCCTATATTTTTATTACTCGAATATGACTCTCTGAAATACTAAATTTGTACTTTAGAAGGCAATTTGACTTAAAACTAACAGCTTGAATCACTCTCTAAAAGATGCAAAAAACGTAGCCTTTGATCATTAGTGAACGACCGTATATGAACTGCTGATATGAGACGTGCTGCCATAAACCGGCGTACCTAATCAAGTGAATCAAGAAATCCTGTTTTAATTCATGAACACATAGTCTTGTATATAAGATGCAAAGTTTCATAAAAGAAAAATGTTTAGTAAAGTTAGTAGATATAATAGAATTACATAGGTTGTCTATACATACCGTATCATTCTTCTCAGTTTCAAGGAATGTGAGGCATTTATTTATAATTGAATCCGAAACTACTGCCAATGAGTTGACAGCAGAAAGGCGTACTAAAAAAAGAATAAAAAAAAAAAAATAAAAAAAAAAAAAAAAAAAAAAAAAAAATAAGTATATATATAAAATATTATTCACTGCGAGAAAAAATTAATGTATTTTAATTGAACTAAGACCAACTTACAATTATTTGGTTGAAATTTACGTCCTTTATGATCCAAATATCCACTGATAGGTGGCAGATGAGAAATCGCACATACAGCAGCAGAACGAACAAGTGGAGCCTAGACAATTATTTTGAAAATAAACTATAGTCGTGAGCTCTCACTTCCTAAGCTATATTCTCCTAAACTTTATTGTATTATTTTATATTAAATATTACTATATATTGCATGTAAAAAACGCTGTAGTAACTTACTAATTGTTTTGAACCAAGATATATTAAGTCTGAGAATAAATAAAGCCATAATAAAATATTCATATTACCTTATCTAGTCTACGCTGACAAAGGAAAATGGCCCATTGGAGAACGAAAGAAGGTGGGAAACAACCACAATGAGAAGAAAATTCTATAATGAAGTACTCATTAAAGAATATATGAATATTAGCAGAATATTCATACCACCATCGTATTCATCTGTCTCGTATACTTCATCCTCTTCGATGCCTGCACTCAATAGGTTCTGCATCAGCAAACAACTACGAGCACGAACATAGACCTCCGAATTGTATTTAGACTAAATGTCAGTATCAAAGTTAATTGCAGACTATATAAAGCTAGATATCCAACTAGATATAATTAGGAATATTATCCAAGTATTATTTTAGCATAAATGGACTAACCCAATCTATCTCCTTTCGAACAACTGAAAATGGAAGGTCAGAACCAAGTAAGTGACAACGTACCGAAATCTGTACAATATAAAGCTACACCATATTGCATACAATAACTCTATATATTCTCGTTAACAATTTTAGTAATCAAAAAATTAGGTATACCTTAGCCACAAGTTTGAATATGGCAGTAAGTACTTGCTTGTCAACATCATTTGGATCTGTAATAATTCTTCTTAAACCACCTGATAACACGGAGGCGATACAATCAAAAGATGTAGTCTGAAATTTGACATTAATTGAATTAAGCAATTAAGTTTTAAATAAAACTTTATGCTGCATTTTAAGGCATAATAAGCAAAGCCATTGATAAAAACAAGGCTTTTGATTTCATCCAGTTAATATACTGAATTTCGAAAAAGTGGTTATACCATCGAGCAAATAGCAACTGCCCGCTCGACATCAGTCGCAGAAAAAGTCTTGTTAACTACAGCAGCTTGAAGGATATTTCTTAAACTACGAACGTCATTTCGCAAAATATCTTCATTTAATATCCACGAGTGATGACCTTTAAATTATTGCTGCAGTTATTATCATTTGTTGAGTAGTTATCGATCAATTTATATAACTATTTACTTGAAAAAAATGATTCATTTCTGTTTATTCTGGTAATACTATTAAACTCGTCCTTAATTGGACCAAACCGTTCAGTACTGCTATCATTATTATAAATTTCCTGACAAGTAATACCTTTGATATTCACATCTGGAGAAGATACTTGAGCCTAAAAAACATGCAGTTCATATCATTAAAATACAAAACTACTTACTAATAATATTTTTTAACCAACTAACGTTAAATTTCAGTTCGAAGCTATCAATTGGCAAGTTATTTACGGATGAATCTTCACACAATGAATGTTCGATGCTTTTTATTTCATTTTTAAGCAATAGCTTCGAAGTCGACCTCAATCTTCGATCTGTTTGAGATGTAGGAAAGACCCCACTCATTGTTACCTTAATGTGTGATAAATTACATGAAAACGATTTAATATTCTAAGCATAATTAAAATATATTAAAATTAAGTATTCTATTTTACATACTGATTCGTTGAAGCTATCATCAGAATTAGATTCAAAATTTACATCCCAGTCGTCGTCGAAAGAATCAGCTTCCATTAATAATTTATCACAAAAACCACGATATATTTCGACGAGTCTGTAATTAAGTATACATTACCTTGCAATTTAACAAATTATAAATAATCAGATTCTAACGACATAACATTATATTACTTTATTATTTTAATTTTATAAAATGAAATTTGTGTCTCAGAGTAAATTAATTGTTTTTCGGAAATTGAAAATTGATACCTAATTTGAAAATGATCGCGCGCGGTATTGTGGCACTGTTATATACATCACAAGGGAGCATCCCAATGTGATTTCATACTCTTGTAACGTGAATAGTGTTCTTTATTTATACGAGAGAATAATCATAAAAGAATAGTCAATGTATCCAGAGCTAATTCATAAAACGAAAAATGACATTCCAGGATCCTACTTATTTTGTATGCTTTGACAATTTAGAATACTTTGCTATAATATACGACCGTAATAATTTTGTATTAATAAATTGCCCTTTGATTTATACTATTCTAACATAGGTGTAATTAGAAAGAATAACTGTAACTCCAAGTTGGACCGTCTCTCTCTTTCCAATAATATGTCGTGTTGTAATAATATATCTATTTCAGATGTTAGAGAGTTAGGTATTAGGTTTATTAAGCAATAATAACTACAACGATAACAATATTATGATTGGATTTATGTCTATCCTAGAGGCTGTATGAGGGAAGAACGAATAGACAGGAATTTATATACAAGGACTGCTTGAGTATCAAGGAAGGAAATATTCCATCCGACTAGGTATTACATACCAGCATCTCTCTACTCTCGCACATCAGAGACTCTTCTCGTTTGGTGCGTACTTTGCTCTTTCTTTCTCACTCCCCACGCACAAGCATGACAGCTACTGATGTTATGATTATACTCATTAGAACACTCCTTTCTCAAATCCCTCCAGTAGGAAGAAAATTCAATTGCAAATTGAGGTAAAATTTCTTTTCGCCACTGAAGATGACCTGAATGGAACAAAACATACTGAAAAGGTATATATACATTTAAAAAAGAAAGAATTACCTCTGTTCATTTCAAAGTATATGACATGTATTTATGGACAAAATCCATGTTAGTTCTTTTAAGATCTGCTGTCAAAGTGGGGCATTTCCTCATTCTTTTCCTCCTGATGAATGGATTCGCCTTCAATGTCCTCCACACCGTTATCATTGACACAGTCGAGCAGAAGATGCTTCTGATTTCATCCAAACTGGCCGTGTTATTTGATGCCATAATCGTATTTTTTCTTTTTTCTCGTTCTCCCAACTTTTATGGCCCTCTCTCACTCTATTTGATTCTATATTCATCAGGAGATCTAAAGTTATTGACAACAACCCTTCTAGAGCGACAGATTTCCTTTTCAATCTCCGTACGGTTCAATCTGGCATCAGAAAACGTCGGAATGTTTCCTTTTCTGATATTGTTGAGGAGGGAGCCACGAATCTTCTTCTGTTTCTTACAATGATCCACAAAAGTCACATAGGCCACGTAATACTCTAGTATAAATGCTCGTATATTCTAGGTAGGATATCATTATGAAATAGTGAAAAAAATGAATTTTTTATTCTTGGAGAAAATTCATACAAGCTATCAAAAAATAAGTTTAGATGATCTCGACAATATGACGACATATCAGGATAAAGATTTTGTAAAATTTTAAATACTGGACCTCGATTTAGAACACATAGGGAATGGACTATATTTATGCAACGCAATGTATGCGTCTGCAACGATAGAATTTACCTCATAAATCAGTTGCTGTTAGCAAAGAAGACATCTAACTCTCTACTAACCTACAGATTGCTCATTGATAAAGAGTAAAATTACTTCTAGTTGCCTTAATTTTTCTAGGATAATCACTGTTATCCAATAATTTCTTTTTCTTTTTATTGCTTACTCATTATAATTTGCAAGTAATTTCTAGCAGTTTGATTATGACTTTATACGGAATTCATACATACTTGTCCATCCTTAATACGTTTTAGTAAACCGTTTTTATCGTTAATAAATACTATATTTTTTCCCGATATTAGTAAACTAATTTGAACGCAATTGATTAACAAAATCTTTGTCCTAGAACATTCTTTCTTATTTTTAGGGTTGTATTCTTTAAAATACTGTTGTCAGAAAATATTTGCATTATTTGTAAACTGGAAAAAAATTAAGATGATGTTTTACTTTTTTTGGTTAAAGCTTTGGTTTCTAGTATGAAGTTGCGCAAAAACCTAAATATGAAACGTTTAAGAAATATAATATCGAACTCTTTTCGAAAATATTAAGTTTGAATACCGTGTGGAAGAATCCGCAAAAGTGTAAAATTGCTAATTAATTGGGATATACTAGGCTTAATAGTCACATAATAGCTTTATATTTTTACAAATACAATGCATATTTTACTTCTTGTATATTCTTCTTTAATTTTATCACCTACTCACATATTAATGGGATTTGACTTTTGTATAAATATGAAGGGTTCAACATAATTAAGATGTTACACACATATTAATTGAATGGAATCTTTTCAATCTCCAATGATTATTTTTGTCAATAGGAGTACACCAATACTTTGTAAAAAGTCAAGATTGCTAACAAAGTGTTTATAATTTAAGCATTCAGATATAGAATTGTTCATGTTGGAATCACCATTGTCATAAAACCCTTGAATATTATAGTACCTTAAGAATATATAATGAAAGTGAATTTTTCCTCATCCACGTCAAAATATGTCACATGTGTAATTCATTACTACTTTACATTATATATATTTGTCTTTAGATCACTTCCTACACGAAAGCATCCAAAAAAAAGTAGGCACAAACAGCAAAAAAAACTTACAATTCACTATCTTTATCTTACTTTCAATATGAATGAAATACCGGTAATTTTTAGTTATTAAAAAATTCTTTTTTTTTTTATAGAAGAGACCATTTAATTATACATTATAAAGTAATATTTCTTAACATATCATTGAATCACAATGGACTACCATGATTATAACCCAGCTAAAAAGGTTAAGAATACTTTCAGAATTATCCATTTCACATTTCTTTCTCACATTGTAAAAATTGTTCATTAATCTGAAGGTACTCATCTTTCGATTAAAAGCTTTAAAATTAGTTACTATAAAATATATAGTAAGAGTATACCATCGATGGGTTATAACTTTGTTATTATAACAGTATTTGGTGCATTTAAAACGATTGTTAAGCTTGTTATTCACAACTTAACAGTGTACCGAAACATCCAACTCGACTAACATAAAATGAGAGAATTTTGTTAAAATAACTCATTCGTACAGCGAGTCTTACGAATATTCCATTGCTGGTTCCTTCATATTGAATTTTCCATAAAACAATAGTGAGTTCAGGTAAAAGGTTAATTTTATGACTGAAATAAAGGCGAAAAAACAGCCTACAGTCTGAACCAGCTTATTTCAGTAATGAAACATTGATGCGATCAAAGTTTAAAACATCTTGCTATGATCTATAGTACGTGTCAATACGGTATCTATGCCAAAGACAGAAAATTGCATCTTGGCCCTTGATAGAAATGGCACTGCAACACGATAGAAACCAGTATATATCACATTATGCCTTGGATTATTCGTGGTTGTTCTGATAAATACGTGAATGATTTATTAGAAGAATATTACAGACAAAGCTTCCATAAAATTCAAAGCATATATTTTAGTGCACATTTATGAACCCAAAAAATATAGTACAGCGTAATACTAGCAATATTTTAAAGACGAGAAAAAAACAATATATTTGAGACTAAAATTTCACTTCAAATTATAGTACAAAGTTATGTATAATAATATAGTGAAATTTAAGAAGTGACTTTAAATTTTTTGATAACCTTGAACAGTCAGATTTCAAAAGAAAGAATAAATTTATCAAAATACAAGTCTTCTTTCAAAGTATCCATACTTGTTTCAAGGGAAATAACAACTTATCACCAGAAAAACCAATGTTATACTAGGCCATTAGAACATTATAGCTCTTAATGTTCATCTTTATCCTTTGTACCATGCTTAAGCATACGAGTAAACTCCACATAGTCGAAATTTCCATTTTTAATTGGTGCATCACGGAAAAGTTCATCTACCTGAAAGTTAAATTGATATATCTTTCAGCTTTATCTAAAATACTTAACGGATATAGTAATTCGTGCATCAATATATTTTTCTCTAACTTTATGCACATAAGACCTCAAATATGGATTACGTCACGACGTGCGTACACGACTACGCACCGAAATTAATCGTATTTTAATCAATAGTAAACATCATATTTCAAAGTGCACTAATTCAAGATAAATAGTGCATAATAAAGGAGTATTGCATAAAATAAGCATGTGTATCATAAACAAATAGACAATATTCCTATAGTTTCGCCGCCATGTAATAGCATAATACTACCATAACAGACCTGTTCATGTGAATATCGATCGCCCATTGTTGTAAGCAATTCTCGTAGTCGATCTTCACTTAGTTTACCCGAGTTATCCTCGTCGAAGCACTGGAATGCATTGCGGATTACCTCCTCAGGATCCGTTCCTATAAATATCTGTCATAACTATAATAGACTGCCTTTAGTTGAAAATATAAAATTAAGTGTATTCTAAGTTTTAAATCACAATATAGCTATAAACCTGTTAATTTTTCCCCAAAAAGAGTAAGGAACATGGTAAAATTAATAGCACCAGGAGCTTCATTCACCATATCGTCTAAGAATTTATCGTTGACATCTTTCCCTGCATAAGTGAATAAATAACAACAAAGAGAATGTTCGTAAAAATACATTTTTTTAAATGTAGAATTAGTACCTTTGAAAATAGTAAAAACAAACCTAGAGAAGCAAACATTTCCTGCAGATCAGCTTGATCTATAAATCCATCTCTATTTTGGTCGATCATATTGAACGCCTCTTTGAATTCCTCAAATAGGTTATATAAACAAAACTAGGAAATGAGAGATAGTTACTCAAATTTACCTATTTATTTAAGTGAAAAGTAAAAGTAGGTAAGTGTACCTTCTAGCTTTGTATTAGATGAATATTAAAATGCGCTAACTTGGATTTGTGCCTGATCAAACATGGCGAAAACGTTAGAGGTAGCACGTTGGGGTCGTTGACGGCGGTTCACAGTTTTACGGGATGCCATATCTGGAGCTGAACAACAATCAATATTCACTCACATTCCATTCCGGAAAAACATGGAATCACTATCAGACGATAACGAAAATTGCAAACAAAATAAAATGTGGTGATAAACCCTGGCCTTTTTAATATTAAAACCAAATAAAAATATTAAAAACAATGTACAGATGTAAACGTAATGCCCGACTAGAAATAAACGTGTGGACTGCAAATGCAATATATTGTACGCATAGATGGTTATGAGATAGTATTAATCTTATCGTATACAGAATCAATACCATCATACAGTGTCTATTACTTTTCTGTTAACATCATGTCATCAAAATCTACATTAACACTAATTTTCTTGTTAAAATATATATCTATGAAGTTATATATAATTAAATTCCTGGTTATTACACTCGTAGCAATAGGATCTAGTCATGGGCAGCAAATCATTCTTCGGAAGAAAAAAGAAAAATGTCTACAAATAGTCACATATGACTCAGCTTGTATTCAGTGTTTTATATAAATAGAGAATAAAGAAAAACAGCAATATATAGTGATAAAACTAATAGTAAGGACTAAGCATTTATAATTATTAGCTTTAATTTTTTTTAAGCTGAATAAAGATTTACCAATATAATTCGAGATAGTTAATTCCGTTTATTTCAAAAACGAATACTAATCAAATTTGCGAAATGTGTTGGTTATAATTTAACATTACTAGAATACTAGACTAATATATAATAAGACAGTCGTCTAACGAGTCGAAGTTATGGATCTAAATAAAGGACAACCTTATCGATCAATAAATACATGGCTTTGTTCGGTCGTCATACGGGGAAAGGCGGGAAATCGTGAAACGAGATGAACATAAACGTTGACTCAGCACAGAGTATTGTGGAAACTAACGTTTGGATCTCACACCATCTAAGTACATGATTTAGATTATATGCTTACGATATATACACTAATACTCTACCTCGTCTTCTGATTAGCGCTTATCTATATCTACGAATTACCTATTACTGGAATATAACGATTGCATTTGAAGACACCTACTTACAATGAATAAATCAACAGTAGAAAAAGAAACCCACTTTTCTTCCAAACGTTATTATCTTATATATAAAATAATTATTTATTACATAAGCATTCATATTATACTACTCCAACAGCAATATTAAAATAGCTAAATACATAAACCTGTAATGCCCTCAACATCTCTGAAAACGATATGTTGCAAAACACGATGGCACCACCCAAACAATAAATATACATAATCCTAGTAAACTGTTTTTAACAATATTATTTGTACTCGGCGTTATATCCCTAATAAGTTATAAACAAACTGTTTAAATATGAGTAACTTATATTAGGTCTAATCATCATGTAAAATCAGATCTTGGTTATGTCCCAAAGGCGCAAAGTATCGGTCCATTAAATCTTCACTAATTTCCTCCAATCGTGTTGGTTTCCATTTAGGATTACGATCTTTGTCGATGAGGACTGAAATTAATCGTGGAGGCTAATATGTAATACTAAATAAATGTTCTTAAGTAATTTTGTTCTCTCTATTGTAACAAAGTGATGAGATGGAAACAGTTTGGACTCTTAAACTTAAATTCTATAAGAAGTTTATTATGTAATGGTTCAGACAATATAGTTTAACTAAGTTTATACACTATTGCAAGTCAAATTTCTAAAATTCAGTATCTTCGAAACCCATTAAATAATAAAAAAGGTACAAATAACTTTTCTAGTAATAATATCTTAACGAATATAAACGCACCTTTATGAGGATATAGTATATTAAATTAAAACAATAGTAATTTTAAAAAAGAACCTACTTGATCTACATCCTTCATGAAAATCATTATTTTCAAGACAACGTTGAGTAAGACGATACTCCATAGTGAATACCTTAATAATCTAAATACGTACAAAAATCCCTAAATTGCTCCCCCGTAAAACTCGAAAAAAAAGTCATAAGCTGATAACTAACCATAACAATTAGCAATAATAAATTTTTTTGCGATTACTGCAAGTAAAATGCGAATTTTTGTATTAATTAAACTGTGATATGCATACCTTTGCAAAACTCATTTTTGCACCAGTTTCGATTTGTTTAAAAGTGATTTTCAATGAAGTAGGACTCATTTTTGAAAGAATATCAAGTTGTTTTTGAGACCACTCAGAATTGTCCTTCTTCAGATTATCAATTATACCTTCAATGGATCTGTAAGAGCAACATTTTGTCTTCCAAATAATAATTCAAATAATTCAACTGTTTAATAAATTATAGAAATATTCAAACGTACTTTGCATGGAATGTTTTTCTGATTAATGGAAGATGTTCTTCTAGAGTGAACGGTGGAATATTATCAGGCTCCATAGATCGAATCGTGGCATCAACAGTTTTCTCATTCACAATGTCTAGGGAAAGAAGTTTTTTCTCAAGGGATAACAGATGCATTGAGGGAACCTAGAAGCTGATCCATAAGCTAACTACAGTTATAAAAAATATTGTACTTCAAACCAAGCCAAAATAAATGCGAAAAAAAATTTACATAGTGACTCGCTAATCCAGCATGAAACGCATCTGCACCACTTAACCTGTATCCAGTTAACGCTAAGAACATTCCTAGATTATTCTGTAAATAGTTTTCCTTTAAAAAACGTATAGCCAATTTGGGTGGGATAAAAATTTTGTAAATAGTACCTTCAGTCTAGATAGGAAATAAGATCCCCCAACATCAGGAAAGAGCCCTAAAGCAGTTTCGGGCATAGCAAGTAAGGTCCGTTCAGTTGCAACACGAAATCGACCATTAACAGAAAGGCCGCAACCCTAAATGGAGATGTTATGTTCAAATAAAAGCGAAAAAAATAAAAACTATCATTTTAAAATATGATATGAAGAGGGCTCTCACATAATATTCATTAAATTTCCAGCTAATAAACACGAAGCCCAAAAACGAATAACAAATGTTTTACAATATATACTCACTCCTCCCATGACAATTCCATCAATAAGAGCAATGTAGGGCATTGACAAAGAACCAATAAGATGATTCAGTTGGTATTCTTCTCTTTAAAAAAGTATGGTTTCAAAAAAGCGCCAGTTTAGAGATTTATTATCTTAAAATTATCCATATTTAAATCAATATTTGACAAAATATAGTGTATAACTACAAAAACCTATGTATCACCTAAAGAAATCCTTGTGTAAGGTGCATGACCCACCATTTTGTGCCTCTTTATACGATTTTACAACGGCTAAAACATTTATATAAAGATATATACAATTTTCAGTAAAATCGCAGTTATAACTTATTTAAATAAAAACTGTTTAAAAATTATGTAGTTTCTCATACACAAAAATCAAAAATAATCGATGACTTACCTACAACATCACCACCAGCACAAAAAGCTTTTTCACCAGATCCTTTCATAATTACCATATTTACATCACGAGCATTTTCCCATTTCTTAAAAAAACTTTTTTCATACAATAAGATTTCTACATTCAACACAATACAAAATGAGCATAGGAACCCACTCACCCTCAAACGGGGAAATAATTCTCTAACCATGTTCAGATTTAGAGCATTTAGTGCCTTCGGACGATGGAGAGTAACAACTCTCTTAGATCCTTCTTTTTCAACTTGGATCTCTGACGCAGATGTACTTAGATTGGCTAGCATATTCATCTAAACAATGATAAATCTACAATGCGTTGTAAAATCCAAAATATGTTAAAAATATTCATAAATATGTACGTTCAATATACAAATTTATTCTTGTTTATTAATTACTATATGAGTTATTATAAACTTCTAGAATCTCACATAACTGAACTTACTCTAACAGCTAAGCACTCACGAAAGTGAGGTAATCCACGGCTTATGATCATCATTAACTAGCAGTTTTAATACCTAAAGCGATGTGATTAAAAGATATGGCTGGTCAATATTACCAATCAATTCAGAAATATTATAATTACAGAGAGATTAGTTCAATGAATTAACAGCGTGTAAAACCGAATTTAAAGTACAATAATAAATAAATAACAGCTCATAAAGATGTGCCAACAACATTTAGTGGTAAATAGCGGTTATTTTTGTAACCATAGAACAGGCGGTCCTTAAACATAAATGTTACGTTAATTAAAAATAATATTACATTGTTGTATCTAGTTAAATAATCTCAGTTAATGATTATTATTTTTCGTCACACATAATTTTTCACTGCTATAAATTAGTAGAATTGTTTTTGCCAATTTTTCGTCTTCTTATGTTGGTTTCATTTTATTAAAATAAATCGAAGCAAACTGAAGTTAACGCAGTTGAAGAAAAACAATTCTAAACACGGTAATTTGCGGCTTATCTAAACTAGAAAGAAATATTAAATTTAGGCACTTTGATTGACTATTACTTACAAAGAAATATTGTAATTTTCATGATAATTCCTTTGAGATATTAATTATTTAAATACAGCGTTTGAGCTTCTCATTCGTTACAGTATGCTACGAATTAAAGTAAAAAATAGTGAACTAATCATTACTAATCAAAAAATTGTTTATTATTGTAATCATAGCATCTACGCATATTGTTTATAGTATTAATAATTATCATTAATGAAATAAAGTGTATGAAATTTAATAAGGAAATAAATGAATAGTTGGTTGTCGATTTTTAATTCTTAGGTTATCTAGTTATTTAACTGAATTAATTTTTTATTTTGTACACAAGATTTAAAAATTAAGGTAATATGTGATATTCACGAATTGTTATATATTCTGATCACAGCAACATTAATCTATATTAAAAGTTGCGCCATTATATCATTTCTGATCGTACGTAGATAAGCTGACTATCTTAGAACGTAATACATCATCAAACAGATAATGTATGAAAATTATGTATGTTTATATTTCAGTATTTAAGTTTATTGAATGCAAACATGAAGAGAAGCACATCATATATGTATGATTCATATATTTAAGTAGTATGTACGAACACAGACGCCTTAGATAAACACATTTACAATTAGACGTTTTTTGCAATAGTACTTTGCAATATAGGCTAAACACATAACCACGATAAAGTAACAGTCGAATAAAGATAGCTCGTTGATAAGTGTATTTTATTGAAAGTTAACTGCTCAAAGATTTGAATGTAAAAAAAGATGTGCGAACACAATATCACGCTATGAACATTCTCTAATTTTCCTCGTAGGGTTCATTTAAATGTTTTAAGATTAGATTTTTCCTGTTCTAGATTTTAGAAACCCTTTTAATATATACGGGACTACTAACAGTGTTTTGATTATATATATATATATATGGTAAATACTGACTTTTTAAAATGCCTTATATAGTTTGAAATAAGATTAGTTCAAGCTTTATTTATTTAATAAATCCATATGTTTATTGTACATGATTTTATTTATTTTCACAGATTATATTTGTTTTAATAACACTAAACAAAATGGAGAATGCAAAGATCTATCAGAATATTGCGAGATCAAAACCAGGCTTAAATGTGCATAGGCGATCCTTCCTCTTGACTAAATAACATGGCTTGGGTAAGGCTTCATAAATTTCCATGGATTTTTCTTTAGAGTTGTTTTGATTCCTGTAAATAGTTTATATCAATTTCTAGAAGAAAGAACGTAGCCGATGAATACATTTAAAAATTCTTTAGATGGTCGTTAATTCTATAAAATATACAAGATTCATCAAATGCTGACTATTAAACACATTCTGAAAGTCCTTTATGGTACAATTGTTCTCTTTCCATTGTTTACAGTAATCCACAAAGCAGCCTCTATAGAGAATATTCATAGCTCGGAGGAGTCCACCAACTGAGCTTGACAGCCTTAAAAGACTAAATTATAGAATTTAATTCTACCGTATTTTTAAGCACTCACTCATCCATATCCTCTGTTTTCAACTTGCTGACGAGGAGAGATGTGATATTGATACCAACAACAGCGAAGGGAAAGTCCTAAATCGTGATGCCAAATAAGGTTTTGAAAGGGAAATTATAACTAGGTAATATATGGTGCACAGAAGGGAAGAGAATTAATGGATAATCACATGAGGCTCATCTCTTGATAACTGTATCATTGTCTTCATTAGGTTATCTTGCATATTATGGGTTAGACTATACAGCTGGATGAGTCCAAAGAGACCGGTTCCTCGTAAATCTGTGGTTGGATCCGCACCTTAACTGAATATAATAACTCTAGGACTTCAGATTTATATTTTAAAAAAAAACATACTTACTGCTATTCCAGTACTTTATGAATGGATTATCAATACACTGTTTTAAAATTTTTTTAAAATGTAATAAATAGTAATATTGTAACCAAAAAATATTAAGCAAAAGCTAAGGGAGCTAAGTTCGGTCAGATGTATGGAAAAAGCATTAAAGACTATAGAAAATTAGTGATTGTAACTTAATATAAAATTTGTATTTTAATAACGAAGGAAAAACTCGGTTCAAACCTTGAAAGCCTACAATTTGCCAGTGAGATCCTCTTCTCGGACATTCACTGGCTAGTGCTGAGTCTTCAAGAGCATGAGCTGCTACCGACCGATAAAATTCGAACAAAAGAGACCAATGGTCGAGAGAATTATCGTTGTATGGAACTGAAGTTAAATTATGATAAAATTATGACGAGTTTGATTTTTTTGGTTTTGACTAGTGAGAATAGTATAAGTGATAAATTAAAAAGTTTGTAAAATAATTGTTTCTAGACATCTCAGTAAAAAATTTACCTATGGTAAGGGCTAAGAGCAAGATTTTCTCGCTTTTGATGGGGTCACAATCTGGTAGCTGTTGGGGTCGGCAAATACATCGTCGGACGAAACCATTGAGTGTATTGGACTCTCTCCGAGGCAGGGAGGACAACATCAAGGCCTAGGGTGTGACAGCGTGAAGCAAAACCGGATTATAAGGCTCATTAGATGAGTCAATCAATATGCGTACCTAAATAAAGGACTACTTATATGTAATACTAAATTGTAGTTATAGTTAGTTATATTATTATAGACTAAATGGGCGCAGTCATTATTAGGTACTATATAATAATTGGAGTAAAGTCATTGAACAAAAATTAAATTATATTTTACACAAATTTACAGTATTTTTTGATCAAAAGTGATGTTACCTCTCCTTTTCATCTTTTGCAGCTGGGAATTACAAATAGACATTTACCTTTTCTTGATCATAGCATTCGTTAATTATTCTCTCGACCAGGGGATCATTATATTCGTAATGTACTTCGGTCCAATCTGGTTGCTTTTCTTCCATCGTTTCCTCTTCAGTCGATGTACCATTTCGTACTTCTGGGGGTGCATCTCGAAATTTAAGTTCAATCTAAATGATTATCTTACCTTCATAATACTAATCATTATCAGCAGGAAATCTAGATCTAGAAAACTTTTTTCGTAATTTAGAGATTTACCTGTATAACGAAATAGTTGATTATATTCTTTGTAATTCTCCTCACCTCACACCACTGATCAAGGACTTTAGTTCTCTCATCTCTCCATTTCTCCTCCTCTGACGTCATTTCAATTAATATTTGAACTTTCCCTTAAACTGAATCTAAAGTATATAAAACTTTCACTTCCTAACATTGAATAAATAAAGATTTTGAGCATTAATTATGTGAGAGAGTTTAATGAGTCTTAAATAGCTAAATATGTTATTACAAAAGTAATACTAATTATTTTCCTATATAGATATTTTTAAATTTTTACGTTTTTCCTCTATTAGATAAGTAAAACGGCTAGTGTTTCATGTTGTTAAAATAATTTCTCAGTCTATTTCACTTTCTATTAGATGGTGCAAACATAATGGTGAATTTGGTTATTTCAAACTTTGGCACTTATTTAGATTTCGATTTTTTATTTAACTGTGCTCATCTAATTTACCATTTAAAAGCGTAAAAATCGTTCTACTGATTTATGCGAATGCTTTTGTTTTCTCTGTGTATTTTGTTTATTTTAGGCTTTCAAATTAAAATGAAAAAAAAACGAAGTCGAACGATTTTATTGTATGAGTTCAAAATGGGACGTCAAGTAGCGGAAACAGCTCGCAATATTAACCAAGCACTTGACGAGGGATCCGTCAACGAACGTACAGCTCAACATTGGTTTCGAAGATTTCGTAACGGAGACGAGAGCCTTGGAGATGAAGAAGGTCACGGAGGTCCTGTGGCGATTGACGACAGCCAAATGAGGGCCAGTATTGAAGTGGACCCACGCAGAACAACTCAAGAGGTTGTAGAAGAACTAGACGTTGCCGATCCAACAGTTGTTCGACATTTGCACCAAATTGGAAAACCAACAAAAGCTCGACAAATGGGTGCCGCACGAGCTGAACGGATACCGGAAAAATAGCCGTTGCGAAATATGCTCTGCGCTTCTCTTGCGCAACAAAAAAGACCCATTTCTTGATCGCATTGTGACGTGGCGAAAAATGGATTCCATAAGAGAACCGATGGCGTTCCGCCCAGTGGCTGGACCAAGACGAAGCTCCAAAACACTTCCCGAAACCGAAGTTGCATCGAAAGACGGTCATGGTCCCTGTTTGGTGGTCGACGAGTGGAGTCATCCCCTACAACTTCTTGACTGTTGGCGAAACCATCACAGTGGAGGAGTATTGGCAAGGAATCAACAAAATGCACCAAGAACTACAACGTTTGAGTCCAGCACTGGTCAATCGACAAGGACCAATTCTTCTTTATGTCGACGCCCCACCTCATGTCTCGCAAATGACTCTACAAAAACTGAACGAACTAGACTACGAGACTCGACCTTGTCCAGCTTACTCACCAGACCTTTCTCCCATCGAATGTCACTTTTTCAAGTATCTCGACAGCTTTCTGCAAGAAAAGGTATTTAGCAACGAAGGAGCTGCTCAAAACGCCTTCGAAGAATTCATCGGTTCCAGAACTCCAAAATTCTATGCTACCGGAATAAATAGATCTGTTTTTTGTTAGAAAAAATGCGTAGATTCTAGTCGTTCTTATTCCAACCAATAAATATTATTCTAAGTTGAGATATACTACTTTAAAGTTCATAGTTGGCAACCGCAATTATTTTTGCACCAAACTAATAGTATTCATTAACACATATAAGTTGAGATACAAATAACATTGTTTTTTCGTAATTAAAAAACGCACTGGTTTTTTAAATTCTTAGGCTTAGCCTATACATTTTGTCGATTAAAGATTTTTGCTTAAAAAATTATTACGTAATGATCATTAGAGCTTCCCAAATTTAGTGTCATTGTTGTGGATATTGTAAAAATTTAGCTATATGTGATCCGAAAATAGTTAAGGATGCAGTCAATTTGTTCTTTATATAGCACATAGGAGTACCAACCAAAAACGACACAACGGTTGAGTATGTTTCAGATGCACGTAAATTATCAACAATTGCTTTATAGGAAAGATTTACGAATACATTTTATAAATTCTTCAGTGCTAGTATAGATGGAAAAGAAATTGACGAAACTAAATGAGGATTATCACTTGGAATAAGCCTACTAACTAGTCATTTTCCTGGTTCATAAATTTTAAATTAAAGCTAAGACGAACTAAAATCTTTAGTATAAGTACACTGGAAATACTGCTTTGTTTGTTAGATATAGTTCTGTTGTTCAAATCAAATACAATGACATGGATTTAGCTGTATGACAGATATGGTTTTCTCACGAGTACTTTCAGTCTCAACACTGTACATTTCTAACTTCTAGAGATTTAAATATTCGAACTAAAGATTAGCCTCTGCGATGCGTGTCTTATCGATTAATACTTAAGTGCTTAGTCGAATGTAAAGCATTAAAATTAACTGGATCTATCTTTAACTAATTTTCGAATTTCTTTCTGTTCAGATTCCTTCTCTTCTTCATAGACTCTGATAGCATTCTACAAATAATTGGGAAATTTTCTCTTTGGTTGACTAAGGCTGAAGTTGTGTGTTCTGGGACTTTTCCCGTCAGGGCTTAAACGATGAGTACAAATCACATCTCTTTACCTGTGAAAGAGCCATTACCGAACACTGCTCACAAATCGAGATGTTTTTACCATATATAAAATCTTTGTAGGATATTTCCAAAGAATCATACTAAAAGGAATAACACTGTTTTCACTTATTTACGAAGACTGTGGATACATTAGATCTACTTCAGTAATCCTATTTGTGATAAATGAAAAATAGACTAAAGAAAAGATCAGAGAATTGTAAGAATTGTGTCAAGATTCTAAGTTATGCAAATTTCACGCATATAATTAATACCAAAATAAATATAATTTTTACAAAAAAACGGTAAGCCAGTAAGTTAAAATTTAAAGGAAACCCTGCCACACAGATATAAAATAGGTAGTGTTGAATTCAATTCATAGCAATTTTAACGAAACTACTAAAAGTGAAAAAATGTGTCGAGACTAGGTCATGCAATTGCCTCTGACAGTTACTATGGCTACCTGAGGAAAAATTGCCATCACACAGGCTTAGGACTCGGACAGAAGTATATTGTGAATGATATTTTTTGCTCCTAGTTCTATTTTTTCTCACATTTACACAATCTTGTAGAATTAATAAAACTGATTTAACTGTTCGTACGAAAGCTTATATAACGTAGCAAAAGTTACCACAAAAGTAATTCGTTTCACTTTAGTTTCAAATTAATTAACTACAAATCCAAAGAGAAAAATCAGTTGGTAACAACTCCAAACTCAGGAGATGAATTTTATTTCATCTAATACACGCTTATCTAAACTACTTAAATATTGCGATTTAATTCTTTTTCACTATTCATAAATAAGCATGGATAATAGATTTTTTATAAATTGGCATTACATATGAAAAACTAAAAATATTTCATCAGCCGAATCCCATGTTGAATAATAATTCAGAATAATAATCGTGGAAATGGCACTTGTTTGTTGATTTTTTAAAACGAAAAATGAAAAACATAGAGAGACGTAAACATATTGATGAAGGTAAAAACATTAATACAGAATTCGAACATTATTTCGAGCAGTTCCTAGATTTTCCATACCATAAAATTTAACTTTTTAGAAGGATCATTATGAGAAATGGACAATTACCAAATGAATTTTAAGATGCAGTTTTCTGTAAATTGAGAATGTGTTGCGCATTTCACATTTATCACGATTTTGGGTTCATTCACTACGCAATCTTCAATCGACGACGTTCTGAAGGAGATGTGACGGCAGCCAACTTTTCACCTCTAAATTATACATTTATAACTGAAAAGGAGTTCAACTTGGGAATATTGAAGAACAGCACAAGCAAGATTTATGCAGGGTTCAAATATATCCTAGGTATTTATTTCAGATATCTTGTGTTCTAAATCCTTCGCGCGATTTTCGGATAAGGTTTTTTGAGAGTTCAGTCATAACTCATACATCCCATGGGATCCAATATTGTATCGTTTGAGTTTAAAAATTAGGACATAGATATTTTGTATAAATACAGTCTCAAATTATTCAGATGCATTTTTCTTCCATAGGCTTTTGTATAATGATAGTATTGCATTACAATTAAATATATCTCTGAGGCCTATCTAATTGCTCATAATATATCTTACTTCTCTAAAACTAATGTAATTCCCTCCACATTAAATTATTTGGAAGGAAACCAAATGGTTTAAAATATGAATATGGATACAAAGTAAGTGCAGATTTTAGCATATATTAATATTTGGCAGCTTTATTTGATTAGATCCAAATACCTCTTTATTGTGAGTCAAACAAACTAGGGGATAGAAAACTTGATACAACGAGATGATATTGCATCTAGAGCGTTTGGGTGTAAATAACTCCTTCTGGCGGTGTTACGATGATGTACCGGACCATTTAATCTCGCCATATTAGCGGTTAAAATACTCAGTTTTTATAACATCTTAAAGGGGCATTTATCTCGGCGTTTCTGGACCATTTTCCTATAACTCTGGCGGGAGGCGCGCAGCCTCGTATCGATCGTAGTGTTGAAGCGAGATAACTATACCCAAAACAGATATTTCCCAAAGCAGTCGTTACTAATAATATCCTTCAGATATGTTTTTTGCGGTTATTTCGCTTGAAACGAACATTACGTATGAACGGCCTGAACTGAGCCTTTTTGTTCTCGCACATGGTGCCCTCCTTTGTTCTTCCTCCCTCTGTATACTCTATCTAATTAAGTTCAGGTGTATACATGCATAATTAATGCTTTATTGCTTTTATTATGTTCATAGCGTTGCCTTTTTCACTTTGACTATATGAGTTGAAACCAATTCGTCTGAAGCGTTAGGATTTATGTAAAAATAAGTGCATCCAGTCCTTTTATAGAAATTATACCAGTTTTACTTTAAAAGCAGAGTGGTTTCTAATGTGAATACGAATAATCCTAATTCCATCAACTTCATATATCAACGAGTTCTTTTAAACAAGTACTCTCTGTAACGTTAATCGTAAATATTTTTATTAGTAGAGATATTGCTAATCACGTAGATTTTGATAAGCTTGACCTCTTAAGCTATTTATTTGTGCTAATGCAATTTGATTCCTTTCCTACAGTGTTATTCCTTGTCCCTGCATTTTAATTAAGCGCACATGCACTTCTATATTTACAGTGTGTAATACTTGTTGTAAAGATCAACAATATAGTTACAAGTCACGTGTCATCGATCCTCGCATCGAGACTTCATATGTTCCGCTTTGTTACACTCGCCTGTTATACTTGAATTTGCTACTCACGCCTCACTGACTCATTCCCAACTTGAGATCTAATGATAATTGTTCTCATTTCAGTACTAAGTCACAGGTAGCTTTTCTCATTGTTCTTATTAAATTGGTCTCACCGATATCCACTTGGTTGTTCTCATAGTGTCTATGCGTATAACTTCATGGACTAGGACTCGTGTACCGTGATTTGTTTACCTTCTCGTCTATTTTTTTCCCAAATAAATTGCTTTGTATAATAACTCGTGAACTAATACGTGGTCTAGAATTTGAGTAAGTGTTTCTAATATAAATCATCTGTGACTTCTATAATTTTCTGTTTTATTATATCAATGTTTATAGCATAAAAGTTCAGTTCTCTACAATTATCACTTGTTTCTAAGATTCGATAAGTAAGAACACCAGATTTTATAGCCATTATAAATATATTCTTGTCATATCATTTTTGAGAATTTCGAAATTTAAAGGTTTTTAGTTTATTTCTAAACAAATATTTAATACAAGTAAGTTATGAGACCGCAAAAGACCACTGCAGCTAACTTTCAACACTATTTAGTATTTTATTAGATATTAGTACATCTTAGTTCCATTTAAAAATCTGGAAACATTTCTTAGAAGTCACAAGCCATACATATAGCACAAATACTATTTCTGCTAGCTATGTTTGTTACTGTATTTTATTTGCAATTTTTCGACTATAAATAAGCATTTTCACAAACAGGTGTTTGGCTGTACGCATAGAAATTAGTAGCTCAAGGGTACGAATTACTTACATAATCTCTACGTTCTTACACCGTTCATTTATGGCAGATTTTATCAGTAAATTATTTAAAGCATTTTTGTTTCAGGAAAAATGGTACGGAGCATTTGATTATCACGTATTTCATTAAATTTTGTTCTTGTTGAAGCCAACTAAGTGAATGTTGCCGTGTCAATTAATGTAATGGCCTCATTCTAACAATTTATAGATATTTCTACACCATCGTTTTGCCTTAAACAATAACAAAGTGCTTTACGCCTTACATATTTTTTCTTTATTGTTACGTTTACTTTTAAATAATACGAATGTTACAATTACTTCTAGATTTTTAAAAGTCACTTACACTTATAGTCATAATTATCTATTAAGAATTTAAAGCCGTAATTACGTTACGTATGTATAGTACTTCATATCATACTGTAAGTGAGGTAAGGATTTTTGATAGTTCGCTCAGCGTCTCTACTTTCCAATATATTTACACCTCTCCTGTTTATCGTAATCAGAAATAAAAATCATGTATAAAATATTTTCTTCATTTTAAATATTGTTTCACTCTGTACTTCATAGTCAGATATCCAAACTACAGCGAGTTATTCTTAAAATCAGTTGGGGTCCAAATCAGATAGAAAAAGTCATGATTTTGGGAGAATGTTAAGGAATTTATATCATTTAAGCTTTTTTTTATAATACAAGTATTCGACCTATTTACGGGTAGATGAATTAAACGATTATTATTTTACTAATAATATAGACATGTATATATTTGTAATTTGTTCTTTATACAAATGTATAACCGGCAACTGCAAATATGTTGTAGCTTTCCATGCTATTTGTTATCTGACGCGTTCCCATATATGAAAAGTTAAAAAATAAGTTATTCGATGCATAAGGCAACTTCTATGGTTTAGATTACCTTCATATGGTAAGTAATATATTTTCCCAGTATTTAACAAAGAAAATATACGAAAGTAACCTTGCCATCAGATGGAGTTCTGTTTTATTAGAAACGTGCGCGCCGCATCGGTTAGACACGCAATCAGCCAAAATAGTATACTAATTGTCTGTACTCACAAAATCAGACTTGTTCTGTCAACAACGTGAAATTCGTGATACATTTTTTCCGCGACTCAATTATGCACATATAATGAGGTGGTGAATGCTTTATAGCAAGGGCAATAATTTTGCTTGATGTTGTAGTGACGGCGCTTCGACGACTCCAAGTCATTGCGACCCTTGATTGACATCTAAAAATCAGAGCACACAGTTAATGCAAGATGTGGCCTTGTTATTGTTAACTTCAAATAAGCTTACTCATAAGCCTAGCAATCTTAAACAATCATCAATAAAATGTGCGAATATTTGCTCTGAATCATAAATAGGGAAAAAAAACTACTCGGTGTTATTTGTGGCAATTAAAACTAGTGTTTGTTCATTTTATCTTCTTTATTAGTTGCTTTTGTCGAATACTAGGTGTCACTTAACTTTATCAGCTATGCCACTCCTATGTTTCATAAGCTTCTTATGTGATGATCCCCTTTGATGAGAAAAGTACAGTTCTTTCAGCTCTAAGCTGATTCCAAATTTTTAGACACAATGATCTGCAACTAACGTGATTATTAAATTTCCTCGAAATTGTGTGCATTCATTATCAGCTTTTATGTTCCACTAAATATCCTATTGGCCCCGAATATTCGGCGATAATACCTTGATTGTTGAAGGCAAATGATGTATGTAGAATATCATAAAATTCACGGAATCGGCAAACATTCGGGAAATTGGCAATCTAGGCAGGCGCCTCTAACAATTTGATAAGAATTCCCACCTTAATATTTAAATTGTTCTTCCAGATAGTCTTATCAATTTGGCTGAAGTGTTATTAGTTTAGGAAATTTTACGGAAACTAATTGCAGTCCATTTCTTCTCTAAGATTAAAAGTAGTTTGACATAGCTAGGACTGATCATGCAAGATTACTGCTTATTCATACTATATCATGTTGCTCATAAGCCTTCATTCATATTTAATTCCGTAAACTTCTGCTATGAAAGTTCGCTTAAATAAATAATAGTTAAATTGTATACCATATTCAGGTAGTGTCTGTAAATCGAAAAAGGTTTTGTATTTTTCAAATAATAATCATAGTCTGATGTTAAAACGGTTAATTTCTACAAAGCAAAGTTTAGTTTTGGAAAATATATATTTTCACTCAACTCTATCCTCATTTGCTAACTGCAAAAGAAGACTGTTGTTAAGCGTTATCGAACAGTTCGAAGCTTTTACAGAATCTTTAATTATAGCAATACAACTAAACTAAGAAGAAGAATATTTCCAAGTTTGTCTTGATCAGTCCTCCATATTTTAAAAATAGTGACAGTTTCATAGTGGATGTGCTTAATTGCTAAACATGGCAGAGAGAAGCCCTCAACTTAACTAAGTAGCAAAAAGTTGACGATGAAAGCAAACAAATACTATGGTCGTGAATTTCATGTTGACGTACGCGTACTCGAACAGATGATATTTTGCTATATGATTACTCTGTGACTGTTGCAATTACGGGAACTCGTGCCTCTCCATAATTTTCCCCCAAATCCATTTCTATCCATATTCTCGATGTATTTCAATCTTCACGCCGGATCAATATCCATGTATCTTTCCTTCAGATCCACTTTTATTGAGCAATGTGTACCTATAGTTTTCTGTTCGACTAACTTTGTAGGCATAGCTTATAAATGATTAAACACTTTTATGAATTTAAAATGAACAAAAGGCCTAACTGGGAAACTCAGGAGATCACGGGATTGTCGTTTTAAATGATCTTGGACAGACCAAAAATCTATATTTGCGGTAAACTTAAATAAAATATTCATATCAAGCTAAGTAGAAATGAAACTAATTTTTAGCACTTAACACATTGTTCTGAACGTTATTTCGCTAATATGTCAAAGGGACTCTGGCATAGTTAGCAAGTAAATGCAGTTTTACTAGTCCCATATATTATCACTGCGATAATCTCGAGATAAGATTCGCTATCAATTCTAATTGAAAGTTCACCTTCACCAGATCGAAAACTTCGCATGTTGCCAATATTCATGAATGCTTCCAGTTCACAAGTGTAATTTTCGAGAAGTATTTTTGTTACTAGCATATAATATAATATAAATAGATTTGCGTGTGTATGTGTGCTGAAATGGTTCTGGTCCGATAATCCCTCGAAATCCCTTATTACACTGAATACCACAGACGAGGCCTCTGCAACCACATAAAACCCTCACCTATTCAAAGATGCTTGTGGGGAAGTAAATGTGATTCCGCACGTGTGACCCGAAGCCCATATTTCAACCATATACACATATAATATTCATATTTTTTTTGTTTTATGTAGCACAATATTTTTCCGCCAGGGGAGCTCTGTTTCCACCATTTCGTCTAAAAATTTTTAAAATTATTATGGAATTGGTTTTTATATTTATCTTTGTTAAATATCTATCTATAATTACATATAACTGCCAATATAAAACTCGGCATAATTTTTTATGATAGCTAATTAATCGTGTTAATAAACGCACGTATTTATTATTTCGGATCCAGTGACTATTAGCATAGAAAAGTAAATTCGTTTCTTCTACATATGCTATAAAATGTTGGTCATCCTTCGATGACTCATGGGAATTCCAGTTTTTCGGACAGTTTAAATGGGCCTTGATATTTGTAATGTTACTTCATATCCTTTGGTATATAATAACATATAAAGTTTTGCCTTCACTTTTTTAAATGTAGAAGGATTGCCCCATGTGATCGCTTTACGTATAAATATATTGGAATGAGGATTTGTAAACAAGGTTTGCTCTTTATTTGTAAATTGAATATAATGCAGATGTGTACGGCTACTAATATATTCAAAATTACTCTCCTAATTTAAGGAATTATTCATGACCATAAATGATTTGTTATAAAGATTATTAGGTTAATGGAGACTTGTTTATTGCAAATTATAGGCGTCTGGATTTTGTCAGATGATTTAGTTGTTGATGAAAATACAGTATTAGTTCGTTCAGATAATTGTTGTTGTCTCTACTAGTTCTTTTTCTGAGTTTCACTTTTCTTCTTTCTATAAGGTTGTGCAGAATAATTCTCATAACATATGCATATATTTACCTCTTCGGACTAGGTGTCTATTTTGTCACGCAAGACGTCATTCAAACACTATTAACTTCAAAATATAATTCGGGAAAATCTGTTAGATGATCTCATTGATAGCAGGCACTTACAAATTGACCACCGCTCTTGACTGAATTTTTTTGCTTTGCCTGAGTTTCATAAACTGAATTTAGAATCTATGATTTATGTGATTTTTGAAAATAGATGAACACTTTTTGATTTTGTCATGGGATTTGAATAACGTGAGGACACATTATTTAAGCGAACTCACATGACTATATTATACGATATTATTGTCCAGTAGTAAAATGTGATCTACTTCCGAAAATGTATTGAAAACTGGAGCGGCTTTTAGTATAATATTAAATTATCTAATAGACTGAAGTCAGCTACTAAGTAACTTTCAAATATATAAAAAAAGTAATTTCCATTCAGAAATCACGAATTCAACTAAAGTTTGCTCTGCTTACCTTTGAAATTATCTACTTTGTACATCAAAATACAGCAATTACCATGAAAAACCACTAATATTTTATCTTCCCACGGTGAGAATTTTAGACAAAATGCTTACCATCCAGTCATAATAAAATAAAATAAATTCATCATCTTATCTACTATAACGCGATTATAACTCGTTTTAAAAGAAAATAACATACATATTCTTAAGTAATAGTCGGATGCTCACATTTTTAAATTATGCTAGGATTTTACTGGTTCATTTCAAGATTTAATTTTGCTTATTTTCATTGGTTAACTAGTGATTGAATGCTCTAATGTATAAGTTGTCGATTAAAATTGTATCACTTGAACCTCTATGTTAGCAAAATATGTAACAAAAAAAAGTTTGCATGATTATCTTCGTTTCTATAGCTCTTACTTTAATTTATATTTATATTGATCGAGTTTCAACTGAATTTTTATTATATCTAAGTTGAGTGAGAATAAGATTACCTGGATTACAGTGCCTGTATTCTAACCTGCGACAATTCTGGGTGGATCACTTGATCCCAGCTTTCACCAGCAGTCCACCTCCCTCGCCAATCTGGCACCTGCCGACCCTAAGATTGTCCGAAAACCACTCATTAAGGTTACTATCTTCGACAATTTTCATTTAAAAATCATCTTAAACAACTATATTCATTCAGTTCTGTCCTCGTTGATCGATAGGGAAAAGCTTATCACAAGGTAATTATTGTTCAGCAGTACAAAAGGAAAAGGGATTATCGTTACTATTAAAACGTTCTCCCAAGCTACTCGTTACAATGTTTTAGGATTTTAGAATAAATTAACAATGCGAGAGTAGCAAAATTATGGAAAATTAAAGATTTAATAACCGAAAATATATAAAGAAAGAAAGAGTTGTTAACTTTAGAACTTTCTTAAATTAGTATAAAGATTCGTAAAAAATGAATTAAAAATTTGCCTCAAATAAATCCACTGGATATATTTTAGAAACTAATGACAATAGTCATCGATCAACGACATGTTATCTCTCATTCAGCAGCATCGTGCAACCTTGTTTTAATTAATGAGAAAATCTCTACTGCTAATCAGGCTTACAAGTACTGAAATTAGAGAAATATTTAAAGATTAAGATGACTCTAGACCTAAGCTTATTATCTCAAGAACTTCTGGGCTTCCTAAAATGCGCAACTTAATATATAATTACTCTTTTTAGAATATTTTAAACATTCTGCATTCATATTTATTTCATGCATAATATTATTTGTGGATATTGATGGATAGACCAGATCTTTTGGAACGCCGTTAGTTATGCTAGTATACTCAAAATTTAAAATTCAACAAATATTGTTTTGAGTAATCTAGATTCTCTGACGTTATTATTGGTAAGATTTTCGTTTAACATCTTTCGGTTTTCGGAAAGTTGGTTTTACAGGATGTGAAGGCTAAAACGACAATGGGGGATGAGCTGAGGGAGGAGCGCAACCAACTTGCGAGACAGGATGCCAGTGTATCTTCTAAAAGGCGCAGTCCACTTGGCAGGTACGATATTAAAATGTTCAGTACTCGAGGATGAAGTAAATTTATTAAAAATAAGTTAAAACCAGCCTATTCAACATCATCAACAACACTTTTCAAATAACAATATCTACATATTACACAGTACGACGGTTTGGAAAAGCCAAGCGGTTGATCTACACAGTAAACTCTGTTAAACTTATGTGCGCTTAACATAAGAGGAAGGGTACATCATATAAGCCAGCATTTCTATATCTAATATTTACAATAACTAAAACAAATAGAGTACATAATACTGCATACATATAAATACACAAATATAGATATTTATGAAATTGCATATACTTATATTTACACACGTAATCCAGGTATACATGCAACTTTTTATAAGCGTAACTTATTTTAACTGCCACTGCAATGATTACGACGAACCAGTAACTTAGGCACTCCAATAATTTCTGTTAGGGACAATTTTCTTATCTACTGGAGTAATAAAAAGTTATTATGCTGATAATAGCTCTTACATTCATTGGATTTTTCATCCAATTTCTATTTCTAACCCGCACTACTTGGACTGCTATAACTGTGTTTCAATCTACTTGTTATAAGTGTAAAAAGAGAACTTTCAAATATGGAAATGCCTATTCGTCGTGTCTCAATCGCTAGAAAGCCACAGATAGAGAGTGATTCTCCTCAGACTTCTTATAATATACAGTTAGAGATGCACTAAAAAGTTGGTTGTAGACACCACAGGACTGTTTTGGATTTAAATCAAAACGAGAGCGGAGCGCTGCTGTTTTACAACATTCTGCACCCACTGAAGAGACTGATGAAGACCAGTTTCCCGATGTAATTTTCTCCTACGACATTCCACCAGAACTAGATGAAGAGTCGGAGTTCGCATTATCTGATTTTGTCTTTCGAAAGTGTTTAAGCACTCTAAAGTTGAGAATTTTTTTGATAGGACTACAGTGCAAGAGAGGTACCTGGAGTTTATTCAGAATAAATGCATGAAGTAAGTTATTCAAAGTCTTATTAGTATTTTTATTGATATTGTTTTATTATGTGATTAGCACGATAAGGTAGGTTAGTATAATATATTACTGCAGCCATATCTATGGGATATTTTTATTAAGTAGGAACGCAATTAATATTTGAAATATTTGTCATAAGACACTGTGATTGATGTGGTTTAAAACATTTTTTGGCTGCACTTATTTATTATGAAATCTCCTTATTCTATTCTTTAAAAACTTACTAATTTTCACTCGATTCTTTCAATGATCATTAATCTTTATTATCATGTTTTGGTAAAAATATAATGCGCTGACATGATCTCAATTGCAAATTCGTATTAGCATAAGTTATTGTAGCGTAAATAGTATCACCTGGACTGGTATTTGGGATCATTGCCAAAAAATACATCCCGAAATTTTTTTTATTTATTTCTTACTTAACACACGATTGCCACTTTAAGTGACAGCAGTACTGTATTCAATCATGACGGCTCACTGATTCGCCTTTCTGTATTGGTATAAAGTGTTCTTATATATATCTTCAATCAGAGTAGTAACAGCAAAAAGAAAATATTTATTTCGCAAACACTTATTTTACAATAAATATAGGAGTGCACAAGATTAGGATGGTATAAAATAAAACGAACGCATGTCTTGATTATAAATTTTATCATATTTCAAAAACGTCCTTTTCATTCCAATATTCTTGTTCAATTAAAATGAAAGTATTATATTATGTCTTTCGCGCCAGCATCAATACTACATCACATATAATTAAACATGGTATGCTGGCCTTCCATGAAAAACATTTGCTGGAATCAACATTTTGTCAACTTTTGCGTTCACTCTTTTTAAATTCTTCTTCTCACTTTACATTCATGTGTATCAGCGGTTTTTATTAATTCGCTTTAAGATGACGCTTGTTACTAGTAGCGTTTCTTTCGATGCAAGTGATTATTCCGGTTAAAAATAACTTGTTAACATTGGCTTCACTTAATTATCGTACTTTGACGTAAACTGAATTTATCAAACTCTTCCCCTATTTGCATGAGCCTATTATAATAGCAATTGACAGGGGATCTCTTTCTGAATCTTTTATCGCATAATGATATCACCATGGGAAAACCTGAATACTAAGATAAATTTCAGTAATTATTTCTTAATATTTATAGCTACTATAAAAAAATAACTTTTTAACCTCTGCGCATTCCGTTCAGTGTTTCTGATTCCGCAATCGTTTGACTACTCACGGTTCTCACGGTTTATCTTCTTATCATCATCAAATTCTTTATAAATAGAAAACAAAACGGATCACAGCAATCTACCGGGAGATATTGACCATGTCGCGTTCACATGAATTGCAGAGATGTTTTAACGTCGATGCATAGTTTCGTACGATAAATCATTTCGGCTATCTAGTAGTTATCTAACAAATTTGTCAGTTCGTGTTTGAAAGTCGGTCTCCTACCTTTATTATATTTTTTAGTATCACCAATATCTAGAGTTATTTAAGAACATTAGTATTTTTTGCAATCTGGATTTTCTAGTTAAGTAGAATCATCCTGTATAGAGGATCTCGTTGCGCGTCAATGTGTAATATTTTTTTGAAAAGGATTTATTAAATTATAAGTAGAATAGTTATCTGCTGATTCAGTAGAAGTCGAATCATTAAAAAGTGATATTTAGAGGTTATTGTAGTTATAAGAGATCTGTATATTTTGGTCTACATTTCACTTCTCATTCGACTCGTGGGAAATAATAACTAATTGTTACGATTATCACTAATTTTTGAACCACACTATGTCTCTTTTCTCATTTTCTAGTAATTTATAGTACTTGTTGACATCCAATCTAATACTCTATTGCTCAGCAAATTATTACAAATTTTTGAATAAATAATTGTCGGAACTTTTCATGAATGTTTCTTCATCATCTGCAGTTCCTAATATTTCTCTTAGTTCTTTACCACTTTATAGTTTGTTGACAGCAATTATAACCGAAACTCTTGGAAACAAATGTTCACCTAATTTGTATTGTTCCTATTCTTCTACAAACTATATTATGGCGGACAGTTTTTTAAGAATTTAACTACAGTTAGTAAAAACATAAAAACATAATAATTGGCTCAAATAATGTTTAAATTCGAATTTTATAAGTTATCATCATTTATCACCAATACTGCCAGAAGCTTATTCCAAACATATGCATAGTAGTGCTTTATTGCAGAATCCTTTTCTAAGATTTCAAAGCAAAGTTGACAACTAATTTTTATCATTCTCATTTTCTTCCAAGATTATTATATTGAAAGTTATAACCCAGTGCTGAATAAACATCCGCTTAAAAGATCTACTATTCCCGACGTCATTACTAAAACAGGTATACTATCTGATGTAGACCACACTTTCCGCTTGTTAATTTAGGATCAAACAAAGTTTCGTACTCTTAAGACCATTTTGACGTAACTTTATGACTGAGAATAACATGAAGAACCTGTTGGTAGATTATCTAAAAGATTATGAGAAGGGTCCTGAGGACAACAATTACGCGTATTCTCTGGGCTCCCACGTAGTGGTCTTTATTTGGTCCGATTCGAGAAGCGGGGTTATTATGTTGACCTAACTCAACTAACCTCGAATTTATTAATCTGTCTTATTATGGATTGATCGTATCTATCAGGTAACCTATAATTTACATATTTCGCAAGTGTTCTTAGCTTTTGGAATATTACCATCAACCGATCTTCAATCTCACTGTGTACCATTCTTCGCTGCTGGTTGCGTAGTGACTCATCAGTTCCTCACAAATTATAGTTCATAAGTAACTGTCACACATTTGTAATGAACTGGGTTCAATTTGAGATTTTATTTGTGCGTATTTGTTCCACCTATTCATCGTTCTTACAATTTTCAAGTCTCCATACATTCGAATATTGTTACCTTATTTTTATTTTTACGGTTTCATGTTCCATAAACAAACAGTCAAACGAACATGGTTCCCTCTTTCTTCACTTACTATTTGTTTTATATTCCAACTCTATAGATCAGACTGGAATCATCTACGAACTTTGATGAGAATCCTTCAAGAAGGATGAAGAATATACATAATCTGATCATCAAGTAAGTTTTGAAAGTCAAGAGCCTATTCTATATGCTACAGATTCTAATAGTCAATCTGCTGTTTTACTCTTATGATGATTTGTTAACAGGGATTTGTTGAATGGTATCTGGATGTAGTCCTTACTTTCATCTTGTCAACTTTCTATCAGTTTCTAACTTATATTTACATAATTGTATTATTCCAAAAATTTTATGTTTACTTCTCTATGTGCGGACAGAAAATTTAGTTCAGTCCTAAGAGAGCTGCGTAGACTTGCCAAAGTATATTTGAAGAACGGATGAACTACCACATAGTGAATCGTAGCACCACCTGTCCTTTCCAAGTTAAAAGTTGCTTCCTTTCTAAAACTACTAACTATTCTGATTCCTACTCAGAAAAATGTTTGTGTTCTTCTTCGTCATAAATTTTCGGCCGTAATCGCAGTGTTTGTGTAGAAGATCATATCCTCCCACGCACTTCTTAAAAATAGATCTTGATGAATCGTTCATTTTGTGTACGCAGAGAAACAAAGGACGTTACTATGAATAAGTAGGCTTATGAGATATCATTTTATTAGATTTTACAATTAATGAATAAGCCTAAGCACAACCATTGCAGTATTGTAGTATCTTATTCATAAGATTCGAAACTCATTCCAATGAAGAATATGCATATACAGGCACATTGGAGATCATTTTAGCAGAGTAGTTTCAGGATGGAGTTATACGCAAGAGGTCTTCAAAGTTATATTACCAATTTAATTGGTGTTAGAAGCCACTAACTAAGCATTGACCTTTAAATTATTTAATTGGGATCTAAAATCAACATTTTAGCCTCAGATTACGTTGGGGGGAAATCTATAAAGTTCATTCTTTGCATTTCCAGGACCGACGATCTCTGGCTTGAGTTAGAAGATGATGAGATTTGTTCCGAAGACTCTTCTCCTGTGAACACTCCTAACAGTCTTCGGGCTCCTGCAATCGCTCTACCTCCACCACCACCACCAAAGAGTGCACCTCCATGTCCACAGAGTGCACAGGTAAATACATGTATATTTTCAGAGCAGTTATTTAGTAGATTTTTGAGCAAATATTATCTCCTTTATAGTGGTATTAAGCCTGAAGAGATAACAGGTTTTTCCTGATGTATATACAAGTTATAAATCCATGCTTCAGTTTGTGAATGCGACCAATGTATGTAGTGGTGATGTCTCTGTGAGCAATGGAGGAACACCAACAATCCTTAGACACGATGATAGTTTGTTAAGACCTAATGAACTCGAAATGAAACAACGAATGGAAGATCAGGTCAGTATAGCATTCGCCAGATAGGGAAATTAACAAATCTCACTAGTTTATACTTAACGTATAGATTAATCGATCTATAGAGGCTTGCTAATAAAAAATAAAAACAAAGCACTAATTTCAGTTACATATTGTATGCAATATATCGTGAAGGAATAATCTGAGACCAATTAATGACTCTCCCGGCGACCTAAAAACTGTTTTTCTGCAGCGCGCAAGAGCGTTTCGCAAGGTTTCACAATCCCCTGACCTTGTTGTACAATCGAAGTAGCCAGAACGTGCAATTACGTACTGAGCGTAAACATCCAGAAAAACAAAAAAATATGTTTATCTTCAAAAGATTTCACCTACGTTGAGATACAATACTATACACTTTAATTGAAATTGTTATAAATATAATTGTGCTTGAGGTTGCAGAAGACAATGTTGTATGGAGCGTCATCGTGTGTTATGCGCTGTTCTATTAGTTTCCCTGTTAGTTTCTTTGCTGTTTTCCTATCAAAAGTGAAATCAGTTAAAGAAAAGTTCAGTCCCTAATAAATCGCTCTTTGAGAATTGAAACGCGCCCTTCCGCATTCAGTGAACCTGTACGCCACACTTTCGAAATCTTGACCTTTTACACTCGTTATGAGCACACAAATAGCGCTGTCTTCCATTATTTAAAAATCGGTTTCAATATCACCAGTGTTACATTTAGAGTTAAGCATATTATTTGATACATATATCATTAGCCACATATGGATCTATTGCTATTATTTGATTTTTTTATAATAGCTACAATTCGTGCCATGAATAGCACTTAACTGAAGAAAGCGAAGGAATTTTCCTGTAGGTGGTTCAGACTACGAGGAAGTGTGGACTCTTCAAAAGAGAAAATAAACAAACACTTCGTTGCAAAAGCGATGTGGTCGACAATTGATCTCGGGCTGGAAAGTTCAAATTCACAGTTTGGGGACATAGATAAGCGTTATTCATTGCTCACACACCCCATCGTGAAATACGTAAGATGAACTCGCCTTCCGAGTCTGATGATTCATCCTCTGTTCGTATTCCCGTCCAGATAAATTTACGAGCTGTTCGTAACTTTGATATTTTGAAAACCACAAACAGCGAATGTAATGGTTATTAAAACTATTAGAAAGCCGCATACTATTATGTAATTAACAGTAGAATTTTCTTATGAGCAGTTTTTTTTAATGGAGCTCAAACCGAAGCAATGTACAGGATGGCTCAGGAAGAAATCTATTAAATTTATGTTCATAACATTCTTCAACTTCAAATAGTTTAAATGAATGAGATAGAAGTGTGGCTTTTCAAGTATTTTTTCTTTCTAGAAAACAACGTTGTCATAGAGATAAGTTGATAATAAACTGATCAAAATCAGCTCTTGCTAGATTTCATTACTACATTATTAAATTTTGATTTATGGAGTCCTATAAAAAGTTGCTGATAGTGATGGATCCACTAGTGCCAAAGCAGTCAAAACAAGTCTAGGTCTCATAATCCGTTGCCCTCAATTTAACTACGTCGTTTTTTTTATCTAAAATGGATATGAATATACTATTTTTGCATAAAAAAAATCAATTCCAAAATCATATGGCAGACAGATTTTAGAATAAAATTTTGTAAAAAGTGCTAATACATAAAAATACTTTAAAGGTAGAAATACTGCAAATAAATAAAGTCTCTTACCGTATTTCTTCATTTAAAAAATACTGAAGTTGCAGAAACTAAAAATAATAATTAAAATTTCTTTCTTGAGCCTCCTGTATATTCCAGTGTGGATCTACGGAATGTCGTCTCCAGCAATCTTTATCCACACCCTGTCCACAAGACGGACCAGTCAAGAAGGATTCTGAATATAGGAGGTTTAAGGTAGATAAAGAAACAATGATAATTAGTTTACTGGGGAATATTAAAAAAGTAAAAATATATGAGTACATGGTGATATATAAAATAAATATCTATTTGTTCTCAGTCAGAAGGATCTTCTGCTGGCAATCTTCCAGCAGGTCCGGAAATGGATGTCGCCATCGATGATCTTTCACCGATAGCCGATCCAAGATCTTCACCTCCTCATCGATTTAACCTTATGACGGTAACGATTTCTGTATTTCCAATTTTATACTCAAACACATACTTTTTATTAGTTTGCGTATAGCCTAAGCCCACTAATCTTCAGTCTGATAGTCTACTATTGGGTTCTCTGTATTCGTTCGTTATGTCAACCCGATTTTCTGTGTATCAATTTTTATTGCTCTGAGCGTGAAACCACTGAAAGACTAATGAGGGCTCATTGCAAAGTTGGCCGAAATCCCTCTCACAAGTCCTGCAAACTATTATGTAATTGTAGCAGGCCTAAGCGATATTTGACACAAAAATTAGGGAAGACCACTAATTTAGGTAACATAAAATCTGAAACAACGTTTGGAAATTTCTACATATTGCTTTTGTTCCGAGTTTTTATCATTTTAGCAAGACTCAGTTGTCAATGGAGGTCCCATCACGAAGCATTCGAACACAGAACAAGTACTAATGATGCACACACTAAAAACGAAGACTTCAAAATACCAGTCGTTCATCGACAAGGCATTTCAGCATATCTTGCAGGCAACCGATGAGCAAGTAATAGAGGTAGGCTTTTGATTTTCCTAAATAATTAAATCAATTAGTTTTTCTCATTACTGTGTGTTGTGTTTGTGAGATTTCGAAATAAATGTAATTATTTTTTAAGATACAAACCGTCTATACGTTTGTTTTTTCTTCAACTATATCACTACTAAATTTGAATTAATTCGAATATTTAGAGCATAATTCAACCAGCAGGATCAACCCCCATAGAAAGAATGTAGGAAAGCTATTAGTATGAAATGAATCATTAACACTGTTTGGGGGAATTCTCTAAAAGTTATGAAATTTTGCATGATAGTTCTGTGTGCACATTCGTTTCGTATTAGAAGGTGATAAGGCTTTAGCTATAAAATAGTTATAGCAATTCTGACAATACAGCGAATTATTTTTTGAAAAATGAATCAGTAATTGAGTGCAGATTTTCACACAATTCAAAACATAGTTATGTCATCTACCAGTTCACTGAAAATCTTCACGTTCAAACAGATATGGCTAACATCACACATAGATTATATGTTTAGACTTTCAGGGATGTACTATCGTAGCAAAAGTGATGACAAAGGCTTGGATGATTCCCAAAGTGTCACACGACCTCTCTTTTGCTCTATGTGATTATCTCAGGGACAAGACATATCTTGACACCCTCATAAAGCTATTTATCGGACAGACAACTTGCGAGCCTGGTCAGTTTAATTTGAGACCAATTTTCATACTAGATTGCGTTTACTATAATGGTAGTTTTTGTTTCAAATTTTGCAATTTATGTATATTACTGACGTCTACAAGCGAAATAAATTAACTGCTACAGTTCGACTGGCCTGCGGTCGGGTGCTGGAAGAATGCATGTCGCTGAATAATAGAGAATACATAGTTAATAAGGTGCTGTGTCTTATTTTAATGTTTAATTACTGTGTGTTATTTTGTAATAATTCTTTAACTATGGTTGTGTTTTCTAGGGCTGGTTGAAAAAAATTGTTACAATGGCAATGAAATTGAATAAGAATCCTGAGCAGCAGAGGATGAGTCTAAGTATCATGGAGAGCATGTTCAAACACAGCTCGGTGACTTCTCTAAGGTTAGGCTTTACTATATCATTTCCCCTACTGATATACTCAATTTAATATTTTCAATATATCTATTATTAGTAGAAATCTTTTATCTTTTTCAGATTGATCGAGTATGGAGTATTAGATCATATTATTTTGACAAGTAAACGAGCGACAGATACTCCGACTACTTTGCGACACGCAGCTCTTGCGCTGGCCAACCTCACTCTTTATACTTGCAGTGAAGGGAAAAAGAAGATAATCCAAAAAAAGGTATATTAAACGCTTTTACCGACAAAGACTCCTAGATTATTTAATAAGTTCCTGTATAATGTTTTTGTCACAAACCTGTGTATTGTATTCATTCTAATCACTTCGTTTTCAGCTTCCAGAGTGGTTATTCTTGTTGGTGAACCAGGACGATGACTTAACAAGATATTATGCAAGCCTAGCCATATGTATGCTTGCTAGCATAAAGGTAAGCCTATCCAAAAGTAGAAAAATAAAGGGATTATAAATTTGGCTTTAACAGGAGTTCGAATCGGCAGTGATCAAGTCTGACACGTTAAAAATGGTCGAACCGTTTCTTTTGTCTCATGAGGCTACTACTTTCGCAGGGGATCACTATAAGCACTCCCAAGGAAGACCAAAGGAGTGGCTCATGCGGTTTGTTCTGTTCTTCCTTTTCCTAATCGTATCCGTCTTCTTTCAATAAAGTTGTATTACTCTGCAACGATACTTACCTTACGTATCAGTGACGTTAATCATAAGGAAAAAAACTTGAATTTTGCTCTTCATCTCCGTTTCAAGTAAACGCCTGCAAACCATTGCTGATAAAAAATGTCTATGTTGAAATCGGGACAAGACCACCATATCGGAAGTGATGCAAATAAGTGTTAAGATTTAACAGTTGGCCCAATGATTGTTTTTTGGTTCCGAATCAGTATGGAATTTTATTTTTTGCAAGCGTTTTTATTCCTTTAAAACAACTATAGAAATAGTGTTCTAGTCCTATTTCAATCAAAGACATTGATTGTTCCAAGTTTTTCATTGCAAATATTTACTGTATTGATCACTATACGGGTTTTTGTTTATTTTTCTTTATAAAACTTTGCTTATTACTAAACACTACATTAGTTCAAAGTACGCAGTCTGGTAATAATAATAGTTACAGCTGCGTGTTCAACAAGTCAAAAAAATGATACAACTTTGCATCAACTCGTCGTTTAAATAGTAACCATGAGCTCTATTTATTATTTATATAAAGCCTTATTCTCAATTAGCCCTTGACTTCTACTATTAGTATTAAAGTTGCTCTTTGTTGAGCTATACAGTTTCTTGCTTTCAGACTGCTTCCTATGTTGAAGTCAATGCGGCGAGAGGCAAAGAGTATGGCTGCTTTCCATTTTACAATGGAAGCTGCTATTAAAAAAGACCAAAATAAGCTTGATGTTTTCCAGGTGGGTGGTCCAATCATCTCATTCTACTTTTTTCTCCTATTTCATGTTTGTTTTCGTTCAGTAACTATTTGAATTTATAAAGGGGACAGTCAAGCTCATATAAATATGTAAAATCACTTTACTGATATGATGCCTTAATGGAAAGATATTATTGACTTTATTGATAGATAATACAGCTTCTTCAACCGGAAGTGAGTCAAGATGAATCATAGTTAAAGATATTGTGAACACGTGTAAGAAAGCTTATGTACAGTTCTAATTCCTGTAGATAATAATAATAATTTTCTTTGTGGGGATTCTCTTTGACTAGAAAGTAGAATGCGGAAGAATTCTTATCTTTATTACTTGTTCATAAATCGTATCTCAAATATTAGTGTGTAATGTGTAAAATAGTGTCGATCACATACTATGGCACTTTTAGCTGATAATATTACAGATCAAAAATTTCTTATCTATCATTTGGTATATGTTATTTTAATGAATCATGCAATTACTAACTTTACCATTTAAGTTGCTAGTGTTGCTTACCAATACTATTCAACTGCATAATTCTGCTATATTTAACAATTCCACTAGTTTGTTTCTACACATTAGTTTGCTACTTCGCCACTTATTCTTATTTTTTAAACATTTGGCTTTGTGGTTTCTGTTCTATGTGCAATGTTTCCAAAACCAAAGATCGTGCGTGGTCAACCCACGTGCTAAAACCAGTATGAGGTTTTATGACCAAGGTGATTTCCAACAGTTCGGTCTAACTAAGCTTCTGGACATTCGAAGAAATGATGAAGACACCCATATTTATTATGCAGTATAAATCAAATATATTTTTGGTTCTGACGAAATCAAGACTTTTGCCAGAGAAAAGGGTTTTAAATTTCTGCTCTATATTTTTCGGTTTTCTGGGACTTTCTATTAAATACATATAGTTCTAAGTAGATTGGGAATTTTCAGATGTGTTTTAAATGAGGCTAGGTTATTTAGAATAAGTCGGATAATTTTATGATGTGAAATGTAGCTATTGGCCTAAATATCTTCCACTAGTGGGTTGTTCTAGATGTTGTCAAATACAGAGAAATAGATCTACGAACTATTTGATATAGTATAACATAAAATTAGTAGGATGAACAGCTTATTCTACTTTAAGGCTACAATACTCCCCGTTACACTCTGTTAAACATTTATTTTTCCGGTTTGTCACGTAGTCTAATTGGACTGATCTGTCGCCGAAAGTTTTCGTGTACATTGATCGCTTAGTCATATCCAGTAGTTCGCGTATCGATGGCTTCTCTACTGATACCACTGGAAAGATTGTAATTAGAGATCATCATTTCGCAGTCTGAATGGTCACTTCAAATCGGAACTATTTATTGCAGGAGTCAACAAATGTCAATTCATGCATTTGTTTGTGCTTACGCATCAATGTCTCTTCCTGTGTAGTACTCTCTCGTTTCCGCGCCTCGCGCATTTTTTATCGCATTTTCGAATGGGCGGTGCCGCCGTCTGCAAACAGGACCGTCGTCGTAGTCGCACTTATCAGTATTGTTCCAAGATGAGCGGTGGGCTGTCCCGTCCACGTGATCCGAGTTCTGCAAAGCAACACTCATACCAACAACAACAACAACAACAACAACAACAACAACACGTTCCCTCAGTGAGGAATCCCATGCCTTCACAAATATCTCCATGTGTCCTGACTAGACCCTCATCACTCGCTGAATTGCCCCCACTATGTCCTCCATCGCCTTCAAAACCTTATGTTCCTGTAAAGAAACTACCTTCTAAGACTGCTTTAATTGTAAAGCCATCCTGTTTTATTCAAGAAAAATCAGTTACAATGGAACGATTTAAGAAATCTCGTACACGAAAATTTTTCCACCCATATGCAAGGGTAAGTTATACGTTTTCTATCCGTTAATCTTATTCTTCCCAATTCATCTACTTTAAATATCAATGCATGAAATTACAAGCACTATTCAGAATCATATCTTACTTTTCAACTAATCCCTTCTCTTATCTATATTTCTTTTCTTTTTTTTTGCCATTGTAAATCGTTGTTCCACCTGATCATGTTGATCGATTTGCTCCATTAATATATATTATGCGCAACATTCTCTATATTTAGAAATACGGGCTTTCTTCCTGACGATCGTTCAAAGTTCGATCATACAAAGTCTGTTATTCTACTATTAGTTTGTGTCATCGTGTTTATATAGTTTTGATGACAACTAGCAATGTATCTATTGAGTACCTTTTTCTTCCTCTCATTTATTTCGAGGTCGAGTAGTTGATCAGCTGATAGCTGTTAACGGCGATTTTCTATTTTGTTGATCTGCAGCTGACCGATTTCTTAATCACGCGATGAACTTTTTCCATAGCTGTTTATGTAAATAACGGTCATTGTTGTTCACAATGTTTCAAACATCTCTCAGCTGGCACAAACTACCGCTCCGAAGTTACAATTTTCCATCGGAATGTCTGCATCGGGAGACATTTGTGATTTGTGATCTTCGTGCATTGCACTGATACACTTCCGGGAACGGTGGGTAGAACCGCCATCTTACCTACGAATATATTATTTTGTAACCTGGCATGTTTTATTCATTATTTAAATTTCTTTTCTTACCACATAACTGATTTACTTTTCTTTAGTAATAGTTTCTTCTGGACATTGTTTACCTAGCTGATTCTTTAAACATTTTCAGTTCTAGGCGTACCAGTTTAAAACGAATAGATTATGACTCATAATAGTTCAGCGAACAAGCTGGCCGTACGCCAATCGGCCTCCTTTTGAGGTCGTGACCTGAGTCACTGCAAGCTTCTTGACTCACTTTGGATACTGCAGCTGACTCACTACAACATTTGCTTCTATTTATCCACGTAGAAGCTCACCGTAACCGGTCGCATTTGTAAGAAAACACGTAAGCCGGAATAATCCGCAGAGCTCATTATATGAAATCGTGAAAACGTCCAACATTATAGAATTACCATGGATAAGTTGTCCCTAAATTGATGAAATCGTCAGGATTTGTAGCAACTGTGCAATAGGTGCAAAGATGATAAAGTGGCAATGGAAATGGAGGGAATGTCTTAAAAGGGATGATAGGTACTGCTCTATCCTGCCTTCGCGCACTGTCTACACATTGCATCTGTTGATAAGACAAATCAAACATATGGTTTGTACCTTTTCAAGACTGCTCCCAACTACTGTGTAGTCCATCCAAGGCTGTTTAAACTAGACGACAAATTCAAATTAACGCAACTGTGCGTGTTGGACGCGTTATGTAAAGTTGCGCAATAGTCTAATGATCTGGTTGGCGCTAGTTGTTTGGCGAATTCATGAACTCGCTGAAGTGATACACAGTTACGCGAATTGACTGCCTGATCGTCGATGAGCTTACAGATAACTGGACCTTATAGACATGCTTCTGATCTTTCTTTTCATCTCGTAGACCTATTCAGGATCATTGACGTCGCGGTGTGGTAAATTCATTATTGCGCATAGGACTACCTATAGTTCGTATGATTTAAGTAGACTATAGTATTTAGGTATGCACTTTTAACTATATATTGTAGGTTGACAGATCTATATTTATTCCTATCACGAGATGTTCACGTGGTGATCTGGTGGTGTTAGTGGCTTTGATGATTTACACAAGGGTGCTAATCACTGTTTCTGCAATGAACCAACTTGTATTTAGCTAACTTCTGACTTATTTTCTTTCTCTTATTTATTATCTTATCCGTCTTCTGTTTATGAATTCCTTAGGGCTTAGAATGTAATTTTGCTTAAATAAATAACGGTATCCTTCATAATGTCTGTATTTTTATGATTTATATATTCGGGTGGAAAGAGTATTCTCAAACATTTCACTAGATGTTCCAAACAAGGTTTGGTTATGATTATATGAGACTTAACTAATACTAAATAGATATTGGAATAAAACAGTTATGCACGTTTGTCATACCACACGAATTTAGGACATGAATAATATACGAATGAATCATGTTTATGTTCTATAGATGCTATTTATATATCCATGCCCTATAATATATTTGATCTATGTAGAGAGCTACTGCATAACAGCAAAAGACATTTGCAAGGTTTTCGGTGATAATGACATAAAGCCTTGTTGAGAAGGCTTGTCTGCACATTTCTGATGAGTCATTTTGGCGCCAAACTGGCGGCAGTTTCGAAACAATCAACAAAAAATGCGGTCGGCATGGACTTTAATTTCGTGATGCAATCTGTAGTGAGGGATGCAATATTCGCTTTAAACACCAAATTATTCCTTAACAACTCCACATTCTTTGATGGATTTACCATAAGGTTAGCAAACTGCACTTCAACTCAAGTTAATGTGGACAATGACACCCAGTTCACACTAGTGCGACACTCTCAGTCACTTGTTCTTTTCCATCTAACATGATTTAAATAGTATTATGCATAGTGTTTGCAGGAGATTGGAGCAATCCAAGCATTAAAAGAAGTCGCTTCTTCACCTGATGAGGTGGCAGCTAAATTTGCGTCAGAAGCATTAACAGTCATCGGAGAAGAGGTGCCATATAAACTGGCTCAACAAGTACCTAATTGGACTGTTAATGATGTCCAGTATTGGGTTAGAAAGGTTAGTATTACTTTGAATTACTTGTCTCTCACTTTTGAGTATTTTAAAGCTCTCCTTACGTTTTTCGTCATATTTATAATCTCAAGCCATACTATTGTGAATTGTGACTGCTAAAGTGCGTAGATATTTCTTTATTGTTAGTGTTGAAATGTCGCAATTTTGGCCTAAAGTCTGAAGCTGTTATTTTTTTTGCAGATACTGAGCACTTTTCGAGTAGTTAAATACAATAGCTCTTTTGAGATTTAAAATAGGATAATTGTTAGAAAATGGTTAGAATACGTCTAGACATTTGTCTCTTTCCATTATGGGAAATTCGCGTTTATGATTAGTAAACGCGCTTTGGGGCTGTAAATTTTCGTGAGAAACTGTTCGTTTTCCAAGAAACTAGGATATATAAAGTTTGTTAAATTTAGCACAAACTGAACTACTGTAGTTATGAGGATTGTTAGAATACATAAATTCACATATAATGTGAACTCTATCGAACAATGGTTTATGGTCAATTAACAGGTTTTCTGTCTGGTGGAAATTCATCGTCAGTGATATATTGGAATTTGTTCCGAACAACATTTAGGGCGCACTTTTTGGTTTTTAGTTTAAAACTAACCAGGAAACCATAAGCCATGCGTAACATGCACTTAGATGTAGTGAAAGACAGCGAAAGTGCAGCGTTTGGGTCAATGTTCAACTACTGAAGTAAAATAGCTCCTCAGAGGTCGCTTAGATGTAGAATAGGCTGACTCACTGGAGAATTATTTAAATGCATAATCTGTTGTTGTTTTTGTCGCGTTGTTTTCTTCTTAACGTCAACGATGAGAGGTGTTGGGTTCATAGACTGAACTACAGAATACTTTAAATGTAAGATTCCGCTGCAGATTGAGGACAACAACCTAGCTGCGCTTCCGGTGAGAAACTTAGAACACTATGCAATATTTGCTTAGTGATAGCAAAGATGGATTCACCAATCTATTGGCTTACTATTGTTTGATTCTTTATACTAAGGGTCGGGGATGCGTAGTTAGAGAGTATTAAAACGATTAATTCGTTATTTACGTAGATTTATTTAATAACCCATTTCAGATTGGCTTCGAAGACTATGTAGATAGATTTGCTAAACAGATGGTCGATGGCGACATTCTGCTACACCTCAATGAGAAAGAGTTGGAGAGAGATATCGGAATGGAATCTGGTCTACACAGAAAGCGTTTTATTCGAGAACTAGAAAGTTTGAAGGTATGTAATATTGATAAAAAAAACCCATTAAATATAGTCATGAATTTTAACTGCTAAGCAAAACATGTGATAACAATGGTATTTAAACCGCAAACTTAATATTTGTTTATGAATTTGAAGCATAGCTGAGATATACATATATTTATATTTAATTTAGAACTAAGTTTAGGATGATACCATTACGACCCACTAGTTATTATTGGCTACCATACCTTATTAAAGATTAAGCCGTATTCCATGACTTAATATTGATTGTCATTTTTAATATATGTTTAGATTGCTGCTGATTACTCGTCTGTTGATGAGAGTAACTTAGATCAACTACTAATGTCTCTTAGTCCAGAACTATCTGTTTATACATACAAAGTAAGTATGTTAATACTAATCTTTTTTCAATCTTATTATAGCCTTTCTTTCCACTACTTTTTACCATACTTTTCAGATGCTATCGAATGGTATTAACAGATCTCTACTTGCTTCTCTTACTGATGAATTAATGCAAACTGCATGTGGAATCACGAATCCCATCCACCGGCTCAAAATGACGCAGGCTTTCCAAAGTAAATAATGAGAAAAAAGAGTGGGAAGATATTAGGAAAAGGAGTTACAGAGATATTTTAAAAAGTAGCATCCATCTTTTAGATGCCAAACATCCTGATGAAGTAGAAGTCGCTGTATTAAGTAAACAAATCGATGTCTTTATTAGTTATCGCCGAAGTACGGGCAACCAACTAGCTAGTCTTATTAAAGTGCTGCTACAATTACGAGGATTCAAGGTGTGCTTGTTATTTTCATATTTATTACAATATATTATAATACTTAAAGTTATTATTAAGCTAAATTAATTTAAAGGTGTTTATTGATGTCGACAAGTTATATGCTGGAAAGTTTGACTCGTCGCTATTGAAAAATATCCAGGCTGCAAAGCACTTCATTCTTGTTTTAACGCCAAATTCCTTGGATAGGTTGTTAAATGACCACAACTGTGAGGATTGGATTCACAAAGAGGTATTTTATGCATAATTAAATCCCTATTACTTTGTTAAAATGTTGTTACATTATTTGTAAGTACCTTTATCTAATGTCATTATTTGATGTTTCAGCTTAAATGTGCCTTTGAATACCAAAAGAACATCATCCCAATTTTTGATCAAGCTTTTGAATTTCCGCAAGTTGAGGAACAGATTCCTCAGGATATTCGGATGATTACAAAGTATAATGGAGTCAAGTAAGTTACTGCTGGAATTTGAAAATTTAACAATAGAAAACAACATTAATCATAATTCGATTTTTTCGAGATCGTTCTCTTATTTTTATAGATGGGTACATGACTACCAAGAGGCTTGCATGGGAAAGGTGGTTCGATTCATAGAGGGAGAACTTAACAGGACTCCCAGTGTTCCTGCACCAGTATGTTGACTATTCATTTTTTCTGAGATACAATTTCTATATTCTTACTACCCATATCTTAACTAACAAAATTAAAGAGCCACAATTCCACACCTCCTTCAACTACACGAAAACTAGCTAGCAACCGCTTCGCGAATTCATCTTCAAGTATTCGACAAACTTCTACGTCTAATCATAGGACGGTCGCTAGAATTAACGATCCGGCACCCTCCACCCCTACTTGTTAGCATTATTTTCTTCTATCATTATATAACTTATAATGCCACAAATATTTTTTATCGGTTTGTTTGTACGAATATATTAATTTCAGTCACGCCCGCTTCTTCGACCGAGAAGAATAGGCGAAAACCCTATCATTCATCTGTTTGTACTGTATACGACAGGCCTTAGGGATCACCATCTCCTAAAACAGCCTAGGATCGGGCAATTATTATTTTTACTAGAGCCTGCCTTCTTTCCGTGTCACTGGATCTCGGATTTGTTAGTGATGTTTTATCTAAACGGGCCTTTCTATTTAGTAGTATTCGTTGAGAGAAAATAATATTCGTGCTTAAATTAAAAGCCCAGTAAGACGTTATTTCCTCCCAACTTTTTCTCATTGAAATGTGCAAATAAAATAAATTCGGATTTGATAGTAAAGAAAAATGGCTGGTAGATAGATTTACTGAAAGCAAACAGATAAACCAGCCAATTCTCAGCAGCTGTACTATTTCCGAATTATGTGGGATTCCCACGCTTTACGTGCTATTATGCAGGTTCATTTTCCCGTTGTGACCTCATCTGCTACTTTATTTTTATCTCTTCTTCACTATCTGGATGAGGTAACAATTCTTTCACTATATAAAATTGATTCGCATTATGCACTATGAGTGACTTTGTTTATACAAAATGTAAAATATTGTGAACTCAGATCATGTCAAATATTATATTGTTTTCATTTTACATATGATTTATTGTTGGTTTAATAAATGTGTCAACAATAGTAATGTTCACGTTTATTTGAAAATAACATACATACAAATTACGCCGCTAAATATTTGCCAAAACAGTGAGCGAATAAATATAATCATCCCTCCCGGAAGTTTTAGTCAATTTCTTGCTCAACTATACTGACTAGTACTTAATAAGTGTGCCACGCCATTTTATAACATAACAATTATTATTATAATGAACTATTAACATAATTCAATAAAATTAACATTTGGAAATTTATTTTATTCGAGATTTATTTAGTTAGTACCATCATTGTGTCTATATTAATTGTTAATATCACGTGTAGCAAAGGGTATTACCTCACCCATTATCCTCGCTAACAATGGATGCTACTTATCCGTTTCCAGGACGTTCTACACTCAGGATATAGAAATGTATTGTAGTTATGTCTAGGTAATCCGTATTAATTAATAATTAATCTTCATACATCTTAGTTTTTAGTAAAATAATACTTAACCAGTGATTAGATTTAGATTCAGTTACGTTGTGATGAATTCTGCTCCTAGATTTTAGTTAAAGTGCTATTACACCTTTCCATTTCCATCTTATGGCTGAAGAGTTGAATTTGTAATAATTATATAATAAGAAATTTAGGAGCGTTTCTTGTTGAAAGCTATTAGGAAAACACACTTCTATTTCTTGGTATTGTTTTTTTTTTTGCATGGTTTATTTAAGGCGTTGGATGGAAATGGTGAAGAATCAATACGAAGAAAATGGTAAAAGAATAGTGAAAGATGAAAGGGACTTGAACATCGAAATCAAAGAGACTATCGTCTTCCTAGATCAGGTAAACTCTTTATTACATATCAATAAATAACGAACTTTATTTAATATAATTATGTAAATATGGCCAAAGAATTCTTTCTTTCGGTAAAGCAGTTTCAATTCTCAGTGTTTGTAGAATGGTGGCATGAAATAGTTAACTGTTGTGTGGTCTGTAAACATAATGTTTAGGCTTGCGCCTATTATGACAAATTTCTCCAACAATATAGTCCTCCAGAAGAGCAATCATTTGATGAAATTTTAGAAATTATAAGACAAGAATTCAAGGAGGTTAGCCACTCAAACATAGTAATATAGAAGTTAAAAAATTCATCCTAATAATTCAGATAGTTAACATTGTCACTTTTGTTTTCGAACTCAAATTGGAACTTCCCTATTTCATGCTGAGAGATAAATCAAGAGACACACTACTGTGGTATAACAATCAGGTAATTTAAGCATCGTAATGTATTTTCCTATATAAAACTATTAAATTTTTCTGATAAAAAGTGCTTTTTATGAATTATGCTTCATTTGTTATTATAGTTTACGATCCTTATCAATTAAACACAAAAAATAAAATATAGAAAAGTTCTGGGATGATTACGTCTCAAATAAAATACATGATGGGGCGCGTTGAAACCTTGGTGGGGTACGGCGAAGCCATACGTTCTGCCAGAGACCGCGCTGTTTGGTTACGACTTTTGTCGTCCGAAAGGACGCGCTTGTGATGATAGTGCGACTAGGGCGGACATACCAACCCATGGTGAACTAGTCCCTTCTGAAGGCGAAACGCCACGGGCGTCTTGTTGACGTGTTACGTGTTTGATGTGATCTCCGTGTTTAAGGAGGTAGATTTAAGAACTTTGAAATCTCTTTGCTTTAGCAATTAATCTGTTATTATATAAGCATGATACAAAGACTATTTAACTAAGTAAATCATATTTTTTTAAATGGTATCATATACTAAGATTTAAAAAAAAGACCTATTTAAAAAGTTATTTTTATTAATTATATCAATATTTATGCCTAATTCCATTTCCGTAATCATATTTCCCAATACTATTAATCAAATAAAGTAATGTATAAATGGAAGTCAAAACATTCAAAAATGAATTTAAGAGTTCCAATATCACTCATCTTTTTAATGGGAAGATGGATAGCATAGTTATGTCTATTTCCTTCAGAGACAGACCAGGGCTTATATTCAACTTCTGTTCAAAACTAATCTTCACCCAAGTCAAATGTAGCGGGAATTAGAGCAAACAGACACCAGCTTTTGAAAATCTTAAATATTTAGTAAAGAGACTTACTGCTAAACCCAAAGACGTTATACAGAGTGAGAAATGATGAAATACATTCTAAAATAAAATTTATATACAGTGGCGCCCAGGCTTACTGGTGACAAATTGCACCGAGTGAACTATCGATTGTAACTCACTTCCGAATGACCTACTTTGTATTCTAATTACTGATTCGGATTCAGCATCAAATGCGATTCTTCTCAATATGCTTTCCTTAGTTCTGTGCAAAGTTGACTTTTGATGAAAACGAGAATATCTCTGATTCAATGGATTATTAGGAGAGCACAAGCAGACCAGAAAAGGCATAAAGCAATCAGAAATATGGTTACTACTCTATAGTCTATTTTTTATTAATGAATTGTGGCACTTTTTACTTCCATGCTCTGTTAGGAGTCACCAAAGTAGGGCCCACCAAAGGGCAGTATTAGTTTCTGTTGAATTTTGGGAAAACTAGAACCCAAAAACGAAGGTTTTATTTATTTATTTTGTTACCTATCGCTTCTCTATTGATCCAACAAGTCCTGTGATGGCCTAGTGGTGTAGGTCATACGAAGTGGAATTTGCAGCGAAGGATCGGTTCCATTCGAGAACCAAAAGGCGACTCCGTTTCTTTCTCCTTCTTCTTGCCAAACTCGTCCGATGGATAACTGTTCAACAATCGTCATCCAAAATAGCTGTTTGTGAGTGAGGAGAGTTGGTTAAACATGGCGAAGTGTTTCAGTTAGGAGGTAAAGAAATTCCCTCGCATAAGAACAGTCTTTCTGTGACGAGTGCAAAACGATAGCCTAAGAGCATAGGAACAAAGCGCGTTATTCGCCCAACATGCATAGCTTACTCTGACTGATTTTATACAAAAATAAATAGAAATTCATACAACACTAATCATTTACTGACTGCGCCAGGTGCTGTCGTGGCCTAGTGGTAGTCGCCGAGGCGTAGGGTGTGGTGGTCGAGTTGTCGATCCCCGCCGGTCCCATTTTGATCTTCTCATATTGAGTAATAGCTGATTATTTATTGTGCGTATGTACAAACCAGGCTGAGGTACGGAATAGGTTGACGTGGGGGTTTCGGCTATTCGCGAGTCAAACCGCAGTCGACCGAGCTGAAGTAGGTTTCCGTGCACTTCGACTGTGAGTTTGGAAGACTCCGAGGAAAGTAAGTTTATCGGTGAGTTTTTCTCTCTATTTTTCAGGGCTTTCTTGAGCCGAGGCGTTTGCCTCAGCGCTCTCTGGAGCCGGGGCGTTGCCTCAGGGCTCTTTTCCCACCTCCCGTTCGGGAGGAGAGTGGGACAATTCTGGACGCTTCTGAAGCGTTTGGCACTTATGTGCTGAATTGCTTCAGAAGTATCTAGGCACCTAGGTGACTTTTGACCCCCTCGGGTCACGCTGAAAAACCTTGGAAAGACGAAACTATGCCCAAATTTCTTTCTCTGTGTCTCTTATCTCCCGACAGCAAAAACTGAACCAGCGAGAGGTACGGAATCCGAAAAGTGTTTATATTTTCGAATTTCCTAGTTTATTCGGGCTTTAAAAGCCCTTTGAAAGTCACTCACAACTAGTAGCTGGACCCGACCAGAACTACCTTCCGGATGGGAAAGGTAGGATATGGTCTTTTGGAGGGAATACTACCCTATACCCTTTAAGGGTTGGGGTAGTATCCTTCCTATTTTTGGAGACCTTAGCCTAGAGGTAGCTAAGGTTTTATCTATATATAAATTAATATAACTGATTAGTTTACTTTAGAATGTTGAAAAATTTGGCATGACCTCCTCTTTTTTAATAATGATTGGCACCTGGGTGCCAAAAGGCTCCTGAAGCCGTTCAGCACATAAGTGCCAAACGCTTCAGAAGCGTCCAGAATTATCCCACTCTCCTCCCGAACGGGAGGTGGGAAAAGAGCCCTGAGGCAACGCCCCGGCTCAAGAAAGCCCTGAAAAATAGAGAGAAAAACTCACCGATAAACTTACTTTCCTCGGAGTCTTCCAAACTCACAGTCGAAGTGCACGGAAACCTACTTCAGCTCGGTCGACTGCGGTTTGACTCGCGAATAGCCGAAACCCCCACGTCAACCTATTCCGTACCTCAGCCTGGTTTGTACATACGCACAATAAATAATCAGCTATTACTCAATATGAGAAGATCAAAATGGGACCGGCGGGGATCGACAACTCGACCACCACACCCTACGCCTCGGCGACTACCACTAGGCCACGACAGCACCTGGCGCAGTCAGTAAATGATTAGTGTTGTATGAATTTCTATTTATTTTTGTATAAAATCAGTCAGAGTAAGCTATGCATGTTGGGCGAATAACGCGCTTTGTTCCTATGCTCTTAGGCTATCGTTTTGCACTCGTCACAGAAAGACTGTTCTTATGCGAGGGAATTTCTTTACCTCCTAACTGAAACACTTCGCCATGTTTAACCAACTCTCCTCACTCACAAACAGCTATTTTGGATGACGATTGTTGAACAGTTATCCATCGGACGAGTTTGGCAAGAAGAAGGAGAAAGAAACGGAGTCGCCTTTTGGTTCTCGAATGGAACCGATCCTTCGCTGCAAATTCCACTTCGTATGACCTACACCACTAGGCCATCACAGGACTTGTTGGATCAATAGAGAAGCGATAGGTAACAAAATAAATAAATAAAACCTTCGTTTTTGGGTTCTAGTTTTCCCAAAATTCAACAGAAACTAATACTGCCCTTTGGTGGGCCCTACTTTGGTGACTCCTAACAGAGCATGGAAGTAAAAAGTGCCACAATTCATTAATAAAAAATAGACTATAGAGTAGTAACCATATTTCTGATTGCTTTATGCCTTTTCTGGTCTGCTTGTGCTCTCCTAATAATCCATTGAATCAGAGATATTCTCGTTTTCATCAAAAGTCAACTTTGCACAGAACTAAGGAAAGCATATTGAGAAGAATCGCATTTGATGCTGAATCCGAATCAGTAATTAGAATACAAAGTAGGTCATTCGGAAGTGAGTTACAATCGATAGTTCACTCGGTGCAATTTGTCACCAGTAAGCCTGGGCGCCACTGTATGTGATCTCGTCCTAAGCTATTTGACTAAACAACAGAACTCACATAGTGTTTTTCCGTTTATTAAGTGGTGAATGGCAAGGCAGTGTAAAAGTTCCGCATAAATAGAGTAGGATGACACATCTTCATGTTAAACCTCGTTAATTCCTGTTAGACCACTCGGAAGTGACATATTATGTTATCTATTTTTTTAAAACGTGTAAGAAAGATATTATATCTTCTATAATAATGTCTTATAAAAACAACAGAACTAACTTTTAGATAGTCGCATATTAAAATTGCTGTACACTTTAGATCAGTTACATGCGATTTATATAACTATACCAGGCAATAACTCCTATCGATGAGAGATTTTGTTTTAATTATTACATTTGAGGAAGGAATGGCTATGAAGATTGATAATGACCAACAACGAGAAAGTAATCTATTAAAGGAGATATCGCAAATGAAAGTGGATATTGATTTGGTAGGATATAAATTCTTAAAATGATTTACGGAGCGTTTTATTTTTATGTAACCCACGTCATTTATAGAGATACAACGCTATTTTACATGCATACTATTGTGTCTGTATGCTAAAATAATTTATGCTACTGAGAAAATTTTTGTCTATAAATTCTTAGTTTTAGGACTTTGCACATAAAAAACATTTGTTATGCTAATGAATCAATATATTTTAAGCTGAATATAGGCAGTCTTTTCCACATATAAAGTGCATTAACTTAACGGAGATTTATTAGAGTTGTGTTTGAAAAATTACCGATAAATTGCTTATATTTTAAAGAAATTGTGATATTACAAACATTGTTTAGGAAAATACTAGCTACTCAGTAGGTCGATGGAAAAAAAAAGAAGATATAAGATACAACATAAGTCAGAAGGAACGGATAGATAGAAACATTGAACTGCCACATAAGAGACACTCTGAAAATGCATAGGTAAATAGATAATTTCAGGCTATTTATTTATTTATCATCTTTTATTACAGAAAAATCAACGCTTAGCATAAATTGCTGAAGTGAATAGAGACATCAAAGTAGTTGATAGAAAAATTCAAAATATTTTCTTTAAGTCTGGAAAATATTTAAAAATTCCATGTTATTTGCTACAGGATAGTTTTGGGCAATATTATCTTCTGATAGAATCTCTCGTACCTATACGGAAATTACAGTCAAAAAAGCGACTGCTTTCGATAAAGTAACATTTAATTAAATTGTAAATTGCTTTAGTTTAGAATAGAATAAATTAAACAGAAGCAAATAAATATGATTGCTGTATAATAAGTAGGATACTTAGAAATTGTTTATCTTGATTTTTAGTTCCTTCCATTATTATAGCATACTTATTCTATTCATTTTAGAGTTATCCTACTGTTACTCAACTGAATTTTGGGACATTTGAGAATTTTTTTTAGTAAATTTATACTGATCTCGCCTAATCGATAGTGACATCGAATAAATCTTGTTAAATGATGTAATAATTGCTAAGTGTGTTGTGGATAATAGATAACAGGAACGGCAGGAGAACATGGTTTACTAGACCGGTTGGAAACCGAGTAGGTAATGAAGGCAAAGGACACATCAATAATGCACTTATATGCACATGGTGGTATGCTAATCAGTGTGTTGGCATGTGCGAGGTGGTGCTACTGCCTACACGTGCTACGTCACTAGTCTGTCTGTGCTAACTGCTGATACTCCACACCCGTTACGCAATAGCAGATTGCCATCCATGACGTAGCAAATACACATAGTTCGTTTATTTGTTGGGCAACTATTCCTAGATACTTTTATATAAAGATAATATAGTCATTTTTATTTCATGAGATTTTAGTACCCCTTTATCACTATTACAAGTTTCATTTAGTACATTACCTCAACACAGTTACACAATTCAAGTATGGGTATGACTAGTTCCAGAACAAGTTCATAGGTGACCACTCAGCTGCAACTTCGTTGAAAATGAACCAGTTTGTGCAACCAAATTAATAATAATTAACTTAGAGTTCCCGACAATTGCAGAATAAAAATTACAATTTACGGTTAATTTAACGCTATCTGAACGGTAAATAGTAATGATTCTCTCTCTGAAATTATGAAAACCATGAAACTCTTATATGGCTAAAAAGCAAAACTACTTAAAACGATGGCAACTTTCGCAATATTTCTGATGAACGTAGTATAGAAATCATGATGTTCACACATAACAAGGAGCAAAACAGAACGTTTCCACTTCATATGAAAGTAAGATTTCGGTGAAATTATGAATATTACCGTTCATACCAACTTAGCATACAATAATAGTTTTCTAATAGGCATCGATATGGCTAGTAATTTTTCCAAGAGGAATCTGCTTAAAATCTTTCGAAACCAATTTGACAAATATTGATGCTAAACTCTCTACGAAGTCACGTTTCATTTCGCAACTCTGCGTCGCGGTGTCATGTCTGTTATGACGGTCACTACTGCGTGACACCCAGTTTATAACTCGTTCATCTTGTTGTCCAATGTTTCGGCGAAATTAACAGCCATGGCAGAATGAGTAACAATACAGGGCAGGTTTCGGAACAGGCTGGTGGAATGGCAGCGCTGCATTGTATTCTATACATATGTCCTGTAGCAAACTCAATCGAAGATGTCAGTGAGCCCCTGTTTGTATCTGCTATTCACCATGCACTTCTACCACTGGCTTTTCTATGGACTACAAACTGAAATCAGCATTTATATCCCAGTTGAAATAAACAAATTAACAATTTAATGTAAATTGTATAGCAATGCTTGCATAATTAGAAGTTACCGACACTTGACAGAATATAGTGTGGGTGTTTGATCCAAAAATGGATCTTCATAGAAATTCCCTTTTTTTAGTTTCATGTGTGTTGGCGCTAATACGAATCATGACAAAATTTTGATGTCAGGGTTTTCTGACCCATTAACTGCACTATTCGGCTAATAGATGAGCCAAAGTTGCGAGATTCAAAGTTCAATAGGGTTAAATACCCAGTAAATTGCATGTTATTAATTTCCATGCATTTCTATTTTCGAAGCATGAACTTCACTGATTCGATAGCAGGTGTGAAAGGTAACCAAAATGTATGCTACATTGCATTATGCTCTATTTTGTTGTTCTTTTTCCACTTAGATATCAATCAGCCTGTTGAGGCACTCGGCTGGCATGCGATGGCATGATAATGGGGTTAGGAACAAGTAGGAAACAGGTAAATATAGTTAGTAAATACAGTAAAAACTAACAAAGTGTTACAAAACAACAATCGCAGCACAGAAGCGAAGTAATGGGGAAAGCTTTCTGGATACAAAACATTCATTTAAGCTTCATCTATAAGTTTTTCTGCCACAATCTCTAACTAATCACTGTCAAATAAAAATTCAAAAGATCTTCTTAAAACTATAATACAATCATTCGCGTGAATTATAGATAGTTCATTAGATTCTGCAGCAAATGAATAGTCTATAATAGTGGTCTATGATCTAAACATTAATAAATGTTTAGTGACTGATAGTTGTTAATACACAAATTTTCAATAGATAGAATTTTTCCAGATAAATCTGTTATAACTTCGACTAGAACCATTGTAAAAACAATATTATAAGTTAAACGTAATGTTCGTTGAAAAAAATTAATTAAATTTTCGATAGTTTCTTTTTGCGTTTTTCCTTATTTATTTAATAAACACACCTAGCATTTGTTTCTCCATCACTTGTTAAGAAATAACTATAAAAGTTAGTTATATTAATGCGTAATAAAACATTAATTTATTACAAAAAAAAAGAAGCTGTAAAAAGGACAGCTAATTTCCATTAAGCATTCATATTAATATGAGCTGTGAAGTTTTGACAAATTTGTAGAAACATTAGTAGCCAGTACTTATAGGCTTAGGGAATTTTTCGCATTAATGAATGCTGTTAGATTTTCAAATACTTTAAGTTTGGTACAGTACTATATTTTTTTATTCAAATTATTTATAATATGAGACGTTTCACTTTTCCCTACTATATAGATTTTATGATGTGTCATTTTTCTATATTTACAAATGTCTCTGGACTACTACTACTGACCTCCACCTATCGAGACTATAGGGTTATTAAACAAGTAGATGGTGTATTCAAGGAAGTGATAGTTTTTTTAGCACTTTGTTAATCTACATGCAGTTTGGTCACCAACATGTGTACGTGCCGCATGTGCGGAATAAGTGAACGATTTATAGTCTCCTCCAGTCGACGCCCGGTAGGTGTTGTTTGTCTGCCTTCCAAAAGGGGGCGGGCGAATATAAAAAGCGCAGCAATAGTTCGTCCTGCCAATGGCATCTCAAACCAGCAACTCCTAATGAATAATTATCCTATGTTTCATGATCACCATGACTCACTGTATAACATACGTTGTTGTCATAAGGTTCATTTCTTTTTCATTCATAAACAAAAGAATTTCGGATTGAGGAAATTTGCTGTGGTGTCATCTTTTAAATATTCAGATGTAAAGAAATGAAACTCATGACAGAAGTGGCAAATTCCCTTATCAACCAATATAACGAATTTTGGTTTTTGCAGTTACAGTTTGCCCCATATAAGCAGGCGAATAACACCGCTGAAATATCGTTTTACACTCTGTATACTTGCCTAATTTAGTAGGCATTACATCGAAACTATATATAGTTAAAAGATTCCTTCAGAATTTTAGATTATATTTTTTTTGCTTAGATGGTGTATAAAATTCTAGTCTTGAAAACTCACTGTTGCACTAACACTAGGCTACTTGCAGTTCGACCTTTTAGCCAGTTTTTAAAATCATTTCGTACTGATACCGCTCGTGCTAGGCATACTCACGTAATACTGTAGCCAAGTCAAGTAATTAGAGCATATTCAAGCTAATTCTTAAATTAGTTGTCTTGTTTCCTCATCTGTTATTATTCCTCATTATGCTCCTCAACTATCCGGTTCCTGCTGCCATTTCAAACTTGAACTATAAAAAGTTGTTAGTGTTTATTAAATAAATACTACCATAATATAATGAATATTTACTAAATCTATACCGTACGTTTCTTGTTTTTCTCAATAAAATTTCCGGGCATGGGATTGTCTTTGTTTTCCTCTTTTTGTTATTGGTTATAACATCTAGTCTTACGGAATAAAGAAAGTCTGGGAACTGATTGTAATCTGAAAGATGAAGAAGTGGATTTCTCATAAGCAATATATAAAGGTTTTAATATATTGTAAGATTGAACTTAACGAGAACCTTGATGTTTTGTGGATTTTATATTGACCATGGCAGTAATCCCTTCTGAGTGCGCATTCAAATTGCCGAGTAGCAACCAACTGGAACCGATAGTTTGCCCCACTCTTTTCTTTATCAATCTCCAACTCATCATGTTCACTCTATTTAAAGGCCGATTTCTTTAACTCATATGGACAGTGCCAGGAATTCGTGGAATGTGTAGGTTTTAAGAAACTACTAAATAAATAAAACTTAGACACGCATATGCAGACATCTTTCGCTCAATAGATGCGATCTGATCCGCAAATCTCGTTCACTCTTGCCACACTCATCTCTGTGTCAGTGGAATTTGAACTAGTTCAAGTGTCGCGACCAGATGGTGTCATTCGGCAGTAATATTAGGGTGGAGTGTTTGTCACCTTTTTGAAGCAAGACTTCATGAAACATATTTAGTTGCTTCATAAGTTGTTCTATATATTATTAGTCTGATACTCTTCTGACTACAAATATTTGTATATCTTACGAATAATTCCAGACTAATAGTCAGTATTCTACTAAAACTCCATAAGGTTAATAATGGCACTATAAATATAGAGATTAATTTCAATTAATTTAATTGAAAAAAGCAAATTTTTTACTAATATCTCTGTTTTCAATGATGTATTCTTTGTGGGTAATTAGCTGTCTCTATCTCATTTAATTGTGGAGTAGATTTCCCGATGGATATAATGGCCTAGTTGCGTTTGATTGTAATATGTTAGACAATGTTCAGTTGTGGATAATAAAGAATCCATACTCCTAGGATCGACACCATAAACTGAATACTTCCACTGGTTTCAGGATGTTCTAATTTAAACCACTGAGAGAAATTGGTGCACAACTGATGTGCATATCATAAAATTCAAACAACGTTTTTACCACTAAATTAGATCCCTTAACATAATTAACAATATAGGTCCTTGAATTCTTAATTTTACAACTGTGTATCATTCTTTACTGTCCTACTTTTTTTCTAACAATGGATACGTTTCATTTGGCCGCAATTTCTTCCAGAATGGATAGCTTTTCTCCAATTCTTAAATACTCTGTCCGGCCTTTATTTTCCTTTCTTTCCTCTTCACAACTATACCTCCTGTTAACTGTTTTGTTTTCTACCAGCATTCCTCATCACTTAGATTCTTTCATTCTTACTCACTGCATACTCGACCTTGACTGTCAGAAAGTGCGCTTTTGCCATTGAACGGCTTTTCGCGAACATGGGTGTCTTCCGTACAAGGCCGCGTCGCGCCCTAATTAGAGAAGCCCACGGAGAGCAAACACTTTTAGCTAGGAAATCAGGCACAAGAATACTAAGCCTAATTTAATTTTTCCGCTCTACTTTATATGGTATAAACCAGTTGCATGAACATTCTTCAAAGATTATTTGTTAGATGTTTTAGTCATATTAAATAGATTGGAAACAGGTACAGCTACTTCTCAACTACGACTCAACCTATGACGATATGAATATTCAATACGTTCTATCAACATAATAACTGGCAAAATAATTGGTAGCAAAAGTTAAGTTACACATTAAGCCTTAAAAATAAACACTTTCTATGAACTGCTAAAGTAATTTAACTTCATGACTCCTTTTGATTCTTAGTAGCATAGTGCAGGCTTGCTTCAAACACCTAAGGATCATTATGTCATCGCCTAAGCTTTATGCTAATTTAGAAATGTGTCAGTAGGGATCATAATCAAGTAATGGGATTGAACTTAAAAGGTCGAATAGTGTCCTTGAAAAGCATTCGTTGATTAAAATTAAGTGTTAGTGAGTGAGTTTATGAACAAAGGTAAAAAGAGTTTTTGAAATCAAAAAGTTACATTTTATAAAGCAAATCTTTTCGTCTCAATTACTATTATAATGCAAGTTTGAAGATGAAATCGGTGATTTAATAGCTAGTTAGAAGAGGACGATCTAGGTAAAGGTTGAAACAAATCGAATAGCTTGCCCTCTTGTCATAAAGAATAACACGTCTGACGATAGGCATTGTTCCAGACTTTTTACCTTCTCTAACACTAGAAGACACTAGTGTAAACCCATAGCGATACCACTGTGATATTGAGAGAACCTGTATCGGGACGCCATGGCTTTGTGGCGACCTAGTGCCTAACAACGTCGAACAAATGCCCTTTCACCAGCGTGCCCTTGGCAGCTACTCTTCTCTTATATTTATTGCTTTCTTCTATTCTTCAACATCAACATCATTCTCCATATTTGTTTTATTATCTATGCGTTCTAACTAGCTAGCATTCACTAAACAAATACATCATTATACTAAACATAATTTTATAAATTATTGAGTAGTTTTTCCTTTTGTTACTACTTAGTGAATTTAAGTTGCAAATTTTCTCCATGACTTGGTTCAGTAGTTAAATTTGCCTTGATTCGTTTAGAAACGGAATTATTAAAACATCTATTTCTCTTTATTTTACCTATTTATAAAAATGAGTTTCCTAGTTTAATTAATAGGCATTTCACATTCTATTTAAACTATACAGTATTTTATGACACCAAAAAATTTTCTACTTTAATTTGTTATTTACCCAGTATTTTAAACTTGATCATTTACACCCTCATTTAAAATTTACAGTATTCCGAGAAGTCATGTAACCTTTTGGATCAACTAAGCTATTTCAAAACATTATTTAACATAACTTGGAAGTAATAATCGCACCATACTAAGAAATTGATAAAAATCCCTTCCAGACCATGGCAATGCGGTCTCTTCTGCCTATCGTCTTATGGGTAACCTCTTCCTTGGCTGATTTCAACTGCAGTCAAGCTCCTGGACATGGTAAAGCTTGATAAATTGCTGAAAGTAAAAAGCTGAGCGAGATACTGTACAATAAATATGTTGGTAACGAAATGGAGGAAATTAAGAAAGTGTAGAAGTGTAGCATTGCAGATATGCAACAATCCTGTATGATGATGCATGAATGGGATTCCAAAGCGAGGAAGGCTATTAAGAGGAGACAGGCCTTTGAAAATACAATAGGTATATGGAGTTTTGGATTATTTCATTTCAAAACCTGAATACTTTGGTCGGCTAGAGTTATGCATAGGTTTAAACTTCTCTATAAATTCTGATATATAGAAAACATTATTCTTAGGGATTTCGAAAAGAATTGTAGGTTATGCACTGTTAATCAAAATTATTTATGTCTCAATTATTCTAACAGGCGCTCCTGGCGTACCAAATAACCCAGGTTTGAGTCCCGCTGTCCCACAAAGATTCGCTCCTTCTGCTCAAGGATGCATGAACATAGCTTGCATTTGTCCTTATATGGGAGTAAGTTTTTCATATTTTACGGACAGAATGATGTTAGATTTATTTTAAAAAACCTAATTTATAAAGATTATTTTATTATTTCCTGTTGATTCCGTCTCTTATTTTTCTCTTTTTCTATAGCATTCTTAACAATGAGACGCATTTTATTGTTGTTTTGACTATTTGACTCCACATAACACGTCTTTCTTTCTAAATGATCCCAATTCTGACTAGCCCAGAAATGTTGTTTACAAATGATGTGAAATGTACTTGAACTTTTGTTTACTTCACTGATCTGTTTTAAAACTACTATGTCATTCGCAATATTACTGCGGAAGCACGAGATTGTTGTCCATCAAATTACATGCTAGATGAGCGAGAGTTGAGCAAAAACTGTTATACGCGTGACACGTTTCTCTAGTTTTTTTTCTGACGCTGTAAACAACAGTCTGTAATATAGTCTAGGTGTGAGAAATGACTATAGTAAAACTAGTACTATGAAACATTGTTATGTAACTAAATCTGGCCTGCCGAGAGGCTATTTATTCCCAATATAAATCTAGTAAAAATATACTACGGCTCCAATTATAATAAATACCATGAATTCTCTTATTTGATTTAATTAGAGATTATCCTAGGGTCGAATGGGTGGCGGAGGTTGTATCCTGCCGAATGGGCAGCCGTACCTGATGGCTCTGAGAAAAGAATACAGGATGATGACAGACAACGAAAGAAATAGGTATGCACACTTTAACGTTGGTATAAAGGAGGACGAAAAGCATGAAATTTCAATAAAAGTTAGAAACGAAGTTATAGTTACCTTAAATATTTCATGAGAAATTGCATTTATTTATACTTAGTTCTAAAAAACCTGTGGCATATGTTTTGTTGATTATCTACAAACTAAGTTGAAAAAATCTGTAAGAATGACTAATATGATAGTGCGCAAACAAGACTTTTTCAGGTGGAACAACGCCATTCTGCAATTGAAGAGGAGCGGCGAGTACGATAGAATCAGTGTAATGCACAGACAGGTACCAATGTTAGAAAATACCACTAAAATTCTTTAAAGCAAAATATTAAGGCTATATAGGGTTTTATCATTCTTGATTAGGTGGGATCGTCGTCAGGTGCCCATTCAGGTCCTGGTTTCCTACCATGGCATAGGGAATATATGAAAAGGTTAGTTTTCTTTAAATATAAAAAATCAATTATTGTTTGTATACTTTACAGGAATATAAGTGTCCTTATAGGTATGAACAACTTTATGATGATATGAAAATTAGTTAGTGTTTCTCAGATGTTTTATTCAGATTAGAGATTGCTGTCCGTATGGTTGATCCAGGAGTGGCTATGCCCTACTGGGACTCCATCTTGGATTCATACTTGCCTGATCCCAGGGATTCAATTATGTTTTCACCAATGTTCATGGGAGAAACAGATGGGGCAGGCCAAGTGATTCGAGGACCATTTGCTGGATTTAGAACACTTGAAGGAAGACCAAACATTATCAGGTGTAGAAAATATTAGTTTTGCTTTACAACTATGATATACTAATTTGTTAAAAGAGATTTATTTAGACGACTTGCCACGGAAGGAAGGCTCTTTTCTGAAGCAAATATTAACAGTTTACTCAGTCAAACGGAAATCCAAAATGTTCTTGCATACACAGCACCTCAAAATGGTTGGTGTTTTGCTGTCTGCAAATATCAAAAATATATTTTTTAATGAACAAAATGAAATCATTGTGGCTGAAACCAATGAGAAAAGTGTTTACCATAAGATGAATTGGAATTCAATGAGAAAACAACTTTTTATAATTGGAATGTAGCTGAAAATGTAATTTGCACTGACAAGAATTAGGATCAGTCTTCGTTTTAAATTAGGTTTGAACATGTTCTTGATAACATATTCAAATAGTTTTATCTGGGAGAGTTGTGTTATATTGTCTCAAAATAGATGAAGTGTAAGTATTCTGCTAGGGACTGTAGATGAAATATAAGATTAGGAAATAAAAGACAAACTAAAATCACTAAGCTCACCAGTTCATTTCTTCCAGTCGTGGAAAGAATCAAATTGGTCTTAGTGAAGACATAGACTTCAATATCTAAACAGCCGCAATCGTTCAACTTGGCTTTCATATATATATAATGTACTGTTAAACTTTAAGTTACTTTTGGAAGCTTATTTTATATTACACTTTCTATGTGTCCTGATTTTAAATATGAAACCACGTGACGATCGATTTCACCATGACAGAATTTATCTAAAAATTATTGCCATACAAGACTAGAAGTCTTTAGTGGAATTACCATTGCAAATTTGACGTAACTGGGTCATTTACAGCATGTTTGAGGCTAGAGATCATGGAAAAACTAGAATTTTTTGAAAACTAACTTTCATTATGATTAATGTTTTGTTGCTTTATCGCTTAGTTCTGGTGCTAAAGTAATTTTTTATCAATGTTTGCCATGTTGAAATTACCTTATATATTCTGTAGGATGTCCATTTCAACCCAATTTTGGAGCACTTGAGTATACACACTCATCTGTTCACCTGTGGGTTGGTGGAGACATGAAGCCACCCAGTACATCTGCCAACGACCCCATCTTCTTTTTGCATCACTGCTTTGTTGACTTTATTTGGGAGATGTGGCGACAAAGCAGGCAAAATAGATATGCTAGAGAACAGGTGGGTTTTACAATATTTTAAATAATACTTTTAAATTAATGCTACCATTAAACTGATAATTTCTCATTGTTATTTTCCGATATAAATATTAAGGTAAGAACATATTTCAGGCTTATCCCCCTGATATTGGAACGTGCGCCAACTCTCAACATTTTAGTTATGCTCAGATGAGGCCATGGGATAAACAAAATAGAGATGGTTAGGAAATCACATACTGTTTATTCTCTAAATAGTTACATATCACAGCAATAAAGTAGAATTTTTTAGATGTTTATCCAAGAACTAAATGTGCTCATGGATTAATGAGAAAAAAATTACAGGTCTCTCAAATGAGTACACAGACAACCTTTTCCGTTATGCACCTCGAGCGACGTGTTCATTCGGGAATCCCAATTGTGGATCGATCTATCTCTTTTGTGACACTAGAGGAAACCCACATTGCGTATCTAAGGTAAATTTTTGGTTAAATATTCATGTTCGTAAAGTTTACATCTTAATCATATAGGCTTAATCCGTATTTTGTTACTACATGGATTATTTTGTATGTCGTTAAACTCTCCTATTTCACTATAGATAAAACCAAATGGTCTGTGCCGTGGATTCGAGGGATTCGATGCTTGCTGGCAAGGAACTTGCGTGGCCAGTTGGTGTCGACCTGGTCAACAATTCCAGCGGGTAGCATAAATGTGCCATGTTCTTATTTATGTATTACTAGTATTATTTTTCAACAAATCCGTTTTAACAAAATAGTTCAGCTTCGTAGAAGTGAATAATTAGAATTACGTTAACTAAAATTCTTTAAGTGATTGATTGTTTTGGAATAAGAATAATCTTAGCAATGAAAATAAAGGGAGCATCAACTACGGCTCTACAAGTGGTGACGCAGTTCACACAGAATCCACGTCAGACTCAGCGTAGCAATACTTTAGACAACAGGGTGACCACTCCTCGACCCATGGTATGGTTAAGTACAATTTTAATAGGAAATTATTATTTTTTTCCAATTTATTGCTTCTATAAAGTAAGTCATCACTGGCGTAGATAATTAATCCCATTAAATTGTAGGCAACTAATCCAGCATTAAACAATAACTGTTATAATGATGATCCTTGCTGCGACGCATGGGCAAGACAGGGTGAATGCCAGCAAAATTCCGTATACATGAATAGGTACTGCAGAAGAAGTTGTCGACTCTGCATGAATCCATCCGATAGTAGAGGCGGTACGAATATTGTTTATTAATCTAATGATTTATGTGTAAATAGTAGTTCTTCTAATTTTGAATAATAGTATATTGGTATAAATTTTAGACAACGATAATCTATAAATATCAGGCTGTCATGACCGACACATCTCCTGCGCTTTCTGGCGCAGACAAAATTACTGCACTCGTAGGAGACAGTGGATGGCAGAAAATTGTCAAGCATCTTGTGGCTGGTGTAACATGAGTCAGCAGCAGTTATGTGCTTCCGTTGCTGTCATGAGCAGGGCGTAAATATCTAGCCTTATTGTTTTGCTCACAGTTCTTTTTACTTCAAGTCTTTGAGGGTATAGTTTGTTTCATAGCCTGACTCGCTACGTATTTAGCATCATTAGATCTAATTTCTAGTTGATGCTTTTCATATGAGAAACAGGTTTTTACAGTGAGCTATGATAACTATATTAAAGAGATCTAATGGTGATATGTTGAGCAGATCATGCTAGAAACAAAGTATATTTGATATGTGTTTTATAAACACAAATTTACTCTACTACCATCAATCCCTTTTTTCTCCTTTCTCACATTTCTTTCATTAGTGTTACTTAAAAGCTCAAATCATGTGCGAAATTCAGATATTAGCGGTGGTACAAAGCGATCTATTTGGGAAACTTACATTTTTTTGAAGACGTCATAGTTATGTTTAATTTTCAGAATTAAAAGAAGTAATGCCTAGATATTATCGCAACTTTAGATTTATTTACAAATCAAATTAAACGTCTAACCGCGTTTTAGAATGATGACATCGTTTTAGTAACATTTGCTCACTCGCAAATATTATTGTATCTCATGTACATCATATATGGAGATTATTATTTTTATAATAATAACCACAAGTGGTGGTTCTCTAGAATCGTAAGTAATGAAAATGCCAAAAAAGTACTATTTCAACTAGTAGTTTTGTTCTCACCTCAGAAGAACGCATAGAGCGTTAATTATTGTAGAGATTATTTATTAAAGTACGTATGTTGTTTTATTTCGAATCCGCTATGTATCAGATATACCACTCAACGTTTGATCAAGACCAGGGATCTAGCGCATGATTTCAGTTTGCAATACTGCGAGTTCTGTAAATACATTTCAGTACCTTAATCGGGTGCTTTGTAATAATATATTTCTGGGTATAGTTTTCACTTTATTATACTCATAGACGTGAATGTGCAGCTCATATAGTTATTTGCAAGAGAAAATCCGAGTCAATAGGGTTTCTTTAGTTCACTCGCCTATAACCGCCTTGTCTCAGTTAATTTGCATTTTAACTGCACTACACTGAATTGTTGATGAATACGTTCATTGCAAGTTTAATAAATATTCTTAATAGTGTTTAAATACAAATATTAATAATTTCTACCCAGCATACAACATAAAGTAAAATACAGTGCTTTTTCTATAACAATAAAAATTACCAAAATGTATTGTTTGTGAATGAAGTAACATAATGATTTTAGTTAAATTAATAGTTGTTAGTATATTATTGTTCATAGAACTAAGAGTAGTGATTAATTTGTTTTCGCTACTACAATTTGATTCCAGCAATTTTGACGGACCTAAATGTGTTTAGTATTTTTTTCTAAAATTGTGGTTTGCAAATTAATATCTCAAAAATATTTGTCTTACTCCAAATAATTAAGTGACAGAAAACATCAAAGAAATACAGGTTTGTACAAGCATGATAGAATACGTCCAGACATAAAAATTCGTAGTATTATAACATATATTAGCATGTATTATTATGTACGATTAATTTATAACCAAATAAGAGACATACCATAAGCTATTATCAAACATGGAAAACTAAGCAGCTCAATTAATTCTAAGATTAATTTTAGATGGAACCTTAGTTTTAAAATTTCGGATTACTGTTTAATCCCATATTCTGTTAAGAACGCCATTATTTAGAAATGTACCGTAAAGCATAATTTTCGAAAAATGTTTCACTATTTTTAGATGGGATGTTTATTACATTATTTTACAATTATATTGCAGAAATATCTTGTTGTAAATTTAGGCTTAATATTAATGGGATTTTTGAGTGCTTATATCTATGTAATATTTACAATTTGGCACTATTTGCTTGTTTAATTATTTATTAATTTGTCTTTAGCTAATTCTTATAGAAAATAGTTAATACTGAAACTATTTGAACATTATATTAGTATGATTTCCTATCGTAATTTTAAACTTGTATTTTTTGCGACATTATTAACTGGTTTTGTTGTTTCAGATAAAAACTTGATTATTCGTTTTTGATGTATTGAGGATGGCTGTCCTCTCAACTTCTGATTGTCAAAAGATTATACCCATCGAGGACAAATGGCTCCTTGTTCCTGCATTTTTAAAGGTTTATGAAGCCTTAAAATAATTATACGTTTGGTAGAAGAATCAAATGATTTTATATGTATTATTTACCAGCTAATTAATCCATACTCTTAAGGTACGTGGTCTGGTGAAACAACATCTTGTAAGTTTCGATTATTTTGTGAATGAGGAAATTAAGACAATTATGTTGGCTAATCAGAAGATTACTAGCGATGCAAACCGTAATTTTTACCTTAAGTAAGTCTATGATAATTCGTTCTGCTCAAATTATTATAAATATAAATAATGTGTACTATATATAATTTTATAATTATAGATATCTTGATATTCGAATTGGCAAGCCATCCAGTGAAGAGGGACTGAATCAGGTATGAGTATTAATATATAAACGTATGGCCTCATGCTATTCATTATATAGTAAACAAATATTTGTGTCTATCTTATTTTAGGTTCACGACAAAATAACTCCACAAGAGTGCCGTTTGAGAGATATGACATATTCAGCTCCTATCAGTGTTGATGTAGAATACACTAGAGGAAATCAACGAGTTATAAAGAGAGATTTAACTATTGGCCGCATGCCAATCATGTTGCGCTCTAGCAAATGTATTCTTAGAGATTTGGTTGGTTAACAACACATCTATGTTTATACGGTATTTAGGAGATCTATGAATATCTTTAGGCTGAGGAGGAGCTTGCTCGAGTACAGGAATGCCCATTTGATCCAGGAGGTTATTTCGTAGTAAAAGGCTCAGAAAAAGTTATATTGATTCAAGAACAGTTGTCGAAAAATCGAATTATGATCGGTAGGAACTCAAATAAAGACCTGCAGTGCGAGTTAAGTGATTAGATTTATGCCACATTTTAAATACTAATGAGTAATTAATTATACTACATTATTGAAGGATTTAATTATTTTAGGTACTCTCTTCTACTTCGGAGAAAAAAAGTAAGACGTATGTACTTGTTAAGAAAAATAAATATATGTTACGGCATAATCAGTTAACTGACGACATCCCCGTAGCAATTATTTTTAAAGCAAGTTTTATAATCCTTCCTATCACTGAAGTATTTTTTAAAATTATTTACGTTTCCATTGCGTTTTAATGTATTAAATATTCACCACTGGTACTTTAGGCAATGGGTGTGGAATCTGATTATGATATAATCAGTGCTGTTGGTCATGAAGAAAAATATGTAGCTGCATTTGCTGCTTCTTTAGAAGAATGTAATACGCACAGCGTTTTCACCCAACAACAAGCTTTGAATTTTGTCACAAGTCGGGTTAGTTTTACGATATCCTTCAATACATTTGTGTATTAGATATCAATTAAATTGTACATTGTCAGGTAAAAGTGCGAAAATTCTTTTCTACATTTGGTGGTAGTTCAACTACTACCAATTTAGCAACACCTAAAGAGCATGAAGCAGTAGACTTCCTTTCAAGGTTATTAAGATGTTTTGATTGCTTTTCTAATGAGAACATCATTTTTGGTCATGAATATTCCACAAAAGATGTTTTTATTACTAGAATTAGTGAAGTCCATACCATTATCAATTTCATGTCTTTTCTAGTGCTATGATTTGTCATATTCCCTGCACTGATGGGAATTTTAAGATGAAAGCTATATACTTAGGCCTTATGACTCGTAGGTGAGATTATATATATATCCTTTATATTTGTTTCTATACAATTAAAGCAAAATTAACAATATTTACATGATATTTTGTGGAATATTTCCTTGGTTTAGGTTGATTCAAGCAGAATTAGGAGAAAACGAACTAGACGATCGTGACTTTTATGGAAATAAACGGCTTGAGTTAGCTGGTTCTTTGTTGTCGTTACTATTTGAAGACGTTTTTAAGCGATTCAATAGTGAACTTAAGAGAATTGCTGATAACTCATTGGGCAAAACACTTGCCACTCCACTCGATATCGTCAAACATATGAGACAAGTATGCGCTCAAAAGTTTAAGACACATAATTTATTTTCTTAAAGTTGATTAATTACTCTCAAATTTTACTATTTTTATATTATAAACTCTATTGTTTTTACGTTAGGATATGATAACGAACTCCATAGTTAATGCGTTATCTACTGGAAATTGGATAATAAAGCGATTTCGAATGGATAGACATGGTGTAACACAGGTGATTTGTTTACTTTGCTAAATGATGAATAAGATTTATCAGATAGTGTTATTGATTAGTATTAACATTTTCTTCATAGGTATTAAGTCGTCTCTCGTATATTTCTGCTCTTGGAATGATGACCAGAATTAACTCTACATTTGAGAAAACCAGAAAAGTATTTAGTACTCTTTTTATGTTTATAAAATTTAAGTTTATAATTTCCTGGCGTTTTTTCTCATTCAACTTAAATATTTTAGGTATCAGGGCCTCGATCGTTACAGCCTTCACAATGGGGGATGTTATGTCCGAGTGATACTCCTGAAGGAGAAGCCTGTGGTTTAGTTAAAAATCTGGCTTTAATTAGCCATATCACAACTGACAGTGATGAGAAGGTTTTGATTTATTTGATTTTTGTACTTTGTCATACGATTTTTGAGTACATAATCTTTTATTTTTTCTATACTTGCTTTATATAAACATATTGTCAAGTATTTTTAATATTGTTGATAAGAGCCTAAGTTTTAGCCAGTGCTTCGTCTTTTGTTTAATGCAGGTGTAGAAGATTTACACCATATCCACTTCTCTCACGTTAATGATCCGTAAGTCGTTTTTAACTATTACTATTCCACTGTTTAGAATAAACCAACATTTTTTTAGAAACTATCACCTTGTGTTTTTAAACGGATTGTTGGTTGGTACTACTGTTGATCCAGTACGCGTCGTAAAAGCTATACGTAGTGTGAGAAGGTTAATTTTGATTCTATGTGTAATTTATAATATTTTGTGTTAATGGTGTTTATCAATTAAAATAAAAAGAGTGGCCTTCACAAAATTCATCATTTAGAAGTGGCTTATTGTCTGAATTTGTTTCGGTGTCACGATCACTTGCTCAGCGATCCGTATATATAGCCAGCGATGGTGGGAGGCTTTGTAGACCATATCTAATAGTTGAAAATGGAAAACCAATTCTCAAACAGGCTCACATTCAGGTATATTACTTATTAAGATAGGTAAAAATTATATTCATACTTTTCTCTTATTATAAGTGAAGCTTTATAATAATATTATACATTGTTTTGTTTTTAGGAATTAAAGAATGGCCAGCGAATTTTTGAGGATTTCGTAGATGATGGTCTTATCGAATATTTGGACGTGAATGAAATGAATGATGCGCGAATTGCTGTATATGAGAAAGATATTCAATCTGATACTACGCATCTTGAAGTTTGCACATAATTATTTTACTTTATTAATAATATATCTTATCAACAAATATTATATATAAAGGATGTGAAGCAAAGATTAATTTTTAGAGGACTAAACCTATATTGCATTATACATAATCAAATCATAATTAGATAGAGCCGTTTACTTTGCTTGGGATTTGTGCCGGCCTCATTCCCTATCCACACCATAATCAATCTCCAAGAAATACATACCAATGCGCTATGGGAAAGCAAGGTTAGGTGACTTGTTATATATATAGCTATTTTACTGTTGATAGTTTCATATTATTTATAGCTATGGGAACTATCGCGTATAACCAACAAAAACGGATTGATTCTATCATGTATTTACTTTGCTATCCACAAAGACCACTTGTGAAGTCAAAGGTATACTTTTTATTTGCTTCTTGCTTCGGAATTTTTACTCTGTAATTTCTAATTTAAAACAGACCATCGAGTTGATAAACTTCGAGAAGCTCCCGGCTGGTGCAAATGGTATCATAGCAGTAATGTCGTACAGTGGATATGATATCGAAGATGCTCTTGTTCTCAACAAAGCGTCTTTGGACCGAGGTACGGAAATCTATGTATATAATTATTTACTAAAATATTTAGAAAACTTTGAAGTAAATGCGACTTGTAATATCTAGGTATTATTTAACATTTTAGGCTATGGTCGTTGTTTAGTCTACAAGCATGCGAAGGGTACGGCAAGGAAATACCCGAATCAAACATTTGATCGACTTATGGGACCTTCACTTGATCCAAATACTCGGAAACCCATCTTTAAACATAAGGTTCTAAACTTGTAGTGTTATAGAAAAAATTACTATTATTACTTGTTAATATGTATTTGGAATTAGTTTTATATTAGTATTTCAACTAATATATATCTATTTATTTATGTAATTTAGGTCCTAGATCAGGAGGGTATTGTCTTTGCCGGCGCTCGAGTTTATAGTAAGCAGACAATGATTAACAAGCATATGCCGGTAGTATCACACGAGGGATCTGCTCAGGGATCTCAAGGTTGCAGTATTACTTTTTTTCCTTTTAATGATTGTGACCCAGCGTTTATAAAATAAAAATTCTAGTTTTGACTTCTGTCGGACGTAATGTAGAATACAAGGATGTGTCTGTAACTTATAAAAATCCGACTCCATCGTATGCAGAACGTGTGTTGCTCACTTATAATGAAGAAGAGGCTCATCTTATTAAAGTATTGCTAAGACAGACGAGGTATGTTTTACTTGGATTGACTATTATATAAATTTAATCTTTAATTTTTTTATAGATTATTCCTTTAGATTAATTTTGACCTTTGTAGGCGTCCAGAGTTGGGCGATAAGTTTTCTTCACGTCACGGGCAGAAAGGAGTGTGTGGATTAATCGCTCAGCAGGTAATGTTTTGTATCACTTTTATGCTATTTTAAATGATTGAGTAATATTTTTTGTCTAGGAAGACATGCCCTTCAATGATCTAGGTATGGTACCTGATATGATCATGAATCCACATGGTTATCCGTCACGAATGACAGTCGGAAAATTAATGGAATTACTAAGTGGTAAAAATGCTGTTTTGAGTGGTCGATTTCATTATGGAACGGCATTTGGTGGTGACCAAGTAATTCTTATCTTTATTTTACGTTAATTGTAGTTTTGATAATATCACTATTTTTGGCTTTAATAGTACCCATTGAGTCAAGTAGGATTTGTTTATAGAGATCGATATATATATATATGTGAAGTGACTTAATCCTATTTTAGGTAGCTGATGTCTGCGAAGAATTGGCTTCTCATGGTTATAATTACATGGGTAAAGATACGCTGACGAGTGGAATTACCGGCCAGCAATTATCTGCATACATTTATTTTGGACCCATATACTATCAAAAGCTTAAGCACATGGTTTTGGATAAAATGCATGCTCGAGCTAGAGGGCCGAGGTTTGATTTCCTAAAAACAAATAGTTTTATTTCTCAATTTAAATTGTGATTTGTTCCTGTTTTCTTTTCACTTCCTTTATAATACCTTTCACAATGACATTACAGAGCGGTTTTGACCCGTCAGCCTACAGAAGGTCGGTCTCGAGAAGGAGGTCTTCGTCTTGGTGAGATGGAGAGGGATTGTTTAATCGCATATGGAGCTTCGATGCTACTAATGGAGCGTCTTATGGTCTCGTCTGATGAGTTTAAGGTATAAAACATAAATTCGGTTATAAATTGTTGGAAAGATATTGTAGAGTACTCTTTTGCAGACTTAAGGAAGTATTAGATTGATTGATTTTTATAGGTTGAAGTGTGCTCTGAATGTGGATTAATAGGATACAAAGGATGGTGTCAGCGATGTCGTTCTAGCAAATCACTTGCCAATATAAAAATTCCCTACGCGTGCAAGTTGTTGTTTCAGGAACTTCAGTCTATGAATATTGTACCCAAATTAGATCTGGCTAGGTATACAGATTGAGAGCGGGTTTAGTTTTTTGCAATATAGGGGTTTTTTTTGTTCACTACGTTATAAAATTTATCTTTTACTGACTTTTTGCTTAGTCTAATTATTTTGATTCATTGTTATTCACGATATCCATATGGTATATGCGAGAGATGCTTGCCCTCGCTTAGGGTTGTTCGTTTAATTCTGTCGCTATGATGCGATATTGTTATATTGTTAAATTTCTATTCAAACAAACTATATTTTGCCTCTGTTAATTTTTAGGATTTTTCTTATGAAATTGTTATAAATATATTATATTTCAACTGTATTCCCCGGCTTTTGATCATTTATCGCTTATTCATTCTGAAATAATATATTGTTGGAAATAGTGGTCTTCAGATAGTCAAAAGGATTAATGGTTTTGATATTGATAGTAGATCAAAAGTACCCCTTATCAGATGTATGTCTCGTTAGTGATGTTGGTAGTTATCTGTCAAGTAGTATTAACCCTTCTAATGTCCCATATTAGTGCCTTTGACCAGTTTCTAGCAAGTGTTTCTATTAAATCTAGTGCTGGTTTCTTTTAGATTTTATGGATCTTAAGATTGGGTTTTCTGGGTTTTGTCATTATTTCGCGACTATTGTTGACTTTAGTGGCCCGTTCAGGAGTGACGTAGACGGATGCCGTTCTCAAAATTATACCCACACTCAAAGATGAATTAAATAGAGAAGAATAGGTGTGAAGTTTTTACATTTGAACTTGGTTATCTTTATTAGACGATATTTCTAGATTTCGAAAAGAATGATAAGCCATATATATTACGCACTACCAACATTTTCTCATTACTTTCTATTTTCATTAATGCCACCTACTTAAAATTTGTACTAGGTAATAATTCCTCCACTATTAAGTTTAAAAATAGATCAGAAATCATTTTATGCATAAGTGGGTAGACTATAATATCAAATATTAAACCATAAAAATATAGTGTTAAGTGAAAATTGATTTTCTTTTGAAAACTGTTTAATGCTTCGTTATTACTCTACTAGTGTGCAATTTAGGAATTTCCATTTTCTTAGAAACAGTAGAAATAATTTCATAATCTCAATTAAATCCCCATTCCTGGTAATTCTCGATGCCAAATCTCATTTTTTCTCTCTCCGCTGTTACACCGTTTTTCGACGAGTGCCGAATGAAAATGCCTGCCATGAGAGTCTGTGAGAGCGTGGAAAAATTAGTTAATTGAATGATTTGGTGATGTGCGTCTAAGATTAAATTTCAGTATAATTTTATATATTAAAATAATTATATAAAGTTTTTGTCGTGAAACGGCTACTCTTTTTAATCATAGCATAATCTGAGTTTATTTCATATATGCCATGTAGCATTTGTAAGCCTGTCAAATCATTTATGTAACACTTATATATGACTTTATATTGACAAGCCGTATTGTTTCTCAGTGACTTCTCTAAAGAGTGGTGAAATAAATAATGGTCTCAAATTACAGAAATTATAGGTAATTTACAAATGTACACTTTAAACTAAGGCTGTATAATTTGAAATTGGTAGTAACATTAAGATGTGTAGATAGTAAAATATAAATTATCAAGGTAGGGCGTATATTTTACAGCAGTATGAAAGTACTGTAGGCTTATCATTATATAAATCTTCACTTTGGCAGTTGAAGAAATATCGATATGGAATACGAGAGATATGTAATTCTCAGCTAATAACCTAGGCATATTAATCGTCGACATTCTTTTTATACTGTGAATTTGCGCACGCGTATGCAAATGGTTGTTACATCAGCACTCATTTGAAGAGTCTAGCAAATAGCTTCGCGCGCGACCGGTGTGCTACGGTATCAGTCGTCTGTCCCATCCACAGTCTTCTGCTCCATTGTTATTCTTTCGTCTGCGCCTCTGAGATCCGTATGCTGTTCGCGGCTTTACATCTGGGCCGAGATCTCTCGCCCCTCCTAAAAATAAAAATAACCGCCCCTGGGTGTGCGGGCGCCAGTGTACACTGCCCTGTGCTTCGTTGCCGAGCTAGTCGCTTCTCAGCCGATACACCATGCCGTCTCAGGGTACGTTCCCCACCTGTCAACACTGTCCCGGATACAGACGTTGTTCTATAAGTCTCATGTTGCGCTGATTGTCCATCGAGACTTCAAAATACCACTTCGAATTTAGCTCTAATATACTCTGCAATTGTTATTTGTAGTTGCTAGTCTAAATTTGCTACTATTCAGTTTGTCAGCTTCATAGCGGTTCAATTGCTCATTTTCACTGTTAGATTTTTTTTAGAAGTAGGTTTCATGTTATTTGATACAGTTGTCTAATTGATACTTTATTCAGATAATCTGAAGGAGATCTTCAACTTGTACGATGAGGAGCTTGATGGCAAGATTGATGGCACCCAAATCGGGGACGTCGTACGTGCCGCTGGTCTTAAGCCTACCAATGCTATGGTGCTCAAGGTACGTGTTAATCTAGAAATTGTTTTATTATTTTTGCTGAATAGTTGGTTGTTTATATTACTCAAATTAGTAATATTAATACTCCAATTGTAATATAAGAACTCAATTATTTATCATTGATTTGTATTGTGTATTAGTTATAATTAGCAAATATATAGTCAAAGCAATAAATATCGTTAGTCTATATCCCAATAGTGTAGAATTTAACGGTATATTTATAATTTTAAAACTAGTGTTTATTTCGCTTATAAACCTCTCTCTATATAGAACTCCATGTCTATTAAACCAATTTTGTGTGTATTTGTGGTCTAAAATTAACGTATCATTTAAATAATGGTTTAAATGTTAGTATTTTGAACTGATTTCGTACTATATAAAAGGTTAAAAACCAAGACCAATTCCTACTTTTGAGTTTAGGCTTCTGGACAGGAGTTCAAGCGTAAAGGGGAAAAACGTATCACATTCGAGGAGTGGCTACCAATCTTTGAACAACTCTCTAAGGAAAAGGTAAACAAAATAAATTGCTTCTCTCTTACAAACGGACAAAGTAAATTTCAGATTAATTTCAGATTAGGTTCATTACATTATTTTCTGAGAGTAAATCAATGAATTTTACATTTCATTCATTCTTTCATTTTTTTCCAAATTCTGTTTAATTTATGATTTTCATTTGAACATTTTTTCATAATTTCTTACCTCTTGATCCGTACTGTTTCTGACAAATTCTCAGAAATAGAGTATACTTATCGCCCAGTCTTAGCGTAAGACAAACATCGAACGACCAGCCCGGATCTCAAGAGATCCATCCGATATTCTGGCAGTATTTTTAAGGGGAACATGTGCTAAAATAATAGGTCTCTTTATTGTAAAAACAATTTGATACAAAAACCATGTTAATAAATATGTTATTAACAAAAATAGATGGTAAAATAATCTAACAGTAACTCATTTAACTTACATGGAAATAGTCATTATATTAGATGTGAATGCTTAGTGGTTTGAACTTCCATATAAGTGAGAGATGTCGTTGTATCAATAAGTAAATCAATTTTCTTTTATGAAGTTGTTGAATCGATATGAAAAGCACTAGAGTGTGTCAATAATCAATGGGTACTCTCCAATTTCTCCGCCACTGATCGCATTTTTTGTTGACTGCGCCCGCCTGCGCACTTCTGCTGTAATGCCATCGGGCACCGATGTTTTACATTCTAGTCTCGATTGAAACCACGCTACGAATATCGATTGGGTTACGGTCAAAGAAAGCAACAATAAATCAATAGATCGTTAATTAATTATTCTTTTGGCTTGTGCAATGTATTAAAACTACCACTTGGGATAATCATTTCTTAAGCACTATGCCCAATTTCAGGAACAAGGTACATACGCTGATTTCGTAGAGGGCCTAAAGGTGTTCGACAAGGAGGAGTGCGGGAAAATCCTGGCTGCCGAGCTCAGACACATTCTACTTGCTCTCGGAGAAAGGCTTACCACTGACGAGGTATGGTGGTTCCAATGTTATATCATTATTACATACTCATAAATCATCGCTATATGTTTAACACTTTTAAAAGGCATTATATATTGGAATGCTGTTTTGTTTTTACAATATATATTTTAACATTCAGTGTTTTAGGTCGATGAACTTCTCAAAGGAGTTGAAGATGCCGAGGGTCTTATAAAGTATGAGGGTTAGTAATTTTTTTCTCCTTGGTGTTATTCGAGTTTCAACTATCCGCACGCATATTTTATACTTTTGGTAATTTTAGATGTTTAATTTTTTAACTAATGAGATATTTACGATAGAAATTTTCAAATTTACAATCACTTGTCTGCCTATTTCTGAGCAGTTGTTGGGAGGAAATCTATTGGTTCGAGTAGTTTTACACAGCTAAACAGAGATAGCTGAATAGAGTAAAAATCAGAACGGCATCCCTAAGAGGAAATATTTGTAATGGAATATGTGAAAGTCGTTTCATGGAATGCTAAATAACGAGATTTTGTCCTTTATAGGGATACTTAATAAACGTTTTTCAGAATTCATCAAGAAGGTTCTGGCTGGTCCTTTCCCTGACTCTGATTAATTCAACTTATATGATTATATGTCCTTGTATAAACGAAATCTCCTTTTTGAATTTAGTTCGCTGACAGTGTTTATTGCGGGCGATTAAAGGAACAAAACGTTGCATTGTCCCTTTAAAGTCCGTTTTACTACTGGTCCAATAAGCCCAGGGTCTTTCACCCATCTTATCGGTCCACCTACTCGTGCATTCTAGTGTTATTCTAGCGAGGATGTTTTTATTGCTCTTTTTTGTGGAAAGATCGTCGTCACACGTTTTTCATTGCATACACTCTCTTACTTTCTCTTTTGTCTTCTCACAGCACACCACGTCGTCACAGCAGTTCCCTCTTATATTTTATGTACGTCGTTTCTCATTCTTTATAACAAAATTTTATTGTGTACGAATCGCGCGTTAATGATGCAATAAACTAAAACCTGAACTTTAAATGGAATAATATAAGAAAAAGTATAAGGTAAAAAATAAGGGGTTATAGGCTAAAAGGACATGAATATTTTGCTATTTCAAGGTCGAATGTGTCGTCCAATGACTTGTTTTCTTATAAAAGCGTTTATACCTTTCGTTGTTTTCGTAAGATCAACTTGATAATCGTGCAGCACAGCGACTAATGTTTGACTATATGGATGTTGCTATTTACACCTAGCTATTGGCATAAATGAGTGTTTGTAGATACTTCATGAGCGGATTGGCGTATCGATTTCTTGTATCGGACCAACAATTAAGGTGTTGATAGTCTGTGACGTACATAGAACCAATCACCCATCATAATAACGTTGCTATATTCTGGCACATCGTATTGGTCCATAATTCTTATATGGAGCACTCCCACGATGATTGTGACAAAGCTCCTGTTACCTTTACAAAAGTTTTATTAAGTGATACATACTTGGTAGAATGGATTAAACATGAGATACAGAAAACTACTACGTAATTTATCGCCGTATGTAAATATTGTAGCCTTTTCTGTTTTCTCTACGCAGATGTGCCGTTCTGAGAACTACCATATAACTTTTGAATTTTACTGTTTCTGCTAGTGATATACAACATAGCTTAAGTTTTTCAACTTCAAATCTTTATGAGACCACTTCCTCTATCTTCAAATTCCTGCTATATAGATATTTTGGAAATCTGCGAGTATAAAGATGTACTGGACATAGCCGAGTTTTCGCGACAGAAGCATTGTTTTAAAAATTTAGAATGGAAATAAGAAGTTTAGAAAGAAAAATTAGTATGTATCCAAATAGATTATCCGCTTTAAAGTCTAACTTTTTTAGTAATGTTTATTGCAAGTAATGGGTATACAACAAGGGTATGCACATTAAGAGGTTCCTAAACAATCCGTAAAAAAAACGGAACTGAGGACTTCAAATTAGAGGGATTTAATATGAGGGATACAATAGGATGCTGAGGGTCTAAAGAAATCAAAAGCTCTCGACCCGATGAGTGCATATTAAAAAGCCTGGTAATAATCGTCTCCTAAAAAGACGCTTAAAATAATTTTCTATATGTAGCAATACCGTTCAGTCTTTGCCACACGGTATGTAGAAGGCTCGTTCCAAATAATTAAGAATTGCATTGATATAGTTATAAGCACATTCTATATATATATATATAATAAGCAGGCTTACATCATAACAAAAAATATTTGAACAGATGGAATACAAGTAAAAATATAAAAATCAATACTCGATCATCAACAACGGGCTTAGTTTGGACACGTAAAATGATGGGCAGAGATGCCTGGATTTATATGAATTAGTTTTTGCATGCGTCCCTTCGATAATACATTTTCACGTATTTTTAAGCATAATAGGTGTGATTGAAAAGAGATGGATACCAAAAAGACGCAAATGGTCAATAATATTAACAGTTAGTGATCCTCAAAGCGAACACGCTTCTTGTCACCAGTTTGTGTTCGTCGTGGTGCAATTAACGGATCAACATCAGCAATTAATTTAAGCAAATCAGAGTCAGTTCGACGAGAAAGAGGTCGTATCAATGAAGGAGTACTGACCCTATGTTTACCATCACTGATATACAAAAATGCAATTGCGATAAGAATTAGCATACAAACGGCAGCCAAAATTGAGCCTGCTACGGTAATCCAAACAGATGTCGTTTCTTCTTTTTCACGCTGTGATTCAATGCCACAACGACGAGCTGCCAAACAACCAAGCGGTCCTAAGAACGAGAACCATTTTGCATGGTTTAAATTGTTTTTGTAAAAAATAAATATGTTTTAGTGAACAACTTGATTTTTAAGTAGCATAATAGTCTGATAGTCCCTAAGGATACTGTCATAGCCATTTTTGCTTTAATATTTCATAACATTATTTATTTCCCTCAAAATACTGCTAATGGCTGTTGATAGTTTAAAACAGTTGAATAACCTACGAATGAAACATCTGGTTTGGTCGCATTTACACATACGTCTGACACTATAATTTTGTAATTATTTAATTTCTGAAAGAAACCCACCATCGCCTATGTCACTCTCTCCTGCTTTTTCTAGCCAATCGCCCAACCATTCTTCACCACATACGCAATGCCAAGCGTTTGCTAAAAAAATTCCATAATAAATAAAACAGATGAATTTAAATTTAAATATTGGATGAAATTCTGCAGTATGTTTTTTTATCATAAAAACAAGTTCTCAAGCCTGTGTCAGATTTTAAAATTACAACTAATGTACAGAATAACAGCTATTTTACCGATATATACTTAAATACTAATAGTGAATATAAAGAAGTTGCCATAAATGAAAAATCTAACTTACACGTAACATCTATGGCTTCAATAGTTTCGTATGAAAATGAGTCAAACGTATTACGAGGTAAATAAGTGAGGTAGTTATTATTAATAAACAGCTTCTGCATAGATATTCCCTCAAATGCACGAGCATCAATCTGTAGAAATCAAAATATTATAATAAAGCCGTCTTCGGCAATAATTATTTCTGTAGTGTGTAGTTAAAATAAAAAAGTTCTAAAAAAGGAATTTTAATTTTTCTTAGACCTTTTCCAACTGATTATGATCAGCAGCAAGAACATTAAGAGACTTCGGAAGGTCATATTCTTGAATGGCCTTCAACTGGTTCCAAGACACAAGCAGATGGGTTAACTTCCTAAGTGGGCGAAGAAACGGCTGTCCATCTACATTTGCATGTTAACTAATTTATTAAGTTATAGTCTCCGAGCTTAACTCATTTATTTATGCATAACATGCTTTATTAATCATATATTCTTCTCTCTTTAGACGCTCACCTGTGGATAAAGCAGTTAAATGATTATTTTGAATTGCTAGTACATTAAGTTGTTGAACAGGTGAAAATGCTCGCTGTCCTATCTAAATAAAAGAAACCTAAACTATCCCGTAAAAATCAATTAGTTAATGGATAATAATAGAAAATAAATGATTATCATGCTTAATAACTAATATACAGAAAAAAAAACTAATTAGTTCACTTGAAAAACAAAAATTTAACAAGCCCATCACAAACCACACTGATATTGTTGGCAGCAAGAGTAAGACTCTCTAAACGAGTACTTCTTGATAAGCCGAAAAAATCGCCATCCGCAATCTCGGCGATGGAGTTACGATCCAGTGATAAGAGTATCAAAGAAGGTAAATCTCTAGAAAAAATCTAAATTAAGAAATATTAAATAGTGACTTATTATAGCTTTCAATTCAAAGTCATTATTTTTAATGGTGAATCTAGATACTGTTTTTAATTTATCCAGCATAATGTCTTCATAAAGAAGAGTGAAGTCAAATTTAAAAATTACAGAACTGATAAGAAGATAGTATTTTACTTTTTAACTTCCGGTATAGAGTATACCTATTTTAGACACTCAATTATAAAAACTCATCACTTATTCCATTTCAAAGCATAAAAACGGTTTTCGGCTAGCATATAGAATTCATTTAGTTTTATATTTATTTAGTACAAAAAATTTTGTGGGAAATAAAACTGAATTGCGAAGAAAAAAGATTTAAAAATCCTTTTTAAAGGATAGTGCCGAATTTAAAGTGTTCCGCCAACTCACTACAGTTTTTGTTCCAATTATAGATTACCTACACTGCATATTATTCAAAAGTTACACAAAATAAAGAAACTGGTTATCATTTTCTCGAAATTATTCTCATAAATATATTTATACCAGTGAAGGCAATATTTAATTTCTATGTATCATAACAACATAGTAAGCGTTCGATCGAATGTATTTTATAAAAATAATTGGAAATACCACCTTGGATTAAAATCTTCTAGACGCTTAAAGATCTTTTGTATAAACTCTCAATATTGGCTAATAATATATATATATATGTCTTATATCTAAATAACGCATTTGCATGTGTTTGTCTTATAAATATTCTGTAATGATTCTCACCTTAAACTAACGCTTTTCAGCAAGTAAATACTATTGTTGTTTAGGAATAGCTTTTGGAGATTATCTAGTCCTCGTAGCTCCACCTATAATGTATGTGATTCACAGTTTAAATGGGTTTACTTATATTTCAAAATATAAGAGTGAGTGATACAGAAGTAATTAATTAAAAGTAATAAAAATGGACCTGTGTAATCAGATTTGTACCCAAATCTAATATTTTGAGTTGCTTTAAATTGGTAAAGGCAGCCCAGTCGATGCTTGTGATTTGATTATTTTGCAGATGAAGAACTTCCAAAGAGTCTAGCCCTTTAAACGTATTCCTAAAATATGTCAATCAACACTTCAAAGAGTTAATCACCGATAAATATTTTATGGATTGATAACTAAGACTCTTTCAATAAATCTATATCGAACCTAGATATGGTACTAATTTGATTCCCACTGAGGCTGAGCTTTTTCAAATTTGTAAGTTTTACAAATGCACCATCGGCGATAGACGTGATGTCATTATCATTTAAAGATAGTTCTCGAAGATCAGGAGTGAGGTCGAACACACTTACATCTATCCAACCTATCTTGTTTCCTATAATGTTTTAGTTGAAGGACAAATAATAATTACTGTTATTATAAGAAATATGAAAAAAAACTGGTAAGAACGGATGGAAAAATAGTTAATCTCACGTAAGAAAATTATACAACGTATTATTCAGCTATTTCTTACCAGATACATCTAGTTTTTGCAGCCGACTAAGACCTTCAAGCAATGTTTTATCGATTTTTTTGATAATATTGTTTCGTAGGTTGAGTTCTTTGAGACGAGTGCCTATTTTATATAGAGCCTTTTCTCGCAATACGGCCAGTCCACTACGTTCAATAGCTAGAACCTTAGGTTTTACCTGAAATATAATTTCATCTACTTTTTGCAGATACTCCGATTACTAGTAGTTAACACCGAATTGTTTAACATTTGAAATAGTTAGATTAGCTTACATTGGCAAACATATCAGATGGCACGATATTTATGAGACTATTCCAAATCCGAACTTTTGCTACCATAGTATCATTCAGAGCTCGAAGAGCTTTGAAAACAGAAGGCATCGTATGACCAGTACATCTACAAAAAATTATTTTTAACAACAGAAAAATAAAGATTCATGCAGCTAATGAAAACCAAAAAGAAAGAGTTGCACAAAATAAACGAAATATTACATACATACAATTAATAATACTACTTACCCAATCATTATCCCATCTATATTGGCATCGAATCCTTTATAGAAACATTTGCAAGCCTCCTAAAACGATTAATCGGAAGAAAAAAATACTTTAGAGAACATGTCTAGTTTCTTAGTATTCCCCACAAAACACTGACTATTATGAAACCACTTTATAGTTTATTACATTAGAAAGTAAAATAAATCAGCACAAAAACACCAGCAGTTAGAACTGATTATTTCAATCACCTGTAATATATCAAATGTTCATTTGGGTATTTAAACTTACCAATTCAGTTATTTAACTTCTATATTAAGCAAACACTTGTTATAACTTTCTATTTTTGATCAAAAAATGATTATATTCAAAATTATCCTTTCCTACCGTTTCATTTATGTCGGCTACAGTTTTGAACGCCTTGTCAAAAGGTTCACAGTTTGGGTCAAGCCGCCCTTCCGTGAAGAACAGAATAACGACAAAGAATATTCTCAGCATCACGTCATCTGATCTGAAATAGCTAAGGATTGGAAGTAAATACAACAATGATTTATTTCAGATAGTTATTCTTCCTATAATACTAAGATAGAGATTAATGAAATAAATATAAAACTTAGCAGAATACAACAAATAAAAATTCCAAAAACTTTCACATCTAAGAGGATAAGTTAATTTTATTTGCTGGTTCAGACTAAAACTTGCAAGCGAAAAGCTGGTTTGTCCACAAACAACGGATGCACTTTAGCGAAAATCAATGTATTGCGTTACATGATTCTAAGCGAATATAGAGACTAATAATCTTAACTAGTCAAATTTGAAGATGTACAAAAAAAACAATGTCTGTTGTTCTAAATTTTGAGCTAGTTATACAGGTCCTTAGAACACTTATTATTAATAGCAATAATAACGGTTTGCTGAGCGGCCAAAAATATATCAGATTGGACGAACTAGAATCAGGTTAGCGAAGGAAAATATACAATCTTAGATACGACATATTAATATGAAAATAAAAATTATAGGCAGAACTGAAAAGAATTGGAATACGTTAGCAAAGGAAAGGAATAAAAGGTTTAAATTGGAGAAAAACGATTTAATTTATCAGCGCCTTTAAAAACATCTAAACCTTCTGAAATAATACTAAAACATTTATGATAAATTGAGCCATAATTCCTTATTATATTCTATACTTATATCCTAAAGTAACTAGTGTTGTACGTTCTATATACTGCGATTATTATTCGAAGAAAATTGTTATAAATTAAAACGTTGTAACGTTATAGAGTAACACAATATAACAAAGTTATAGGATATAAAACGTAGTAAAAATACTGCACTCAAATTGGTAACGAGAATTATTAGTAAACTGGTATAAAATTGATATTTCAACTACTCGAAAGTTTAGGGTAATAATGTAACAAGAATGATGAGAAAAAAATTGGCTCAGCTCCAGCAGAATATTGATCTGCACCCTTTGTCAGCTGATGTAGGTGTTCTCCAGCTCTTCTCTAAGTGAGCGCGGCGTGCTGGCCTGCGCCTGGTAGTCGTTGCTTGCTCCACTATTTCTGGGTCTCCTCTATCCGCACGTTCTATCTTGCCATCTATTCACCACTAACACCAACACGCTCCACGATCCCAACACTCTCTATTATTGTCTGCGTCTTCGGTCTCACGTAAGACAACACAATCTTTCTCTCTTGAAAATATCTCTCCTATGACCTTTCTCAACCTTGACCTTCCGTTGTTCGAGGAAAAACCACTTCTTATGAACACAGCAGTATCAGTTGTAAGAAGCATCCATATACAAAACTATAGCCAAGAGAATATAGCAATATCAACTTCGTCAGTCCTACGATGATTGAAAAACAGCAAAAAAGCTAACTTATCTTATTTGTTATTTATAACAAAAATCCCATTTTAGATTGTAATTATCAGAAAAGGAAACAGCTGACAAAAAGAAATTCGATAAATAGGTTTATTCGTGGCAGCAACACAGTGTTATAAGAATGGATGGGTAGGGTTGGGCTATTGTGAATAGGTTTCAATGGGGGATCCCGGACCGACTAACCCTTCGGCGATTGTCCGGCAGTCGAGTGACATTATGAATCAAAAAGATGACACTAATTATTGACATCGACAACCTTATATGGTAAAAGTTGACAACGGCTTAAAACGTTCACAATTAATGACAACTCGAACTACCAACTGCGGCTGGCTAACAGTAATTGAAAAAGCGCAACCAATATCGAAACTAGCAGTATAGAGAAAAGCAAGCGACTAACTATGGATTATATAATTCCATGCAATATGATATAGACGGACAGCATTAGCTACGATAGATATAGTTGTAACCATAATCTCTTTAATACAGCATAATTATCTACCATCGTCAACACTGTCGTACAAAACATTGTTATGGTTAGAAAACAGAGGATAAAATAGACAATATGAAGATGAACACGCCTAGAGAAATGGGTCCCTATGAGACGCCAGACAACAGACGGTCAAGCAACAATGCAACTATGAATTGAATGGGCGGAGGTGGATTGAGGGGTGTTGTATTGGGTGGCGGACAGGGAAACGTGGCGATGAGAAGGATTTGATGGTACAAAATACACAGGGACCCAAACCATTCTGAGTAAGAGTTCCGGCATTTCGTGCACCAGCAAAATCCCACCTTATTCCCAATGGAAACGCGATGGAGTCAGCGGTGTCAGAGACCCGACGAGGGTGTGGTATGTGGAATTGTCGGACACTGCGCACGAACGAATAAATAGCTCCCATTCCAACAGACACAGCTCTCGCAATTAGGTTACGGTATTTTTGAAATATATCATCCATAAATACAGATAAATACTGTAACCAGGTATAAAATGATCCTAGAAACGAGAACCACCTGTTGGAAGGGAGACGGCGAGTCGAAATAGGATAAAGATTACAAGCTCCTAAAGATTAAAAGAACAATCATATTCAACTCGCCGCTACTCTAGACATCTTAAATACATCTGTGAAACCATCAGATAGACAATCGCCCGACTGAGATAGCAAGTTATCACTGCACAAAATATTCTACCCTGTAGTAGAGCGACAGCTATAAATGATGATTTCAAACCATGTAATACCGCGTAGAAAGGAGAACGCTTCACCCATATTGCGTGCTCAATCAGCACCGTTCGCATGCGACGGTGGAGACTGCTTATGAGCTGTCTCTGAAACATTCATCTCATATCAATCACTTGGTAGCAGTTTAAAAAAAACCCAAGCTTGCATTACTTATCCACTGTTGCCTATTACTCTTACCTTGGCCATCCTCCTTTTTCTTCTCCTGGAGGAAGGCTCGCGTATAATCATTGATCAGTTGTCCAATGCGACACTGGACACTCTGTGTTGCGGAGAAGTTGCCAACTATGCGAACAATAGTACCATCACTAGGAGAAGGTGACGAAGAATCTGAACTAAGATATTATACCAAAAGTACCCGCTAAATTAGGAATATTTTCACCTTCCTTCCCTTCTTCTTGCGGTGATCGTGGCTCTACCACCTTTGGTTCATCTTCTGGGATTTTTACCTGAAAACTCAGAAATCTAGGCAAGATGATATCAGATTATATAAATGAAATTCAATTAATGACCTACCGAAGCACCAGTGATCCTCTGTAATTCACGAACGTTCTGTCCACCCTTGCCAATAATTCGACCAACCAGACGAGAAGGAACAATTAGTTCAGTGCGAAGTTTTACCTAAATTTCTCGCTCTTAAAAGTGATGGGAATATAATTCTAGATTCAGTCCCACCTCATCAATGTAATGCTGTGATTGTTCTGCAACGCGTTGAAAGATCCAGAACTGTGCCCTATACTGCTGAGCGTCTGTCCCAGTAATAGTTACAAGACGTTCATCATCCTAAATAATCTTATTAATAATTACATAATTGCAATAAGTAGAGTGGAAGATTTATTATGGGAGTAGTTCCTAGATTTCCCAAATACTTCTTAGTTTATATATAATTCCTAAACTTCTTAAAAGTACATCTATTACTCCTTCATGTTTAATTACTTAAGACATAAAAGTATTCGCTGAGAACTACACTGTCGAATTAACAGTCGACCAAGTAACTATAAAGAATAAACTAGTTGGAATTACGAGTATTTATAAAAAAGCATTTCATATCAAAGACCCCAATTACAATAAATGATTGAAACTTTTCGTTATGAAAAGAATTCAAATTGCTGTGAAAATGAATTTTGAAAAAGTATATAGGAAAAATATTTTTTTCATGCCAAAGAAATGAAATTCACCTCCCCAGACTTTTTCTCCCCTTCTTTCGGCCCATCTCCCTGCCCCTTTTCTTCCTGCTCAGGCACAGAAGTTTCCGGTTCTTCCTCTTTTTCTTTTTTCTCCATCTCTTCATTCCGTTCCTTCTTATCACCACCTTCGATTCGAATATTAGCCCCAGAGTTCCGCATAATGTTTCGTATATGACTCCCCTTAAATATAAATAATAAATACAGCTTAATGAGTTATTGAGGTGTCTTCAAATATATACGACAAACACATCTTTACCTTCGCGCCAATTATGGCTCCAACCATACTGTTCGGTACCCACATTTTTGTGGTTTTCATTTGTTGATTATTAAGCATTGGTCCCATAGGACGCATTGTGCTCGCAGCCAGTGCAGCATAAGCATCACCGATAGGAGCAATCATACCTGGCATCCCCGGAATTCCAGGCATGGACATCTTAGAGAAATTTTAAATAATTCTAGATTAATCAACAGCATATAAATTACAAATAAACAATAATGGTTAGACCTACACACCCTATTCTGAAGATCAGTCTCGTAACTCTGCCTCAACTTCGCGGAAATTTTATGTTCCGCTGCTGACGCCTAAATTAAGCAATTTACTATGAATATAAAGTGGTTTGTATGCATCAATATGAGTATAAATAAAGAGTTGTATGGTATCTACTTAGATAAAAAACCAACATCCCTTGCTTTGTTTATCTTACCGTTTCAATAGTAGGTCCCTTTACAGTAATAGTTCTTTCCATTTGAATCATCATGTCTGGAAACGGATGAACAATGCCACCCAATGATGACAACTCTGCAGCCCTCGTCGCTTGCTCGCTAGATCCAAAACTTACCATCAAGGAAAAATAACAAAAAATTTGGATTGGTAAATTAAAATATATATAATATCAAGTCTGTCCAAGTTAAGGCACTCAAAATAAAACAGATAACTCACTAAACCAGTCAACTACGTAGATATGAACATACTTCGATACAAAGATCGTTGTTCCCGTGTCTTGCATGATTTTTTTAATGGTAGCTCCATGCTTTCCAATAAGTCTACCCACGAGTTGATTATGAGCTCTAATCTTGAGCTCTATTTCATTACTTCTGAAAAAAGATTATTTTAAAAAATACGCATTACAAAATCAAAGCAGATCATACCCGTAATATAACTTACTCCCTAGATTCGTCCTTCTCGTTTTCTCGCTGAACAACTTCAAGAATCTTCACACAGGCCTTTGAGCAGTTATCTAAGCCACCCAGGATCGATATAATCTAAAATTATGATAGGAATACACCTCCATAAACAAAAAAGCATCTCAATATCTAATAAATAACATTATTGAATTGGTTTAAACCTTTTCACTATGTCCTTGTTGATCCTTGACCGTCCTCTGAACATCAACGACAACACGTGCTTTCGATTCCTTCGTTATCTCTCGGATGTTATTGCCACCGGTGCCAATAATGGCTCCAACATGTTTTGAGTCGATTACTATACGTAACGGGAGCTCCTAACACACTCAGAAATAATGATTTTAATAATGACTACATATCTATACTGAGAAGTACCTGCTGAGGACCGAGCCTAACAGGTTGTGGAGTTTGAATTGGCGCCGTACTAGTGTCTCCAGTAGCACTTCGTGGACCACGCCTCTGATTACCACCCTGACTGTGACCAGACATTGTTGACTGATTGTGCTGCGCTCCTGAAAAAAAATTATTCTAAAAAATTTCTAAATTTTTTATCTAACTTACAGGAACCCTCGATAAAAATCATAGCATGTAACAAGCAAGTATAACAAGTAAAAAAAACACAGGAAAAAATGAAAACAACGGTTCTAACATATATCTTAACAATCATATTTTCAAGAAAAACAAGATTTATTTTCATCAGAACGTAGAACACTCCAGTTACTTCCTTCCGTGTTGTGGATTTCAACACTGCGAAATAAAGTGCGAACAAGCGAATCACTTCATTATATGAAACCGTTACCGTAATCGATAGAGGTGTTAGCTGATCCCGGTTGCATTGAATAGTGTTGTTGATAAGTTGCTTGTTGTGCTTGATGCCCAATCGGTTGCTGGTAAAACATTTGTGAAGATCCACCCGTCTAAAATAACATGCATTACAATTGAAAAATAATAAAATAGACCGCCTCGATCTGAATTTTCTACCTGAGCTGGATATTGCACGTATTGGTGCGTTGATTGGCCGGCTGACCCCTGGGGGCGACCCTGTTGGTAGTAGTCCATAACCTATAGCCACAACACGATGCCTAGAGAAAGGTGATCCCAGCTGATGCTACAAGATACCTTAATGAAATGAATAAATATAATGAAAATCCTACGGTAATTAGCTAATCATTACCATTAAGATGGTAAATTATACACGTATAGTAAATGAAATAGTATACTAGAAAGTATAGCTATAATGAATAAAAATTGAATGAACAATAAAGGAAATACGAGGAACAAAACGTCACTACATATACAGTGCGCTTTAAAATTATAGTACTTTGTTTTTGTTTCCAGTCAACAGATTAAACCAATTTTTTCTGGGGTGACGTGTAATAGCATTGGAAGTCTTCAGTTATAATTTCCTTTTTTTATAAAAAAAATATGGTTTTTATATCTTTTTAAAAATCACTCGCTTTTCATCGTTTCAAAATGATAGCACACTTAACATGTTTTGGAGTTATTTAGTGAAAATGATCAAATTCATGGATTCTAAACCGTCATATTAATGGGTCATGCTCCTAAGCTGGGTCAACACGAAAGAGGTCAAATCAAAGCACTGTCAACTACCGGTTGCACGGTAAAGCAAATTGCCGATGTTGTCAAGCGCTGCAGGAAGGCTGTTTCGAATTCCCTGCTTCTTCAAGAGTACGGAACAAGTAAGAGTAGTGGAAGACTTGCCAAATTAAGTGGTCGTGAAAAGGACCCTTTTGTGGACAACATAGAATAGTACGATAAGCGTCAATGAAATCCGTTGGACTTGTGGTATTGATGCTTTGGAAACTACGGTGTGAAGAATACTGGAAAAATGTCCGAATATCGTCCAATCACGGATGAAGAAGTATCAAGAACTGGTACAAACAAACAAGGACGAAAGACTTCATATTGTCAGATATTCCTTGAGATGTGACTAAGAAGAATTTTGAAAATAAAACTATGAATTCATTACTTTGAATTTAAGTGATCTTCAGTCATGAGAAAAAGTTCAATCTAGATGGTCCTGATGAATGCCACTCATACTAAAGAGATTTGTGCAAGGAATTCTGACACTTTTCAACTCGAAATTTCTGTGGAGAAAGTGCTATGGTTTGGGGATCATTTAGCACTACAGGACTGGTTGACTTGTCTTTGTGTCCACAAACATGAACAGCATGGACTACCAGGATGTTATAAGATATCGTCTAGTCCAGTCTCTAACGTCTTCCAGGCGTTAGATTTACTTTATAACAATATAATGCCAACATCCACAACAGTTGAAGTACTAAGATTTGGCCAGAGAACAATGACGTAGACACTCTGGAGTGACGCTCAAGATTCAAATCCTATGGAGAATCTTTGGACAATTCTCGTATGTCCGATTCATGCCGATGACCGTAAGTTCGAGACCGTCAAAGACCGCTGATCTGCCATTACTAAAACGTAAAGCGAAGTATACAATTGTACCATTAAAACAGTATAGCTGGACGAATAACTTGGGTTATTAATAAAATTTGTAGTTATACCGATTATTAGTTGTTATAAATATTAGTCGTTACTTTTTTTTATTGCAAACACATTTTAATAGTGTGCCATCATTTCAAAAGGATGAAAATTGGGTGGTTTTAAGGAAAAATAATATATAAAAACGTTGTTTTTAACATAAAACACGAAATTAATATTGAGGAGTCCCAAGGCTATTACGCCTCACCTCAGAAAAAAATTGAATCAATCTGACTAGAACAGAAAAACGTGTGCTATCATTTTGAAATGCACTGTATTAATAAAATCTACCTGTATTTATGAAGACTATTTAATATGCATTACAATATAACTATTTTAGATTATTCAATTACTATTTTTGACTATGCATTAATTTGCAAATTTAGGCATATAGGCAATAATAAGACAATGCATGCTAGAAGTGAAATAATATACAAATCAATGAGATGACCACGGGTGGACAGCTAGGGGATAGGGCGGAAGACCGCCGTGAAGATCAATCATAGGTGAACCGCGGCCAGGTCAAGTCAAAACTAATACGAACGCGCGCGGTGCGGTAGAGCGGTATGTGAAAACAGGACGCGCAATAATGTGACTCACACCTTCGCTGGACGAAAGTGGCACACACCTATGCATGGCACGTTCCATTTGGCCTATGCAACTTACAGGAAATACCTATAGATGAAAACAATTTACTGAATTTATAGCTAATTCACTATACGATAGCTTGAAACTATTCAAACATTAGAGTAACATTATTGCGTTGATTTAAGTATAACAGAGAAATATAATTACACGTTCCAATTAGATGCGAAAAAGTGCAGCAACATATTTGTAGTAAAATAAGATATGTCGTTCAGGTCAGGTGATGTATCTCTTCTAATTCGAGGATCGATAGCTGGCAGCGGGCCAGCGCCATAGCACAAAGCGCGTTCCGCCCTTGGCCATTCCCGCGAATCAGAGCATTTTTCGCCATGGTGACGTGAATAACGATCACCGGACATCGCGCGAGCCAGTTGCTAATTCAAATTGTATGTATTACAATGCTATAAATATTACAGTGATAGTTAATATCTAAACCAGCGTCGATTGCTATTCATTCAAAGCCAAGCATCAAAGAAGTTCTTATATTTACTATAATACCTAAAATTCTTATGGGTAATTAGTAGAATAAGAATTTCAATCATAGTAAGCGAATAAATTTATAGAAATCTAGCTATAGTAATATTATAAATTTCAATATTCCTAAAATTAACAATTAATATACAAATGCCGTACTCAACTTTACTCTATCCCGCATTGACCTGGAAATGCAAATAAGAATCAATGCAACGTAGCTCACATTTACATTCATACGACATGTTATGCTTCCAATGATTTGTTAATTTTAAAAAAGACAAGTTTTAGGAAGTCCTTTAAGGTAGCTTACCTTTCTTGTCTTTTGAAGTATTTCTCAAGACTTACGAGATTTTAACTAAACGATCTACAATTGTCTGCACTGAATTTAACATCGACTCAAGGGTGTTCCTAATTATGTGATAGTTGCCTAAACTATTTCTAAAAATTACATGAAATTATTACGTTCATTATCTTAATACCTTTTAGCATAACTTTAAAGATCTTTAAAAATTGAATATTTACACTAATGTATACCTTGATCAGAACTGGACTGCAGTAACTATATTTCTCAGCATTTGTAATTCCTTACATGCTACAGAACCTCATATAAAGTGTACATAACTAAGGCATTAGATTTACCAAACTACACAACATCACAAAAAGGATAACTGTTATTAATGCATTATACCACAACCCAATCACCATTATTATAATTAATGCTGAAGTAGGAAATTGTGATAAAATGTACTAACACATCGATAAGAATTCTGTAGCAAGATAGCAACAATTCTATATGTAACGTAATCAGTCTAAATACGATATATCCTAGAAAAAACGACCAATATAGTCATATAACACATTTTGACCACTAAGTATATCATAAGTCAACTCTACATGCCACTGGGCATGTGATTCGATTCAATGACTGTGGTAGCAGTAAACAAAGGAATAGACAAGCACTAATATTTTATGTAATATTGAAGATCAAACAAAATATGACGTCAATAGAGTTGTTTCATTATCTCTGACTACTGGTAATCGAAGTACCATAGTATGCTCATTATATAATGGTGAGTACAGCTATAAATATGACAGATAAAGCTATATCATAAAATAGATAAAGAAGGCCATGAAATTAGTGAACTGAAACTTAGATGATTTGAACTATTCTTTTTTAAAAAATGCAATTTTTAAGAAATTTTAAGTCAGAACACCTATGAAAATGTTCCTCTCGCATAAAGTCAAAATTAAAATAAATAAGAAGGTAAAATAATTAGGTCGTTCATGAAATACGCACGACAAATATAAAAATGAATTATCTATATGAGACAATAAACTAAACACAAATAGGAAAATGTAATTTTTAAGCATCACTTCAACCTTCACATTTGGAAAATGTGAGGATAGATAATATGATTGTAAATGAATAATATAATGTGTCAAAGAGAAGTATATTAACGCAAAGATTGCAAATTTTTAAAAATCTAGTTTATGCTAAGGTTTGTGACATTATACAAATTAAATGGTTGTGGAAAGTTGCAAGCTACCCAGCTTAAACAACTCAAATATTTAGAAAATTATACATCAAAAAATGCGAAAAAAATGCCTGGTTTAAAAAATGAACGGTAAAATCAAAAATGTAGAAAAAGTAGTAAGTAAATAAATCAAGAAAGTGCATAATTTAAATGCATCTCTACACAAGTCCAAAACTGCGCGACGCGGTCATCTGTTGCGTTGACCTTGGTTATTGATCAATAGTGCCGATCAGGCAAACTGCTAACTGCCTGCAACGTAGGGGACTATTTAACTTTCTTATCTGCTATGTGAATGTTATCAATGACCACGTATCGCTAACAGAACAGTTAAGCGTTACTATTGTAACTGTTAACACATCATAGTCCCTTCGTATTTAACCTAAAAATGTACTTGGATTTGATAAGTTGCAGAAAAATCAGTACTCTAAATACAAAATAGAATTCCAAAAGAAATTACAAACTGGAAAATTTATTATTAGTGATATTACCAATACTAATTTGTAATCAGGAGAACCTTTTATGATATGATAAAATTATTATAATATTTATATTATTGGATTTAAAATTTATTATGTAGTGGTATTTGCAGACATCGTAAAAGGCTTAAATAATTAATGAACATTTCAGTAAATTCGGAAAATTTGGAATTGAATTAAATTGATGTCCACTATTCTTAATTAATAAAGGCTCCATATTAATTTTGGGATTATTGAAAAAATATTCAAATCACTAAAAGCTGTTAATACGACAAACGTAATTGCACATTAGTCGATGCAAAGATAGGCAAACAATTAGGAAGCTAAATTTGTCTCAAAAAGAGAATGCGTTCACTGTATGATTATCAACTAAAGGACATTAATTACCCATTTAAAAGAAACTAATATATGGAACTCTGGCCTGGTTTTTACTTGCATGTGTATTCAGTGTACAAAATTACCATGGTTTTCAAAGATGAGGTGAAGCTTTGTTTTTAAAAGTGATGATGATCAAGGTTTTCTTCTATCTCATAATTCCGGTCTTATGTATTTTTTAAAATCTCCGTAAAAGTTGAAATAAACTATATTCTAACAACTTTTAGCATTGTATACTATACTTTATTTAAGCAGAAGTGTAAATGACAGTTTTGCAGTTTTTACGCGTAGTAATGATCTGCCTAGCTTTGTTTACAAAATAAGGCGTGCTATTTGTTTCAACATACTTTAAATCAACTACCACATTGATTTGCTGATTGAGATTGCAGGTAGATATACAATTGTAGGTAAAGTATATATATTATTTAGCTTCTCAGTTACACATACCTAGCTATTATAGTCGTTTTGGTTATAATTTTTTTCTTAATTTCGTTGATGTCATGGCAACGCGCATTTTCCGCTTTTCTCATTCTACAGTCACTTGTCTCAAGTCTGGTCATAATGCTAGTAATTGACATTGTAGAGCAGATGATCATATTTGATGCACCATTGGAGTCGTGGGTGGATAAAAATATAAAGATTCACTGTGCCAAAAAAAACCCCAATGTAAATAATTCTACTTATTTTTTAATCGGGTCATTCTGCTCAGACGGAGATATTAATATTGCACACACCACTAAGTGTCCTCTACCAGTCACTGCTGGAGATCCTGTAAGTCATATTTCATACAATAGTTAGTTTTCCTTAAGTTGATGTTTCTGAAGCTCAATATATCATTAATCAGTTTAGGAAGGTGACCAATTAAGCCAAAGCTTTGATGACGAGTGGATTGCTGATAATGCTGAGAAGATTACTAGAATACTACCAGGAGGAGTTCATGTTGTTGGTGAATATATTCTTATACTTATTTGTGGGATTTTATTTTAAAGTTGTGATAATCCAAAAAAAGACTGAAGAGTACTGTGTTTATAATAGGTGTTGCATGGTTCTCCCGTGAAAAAATTTCTATGGATCAGAGGAATATGCTATCACGTGCTTTAGCTAGAATTCAGCGAACTACCAATTCGCTAACTACCTTAAATTTGGGAACTGTGTCGGATAGTATGGTATTGCATATATATACATATATATAAATAATTATTTACATTTTGTTTCCTATTAATGTTTTTTTCTATTATGGTGTACTCCAGTTAAAGTTTTGGGGAGTGTTTGGTATTATTTAAATAGCAACAATGTTCTACTTCACTTAAGGCTCTTGTTCTCATTGAAGTTCCGAATGGTCGACCTCAAGGGCTGGTTATAGATGTCGTGCGACGTAGCCCTGACTCCCCTACAAAAGTCTCCTTCTCTGCAGTACGTTAAAATGATTCAAAGATTATTTTGCTGGATATACTAGATTATTTTAAGCTCGAATGGGTTTCCATTGTTTCAAATGCATCGACAAGAGTTTCCCTTAATGTACCACTAAGTGGTAAGCATACGGATTTCTACAACGAATTTGTAGCTGCAGTCAAACCGTTCGCGGAAAATCTAATGAACTGCCAACTTGTAAGTTTTTAGTGTTGAATGAAATCTATTAGACATACATGAGATTTAAGAAATAAATTTGTTATTGAGATTTGTATTTTTTTAAGTAGAGTTCCATCAAAATGTGGTAAAGTCTGGAAATTCCGTAATAAATTTTTTATTCGTAGTACTTATGGAAGAAGAAGCATTTTATAAATAAAAAGCGAGCAGTTCTGGTTTGTTTTAAGGTTCTGATTGACGGTATATTTCGTAGCAGCTCCGATCCTTTGTTCAAAGATATCAAGAAAAAAAAGAAGAATGCTATTGAAGCACAAATTTTCTTAGATTCTTGTTGTGAATTATTTCATTTGAATTTCATATATATTTATATTTACAATTTTTCATCCTAAAACTATGGTAGTATGTCAAAATATGGTTACTTCAGTTAGTAAGGAAAATACCTGTCATCAAGAGATAGCGACAAACCTTTACGAAATCTCTTTTGATATTGAGGTTAGTGAGCTTCGATTTTACCGCATCTAATTTATATTCGGTCTGATTATACATCCTTTAGATTCGTGCAGCAGTTCCAGTAAAATCCAAAATCGAAACTGCTACTCTAGCACTTAAGCATCACCTTCTACGTAGCCTAACGGCTAGGGCCGGTATATTTTTATGAGCAGCACTTATTAGTTCTCGGTAGATGTAATGACATGATGCAATTCATAGAACTCCAATATGAATCAATGGATGTGGTGGAAGAGAGTTCGCCTGCTACTTGCTCTGTACACCAGATGCCTCGTCCAGCTACTACAATTCTCCCTAATCAATCAGCCATACTGCTATCAGATTATCTTTTCGAAGCAGACACAATAGAGGATGCTCAAAAGAATTTTGAAGAGCTATTAGAACTTAAGACCAATATTGGTAGGTATAAATTACACATGATTAGTACATCAGTTGCATGATAATAATCCACTAATTCAGAACATATTGATGAAGGATGGGAGCGAAGTCTTGAGATAAATGAAATGGAGGCTGTTCGGGCCCCACTAAAGGACTCAATAGTATCACTTCGATCTAAAAGCGACGAAGGTGGATCATCACTAATGATATTTATTGCTTTATCCATAATTGTTGCTATAGTTGCATTTATAGTATATCTTGTTACTGGAAACTGATAGGAAAATCTTTCATAGCTGTGATTTAAAACTAATCATTGTGCCAAATAAGAGGAATCACTCTTACCACTGTAAATCAAGAAATTACACAAATTCCACGCATTCTAGAACTTGCTATTTGTTCCTACCACTTTCCTCAGTTTGAGTTTAAGATACTAGATGCCTTCAAAAATTATGTGGAATATATTTTTATAAAGGGTACATTTAACCATTCATAAATAACTTTAAGGATAGCTGTTTAGTACTTAATTCCCACTGAAATTGAAATGATTTAATAATTTCTTCAAAATTGAGAAAAAACTTCTTATTAAGTTTGAGACGTAAAATCAAAATAATTTCATATAAGTAATATCACAAAGCTGGTATGAATAATTTAGCAATCATTGTTGGTAGCGCAAGAACAGTGGAGTTTTTCATTGATTATAGTTTTAATAGTTATAGTAAATCCTTTTAAACAAAGACAAGCCATAGGACGAAGAATATTCCAAGATACATGAATACATTAGATAGGAATTGTTCCTCTTGATATTGGCGTGATCCATGCTGAGGTGGAGCTGGACGAGGATCTTGAGGATTACTGAACCAAGAAGCGAAGAATGATAGAGGGAAAACTCCTGGAGTTCGCGAAATGAAAATTTTAAGAATTTATACAACGATGGGACTAGTCTAATACTAACCTATACCTAGAGAAAATTGAACTCCTCCGTTGCTACCTCCATCCCCCCACTGAAAACCGGGAAAGCCCTGCTGGAAAAGAAAACTCTTCTTTTTTAATTTTTTAGTTTCTTAGACAGCCCAACGAGTGGAAATATCCACTTTACTAGTAATCATTATCAGAATTTATAGGGGAACGACTTAAAGATTAATGATTTCCTGTATTATGCATATTCGCTTTCTAAGTGATTTAAAAATAGTGTTACAGTAATAGCATAAAATTCTCACTAGCCTCTTTTTGAATTGCTTATTGTTTCAAAGTAACATGCTAAAACGTTGCATACCTGAGGTGCTTCGGTTCGTTGTCCTCGAGGTCTTGGAGGTACCTTTTCTCGTGGATCTGAATTGTCACCACCGCGACCATAAAGTGGAATAACCGGAAATTCAATAATATTATAGTCATAATTCAACTATATTGTCATTATGAGTAAAATCTAAATTAAATAAAACACGTTAAGCATCCGAAGATCTTCAAATTATTTATTAAAGCATGCAAACCTTATCTCTGCTAATAGCCGCTTTGCATACAGGACAAAGTTGTCTGCTTGGTCGGGTATCTAGCCACTGAACTAAACAAGGCCAGCAGAAAAGATGACCACACATAGATACTACCGCATCTTTGGCAGTGTCCAAGCATATATTGCACTCGAATCTACAATACTCGTTGCTCCACTCTTATAAATAAAGAGCTAACTATTACAATTTTATAGCAACTATATAGATCAGTATCTTGTAGTATAGTATTTACATCTAAATACAAATCATAGAACACTAACTGCAGTAATTGTGGATCAAAAATAAGTACACAACTGAATCTAAGTAATCTTTTCGGACTTCCGACATAATATGAGAAAACATTAATTTCAGTCTAATCTTTTAAAAATAAACTGGAATAAAAATACGCAGTTTGTTAAATGAAACCGAAATTTACCAAAATTCTACGTTATTACATTGCTAAAACACTATTTATTAACAAATGACGGTTGAATAGCATTTAATTATGCCTCATTGTTAACTTCATATATGCAAAAAAATATGGTATAAAATAATCTACGTTACCTGGCAGAATCTTCCTCTTTTTTAGAACTACTTGGTTTATCTGTAGAAGCAGACCTTGATGAACTTTGCTGCTCATCTGGTTTGTTTTCCATTCTAAAAGTGAAAAATGATGTACTTGCATTTCAAATCTTATTAATGTAAGATGCAATATTAAACAAGTTACTTCATATATCAAATAAAAACTCTTATAGAGAGAAAGAAAGTACGTGCGCCATTTTATATTTTTGAGAACGCATTGATACTTAATGTTTTATGTAAAACCAGTAACATTTTATCATGAGCATCACTATATGTCAATATTTAACTAGTGACTAATAATATTATAGTTGCAGTATATAGATGATTTAGCTAACCAATACTACAAAATGTTACTATAAAAAATGAAAAGTAAGATAATGAATGAAACATTTTAAAAGTAGTATGCAGTAGAAGTATTATTTTTAAAAACAAAATTGTTTATTGATCAAATAGCAGGTTTGTATGGATGAAAAATAGTAAGTAAAGCTAATAAAAAATCAAAGGCATAATATTAAATGATACTAGAAAATAAATGTATTAATCAATTAATAAATGGTAAAATATTAAGAATGGCTATTAAAGGATAATCCTAGGTGGGGAGAAATATATAGGATGGTACTTGTCAGGAATACAAAGCGTAAAATTCTATAAATTCGCTGCTGAATTAGCGTAATTTTTAAAAAAAACAAGTGGTGATAAAATCATTCTTCAAGTACTTTATAAGGGTTTTCTGTCTTTTAATTTCCCTGAATGCGATGATATGGTTTTTTGTTTTATCACACATATCCATCTACGAGCGGATAGTTAGGTAAATGACTTACAGTAGATTGTGGGAAACGTATTAACATTGATATTGCTCTAAATTTTCAGAAGAAAATTCCTAGATATATTCAATTGACAATATATTGGTTATATGTAAGAAATAACATTGAATTGTCACAGTAATAAAGGTAGACATTTAAAATTAAAGTCACTTAAGTAGTTTTCATTAATTAAATATATAATTGCTTTTGGTGCTGTAGTCTGATAATGAAAAACATATTAAAGGTTAAGGATGATCTTTAAAATATCGTCTTTGAATATTCGTTTTAAATATTGATAGCACTCATAATTCTTCGTTGCAAATCGACGTAATATTAAATCACTATGCCAATATTCACACTTGCTATATTTATCCTTTATGTCATGTCGTGTTAGAGTTATAAGCTTTCCCTGTTAAATTTCAAAACTGAGTATGGTATTCGGAAATAGTCGTATGCTCTGGGTTGAATGTTCACTATTTAAATCAATTGATGATATATCATTAAATACTAGTCATTTGTTGTAATTTTGTTATTGTTTGAAACTTCTCTTATTGCTTAAATTTTATATTTGTCTAATGTCTGATTGCTTTGATAATTATTTCTGATGGATAATATAATTTTAAAGTATTTGATTTCAATAACTGGTAACGTTTTTATGTATGACAGCAAATCTTATATAATTCCAATCATACATTTTATTTGAAGTACAGATGGTTGAAAATGGTGAAAGCTCTAATCATCCAGGAATTGGAACTGGTATACGTCTTCAAAATGAAATTCCTGCAGAGGTAGTATTTTTGGTTTTTTGGAATTTTATTGTTTTATTTCATTGTTAGCGGACTAAGTAACGTTATATTCTAAAATTAATGTTTTCAGGTGCAGGCTGGACTAACTGAACAAGAACAATGGCAAATTGAGCATGCAAAGCTACATGAAAAGCACAGGGGCCATGACCAAATGCATCTCGAGATGTTTTTGATCCTTATAGTTACATTAGTTGTTGCTCAGGTGTTTCTGGTACAGTGGAAGAAACGGCACTTCAAATCATATCAAGTTTGGATATCGTTAAAGATCTTCATTTAGAAGTCTTATTATTGTAACTCCTTAAACATATAAACATATCATCAGTAATCATATAGATATATGTCTTTGCTATCTATTCAATATTTTGAGAAAAAATTCCGTACATTTTTCAGCTTTGTACTCTCTTGGGAATGTGGCTAATTCCCGTGTATGTATGTATAACTAGGGAGTGGTATCGTTTCCTGGTTGTATGGATGTTATTCACTATATGCTCAACAGCTATTTGGCGTAAAGCTTCAGATGATCATATTAGTGGAACTACACCAAGGTAGTTTATTTCACTGTGGAAGTAATTTTTATAGATTCAGTTTCTTTGTATCTACCACTAATGTCGCTTAATTTATTATTTATCTTTAGGTTAGTATATAAGTGGTTTCTTTTGCTACATAAGCTCAGTTATGTGCTGGGAATTGCGGGATACCTTATTATGATTTTTACCCTAATGGGACTGAATTTTATATTTAGTTTGAAGGCAAACAGCTGTATGGATACTGGTCAGTATCATATAATGCTTACTATTTTTTCTGGCTTATAATTTTGATATAATCAATATAAATTTGTTAAAATCTATTATCACCATTGGTGTTATTTAGATGAAATATGAGATTGTGTTTATTAAATTAACGACTTTGTATTTATTTATATTTTTATATTTAATACTATACATAATATTCGTAATGATATTTGTACCTTTATTACTGTTAGAAATTTTAGTATATTTAGGAATTTTGCTGCTATTTTATGGTCTCTACTACGGTGTTCTCGGTCGTGACTTTGCACATATTTGTACAGATCGAATGGCTTGCAAAATTGGGGTTTGTTATCTTTTATTTTTATTTTTTATTACATTATTGGACAATAATATTGAATATTTAGGTCCTTAATTAAGGTATTTAAAGTACTTAATTTATGTTTGTTATACAATATTCATGCATGGATTGATTGTAGTTTAATATTTTTAGTGATCTGAATCTGTCAGTTGTATAACTATATCAAATGTTATCACTCTAAAGTCAGGACACAATTGACTGATGTAAGCCTACAGTTTGACGGGACCTTTGAAATATCTTAATAAATCATAAACATGAATAATAAAATTTTATGTCCAAGGAATAAATTAATCAGTCTAGATACTTTAAAGTATAATAAACCAAGTTAGAAATCGTGTATATGGTTAGTAAAGATAAATATTCGAGGAAAATTGTTTAGTGCGTTTAGTATTATACTCATGATGGTTTACCGAAGAAGCAATTAGAAGAAGGTGTCTGTGCCATATGTGATAATAGGCTCGAACTAATTACAAACAGTGATATGGAAGAAGCTGATGAGGAGAGAACGTACAAGTATGAATCATTGTTTAAGTATCTTTACTATTATTATATAAGTATTATGTAAGTCGTTTTATACTTTAGGCTGTCTTGCGGTCATACATTTCATGAATTTTGTATACGCGGCTGGGTTGTGGTTGGTAAACTGCAGACCTGTCCTTATTGTAAGGAGAAAGTGGATCTGAAGAGAATGTTTAAGAACCCGTGAATCTTTTTTTCTTTTCTCCCCAGTAAGCTAAAATATGTGTTTTTAACTATTCCTCAATTACAGTTGGGAAAAGCCGCACCTTTTCTATGGTCAACTACTTGATTGGATCCGTTATCTTGTATGCTGGCAGCCACTCATCGTAACATTCGTACAAGGAATTAATCACATGTTAGGATTAGAATGATTTTCAAATGTAAATGTTTAATTGTTTATGAGAATACAAGTACTCACTTTTGCTGGATTTTTATTAGTTGATATATTTTTATTTATAGTTAAGTGTTTTTAATCTTTAATACTGGTTTATTGACGTCGCGTGCATACGTATTAAATTAAATGCGTTGTTCTAAATGTATCAGAAAGCGTTTATTGACTGATATGGCATGTAGACAAAAACACCTATATATGATATTTTTGGATATATAAATAAGATTTTTGAGATATCTTATCGATAAGGGAATATCTATATATAGATTCGGAGAAAACAGTGATTCAAGTGAGTGTTGACTACAAGTATTACTCATGGAATCTATTAATGTATAAGTAAATCACTAAGTCCCGAAACATCGAGAAATCAACATTTTGATGTAAAAGTAGTGCAATGATGAGCGTGAAAGCATAGGTGAATGAAATATCAATGCACATATTTCATATTAGTAAACAGTAACTACTGATTTAGCTTTTAAATAGACAAAAGCATTTATCATTGTTATGCAATGATTCAATAATCATTGTTTCTGTGGTCTAATTAAAATGTATACTTAGTCTTTGAGAATATATTTCATCGTGCAATCTATAAAGCTTCCGTTATTTATCAGAGCATATTTCAATTTATGCACATGTTGTTCATTGTTTTTGTATTGGTGAGGGCTTGTTACATTATCTTATTCTTTTCAATTATTTATTTTCGTTTTTTATTTGTGTGTGAGACTGGGTTGATAAAAATTGTATCATTAAATTGATGAGATCTGTACAGGTTAAAGCCAAGATATTATATAACTATGAATTTCCTTACTATTGAAGTAGTAATGTTTTAAAGTTTCAGTTCATTCACATCGATAACTAATGTCATTGGAATCCAAGAAAAAGTAGGCTGGAAAATAGATAATTTCTTGAAATTGTATGTTTAATGTTTTTCCTGTAATTATTTGTTTTCAGGCAATATGGACTTGTTCTTTCAAAAAAGAAAGAAGATCCAGTTCGCGTCGTCAAAAATATCTTTATAGATGATGACGAAAGTACGGATAAAGTATGTATTTGAGTATTTATTTAAATAGATCAATTATGAGGATTGGTCCATATAGTTACATCAGAAAAAAAAATCAAAATTTTTGGTACTTAAGTTTTCTTATTAAATGTATTTATTTTACTAAAAGTTTTCCATGTTTATTTTTTTATGTTGACGTCTCTAACGAAATCCAGTCGGCATCAACTATGAGGGTTAAAAAACAGGCCGAACGTATTCATGAGCTAGCTCTTGCTGAAGACCCCTCTATATTCGATTATGATGCTAGCTACGAGGAAATACAGGCTATAAAAAATGAAAAGGCAAGCTTAATATTGCTTATTTCAATTTATCTTTAAAAATATATCTTGTAAAGTCAACGATAAAAGAAACTAATACACTAGTAAGATATTACAGGCATAATACTGTTTGGTAGAGATTTCACTAACATTCGATCCCACAAAATCTCAACTAATAGCTTGTTCTACTAATTTTATGTTTTCGAATGAATAAGAAGATAACTATTCAATGAATTAATTTAAGATTATGGAACAAAAGAAAGCTGATAAGGAACGGAAATCTAAGTACGCGCTTGACATAATAAAGTCACATAAGCGACGGGAAATAGAGAAACAGAGTAGAGAAGAGCGGCAACAACAAAAAGAAAGGGTGCAGGAGGGCGAACAATTTACAGATAAAGAAGTATGTTATTTTAAAATCATCCAAAATTCAGTTTCAATTTGTGGTTACTTATAATTATACAGTTTTTAATCTCATCAGTACTAGGTGTTTGTAACGGGGGCATATCGACAGCAAATGGAGGAGGTTCAAAAATTTCGTCAAGAAGAGGCTTATGAAGCTAGATTTAATGGTAATACTTGAAATTAATTTTCTAGATTTTTTATATACGTTTATCATTTTTATTTTCAAATTTTAGTATTGTACATATACGCATTGTTTTAATTATTGAAAATTTCATATTCAATTTCAAAAATCTTAAATTTTTTTGCATTATTTCAGAATTAACCTCTGTTGAAAAGCAGAAAGCCTGGCAAGCTGGGTTTGGTAGAGCTTTATTAAATGAAATTGCTCGTGGTGTACCTAGTCTTATGACAAAAGGATCAATTGAAGTAGCAAATAGTGATGCTAACGTAGAGAAGCAATTTAAGAAAAAGGAGCGACATACTAGGCAAAGGTATGTTAGTAATTAGCTATTTCAACGTATATCTGACTAAAATTTTAGAAATAAATATAAGTTCGTTTTTCAGACTTGACAGTCGTTCCCCATCACCTTCGTCGAAGTCAAAAGAAAGTAATAAACCAATAAAATCAATATATTCGGATGATGAAGACTACAATACTCCACAATTCAACCCTCCAAAAAAAAATTTTGACGGGGAACTCAAACCTGGTTTGAATAGAGTGAGTTATTTTATACCTTATAAACTTAATCTTTTTCAGTATAAGTATTCATTGATCTTATGTTTATATGGAATTATAGTTCCAGTTTTTTATTGGTTGTCATACAATTGTAAATAAGGAAAGGGCGAAGATAATGCCCGCAAACTTTTTAAATTTAATCTATGTATCTGTTAGTTTAAATATTATATCTACAACATTGTCATCACATGAGCTCAGAGCTTTTCATGTACTCATTCATAATATTTTCAGGTAGTTAAGGCTCAAACGAAATCAGAGAAATTAAAACAAAGATTATTTACTCCAACTCCTCCATCTTCTGATGATGAGAGGGAGGAGAGAAGGAGAACAGATGGTAGAGATGATAGGAAAAGGAGAGGATGGGAAAGACGGGGAAACACTGTGGAACAGAAGTCAGAGGTTAAAGATAAAGGAATAAAGAAGGTTAGAATTAGAAATATATTTGTCATATTTCATTAGTATAATTTACTTTGTTTACGGATGTATTTTTCAGGGAGATAAGTCAAAAAAGTGTGAGACAAAAATTGACAAAGAAATTCGATTACTTCGACTAAAGGATATTTTGAAACAAAAAAATGGAGTCAAAGAGATTGAAGAGTTTCGAAAACGGTACTTTGAAAGAAGGGCAAGTGGAATGCTAGTACCACCTCTGTAATTTCTTTATCTTCATCTCATGAGAAATATATTTATTCTCAATGGCTATAATAAGAATATGTAACCTAATATTTAAATTTATTATATGATTTCCCTTTTTTTCTACCAATTGTGTTGTCCAATATGTATGTAGTTCATGAGCACCATAATAAATATATCTAGTATCTTTCGAGTACAGCATTCAATCAATTATATACTTATTTGAAAAACTTATGCGTGTCTGTCTGAATATCTAAGTTTTGTGGTAAAATTGGAACCTTGAGATATATGGTATGTTATTATGTATGGTAAATAATAACTTTATAAAATTCCAAATAACAGAAAAGTGTACAGACAAAAAAAGGATCTTGTAGTTAATGTATAGAAAGATTAATTACTGGGCTTGATGTTAACATGCATTTACCACTGAAAACATTCAACTAATGTCTACGTTCATAGCTATTGAAGTATTCTCCATTGAATTCCTTTATTTCCCAGAAGTGGAGAGCAAATAAATGGAGAGAACAAAAAATACAGATTTCTTCTCTATATTATGTTTCTCATTATTACTACCTTTACCGATGCCGATAAGAGTAATAGAGATAAAAGAAAGGTTAGAAGGTACTAATTATCTCAGGAAGATATTTGAAATTCATGCCTAGGACCATACTCCTAGTGGTTCCCGATGAACTACTGGGGCTATATCCTATATTTGATGCGAGATAACCCTAAGGTGATGTCGAAAACAGTGCTACTTTCTTCCTTAGGCTAAATCGAGAGGTATGAACAAACCCCATTTTGCTCACACAGTGCCATTGTTCACTCATCATTGAGGTTGACTATGAATTCACCTTTGCTTCAATTTTATGATAAAAGATATTTTGATGTTGACTTACAAAATATTTAGTATACTGATTTCCAAACGTAGCGAGACCTTGAGCTATAAGAAATGTTTAAGTAATGGTACTTATTTTTTGATTTCAATAGAATTCTTTCAGAAAAAATCAGGAATATTAAGGATGCCAAGTAAAGAAGCTTTTACAGAATTGCAAGTTTTATTTCCAAAATATAGATCTTTTATTTATAATGGCTCTTCCGTAATTGTCTTATTTTTTACTCAGATATTTGTTTTAGTTTCGCAGAATCCTCGAAAAACTTAATGTCGACGACTGTTTACTGCACTTTAATGTTTTTTGGAGTTTTTAACACAAGTGGTTTTAACCTTTTCATAAGTTTCTTTTCCATAGGATTTGTCATAGTTATTACAACCGCTGTTAAGCATGGATTCAAGAACTTCGAAAGGTATGTATATATCTACGTATAATTATGTCTACTTAGCGTAAAAAGGTATCACATCAATATAAAATTTAAAAGATAAAAATTTGTTGCAGGTTTCTTTTTCGTCAGAAAACAATTTCAGAGGGAAATCCAAATGGAATATATGGTACTCACTTGTACTAGCTCTAAAAATTAGTATTTCGATTAAAGAATTTGATCAGACTTATATTGATTAATATTCTAATTAAAAATGAATCCCGAATTATTATGAAGTATAGACATTAATAACTAAAGAGGGATGCAGATAATTCTCTTATTCAGATCTGGAGATAGGAAGACGAAACCACATTGAAGTAGAGCTAATGGGAGATGCAGAAAGAGAACGAATAAGGATGGAACAGATGGACCTAGAAGCTGAAAGAGAGGATGAAGTTATAGCAGAGATTGCTGATTTCCTGGAAAATTTGCATGGGAACAACCTGATATATGGAAATTGGGAGGACATATCAGCGGCGAATCTTGAAGCAGAAGACGAAGACGAAGAGGTAGAGCTAGATTTGCTCAGTCAGGAAGAAGATGAACTTGAGCTCTATGCACAAGATAGCAGCGATGAAGTGGAGCTAGAAGGACTGGAAGAAGGTGGTCAGTTAGAACGAGGAGTTCAAATTGAACTACTCGAAGAGGACCTAAGTGCAGATGATGAGAATGCAGAACTATGGGAAATACTTTAAAATGATTTTTTAATTAGCCCTACCATAAAATCCAGTAATATACACGTGTACCTCCCTACTATGCTATAACACACTTGTATGTAAATTATAAGATGCACTGTAATACACCCTTCTAATCCTTGTATGCTTGATTACAAATAAATTTTTATACTAAACAGCAACGGAAGTTCATGGGAAAATGTACTCTGTAATAAATACTCAATGAAACAAAATATGAATCAATTATAAATTTTTACAGATTTGAAGTACAAATTTTATTTCTTAGAAGGATCACATATGAAGGACGTACTACAATTAGTTACAATGTAAAATCAATATATGCCAGAAACTTGGAGGTTTTTTAATACACATGATTACATATCTATATAATTACTAATATATATCCAGAGATTTTGTTTAAAATGCATGTCGAAAACAATATGAGAACTAAATTTGCTAAAGGATTAGAAATATCCGATGTTACATTTATATTTAAGAGCTAGAGCATTAATTTTAATTACCATTTCCAACGACAAGTGCAATGAGACCGTCCTTGTACGATCCCGAACAATCTCCCTTGATCATATTTTCCAGAGAGTTTTTATAAAGGATCTACAAATAAAATTATAAGGGATAAAATACGAATGTCGTAAAAAATATAGGAATATGAAGGTCATTTCCACCATTCTATATAAAGTGGTTTTAATAAACAGTATAAATAAACATTCGCTAATATATTGAGGAGAATCTGATAATCTAAAAAGTAAAATTTACTAGCAATCGGAAAAATTATAATAAGCCGAATTTAAAATATTCACCTGGAACTGAGATTTTATATCTGACATATCGTACTCACATCTGGTTACAACTAATCGAATTAAGTCATTATCACGAGTACCAAAACCCTGTAATTAGAGCATTATAAACCAGCACCATATCCACGCAATTTATGTACAAACCTTCATACTGTTATGCAACAATGTTGCGAAGAAAGCAGGTCTGTTTCTAATAACTGCAATCAAAGAAAGTAGGCCATCACGAATATCACCAGAGAACTCAGAATCTATAGCTTTCTCAATTGAATGATGGCTGATCTAAATATAGCACCGGACTTATTTTTTATTTCTTCATATCTATTCTTAAATTATAATTATTGAGAAGTACAATACTTATAACGCAACCTTTTGATATTCCTCGAACACTAGTCGGAGTTGATTAAAATTCTGACTCGCAAGAATTGCATTAAAGCAACTCTCGTCAGTTCCTAGCCGTCTTTCACCAGCATTATACAAAGAGCGTGCATCCTTAATATATAGCAATAGTATTATATCTTTATAAATATGGTATAGATACAGCATTATATACTGCAATAATGAACAATACCATTCGCACCTGATTAGCTTTAAGGTGATCAGTGTAATTTCCCTCGTCTCTGCCACCAGCACAAAGAGATACGAGAAGACGCTATAATAATTCCCATTTTATTATAAGGACTTATGTTAAATGCATATCAATACTTACTTAGTGCTGAGAAAATAAACAATCACTTTAAACTTGTCGTTTAAAGTGTTCTATACTATTTAATATAAGTGAAAATTATTTCACCTTAAAGCTACCACTGGTTTCACCGATAAGGTCTCTTTCCAGATCTTTATTATACAGTTGTTTATAAACAGCACTAATATTTACTATTTGTTGATTCGTACGAGATGTCATTATCTCTATCAGTACAGATTCTTTCGTACCAAGACCCTGAAAATAAAACGTGAATTTGTAAAATTCATTAATAACCTTTGATACGTACCACTCAAATTTCTTGTTTAAATAAAAATATGTAAAGAAAAAAACCTCCATGGCCTTATGTAGCTGCTTAGCGTCATATACAGCTGGTGGTTCCATTAAAGCAAGAATTAGATCTTCAAAATCTCCACTTAACTCTGATTTCAAGTCCTAAAATTCGTTAATAAAGATATTAGAACATAAGAAAAACTATGAATCACAAAAATTCAGATTTAGAAAATATTTACCTTGATAAGATCTTTCCCATACATAACCTTGAAAGCCTTAGCTATCTCCTGTCGTTGCCAATTAGTCCGGCCACACAATACACTTATCACCTTAATAGGCCATTCATTTAAATAACAATAAATACTAATCATTATTTAAATAAACATATTAGTTGACCTTAGAAATCAATAATTTCGCCAAATAAAACCAGAATCATAAAATCAAAAATGCTTAAGTATTAAGAACCTTAGAGTTATTGCATCCCAACCCTTTCATGGCCTTTCGAAGTACTTCAGCATCCTGATTAGCGTTGAAATTAGGTACGGGTCTAATCGAAGGAGTACCCAACATTACTAGAAACCAGTTAAAGCCTTTAACATGAACATAAAAATTGAAACAAATTGCTAAAAAACATTCAATAATAATTAACTGAATATACCGAATCCTAAATATGAACCAGTAACCAAAGTGTCAATTTTTCAAGCATATTTCAAATCTAATGATTTTACCATGTTATTGCAGTTTTGATTTCAAAACAGCAATAAACTATAACACTTAAAAAGATACTAAGAAAATTACAATAATGACTTTACTATCCAGCATTATTCTCTAGGAATAGCTTTAAAAGTTTTTATGAATTATTTCGAAGAATTATAGACGCTATTAGTACATACATTCAATGTGTTATCGAGCGAACAATTATTACAATAACAGGTTCTGATTTTTAATGTTTGGCTTATAAGTACCAAACTTGTGTATAAGCTATAGCAAAAGAATTGAATAATGAAAAAATCTATCAGTTTATGATCGTTAGTATAGTTCAAATCACTCAAGTAGGAATGAAAATATATTTACTGCTAGATCACTAGACTGACATATAAAACCTTTTTAAAAAGGAAGGAAGAATAATAGTTGTGAGCCCAATAAAAGGAAATACGAAGCAGTATACGTGCGAGAACAAATAAATACTACGACCGGGATGAGGAAGGTTAAGGGGTGTGCGGGAACTAAGTGGTCTGTTATTGGTGTTGGAGCGTACATTGCGGATGTGAAAGCAATATGGGACATGAGTCATCATTAATAGTTAGAAAATAATGCTATCGAAAATTTTCAGAACAATTCTCAAACAAAGTTTGTGTCATAAACTAATTTTAATTGTAAAAAGAACAACATGGAAATATATACACCTATATTTACTATTACAAGCTAATATGTCTTTGTTCTTTCCTATCTATGAGCATAATAAAGGAAAAAGTACTTTATAAATGAATAAAAGTGAATTGTGAAAGAATAAAATCACACGTTGTCAATAAAATATTATTCTGGGATACTTATTGAAGATTATGGTAACGGAATTTTTTATAGTTGTAAACTATCAAACAATGTACTGGCAAAAAACTAAAGTGATGGAGTAGAATTAGGCCGATTAGTAACGATAATAATATACAACTAGTAAAAAAACCGGAAAATTCCTCTATATACGAATGCCGTATCAATAATTACTCATTTAGATAAAACACTACTAAAAAAAGTAGAAAAACGATTAATTTAATTTAATTATAGTCCTAGATCTGTTTAATAAGTTTTAAATATTTAATGCAATGCTCCAAGTATTTTTGATGATGAATCAGTGTGAAACAGATAAACAGCTACCAAAGTACTCCATCTGCGTTGAACAAATAAAGTACGGCCTAGATTTGACTTAACTACTAGATACTACTATAGTTTGATTTGCAGATAAATTAAAGTAATTTCTGGGAAAATTCCACTAAAAAAACAGGAAGATAAAAGCGGATTAGCGATTGGCATTAAAAGGTTCGTAGTAATACGTCAATCATAGTGAATGAAATTTATTATCTACATTAATTGTTATGTTAAAGTTTGAACTACCTACATATTAGATTACTTATTGAAGTTCCAATATAACTAAGAAAGAACTCACAATGTCCAGCAAATCCTTCTCCAATTTGTTGGTGTTCATAGCCATATCCTGAGCCGAAGTTCCTTTGAACTGCATGTGAGTACCCACCTCCCTGTGGATAATTCGATACACCCTGGACTCCATATGGTAAATGTCCGTATGAACCTACTTGTTGAGGTGGATATCCACCCTGTTGTGATGGATAACCTCCTTGTTGTGCTGGATAACATCCTTGTTGAGGTGGATATCCACCTTGTTGTGATGGATAACCTCCTTGTTGAGGTGGATATCCACCTTGTTGTGATGGATAACCTCCTTGTTGAGGTGGATATCCACCTTGTTGTGATGGATAACCTCCTTGTTGAGGTGGATATCCACCTTGTTGTGATGCATAGCCTTCTTTAGGTCCTATATTAAATCCGATTGGGGGTGGAGGAGCATTTGAACCAAGATAACCACTAGGACCTCCTTGTGGATATGGAGCATAATTATCTTGTTTATGTGATGGGTAACCAAGGCCACTATGTGATGGATATTCCGGTGATTGTGTGTGAGAATTAGGGTTATAACCTTGATTTTGGGGCGGATATCCACTATATCCGCTTTGTTGCATAGAATTGTTATATCCTTGATTCGCAGGGTTCGAGTAAGATGAGTCTTGTGATATGTGAGAGTCCTGACCAGAAGACTGTTGCTGACCGCGACCTCTGTTTAGTTGGTTTTCCTAGAATATGCAGTTCTTATGATATATAGGAGACTTGTTTTTTAAAACTATGCTTTAGAATACCGTATTTAAAACACCTAAAAGTTCGCACTATATAGATTTATTAAACCGTTATTTATCTTACTTTGGCTATATAAGCTATGAATATTACCAGTTAAGATAAAGAACATCTATAAATAAGGCTCTAGTAAAAGCCACTTCTAATTTACAATTAAAATATCCATCTAAAAATAATAAACCATATTTTCTCGTCTTTTAGCTCGAAGATAGTTTATTGAACAACCAATAAGTAAAGCAGTGTAATAATAAGAGCTTTATAAAAATGAAGAACCAGTGGAAGCTAAGATAAGAAGAAATTCTGATTATTTCTGGATTAATTTTTCCTCAACATTGTAAATTGTATAATATCTAAAGTGATATTTTATTTATTCTGAATAATATTCTTAAACTATATATATCTAGAGATAGAAAAGATACATGTTTAATGCCCCGTAACCAGCATGAGATAAACGTATATAGTTAAAAGCTACTATTCACTAATTTAAATAAATATGTTAACAAATTTTTTACAATTATATTTTACGGAAACTGGAATAAAATATCGCCATTCGAAAAAATAAGTGTAAATGTGTTTCAGCAAAACTACTATATTGATTTTTCTAGAACCGTCTTTTTATGTTGCCGAAACATGACTTACGAAAGATTACAGTTGTGTACAGCAAATATATAAGCTCAATTGTTATACGAAAATGTTCATTTCTTCTTTAATAGACGTACTAAGATACCAAGTGATTCTTGGACAAAAAATTCAAACTATGGTGGTGTACTAATTAAGCAATATATAATAGGCTTACTAATATAGACTCACAATAACATCTTGAATACCAGACATGACAAATTTTTTGAGGGACATTGTTGACGTGCGCTCGTTTGTTAACGATTGATCGCAATGGAAAGCGCGCACTTAAATACCACACAGCCACTTGTGGTGAGTCATCGAAGGGACCATAGGTTGAGGAGGGCACAAAGAATTAGGGGAAATAGTGGGAGAAAACAGAGTTACGAATGAAAACAGATGAATCAGTGCATAAATCTTGATTTCGTCATATAGATAGACAATGCAAACGTAGATTGGGAGATGACTTTCGGCCTTGAGATCCGTTTATACAATCAAAGATTAAAGGGATTATTTAAAGTAACATTAGTGAAATCTATGCTGATAATTTAATTATATTCTAAACAATAATCTGTTCAATTATCAATAGCTCCGATATAGTTTGGATATTATACGAAACTGACTTTATAATATACTTAAACTTTACAGTGGATGTTTAAGAATAATGGGAACAATCTAATGCGACCACCGCGAACAGCCAGTCCGATCATTAGGCGCCTTTGGGGCAGTAATATAATGAAGACTTCTCGTAGTCTTTTTGCACATTTAAGATATTACACTACAAGAGTGTCTTATAAGTATATTATATCTTTTATTCCTTACCTGGAAATTACATATCAAGCTGAAATATCTACCTCATACGTTTTCTGATAACATCTTTTCCTATAAATTATTTACCAGATGACAGTATATAATTTATTGTAATTACTTTTCTTCAATAATTTTCCTGTAACATGTGTAATAGTACCCGCAGTTTCTCGCACATCGAATAGTATAACATCGATCAGGCTTACTGTTTAAAGAACTTTGAAAGTATAAGGTTAAGTGTCAACGATTTTACTTTTGGAAATTAATGTACTTGGTAATTGAATGTGAAAATCCTAATATATGTCATAGAGACTAATTATTTTTTCACATTCTTCTATTTTTCTGCCTAACAGATTAAATACAATAGGAGAATTAGTAGGAGGTATCCATATTAATAAGATAGTCACTGTTATCCTACAAAATTTAAAGTTTGCCTTTCAGGTAATAATTTCTTTTTTATTTATTGGCTAAAGCTTTTTCTTATTTTCTCATTTTATTAGCGTAAGACTTACTTTTCTTTATCCACATAAATGCCATGATAATTCACTATATTTTATAATTGTTACGCTACTTTAATGTGTCCATGAGATACATAACGAATAAATACCTTCTCTCTTGATTCCACGATTTCCATTTGCACGTAATGCTGCAAAGTCGCAGTCGTCATTCATCATGTTCCATTAATTTTCGTTGCTGTTTCTGGTGTACTATGTTGACCACAGGAGAATTTGCAGTTTTAATAATCATAATAAGGAATTAGAGGAAACACATATAATATGAGGAATTTCAGATTTTAAATAATAGGTCGAAAACGACTAAGGGGATAATACAAAATACTTCAGAATTTTTCTGACTTGCTTATTTTGCTTATGCTTATTGTTCATCCTTCAAGTGTCTGGTTGGGGCACTCATTAATGCAGGTACGTAAGGTGAGATTCCGACTCACTTGTTTTATATTTCGTTAGGATTTCCAAACTATTTAAGAATGTTTTTTTAATTGTTGTAACTTTTCGCGTATACATTCCGTAGTATAAAGTGAAATTAAGTTAAGAATTTTGTTCTATTAGAAAGCCACTATACGTATATAATATTTACTATCTTATCGTTCTTGTATTTCAGTTGGTTTCGTATAACTCTGATACACAAACGTAGTTCTTACTTCCATGTTCTCAGAAGTGAAGCTCGTTGAATTTCATAGTTCTAGAAAAAGCATTACTTCAATGTTATAATAGAGACTCGTGGAATAAGTGTAGTACATTGAGGAATACTTCCAATTTATTTATATCCATGAACCGCCTTATTCAATAATTTTGCACTAGAATATCATAAAGAACACCAATTATGTATTCAAATTTGCGCGCGAAACAAGTGTTGCATCAGATTATGGTAGGACGTAGGCCTTTTCCCTTATGGATATGATGCTACATGTTCGCATTGCGCTATTGGAATATGGATGGAGTTTTGTTCATTGTAAGTAATCACTGCTTAGAAAGCTTGGATTAGTCCATATTGCCTTCCTCGTATTTGAACGTTGGTGATAATCGTAGGAAGCCGTTAAATGATAACAGTCATCTGAGGAAGTCAGAGACATCTATTCCACATGATTCTGCTTGCAAATAAGAACAAGTTATGTTTAGTTGTCTTTCTAGTTGCATAGCCAGTGAATAAATAGTCCCTAGGAGGAACTGACCTATTCCCCATAATGCGTAATGATTACAGTCGTGTGCGTAAATTCCGATGGTATCAAAGCGGAGTTGGCCAGTTGCCAAATGGTTCTCCACTGCTGACAGCCGCGCCTGACCTTGTGAGCCCAGCAGCGGCTGGCTGCTCCATCCGCACTTGGTGCGCTCTCTACGCCCTTCATTGTCTGCTTCCCCAACGGTTGTATGCTATTTAAACACACTTTGCAGTCTGAGCTTCCAACTATACTGTTTTCTATTAACTTCACTCTGTCCGCAGAGCTTTTTGGTCTCTCGGCCGCTCACGAGGTTCTTTTTTTTTGACGCTATGCCAAATTCTACCCCTCCCGCTCTACCACGACTGCTTGTCTTGTTTTTCTGATTACTGAGGAAAAGTCGAGATTACTACGTATCTTTATATCCAGAATATCTGATCCTACAATTTACTTTTTTTCGAGTTACTGTACTAGCAAAAATGTGATTGATCTAGCAAGAACATCACTTATTAACTCTCAACTCTATGATAACGCTGTTTGAACAGTGTGTAGAATTCAGGTATGTATATAATGCAAAAGTAAGCGTTTTAATGGGGAAACAATGTTATTTACATTGGAACAAAAAAACAGAATCCTTTCGTATCTTTACGAACTCAAAATCTTAATCAAATAATTGAGAACGCTTCAATACGTCGCCTATGTTTTGTTTATCTTTAATTCTCCTAACTCTTGATTTGTGTACCTTGTTCACACCTCTTCTTCCTCACTCAACAAACTTCTTATTCCCGCAGTCCATAATTGTGTCGCTTTAGATGACATATTTTATATAACACGTTATTATGTACCTCAAATATCTTTTCTTAAGACAAATACTTGTTTAGTAATTCATAATGCAACTCATTTTATAAAGCCATATTAACTATGAGAAAATATTATAAATCTTTAACTTGTTCTAATTTAACAACAAACTGAATAAGTATTAATCAGGCAAATTATAAGTACAATCAAATTATTTCTTTCTTCCTATGTCTTCGTTTGATATTTCAAAACATAAGCCGCTTATAGTTGCGAATGAATTATGCAACACATGCTGCAACCATTGATAAACAAGAAGCTGTTGTTGTTTTGCAGTCACTTTATAGCTAGTTTTCTATGAGTGAAACGAACAATGCAATTACCAGAGATCATAGAACACTTCTTTTGAAAAAGATTTATTGTTTACTGGCCGTACGATAGTGCATTCTATATATATATATATATATATATATTCTGACCTGAGGAAGAAACTTAAGGGGTGACCTAGATTTAATTCCTTAATTTCTTCAGGAATATAAGTTCCGATCAGATATTTTGGAAAATACAAGATAATTATTTTGAAACTAGTGTTACAAGTTTTTTTTGGCACGCCAGCCATATTTCTTAGGTGCTCCCACTTTATAGCATATCGTTATTAATTTTAGCCAACGTAGTTGTTAGTTCTTTGATCGAGAAGGCAGTATTTCCATCATAAAAGTGAGAGGATTTTAACGAAGCCCTACTTTTAAGAACATATTGGCTTCTACTTATTTGCAACATCCATATGTAAAAAAAATACTTAAATCGTACTTTTCTCCTGTTAGGTGAATCATAGGTTGAAGGCACCCCCAGAGCAACATGTAAAATTGAAATTACGCATAGCAGAATTAAGCGGACAATCAGTGTATTTTTGATATGAGAGTGTAAAATTGACAACTCGTATAAGGTGTGTGTAAGGTATACTTTCCATAGTAAAAGTTTTTATCTGTCACTCAACTAGGAATCTCACGTTATTTCAGATATCACAAGGAGAATCTAATGTTTCTTTGTTTATGGTGAGCGGACGTGATCAAAGAACAAGTTAGTAAACATCGAAAAAGTCCTCTGCTTGCTAACTAGCACATGGTTAGCTATTTCAATGCGCGCTTCTTCTAAGAGAACATACCTGGCGATAATATTCTCCATCCGTTTTCTTCCATTCTACACCTTAGTTTTTTTTCTCCGTACTTTAACCTTATCAGTATTCATTACATACACACTCAATGATTTCCTAAACGATGAGTTTCTAAATCACTACTAGCAAAGTTTGTGGTTTCCGTCTTTCGTTCCGAACTCTTAGACTGTCTTTCTTATGTCGTACCTTGATTACGCAGTGCAACAGATAATGCGTCCTACACCATGCGGCTCAATTAAAAACCACTGGGCGTTGTCGTAGTATTTTTGACTATCTTCAATGTTGTATTAGCATGTGGAAAACATGTGTTGTTTGCGGGTACCAGTTGCTCTGCTTTCCACCACCCGCCCGGTCGAATGGGGTATTTGGGCTTTCGATCTTGAGATGGAAGAGAGTGGATGGATATAAGAGTTTGTGGTGGAGAAGGGAAAATAAAGATATATGCCTTTAGATTCATAATTTTTATCTGAAGACTACTTTTTAAATTGACTATTTTATGTGATACATCCGAAGTCGTCTATGATTTGATCATGAGTTCCTTACAAATTAAGTAATTGTAAATTATTTTATATGAAAACATAGGTCAATTTTACACTAACCTAGTTACTTTATGCACGTAGAATGTGGATATATAATCTTAATATATCCTAGGACGATCTAGTTAATATGGTGAAACATAAGGCATATGATTAGACATTAATAGAATTATTAAAAGATCAAAGATTGCTATTATTTTGGCAATCTAAGAGAACTTGTGAGCAATGAAATAAATATAGAATTATAATTCATGTTAGATCTAAGTTATTCATTCTTCTAAGTTAGACTTGTTCTGTTCTGATCCACAATAACCTTCCCCCGTATTATTTCCATCGGTTGCTGCCCCCTCGCTGACCTTGTTCTATCTGCAAAACCGGACAGCTACTCTACAAAACAATCTAAACCACTCTGCTTTACTCTTGCAGCACACGCAACATTGATTGTTTATTACAAGATACGCTTCAGGTTATAGGATGTATGAGTTGGTAGCAGTACCTCTCTTCTTTCTGGAGACTAGAATGTTTAATCTACAAGGAGTTTTCCTCGAGATTATACTACTGTCGCAACTGTCTCAGGAGGCCTCATACCCACTAAAATAGCATTGATGGAGTGGACTTTATCGTGTCATTACTTTATTTTTTTTAAAATTGAAATACGGGCTATTTACCTATATATTCTTCTACCATGTTTATATACAAGTATGTCATGTATATGTACGTAAATAATGTGGTTACGCATTATATCTAATTTTATATTAAGTCCTAAGGAAAACTAGTGACTGAAGTGCTTAATGTAATGTCGTCTGCTTTATGACGCTGTTGTTACTATTACCATCTGGATAGAGTAAATTCCTAGAAAGATCTAACTGTAAAAATCTTTTGCATAAAGTTAGATGATGAGATTAAGAGGTGCTTACTACACATCTTTATTACGTGAGCAGAATTCAGCAATTATTTACTGGAAAGTAAGATAAGTTTCTATTTCCGGTGCAAATTAGTCTACCACATGGAAAATGACTGCCTATGGCTAGCCTCCCGTACACTCACATGTGTAATCCCAGATCAAGAAGCTTCCGCTAACGTCAATATCATTTATCGATTTCTGTACTCTAGGAATCAGTGTTGCCTGAGTTTCTTTGCGGGTCTCTCCTATTTCACCACAACGTTATCATCTTTATGATACCATATTTGATTAGTTATCTACAAGTTTTTACTGCAATTACGCCCATGGAAACACTAAACAGTTATCCAGTATCTTTTATTTCAGTCCTTTTTTTTAAGTGTTTTTTTTCGTTGTTTGTAATTCCTAGTAGTTTTGTAAGGCTTCACAAAATACCCAAGTGCATAATGAATTTCTTATTTACTGGGATGGTGAGATTCAGTTATCTTCATGATGTTCCATGTTTAATTTAAAGATGCTTATTTTGTTTATAAGTCTGCGATTAGTTTGCCTAACAGCTCCTTTTCCTATTTTTGTCAAAAATGACGTCATTTCCGCCAACTTCGTTTGATTTTTTGGCGCGCTAAGCGTAGATCAAAACTTGCGCACCAACTTGATTATTTCATATCATGATACCTTTACAGCAGCAAGTGTGCATGCAACCACATTATCTTCATCACCTCATCTTAATATTATTTTATCTATGTGTAGTTAATCGTCCTCGCTTTCTTTCCTCCATTGACTGTTTGTACATTTGGTTAAATTGGCTAATTTCAATTATATTTGTTAGAAATGTATCATTTTTGCATTAGTTTTGCACCTTGGCCATCACGGTTAGCAATATTCCCGACCTAAGATCGCTTTTGACGAAAAAAGTGGTAATCAAAACAACGTAAACACCAGCCGAATTGATTGACTGAAACATACATTGACCCAGTGTAGTTACTTTTGTAGTTTGTTGAGGCCCAACATCTACATTTCCTTTTTGATCGATTGATTCAAATTCAAATTTGGACTTTGTCATTGCATTCAATCTATATTTACTACGCACTCAATTCTTCAGACACTTGGTTGGCTTTCTTCAACCGATTGTTACCGTCGTCAGAGATACCTATTCTTCTCTCCGTATTGAGTCACTCTGTGTATCTATAGTTATTGATTTGAGCAATTTTCATGCACATCAGTGATAGAAAGATTTAAGCCTTAGTCATCAATAATAGTAATGCTTCGTCCATCTAGCAAAACATCGGATCAATCCGATAGTAATCAGATTTAGAAAGCTTAGTACTAGGTAATGGTTCATGAATATTCTTTTCTAAGTCATCTTAATATATCATTGTGATAGACTTGTGGTTGAACACTTTTGTTGGTTTTTGGCGAGTTTGCTAATCTCATATTTACGTGGTGGCACAGATATTGATTGATTTGCTATAGCTTGAATCAAACTCCCTTCACTTATCAAATATAGTAACGTTATTGCTTGTAGTGTGATTCACCTCGATAGATCACACCACCATGTAGTAGTTTATTCATTGATTGACTCTCATGCCACCCGTCGATTATTGCTATTACCTGCGTGCAACAAGTCTGTTTGGTTTTTTATAGAACTACTCTAGTGTTATAGGTGTGTACAAGATATTGAGAGCATGTGATAGGTCTCAAGTATCAAGAATTCGTCATCACTAAAGTTATCTTTCTATCCTATTAATATTGCATATCTATTTACATGTATTAATCCCTACCAACCAACATATTCTGCCATCGCAGAATGAACTCTAAAGCATTATAAGATTGTTGAAGTATCGCATACAGTCTGAATCATTTGTTTGGCGCTAGAAGAAGCAGTAGCTAGGAAAATTTGCTTACAAGGACTTTTTATTGGTTTCTCTGCCAAGTTACTTTTTCTCTCTTCATATAATAATCTATTTAAACTAGCAACTCCAAGTCTGTTGAATGTTATTCTTGTAGCTTTTCAGTTATTTCCCATTCTTAGTGATTTCAAAAATGTGGGATATGTAGGAAATTACTATTTCATTTGTAGAGTTCGTCTCGGGACTCTCACCGCAAACAGTCGACGGTCTACCGCCATCCGGCGAATAACTCGCAATCTTACAGGTAGTTAAATTTCACTTGTTTAATAGTCGAATGCCATGCGATCTACTATTCCACCCACATGCCACCAACAAATTCTGGTCACTGATCCGCCTTTTTGGAAATAAACAACGTCATGTGATTCACACAGATTTTGCCACTTCAGTATTTATAAGGAATGCCGTTTTATTGATCGGCTTTAGGTAAATAGAGTTCCAAAATGTCCACTTATTACGCGTAAATTTTTAGATTTCAATTGCCTAGATAAAGCTTACTTATCCAGCGGCTTAATAAAGGGGCATAGCACAGAGGGAAAAATGCCTCAAGAAATACGCCTGACATGTTTTAATCCAACTTAATTGGTCCACAACCAACTTAATTGCCCAAAAATCAAACCTAATTGGTACACCCCCAACTTGTATCTCATTTATCCTATAAAACCTAGTCGAATCGCATTCCTGTTCCTAGTGACTGTAGTAGACTTACCGTGATACACATTTGACTTAATCTCCTTTGTAGAATTTCCTATTTCGAGGCATGTATTAGTATTCCAGTTAGTCGGTCTCCTTAATGCTTAAGAGAAAGACGGGGAACATCAATTTCAGAGAACGCCGTTGGTTTGCTTATAGTTGCCTCCGTGACATAAAGAATAGCGTTTTGTCATTACACTTCATCTGTTATAAATTACAGCGATAAGCTCTTGATAAGATAATAGCTAAGTACATTTTTAATAGGAGCAACTTGCGACTTCAACGAATTCGTTTGGAATAAAGCATTTATATGGGCTATATTATTTGCCGTTTGTGCATGTAAAATAATATCCTACAATATTAACAAGTTTAGGTTGAATAGGTTTTCTTAGTGTTCCGTGACAATCATATGCTTTTCTACATGTATTATAGTATTCTATCACTCAGTGTCAAAATATATTTGAATACTGATTACTATTTTAGTGTGTGGAGTTTCGGCGACGTGTCGTCTTCGCCCATCGCCATGTCTCCTGGACAGAATCCGCAGCAGTTGCAGTATAGCTATAACGGACATGGGCAGCCCCATAACAGTGTCCGTTCTTATTACCAACACCCGCAGTATGTGAGTGAAGTGAGCAGAGTGAGCAGTGTGCAAAATAAGGTAAGTGAGAGGAAGTAGAATGGGATTTGGTAAAATGTACGAAAATATACTTGTAGTATTTCTACGAGGTCTTTTCTAGAGATTTAACTAAAGAGGTTATTTAAAGTGATTTAGACGGAAACTGGGGAGTCGTCTTTCCAGCATAACGGCCGCGGTCATAACAACAATTCTTGCGGTAATCGTGATGGGGGCAGACATCACCAGTGGGGTATGAGCAGGAATTCGCCTCAGCAAGATTGTGTCCCACTGAGTGAGGTATGTGTGCATATAGTGGTCATTATTTGCTTTTGGTGTACAAGTCACAGTATTTTCCAGACAAATTTGTACATTCGTGGATTATCTCCAAGTACAACTGATGAAGATCTTCGCCGTATGTGTGAACAGTATGGCACGATATCCTCGACCAAAGTACGTACTGTATTATCATTACTTCTATTGATTTTTACATTGCTTTTGATCATAGTTTTGATCAGTTTTGATCTTAATGCTTAATGAGGTCACGTAAATTCAGTCTACATTCAGGCCATTATGGACAAGATTAGCAACCAGTGCAAAGGTTATGGATTCGTGGACTTCGAGTCACGTGATTCCGCTGCTCGAGCTGTCGAGGCTTTGACTGTGTTAGGTGTGCAGGCTCAGATGGCGAAGGTTTGTGAATAATTTATGCAGGTCATGTATATGTTAAATGGTAGGGAGATTTCCGATTAGTCGTACCATATTTTCAAGAAGCTTCAGCAGCAAGAACAAGATCCAACTAATCTCTATATCGCGAATCTGCCTACAAACTACAATGAGCAGATGCTGGAGAATGTACTTAGCCGTTACGGGATGGTCATTTCTACTCGTATTCTGCGTAATGCTGATGGTAATTCTCGGGGAGTCGGCTTTGCAAGGATGGACTCTAGGGTCCGTTGCTAGCTTATATTGTAGATTTTTCATTTAAGTGACTAGTAAAGTAAATTAGAATGAGTTGTAATAGGAGAAGTGCGAGGAGATCATCTCTGCTCTGAACTCGAAGAGATTAGACGATATGGATAGCACAATGGCTACCCTAGTTGTGAAGCAAGCTGATACGGGAAGAAAAACTGTAAGAAAGCGCGGGGAGGTGTCGTATGAAGTTAACATGTTCCATAATCAGGTGAGGAATAATTCAGTTACGTATATCATTGAGTTCTTATATTTATGTTGAAATGCCATTGTAAAATATCATTGTACTTATTTTCAGCCGTACGCGATGAATCCTTCACACGATTACATGCGGAACATGAGTGCTATGCCGCAGATGTATCAGAATCCGTACATGAACTACAACATGGGATACCCCCAACCGGTTGCGGGATACTCGCGTGAGTTGCGTTCTGCAAGGAGAGGAAATCGAAATGGTGAGAATGTGGAAGATGCTGAAAAAGAGATAAGAGATACCACGAAATAAATTATTTAAGCATATGATGTGAATGGAGTTGCTAGCCAGATGGGTGCCCTACAACTTGGAGGGGGGAGTAGTTCTCAGGGGCAGCCGGATAACGGTATGTATTTGTACAGTGGACAACCACAGGGCTACTACATGAATCGTAGTAAGGTAGGTAGTTAGTAAGCGTCGCGCATTTGAATACATTTGAATTTTATTAGGCCACTTTGTTATTTCAGCAGTACAATACCAACAATTCGTATGATGTAAGCGGCATGCAGGGTCCTTCTGGTGGACCATCGAGTAATGGAAACGCTGGTGGATACCCTCCGCAGGGTTCGGATGGCGACCTCGACTATAGAAGAGGTACCAATGGACAGGTGTGTTTTATTCAGAACTAAGTTTTAGATATTCTGTTTAGATTCTGCATAGAATTAGTTCTAGGGACCAGCACAGTAGAGGGCTCAGCTTTCTCTCATTGGTACCTTCCCAGTCGTGCTCCTTTATTCCTTTCTCTCTTACCATGGTCTCTTTCTCGTCGTCTGTTTTGCACCTTCTGGTCTCGCAGCAAGTCTATTGTATCTACTGAATCGACTAACCCTAGGAACCGATGATCGCTCTGCGTAGATTTGTGTTCGTTCATGTGTATTGTGTCGTTGTAGAGTGAGCCTAGCTGTCTGACTTCATATTTATTCATGTTGGTAGCGGTTCCCTGTGGGAGTACTGTAAATGTCGTTGCGAGGTAGTTGTGCTTACCCCATCTATTCTGTCTCACCTAACCTTCTCTATATTTAGCGTGTCATTCTATCGCTCTTGTTGATCCTTGCTCTCGTTTGTTTTCCTGTCTATATTACTGATTAATGCCTACTGAGTTACATTCGCTTCATTTTGTCACCGTTATAACTATTTCCTTTGTTGACTCACTGGTATAGGCACAGCTCATAGGTGGGGACCTAATTTATTGAGTCTTCATTGTGTGTATAATGGCCCTCTATGTTAAGTAAGCAGTGTAACTACTGTATATTGTCATTTGTTTTATTGTCTCCATCGTATGTCTTATTTCTGTATTCTCTATTTCTCCATCCAGCGTAGGGAATCATTCTATTTAATGTTGATGGTTTTCAGTAGAATGTTTCCCCCTATGAGGTTACGCCCGGGTCTCTCCCCCACCGTTATATCCACGATCTTTACGACGTTGTAATTGCAATTCAGTACTTTTTGTTTCTGTAGTGTTGGCTGTCTACTACATGGGCAGTGCCAGTTTACGAACTTGGCACGATCGCACGTGAGGAATGCTATTCAGTGCTGCCTTCTAGTGCCTTAGCCATGCTGTTTTCTCCGTAAATTGTATAATTAACATTTGATTTTGCCTCATTTGGTGTTCTTTGGATTTGTCAGGTTATCCATTGTTCATTAGGTAACATCTCTTGGTTCCCTACGCTTTGTAATACTGTTGTATGTTGTACGTATGCTGTTGTAAATAAACATGACCACGAGAGTACTTCTACATATAAATGGACTACACAGACAAGACATGAGTGCAACAAGCCATAAATCTTTACACAGCTTGAATTTCTATTTAGATGTGATCAAGAAACGGTACATGTGAGAACGATTAATTTTAACCTATTCAACTATGCAACCTGGTAAAACGTGAGTTTCTCCGCCTCAATAGATAATTAATTGCAATTCATTCCCACCCTCAATCACTCGTGGATTTCACGAACCAACTTAACACAAACCTCAAAGTAGCTTCACAGACATTAAACAAATAACAATTTATTCTCATTTGTAACAATTTAGGCCTTAGCCTCGGAAATAAAGTCTTTCTTAAGTTTTCCCATGAAAGCCTTCTTCTCAGCAGTAGTCTGGAAGCGACCGTGTCCAGTCTTAGAACTAGTGTCGATCCACTTAAGATTGATTTGCTCATGTGCGAATCTCTTTGTCTGCACGATCAATGACTTCCTGAGGGTAATCAAACGCTTCTTAGGTCCAATGACAGCACCACGTAGCATGATGTAGTCTTGGTTAACCAAACCGTAACGCGGAAAACCACCCTGCAAATTTTTCGAGTATAAAAAATACTACATAAATTTCGTTAACTCAGACCCTCAGATAAGTAAAACTCCATCAGAAAATTAGGAATTGCAGACGGTATCTTCATAGGGTTATAGGAAAAGATAAGGACTTGCCATGGGGTTAATAGTCTTTTGGGTTAAATCGAAATCGGTTGATCCATTTCTCTTGCCATCAGGTGTTAAGCAAGATCTGCCAATTCGGTAGACCTTCTTGTTTATGTCAGTTCGATGATGATAACCCTTTTGTCCTGCTCGTGCTACAGTAAATGCAACACGTGATGGATGCCATGCTCCAATACAAGCAACCTATAACTTGTACTTATAATACATCGCAATACCAACTAATACAAGCAAATATTACCTTACGAAGACCTTTATGAGTCTTACGAGGAAGTTTCTTGGTATGCCATCTGCTAGTTACACCTTTAAATCCATGTCCTTTGGTCACGCCAATGGTATCAATCATCTCGTCTTGTGAGAAGACTGTATCCACGGGGACTTGCTTCTCAAGGTGATCCTTAGCCCAGTTAACTTTTTCTTCAATTGTGCCACCATTGACTTGGATTTCCATGATGTGAGCCTTCTTTTGACGGCGACCAAGAATTTTCATCTGAAAATTCTAGTTTGAGTATAAAGTCTGGGTTTAAAAAGCATAGATAATATACCTGTGTGTGAGCAATAACACGGATTGACGAGCAGTATTTCTTCATCTTAGCTAGGTCAGCTTCAATCGCCTTTTTACCATCATCATCCTGCCACTTTTTCGCGTACTTAGTGAATGCCTTCTTCTTAGATTTGCCCCTATAGATAATTGAACTAGGTGCCTTCACGACTAACAAGATAATCGCGCAGCCACAAGTTCAAGTTCTTTCATACTCAATGAGTAGAGGAAAGTTATCACTACTTGCATGACAATCACACTCATACTTAATTCGTAGAGGAGGTGACTGACAAATCACACGAAGAAACTGTAATACCCAACCGTGAGTGTATCAGGCTTAAAACCGAATAAAATGTTAAAAATACATGTAGCGTACCAGTTTTTGTAAAATCGACGACGACAGTCTTCACTTAAATGTTCGGCAAAGACAGTCTTAAACTGACGAGGTCCACGTGGAGTATCAATGTACCCGACAATACCGACGATGATCATTGGAGGAGTCTCAATAATTGTGACCGCCTCGACAACTTCCTTCTTATTAACTTTCGATCCTGGCTTATCAACCTGAAAGATGAAGAAATAATAAAACACACAATGCAGCTACAATAAATTACTTACATCTCGAACAATGTGGGTCATTCCAGCCTTAAATCCTAGGAAGGCCGTAAGATGAATTGGCTTTGTTTGATCATCCTTGGGGAAAGCCTTAACCTTTCCACGATATCTTTTAGAGCGTTTTTTGGGAGCAAAGCCCATCGATCCGTGTCTCGGCGCCGAAAATTTCCGGTGAGACATTGTTACCCTGAAAAAATTAAATACAAAAGTAATAACGAACTGATATATGACAATGACAAAGAACTAATCGAGATAACATTTTAAAACAAAAAATCTCAATATTTATATCTCAAAGATTCTAAAATTAAAACCAAAAGCTCTGGTCAATATTCACACGTACTACTGCATTTCAGTCTCATCTAAAACCTATATAAAAATCACAATTCTTTAACAAATATCCCACAGATAGCAAAAAAAAATTAAAAGAAACCAATTTTAAAACACAAGAACACTTGCCGCAATGAAGAATTACTCCAAATTTTAGGCATATCACAAAAATATCCGCAAAAGTGTATGCCTACACTTTACTACTACTGTTCGTAGTGCGTGTATTAATGACGACGCGGCGCAAAATTCAAAACTTTTATGTATACTGAAACATTGTCCTATATAATTTGCAGATTTTGGAAATTTTATTTTATCACTGAAGATATTTAAAATTAACAGTCATTATAGTTAGATATGGTCCAGATCTGTGGAAATTTTTAAATAATAAAACCTTAAATAATAAGGCCTATAAAAGGAATTATTAGTTTTTTATTAATTGAGTACTGCCTCACTGAAAATTTAAATTGTGGTTACTGTATTAAAAATGGCAGTATATTTTCAAACTGATTTAATTTGTAGTTGAAGTACATTGTTTAAAGTGCTTTTATAGTACTTTAGTACAGAATCTGACTTATAAAATTTGATTTGTTTGGAATCTCCTCTAGTGTTTTCATTATAACATGATAATGCATTTGCTTATAAAAATTATTATTCTGAGAGGAATTGGCATATTGAAAATCAAGTTATCTAACATTTTTTATTCGGGGAACCGGTAATCAAGAAAATGTTTTTCAACAACATTATTCTGGATAGAACAATACGGAATCAATCATGAGGAATGGATCATGACAGAGAGCTGGAATCTATAACGGCGTACATTCATCGAGGATTGTGATATACTAAGGATATAAATTCTAATTTTTGAAAATCTATTGCTTCTTATTTTCTTTCCTGTTGTGAAATCTTATTCTTTACTTTAGTCATTTTTATACTACAATATTTCTTAATTCATGTTAGTAATTAATACTGCTAAAACTTGGAATAATCTGGTGTTATCCATATAATATTGTTTCAAATAATGTAATATTTCAAATTACAAAATAGACAAAATAATACTAGAGCAATTGAGAAGCTTAGTTCCAGTTGATGATCTATCGTGCTATATGATTTTACAATGTATCCATTAATGATCTGGATCCTTCTAGTAGTCTCGAATAATGGTAAGAAAGACGAGTAATTATATAACAAAATATAGTTTTACGTATAATTTGTATTAAGTATTACCCCACTTCAGCCATACCTCCCGATTCTGTCCGTGTGGCATGTGAGAGAAATAAGACCCTACCCTTTTGCGACTATTATTTCTCAGGTAGTACGGTGTTAAAATTGTTTATCAGGTAGAATCTAATAATTGAAGAAAAGAATATATACTATTTAACCATTTGAATAATCAGGAAAGCAAACTAAGAGTTCCGTAACTAGAGATAAAGTGAACAATGATGTCGAAATTCCCTCAACCGTGAGAAAGTACATGGGGTTCAACCAAGAAACACGGGATCAATTCATAACATGGCTGAAGGATTTTAAAGATGTAATTATTCAACTTTTCAAGTCAAAAATTGATACATTCTGAGAAATGGATAAATAAATATAAGAAGAAAGATAGAAGCTATACATTTCAGGTAGTCGATATTGAGGACACTGAAGAACTAGAGACTTCTCGCCGAGTTCATAGCAATCCTTCAGTATATTGTTCAAAATATAAGGTAAGACATAAATTAAATAAATATTCATATTTAAATATTTAAGAGTAGAAGGAAAATAATTGACAAGGAGGTTAATTTCAGAACAACTACAACAGTTACTGTTCAGACGACCATAGTGAGGAGCTAGAAGGTGTTCTCTCGCAATTCTGCACCACTTTTAAAAAAACATGTCAAACTATAACGACGAAAACTGAGGAGTTAGTGTTTGAATATAACGATGAGTATAATTGGAGGTGTTATTCATAAATTTTTTAAGGAACTTCCCAGAACCTGGTCCTCTTTTAACGAACATTTTTAATAAACACTCAATTACTGAAATGGAGAATAACACAGATACATTCAAAGGTGATAAAAATTAAATTTATCAGAACGAAATTTAACATATTCTACATCATTAGAAGTTATCACTATAGCAAAAGTAAGAATATAAATGAATTTTTATAGAGTAACTGAATATCTTTAAACTATACATATTTTATAGGAACAGCATCGGAGTATTGTGCCAAATTTTCAAGTAATTTCGATAAACTATGCACTCCGGATAAGCCCTTACGAAACTCGAAAAAAGAAGAAGAATTTTGTACTTCGTTTAGAGAGAATTGCAAAGCAGAATCGATTTTTAGTGTAAAAGGCAGGTAGGGAAATTATAGTTAATGGGAAATATGAATGCATATGTAAATAAGATATAAAAAACTGAAGTCTATTGACATATAGTGCGACTGTTGATGAAATCGAAGAACCACCAAGTGAGCTCACCAATAACGTCTCTCCTGTAGGAGGAGGAGGAGGAGGAGGAGGGGATAATCAGGTATTATACGGGAATTTTTTGTTCTGTTAGTAAAATAGCAATTACTGGTCTAAAAAAAATTTTTCACATGAAACATTTCATAATCATTCTTTACAGGTCACAATTTACTGTAACCAATACAGTGAAAACTACAACTACTACTGTGCAGGTGAAACCTCAACTGAAAACGAAAAATTCTGTAAATCATTCAGGACAAATTGTCCACAGAAAGTTGGATCGTAGGTGTACGCATGTATTGTCATACTTATCGACTAATTCCAAAATAATAAACACTATTTTTCCAATAGGCTTAACTTCGTATCAATTTAAAATTTGAGTGATTATTTAATAATAAAAATATAAGCAACTTATGAATAAATCTTAAACATAAAGGTTTTGGAAGATCTTATTTCAATCCTAAAAAAATTAAATTAAAACCTAAATAATAAATAGTTACTTGGATGATATATTTTTTAAAATAAAGGAATATTTATCTTCTAAGAATAAAAATGTATATATGAATGTATTGGAATCAATATTTGTAATCTGCTAACTATTAGCAGGAAATATCTCTTGCCGTTTTGTATGATCTGAGTTAAATGTTTTCAATTTTTCAGGTTGAAAGAATCTGGATCATTTTTAGGAGGACGTGAGAAGGTATGATTCTGCGTATAATAGAATAGTAGATCAATTCTCATTGCTCACTGATTAAAACTGTATTGCGATACAGTAATATTATTATACCGTGAATTTAAATTTAAAATTATGCAGGGATATTTTACACAGGTAGCTAATTAATTGTTTTTTAGATTTCGGATTCTGAAGAGTCTCGAACAGTGGATTCTTTATACCTATATAAAGGTACACGTGAAGAATACTGCAGTAAATTTCTTGTAAACTACGAATATTACTGTAGAGGAGAAAGCGCAAACGCCGAGATCACGGCAAAATTCTGCCCTTCATATAAAAACGGATGCTTAGATAGGTTATCAGGGTGAGGTAATAAGTTACTATTTTTGATAAAATATGCAACATTCTTTGAACATTCCTCAAATAACTATACTATTAAGTTCTGCTACTTTCTATATCACAATTCTTGGTTCGAAAATTTTTTCTTATTAATTTATTCTCTTAGGAACGTTCCATCTAGCCCATTTACAAAATCAGTATCCATTTCTCCTCCTAAAAATAACGGAGATTCTAATTTCCCAGACGTTGAAAATTACGATGTAAGTATTTCTACAAAATCTTAGTCATGACTGAAAGGAAAGTTATTAATGCTTCATACCTCTTTATTATTGCCAATTTTTCAGAAATCTGTTCACAAGCATCATAAAGGAAGACGGCCTACAACGAAAAAATCAAAGTATTCACAAAACTTAGTATATGCATTAGTGGACAAAAATTTACTAAATCATTCCTCCATCACTCTTTCTTAAATTATAGAATCAAGTAATTTTTGATTAAGCTAAACCAGGTTTATTTTTATATAGACTTTACTAGATGATGGAAGTATAAATTTTTTTATATTTAACAGTGTTGGAGGAACAATTAATTAAATATTTTAAGCTGATATTGCTAATGTACTAGGTTATGAGTACATATCTGAGTTTCTGTTTCTCCTATAATTATTCAAGATGACTAGACCACTTTTATTGAAGTTCAGTACTGAAAAAATTTTTTTAAACACTTTTGTCCACTGTCTCAAATGGCTTTTTTATTCAAAGGAAAATATAAAAGGTGAACTATGCAAATATATAAACATCAATAAATAAATGGGTATTTCAGAAGAGCCTGTACTGGAGACTGCGACCAACGTATATTCAAACACTGTACTCAAGAATGCAAATGTGATTACGCATACCCATATGTCCAGAAATTTTGTAACCCTCCACCACTTCCATTATTCCTAAACACTTGCAGGTATATTACTCCTATTTCTTTGCATTTATTTTCTGTGAACTACTTTATATTTTTCACTGTCTCTTAATTTACATATCCTTAGATTGTGGTACAATGGTTGTCCAAAATATGAGCGGTATCACTACGCATCTCAATTTATCTACTCGAAGGCAGAAAAAGGGAAAAAAGTTGGTTAGTGGCGAATATAATCAAAATATTCTGAATATGAAAGTTTATACCATGAAAATGTTTATTTTTTAACTATATTTGTAGAAAATATGTTTTCACTGTTTCAGAGTTACCCGTCAACTCCAGACCTTTTAGTGTGGTATCGCCTAATGGGGAAAGAATTCCAGTAGTTGTTCGTCAACCGGGCATTACCACTATAGCTAGGTGAAATCTAGACAATCCAAAAAAATTACTTTATATAAAATGTTGACTTACTCTAGGAAGATGATAAAATTGCTGGAAACTAGTGTAACTGCATTTGCCTTTCGATGTACAGTGGCGCCCAGGCTTACTGGTGACAAATTGCACCGAGTGAACTATCGATTGTAACTCACTTCCGAATGACCTACTTTGTATTCTAATTACTGATTCGGATTCAGCATCAAATGCGATTCTTCTCAATATGCTTTCCTTAGTTCTGTGCAAAGTTGACTTTTGATGAAAACGAGAATATCTCTGATTCAATGGATTATTAGGAGAGCACAAGCAGACCAGAAAAGGCATAAAGCAATCAGAAATATGGTTACTACTCTATAGTCTATTTTTTATTAATGAATTGTGGCACTTTTTACTTCCATGCTCTGTTAGGAGTCACCAAAGTAGGGCCCACCAAAGGGCAGTATTAGTTTCTGTTGAATTTTGGGAAAACTAGAACCCAAAAACGAAGGTTTTATTTATTTATTTTGTTACCTATCGCTTCTCTATTGATCCAACAAGTCCTGTGATGGCCTAGTGGTGTAGGTCATACGAAGTGGAATTTGCAGCGAAGGATCGGTTCCATTCGAGAACCAAAAGGCGACTCCGTTTCTTTCTCCTTCTTCTTGCCAAACTCGTCCGATGGATAACTGTTCAACAATCGTCATCCAAAATAGCTGTTTGTGAGTGAGGAGAGTTGGTTAAACATGGCGAAGTGTTTCAGTTAGGAGGTAAAGAAATTCCCTCGCATAAGAACAGTCTTTCTGTGACGAGTGCAAAACGATAGCCTAAGAGCATAGAAACAAAGCAGATTATTCGCCCAACATGCATAGCTTACTCTGACTGATTTTATACAAAAATAAATAGAAATTCATACAACACTAATCATTTACTGACTGCGCCAGGTGCTGTCGTGGCCTAGTGGAAGTCGCTGAGGCGTAGGGTGTGGTGGTCGAGTTGTCGATCCCCGCCGGTCCCATTTTGATCTTCTCATATTGAGTAATAGCTGATTATTTATTGTGCGTATGTACAAACCAGGCTGAGGTACGGAATAGGTTGACGTGGGGGTTTCGGCTATTCGCGAGTCAAACCGCAGTCGACCGAGCTGAAGTAGGTTTCCGTGCACTTCGACTGTGAGTTTGGAAGACTCCGAGGAAAGTAAGTTTATCGGTGAGTTTTTCTCTCTATTTTTCAGGGCTTTCTTGAGCCGGGGCGTTGCCTCAGGGCTCTTTTCCCACCTCCCGTTCGGGAGGAGAGTGGGATAATTCTGGACGCTTCTGAAGCGTTTGGCACTTATGTGCTGAACGGCTTCAGGAGCCTTTTGGCACCCAGGTGCCAATCATTAATAAAAAAGAGGAGGTCATGCCAAATTTTTCAACATTCTAAAGTAAACTAATCAGTTATATTAATTTATATATAGATAAAACCTTAGCTACCTCTAGGCTAAGGTCTCCAAAAATAGGAAGGATACTACCCCAACCCTTAAAGGGTATAGGGTAGTATTCCCTCCAAAAGACCATATCCTACCTTTCCCATCCGGAAGGTAGTTCTGGTCGGGTCCAGCTACTAGTTGTGAGTGACTTTCAAAGGGCTTTTAAAGCCCGAATAAACTAGGAAATTCGAAAATATAAACACTTTTCGGATTCCGTACCTCTCGCTGGTTCAGTTTTTGCTGTCGGGAGATAAGAGACACAGAGAAAGAAATTTGGGCATAGATTCGTCTTTCCAAGGTTTTTCAGCGTGACCCGATGGAGTCAAAAGGCACCTAGGTGCCAAAAGGCTCCTGAAGCCGTTCAGCACATAAGTGCCAAACGCTTCAGAAGCGTCAAAAATTATCCCACTCTCCTCCCGAACGGGAGGTGGGAAAAGAGCCCTGAGGCAAACGCCTCGGCTCAAGAAAGCCCTGAAAAATAGAGAGAAAAACTCACCGATAAACTTACTTTCCTCGGAGTCTTCCAAACTCACAGTCGAAGTGCACGGAAACCTACTTCAGCTCGGTCGACTGCGGTTTGACTCGCGAATAGCCGAAACCCCCACGTCAACCTATTCCGTACCTCAGCCTGGTTTGTACATACGCACAATAAATAATCAGCTATTACTCAATATGAGAAGATCAAAATGGGACCGGCGGGGATCGACAACTCGACCACCACACCCTACGCCTCAGCGACTTCCACTAGGCCACGACAGCACCTGGCGCAGTCAGTAAATGATTAGTGTTGTATGAATTTCTATTTATTTTTGTATAAAATCAGTCAGAGTAAGCTATGCATGTTGGGCGAATAATCTGCTTTGTTTCTATGCTCTTAGGCTATCGTTTTGCACTCGTCACAGAAAGACTGTTCTTATGCGAGGGAATTTCTTTACCTCCTAACTGAAACACTTCGCCATGTTTAACCAACTCTCCTCACTCACAAACAGCTATTTTGGATGACGATTGTTGAACAGTTATCCATCGGACGAGTTTGGCAAGAAGAAGGAGAAAGAAACGGAGTCGCCTTTTGGTTCTCGAATGGAACCGATCCTTCGCTGCAAATTCCACTTCGTATGACCTACACCACTAGGCCATCACAGGACTTGTTGGATCAATAGAGAAGCGATAGGTAACAAAATAAATAAATAAAACCTTCGTTTTTGGGTTCTAGTTTTCCCAAAATTCAACAGAAACTAATACTGCCCTTTGGTGGGCCCTACTTTGGTGACTCCTAACAGAGCATGGAAGTAAAAAGTGCCACAATTCATTAATAAAAAATAGACTATAGAGTAGTAACCATATTTCTGATTGCTTTATGCCTTTTCTGGTCTGCTTGTGCTCTCCTAATAATCCATTGAATCAGAGATATTCTCTTTCTCAGCAAAAGCCAACTTTGAATAGAACTAAGGAAATTATGCAGGGAGAAACCGCAATTTGATGCTGAATCCGAATCAGTAATTAGAATACAAAGTAGGTCATTCGGAAGTGAGTTACAATCGATAGTTCACTCGGTGCAATTTGTCACCAGTAAGCCTGGGCGCCACTGTATGTGCTATTTTGCTCTTGATCTATGTGAAAGACTAGAATTAGCAATGTATTTTTAGAAAATCACATTTATGCATTTCCTATGTTAATTATATTGGTTGTCATTATTTTTCACTGAATGAAATTTTAGGTTTTAATTCAAAATAGGCAAAGTAGAGCTTAAGAGATTAAATAATTAAAAACGTGTATTTTATTAATCGATACCCGTTCAGAGACGATCCACTTCTCGATTTAACTAATTGGGAGACACCAATCTTTTTAAATTCAGAAAATTTCGATGCTAGAAGTCAGGTCAGTAATTAAAACGTAAGAAAATAATTAGATTTTAACGACAGACAATTATCTAAGATAAATTGGCTTTTAATAGTATTATTATCAATTACTGGAATTTTTGGGGAAGATATTGAATTAACATTTAGAATATAAATTTAGTAAATTCTAGGAGGAACAAAAGAACTCAACTAAGAAAAATATTAATAGTGCACGTCTTGATGCCAAGCCACCAGATCCTTTCTCCATAAAAAATCTACCTGGAGTATCTCGGCTACCCAAACAACTAAAGGAATTTATACCACAGTAAGCAATCAATTCTGTTGCTTCTGCTGGATGTACATTTTGTTCATACACTTATCCTACGCAGTTTCAAAAAAGAAACTATTAGTAGTTTTAAGATGTTAGTTAGAACATGTACTATTAACAAATTAATTTATTCCAGAATTGATCTGCATCTCGATTCGTATCCTGATAAATATAAGAGTTACAGGTAGAATCATGAAGAAATTTTTGGAATAAAGAAAATGATTTTAACGAGTTACTTTATTTTAGTGATGACTCTAGCAGATCCGATCCAGTGCCAAGTATTCCGAAAGATGGAAAGTCTAAGTAAATTTAAAATACAATAGGATGATTTTTGTCTATAAAATCTTTATGCTGTTTGAATTTTATGTAATATGGGAGAGTAATATTTTAATAATGTGATTAGAAATTATAATTACATCAAAATTACTTGTTATAGTGTGGTTATTTTCAGAGATATACCGGTGGTGCCAAGTGACAGCGTTTTTGCTAATGCAATCTCACAATATGGTGCATACAGTGCTCTAACAGATAGTAGCGGCATCCTTCACAGACCCAGAAGCCGATCACCCTTCACTAAACCGGGTTACTAATTGATCTACAACAATATTATAAGCATATTCAATAGATCTAAAAATCACATTGTTTCAGGACTCTGGGAACCAAATCCAGATGATCCTCATAATAGGGATCACGCAAACAAATGGTTTTATTATCCAGAATCAGTCAATGTGGATTGGCTTAGTGGACAGGTACAGATGGAAGCTCATTCTATATGTAATTAATAGGGAAGAACAATAATATACTGACAAATATTAAGATAAGATAATGAACTATTGAAATGTGCACACATCAACAAGAAATGTAATTTTTTGAGATAGCCTGGGGTGCCCACTGGGCTGTTCCTGCCGCAGGTGTGGGTGGCACAAGTGGTTACAGTACCGTCCATTTCCCCACTATTGGAACGTTTCTCAACATTCCTGACGATTATGATTGATAGTGCTAATGTTTTACATATTTTTAAAATGTATTATAAATGGCAGATAGTAAAGGAAATTCGTCTTTATTATTTATAATTTTCTCTTGATAAAACAAATTCATTATAAGGACAAAGAGAATAACTCAATCGCATCTATTCGAATAATATACTCTACCCACCTAGAAATCCCACATCGATTTTTCAGGACATATAAAGGAATTAAGATACGCCTTCAGAAGGGACTAGTTCACCATGGGTTGGTATGTCCGCCCTAGTCGCACTATCATCACAAGCGCGTCCTTTCGGACGACAAAAGTCGTAACCAAACAGCGCGGTCTCTGGCAGAACGTATGGCTTCGCCGTACCCCACGAAGGTTTCAGCGCGCCCCATCATGCATCTTATTTGAGACATTATTCGTTTTATTCAATAACTTCTAGATTAATTTGTACAAGAGAGTTTTCAATAAAATAGGTACTTAATGTAATTGTTTACATAAAACTGCACATTTGACTACATATACAATATTAAAACAGAGGAAACCACACTAATATTCGTAAAATTACTCTTGCTTATTTCAACATGAGCATCTCCTTAACATGTGGAGTACATGTTTCTTTAACATGGAGAGTACTTTATTACTGAATTTTTAAAGTTTTTCCTATATACAGATAGTTGCCCTAATATAGAGCAGGTATAGAATACTTTTCAAGGAGATATGATTCTAATATCTGGTGATAAATAAACGGAATGTTAAAATGAGCGAGAATAAATATAAGTAGAAGCATATAGCAATGTAAGAGATTTAACAAAAGTAGGGGGGAACTAGAGGTTAAAATAAATATTTGGAAGAATGAAATACAGTATAGGTATATATAATCAATCGTAGTCATCTGGTATATTGAGAAATGATCCTATCGTAGGGAAGTGAACAGTACTGAACCCGTCTGTACCTCCAGTACCAATAGCTGGTACAGCCCAATGAGCACCCCATGCAATCTAAGTAATGTAATTTTTAAAACATTTTCTTTCACACCACTCTATTGATTTCATTTCAGTTGCTTTCAACCTATGTTGTTTAATGTCTTTCTGTGTATTTTGTCTTTCTACACGGAATTTGTAATCCAACATAAGACTCAACATGAAAGTATATTATGACTTATCAGTGGTAACAACTTACTTTCAGAAACTTCACAAACATTTGCAAACTATAAATACGACTAATAACAGACAGAAATACTTTCTTTTTTATAAGAATGAAATTGTTAAACTTTACCTGCCCATTTAACCAGTCAACGCTGACTGATTTTGGATGATACCAAAATTTATTCGCGTGATCTCTGTTGTGTGGATTATCAGGATTTGCCTCCCATAATCCTAAAACAGGAAATATGAATGCAATATTAATTGCTCTTATTTTACATCTATCAGTTTTCATAGGTTTGATCTAGCTGGTTTCACTTTAAAATATCAAATTGGATATATTCAAATTTATAACTCCTTTATTTATATATTGTCATTTTTCGTCTTTTTAGCAATTCTTTCTACTAATTGTATATCAAAATCATAATAAATTTATAAATTCTAACCAGGCTTTGTGAATGGACTACGACTGCGTGGTCGATGGAGTCTTCCGGAACTGTCTGTTAAACCGTCGAAAGCCTGTGTAAAATTATTTGAAAATTGATACTATTACATTTGTTATCAAAATCTAGTTTATGATGGAAATCATTATTTTGATGTTGCCAGTTAGTTTGTGAACGTAAATTTTAAACAGTAACGTAATTTTTACCTTAAAAGTATTATCATTTGCACCAAAGGCTGCATCAGAGGGTATCACCGGAAAGGTATTTGCTTGATGAGCCCTAAATAATAGATAGTAAACACCACAATGATATACTCTTAAAACTAAATAAAATGAAGTTATCTTCTTGTTTAGTTATATTTAATATAGTTAAGTATATTATTATATGCATGCCTCGGCTGTTTTTTATTTGTTCCTTCAACATTTCGTTCATTTTCTTGAGCATTCGTCGTTTGTTGGCCAGTTATAAGGGAAGCGGGATCTTTCAAAAGTGATACGGGGTTACTTGTAAGGGAGTTTAATGCTCTGAAGTTAAGGCTTTTCAATAAAAAAAACTTATATCCGTTACTCAAAAAAGAAGAAAACATTCTACTAGTGTATATTGTTATTTAGCTTGACTTACTTAAGACTTTGATAAAGTTCCTTCTTACTCAACGTTTTCTGAGTAGTAAGTATATCCGTATCACTATATCTTCTCCTTTTATTAATGTGACCTTTCCCATGATGGTCAAGTTCTCCATGAAAGTGCCGCTTAAATTTCGATCTAAATAAGCAATAAAAATAAGCGTTAAAGCACTGAAAATGTTTGATAGCTTAAATATTTTAGATAATTCCGTAATAGTTAATTTATTGAAAAAGTAGATAAAGTGTTAGGTCTTATGAGAAATTTGATTTTCAGAAACTAATTTAGAGCAAATATAAAACAGACAAAAACCGGAACACGAACAATACAAATGAAATTTTAGTAAATATAGGGTGTAAAAAGAAGAATTTGAAAAGGCTATGATATGACCTTCTGGCATATTTTGTGTTTTTTTTTTCCTCCGTGCTGATAGCTTCTACATCTGATTTCTGCTGCATGTGGGGAATTGGAGGGGGCACAACTAGAGTGGATGAGGAATGAGCGATGGGCCGTAAAGGGAGTGGTCTGTAGTTAAGTTTTCCTAGTTTCTTTTTATTGGAACAGTGTAATAAAAAATAACTTTAAATCTAATAAATTAAATTTGAATAAATCACATTATTTCACCTTTCTGCATACAATTCTTCTTTCGTTGGTTGTCCTGCCACCCTAGATAAGGACTTATGGATCGGTGGCACTCCTGCAGGACTCGGAATGTTGAAAGGGTTTGGATTGGTTGGCTGTGGACCGGCTTTGAAAGTAAGAAGTATATTTAAAAAAAAAACAATGGAAAGTTTTATATCTAACATAAAAGTCAACTGTGGTTTATAGGACTTACCAACTTTCTTTCCCTTTTCAGCTTTCGAATAGACAAATTGGGAAGCGTAATGGTATTGCTCATACTTAGGACAACCGGCATACCATAGTCTTAAAGGATACAAAATATAAATGTTCGTAAAACTCAGGATCGCACAATGTTACTATACTATAAATTCCTCAGAGATACAAGCAGCAAAATAAAAGTAGAGTGTGTGGAGTAGAAATAAAATAACAGAAAGGGAAAAGTAAGATAGTAGATATTCAAAAGTAAAAATTATAACGGACCGACAAGTATTCAGAAAAAGTGGTATAGGTGGCGGGTTGCAAAATTTTTGAACAATCGGGTAGATGTAGTCACACTTACACTCAGGAGTGCAGTGTGGGAATAAGAGCTGATCACAGTCCGGTTTACAAGGGAAACGACGCTGTGATTTTAAGAATAACTTGGACTATATTATCATTAAACACTAGATATTGGGATTTTCATAAATTTTACTTAAGTAACATGACCCACCTTTAATTCACTATAATACACTTCTCGAGGAGATGGTTCGTCTTCTTCACTTTCGTCTGACTCACTAACTGACTCGCGGGCTGGATGATTCGTAGTTAGAACTTTGTCAAAAGGATTGGAAGGCCAGGAAGTTAATGATGCTGATGAGCTGGACATTATAAATATATTTCCTGAGTCGAATAATTTTGTATACTCAAACTGATGCTATTCCACTGGTTTAACTTGCAAGAAGTTAACTTAAATTGAAACCAACTCACGTGGTGGATTTGTTTGGACAGGCTTTCTTATATGATGGGCAAAATCTGGAAACCACCTGCAAATATACGGTACAATTGCTATTAAAATTATTTTCGGTGTTTAAATTAGCATTATATTTAAAATATTAAATCGGGAGTTAGAATGAAGAGCAAAACTTACATTGCCTCGACCAGATTGATCTGTTTCTCCTACACAGTAATACGAAAAGTGTTGTTCATATTTTTCACAGTATTGTTCCTTGTTTCCGTGAAATGGTTCCGATCTTTCATCAGTTTCATCTATAATTAATGATTTAATCACAAACTCAATATTTAATGTAAATATTAAAGAAGTTGGAATTATAGGAAGAACTCTAATATTAGATAGTTATTTTATTTTGATATATTGAGCATAACTGATGCGTTTTGCACTTCTAGTTTTGCGTGATTGTGTTGTTCTAAGAATAGAAAATTGGAAAAGGCAATGTGCCCATCCAACGCGTCTAAATCACTACAGCTCTCATAAGTAAACAATCTCGAATACGATTCACAAAAATGTCGCATAACTAGATGAATGATCAACTACAAACAAAAACGTGAATTTAAAGCTAATATTAATTGCTACAAATTATGAATCGCAATCGTTGTAAAGTATGAGACAAAATATTAGATTAGTTTAAAAATAATTGCGGTTGCCAACTATGAACTTTAAAGTAGTATATCTCAACTTAGAATAATATTTATTGGTTGGAATAAGAACGACTAGAATCTACGCATTTTTTCTAACAAAAAACAGATCTATTTATTCCGGTAGCATAGAATTTTGGAGTTCTGGAACCGATGAATTCTTCGAAGGCGTTTTGAGCAGCTCCTTCGTTGCTAAATACCTTTTCTTGCAGAAAGCTGTCGAGATACTTGAAAAAGTGACATTCGATGGGAGAAAGGTCTGGTGAGTAAGCTGGACAAGGTCGAGTCTCGTAGTCTAGTTCGTTCAGTTTTTGTAGAGTCATTTGCGAGACATGAGGTGGGGCGTCGACATAAAGAAGAATTGGTCCTTGTCGATTGACCAGTGCTGGACTCAAACGTTGTAGTTCTTGGTGCATTTTGTTGATTCCTTGCCAATACTCCTCCACTGTGATGGTTTCGCCAACAGTCAAGAAGTTGTAGGGGATGACTCCACTCGTCGACCACCAAACAGGGACCATGACCGTCTTTCGATGCAACTTCGGTTTCGGGAAGTGTTTTGGAGCTTCGTCTTGGTCCAGCCACTGGGCGGAACGCCATCGGTTCTCTTATGGAATCCATTTTTCGCCACGTCACAATGCGATCAAGAAATGGGTCTTTTTTGTTGCGCAAGAGAAGCGCAGAGCATATTTCGCAACGGCTATTTTTCCGGTATCCGTTCAGCTCGTGCGGCACCCATTTGTCGAGCTTTTGTTGGTTTTCCAATTTGGTGCAAATGTCGAACAACTGTTGGATCGGCAACGTCTAGTTCTTCTACAACCTCTTGAGTTGTTCTGCGTGGGTCCACTTCAATACTGGCCCTCATTTGGCTGTCGTCAATCGCCACAGGACCTCCGTGACCTTCTTCATCTCCAAGGCTCTCGTCTCCGTTACGAAATCTTCGAAACCAATGTTGAGCTGTACGTTCGTTGACGGATCCCTCGTCAAGTGCTTGGTTAATATTGCGAGCAATTTAATTGTTTTACGTCCTATTTTGAACTCATACAATAAAATCACCGAGGTTTGCTTTTTTACATTTTAATCTAACAGCCTAGAATAAACAAAAATAAACGCTAAAGGCAAACCCATTAACATAAATCAGTAGTGCGAGTTTTACACTTTAACATGCTACATTATATGAACATAGTTAGCTAAAAGCTTAATACTAAATAAGCACGAAAGTTTTAAATAACAAAATCCCAATTATTTTTCCACCAACTCAATATAGTATTTACACTTCCACCATATAATTGACATTAATTATAAAAAAAAGAAGATGATTTAAGTAATAATTGGAACTGTTTAGTAAATTAAGGTAAAAGCATAACAGACAATATAAAAGAATCATCGAAAATTTAAGAATAATTTATAGAGATATTTGATGCTAGTCAAAGCAAAGGTAAGCCTGTTGTGTGCCACTTACCTGTGTCGTGCTCAGTCTCTTTCTCTCTCAGTTTTCCATGACTGTTATCTTCAGGAATAAACTGAAACATGCAATAATTCGTGAATTCTGTGTATTTCATCCAATACTACCCATTTCTTAATTTGTTTGACTAAATGGTACAATATTAAGTTATGTAAACTGCAAATGTCTTACTCCTTCTTCGGGGACCTCAGTGTCTGTAATAGCTATTTCTTTCTCCCTAAGATCTGCATCTTCGTGTGTCTTAGAAGGAGGCAAAGCCACTCCATCTTGCAAGAATGGATTTTTCCCAACCCTGAAATATCATAGATACTATAACAGTCTAAAAATACTTTCAAAATACAAACATTTTAAAATCGAAAACTTAAACAAATATCAAGAAGTTAGGTACCATCGAAACCCATTATTTAAGATATACTTTAATTTTATTAATTTGTCTAAAATTAGTAATTTTAGATAATAAAAGCTATTCAAAATTTTATTATCCAACGTTACAAAATAAATTTATTATTTGATGAAAGGTAAGATTAAGATTTAGGCTTACTTGTCGACAGCTTGGGCTATAGCTGTTATATGCATCTTGTCCTCATTTGACAGAACAGGCGAATCGTAAGCTGACAGTCTTAGCGTTAGTAGCAAGAAGACAAATGAAATTTTTTTCTTACATTCATTCTAATTTTGATAATTTTTAATATATGAAGTTTTAGAATAAACTATACTATTTCTGCAGTAAACAATGTGCCAAATTTATTTATTGATGTAGCCAATCTTAAAAGATTGGGTAATAGTAGGTAAAAGTTGATAGCATATTATCTTTTAAATCTTATTATGCTACAAGCAAATGATCACAAAGGGTAGTTTGTATTAGACATTAACTACATTAAAGCCGATGTTTATACTAATTTTCGTCTAATCCCTCTCTGTACTGTTAGAATTCTGGGAGAAAGGTGAGCTGTTTGACCACCGAGTCAGACTATTTCCACGCCTTAAAATCTCTCGTTATCAAAATAAACGTGAAGACTCTGATATTCGTCCCTCGTTCAACCGCTAAGGACGTCTTGGGACCTTCCAAACTAAGGCAACTAGTCTCGAGAATAATCACCAGTCTGATTCTTGTGTAGCCAGGTCAGATAGATCAAAAATGGGTAGAGATTTGTGCAACTGAGAAACTGGCCAGCTTAGTCTCTTCCCGATTCGACTGATTGTTTTGAAAATTTGAGGAGAAACGACGATTCTTTCGCTGGTGACAGAGTAGGATTCCGTTCAGCGCACAGAATTCGTTACGGCAAGCAACTCTGCTGAGTCACGGTTTATAGCTATCATTAATGTTTGCACAATTTTATAGCACAAGAAATTATATACACTACCTAGAAAATTTCCTAGCAATGTTTAGTATTTGGATTTAATAAATTATAAAGGGATTATTTTTAAAATATACATAAAAGAGACTTTTGAAACTCTATTGATTAACGCTATCAAATTCTTGCACAGATAGTTCTTTTTTTTAAATGAATAGAACAATAAAAATTGGCAAAATTATGTTTTCTTCTTTTTATAGCTACTCAAAATATTTTGATATTTTATACTGCTCGTACAATCGAAAGATGTGAGATTAGTCAAAAACCATTTTCATAAAAAATAATAGCAACAGATCTGATCCACAGAACCTTCGATAATATCTTGATAAAAGTGGTACATAGTTGAACCCACTTACTCACCTCTCTTTTCCTTATCATTCAAAGTAAATGTGGTTTTCGTCTGCAAAAGCCGATCTTCCAATATTTTTCGTTGTGCACTGATTTCACTTGAGGCGGTTTCATTTTTCGGAAAACAAACCTTTTTATATCAAATTTCATTTAGTGTTTACATAACGTTTAAAAACTTTAAAAAACAGAAAATCGATTTGCTTTTAAGACATTCTAATAAACTCCAATTTAATTAAAACTGCGATCCCTAAACTGTAAGTGGAGGAAGTACGTATTTATTAATGTAGACCACCACAATATGGTTTCTCAAATCTTTTTCACACTCTTGCGCAACGTGATGCGATAAACAGGCTTCCGTGGGCTTAAAATGATTTATTCGTTCTACCCCTAATTCGAGTTCAATAATTATACGATGATAAGATTTTCTATGTGATGTTGTTTAACTAAAAATATTGATTTTCAACCTAGCCTTTCGTTATCAAAATACTCCAATAAATCACCTCATTACAGTATGGTAGCCTGGAATCTCTTTCACATGCGACTCGTATGACGTCAGGTATTTTATCACCTGAATCATATTACATAACATTTACTTTAATCTTCTGAATAATGTCTACTCAATCAGACATCTTAACTCCATGCTTATATCAGTATATCAATTTCCTTTTTTGTAGTTCTACACATTTTCCTCATTTTTGCCTCCTATCAGTACTTCATACAAGTTAAACTAACCACTACTACTCCAAAAAAGCAAAGTAATGCAAACGAAATGTCCTGTAAAGGACATCCTCGTAATCTATTACGATGATGAGGCAACAAGATCAATATTCCTGCAATATATTCAGTTTCATTCTCTTCGAATTACTTTTTAACTTCAAATTCAAGGAGTTACTAATATAATATTGTAGTGGGGTTATGTTGAAGTGTGGACATACAAAACCTATGCAAGAAAAATTCAATCCAATAAGTAAATTTAGTATAAATATCCGGAAAACATTGAAACTAAATTTCCTCTACTTATAGCATATTATGAAAGATAGGATGCAGATGGTAGTAGAAGCAGAACTCATATTGGATATATTGGAAAAGGGTGATATCAGAATTTTCCAGTCAATACGATCATAGAGAGAGAATGATTCATAATAACAGCTTGTTAAAGGGCAGACCAAAATATCAACTGAAACATTGGATGTAAGGGGGGAGAAACTACCGCGGCGGGCAGGTTCTTTTTATTCTAGCTGGAAAGCGGGTTCGGATGGATAGGTGATAGTCAAGGGCAGACTCTTGCCTAAGAAATTATAAAGATCTAAGAAGCATTTGAAATCAAGAAATAAAAAAAGCGTAGTAGACCGGAACAAGATCACTTGTCCGACTCTCATGTGCATATTTTGTTCAAAATACCTCTATTTTAATACAGACACCTCTTTGGAGTACAAAACATTAATTTTACTATATATTCATAGTGGATTTTTTATACTATAATCATATTAAAAGACTATATTTCTTTCAATACCATATATTAAAATAATTATATATTTTAAATTCCATTACCATAGGCTACAAGATTCTTCAAGAATTGCTTACAACCATTTTTACCGTGAGTAGTGAGCCAAGATACTTCAGAGGAATTATTGTATAATCGAAGTCAGTACAGAACTTATGACACAGCATTAGTCGGTTTTCTTGAACTAGGAATTTGTTTCCCATTCTTGTTCAAACACCCAAATACTGTCATGCAAACATGTACATACGGAGTATCAGATAAAAGTATGCTTGTTTCACTCGTAATGCAGAAACAGTTAACATTAGAACGGCTATTTTCTGATAAAAATGATATTAAAGTCATTGAAAGACATGTTTTATTACAATTGTATTTTCGTTGATAAATTGTATCAGTCTTGGTTATACGGTATTCTTTGCCAATCTGGATTCATAGTTGGCCGAGGAGTTGCTATAAATATTACACTAGAATAAATACCAGAAAAATGTCCTTAACTCCGCCTTATAACAACTTAATATGCACTTATATATATAGAATATTTCCAAACTGTTTACCAAGATAATTACTAGATTTCATTAGTAATTGCTAAGTTCAGGAAAAACATCAGAGGTATTTGAAACATGAAAATATCCGCATATTATCCGATAATGTTATAAAACTTACCCGACAACACTTAAATATTATTTTATTTACTATTACAAACAGTGAACAGCCTGATGTATTGTATCATATTTAAAAACTGCACGATAACTTTCCGTTTCACCAAAACCCCGTATTTTAAGGAATTTATAAATCTTGAGTGTGTATAAAGTATTAAAATAATAAGATTTGCGATTGATAATTATTTTGTTTAAATAAGTATGGAGGTAAGTTTATGCTGACCTACAGTCTTCCCCTTTTCTGCTTTTGAGTAGATAAACTGAGATGCGTAGTGGTACTGCTCATATTTTGGACAACCATTGTACCATAACCTGCAACATGTGTCTAGATGATTGATCCTTGTAATAAAAATGCTTGGCATATGCACTCAAGTTCATCAGGTTTCGAAGCATAGTCCACTTTTCACGAACATAGAGCGTTATTCAATCATGCATCCCAATTTAATTTACATTCCTTTGGAAAGCACCTGTATCGTTCCCAATGTCTATTCGCAATTTTCAGATCATTCTTTAAAGATCAGCGCTGATTGAAACCGGATCGCGAGACATAGACTCTTCTTGTTCCACTTCGAACAGAAAATAATGATAAGTGAACAGATAGAACCGATATGTAACACATAATAGAATGCTGAGAAATTGTTTCTAAATATACGCATCACGGAAAAATAGGCTTAGTGTTATGATAGATTTATGGATTTCCAAACAGCTATCTGAAAAATTGTAGACACTTGGGATAAACAATAAAGGATTAGGAAGTATGGGAAAGTAAAATAAAAAGTGAAAACTATATAAAACAAGGGAAGAATAAAACGCATACAAAAAAAATAAGATTGTAAAATAGTAAAAATATGTGACCTGCAAACATTAAGAAATAGTGGAAGAGTTGGAGGATTGCAGAACCGCTGCATGGTAGGGTAGTCGTAATCACACTTGCAGTCTTTTGTGCAATGCGGGTAGACTAGCGAATCACACTCAGGAGTACATGGGACCAATTCGGACAACTTAAATCTATGATGTAATAGTAAGATCATCCTCTTAGCTAAAAGCAAAAGACGACAAATAATGTGCAAACAAACTAAGTGTAGTTACTGTAAATAGCGAAAAACTTTGAAAATAAAGACTTATTCTTCTAGAAATGGGTCTCATATGTTTTCCATGAATTTCTTATGTGAAAACTTATTACTACGTTGATTCTACAGATATTTCGGCATTCGTACATCCTCGAGAATCTCATCGTAGCTTTTATCCCTCACAGTTTTCACAAAGTCTAGTCTCCCACGGTGATTCACTCGCTTGTGGTGTTCCCTGTTTTGTTTATTTATTAGTATTAGACGCAAAGTAGATTAAGAAAAATGTATCATATTTATGTATTTTAGGTCGTCTTTACCCACCGGTAATTCCTAATGACACATATTTGTTTGTAGGTTGGGCAAAATATCCGAATCCTGTCAAAATGACGACTTTTCATAATGTCTAATAGCTTTTCTCCTGTCCAGATACCTTGACAGTAGTACTCGTAGTTTAATCGATACGCCGCACAGTACTCTCCTTTATCGAGATCGTTAATAGACTGGAAAATAACTAATCACAACAAAAAATGCATCAAAAATTGTTTAGATGCAAATTTGAAGTATACATGGAAATCGCATCAGAACCGTAAATTTTAAATTTCTGAACACATGGTGAAGTCTCTACAATGTTGTAAAGTCGTGATTATTAGTGCTGTTCAACTATACAAAATATTATCACATACACATAGTGTAACACTAATCATAAAACAAAATGTATATTCAGTCAATATTCTTTTTCATTTATATGAATGTACTATTAATGCCATTCAGATCACTTGAATATTAGCAACAGCAACACTGTTGTTAAATTTCAATGGTAAAATAGAAATATCAAAATGAAGTGGAAAATACTTACGCTTCTCCTCATCCTTCCAATTTCTATTTCAGGAAATTCCAACAGTGTATCATTAGAATCGGTGAGGCAATTAACACGAGAAAATGCATATACAAAAACTATTAACAGCAGTGCCATCTCCAGAGTATCTATTATGGTGCGTTATAAATCAGCTTATAGAATATGTAGGCGTAGTCAGAAACCAAATCGTACCAAGACCAACTTCGGTCAACGCAGTAATTAATGACGGATAGAGACGGACGGACACTATTTTTAAATCATGGGGATGATGAAGAATGCATGTGACCAATGGTTAGTAAATTTGTATAGGTATAACTAGCTCTATTCAAGAAAGCCTCGCTATGTCTACCGGGAAATCAGTACTATCAATTACTAATTTCACAAGGATTAAATAAATTCTAAAAACTAGGTTTCCCAATGTTTATTTAACAGTGGTAACTAAAATTATGAAATTCAAAAATTCACTCTAGAAAATGAAAACAAACAATTCACTATAAACAAAAAACCCTAAATGTACTAAAAAGTACTAATAGTAATAGACTTACAGAAAATATTTACAAGCGCATCTAATAGTCTAATAACGAAAAAAAGCCCTATATGCACTAAAAAGCACTCATAGACATACATTTACAGAAAATATTTACAGGCGTATTTAGCGGTCTAACCGCAAAACAAAAAATGGTTAAAAACAATCTAATTCTATAAACGAAAGGAATCTATAATTTCATAGCCATTAGCAGTTTTTCGAGCTCGGGAAGACTATCATGGAATGCTTGGGTTCCTTCATCTGGTATCCTGTTGCAGATAGTTTTGAGGCACTCCTCAAACGCATGGTGGAGTCGCAATTTCTAAACTTGTCTTAAATAAATTTAAAAAGTAGAAAACAGAATTAGTATACCATAGACATATCTAAAGATGTTATTTTTGTAAAAAGGGAATTTTTCTCATGTGCACCTCATTAACTTCGTCAACAATACGTTGAGCTTCAGCCCCTTCCGAATAGTCACGTCGACTAACAGTACGATCCAAATCAGCAATTGCTTCCTGAAATTCTAAAATATGGAATACTGGCATTCCCAATAGTAAATGATATAGATTAATGTGTTATTAGAACTGTGACCCAATATATCAAATATAATAGAAAATAAGCCACATACTTCGAGGTCGACACATTTGTTATCAATATCGGCGTAACGCAAAACGAGGTCCCCCATTTCATTCAAAACAGATCCTGCACATTGGCGGTGCTCCCATACCTATGCAAGTCCATTTATAACTTATTAAAAAACTCAAACACTCAGGAAATATATTACCTTTTGATCTAAAGCTTTCGTATCAAATTCGATGTCGGCAAGGATTTCTTCACACTAAACATAGTAGATAAAGTAAGGCAAATGTTATTTAAAAGAATAAACTGGGTTAGACACAATCAATTACAATTTTTCGAAAGAATATTACAGATATATGGTTTGATTTTTCTAGCGGTTAAAGTAGAATCTCTATTAATTAAAAACAAGTGTGAAACCTGCTGTAGTTGAGCAATTTGTTCATTATGTTTTGCTTTCTTTTTGCTACCGCTTTGCTGTGCCTTTTGCCGTTTCCGTTGATCACTATGTACCTGATTTTGATCCTGAAGAACAAGATATATTTTCACATTTTTAATCATAAGATTGCATAATATTTAAATTTGAAAGAATTAAGTTAGATAAAACAGGAACATACATGTCACTGTCATATTAATTAAGTTTTTGTATTTGATGATGCTATAATCTTAACAGCGAAACATCGCATTGAAGAGCCTAATAGAATCTGGTTTTGCACCCATTCTGGCTTATACTTCAACAATCCCCATACAAGAACTCAAGAGTTTCTACAGCAGAAAATTTTAATAAATATTTTTGCAGAATGACCACAAAGCCTTCATAAATAACCAAATATTCACTACATAATTAAACTATAAATGTGCATCACATGCAGCTTGTTTAAAAATGTTTATTCAGAATACATACCTTACATTGCTTTCGCTGCTGTTTAGAACTTGAAGAACCAGTAGCCGGAGAATTTGGACACGCAAATGTTACATGCTAAAATATGTGACATGCACATACTTCATTATATATTAGATTTTAAAACTATAGACAATACTCCATAATCAAAATGAATTATTCTATTTGCTTGATTAATTAGATATACAACTGAGCCAAAGTAAGCCTGTTTATTAAAACTATTTTCACAGTTTTATTGAAAAAAATCAAACCTTATTATCTTCGTGACGAGTCATTTCTCGTTTTTTTAAAACTGATCTGGGTGGATCCATCTTTGCAAAACTAGAAAAATTAATAATAAATATAAAAATGACAAATATTTTGTTGTGTAAACAAAAAACAGATAGAAATATACATATGTACAAAAAATAAAAACATGAACTAATAACTAAATTTTACGCAAAAAGTAGGTAATTTAGGACTACAGAATACAGTGTCACATTACATTCATTCTAATGAAATTGGAGCACAAATCAATAGCACTAAGCATTAGGAAATATCAAAACATTGGTACAAATGTTTATCCTAACATTTGCGTGAAATAAGTGTCGTGTAAAGTATATCTAGAGTATAATTAAATGAATCTATTAAAGGCATATTCTTACAGAAAAAGTCGTTGAACTTCTGGTATAATTTCTTATTTTGTCACAAATAAATGTATTATTTAGAACTCGATTGCTCGATTAAAATCACCTAACAATTTAATATTCCAAATGATCTTCCTATACCAGTCCATGGGTTTGATATCTTATGCTACAGCGTGCTAAAATGTTGAGTTAAATAAACAGTTGGTTGTAAATGTCTATATAATTTAATTAGAATACACTAATTATCTTTACAACAATTGAATGAGCTGCTTAATATAATATATGCTAATTGAACTATCCATAGTCAACTAAGTATCAGCATAGTGAAGATTATGATGTAATACATCTAGAATTGAACGCAGTGTAGTCCTAAATCCATCTAGATGTTTCAATTATGTTATATATATTCATCATCATTAATTTGTTCTACTAGTTTTTTTTTAAAGAGGTAATAAGTTGAGTATTAGTTGATCTGAACGTATAGGTTCCCGTCATTTTAATCACAATATTTACTAATCGTTTACGACTAGTTTAATAATTCTATTATCGGTGTTCATATATTATATAAATTTATCGTCTTTTATCATGTACACTTTCAACTATTTTTATAATAGTAAGTTTACCAAAATTTTCTTAACATTCTTTTACTGATGAAAAATGGCATATAATAATTCACGTTTTCAGTATCATTTATATTTGGATTCGCAACTTCTAAATATAGACTCATTTCTGATCATTTATTCTACTAGATCAAAGTGCATCGAGGGTTTTGCAACGGGTACTACTTTTTATTAGCATAATTCGATAGTTCGGAGATCACACTAATACATGAACCAAATTGTTTTTATTCAGGAGGGTTTACTGTAATCTGCCAAAAACTGGTACCAAAATTCGCTTTAGAGCTACATTAGTTCAATATTTAACAGTGAAGGTACTTTCATCAAGTATTTAAAGCCGTTTGTTAAAATCTTTGCTATTCAATTCTGTTTCATAGTTTGAATTAATTGTATAGTGATATAGTTATTTCATGATGCATTTTGTCTTCCTATGTACTTATCATTTAGATATGATCCATCCTTTGGAGCATGAAATACGCACCGAGGGATCTCGTTCGGATGAGAAATGTGATAAATGTTACACGTTTTTGTCTTATGACCTATGCTTCATTAATAATATTTATTATTTCAGTGAATAAGAAGAGCTTCTTCAGGAAATATTTTTTAGAAGGTAATTTGATTACAGTATATCACTAAGTAATTTAGATAGGTCTTTCGAATAATAAAAAATATGAATTGTAAATAGTGGCCCAGAAAACATAGTTCTATGCCTTGAAGACAGTAAAATTATCTATATAGAAAAGTACATTCTGGATACTAGTTAAAATCGTATCTTCTACAAGCTTAACTATATTTTGTGGCTGTGAGTGAAATATTGGGATTCAAAGTATATGAGATCTAAGATGGGTTAAATTTAAGCATAGAATAAGTCATACTTGAGATTTACTGGTACTTAACTTTTTATAGGACAACACTTGGATGACTCAGTGGTACAGGAAGTGCCATTAGATGCCGATTTTTTAAAAAGGAATTTTATAATTTACAGAAAATACTTTGCTTTTCTAATACCTATGGTGATTTTAGAGGTTTGTTCCTTACATCGATTTTCCCCTCATTTTCATCTTAAAATAAATTATTGGAACTAACAAATATAAATAATATTTTCTGAAATCTCAATTTATATCTCTATATAGGTAATGTTGTGTTTTAGGACTATTTTAGAAGTAAAACGCATTATTAGATCATATTTTTCATTGCATTTATTTGAAACTTAATATAGACTTTCTGGTGGCTGACGGCTATTCGCTATGATTGGTTTTCTCTCTATAAAAGTAGGTGGCAAATGCCTGTAATTATGATATTTGGATCAGCAATTGCAGGTAAAAATAAAACATTTCTTAGTAGATTAACTTAATAATACTTATATATGTATAACTACCATTTAAACTGTCAAGTGTGTTTAATTGTATATATAATTTGGTCATTAATATAACTTGTTTACATTTGAAAATTCGATATTACTTTATACTTAAATAAAACTGATTGCTAAGCAAACCATGATAAGAATTGAATTTTTTCTCTCCCTGTTATAACATAGATTTGAGATACTTGCAATTAAGGCATGACAGCTGAAGGCGGAGGATCTGTTGCCTTTCCTTTCATGACTCTTGGTTTGCATATTTACCCAGACACAGCAAGAGATTTCTCTCTAATGATACAGTCATTTGGTAAGCAAATTACATAACATACGTATATGCAAAAATAAACTGCAATTATTCTGTTTTAAGCCCGACAATAGTCTTCATATTGTTTTTTAAAATTTCTCGCTACTGAAAAGCTAGCATTTAAGAGTCCAAATACAAAGTGGCCTTGGGAGTAGTTAAAACTGTTTTTATTTGCTTAACTAAGGAATGGGCTGCGCTCTTTTTGCCGTTGTTTTCATGCGTGTACAAATCGAGAAGAAAGCTGTATTTTTTGGTTCGATTGGATCTATACCTGGAATGATTATAGGATTTAAATATGTACGTTTTTTTTTCTTAAACTAATTTTTTCATATTCCACTCATATATCTTATAAATTTTTAGTTTGATCCCCAATTAACTGCTCCTCAGAAGAAAATGCTCTTCGTATCTATCTGGACATCATTTGCTGCGTCTCTTTTCATCTTAAACTTTGAAAAGAAGAGGAAAACCTATAAAACAATTCCCGATTTTAAATTCTGGAAGGCACTAGTCTTAATAGTTACAGGATTTATAGGAGGTATAGTACTTTGAAAGTAGGATAGAGAGTAAGTTTATAGTTAGGCAATAAATATGTAAAGCTACATATTTTATAACTCTGTGAAGCTCTTGGCTAAAAAAGATGAACTAAATTAAGATTTTGCTTTAAAACAATGCTAGATGAACAAAGATTCTGTTAAAGTGAAATCTACACATTTAGTTAAAAAAAATTTCTAACATCTATAAATTTAACCAGGTGTTTTTACCGCTTTTGCCGGTTCAGGAGTGGATATTTGCATTTTTTCAATGGTCACATTACTATTTCGAGTTACTGAGAAAACTGCTACTCCAACGACTGTTGTACTTATGGGTTTGTATATACAAGGCTTTATTTTAAACATTTTCGCTATTTGTTAAATATGAATATAAGAGTTTTACTAAAATTCTTTAACTAGATAAAATAATGAACTAAATTTGTTCCAGGTCTTAACTCTTTAATAGGATTTTATTACCGAGCTGTATGGGAAGGCACGGTACCTCAATTAGCCTGGGAGTATCTCCAGGTTACCATACCTGTAAGCGTTATGATGGCACCCATAGGAAGTTTTTTAGGATCTCATTTTCATAGACAAGTAAGGATTTTAAAGGCTTAAGGATAAATAGCTATATAAATCTTGGAAAATTACAGGGATAGTATTATTAAAACAACGCGTACTTTAGGTTCTTGCAACATTTGTGTATGTATTAGAAGCCATTTCATTACTGGGATTTGTTGCTACTTTGCCTCCAACTAATCTGAGTAAGTTCTTGAAAATATGAGGAGAACAGACTAAAACAATAATATGAAATTCCAGTCATTACGGCGATCATAATTATTCTTCTTGGTTTTGGATTCTTCACTATAATTAGTAGAGTTGGACGTAAACTAATAGAAAATATAGAGGTTACTTTGAATTATTTCGCCATTTAATTAACACCGATATATTAATTATTAAATTAGTTTTCTGTGTTCTGCCTTAGAATTTAAACTTATTATTTATTAAAAGATACATATATCATAGTATAAGAGGAAATTTAAGAATATGCTTTCTCACCCAAACTTCTTAATTTAGGCTTCTCAAATGCAGTTAGCTCTACCATGAATCATCAAAGTTATCAACGTAAATGTGTTATATGAGAAGATCGTATCTATCTTAAATGACTCACAGTATTTGGTAGTGACATCTACAACTATTTGCTTGAAGTGGAAACATGCGTGGAATGCCAGTTAGTAATAGTGTGAGGCTGGTTGGGTCAATATTCGTTTCCCTATTTACAAGTGTTTATTGTGGGAGTCGAACGGGGCAATTTTAGTGCAAACTATTTTACTAATGGTTTCTACGTCTCTGGAGGCCAACTGAACGTTTATAGCAAAGATGTGCCCTAAGCTCTGGACTCGACTTGGAATTAGTCCATGCACGTTCGTTGATATGTACGCCATGTTGCCCTCTGCTAATCTCTTCTTTCCGCAACCTTTTCTATCCGCACCACTTCTCTCTTAATTCACTATACATTTGTTCCTTTATTTATTCACGTTATTTCCTTAAAATTATTTGGAGAGAATTGCAACCAACTATGCCAACATCTCCTCTATAGTATTACTTTCTTTTTTACTTACTTATAATTTTGACTGTAAAATAATAATAAAAATCAATGCTATTGAGATATTTTCCATTCTTTTTAAAATGTAAACAAATTAGAACAATTATAGTAAATGGAACTCTTAACGGAAACCTCTATTATTGAAAACAAAATCTGATACTTAACAGATAAAAGATTGTTTCTTATTAGTATATTTAGGTAATTGCATATTAATATCTAATAATAATATAAAACAATAATGATATACAATAATAGTAATAATAATAATAAACTATTGCAAAATAGTCAGAGTTATATACGTCTTTATTACTTTCTTCCCAACTAAACGTAAATAATGTAAGAAATATAGGATACACTGAATAATAGAATACATTATAGAAGATACAAATACAATAATACAGAATTTTTGTGAAAATTTTGTACTACGAATTTAAAAAGTATCGACTACTTGTGCCCCATCTCAATTTGTTTCTCGGAAGCTTTCCTTTCCTGTATAGTTGATTATTTAAGTGTACTAAGATCAAGATAATACTTTAAAATTATAGTTATTTGGAAAAAATAAATATGGAATCTTTTACCTCAATACTTTTCATGAGATTTTGTCCTGCTTGACTTAATATTGAGAAAAAGGCAAATCCGATCAGAACAATGACCACGCCAATTATGACTGAATATTTTACGTAAACATTAGTTCTTTTGCTATTACCAGCATTATAAATTTTAATTTTACTATAAATTGTCATTTATATTCATCATAATTTGATTATTTTGTTCTTCTTACTTAATTCTAGAGCGGGTCGTGTCATAAGAAAGCCTATGACGGCCAATCCTTCCAATACATATATGAACGTTGCCAAAACCTATAGATAACTTAAATAAATAATACATTTAGTACTGTTTTATATTTAAACTAGAAATGTGGTAAAAATCCATGAAAGCAGATTATGGTTTACCTGTCTATGAAAATGAGATCCTAACAAACTGCCTAATGGAGCTAGAGTTACTCCAACAGGGGTAGAGACTTTCAAATAATCCCAAGCTAAATTTGAAACATCTCCCTCCCAGATGGCGCGATAGTAAACACCAATCAGAGAATTCAGCCCTATAGGAATTACAGAAGAGTTTTTACAATAAAATAAATATGTAAATATTAAAAATCCACCGGTTTAATTTTTTAATAAATATGCTATTCAAAGCATAGACGATTCATTACCTTTTGAACTTTCGCTTGCACCCTAGTAGTGCGTCTTCTACCATTAGTGCATGAGCACAAGTTAGTGAACTTAACAACTGAGATTCATGACAGTTAATTAAAGGGAATATAATGTAAAAAAAGCTCTGAACTCTCCAGAGCCAGTCCTACATGCCTTCCTCTACCCCGAACCTTTTTCCTTAACTCACCTTTGCTTCTAACCCTTCTCGCTATTTCACTCGGTATCATTGGTAAAGTTGAAACTGTCATTCTCTATCGCAAGGAAGCTTCCGATAGGATATTCTCGTCTTCTACCTTATTCTGACTATATTGGCCCCAAATAGGACAATATAAAACTTTTCATAGTCATATTCATAAATGCAAAATGGTGTGCATTAAATTAAGCCTATGAACCATATACTATTAAGGTCGTTTATACTCACCCATAAGTACTACAGTTGTTGGGGTAGCAGTCTTCTCTGTAACTCGGAATAGAAGAGTAATTACTGAGAAAATACAAATATCCACTCCTGAACCGGCAAAAGCTGTGAAGATTCCTGTTACATTAGATATAATGTTGTATTACTACTTTAATATTTACTAATAGTCTTTAGTGTTTATGAAACTCTTAATACTTCGAAATACAGGAATATTATTGTTGTTTTACACTCGGAGGGTACCTCTTCATATTCCCTAGATCACACAGGAAATGATTTATGAGTTTTTAAAACTAATGTATTCTTAGAAAGTATTTTTACATTAGTTTGTTCAAAATCAGATTCTCACATTGATTTGCTTATAGTAGAATCACTAAATTTATAAAACCTTATAGAATATTTTCACTTCAGTTCAATCATTATTTTGTTCTTGGTAACCATCCTACCTCCAACGAATCCAGTTGTACTTAGAACTGCTGCTTTCCATATTCTAAACTCGGGAATTGTCTTATAAGTTTTCCTCTTTTTTTGTGAGTTTAAGATAAATAAAGCAATGGCAAAAGAGGCCCAGATAGACACAAAGAGCATTTTCTTCTGAGGAGCCGTTAGCTGGGGATCTAACTAAATGCATTCTCAATATAAGTGGAAATGCACGAATTACTGATTAATAAGTTCAATATTAATATTGTAATGAAATTCTGACATACATATTTGAATCCGCATATGAGACCTGGAATTGATCCGAGGGTACCAAAGACCACTGCTTGTTCTTCAATTTGAACTCGCATGAAAAGTATGACGAACAAAGCGCAGGTCATGCCTAAGCTTGAAGATTAAACACGACACACATGGAGTGCATTTGGTACGACAGATGAGTGATGTGTGAAATATATGGAAAACACTTTAACAGCCAGCATACCGCCTTTTCTAGCATACACTCTATTGCCTAACATCTCAAAAAATATTATTTCCACAAATGTTAACACATTTGTCTCGTATTTTCTTACCTATAATTCCCTTGTTTATATAATACAATCACAATTTAAAATAAGTTATACAAATTGGTTTCTTTGAAAAACCTTACCAACGGACTGCATCATCAATGAAAAGTCTCTAGCTACGGTGGGCTCAATATGAAGGCCAAGAGTCATGAAAGGAAAAGCCACAGCTCCACCACCTTCACTAGTCATTCCTATGAAGAAATTATTGTTGAAGGATTTCAAATGATACCAATTAAGCTAAAGAAGAACAATTCTCTCATAAAAATAAAATATGAGAGTTACTATGTACCAGCAACGATAGCTCCGAGAACCATTATCAGAGGCATTTGCCACCTCGTCTTGAACAAATGCAGCCAGTCGAAGCGAACGGCAGTAAACCACCACAAAGTCTGTAGAAGAGCAGAGAAACAACAGTAAAAACCACTCAAAAGGCTCGATAAAGAATTAAAGGCAAACCTGCATCAATATCACAGGTATAAGAAAAGCTATATATTTTCTATTTTTAATTATAATTTTTTGAATAAAATGGGTGTCTGGTGATATTTCTTGCATTCCCGATTCCTCCAGATGCTGACCTCAAATACTCAGTTCTCATCTAAGTCATATATTGTCTTTACTCACATGAGGAAGGAACTAACCTTCCAAAAAATATTTTTTGAAGAAAGACTTCTTTGGATGGTCTTCTATAAATTAAGCTTATTTTATCTGTTCCTCATGATCGTCATGTGGTATTCGCCCTACATTTCGTTTTGATGACTGCCAAATAATCAACTTACGTTTATTGCTTCCGTTTTCTAGGTTAATTTCTACCATCGTACAAGAATGAGATGAGGTCTTGAATAAAGATATTATCTTACAATAGCAATATAATAGTGATAGACACTTCAAATAAATGGCAGGAACAGAATTTGTATGATTTCATTCAATTCAATTAACTCGAATTTTCTAGAAATGTACCTAAATTGGTTTAAAAGAATATTTCGTCCTTAATGTTGGAAGGGATGTTATAGTGTGGGGTTATAGAGCATGCATTTCAATTGATAAGTAGTGAGACTATTTAAGATGTCAAATCTATATTAAAATACAATATAAGAAGTTAATTGGTGCATGAAACTATAATCCATATAATTCTTGAAAGCTCTTAACATTTCGTTTCACATTTTATTAACGCCAATACGAAAACTACGAATTTCCTCTCGGCGATCAAGCAGTTACTTATACATCACATCTATGTAGATTCACATAAATTGCAAGAGTAGCTGTAACTTACGTGAGTAAAATAATTCAATATAATACAGTTCATTAGTTGAGTTTTTTAAAGCTCTCCATTGAGATGTCACTTAGATGCGACTTCATTTCTGATAATTGATATGGGGATAAAAATATGATAGTGACACATGAAAAGGTTTAAGAGTATCATGATCCAACTTTATTCGCGTGATACCGAGAACTCGTTCTGATTCAATTGGAATGTTCCACCTACGGGTCAAACTAGATAAAGTATAGGATTATGGCATATGGAAAATGTGGACATGTTTAATAATTAAAAAACAACAAAAGGTGAATATTAAAAATTAGGTAGTATTCTTTAGCGATCGATATGCATTTGATATTTTGCACACCTATATATTACTCAGATTAAATGCATTTATCGTATGATAATGGAGATGAAATCTTCATGGTGATAGCAATAAAACATTGTTTCATGTCGAAGACATATGTTCCGTAATTATGACAGTGTCGTTTTTATTGGATGCTGTTTAACCTAAGCATAGATCACTAATGAACGTGAAGTGGGAATGTGCTCAGATAAGTAGTGGTGCTCGAGTACATCCTATAGATCCGAACATTACAGTAAGTGGGAATTTTTAAAGTTTGCGCAGGCAAAAATTTAGCAGCAGAATTGGTCAGCAGAGATCAGATTGCGAACAAAAGGCGACCACGTCACTGCAATCGTTCAGTGAGAATCGTGTTCAGCGAACGGGAAGCAGACAGCAAGTCAACCTTTACAGTAATATCCCACAAATATTTAAAACAGAAATAAGCGTCCTTCACGTGCAACGCTGTAGTTGCCAATTTTTAAAAGTATAAATCAAGAATTTTTCTATATTCATCCTAATATCAAACAATTAGTTGGATTATTTAATTAGACTGATCTAAATGGTTCACACGACTTCTAAACTTGATCTAACAAAAACCATTGACAGAAGTCCTAATGTAAGTGTGAATACACAAAATCAATTATTATCTATAAACAATTGTGGAGACACCGAGCTAAGCTTTACGAGATAGAGGGTCACTTTAATTGGTGACATAAAGATGTATGAATATTCTACTGAAATGTTCCGAACCGTATATAAAAAGTCCGTTATTTTATGCGTATTATTGTTCTCTATGATTTTTCACTGTTGTTATAAATGTCGAAGTTACACTGCAAGGGAGTTGACAACCACTAACACTTTCCCAATCAAAGTGTTACGCCACGACATAATTACCCTAATTGAACTAAACTTTTCTTCTCTACACTTTCATTATATTTTAATTTTATCATTAGTGAGTTAGTGATAAAGTCGTCCTTTATTAAGGACAAGGTTGTTTATACCCGTATAAGGGTTCGATAATTGCTCCGATTGTTTTAAGAATGCAATGATTTATATGATTATTTGAATGTATTCAAAACCCCATGTTAGCTACTTCGAAAAGTTTTGCCGATGACAATTTTTCGCATATAATCCATTGTATTATAAATATAATAGTGGTTATGTATAGTTAGAATTCATTAAAAATTCTTAAAATCTTGTCTCCACATATTACACAAATTTTTAGTTTTTAGCCCACATTTTCGTCGTGTTAAGAACACCTAATTTATTGTGTGTGTTGAAACATCTGCAGAAATATCTATTCGTTGGCGTCATAATTATCAAGTAAAATTCTACAGGAAAAATAAAGTGAACATTATGTTGTCATTAATTTGGATTGATGGCTCCACTGTGTTCCTACGCTCAACTTCAAGTAGTAGTGATCTACGATTGCGAAGAAAATAGCATTTAATATTAATTCAATCAGATTCGACTTATAGACACTCTACTAGTAGTGAAGAACAGGTTACTTACAGTAGCGTTCTTCAATCAAGAATAAAAAAGAAAATTTCATGTTTTTCTTCTCTTTAGTTAGCTTAATAAGAAAATGAGAAAATTTGAGCATGTCTACTAGAGAAAGCAAGAATTCTTGATTAAATAAATAGTCATAATACTTCGCATTTTTACCAGTTGTATGCCAACAATTTTTAATAGGCGCTACATAGTTTCAGTGAAAATATTTTCTACCCTAGCAGTGATTGAATTTTTCAGTAAATCTGTGGCCAATGACGATTCATAAATTTCCATTTTACTATCTAATTATCACTTTACATCACATCTTTTCTCCTATTGTCAAAGAATGTGTGCAGCTAATGGAGTAGGCCGACTTTGATAAAAATACTTACAATATTTGCTGTCAAGTTATATATTACTAACTATACATATATTAAATGACACATTTGTGATGATTTTGACAAGGATCTTACCGTTTTTATCCTTGACCAGTTTTGAACATGAGAATAATAAAGAAAAGAATTACCCATCAAATAGATGGTCGAATTCTACTTTTTATTTTTTATTGACAACATTTTGTTTATAAACTTATAATTGCCAAACGCAGTCTCACCAATGTTTAGGTGGTAGGCGAAAGTTCGGAAGCAATTTTGCCAAGTCGGACTCTATTTTGAATAACTATAATTATATAACAGTGAAAAATCTTCAAAAGAAAAGTCCCTTATTTGTTTCCTAGTAATTGTCTTTTAGAAGCGAAGGAGTCAATATGGTCTTAGTGGTTACATTTTATTATGACTATAATTTCCTCGTTTTAAATAATTTTATCAGATAATTAGATTCTCTTAAGCGAGTATTAAATATTATACGACAAACTTTTAAATGAACAAAAATATTCCAGCGGAAGACAATATGAAGGAGAAAAGCTTTATACGAAAATATTTCTGGGAAGGTTCGTGAATTATAACAATGTTTGATGATCAATGATGATTTTATTGAAGATATTGTTCCTTCCTATCAGTGACTAAAATATCACATTAAGGAAAAAAGCTAAAATAAAAAATTATAAGATATTTAATAACGCCATTTATTAGGTAGTTAGATGAAATGGACAATATAATAATAGTGTTTCTGACCAAGAAGATTTATGGTACAGTAGTTATTTGGAAACAAAATTCCCCAGAATTTAGATCATCACATTAAAAGCTACAATAATTTCCACAAAGGTTCATGAAATTTGAACGACTTTTAAGGGCAGCTTCTAAATGAGTCGGCAGTTGAAATTGTTCCGAATAATGCTGATTTCCTGGAGCGAATACTTATAAAACATAGAAAATATGTTGGATTCCTCATTCCTTTCCTTGTTATGCAGGTTAGCTTATATAAAGAGTGATAAAGTAGTAGGAAAAATAAATAATTATCTACAACGTCTGAAAATGAAGACATATGTGGAGTTGTAAGACGTTGTTAGATAAAGTATAAGTGGGAAGTTGAAATAATTGAAGCTTTAAACGTCAGGCAGTTTGGTGGTTGACAGCAATACGTTATGACTGGCTACCTTTGTTCGAAACCCGCTGGCAGCTACCAGCAGTGATGCTCATCGGATCTACTATAGCAGGTACTTCATGAACATGAACTCTATGTGCTACATTTATTTTGCTTATCGTTTTCTAATAATTTGCATAATATGGCTTTGTCGAATATTGTAGGAATGACCAGCGAAGGTGGCGGTGCTGTGGCTTTTCCTGTTATGACTCTTGGTCTCAAAATCTCACCTATTGTAGCAAGGGATTTTTCACTAATAATTCAAGCTATTGGTAAATGGATGCATAATGTAAACAATACTTCCTAACAATGATTTAGCTTACGCTTATAGGAATGTCTTGCGCAATATTTACTATAATCTTCATGAATGTGCAAATCGAAAAAAATGCTGTATTATACGGTACAATTGGCTCAATCCCGGGCTTTATTTTGGGATCACAATTCGTAAGTTTATAATTGTATTGGTTTATGTACTATATTTTATTACAGTATGTAATTAACGAGGAAATTTTAAAAGCGCTATATGCAGGTTGACCCTTGTTTAACTGCTCCACAAAAAAAGATGCTATTCGTTTCGATCTGGTCTTCTTTCGCTCTCGCTCTCTTTATGCTCAACGGTCAAAAGGAGAGAGAAACTTTTCCTAAAATACCTCATTTAAATCAGTGGAAAGCCGTCGTGCTTTGCATTACTGGATTTGTTGGAGGTAACAAAGAAATATTTATTATTAAAGATGAGACTTGCTTAAGCAATAATAATACTTCTACGCACTTTATTACACGAAATTCCATTTTTATTTTTATTGTCATAAATTAAATAATTTTTCAGATTGAAATATGATATTTTAAATATTATAAAAATAAATATGAGTGAATAAAGCGTGAAAATTTCATAACTTCTAGTGACGCTGTTTTCATGCAGGTGTATTCACTGCTTTTGCTGGTTCTGGAGTCGATATCTGCATGTTTTCTATCATCACTTTATTATTTAGAGTCTCAGAAAAGACTGCTACTCCAACTACCATTGTATTGATGGGTAGGATCACGTTCTACTAAATCTTTTGTGATTTGGTAGAGTTCAATAAATTGTCCTGAATCACTAGTACAGAATTTATGCTTTTAGCACAAATTATTTTGAACAACGATCTCTCAGTATTTTTTAAAATATTAAAACATTAAAGGTCTAAATTCGATCATCGGTGTTTACTACCGAGCCATCTGGAGAGCGGAGGTGTCCGAATTAGCCTGGGATTACATCAAAGTAACTGTACCAGTTGCCGTCACTTTAGCTCCATTTGGGAGTTTTCTGGGATCACATTTTCACAGACAAGTTCGTTATTATTTCTTGGATTTTACAAATCTCTGCCTCTCTAGTTTATACTACAGTGTAGAGGTCACATACTTAAGGAACCCCGAGCATTGATTGTAAAACTATAAAACTTGGTGAAAAGTAAAATGTTATTAACAACAACAATAACAATAAGTTAATAAATAACTAGTAATTCGGTATTTTTGACAGCGGTAGCATAGGGTAGTGGTATAGAGTCTATAAGATTGCTACTACATGGACTAGAAATTCAGCCCAAGCTTTCCTGATAACTACTTTTAATTCTTTAATACTAGATGGTTTTGATTCTGAATCTCGTTTTTCACATCGTTCTATAGGGTCTTCATCAGAACATACCACTTAAGTCTAATCCGCTGCTGACCATGTCGGACGTTCTAGCGCGAAATGCAACGCGGACCATCAGCTTTTTCAAAGAAACGAGGGGTTCCTTCCTCACCAGTCGACCATTTAATCCACTTTCTATTATACGTCGTCAAATTGACCTGACAATCAGTGCATTCTGAATAGACTTTTACTTAGTTGCAAATGTTCTGGCAGTTAATCAACGATTGTCCTCACTTAGTCGACGACTTATTCGGTCGATTCTTCCAGTAGTCTTCCGTTTCCTCGGCGCACGAGGAAATTGTCCGGCATCTCTAACTCATTAGCAAGCCTAATAGTATTTTAAACTACACACGGAGAGAGTCGCAACTTCTTCACAATCTGCACCTGGCTCAAGATTTAGTCAGCAAAGCTTTATTCATTGATTTGTGATGAGATTGTTCCCTCGACTCATTTCGAAACAGACCTAGATGCCTATAAAAACACTTAACTACAGTAATATTTGTACAAAACAGAAATACACCTTCAAAAATAAATTTAATGAGTCATTTTAGGTATTTCAAGTACATGGCCGCCACTGCATATCAACGACGATAAATTTAGATACAGAAAATTGTATAGAACAAAAAAAAATAGTAATCTCGTCATATAATGTTTTAATTAAAATAATATTTCGTATTTCATTTTTTCTCAGATTCTAGCAGCACTTATTTATATTCTGGAGACACTAGCTGTTTTGGGATTTCTAGCTACAGGACCACCTTTTATTCTTGGTAAGCAAAATTAATTAATTTTATATATTTAACTAGGTGTCCGTCTCCAGTGTTTCTAAGTGATTTAAAAAATCCCCAAATAAATACGCTTCTAATCTAACAGCAGTCCAGAACTTCCTATTTCAAATGGACTGCTTTTCAGTGGTCATAGGTGCTGGAGTGGTGATGCTGGCATTTATTTTCTTCACCTGTATTACCAAAGCAGGGCAACACTTAATGCAAACGGAGGTGGTACATTTTTCAAATAATAATACTTGTAGTGGTTTCTTTTTTTTGACCGGCATCTTTCATCTATTTGAGCCTATTCAAAGTTTAATCTATTTTTTCATTAAAATTCCAAGATCAGTTTTGTCAAAATATAGAGTTTCTTGTTTTATCATTTGAATCCTATACTTTCAGGCAAAAAATCAAAACCAAAAAGAGAAACATCTCATGTTGGAAGCGTAGATCATATTTTGCCAAACGGGTCAACTTTTAAAAATTTTCCTTTTTTCTGAAACAAGCAAGTACCAAATGTATCCAAGTATGTTCCACGTGTGTGTATGTGTGTTGATATTTAAGGAAAGTTAACTTTTGATGAATTTTCCCTACTTCGTTTATCTCTTGAAGATCTAAGACCTGTATGATTAGGGTCTAATTTCCCCGTCAGATATCTAACTTTTATTACATTATATATATATGTGTACTTATAAACTTAATAAAATGCATAGCTGAAATAAGAAAATCTTTAGCAATAAACTACTACTATTATGTAATAACGATTATAACACTTGTGTTCATTTAATGTTTTTTATCTGAACTTGACAGGTTTCTTATAAAATTTAATTTATTGGCTATATACAATTAAACAAACGACAGTGAATAGTTTCGACCCAAAAGAAAGAAGATAAGCTGGACAAGGATTACAAGTGTTACAACTACTAGTTCTTTAATAACTTATTTCACTATGATGCGCTAATCTTTATTGTTTCTTTTTTCCGTTAATTTTTCTTTGGCTGCTGCAGTCTCCTGATCTCTCTTTTTAATTAGTTCTTCCAACTGCCTCCGTACGATATCTGCTTCAGCCCTTGCAGCAGCCGCTTCTGCTGTGGCTACCTTCATCATTTCTTTCAAATTCTCTAACTGAGCAGTTTTATCGGAGAAGTCCTAAATAGAAAATCGGCTATTATTTTAACGCTGGCTAGTCACGTATCAGCTGTTTTGTTATTTTTCTACTTTGTGGAATTAAGTGATTCATCTTTTGAAGTGGGAAAATTGTAGGAACAATAAAATTATAATTACATCCAACTATGAATTACGAAATATTTAACGTCTACTACAATACAAGTCGAAATATGTTATAAATTTACCTTAGACATTGTAGGAAATGAATATGTTGATATTTGTAGATAATAATAGTGAAATAATAAGTGGATTGGAGCAATCGAAATAATCAAACAATAGTCGTCAGGGAGGGAACCGAGAACGAAAAACACCGAACGTGAGGAGGGCCAGGCATTACAACAAGATTGCGATTATGAAAGGAACTACGTATCCTAGATACTTGATCTCTTGTGCAGTAGTTTTCAAAACATTCTGATAAAGACGACCTTAGAATCTTCGTTCAAAAAAATATAAAAAACCACTGTTGTTATAGTGTTTATTAGAAAGCTTATGGTACTAACTATCCCATACACGAGATCAGTCTTCACTACGCTTGTTTATAGTTTTACAGAATTAATCTGTACACTTGAATAAAACGAAAAACTTGGCATATATTATTTCCAGCTACATCAGGCATAAAAAGTTAGAACATACATTGATGACCAATTTTTAAAATACGGAAGCTAGTTTAAAACTGATTCAAAACATACAATATGTAAACTTTCATATTTTCACTCAGATCATCTTAAGGTGCTATTGACAAAGCATGATGTAGTTGTGGGATTTCTGAGGAAATTGGAGAATAAGAAGTCGGGACAATGTCATTCAGGTGACCTTCGCTCCCTCCCAATGATGGCCGCTACTTCGTAATGTTAGACGCTTTCCTCCCAGCTACGACCAAAACAAACAATACATCTGCTGTATGGAAAAGTGACAACGATGAGGTGGGTGACTGAGTAAATCTTGAGAAAATACTGTGCTCTCCAGATCTTTACATTTTATTTTTACCTGATTTTAATTTAAAATTTGTTTATTTCATCTGTATTGAATAAATAGCATTTTGTTTGCGAAAAGTCCTGAATATTTCGTTAAAGTATTGCTACATTTTATAATTTTTTTTACCATTTAAGATAGTTATCTAAAACAGCATGCTCAAATAACTAAAGAATATAAAGGCTTCATTATGATATGGTAGAAATATAGCAAAATCCTAGGAGGAACTTACACCTGGATAGTTTAAGTTTGCAAGATATTTATTCAGATTAATTAGTTATATACTGAGTTCAGTTTTCTGCAGTTCTGGTATTTCTCACTGGATAAAGATAAAGGTGAGCCAAGCCTACTACCTTAACGACTACGTATCTTTAACTGCCATATATTTTAAAGTCCCTAGTCCAACCTATATTTTGCAGTTGGAACCAGTAGTGTGGGAGCAAATCCCAATAAGTAGCATTGGGGAACGTGTTTTGTACTGCAATCAGTTTGACAAAACCACAAAACATAAAATTCACTGGCGATTTAATGGTTCAAGTATTTTACCTGAAAAAACTCAGATACATAAGGATAAATTTGTGTAAGTTTCATTAAATTACCCATTTCTATTATATTTGATTTTCATTAGAAGGAATAGTGAATTAAATCCGAGATTTTCTTCTGTAATTATCTATAAGTCCATTAACGATTGGACTCAATATCAATTTCAGATTTTTGAAGGGGTCCCATGCTGTGCGGAATACTCTGATCGGGAACTATGAATGTTGTGTGAGGGAGACATTAGGAAATGCCTGTTATTCCCGTAGCTTAAATGTTCAAGGTTTTTTTAATCATTTTTACAATAGTTGTATTAATAGTTTAAAATTTGACTAATGTAATTAATAGTAGCTGTTTTCTGTGTAGATGCACACTAAGAACCCATTTGCTTACAATCTGAGGTGGTATATTTCTGAATGTAAATTCTCTCTAGCTCTCATTTATTTTAGCAATCACATACGATTTTAGATCCTTCAAAGGAGAGAGGAAAAGATATATCGAATGATTCCAAGTTGTATGTAAAAGAAGGGGACTCGTACTACATAAGATTGCTGAAAACCAAAAATATTGAAAGTGTTGAATGCAAACTGAACAATGGGACAGTGCCACAAAATGTGAAATATCCTGTTGGTCATTTATACGACTTAGAAACGAATACTTGTTTACTCTATGCTCATTCTTATTATGGAAGTCACGTTTGGATATCGTACGCGTCCACATTTTAGCAAACCGCCTCGAATTCTCGTTTAATATTCTATATTTACGATTATGTAGTTATTAAACTAACTCCTACTAGGAACGACAAAATAATCCGAGTTTTTTTGTAGAATATTTTTATTTAGACATTTCATGCGAAAAAATCTAAAGCTGCAAACTATTACCACGTAAAGATGGAACATGTCGCTGATTACAATGTTGGAGAATACGAGTGCCGGGTTTTTATACACAAGAAAGTGAGTGGACAAGTTTTTAGTTTAAAAAACAACTGACATTATGCAAATTATGAGTTTTAAGTGTATTTAGATGAATTTACTACTTTCTGTAAAGATGGCTAAGCAAATAATGCGAAAGTTATTTTTTAAATAAAAAAGTGAATAGTTAGGGATTAATAAATATCAGCTAGTCATACATTTATTTCTTGGCGATATAGGCAGAAAGTACAGGTATTTCAATGAAAAAGGTTGTTCTATATAATAATATACAATGAAAACTGAATTTCACAAATATATTTATCTTGTGATTAAAAAAATAAAAAACTTTGCTCTATCTTCTAAATTTATTCTTTATTTTCATTATATGGTAGGGTTGGTATTTGAGAATAAAATGTCGAATTATCGGGGTTTCACAATTTTGTAAAAGCCGTGTATTTCCCGGAATTCAGGGAATGGGGGGTCCCAGGATGCCAACCCTATTATATGGTTTGAGTAAAACCTTGAAATGCTAAGTAATATAATCGCTTCAGGAAATTCGGACTAAATTATTTTCAACTTTCCTTAGTGGTGAGCCACCTTCACAGTGTTGTCGATTACTGGGGCTTTTATTCACATATGTTCTATGTATACTCTTTGTGGTATAAAACTTTTATGATTTCTAATATTTTTATTTTTATCAAAATAAAAGGAGCTCTATGCGTACTCTCTATATTCTCCGAGTAATAGTGAATGCAAATATGCACTATTAATTGGAACTAATAGGAAGTATTAAAAAGGAGACTATCGTTACAGATAATGTCCTTTTTAATACACACAGCACGAGACGCCAGAATGGTTCTTCTACTGAGAAGTAGATGAGAATGCAGAAAACGTGAAATGACGAGTGAATAATTTCTTTTCTCTAAAAAAGACGGGGGTGGAAGGGGCTTATACGGAAACAGTTATTACGTTTAAATGCACGATAATTTCAGTTCTTTATTGTCGTCAATCACATAGGAAATATTCTTTATTTATAGCAAACATTGCTAATAACCTATAACTTGTTTTTTCCGATACGATGAAACAATCCAAGATAAAAGTCAATTTTTTTTAGTATTAAATGATTTTTATGTGAGCACAACTACTTTTAAGCGCATATTTCCTAGGCTTCGAAGACCATCACAGAAGTAGTGCAATATGTACCTATTTGTAGTAGTAATGTGATTTTAAAAATTTGTAGTGTCATTAGAGTCGCAAAACAGATAGCTGGAATAAAACTTATATGACGGAACTAATCATTCTTCTCTTCTTTGAGTATTTTCGTTCTTATAAAGCGTATAATATTTCTATATCAATTCACAATAAATCAGCGCGAAATAATAGGAACATTTGCTTAATTCATATTGTTTTATTAGTGAAGAATAAGAAAGAGACATATGTATATAATTGTGATTCAGAAATTATGTTTCCTTAAATATTGATTGGATGTAAATAAACTGTATTTATCTAGTAGTATTGCACTTAAATTATATGGTATTCTGACTAACCATTTTCAAGAATCCCATGAGCTATGCTAATATCTGGGTCCTATTAACTATCTACCATACTAAGATTTGTGGATTCCTCTCTTCTTTTTTTCATCTAGTACTTATTTACATCATAAACAAATATAGTACCAAAGAAATGATTATATACAAGAGATTACTCTTGGTCCACAGCATCATGTCAATTGTTTATAGTGCACTCGAGATTATTATCGTCCCCGTAAGTACTTTTTTATTATGATTCATTTATGTGGTACTTTATCCATTTTTTTTACTAGCATATATTTTATTATTTTTTGTAAGGAGACTATTTGTTGAAAGGTGATTTACAGGCTTTCATTGTGAGTGATAGTAGATTCGTATTTCTCAGTCTTCGGACCCATATTACACCTACATTTGGTCGTATTTTACTGACCCTCTTCACAGTTTCGTTCGTGGGAAACACCTCGTGGCTGACTATCATGTTCATCTATAGGTATTTGAAGTTGTGCAGGTACTCCATAGTTTGCCAAGGAACTAATTAGATCTACTACCACATGCTTTCATCGATTTCCTGTCATTTTTTGATTAATTCGTGTAGTGTCTAGTCGTTTGCATACTGGGAAGTAGGAGGACTTTCACCTTAAGAAATGTACTTTTCAGGCCTCTGTGGTTAAACTCCACCTTATTTCCTGTAGCTATTTCTATTGGGTATATTTTTTCTATTACTCTCTATACAACTCCACCTTTGTATGCCTTATGGCCATCCAAACAAACAGAAAATGATATAAGCGAATTTACCTCGCGCCATTTGAAAATGGAGGTTATGAATCTGTCTTTTTTTGGAACAAAGGTAAAATTTGAAAGGTTAAAAGAGCAAAAAGTGATGTGCGATAGATTTACTAATATGAATGGAACAGCTACAGTAGCTCTTATAGGCGTTAACAGTGAATTCTACTTTCAAATATGTGCTACGAAAAATATATAGGCATTCAAAATAAAGACCAACCTATAATTTTCTTATACACTTTACAATAAGCATTAGTTGGCAAAATACAATAACTTAAATAAGCTAAATTTAGTGGCATAGATTTTTCTAGGTATGTCCTAATAAGTAAATTATCATTAGCCTATTTCGTACTGTACAAAGTTCTTAAATACTAGTATATTTGTGTCATAGTTAGAAATACAATAAGTTAGGAAATAAGATTTTAAGTTTCTCTGCTATTTATACACCATCTGATATAAACATGAAATAACTATCGTTGTGTGGAAGTGGGATGGAGAGTGGACAGCGGTAGAAGAATTAAACTAGTCAAGCACTTGTGTTCAGCTAACCATCTCACTGCTAGATGCAAACTTCCGTTCAGTAGTTATTTCCTTCCTTTCTTCGTCGGGAGTGCTCTCAACTCATTTAGTAATAATTTGTTACTGTTGTTTGAAAATAGTTAACGTGGTGCAAGTGGAAGCCCTACATACCAGTACCATTGAACTACAGAAACAATTATTTAGAACTTTGATTGCACAGGTGAACAAACTTGATATTTGATCGGTGAAAGAAACCGTCATTTGTTTAGATAAATAAGGTTCATCTCGAACCCGCTATTTTGATACTACAGCAGAGCACTCAGAGAAAATGATAATGTAGATCAAAGTAACTATAGCAACAATTACACGTGTTTTTTGCTGGGTAGAACTTGCTTTTTCAGACGTTAGTCCCTAGCATCTGTTGTTTTATTCCCGTCATTACCAATGTAGTGCTGTCTCTTAATGGATTCGATGTCGGAATTAAAAGCATGGTAATTAATGTCTAATACGAACTCTTGATGTTTTGAGTGAAAAGAATAAGATATCCAATTTGTACTATATTTAATGTACGTTTTTTAAATATGTTTTTTTCGATGAATTGCAATTGAGGTTTCAGTTGATTCCCTTCCCACTAGCCTGGTTTCCGCTGATCGACCCTCTTATTTCCATCTCGGTTGTCCGTCCATACCGTCGTGGTTTTAGAAAATGTTTGAGTCTCACCTGAAATTAATATTTTATGACTTGTCAAAGATAATTGTCGAATTTCAGAATCTTCATACATTATAGGTAACCGTCATTTGAACTTTGTTATAGGAGGCCTTATTTTGAATTTCTTATTTCTTAAAATGATTATCATTATTTTAATATAATATTATACAATATTGCGAATAAATTTTAATAAATTATTAGTAAATTTGAATCGTTCAAAAATAATTGCAGGAAATGTGAAGCAAAACAATAATTTATTAGTTGTCCTGCATACCAGTGGATCACCCTCACTCTAAGCACGAGCGATCGATTTAAGGCGGCTGAGCCACTCATTTCTCGTAGAAACTCGTCCATAATTCCCTTCCTCTTTTTATTTAACAATTATTGGTATTAGGTCATTTTTTCATCTATAAATTCAAAATTTTTTATTTCCTGAGTGCAAATATTTGATTTTAAATGTAAACTTATTGGATTTATAAAAATAAAAAGAAGATAGCATACAAATGTAATTTGTAAAATAATATTGCACGCAACTATTTCTTCCATCCGTTTGTTCTCTACGGGTTTAGAGAGATTTGTTGGGAGGGTGCATCCACTTCTATTACCTCGTATCTAATCGTATTATATAAGCTTAATCGGGTAGTTTTACTAAGACTTATCCACAAATCTATTGTGGAAACAGTTTCAAACAATATCAAATAGAAAAAAGTGCCTTACGTAATTTATAAAAGCAACAACAATCAATTGTTACAAAGAACAGCAGACGCATCTAGAATATTCTGCACTTTTCCGCTGCTTTCGCATCAGTAGCATTTATCTCCTCTACTAAGCCTTCCTAATGACTGTTTTGCCCATCTATCAAATATACTCCACATTTTTTATGAAAATTAGAAGTAAGCTTCTTTGTTTGTTAAATTTTTAGAATTTTAATTGTACTGTAAAAAATAGAATACATATATAAAAATTATATTTGGTTTGGAAGCTTAATCGTTTATCTACTATACTATACTTTAATACATTCAACGTCATGTTTTCTGAACTTGTATTAAACACTCAGTCTATTGATTATCCTATTTTTAGCAACTGAATATGTCTATTTACTTTATGAAGGTCCATTTAATATAAATACACAGTTTCTTAATAGACAGTAAGAACATTGATTAGAGAATTATTTAGATAAAATTACAAATTTACTTAAGCGGAAACATTCGGAGCTGCCATTTCTTAACCTTCCAGATTATTCGTATCACGGCTGTCTACATACGCCGCTAACTTTGAAATATCAACTTTCTTTAAACTCCCGAGATATAACGATGACTGTTTTTTTGCAAGATTTCTTATATATATATATATAATTTAAAATTACATAGCTTTCAAGTTTTTGCACGACCTATACATATTATGAGGCAATCTGGATTAGTGTTGAACACCATCTTTTCAATTTTAATCGTACTGAAGCTAAGCCACAAATAATGCTTAAATCAAACTCATATCCTTTGTTCCACATTTAATTCATTTTAAAATGCACGGAAAGTAATCGAAAATGTTGTGTAAACTGATGAACTTACGAGTGATCTTTCGAACTCTGCACAACAAAAGTAGATCGAATATGGCGTGGTCTCAATATGAGGACAATGTTTTCCCACACTTCCGGCCACATCCAAAAAGTTCTTTTTTAAACATTAATTTTTCAAGTAGACGTACTTTCACTTGTCTTTTAATTTGAGCAGAGTTGTAGCTTATTACAGTTCATACTGTCATTTTTTAGTAGGTCTTCTAGAACCCCTCATATTCTGCTCTAAAGTCTACTTGCGCTATACAAATTTTCACATATTGCTCTATTTTTATAATGGTTCCAAAAACTTGACAACTGCTTGGAGTATTTTCTGTTTATCGTCCTCTACATCAATCAGTCTTTTAGTCTCAAATCAATGCAATGACTTGCGCTCTGCAAATTACTACTATATTTTAACAGAAATTGAATCCTTTTGGTGTTTCAAATCGAGACTTACATGTATTTAATTATTTAATAAGTTATTTTTATATCTATTGATCTTAATTTTTGTTAGTAATTGATTTATACTTGAACCACTGTTAGAAAAGAGGTCATTCGTAAGTTTGGAAATGTATACTCACTGTTTTAGATGGGTCGACACGAGAGCAGCAGTAGCGATGCAGCTCAGAAAGTAAGTTTCGCTTGTTTCTACTTATTTTAGTTTCTATTAAGCATTAAATGTTTACTTAATAGTTAAGCATCATATACTATTGACCAAATTTGCTCCAGATGTATATTGGAATAGTAAAAAAAATGTGCAATTATGGCAATGCTTTGTTTTGGTGATGGAGTCTCAGATACATTTTGTTGCAAAAATACACGTTCCTGTGTCCTTAGTAACCAGTGAAACATTGCTACGTTATCTGCATTTTTAGGAAGTATTACCCTACTTCAGTGATCGCAAATTATTGATGGATCAAAGTCGACTACTAGTTCTGTAGATAATTTCTTAATTGAACTTTTGGAAGAGTTCTCACTGAGTTTTGCTGATAGAGTAGTCATAAAGTATAAGTAATCAATGTAGCAAATAACAACTCAACTAATTATGTATAATTTTTAATACGGATTTCGGGAAGAAACACGATCTGCAATTACCCATGAAGACTATTCTACTCAGAATATAGTTATCTTCGTATGTTCGTATATTAGGACTACTAGAATCTGTGAACTGTCGTACATGTGGACGGCTTGAAAACTGCAAGTAAGAGCATTGCTCTTGCTTTCTAGTCCCATTGATTCGCTAGATGTTACATATTTATCAGTATAAACTAGTGATCTAATCACTTTTTATTTTAATAGATCGGAATAAAAATGATGTATGTGGGAACTGAACTAATCTTTGCTCGGATCAGCCAGAACAGTAAGTGATTGGTGCGATGGTAAACATAAGTGACGAGTAGAATACTTTCAATCTCAGAACAAATATGTCTGGTCTTCAGTATAAATGGTAGTTCTCCAGCAGAGTTCATTATATTCTCCGTTGTCACGTTTCCTAATTTTTTGCTGTGGGGAGCAGAGGGCTTATCTTTTATTGTGCAATATGACATATATTCTTGGTGGTTTTTCCTTCTAATTTTTGGTGTAAATACTGGCAGCTAATTTGAAATAATAGCTTTAAAAAATTAGCAGCAGCCATTAGGGTATTGGACGTTCACAGGTGGATTAGTTCCGCACATACTACGAATTGTTCTTATCGAGTGCAATTTTCCGTCACGCAGCGTGAACTGTTTTTATCGGATGGATGTAGTTTGTGGTAATTGTAGTTATCACATAGGCGGTTAATAAAAGCTGATTCGTGTTCAGTTGCTATTAATGTGTTTTGCGACATTTATCAGCTCCGACATGGTACTTCCTTTATATTGCAGTTCTCTGCTATCCTCGTAGTCCTCTCCAACTTCTAGTTCAGTGGCCTCTATTTAACTAAACAGAGAATGATACTAAAGAAAAGACTGTGTATAATGCCCATAGCTTTAAATAGGCGAACATAGTACATGGCCAAATGCGTTGTTTACTAACCGCTGTCATATGGATGCCCCCCAGTCAAACAGTGTTGCTCCAATGTCACTGCCACCCAACTATTTCGGGCTAGCGACGATATACCAACGCTGAGAATACGACTGCTGATGCACATCGCAGTTGAACTAGTTGTATCTAGTCCTATATTTTTATCTAATTCATCTTCGATTGCTTTAAGTTGTTATCATAGTTTGCAGATACCTCTGTATATTATCAATAGCTAAATAACAGTGAAACGTTCAGTAACATTATGCAGTACATAGTTCCATTTGTCATTGATATTATTTTACATAACTGTCACTAGCGCATCACTAACAGAGCGGATTTCCTGTCTAAGGTGTAAATATGTGAGAAACTGTTATCTGAGAAATTAAGTGAAAGTTAGATGTTGCGGTTGCAAATGGTCTCGTGAACGTTGTCTGTTTCGCACTTCATGCTCTCGTTATTTTCGGCTATTTTGGTGCACCGTAACTAGTCTGATCTATCAAAATACGCGAAGCGATAGTCTACTAGTTTCCTGACTGAATAGGCGGCTCTTAAGCCATGACAAAGTGAGATCGTTCTCTCTTATTTCCATAATTTGTCTGTAAATCTTGTGGTATTAATGGCCAACTATTTATGCATAGAACTTTCATACTTACAGTTTCCAAGGCTTAGCCTATAAATATAAGTGTTTGCAACGATATAGGAATGAAATCTCGATTAGAAACGTGATTCACGTAATAACAAGGCTTCTCGCATTCTATTTTATTTGTTGATTTAACGCGGTTGTTGTGCTGAAATGTTTCTGATCGATACTTTCGATTTTTAACAATTTAGTTAGAGCTGATGTAGTTGAGCAACTAATTTGAATGTCCACTTATCTTTATGAAGCATAAAACGTCTTTAATCTTCAGAGTAAACATAGCGCTAAATAATATAGTTTATATTAAGATCTGGCCATCTCATGCTTTCCATATTAGGAGCAATAAGCTTCTAGTAGGAAACTATTTTTGTATTGTGTGGACAAACAGATATTATATATAATTAAACTCAGGACTAGTTGTTTTATGAAATGTCTCGATCATAGATTTCCAGCTAGTTCTGTAATACGGAAAGCTTTTTGTTCCGAGAATACCAAGCATAAGTCTGAATATCCAGTTTTTTCTGGGATTAGGATATGTAGTTTCAAGATTGGTGGCAATAGGCTTTCTGTAGCATTGCATTACTAGCTTTTTGATTTCAATGACTTCAGCTTTTAGCAAAAATCGGTTGATTAACTACATTGTGGGTTACTCATAATTATTTATTGCTATTAAACGGTCATCGTTTTGCGTGTTGTCTTGAGTGGAAAACTTGAATTATATTACACCACCCCATTTACAGTGCTTGATAAAGGTTCGTAGTTTAGGTGCTATTTCATGTCCTTTCATTCTAGAACTAGCAAGTTATATTAAATCATGCAACAAAATACTTCAGCTTTTCTCACTTTTTTTACGATTCTATGTTCTTAATAGTGATTGTAGTAGGTAAATATATATTCCTAGATTTAAAATATGGTGCCTCATCCCCTAGCTAGGCTGTTGTCTGCTGAGCATGGGAAAGATACGAAGGTGAGACTGCGTTTTGGGTAGATCTTGGTATGGGATAGCCATTATCAATTCACATCCTGTTCTGATAGTATGATAAGAGCTTAGCGCTATTATTGTTTTGGCATTGGCTTTATCTCTTTCACAAGCGATAGGCGATAACAGGTATATAGAAATAATGGTGCTTCCTTTCAAGAGCAGTTCGAACAAAGTAGTTATTAAGAGACTTTACTTTTGCATTGTTCAGAGTTCGGAAGAATGGAAGTCGTCTACTAAATTGGAAACATTGGGAAGTTTGCAGCATGAGTTGGATAACCTACTCAGCACTTCAGATCCTGAAAAATTGGAGGTGAGAACTTACTACGATAAATTGCTTTGAATAGTATGCTAAGTGTTTAATATTTATATTCTTAATTGAAAGTCCCAGATATTCGTTTTAGACATTGTGCTTAGGCTTATATTTTTTGATTTTTTAGTATCATCGAAAGGAGCTGGATGGATTTAAAAATCTATTTTCACGATTTCTTCGCGTTAAACCACATGTCGATTGGCAAAAAATTGAGCCTTTGCCTGAAGGAGCTATTCGTGCCTACAAGCATGTAAGCCTACTTCTCCGTTGCATTCTGTATTGAATATTTCCCTCTGATCTGTTTTGCTAATTGTGTTCACACCTACTCATTTCCAGTTAGCTTCTCCACCTGACGCTAGCATTGCTGACATGCTTAATAAACTGGTGGTAGTGAAGTTGAATGGAGGTCTCGGCACATCGATGGGTTGTAAAGGTCCAAAATCTGTAATTCCAGTAAGGAATGACCTCACATTCCTCGATCTTACAATGCAGCAGATTCAGGTCAGTGCTATTTTATAAAGAAAACACCGCTTGATTACATTTCTTTAGAACTGACGTATACTGTTTTGACAAGCCATGCACTAATGACATTCTATTGTTGATTTGTGCGGAAAATAGTAATAACGACTGTGGGTTGCATATTTTTGCGAGTGATGGCAATTGTTGTTATTGGATTTATAAGACAACAAACAATAAACTTCATGTTCAGACACTGAATACGATGTATAAAGTTGATGTGCCGTTAGTCCTTATGAATTCCTTCAATACTGATGATGATACACAGAAAGTCTTGAAAAAATACGCAAATGTTAAGGTCAGTGCTACCGTTCTTATTTTTCCAATTTCCAATTTATTGATACAATTATACGAGATTTCTTCCGCAGGTATCTGTGCATACCTTCTCTCAGTCTCAGTATCCAAGAATTAACAGAGAGACTCTAATGCCTGTGGCTAAGGGACTAGATAACAGTGATCTAGATTGGTATGGCATCTCTAATGGAAGAATTTAGGCATCATTATTTTTGTCTTCTATTTTATACTTTAAATCTAGCTGGTATCCTCCTGGCCACGGAAACTTCTATGAAGCTTTTTATAACTCTGGACTTTTGGATGAATTTATCACTAAGGGAAAAGAGGTATGCTTTAAATGTTGTGTATTTACAGCGAGGTACCATTTAAATTAATATTTTTGTCAATATTATTTTCAGTACTGCTTCCTCTCTAATATAGACAACATGGGAGCAACTGTCGATTTACCCATTTTGAGTTTCCTGCTAAACCCTCCAGCTGGTCAGGAACATCCTGAATTCCTCATGGAGGTGATACAATAAAACTGGTGATTGCTCTGAGTTCATATAACAAAGGAATTATTTTAGGTTACTAATAAGACACGTGCTGATGTTAAGGGAGGAACTTTAATCCAGTATGAGAATAGACTAATGCTTCTTGAGATAGCTCAGGTTCCCAAGGACTATGTTGATGAATTCAAATCAGTCAGCAAGTTCCGGTACGGTTGCCTTCATACTCTGTTTTATTGTTCTAATTTAACAAATAAGTATCCTGCATTATTCCAGTATCTTTAATACGAACAACCTCTGGGTCAAACTATCAGCAATGAAACGAGTAGTGGAGAATGACGAGTTGAAGATGGAGGTTAATACTAGTTTTATTCCTCCTTGTTCTTTTGTTAGAATAGTTTGTTGCAATATACAATTAGAACGATAGTCTTTTATTTTAAATAAACAGTTGAACTACATTTTAAGATCTGAAAAGGGTAATTGTATTCGACTTTTGTGTTTTTTATAGGTGATAGTTAATCCTAAACATCTTGATCGTGGGCTAGATGTAATTCAACTAGAGACTGCTGCTGGTGCAGCTATCAAGAGCTTCAAAGGAGCTTGTGGTTAGTTTCGCATTTATTTATGTATAAAGAATATTCTATAAGCCATACACTTTACATATATGAGTGATTAATGTCATTTAAATCCAGGCATCAACGTTCCACGATCACGATTCTTACCAGTAAAGAAGAGTTCAGATCTACTGCTATTAATGTCAAATCTATATGATATAGATAAAGGAAGCCTGACCCTTTCTGAGCAGAGATCCTTCCCCACAACACCACTGGTCAAACTTGGATCTAGCTTTGATAAGGTATTTTTTAGCACTAATTTGGAACTCAATCTGTTATTAAACTATTTTAATATCATCTTCAGTGTCTAATTAGCGAAATCGCATTTATATTCGCGAAGCTTAACATTTCATTTCAAGAGATTAGTTAAAATATGTACACACAAAAAGTGCTGACAACAAGATTAATTACAATGCTTGTATCTGAAATAACGAGCATTGACATTCTTTTTGTGAAAATGCAATGCCATCGAACAAAGAACCTGTTGGAGTGAATCATCTCACCACGTGACTTTACAGCAAAATCGTATAGTTTTAGGTAAAAGACTTTTTAACTCGATTCCAAGGAATTCCTGACCTTCTAGAACTGGACCATTTAACCGTCAGCGGTGATGTCTGGTTCGGAAAAGATGTTTCGCTCAAAGTAAGTCTCAAATCTTATCTATTCATCAGTAGTTATAACCATCAAGATCTATATTTTTTAAATATTTAATATCATATTATATTTCTCATAAAATTATCGCTCTTTTAGGGTACTGTGATTATCATTGCAAATCACGGCGATCGTATCGATATTCCTCCGGGATCCGTTTTAGAAAATAAGATAGTTTCCGGGAATCTTCGCATTTTGGAACACTAATTTAATATACTTTACTTCCTTATGTAAGTTATAAAATTAGCTGAATAGGCTTGTGTCCCATACTTACTTTTTTTCTCACTTTATATATCTGTGACATAGTTCGTTATGAATATATCACTGATATTCTTTTGATAACAGCTAATGGTGATTCGTTGATATTGAAGTACCAAATTTTTACACGGTTAATATTTGTATACTGCTGTATTCTCTATGCCTTCATATATATATATATATATTCTTAGTATTAAGAGTTTTATTATTCTTTTAATTTTAAAAGGTCGTTTGAATGTTTTATTGTTGTAGATTTGTATAAATAAATACATTGAGCAATATTGCACCAGTTGGCGATTGGTTAAAACCTAGATACTACTTCATCCTCGTCTGAATGAGGCTCGGATGCCTTTTCCTGGAAGTGGTTCCGACTTGCCGTACTTTGTCCAGTAAGGATAGTTCTAGTAACTATTATTACCATAACTAACATTCATACTCTCCACGTCCTCTCGATCAGACATTGTGCAGCTCGCCTCACTTACTACTCTTAACTGATTGCAGTCGTTGGTTAATTTTCCCAGCTATAATTGGTAATTACTTCATTATGTGATACTTTGACAATTGGCATTTCGTTTTAATTGTATAGAAAGAATCTCCGTTAACTTGCGAAAGAACAGCCAAACTACCCAATTCTCTTATTAAATCCTATGCTCATAATTAACTATGTTATATTATCTAAATATCTATCTATTTTAATATCGTAAATTATGCACTTTAATGGCGAGAATTGCTTCTATAGGTAAAATGTATTTTGACAAGTCATCAATATTTAGGTTAAGAGACAGCCTCACCATGTTCTTATCCATTACTATAACGGGAGTACCAGTGCAAATAATCTCGTTTCTCCTTATTTCAACTTGAGGTATCTAAAAATAAGGATAAGTCTGAAGTACACTTTAAATACTTTGTTACTACTTACCCCATTTACTTACGTTAACATAATACAATGGCGATGTTCACAACGATTAAAATCAACTTACATTTTTTTTGGTTCTTGGTTTCGGTATGGGTGGCCGATCCTGATCATGCTCCACTATTGGTTCTACGATATCCTTTAAAAACAATTCCTTCTATTTTTAAACTACCTAGTAATCTTCAAAGTAGCTAAATTTAAATACTTTGTTTAATATTTCTAGTAGAAATTCAAGTGATGTGGCATACCTTCGAGAATGTTTTCTTATCAACATTAGACGTTTTGGTCTCTCCCATATTTTTCATCTCAGTTGCTTCGCCATATTTATCAAATAATTCTCCTACATGATCAGATTCAGCTGAAGAATCATAATTAGGAGAAAATGGGAGGCAAGAATTATGAACTGTCTCAAATTCATGACTTTTCTCACATTCTATTCTTTCTTCTTCCTTTTCTAGATCCATATACAGGCCATTTATCGTCTCTGCAGCATTACTCTGATCCGATTTGAGTTTATTTTCATTGGGTTTCTTGGTTAGATTACATTTTGATTCTGATAACATAAGCGGTTTTCGTGCTGGAGCAGGTGGACGTGGAGGAGCTTGTTTTTGCTTATTTGATATCTCTTTGATATTGCTTCCAATTTCAGTGGTCGATTGCTCTGGGTAGTTACTTTGGTTGAAATTATTAAACAAAACGACTTCAGGCTCTGATTTTGGTGGTACTGTTAATATATTATAAGTACTATATTTGGAGGAGAGTTCCTCTTGCAAAGGTATAGGATCATCAAGGCCTACTTTCATCTCCCCAAGAAGCGTCGGTCTCTCCAAAATCTGCAAAATTCATTAGAGTTCCATATTAGCCCTATATCTCTGTTTTTCATAGTATATAAGAACAGTATCAAGAAATTCAGCAAACATAAATATTTCTTTCTTTACAAGAGTCTTGCCTGTCGTAAATTATTTTTACATTATCTCTGGTTCGCACAAATCACTATATTTTTTACCAAGAGTAAGTAAAATAGGCATTGTAGAGCAAATTAGATCGAAATGTGTACACCTTATTTTTCAGTGTATTTTTTCATAATTTTTTGGTACCTCACCAAAGATCCGACGTTCGGTTGTTCTATCCTCTCAGGTGTGTTTATGGTCACGGAGACGGGGTCTCCAGATATTTGCGCTAACATGGGTAAATTCCTGAATAAGTATGTATTGAATTTAAAACTGCATATATGCTTCAGTTAGTATCTGGATAACTAATTGTGAAAATCATTATATCACTTATGTAGATCATTATTTAATAACTATGAAAAAATAGGTTAAGTATTAACCTAAATATAATATTATCTTCAGAGTTAGCTTGAGATCCAAGTTCTTCTTCTGATTTTAATCTAGGTTTCGTTTTGGATGGTGGAGGAGGTGGTGGGTTTTTCTTTTTGCTAAGTTGTACTTCACTGGAGAAATTCAGTAATAGATAACTCCGATAGTTAACGTTTGTTTGAGAATAGATTAAAACACTAACTTTCCTCTCTCATTTCTAGCAGTATTCAAGTACAGGTGTTTTGTTGGCACATTTTCGTAGTTAATGACAGAAGCGTTATTCTTGTGCCATCCGACGTTTACCTGAAGGCAACATATAGGGCTAACATGCGAATAATAATATAGTTACAAAAACAAATATATATTGGTGTGTCTATAACCGTATATTTTCATCTTCGTTGAGATTTATTAGATCAAATAACTATCATTCTTAACCAAACGTAGTTTTTGCTTTGCGCCAACTTTTATGCTTAGGGTATAAAAAAATAAAAATCTAGAAAATAACCAGGAGTTTACACAGGATTTATTGTTCACCTTAAGAACACTAGTTTCTGAATCATTAAACTGCCTATTTTCACTATCAGAAGGAAGTAATGAAGGGTAGACTCCGCTCTGTAAAACGTTTCACAATTATAAGAAACTATCTTAGAAATCCATGGTGAAAGAGTAATGGAAACAAATTAAATAATAGAATATAGATCAATAAACGGAAAAAGCTGGTCACAACTGTGTGACTTCAAGGAACAAGATAAACAGTGAGAATTGTGGATGACAAGGAAGTGAGAAGAGTGGAAAGTGTGAGTGAGAGAACACAGCTTTGCTCACCGTCCTTATATTCGGCGGTGTTCGTTTTCCGAGTATCGGGGTTTCCTCTGTAGGGTGCTGCCTTACTTTCTCATAAGTGGGTGCCTTTCATAGTATCAAATTAAGCGTTATAAAACTACTAGAAATGTGATAGAGTATAAAGTATTTGCATAAAATAAATAGGTACTACTAATAAATAAACACTTTTGTGACGGAGAAACCTTAAATGATTAAAGTGAAAGTCAAATGCTACTCGACAAAGTGGAGATGTTGTTCTGAATTATTTTAAGTATATATATATATATATATATATATATATATGGAATGATAAGTAAGAAAGCTAAAGCAACCATCATGACGGAGTGGCGTAGTGGTTAGATTTTTTCGAATCTGTTATTCCTTTCTCTTCTTGTTGATGAATATTTCTCCAACTTCGTACTATCCCACGTAATGTGTGTCACAACGAATGGGTTAGATACTAGTGATACGTTTCGTCCTTTATTCTTTAATAATTGACCTTCATAACTCCAAATTGATTTTGGTACCGATCTTTCTCGTCATTTCTGATTTAAATTTATTTTAGAGGAGGATTGGTACGTTGTTGTAAATCCTAGATATGGAGAACTTCCTCTGTGGTTTGTACACAAATACATTATGTTCTCCGGATTTTTCTGTAATATATGAATATGGATAATTTCTGTCATACTGAAGACTAAGAAAAATAGTAATGATCGTCATCAAGAAAACTAGGGCGGACATTTTAAGAAGCTCTCCAAGTCATATATGGGAACTCTTGGAACGTTGAAATTTACCCATGTAAATGCAAAGTTGGAAGCATTAAAGTGTATACCAAAGATGGTACTGCAATAACCCGGCTGCTGCATTTCTTGAAGTTTAATGTTATTTGACCTACCATGTGGCTTAACCTTGTTCCGCCATGATTGATAGATGTTAGTATCAATGTTCTGCTGTAGATTACATGATATCCAAACCGGATTCCTTGATATCAAATAATCGTATAGTTTGATTTTCGCACAGAGGAAACAGGTTAGTGGAATGAAGCTTTGCTTATTATTTCACATTAATATACGGATTTAGTCCTTTCTCTATTGGCTTAGCTAATATGTTGATGATTTACATAATTCCAAACACTGTATTCATTGTTTTTTGCGGATTCTACTAAAAATATCTGTAGCGGTTTGTCCTATTCTTTTCTGGGAAAATTCCTGCGTCACAATTTCAAATGAGCAAAATACACTATAGGACCTTAAAATACAAATTTATTAGGCTTACAATTTATGAGTCGGCAAATCTACAAATACTTAATTTAATCAAAAACCATAATACATAAATATTTGTTTAGGAACATTTTATATAGAAAAACGAATGAAAAGAGTAAAAGAAAGATTGAAAAAAACGTACTTGGGGTAAATTGTCTGTGTCTTGAATTTGGTAGCTCGATATTATGACTTTTTTTCTAGTCTTGGAATCTATGTGGCTGATATGCCTAAATCTTACTCAGTTGTGTTTCAACCCCACAAAAATTCTAAAATCTCACAATCATAAGATGGAGATGCCATAAAGATCTGGAAATTACGAAGTTTCGCAATTAATTCACCTATGATAACGGCTAAGATGTGATCGAATATTTATGCTTTATATATGCTTTTACTATTTGTTTGTCGTCCGTATAAAATAAAGCATTGTATGTAAACATGATTTATTTAGGAATTCTATGAACACAAGTTGTCATGTTTTTACTAAATTAAAATATCAAATATACGAAACGCTGAATTTTAAAATGTTTTGGGTAATTATTAACTAAGTACATTTAAATGTAGTGGAAAGTAGGAATATTATTGTTACCTAAATCCATAAGGTGCTGAGATAGATAATTTTTGTCTTTCTTTGATGTTCTCCCGCTTAGTTGGAGTAGGCAGTGGAGGCCTCTCATTTGCTTCGTCCATATGTAGGAGTATGGCTAATATATATTTATTTAAAATAAAACTGCAGGTATAACAAGCATTCAATCACAGGCTATTTCACATAAGTCATGAGTTTCGAGAAATGCCAATGTAATTTTAGTTAAAGGACATCGAATATTTAATATTGTTTAAATCACTCTTATTAGAAGGTAAGAGTTGGAGTATGAAAATTATTTAAAACCAGGTTCAAAATTGTGATATTAATAAACTTATATATATATATATATTGAAAGTATGACACTAAGAAAATACAGAAAGAATAAAATTGGCTATAGTTACTATGAATCAACTTGGAAGGCATCCTGTGCCAGCAAGTGAATGCCCAAACGGGCGATGTGAATGCATCGATCAATAACTAATCTGGTCTGTTATCACAAGTAGAAACTCTAGAAAACTATATAAATAGAAATAAAGAAAAAATCTCAAAGAAATTATTAGCAAACAAATCACTTATATTGTTAAATATGTAAGCTTAAGCACCAAAATTTTTCTTTGTTTGTATACATATTTACTATAGTCAAAGATATAAGTGCATAAAATATTCAAATCTGAGATTTTTTTCAAGTACGCCCAAATTATTTAAAAGTTACTTCATTTTGCTTTTGTATTTAATCAACTACTGCTTTTCTTCGTCATCTTCGGCAAGCAAACATTTAAGAAACGTATTACAAAGAAGTTGGGAAAAAGAGTCAATTATATTTTACAAAATTGAATTAAGTTTAAAAGGTTAAGTAATTCACATAATATCTAAACGATTTGTGGGTGATTTACATGGAATAAAATCAGTTCTTGATAATGCTATATTCAATAAGCTGGATAAATGATATGTTCAAGGTATTTGGGTATACATATTGACTTTTTTTAACAACACTTTCCCTTAAATTGCGTGTCTTGTTTAGTGATTTTGAGTTTCGAATCAGTTATTCATGTTGATAAAGTGATGCTCAGAATCTCTGAGAACTTACGTTGTTATGATCAAGACAGTTTATCGTGCTTAGTTCTGTTGTAGTACGCCATATCTGTAATACTTGTAGAGTTATCTCTATAAATACCTTGAGAAAATATCTGAGTCCTTTCATATTTTCCTTTGCTTCACTCTCACGGTAGCCAATCTGAGTAAAATATCAAGTAAAGAGTATTATAACAAAAAATAGTCCTTACAAAAAGAGTTCACGAAAAACACATGATTAAGTCAATTATGCGAAATAATCCGAATTATTGCTTTTCTTGGTTTAACCTAGCAATACAAGTAGTCCAGAATGCTTTTAACCTATTAGTCCTTAGTGTTTTCCTCTTGTAGCCATTAAGAAGTCCAAAGAAAGGCACATACTATCACAATTCGATTACCGTGTTGTGGATAAATAATTTTATCCAGAAATACTTCAAATTTCAAAATATGCATCGTCACTTCAGTCGATTATCAGACGTCATCAAAGCCTCAGCTAATGCTAATAGAAGTGTCATATTTACATTCATTCAATCCTCTGAGTGGAAACTAAATTTCACTACACAACACATTTGAAAAATTCTTTTCTTCTCAGAACAAAGCCTTTTAAAATGCCCTACGTATCATACAATGTTTTAGATGAATATATTTTGCAAATTATTGGATTTTCTTCATTTTCTCAAATTAAAATATGAAAACCTTGGAATATTAATAAGCAGCTAATTAAAAACTAATATTACAGTGAAGGATCTATAATTTTAAAATTTCCTAATAAATAATCTGTTTTCAGTGCGAATATTATCTGTGAAATTTCTGCAAGGATATTTACTTATCAATATACGTCAAGGACGATTCTATCAGCAGAACACAAACTCACCGTTCTCATATATTCCTGCATAGAGAATTAATGGGAATATTATTCCGTGTCCAACCTTCACCTGCATCTGGGAATATTTACTCGTTCTTCTTCCAGTGGAACGAATCCAAATCGGTCAATTTCCAAGGTATTTTATGTGGCGGACGATATTATCTATACAAACGTGGATACGCCACACCCATAAGACCGGCTAGAAGCTATTTTCGTTCCGCTATTTTACTAATAAGGAATTTTCATTTCTACGAAAGATTTTTGAATTTTATTATACATGGATTCACGAGGCACCCAACTTTTTTTGGACTTCTGCCCATATATTTGCAGAACCTTATACTGGTAGCAAATTTTTAGATGAAAATAATGTATATTCACTCAATAAACCTTATGCATTTTATATCTACCTTAAAAAAACAAGTACTCTTTATTTAATAATAATGATTTATTGATCTTCATAATATACAACGGATAAATATAATATGAGTTAGATTTAAGACTAATATTAGACTAATTTAAAACTAATTTTAATAATTGGTAAAAACCAAGTAAACAGAACAGCAACAAGTACACAGTTGTCATTCTATATAAAAAGTTGATATTTTTCTTACATCACTGTAATTATTTTCTAGAAATGATTTACCAAATTTGGAGTAAGCCCGAGACTTGAACCTAATCTATCTATTTCCCAATTTTCCCTATTGTGCTAAAATTCCATAGATGTTTAGCATGATATACTTAATGTCATTTGTTCGATTTATTCAAATCGCTAAAATTGTGATTTTTAAAAGAATTGTTTATAGCAGTGACTAAGATAAAGTAATTTCATATATGGAAGTCCGTTTTAGGAAGGTGGACCTTGGATGGGCGCACGCGTGCGCGTTTTGCTAAGGCGCAGACCGCGTTTCTACGTTGCTGTTCTACTCACATTATCCTGCTTGCGACTGTGGTTCACTGTCCTTACCTTCTCTGGTACAACTCTGATGAGGTGAGTCGGCTGCGCTCTCCTTTTCGCATTCCTCTTTTCTTTCCCATTCCTTCTTTCTCTCACTTTATAAATATGAATTTAAAAACTTGCCTTTTAGCTAAATTATATGGCGCACAAATGGTTGCCTAGTTTTTCAGTATCATTTTTTTTGCTCCAGAGAATCTTCCCACCTCTCTGGTGAATCTGTTATTGCTTTGATCTCCTCTGAAGACCAACAAAGGGTGAATCAAGTGTATACTTTGCCTACGCATTGTTGATATTCATTTATAGTTTCTCAAACCTCTAATCAGGAGGATAACCTACCATAAAACTATAGGGGTCATGCATCTACTTAGTACTTTTATTTAGCCAGAATAAACAAGAAATTCTGTTAAGTGTATATGATAACCTGAGATTTAGAAGTATTAGTGTAATTATAGTAAATTGGATTCTTAAACTCGGGAAGATAGGTATGTAAGTTATTTTTAGCCTTTTGTGATCTGGTAAATTCCAGATAAAGAACTGTGAGAAAACATGGCTCCAACAAATTGGGAACTACTTCGTGTTCACGAAAAATCGAAACATCGAGGTGGCGAATGGGAATTCCGTGAGATTTAATTACATGGCAGGAACTGACTGGTTTATTTTAAGGTAGGTAATATTAATAACAGTAGTAATAATACATCGTCTTTTTAAAATACATATTATAGTATCGTCATGCAAATCCTTCTCAATAATCTTGCTATGACCACTAAATTTCAAATGATTGGGGAAAGAACTTAAAAGTAATTAATCTTATGCTTCATTCATAATCATCTTCATTATGAAATGATAACGAGTGGGAAACAATTCCCTATATATTAACCTGTAGCTAATCTTAGTTTTAGATCACAGTCGATCTATGCAGATCGCTACTTCTCCCATCATTTTTCCTGGTACTTCTTTGCACATGATGATACCTATGTATTGGTGGATGACTTAAAACAGGTTGATTTTTATTATCTAAATTGATATTAAAGTGACAAATTTTTTAAATTACTAATTTCCTGGAATATTTAAAATCCTTATAATTATATAATTATATATGTGTAAATAATATATTATGATTGTTTATTTCCAGGAACTATCAGCATTTGATGCTGATGAACCAAACTATTCGATTATTGGAACTTACAATTTCGACGAGGTTTGTTGATAAATAGAATGTGGTTAAAATCAGCAGAATTTCTCAAAAAGCACTTAATTTAACTAGCAAGAAAAGAAACATTCTAGCAATAGCAACCAAAAATTATAGCCGTTGAAAAAAACAAAGCATTACCTAACTGTGGCCTCAAGAGGGGCTATGAGAATTCTCTGGCAAAGAATATCTGAAGATCATCGTGGGTGTGATATGAAAGGTAATATCGATACCTGCCTTTCTGGAGTATCGAAACTCAGCCTAGAACAGGACACACATGAAAAATACAGGTAAATTAATCCGACTCATTGATTGTATGATACCAATAAAAAAGTACAAAAGACTAGGAAAAATATGCGTCCTTAATAAGATTGCTATTTAAATCATTCTTCTATAAATAGTAAAATAGATTTTATATTAATTCGAATATCACTAAATTTGTTTGCTTTCAGATACTTCATTGTTAACAGGCACTTCGGGAATTTTGAAATGTCACAGTATACCAAAGAACATGGAGCATACAATGATGGAGCTCAAGTAAATTATCTAGGTTTTTATCGGCTTATATAAATGCTATAAAACTTATAATTCTTCTGTAATTTTTTACCACTTGCAGGTGCTCTCCCGGCTAAGTGAATCTCTCATAAGCCTGCACAATTTGAATTCCGATGATATCGAAATCTTTGATATTTTATTAAACCGAGTACGAGTGTGGCCAAAGGCATAATATTATCTTTATATTTTGCATTTTTTGTATATATAGTGTTATTTCAATCTTCCTTTTTAAATATATTAGTGATTCCATTTTATATATATAATTGTTTTCCGTCTCTTATAATGACCGACTATTTCTCAAATTAAATTCTTGTACTCGAAACACCTTCATTGAATCCAAAATATAAAATATAGTGCGGGTTATTCATTAAAAGAACCTTAAAAAAATGAATCTAATTTACCTTCAATTTTTGCTTTGGTATGATAAAATGATTTTAACAGTCTATCTATCAATTACAATTTATTGCTCATGTTTTAAAACTACCATTTTTTAATCGATTCATATTTAAAAATATGAAAGTTATTTTATTTGCAAATAACATCCTTAATATAAAATACATATTTCTTCTCATGTTTAATGCATCTGTTTATTAAGAAAATATGACAAAACTGATTTGAAATAATATATTTCCAAGCATTAGTACGTCTAAGTCTGAACATTTAGTATTTCCGAAATCACAAAAGCCATAAATGATGCTGAGGCCTTCGATGGAGCTAACGATTACTAAAAGTCCTAAGAGAACTGCTGTGTTCTAACTAAAAGCAATTATTCGATCTGAAAATAACATGAGTATTTGAGATACTGAAACTACTAAATTAGCATGCAATTTATTTGATTTCGTTTCTATTTAAATTTGTAGCAACACAAAATGTAAAGTAGTATCGTAATTTTTACATTGGGCATCTATTATAAATTCAGCACCCATTATTCTTCCTGAGAATATTGTTGATGTATTTTTCTTTTATGGGTAGCATCATTCGTAAAGGACACCTACTGGAACTGGATGTGTCGCATATATAAACAAGTATCGTAAGACATCGATGGCATCATGTCCCGAGTCAGTTTCCTGCTTTCCTATGCTATAGCAGTTTTAACTATTACTTTGACTGCTACTGAAGGTAAGTATTATGAAGCTTCAACAGAAATTATTCTAGAACTTTTGATAGTAATTCGGAGACATAAAAATAATAAAGATCTACAGTAAACAAATACCATATAGTTAAACGCCTTGATTGTATGAAATATGCAACTACTTATTTATTGATCTATAAATGAATGTTTAATCTCATTATTTACATTAGTGCTGAATGTAAACATGCCTATATGATCGATAGCTTACCATATAATGTTACACTATTCAAAGCCTTCTCAGTGGCACTGTTCAACTACAAAGTTTAGATTAGACTTAATATTGAACCATACGTGGAACATGTTGAGCAGGTTTCTGGTTAATTTCACTGAGCATGAACTTTAAATTAGTTACTAAAACAATAAAGATCTACCTCATTTACAAATTCTACTTATTACTTCCAAGTTGTATCTCACAGCTTATTTTTTCTAAATGACAAAAAGGAACAACATACCATACGCTTATACATTAAAATAAATACTTGAAGGTAATAATGCAAAATTACTGACATTTGATGTATATTTAGATTGTGTTAATCATTTTTGTCCACCGGGAACATTTTGTGATGAAAGAATAGGACCATGTAAAAAGGATCCATGTAGACCTATTTTAGTTTGTCTACCGGACAAATTTAACGGTGAGTTAGAGGTGAACTGTGCTTACGGGAGTTTTTTCTTACATAACTCAAAGTCAAATTAAAATTAATTGTAGGTTGTAGTCGGCATTCATGTCCCTCTGGCGAGATCTGTGTAGAAAGAACCCGTCCCTGCATTAGCAGATCTTGTAAAAAGATTCCATCATGCACAAAACCAGGAAGTAAGATATTCCGGATCTAGATTATTTCCTCAACCAACCATTTAAAAAAAATTTTTGTAGCTTGCGATGCGTTGGTCTGTCCTCCTTCACAAAAATGCATACTTTCTCCTACTCCTACCTGTGTGAAACATATCCCAACAACTGGAAATATTATTGGAAAAGCAACTCTCGTTCGCGATGAATAAACATCTATGAGAATTTTATTTTGTTTTAATTTTCATACGAGTTTATCAACTTAATTTTTCTTTGTTCTAAATTGTAATAATTTTTAAGAACACTATTAGGAGCAGCATATACGTACAATGTGCAAACTTTAAAACAATTAATATTAAAATGTTATTTTATTATTTATCCTTCTGTTCAACCCTCTCCTTCATTAATTTAGCAAATTCCGGTTTTCCTTTGGCATAATCCATAAGAGCTTTTTTTGCGGATGGACCCACACCAACACGTATTGCAGTTCGTGATAATAAGTGAGCACTAGAAAAACAAAAAAAATGCTATTTCTGTGCTTAGACAAAAAACAAGCAACCTAGTAAAACAGTAGCTGAATAATGAAATAGAAACAGTAAAAACTATTGTACCTAGCAGTTACTTTGTCGCACATATTCTTGGCCTCTTTCATTTGCAATATGGTGAAGCCAACAAGGAGGAGGCTAACCATATTGAGTAAGACAGGAAAAGTGGTCGACAATGATAGCCATACTACCAAAGTGAGAAATGGCTGAGTAAATTAGTTTTAAGGTCGTGTCCTGTTTTTAACTACTTCACATCATGTTGATCAACCAAAGAAAAAACGGCCTACATTGAGGTCTTTTGAAGATTGTCGATCACTAGATCTATATTCCAGTGAAGGTGAACGTAAACTCTCCTAGGGAAAAGTTATAGTAATCATACAAATAGCATACAGAAATAAGTTATAATGACAATTACTAGTTATCTATAAAGGATTTATCTAACCGAGAGCACCGACTGTTCTGATAAAGATCCTTTGCAATTTAGAAATAATAATAGAAGGAGAAAAAGACTAGGCCAGAATCTATCCATAGACAGGTAGAAATGAAAATTTTAACAGCACGCTTTATCTTTATTGATATGGTAACACTCACTGAAACCATATGAAATTTTTCGAAAATACAAATATAAAATAATGATAGTTGACTAAATATTGTGGATTAACAAGAAATATATATAAATATTCGTCACAAAATAATACTCAAAAAGAAATATTTTGAAAGAAAAAGTGCTACCAATAATCTCAAGATAGCACATTAATAGCTCAATAAATGAACCACTGCTTCATTTTGTTGATTTTTACTTACACTTAGTTTTTACAATCTCTTGAAAATAAATGAAAGGATTATATAAAAATCCTACAGAATTGATTATTTCCTTTTATTTTGTTCGACAAATAAATGTTAACGTCAAAGGAACTTCTTTTTTATCATTAAAATGCCTACTTGAAATTTATCTATTAATATAAACCACCAATCTCCTCTGATGTCAATTCGGTATACATTAAGGCCAGTATATTTCAATTAAGAACATCTTGTAAAAAATGTATATTGTTCACCAAAAACTAATAAAACAACCTATCAAAACCAACGCGTCGAACAATCATCGACTGTCGCAGTAAGTGGTGTATTTTTCCGTAGTCTTAAATTCGTAACTTTGTGTGGTTAATCTATGATCCATTGTGATTTATTAGACTACCCACTAGTTCTGTTTTTTGTTGTTTAAATTGGGGTGAAGGCCTTTTAAAAATATATTGCTTGATTAGTAGAAAATTCGAATACAACTTGACCTTTTTATAGATTTGTTGTTTTATACGATATTATTTGCATAATGGATTTTTAGAACTGTAACAGAAATGAGTGTACCACTAAACAAGTACCTCTTATTTAGCCGTCATATATTCTGAAATCGAAATCTATATTTATTTAGGCTTATAATAGTCTTAATTTTATCTAAATTATTTATTTATTTAGGATAAATGGCTGAAAGTTCCGGGCAGCATTCTCATATACCTGGTGGCATGTTGAATTCAGCCACCAATTCTGGCCAATCTCACCTCATCGCTGCACTCAGCACACCTGCTGTAAGCTTACAACTTGGTTTTTTTTAGTCTCGTGCATGCTGTAGCACTTATATTTTTCTGCAAGATTTTTGCATGCGATTTGGAAGGTTGCGTCATGGTTAATTTGTTTAGTTTATTATCCACCACGTTTATTTATACTTTAGCTTTATATGACATTAATTTACTGCTTTAAGTATTTCAAATATGACTATTGAAATTTTCTTGTGCTATTCGGCAGTTTTCACCGCACTTCTTTTAAGTTGGTTTTTTCCTATGCGCTGGGTATCCTTTTTATTACTATTTCTTTATGTGAAATATTTTAATGCTTCAGCACATAAGTACATTTTTATAATATTGTGTATAGTTCACTTGCTATATATTTGTGTGTTTTTTATTTTATATCTCGAATTACCTTATTATATAATTCCGTAAGTCTTGGTACTTTTTTTTAGTGTATGGTATTTTAGGAATTTCTGTAGAATAGAATTAAATAGCATTTCAATAGTAATTTAGCTCCTAAATCACGACAAACAATTACAATAATGTCTTCATATCCTGTTTCTTTTTAAATGTATAACATTTTTTATTGCATATTCATAACTAAGCTCTGAATTTTTATTTGTGTGATCGTTTAATTTCCCAATCATTGTTCTGTACGTTTGCTTGCTTGTCCATGCACCTAACCCGTTTGTCTGTTCATTCAGTGTACGGAGTTCGAACAATCAGTGTCTACAGTTCGAGGCATGTCTAACTACGGTGGCGGTGGTCCGCTTCCGCCTCATCATCTGAATTCCAGTTCTCGATCCCACTCGCAGCATGGACACGGAACGTCTGGATGGTTCCCTAATGTAATGTTTATGTCCCATCTGGTCTGGTTTCGAATATGATTGAGTAATTTATCCTCTTCTTCAATGGATATTATTTTTGTCGTCGTTCTCGTCTTTAACAGGATTGTACCATGTTTGCTTGAATTATGGCATACTAAACTATGTATGTATGGTGGCGGTTTTTACTTACACAACGCACGTTAACCAAGATGAGGCGAATTATGAGGTATTTGAGTGACGCTGTATACTAGGTTTTTTTGAGACAAATAGGTGTGCTGTGTAAATTACTAGCCTCCATTGTGCACAGTAATTTTCACAAAATTTCATTGTTGTTTGTTCGCTAATTGTCGATTGATTGTATTTTATTTAGATATCTGAGCTTGTGTATGAAATTGATTATCCGGTTTGTTCTCACCTTTAATAATGTTTACAAGTAATTACCACCATCAGACATGCATTAGTTCGGAAGGTAGATATAGTATTTTCCATAATTCTTCAAACTCAAATAATATTTATATATAACCTAAGTGGATATATGTTATGTGCTGAGTGATATATTGAATGTATTTTCAGCAGACAATGCAACATACTGCATCATCAGAAAGTTTCCAGAATCAGATGCCACCACCTGGAGCAGGTGGACCTATAAGGGTACATTTACAACAACCAGGTATGGTTATACAATGTGTTCTTGTTAACTTCTATTTGATATTCCTGAAGGCTTAGCTTGTAGTAACTCATATATTCGTATTTTTATATAATACAGTAATTCATTGTTTAAATTTTTCTTTGTTTATTTAACTCACAATTCTTACTTATTTTTAAAGTAATTTACAGGTCGCGCTCCACTTGCTCCGTATCCCCAAAGTGGTCCTGCTCCACAAATGCGGCAGGTATCAGTATCTGGTGGTCCACCACAACAAAATCAACAAGTGTTTCACCAACAACAAACATTTTCAAATGGATCATCGCAATCTGGGCAAGGACAAGTTAGTTTACAAGAATATTTTTAGGATATTTTTAAATATTACATGAAGATTTAACATTTAAGCTCCTATATATTGTAGGTTGTTCAACAACTTCAACAACGGCCTATGCACATATCTTCTCAACCACCTCTAGGTGTACCACCAGGTCATGGTGGACAACAATCTCATATGGGTACGCCGCCAATGATGCAGCAACAAATTCATGGGGTAAATGAATTTGATATGGCCCTCTTATAGTTTTTACGCACATAATTTAGCATTTAAATTTTGTAGATATATTCATAAGTTAATTCGATTCTATAGATCCAACAACAAGGAGGTCAACCATCTCAGCACCCTCCTTTACAGCACCCTCCTGGCACTGTTGTTCAGCAATTTCCAATGACTGGTGGATCACTTATGGATAAAATGAGTAGATTTTCTAAGAAAATAATTATTCCAACTCTATTAAATTGTTTTGAATTGTGTTTTGTTTTTAGGCTCGACTAGATGACCTTGTTAAACAGATTGACGCTAATACAGTTTTAGAAGACAATGTTAAAGAAGCTCTTATGGAATATGCTGATGAATTTGTTGATGAGGTTAACTACTAAGTCTATATCTGATTTTTGAGATTCAAATATATATATATACGTAATACTGTTAGTAGTATAAATAAGGCTATCCTGATTTCAGATTATTGACCGGGTTTGTCGGCTTGTACAACATCGCGGTAACCACAGGCTGGAAGCTCGTGATGTCGAACTGGTTTTAGACATGGTGTATCGTATGCCTTCGGTAATAATTATAATTGTTTAATATGTAACATCATTAGATTTTTAAAAATACAATATATGACCATAATTTGTTTATTTAAACTAAGAATTGGTCAGTGGTTTCCATGTATGCTTTATTTATGTATTTTAACAAACAAAATTGGTTACAACTCCACGGTATCTATTTAAAACATTTAAAATACTAGTTACTACAGTTTTTTTAAGAATATAATTAGCATTTAATCGTGTTTTCCTTCATTAGGTTCCGCGTGCTGCCGTACACGTTTTTGGGCAGCCTCCTACAGTTCAGCCTAAAATTGATGGACAAGCACCAACAGAGGCTCATAAGCAAAGAATGATGATGATCAAAAAACAGCTTAAGAAACCATGATTAGCTTTGTAGTTTGTAAATTTATGGATTTTATCGTATATCACTGAAAATCAGTGAAAATTTACAGAATGCTTTAATTTTTGATAAGTTATAATTTTAATTAATGTTTAAATACATGTATCTAATTTATTCTTTTATTTTTTTTTAATTTTTGTTTACTAATTGTTTAGGATACAATGATTTTTTTATTCATACATTTGTTTTTATTTGTTTTAGTTATCCTAGAGTTTCAGCGGGTATATAGTGAATGAAAAATACATACATAATTGTCATTATTTTGTATATGGTTAAATACCAGTACTATTTATTATTATATTAATATAGGAATGGTCTAGTAAATGTGAATGTTGGATCGAGCACTAATTGGTTTACATGGTAAATGCTTAAATGTATAATCGATGTTTAGAGGATTTTATAGGTGCTTTGCTAGTAGCGAAATGAGGATAAGATAAGGCGTGTGTTTGAACCGGGTCGATGCTGTTCACAACAGCTCTAAGCTGTTTTCTAATTTCCTGGAGCTCTGTATTTCTCCTGGACTACGTCCTTAGGCTGAAAAACTTCGCATCTTATGTCAATTTCGCGAATCGATATGGCCTTGAAGTAGCACCATTTCAGGTCTTTTGACAACAAATTATTGTCCATATATTAATAATATTTAAGTTTTGAATTCTAGGGCCGTTTTTTGTTCTAGCTCCGCCTCTATACAACCCGTTTCCATGAATCTCCGGGCCTACCCTCTCCTAAATCAAGCCCTACACTCCGACGAACAATTGCTTCTCTATGGTTCTCTTTGGGTGCGATTATATCACTAATATGTCTGATTGGTATCACAATATACCTGTCACAATTATTATATAAAGGTAATACTACTATCCTTTTGTTTTTACTTAAGTATATTCCAGAATATAAAATAGACTGCCACTTGCGCATTTCATCAAATTCTAAATTATACTAATAAATCATTCCAATTTATGTTGTTTTGTAGTTCCAATTATTTTTAGACTATATACAATGGTTTTTCCCATTTTTAGATGCTGTTTACTTGATGTCTCTTCGACCAAAAGTAGTACCGTATCGGTCAATTCCTGATACAAATGCACCAAATCCTGTAGCTGTACCACCCATCGATGATTTACCTCCGCCTCCACAAGAAGAGTATGATATATTAGATGGTGGACAGAATTCTGATGCAGGTTGGAATACGGAAAAGTTGAAAGTAGGATAGTTATATCAGAAAATGTAAGACAGTTTTCTAAAGAAATTATTATTTGATTGGTAGATAAAGCTCTTACAAACAAGTTTACTATTTGGTCGTCTGCATGAATGAAGTATAATCAAAGAACAGCCCAACCTAGTTAGTACTTGAGAATATACTAAAGTACTAATTTAAATTTATAGGACTTGTGCCAATAATTCCTGGTGTGAATTTACCATGGAGTCATATTCCTATATTTATGGTAGTACTAATTGTGGCTGCTATAATTCACGAGGTTAGCTACAGAAAAATTTAATTTAAATATAAATTATTTCCCTGAAATTCTTATAATTTAATTATTTTTTCCTTAGGTTTTCAGAGTTAGGTACAAAAATATTGGTCTTACTGCGTTTGTGTATTTATGTAGCTGGGAATAAATAGGAAGTTTTTAGTGTAATTAATGAATATTTTTAGCTTGGCCACTCTGCTGCTGCGACAACACACAACGTACGGGTTAATGGATTCGGAATATTTTTGCTTGCATTATACCCTGGTGCTTTCACCGATATAGATCCAGAGTCCCTTAGTAAGTTGTTCTGTTTTAGTTGGTCACGACAGGTATTTTTATGCCAGTTCTCTAATACCTATGTTGATTCTAATTGGTTTTATTTGTTTTTAATTAAGAGCGAAGTGATCCTCGTCATAAATTGAAGATTTTTGGGGGTGGCATTTGGCATAATCTAGTACTTGCTGGTGTGGCATATTTGATGTTCCTCGGTACACCTGTATTTTTGTCTCCCTTATTTGTGGAGGGTCCAGGAGTGACTGTTACAGGTGCAATCATCTATTAATTTTTCCTATTACTGGTTTTGTGTTATTAATTAGAGTTTTTTAAATTGAGTTATATAGATCTCCTATTTTTAACCACTTATTTATATCAAATAAACGAACTATTCTATGTAACTATACTTTTAGCGGTTGATGTTCGTTCTGGCCTACATGGCGTTGCTGGCTTGTCTTCGGGTTTTATTGTTGAATCGATCGAAGGATGCCCTATAAGACGGCTAAATGATTGGAGAGAATGTGTTAGAATGTTAGAGCATCAGAGAAATGGTCGCTGTGTCGCTACAAGTCGTATTGAGGCTACAAGGGCGGTAAATGTGGGTTACTAAGTTTTGTTTTAATACATAGGAATTTGATTTTCAGCATATGCATATTAGTGTTCAGGCCATAATTGGAGTTGATGAGCTACATTGCTGTGATGATTTTACCAATATAACTCATGCTCACATGTGTTTTGAGCGTAGTGTCCTGGTTATGAATATCCAGCATGTTACTAAAGCGCACAGTCTTAAAAAAGTACTTAGAGTGGGAGCAGTAGAGGTAACGAATCAATTTTGATTTTTTCCTCAATATATTTGCTATTTTTTAAATAACTGATTATATTCTTAATAATTTTAGCCACCTGTGGACTTTATTCGAAAAAGTAGTGAGTGGTCTCGCCAGTATAGTTGTATGTCTGCCCGATTTGTTACTGATCAACCTATATGCAACACGAGCGTGGAGTGTGATCAGGTTTTCACACTGTTGTTTTCTGTTTGTACCTGTTTAATTTTATGTCTTCTTGTGTTCCTGTTTACTGCTATTTTCCTTTATTTTTCTTAGCTTTAAGTTTACTTTTAGGATGATTATGATGATCGAAGAGTTTGTATATTTCCTGCACTTTACAATGGAACTCAATTAGCTCGAATAACGGTTAGAAGTTTACATCGACCGGTTCTCTATGTGGGAAATCTTGACGAAGTACATATAAATACCATGCAATTATGATATATTTATTTAGTTCAGGAAGTATTTAATTAAATACTAAATATCCTCAATATATTTAGTTGATCTCATTCGTCTCAATTGATCCTTTGGTGGCTCGCTTCAACTGGGTTCCATATTGGTGGGCTAGTGCTGTAGAGTTAGTACCAAAGTACTTATTTACCCTATCACTAGCCCTTGCTCTGCTCAACAGTGTGCCTTGTTATGCGCTTGATGGACAATACCTGGTTATCACGCTTGTGAATTGGATCTTTAAAAACTTACCGAAGAGGTTTGGTTAAATTTATTGCTTATGATTTATTTATAAATTGCATTTAAATACTATGATCAAAAAAAGTATTTTTCAGTATTAGTTATATTAGCTGCTGGAGTGTTACAGGTACTATCTGATCGTACTATTATAGATCTTTAGAACTCTTATTTTGTATGATTTGCAAGAATTCCAGGCGCCGCCAGCAAATAATCTCTCTTATTTTGATGCTCGGTTCTTTTCTTCTTGCCGCTAATATTTTTATTGGATTTGTGAAAATGGCAATGTCCTAACTTTCGAACTCAAGTAGCGGTTCATCTGACTATCCAATTTTCTTAATTTATTTTTTGCGTTTATTTGTTTGTATTTATTCTGTACGACATCAACAGAATTTATATAATCATATATAATAGTCCCTTATGTTTACTATACTGATTCATAGTAACTTTTACCTAGGTTAAGTGTTACTGAGATAGCATAATAAATAAGAAAATATGAAACTTGAATATTTGATCTTCATTGTGAGGATATATTATTACCCCATAATGTGCTTCAGACATTTGGGAACTTTTGTAGCTTTTTGGTGGTTTATGATATGGTATATATCTTCTCTTACTTTGAAAGACGTATCATATATTATCTATATTTCTTCATTGTTTAAACTTCGGGTCTTAGCTTCTGCTGAAACCTATAGTAATTCATTTTCTAATTACAGAGCTTAGCAGAACCAAATGGTGATGACTTTACAAGTGGTAAATATAATAATATTTAAAGTAATGATAATTCATAATGATTTATCTCATCCCTAAACCTATGAAATGGGTATTTTTGTTGTGATTTACATGTTTAATGGTATTTATTGTTTAATAAATAAGAGTCAAATGGATAGGTTTTGTTTTGATACAGTTTAAACATTTAGTTCATTATTTTCTAGAGCATACGAAAAACTCAATCTTATTAGTTAGTAATTTTCCTTTTATATTAGATAAGAGTCAAAGTACCTTGTCTTATTCTAGGGCATGGCTTCGTGAGTTACATCTTTAAGCTTAAACATGTGCTCTGAAATGCTTCTGTTGTCTGTGAGAATTCAATCACTTCACTCACTTACAAGGCAGTGATAAGAAAATGCTGCAGAAAAACGAAATATGATGGTTCCATTAAGACCTTAATGTTAGGTTTTGTTTCACTAGAAATAGCTAATTTCGAGATTGTTGAATGAAGTTCAGAAGAGTATCGAAGATTACTATTAGATAAATACTAACAGTAAGTTGAAAGCTTGTTGATAAATAAATTTGCTAGATTAGGGTGTTGGTATTTCTCAGTACTTTGCCGACCAAAAAAAATCATAAAGATCCCTAGTAGTCAAAATATGACATCCTTTTCATGGTCGATCTGGTCTTTGACAGCTCTAAACCGAAATGTCACCTCCGCCTATAGATCTCCCGTATAAAAGAACAAAGAAAAGACAATAACACCATTAAACACGATATGGAACGAAGGTGGGTCTTGAATTCATATTTTCTTTTGAGTTGGTCTTTTTTTATCTAAAATAACCAGCAATTTTAAATTAATAGCTTTAAACTGGTGAAAATATTGTCCCTAAAGTGACAATTTATAAATTATACTTGATAATTGGAAATGGGAAATTTTAATTATATAGTTTTTTACTTTCCACATTACCTGTAGTTCTAAGGTAGATCTAGCAATTGTATATTTATATATGTAGTGGAAAGGTACCAAAAGTTGCTTTAATTGGGGAATATAAATAGCACTATACACCATAAGCATGAATAAAAACTATTTTGTAGAATACAAAACTCTTCTATTCTTCATATTTGTTCTACTGTTAGTGTTTACTCTAATTTTATGAATTGCTCACAAATTTAATTGAAAAAATACATATTTACTTCGTATTAGCACATAATTAAAACTAAATAAGAATTAATTAGATATCATTTCTATTTCGTGATTTCTGGTATTTACTTTTTTATCGCATTGAAAATGTCATTTGTATCAACGAAACAAATAAAATAGTGATGCATATTTGCTTAGTGCGGATATATTTACACTGAAATCCAGACCAATATAATTTATGAAGACTATTATTTTTAAATATTTAAATACTCTTGGATATTTCTCTCACCTATATTTAGATTAGCTCTTTTCTTGACTCTATTGTGGTCTCTCTCTGTTACCTCTTCAAAACTTCCGAATCCTCAATCAAAAGAAACACAAGCATCAAATGGGGCTACTCAGGAAGAGGTGGGTTGAAAAAATAGGATTATTAAGTGAACAAACTTAATCATATAGGTGGCCATCAATAACTGTATAAATTTTGCAGTTCACCAAGTTACAAAATGATGATGTTCACCTTCTATCTAGATATAATGCACTTGTGGCAAAAGATATGCGTGGTAGAAAAAGAAGTAAGCATCCAGTTATCTATTTTCATTTTTTTCCTCATCTTTTCTGGAAATGCCTACTTAATCTTAACTTTTTTAAGATCAAAACATCACAAAAAGATGAAGTGTTTTTTAAACAATATATTCAACAAACTTCTTCAGGTCCTTTCTTTTCTTATGGTGGAGGCTATGGATCCTACGGTGGTGGAGGCTTTGGAGGCTTCAACGGAGGATACGGAAACGGTGATTACATGATTTTATTATTGGATAAATTTGATTAAACACGTTACTATGTCAGGAAATGTTTTAAATTGCATAATTATAATTTTTTTAAAGTTGGCTTAGGTTTAACACTCTGATTTCTCAAAATAGTTTTTTAGGAATGAATGGATACGGAGGTGGTGACTTTGGAGGATTTGGAATGGGAGGTGGATATATGGGAGGGGATGGATATAATGGGTATGGAGGAGGAGGAAATTACGGTGGACCGGGAGGATATGGTAAATATACTGGGGTTTTTATCGTGAATCTCCATATTAATCATATTAGTATAATAATTATTGCTTCTAGGAATGGGTGGTTTTGGTGGTGGAGAGTATGGACCGTATACAGGAGGTGGCTATGGTATGGGTGGAGATGGATATGGATATGGATATGGACCATATCCTGGACCATATCCTGGACCGATGGGTGGTGCGTACTAATATAACTATATTATTAATGTGTTATTGTATTATTCCATATTACTTTCTGCTCAAGGTGGGCCAATGGGAGGTTACGGCGGCGGTTATGGTGGAATGGGTGGAGGATACGGTAGTAACATGGGAGGAATGGGAGGTTAGTTACTTTCGTTATTTGTTATGTGAAATAAGGTATTTATTTATACAAATGATCCATTTATCAACTATGTATTACTAATTTTCTAATACATATTATTTTATATGGAAGATATATTTCATATGTTTAGATAATCCACCAATCTCCAACATGAATCAAGTGAATAAAACAAATAGTTTATTCTTTTTGAATATAAGTACTACAGGTGGTGACTATGGTGTCGGCTACGGCGGGGGTCCTTATACAGGTGGATATGGCGGCGGTTACGGTGGAGACATGATGGGAGGTGGTGGTGGGGGTTGTGCTGGTGGAGGCTGCAGGGGATAAATTATCATATCTGTCAGCATATATGCTTTTGTATCATATAGTCTATAAGGTAAGTATTTATTCTTATGACATACAATTTATCTTTAGCTTAAGTTTAACGTTATGATTTCAGAGTTAAGAGTAAATTTTCGTTCCCTGCGAATATCAACTGTTCAATGTTTTATTTATATATGTGCAATAACTTTAATAATTTATTCTATATATAATAAATATGTTAACCGACGTTATGGACATTTTAAGAAATATGATTTGAAATAGAAAATACAGTATTAATTACTTACAAACATAACTGAAAATTACAACATGCATGGCAGCGAAAACTGATAGGAAAGAAAGAAAATAAAAAAACAGACTATAAACTGATTATGCTTACATAGTTTTATCCTGCTTGGCAAAGCTAAAAGCTATTCCTTCGAAAGTATCGGTACAAATCACCAGCTTTTGATAAGAAATTGTATAACGGGTTACTTATTTGTACCTAGAATGAAAGTACTTAAACAATCTTCTGTATTTTAACCAACCTCTTGCTTCGTCCATTCCATTACCTTAAACTCTTTTGGCACATTTAATGTGCTTATATTCTTCTCATTTTTCTGTTTAGCTCTCCCCTTATTCACTCCTTACCGGTGCAACCATAAATTCAATAGAATCATGATCTCTTTGTGGGTTGTCTATTGCTATCGGGTCGTCTTCTATTAATTGCGCTTGGCTCAAGGGATAGAATGAGGTCTGAATAATATGAAAAACATCAATTCATTATTTTTTAATTTTAGATAAAATGTGCATTTTGTTTACCTGCTGGTCCTCCCTGGTCAACCGTGCGTAGTAACGATCATCTTTCGGGTACGAGATAACTACTGTCAATATGCTGAGAAAGCCGACTATCGAAATGGCTATTACCATGACCTCAGTGTTTATCTAAATGACTTCTACTTTTCTTTCATCTAAATATGGGCTAGTTGGTGCAATCAACATTCCTTTAACATAATATTCACAGATGATAAAATTTAATGGATCTATTTATTAGGTGTAAAAAACCCAGACTAATTTGCCAATTAGAATTCTTCAAATTAATCATTTATCGACATTTAAATAAATCATGTATGCTTATTGAGTAATCTGCTAATAACTCACCTGGGCCTAAATAATTACAATTATAAGTTAAGAAAGTTTCCAATAGTTCAAGATATTTTCCCTTTCTTAAAAATTACCCTGGACACAAGTTGGTTTTAAATAGAAGCTAATCAACTAAATAAGATTAATATAAAAGGCAAATAACTTGCTCTAATATCCGAGCATATTTCATTGGAAACAACATACATTAAGTGCTCGGCAATTTGTTTCTCGCTTCCAAGAGGATATATTTTAATTCTATTATTTTTAGGATACGCATTTTAATGGAGTTGGGTAGTGTATTTAATAGCAAACATCAACTTAGACTTCTTTATGGCCTTCTTGATATGACTAATCAATCTACTATTTCATTTTTAGACTTAAAAATGTTCCAGCACGTATTTTAATATTGTTTTGCAGTAGACGCAACATTTTTGTTAAAAGCAATATGTAATATCGAACTTGAGAATGAAATGAATTCTTAGACTACAATATTCCTTACAACTTTCTTACTACGTAAAGTTTTTATAGTTATTAAAATTTTGTCGGATAAACTAAAATTAGGTAAAAGTGTATGAAACATGACTTATAAATCTAAACAAGGTGCTTATAATGGGCTAAGTAAGAAGTAATCTTTTTAATTGTAATGTTATTCGTTAAATATGAGATCTGTATAGCGATAAAGATCAGTATTAGTTCTCTGCAAAAGGAAAACATATAGTTTTGATCGGAAATTACTAAATTGTGCCTTTCATAAAATTGAGGCACAAACACTCATTATTATAAAATAAACAACGCATAAAGTGTTGCAGCTGAAGACACAATTATAAATCATAGGTGCTTAACTAAAACTCAAAAACATGCAGGAAAGCATAAAATTTGTTATTCACAGAGGCATTAGACAGAGAAAAATTTAAGGTAAGATAAGCAGCGACAATTATCAGAAAGAAGGAGGAGAAAATAGAATGGGAAAGCATACTTCGATTCAGTAGCAGTAGGAATTTGTTTGTGTATGATTCGACAAAAGAGAATTCAGGGGTATTGCTTATTTTACATAATAAGTTCAAATTATCAAAACTTGCTTATTTCATCTGTTAAAGCACCAACGAAACTTATCAAACACAACTGTGGTGTTTTACTAGATTACCTACTATTGGAAGACTAAGATAATTTCATTTCACAGGCAGCCGAGCAGTTAAAGTAAACAAGGATAAATAAATAGAACATTTACAGATAATGAACGCGTAAATGATGAGAAAAGTCATGTGTGACACAAAAAACGAAATAAGCATATTTTTATCTATAACGTAACGAAAAATTATTAAAACCTAATAAGTTATTAATAAAACCATGCAATTTACAAGAGAGATATTTTTTTCATATATGCATAGAGTGCTACTACAATTATTACCTCAAGCATTTTAGTCGCCTTCATTGAGCATGAAATATATAAAGTGTATATTCTAAATGAACGAGTTGATGATATAGGACCGTAACAAACAGTTTGAAACTATTCGGAATTACGCCATTTGCTAGATACTTTTAGTACTGAAAAGGGAGTATTTTGACATATGTATTTGTCCGTCTTGTTTGGTCATGCATTGTAATACCCACTTAGCCCTCAGTGGAATTACGATGACTGCATGATCTACATAATTGCAAAGTTATAGAATAGCAAATGTGACGATGATTCAAACCGAGAAGGCACTTCCGAAAAATAGTAAGTGCAAGATAAAAGCAAACTAGTTCCCTTCGTCTAAGATGATAGATTTAATATAATATTCAAATTTGAGAAGAAACGGAAATGTGAAAAACACTATTTCTAGAATGAAAAAGTAGAATTCTAATCACAAATGTTGAGGATTTAATACACTTAGTTTAAGCTATTAGCTAATATCATTCGCTTTAATGAAATTATTATTAGTGGATTAGTAAAGCGATCAATTTATGCTATTGGCGAAAAATCGCACAAAAGAAAACTATTGAAATACTCTTTTTAGCTAAGATGAACCTCAAAATTAAATCTAAGGATATGAATATATAACTAATCATCAAGGAAGCTTAGACTGGGATCAAGCTTTAATACTACTGCTTGCTCATAAGTTGGCTTGATAAGCTGATGAATGGACAGACGACAACACAGGTGAAACACGTCATACTTGTGGAAAGCCAGGTGTTGACGTTCCCACTATGAAATAATTGGATTGAAATACAGTAGTCGCAAAGCAATACAGTTAATTAGGATTAACTTTTACATAGTTATTTGACCTGTCAATAAATAACGAATTTCAACGAACGAACAGAATGAATTATGAACTTTCAATGTGAAAGTAGGGGGAGGTGGCTTATATACGAATAATACTAGCCATGCTATGTGTTGAGGCACTCATTTCAAGAATAGTAATATTTGTTTCGAAATCTGACCTGTATTCCAGAATACAGCTCATATTATTTCCCTATAAATTGAAAGATCTCTATTTATTACGACTCTTAGTTGATAATCGGTTGAATGTTAAGAAAAACACTTTTTAGAAGTACCACTAACTAAAAGCTAATTGTGAAATTTTTCCAAAATTTTGAAAATCATTTAATTCGATAATTACCAATATTTATTTAGATATATACATGAGTCGTCAAATGTGCTGTTTTGTTAACTGGTTATTTAACATCTTTTGGAATATTCACAATATGACTATTGTTTTAAAACACTAAGTTTAAATTAAAAGAATGATAAAAATAAAAATTCTATTAAATATGAAAGTAAAGAGAGATCCAGAGAGGATCAGAGCAGTATGTCTGATAAATGGATTCAAGACTGTTTATTCCAAACATCAGTTTTTATCTTCAGTCGATAATCGTTCATTTATTCTTAATAGAAATTATGACGCTTGATGTTGAAGGCTTAATGTCTGGTATTTCCGTCTAGTTTTTAGTATTTTTTTCTCATAGTATCCCAGTAAATACTAAGCACTAAAGGTTCGAAAGAAAGAGGGAAGTGGAATAGTTTTGCCAATGTAGCCTTACAAATGTGACAGTGAAAAAGAGTTCGAAAAACTAGTAATTTATTTCAGAGCTCTGCAAACAATTTTTTCTCTATTGTAATCCACCACTGATATCCTTAAGACAATCTAGATTTTTTCCACTTATAATTCATCAAATCAACAGAGTTTTTAAAAATCTCAGTTATGACTAAAACCTTAAGTAATTAAGACAAGTGTTTCTAATCCCAGTGAAAATCTCTGACGTGATTAATAGACCAGTTATGTGCAAGCTAATCATATACCATAATTTTAATAATTCAAGAATTTAGCTCTGGAAATAACTGTTTGTCATTTTATCAAAGTAGGAGAGATAATAGCAGTTGTTTACAACAAATTAAAAATTTTATTCATTACATACAGCACATAAATAGAAAACTACACTTTAGTTGTTTAATTACATCATTACAGAAAACTACTTGACACAAGATGTAAGTGCATGACTACAGTTCTTCATTATATATTTAATTTTAAAAGCACGTTTTTAATTGGAATGATGTTCAACCCCCGCTGGGAAATTTGTCAGATGAAGCGGAAAAGATTGAAAAAACAGTGTAATGCATATCGCTTGTACTATAGAAGCCTAAATAGATACATTTTTTACACTTATCTAATAGTTCCTTGAACAACAACAGTTTTTGATAAAATAGAAAGATTAGTGGTGATCTGCGAAAAACATTTTCATAACTTAAGCCACACAATGCACTTGTTGTCCTTATTTTTGGAAAAAAACTTCGACCAGCTTCATTCATAGTTTAGTATTAACGAAAACCTCGTCAACAAACTCTAGCGTTACATATTTTGTGTTTGTATACTTCCCTACGATCAGTTTGCATCGATTAAGCGAAAATGGCCATCTAAAATATTTAACAAATTGCAAATAATCTATTTTAAAAACATTGAATCTCATTTTAAAAGATGAATGAAACATCTATATAACAGATCAATAAAACGTTTTTACATCCATTTTTTTCGTTTTATAATTGAATTTCTGCTTGGAGGGTAAACGCAATAGACAGCTATAAATAAATATTCGGATATACTTCGATAAGTGTGAAGTGATTGAGACTTGGAAAACACGACAGTACGTTTTACATCCATTAAAAAAAACTTTTTTTGACAGCTTTACACTGGCTACGGTAGAAAGGACCGGAAAATCATATTGACTGCATTGAAAATATTACTTTGAAAAAAATAACATTTACAATTCACTTATGTGAATCTAATAGCTACATTTTACACTGAAAATTCTATGTTGGGTAGACGTAATATAAAAATAAAAATTAGAATAATATGGATTATTATGTTAATACATGAATCACCAATACATTTAAAGAACAAAAATACACTTTCTAGAGAATACATTAATAGAAAAAATAGGTAGAAAAAACTTGCACTATGTTTAGATTTAATGTCAATCTTCGTATATTTTAATACACATTTTTCGTACTTATCAAAAAGTTATTGCTTCTACAAATTCAAAAATAAATGAACCGTCTTTACGTCATTAAGTGACTACAATAGGGTACTATTGTCGAATGTGCTGGGAAATCTACTTATTTACTGAACCTCACAATGAATTTCAGCTAATAAAATTCAATTTCAGTCAAATTTTATAGTGATTAGCCGCAATCTCTAAGTTAAAAAACGAAATTCAAAGAAAGTAAGAATCTAGTAATTCTAAGATCAGACAATGGAAGATGGAAAGTGGGTAACGCATCTCATCAAACGTAGCATAAGAAATAGTTGATGAAAAATGATGAAAGCAATAAAGAGCGAATCACATATCACCTTATTGGGTTTTACGTCATCGTATCATTGCCATTCAGCTTACACGCACTACTCTATTGCAGGAAGGCAATCAGGGTAGCAAAATTAAAAAGTCCTCTTTTATTTCAAACTGTCATAGTTTATACATGTATAGTTTATTTACTAAAAGATACCACCATTGAAATGGCCTTATTTCTATTATTTGATACTAAAGTCGCGATTAAAGGATTTACAAAATTCAGAAACAAAGGAAAAGGTGCCTGTAAATAAAGAACATATTTCCATATAGATCTCACTTAATGCGAAAAAACATAATTTTAAAAGGCAAAAAAATAATCACGGAAGCCATAAAATATGCAATAGATATCATCTGTGCAATTTATTTGTTAAACATCTAACAAAACGAGTATGCAATACCATTATTGAAATAGAATAACATTAAGTACGTAGAAAATTGAAAGATAATGAGAAGCAAGTAAATTAGTTGTTGTGAAACTGCACTCAAACACTCCATCCGCGTTTTACATCCTCATTTACCATATCATAATTTGAACATTGAGAGACAGAGAATAAATATTACTGGCTTAGCGCTAAGGATAAGCCTTTAAAATTTATCTATTTCCAATCTAATGGCAACAATATTCCTCGACTTGAGTTAAAAATTAGCCACAGGGTACTGGAAAACAAAAATTAAAAGCTAGTGACATGATGAAATCTCCAGATTCGGTTGAGATTTTAACGTTTCAGGACTGTATGCACTGTCCCAAGGAGGTCGACCTACGGTTCTGTACTTCACGAAAAAAACGCTTAGAGAAACTTCCGTAACAACTAAAAGCAAGATGAAGAACGGAAATGGACTAATGACTTGGATCTGCCCGGCCACTCTGCTACGGAGCATACCAAAATCACTGAAAAAGTGTGGGAGCGGATGGCTCGACCGGAAATCCCACTCTTCCCTGAGTTGTCGATTTTAACTGAGTACTCTGTTAAGCAGTTCTCCTGCTTGTCCGAATACATATCGTCCCACCCATGCGGAAGTTAGAGCTTTGCCATCGAAGACACAGGTCTGTGCGGAACGGTAGTCCTAGATGAAGTGGTGCAGTGAAAAGTGCCGGTTACATTGTGGACACATTTTAGAGGGAATAAATGACGTGGCAATGCTGGATTCAATTGTCCCATTTTTAAGCAGTGCTATCAGATCCTCCACTGGGAGTGACTTAGAAAGCTGTGTCGCCTAGTCATGGATTCGTCAGACAGGCGGTCATTCACTGACCAGTTCAAGTGAATTTATTCCTCACAACACATACGAGATTGCATTCACATCCGGAGTACAGTAAAATTTGTGGACTAAGTTTGCTGGCTTCGAAGGTAAAGAAGCTTTCTAACTTTTAATCTCTAATTAGCAATACATACTGCAGTAAATAAAATAAAACATGAAATGCTAATACAAACTATGAAGTCTACTTAACAATAAAAAATAGTTGGGCTATCCTATGGAAAGTGATTTCCTATTATTGTTTACATTGAAATTAACATTCATGGGTCCTCTTAAAGAGACTCTCCGAGGTCAATAATTTCTTGAATTAAAAAGTCAAGGTCATTTCTTGTGATAGCTTGATTTGATATTATCATTCGGAAAAAATTAGGACGCTGCTTATCTGGCTGATATCCTACCATCGTTGTTCCACGTTCCATCATTTTTGCCTTTATCTTTGGAGCAATCTGAGGTTAAAGGTCTCTTGTTATATAATGTTTTACCCTCTCTTCTTCTTATATTTTTTCATATTAAATAGTATCTTTGATTTTGTGAAAATGTATCATCTTCTTGTATTATATTTATCTCTACCACATTCCCGTGTTAATCTCATCACATTAGTTTTTCCATTCAACTCTACCTTTTCAAGTCTAGCCTTTTTTTCAGCAGGGTCCAAATCGCGAATTCGACTTGGAATATACCAGAAACAAATGTTCAGAAATTCAGGCTATAATGATATAACAATTTAGATTGCATTGTAATTCTAAATTAATAAACGTTTAATAGAAACTAGATAAAGATTAAAATTAGTTAGTTGAGAGGTGTCTCTGTTTCTTGTCACATAAATTAAAAGAATAACTGGTCTTACTGGATCAACAACTAGTTCATATCCTTCAGTTTCTCGAATTCGCAGTGTGAAATAAGCAGAAAGATCCATGAGACGATTTATTTGTTGACGATATCCCTCCATGCCCTAAAACCTCCTTCCCTTTTTTATTGTCTCTATCTTCGTTTTATTCTGCATACCTTGCTTTTCCACATTAACCACAACTTAAATACATCATTGTGCCTCCCGCACTGTATTGCCTTGTCTCCAGTGTCATAGCTGACATCATATGGCTTGTCCTGCATAAACAAGTAGTCGGCCGACATTTGGTTGCATTGAAAGAGAAGACCCTAAAGTTTGAAGCCTCCATAAGATCAAATTACTAATATATCAATGTTTAGTTGGTTTTTATCTCTACAGATATATTCGTCTTCTTTATTGTGAATACAAACGTGTGAATTGTGCGTTTGAAGAAGTTAGCTTATTGAAAAACAAGTACAGCAATATGTTAAATAATGATTAGAAAAATAATAAAATAGAATAATCAGTACGGTACATACATCTTGCCGAAAAAGGCAAGCAGAACACTGAAGCAGTGCCCCCATTAGTTTATGAGGATTCCATGTCACACTGTTCGCTCTCTCAATCCCGGCCAATCTGTAGCGGTGCTCGGGAGAAAGTAGGAGACCACCACCCCATGCAGCCTGCATTTTCATTAATTAAGCCTTTACATATCAAGTTTTTTATAGAAAAAAAACAAACATCAACATGTAGCCAGATTTTATGTCTCTCGCAAATATCGGCAATTCTTTCTATGGGATCCCATGCTCCATAAACAGTGGTACCAGCAGTACAGCACACAAATAGAGGAGTTAGTCCTAAATTACTATTCCCTTTTCATCTTTGCGTCTACTAATATAAACAATAATAGACTTGAGGTTATTTAAAATGATTAAAACAATGTAAAAACAATAGAAACGAGAGAAATACTAGACTATCTAAGACAAATTATACTAGCTTCTTTTCTCTTACCATCTTTCTTGCACTCAATAATCTTTTGTTCCAATGCTTCTGGAATCATTTTGCCTGAAAAGTCAGTCGGAATATTGAAACAGTAATCCGTGCCTATTCCACACACTGCTGCTGCACTTTTGATCGAATAGTGGCTCTAAACAATTTATTTGAAAAGTGATCATGTAAAAAAAATAACAGTTGGCTAAAGCTTGTCCTTTATACATACATATGAGGAAAGTGATGAGATTTGGAGTTCGGTACTCTTTTGAAATAAATAAATAAAATATTGTTGGTACTCTTTTACAATAAATATGCATATATAAATGGAGCAACAAAACTTTTGAAATTGTGAAATAATTATAGAAATCCTTTTCCAAAGATTATTAAACTACAGTCTATTTGAGTTTTAGTTCTCACTTTTTGTTATAAATAATTGGTTTCAGTCTATTTCAAAACATTGAAAACAAGCCTATATTTCCATATAATAAGTTCTTCTCGAACACCAGAAGTATAATTTAATTCTATTTAGTAGTTCAATTTAGGACATTTTTTTAAGCATATGATATAAAAAACGTAAAGCTGATCATTTTTAGAAGTCGCCCTGATGATGATATTCACAAAAATTTCACTGAACAACTATCTTTTTTTTGGTACAAGTATTTGTTAGTAAGTTCACATATAAGAATTAAAATCTTCTACAACAAGGATTTCTAATAGATAGTAAATGAGAATTTATCTATTTTGAGAAAGCTTTTGGTATTTGGAAATTGAATAAAAAATTTGAACCGTTTTAGAATTGTCATTAGAATTACAGTTAAAATAGTTCTTTTTTCACATTAGAGAACTTAAATCATTATTAGCGACTGCAGTTAAAGAAAGCGCGGAATATAGATTTGACCAGATTGAGAAAATAATTATGAAATAATTAGAATGTCCATCAGCAAATATTATTATTATTAAAAATTCCAATACGTTTGAATTATATAATTATATATGGCAGCGCAAAGAAAAGAGAGTTAATGGAAGAAAGTGTTTCCCAACATCTTCACTGGTGAATGCGCAGAGAGTCGGTACGTCCTTCACTCCTACATATTTGCTTCTAGGAAACATGTTGTGGCGAGCGGTATTGAGAGCATACAGGTTCGCGATAGCTCCACCTGGAATCATTACTTTCTAGTTTCTTATTTCCTTTTTACATCCATGCCTATTTTTCCTATCCGATATACTAACTTATTAAACGCAATCTTACCCATGATCTACTAACCTGGTGCAAATATTCCGTCGGCTTTATCAACATCCCACCCAATCATCTCCCACATTTTTCTCATAACCTCCTTTTCCATCAAAATAAAGACTGGCGCTATCTCATAAGTGAACCTAAAATTATTGAGATATTGTTTATTTCGATTCCATATAGATAAAATTAATAGTGTATAAAATATATAATACATGATGAAAAATGTACTCAGTTTTATATTTTCTAAAATAAAGTAATTTAAGTGTAATATAACTATAACACAAAAAATACTTTAGTAAAACTTGTTGAATTTTCATAAAAATTAAGGTCTGAAACTTAATTATAAAACGTCTATAGTAGACATACATGTTGGTGTTGGCTGTAGCAGTTAACCACTCAGCAGCCATGGAGACGATATCCAGACCACAGGATATCTAAATATTCTTAGAAACAAAGAACTATTAATACGCAGATGTATACTCATGTCTATCTCCATCGGTACAAATTTGGATGGATAACTAATTACTTAAAAAATTGTAATAAATGAATAATCACTTGATTAAAAAACCTCGGATGCCCTGTACGAACACCAAGGCGAAGTACATCTTCACAATTCTGGAATATACTATAATTTTAGCAGAAAGAACTGTTGGAGATGGATTTTAGCATTATTACAATAAGACCAGTACATATGCTTAAATTAGTGTGAAACTAACGGGACAAGTGAATTTTAAAATCTCTACTGAGATATTAGCACGTGTCCTTAGTTAGCCAGACTAAAAGAATATGCCAAAGGTTTATTTCCTTGTGTAGAATCCAATGTTTTTAAGGAGGCTATAAAACTGTTGGAAAAATCAGTTAAATACAAGTATGAAGATGCAACAGGGATATAGTGTAATATAATATAAATAACAAGTGATTGTTATAGTTCTTGTGTCAAATGAATTCTTTAGCAAAGTGATTGGAAAATTAGAATTTATGTGATTTCCTATAATACATCAGTTATTCTTTTAAAAACATTTTGCTCCTATAAGTAAACCCAACTTCTTCAATCCACTACCTCTGTTCCACTTAGGATCTTTTCGTCATCTATTTGTGGGCATCGAAAACTGCTCGAGGGCGCTAATAATTGTGCTCTTTCCCACGCGCCGAGCAATATTAGCACATTACATGACTAGTAGACCTCTCAAAGAGTCTAATGGAACGGTTTTCGAAGAGAATTATTTGAAAGTAACGATTGAAATTACCATTTCCTACCTTCAGTAGACTTTGAAGATTTTCTGGCATATCGGGTATGGTTAAGTCGATTAATTGGAGCATCTCTGCAGGATGATGGAACTCAAGGATTTTTGTATCACGCTGGTTTTCTTCATGAATATACTTGAGCAAAATCTAAACTTGATTCTTGATTATACTTTCCTTAGCTAAGGTATATACTAAAGCCTTAAATAATTTAACACCATACCTTAAAACCGAATAGTAGTCTCAGCTATTTAAATAAAAATTAAGTGTCGTCAAAAAAACGTATTTTAAAACAAATTTCCATATCTACTTAAATCACAGCAATACGATCTTATAAACTAAAGTGTAGTTGTAATCAAGTAACTGCACTATTTAATACCTCGACAATTCCCCTGAGAAACTTTTCTGTTCCTTCCCAATTGTCATTCTGTGGAAGAATATCTAAAGAACAAGAAATATTTTAAGTGGCACCGAGAAAAATAAGAGAAACTAAAGTGAACAAGGAATTACGGACCCTTAGCTACTAGCTGCTCAAGATCTTGAATTAGGGTCATTCCAGACGATGTCTCTGGACGACAATAACCTTTTCACGAGAAAATCAAATGGGCGGGACATAGGAACCAATTTGTTGGCTACGGTAGCAAACAATCTCAGTCTGGTGGAGAATGACGTACAGTGGATCAGTGGTGATGAATGGTGGATTTATATTGGGTTGCTTACGACAACAATAGGCGATTATACTTTTATCTTCCTTGGCTAGACACTTCTAGCCAATTAGTGGAATCTTAAAGACATGGCGTTTTAATACTAAGTGGTACCAATTAGTATTAAAAGTAAAACCTGACAAATCCAATACAGCTATTTTAAATTTTGCAATTAAAAACCCTATAAATATACTTTTATTTGTTACTGCATGAATTTAAACCTTTCCACCTAAACTAAGCTCGAAACATGCACATGCAGGAACCCTTGGCACAGAATAGTAACAAGTAGAAAATACCCACAGTACCCCAGACACTAACACAACAAGGAATGTCAAAGCCCCTTAACACAAGCAGATTAAATGAATTTAAAACAACCAATAACAGTGATATTATATCTAAATAAAGGATAGATATGAAATGGACATAAATTCACGATGATCGAAAGACCTGAGCTCATTCCAAGTTAAAGGGAAGAGCACATAAGTGAGCAGACTACAGATTAAAACTATAAACTGAAAATGACAAACACGAATCGATCCAAAACTCATCAGTGAAAACCAAAATTCGTATGACTCGCTTAATTTTTTAATGTTGAGTAACTCAATAATATATCCCCTTACAAGTGCCTCTTTAATATGTTAAAAAGTTAATATCCAAAACTGCATATATTTCGTCCTTGGGTAAAAGTTGTAATATACTAATACAATCTGCCTATGTATGAAATATTACGAAAACTAAGTGAGAACAGTAACATATGATGTATAATATAAATAATCTCAATAAATGTACTAATAAGTAAGCACTTAATCCCATTTGGTTGCGTTAACAACTTTTTAGCTTCTTCCTTTCGCAAACACGCTTATGGTATCTTTGTGCGAGAGAGTTGAATATAGACAGCAAAAATCCAATTATCATCAACGTTACTATCCCTGATAGAATATTCTGAAGTGTGGACGATACCTACAATGAAAATAATTGGGTAAAACTATGCAAGCATTTGAACTCTTTATAAAATAGCCAGTAAAATCAGATAATAGTATTTTTAAGAATGCGGATCCTATATGTGATAAAGGTAAATGAAATATATCAAAGTGAAAATGCCGTATTTACCTGTTCAACATGGGTGCCAGGTGCCCTGTGCAGTGCACTTTTTTGCTTCTGTAACAAATCCTTAATTGGCTGTCTGATTAATTCTCCAACATATGGCACCTTTGCCAGTTGATTCACAACATTTTCCACATGATGTTCGCTAAATGCAATAATGACGAACAGCATCTGAAAATAAACTAGAAAATTATATAATATAGTGAAATATTTATGCAAATGTTACTACTCACTGTTCGAAGATCCAAATATCTAATGAATGATAAAAAATCTAAAGCTATATTAAACAATAAGACTATCTTCAAGTACTTTTTTCCATCGTAAGATGCCTATCAAAAGTGCAATTTAATGGACCGGAAATAATCACAAACTAATAATGAACGCGCAAAATCTCGACGCATCATCTTGTCATTATTTGTGCGCACTCGATGGATTCCATTTAAGCCGCCCGAGTGAAAGATGTATAAATGGGGCATGTGATAAAGCATAAGAAGACTTGCATAAGTGTGGAAACAACCACAACCAAAAAGAAACTTGCTTCTAGGGAATGATGTACATGACATAGTAAGGAACAATAATATACCTGAACATGCATCTTGACGATAGCTTTTCCTATTAGTGTTGCACCAAAGAAGGACCAGAAAGGAACTAAGAAATGACCACAAGTGATACCTAAGTAATATTATAGAATGGGAACGTCGTATAATTTAGATATATCCAACTAATTATTTGAAGTGATGGAAAATTATATAACAATATAAAATTAGATAACGACTATAACTAACCAGCCAAGTCAAAAAGAGGATTAGGAATAGAAGCGAATAAGAGAATACCAGGAAATCCGACACGGGAAATGAATCGCTCTACCCATGCCTTACCTCTATCAGCCCAAGACTAAAAAAAAAAATACATTATAGTGAGTTTAAGAAAATATATATAAAATTCTCCAAAAGAAACCAATAGAATTAGCAATACAAGTGAAAATAATTAATAGCAAGCCATCATTAAGTAAGAAAAAGAATTAATGAAAAAAATAAAAAGAAGTATCCTTACCAATTCCTCTTTGTTACCCTTTTTATCCGCATTCATTAGTTCAAGAAATTCTTTGTACTCTTCATCATCGGGTTCATTACCACTTAGTCGTGCAGCTCTTGCCATGAAGTATGGCGGCAATTCGCCCAGTGCTGTACCCGCTCCCCATAATAATGATTCAACACGTACCTGGGAAAATAATAAATATAAATGTTGCAACTTAAATTAAAATATAATATTTTATAAATGAATCTTTAATAAGTTATAAAATTACCTTTGAAACAATTTGCCATAAGGTGATAGCGACAGAAGGTGACGACTTACCATTTGGGCAAACTATACTAAAATCCAAAACAATCAGCATTAACACATCCAACATATGCATTGTAAATCCATATAGTTATAATTTTTAACCTTTCCGGATATGGAGGCTCAGGAAAGTTAAGACTGTCGCATTCATAAGCTGCTAATGTAACTGCAGCAATGTGAGGGCCCTGTAGACTAGCATAATAAGTAAATTATTAAATCAAAAACCTTAAGACCTCAATCATATAATAAGGAATCCCAAAATATTATCTCTGTTTTCAACGAACCAGGTAAATTAGAAAAGTGTGTAGACCAGAACCTAGGCCAATTGAAGAAAGGACACCAAGAAACACCCACCATCCCCACCTGATAAAAATTTGTAAATATAATAGCAAAGTGCTAAAAGTCAATGTACTCAAAATTACTATGAAATACTATTTAGACACAGGCAAAAAAAATTTAAACGAGTCTCACCAAGTAAGGGTCTTCTCAACATATGCAATATGCTGTTGATGATCTCCAGGAGTAATATATGCATAGTAAAATCCAGCCGAAATCAAAGACAATGTAAAAAGAACCAATTTATGGTTAAGAAGACTGTAATTTGATAAGATATATAAAATATAACTTACAGGTCAAGTCAATAGTAAAATGCAAGTATTTTAAATAAAGAGTTAATTAAAAACTATATCATTAATGTTTAAAAAAAACGCACCTAGTCAAGAACTCAATCAACAGATGAAATATTTCCATTATTGCATAGTAAGTAGTAGTAAATGGACGCCGCCATAATACAATACCATCTCTTTCTATTCTATTCAGTGTATTTGTCGATGGAGACGGTTTCAATATCCCATTTTTATGACTAAATATGATAAATTGAAGAAAACAAATTTATTTGAATTATTTCATCAGATATTGCTGTTCTATATAAACACATTATTCTGACCAGTGAAAATATATAGCCATATGTTTTAAAGTAACTTTAAAAATACCTTTTGGATTTAGATCCGTTAAATTCCACTTTCCTTTCTTTACCATAATTTGATAAAAGTCCTCCATCAGTTCTTCGTGTTGTCCCTTTTTTTTTTGTTTTCGTAACCATTTCGGTAACTAAAATAATACAAAACAAGATAATATATTCGATATATTCGTCGTTCACAAAAAATAACTGAAATATAAATGAAAACATTAACATGAACTACTTATAATATAGTTTTCAAATAAGTAATAAAAATAAGAAAACCCTGTACAGATGACAGAATTATTCGATGGTAATCAATAATTAAAACACTGGTACTTTAATCACGTTTTCTTAGAGTTTGAATGATTAAAAGAATCACATTAAGATGTGATGCAAACAAAAAATATGAGAATATTTATTAGTTTCAAAAATATTTGTTTAGAAAAAACGTTTAGTAGTATCCTGTATATTTCTCCTTTATTAATGAAAAATGGTTGTCAGCTTTTGGACAAAAGCCATAAAAATAGAAAAATAAGAGTTATACTAAATTTCCTAATAAGTAAACATAATCTATACAAATCTGTAGTGTATTCTTTTCAAGTAATGATTGCAGAAACACCTATTAAAGGGCCTATCCAACACCGTTTTATTTCTAATCAGTTCTGAATTTTCGAGCACGATACAAGTATGACGCGTGAGAAATTATTTGACATTTGTGAACGCATAATAAGTAGAATATCGAATTATCTAAACAAACAATCTACGTATATTACAGTTATAATAAACTAGCTAGCTAACGATAAATAAGCTGAGCATAATTATGTCTTCATAAAATATCTCGTATATGAAGTGTATAATGAATAACTATGCTTTATTTATTAGTTTAAAGCGCATTTCATGTGTTATCAAGCCTGATAGTATGATACAAGCAAATAATGGAAAGAATACTATAAATAGCTACCTATTCAGATAATAAACTTAAGAAAAAATGACGGCTTGGAACGAGTCTAATAAATCAAAGCGATAAAGCATTAAAAGATTAAAATAAAGCAAAAACAGGAAAGTAGCACTACGATATAACAATAAGAACTGAAAAGCTTGGATCTTGTCATTTCAACAAAGTGCACTTCTGCGCTGTGGACTTTCACATGTGATTTAATTTATTGCTGTGATTCGGATGAGGATAGAGGACTACTGGGGAAAGTCTGCATACATTAGGCAAACAAAGTTATTGAATAAGTACAAATTTAAAGGCAGTTTCTATTCCTATCATACCGATTGCCTCCCACCTACGCCAACTTGTAAAAACCATGGCATTATAACACCATTAGGGAAATTATGTTACTTTTTGAAATGAAAGAATTAGTTTTCCTCTTCTATTTTTGTATATACTATCTAAAATTGAAATTGTAATAATATTAATATGCTTCTTCCAGATAGACGCATTTTCAAAATCACTTAAAACTATTAATAATTTATTTCACCTGTCTCCATTTAATCCTTGTAGAGAAACATCAGGTACTATACGAATGTGCCACACAAGTATGATCAACAGATTCCTCTGTAACAAAAATGATGGTTCATGCAAACAATTAAATGTTTTACAACGAAATTAACCATTCAAAGTCCACATTAAATGATATGCTTTTTAGTTCAAATACGCTGATTAGAAAAACAGTATATAATCATAGCCAGAGGACAGATTAATAGTACTAGAAGGTAAGATATAATTTAGAAATCCAAAACTTAAATAAGATTATTAAAAAATTAAAGGAGTAATCCTCATGTACATATTATGGCAAAAGCAAAGTAGTGTTTATGAGTTTTTGATATTGATTCTGTTTTGAGCTCGTTTACTCTTTTATATCGCTCACGATAAGGACAAGTTGATTCTTTAACTACAATGTTCAATATATAATTCCATTATGTAGAAAATAATCAATAGTTATTTTATTACTAACATATTTTCATTAAACACAAATATTTGTGGACTAGAAAGATATGATTTCTAGAAGGTTTTAGATTAAAGGGAAAACGAAGTGGTTTATTTCAGTTTCTCGCTGTGAGGAAATCGAGATCTACGAACTTTTAAATGCGGTGTCTATCTCGATGAAAACAACAGATGCGGCGAGGATTTGAACGAGTAATTTACAAATCATCGAACATTTATTTCTTAACGAAAGTGTACATAAAATTATAACTGAAGATAAGAAGATAGCACTGAGATATATTACATACAGCATGTTTCTTTAATTTTTCAAAGGGAACAGCAAAATAATTATTTCCTTTTAAAAGTAAATAAATGGAACTCTTGTACTGTTTTCCATAGCAGCATTTATTTGGTATTCACCGATAGAAAGCTTCTTTTTCCAACTGCTTCACATCCTCGTTTCTCCTTCATAAATACTTATCAACTATACCCTTTGAAATGGTGTAGAATTTTAAGACCACAAACAAATAGTTTCTAAAATTTTAAAATCTATTTGTAGAGCATTTAGTGTGTGCAATACTATTTATTATTATTTTTTTTAATATTTATACTACCTTGTACATCATATATTAGTATTTAATGAATTATTATACAGGTAATAAATAAATATTTTCGCTTATTACTGAATAATAGTTATTAAAATAAATACTAGAAAGTAATTTAACGATAGAGAAGTAGTATTTTAATTATTGACTCAAAATAAGTTGTCAAATGGGTATAACTTCTTAACATGATAAACATAGAATGATTTATTGTAAGAGCGCACATAAGTTACCCCGCCACAATCAACGACAGTGAAAGAACAGTGGTTTTAAATGCTTATTACTAACAGAAAAATTAATTATGGACTTATTAAGAACTAAATATATATTCACAACTTAAATTAAACACTTAAAACTCATTATGTCTAACTGAGAAGTTGAGCTATATTCGTATTGTATAGTTAAATGAAGTTTGTCAGCTTAAAGTTCAGAAAGTTGTTTTCCTATAAATAAATGTTAGGAGAGCGTCAGAGTTTTACCCTATGACTATGGCATATAACGCTTCAAGGAAGAAGCTAATAAGAGTAAAACTGGTTCTAATTTAGATCTATAAAAACGATTGTTCCTATAATTATGTTATACATAGAGGAATGCAACGTTTGATAGATTTCATATTTAAAAGACAAAAATTAAAAAGACTAGTCATCCGCATACACTACATAACGATCAGTTCCTTGATGACACTGGTCTTGACATGATTAGCGTATCGTGGTAGTAGAATACGTCTTTCGCTTCAGAGATAAAGAACATGCTGGTGACGACATGATTAATATACTTTAAACAGGTCTCAGCATAACTTGGCATAATTGAAGAGCGGATTTACGATGCGTAGACGAATATATGAATATATGTACACGAGATGAGATTCAATTCGCGACTACTGCAGCATTGGCGTTCACCGTCCTAGATTTGAGTTCGCCATTCTCAAGAATCTAAATGGGTTTTTGAATAGATTAATTTCATAAATGCTAATTCTATTACATTGAAAATTAATTCAAATAATTGTACACATATCACTCTAACTTTTATAAGGCATCTGTATACTCTACTAGCTACTATAACGATAAAATATTAGTAGAATAAATTACTCGACCTCAACGATTTCTTCCCCATCATTTTCCGTTTTCTTGGTCACGACTTTTTTCCCGTCAATGATTTTTGTTGTAGTTGATGTTTTCCTCACAGTTGCATTCTTTCCGGGCTCGGTTGAACTTGAGAAACGAATCACCGTTGAAAATTGACTGCAATATTGACAACTTGAGAAAGAGATATTCTGAGCTCTATTAATATTTAGTTTATGTCCACCTTAAAAAATGGTTTTTAAAGCTAGTTGTTCTTCTTAATGAATATTTATAAGTTCTCATACTACATATGATCATCAACAACAATGTTGTCTTGTAACACATATCTATCATCAGCGAATTGGACGAGTTTTCTTTCGACAGTTGATGTTCGAGCCACACCCTTGTTTTCGTGTCCAACAGTCAGTTAGTCAATTCGTCTTTATAGGAAGATAGTAAAACATTTCGAAGTGATAATAATGAAAAGTGTTAAAAAGTTCACATACAAGCATCATATTGCTAATAGTGCGTATGTTTGTTGTTGTATTGAAATACACACATCCACTCCATGTGTTTATGTGTAGTGCTTATGAAGTAGTGTTTATCCTATAAGAAAACCAATATTTATCTTAGAAGCTCACCAATCATTCTCGTTCTTTGGCTTGTCGTCGTCATAGAAAATGTGTACTCGACTCGACGGAAACCGGTGTTCTAAAGAATTTCACGTAATACTGTATCTCCCTCAATTTTTACTTGCTTTTATATTTTAAAAATCTTTATTCTAGTTAGAAATACGTAATCTTATTTGATCTAGTTTGTTACAGTTTTTCCATAACTTCTTCCACTTGTTGTAAAACTCACTCTTGAAGATAAATGAGTCCGAGGGAAAGGTGAAGGAGTCATCGAAGAAAACATCCTGAAAAGTAATTTCTCAGTAATATTAAAATATTAAATGACATTGTTTGAATTGAAGATGCCAGAAATCGAGGCAGCTTACAGCCTTTTCAATCGTATAACGCACTATGCCAATATGGCTAGGGAACACAAACATGAAGATAAGCTGCTGTTGATGCGCCAAGACAAACAATTTGATGAACAATTTAGAACGACTGAACCACATATTAAAGGAGCGTTCAAAGAATCGTTGTAAACTGTTTATTAATTGCTTAAAATATTTATCCATCTAAGATATTAATTGACTAGCATGAATAATTAACAGATTCTTGTTGAATTGATATAAAATCCTAAAGAAAAGGTTTCTTGAATCTGAATAAAACTAACCTGAAATGGATCCCTATTACCGAAAAATTCCTTAAAAATGTCGAATGGAGATCGAAACATATCTTCTCCATGACACCTAGGTCGTCGTGTTCGTGCAAAAGAAGGATTTTCTGCTCGATCAAGTTCTTGCCGCTTTTGATCTATAATAATTTAATTCAGTTAAAACTTATTTTAATACTCAATACACGAATATTCAGCGAAACTCCATTAATATTTATATATATTTAAATTGTAAGAGCTTCTTTAGCTGGTATTCTAATTGTTATTGTTTAAGCACGAGACTATTTCTATATAAGATACGGAATTGCATGAATATTTTCCTTCTTCCAATAAGTTGTAGTTCGTGATATGAGTATTCTCTAATACGATCTGCAAGCTTGAAGTAGAATGAGGTGAGTCATTGCATAGCTGGGACTTAGGCGACCAAGCATTTCTGAGTTATTCCAATCTAACCAAGTATCGCAACTTCAGAAGTACTCGAAATACTCTTCCATATAAACGAATTGTATCCCAAAACTTAGTTACTTAGAACTTTTCAGTGCTCTTCGGGATAGAATAATATTCTACAAACCTATTACAGAATTAATCTAATAAAGTATATAAACCCTCGTGTAGTTGAAAATGTGAATAACTTAAAATAAATCTTAATATATAGTTAGTTTCTATTAAGATTTGCTTTATGACCATATAAAGAGATGTACGGGTAACCAAAGATATTTGTGATATATCTACTAATGCAGATGTTTGACAAAATTCACACTGAAAAGTGACTTAGCATTCAACCACTTGTCACCGAACACCTGCCGAACATCTGCATTGCAGATGCACTCACCTTTCATTTCTAGTTGTGTAAGGTTAATCAAGTATGATGGTATTATTATTTCATCTTTTATAAACAGAAATTGACTAGCTATTTTCGTTTAATAAAAATATATCTGCTTCGACTTAATTACAATATTTTGTATGACAAAATTTCCTTTATGCTAGTATTTGTAACACTGCAAAGCAATTTCCTAATGTATTTTAAAAGCCATCAAAATTTTTTTTTCCGCGTTTTAAACATTTGTTTATATTGCTTACACAAAATTTGAACAGACATTTTGACTTTATGGGTATGGTTTCACGGCGTGATTCTCGGTTCAGACAATTGTCCTGGATGATGATGCATCTTTAGCTCTCAGACTACGTCATAACGGCGAGGTATTAACGAACGTTGCAATTCGGGAAGCGCCAGAGAATGCAAATATTGAACAGAACCGATTGAGGAACCAGCAGAGGCAGAAAAACGAACAAAAAAGGGTTCGGGCTAGTCTCGTATTTCCGGTTAAACCCCACCTCTATATCCTGTGGAGTCTTTGCAACTACTTTTAGTGATATAATTATGATAAATGTAGAAATGAGATTAAATATTAACTCAAAAATATATTAACTTACTAAGATTTCTGGTATTTAATAAAAAGCAATATATCATCTGGTGATGACAAAATATTTAACACAAGTAAAGTGCCTGTTGAATGTTTTAAAAGTTAGAATCCTATAAATTCATATTCATTATTAAACAATCGAGCAACTTACTATCAGATAGTATTTCATATGCTTGGGCTATCTTTTTGAATTTTTTTTCTGCAATCTCCTTGTCCTTCTCTGCAGTGTGCTTGTCCGGATGCCATTTTAAAGCCAGTTTTCTATACCTGAAATGCAAATAAACTTTAAAATACATTCTCTATACACCAATAAAGCTTATACCTGCACTAAAAAGAAATTGGTTACATTGTGGAAGATTCAGGTGGTTAAATGAAGCAAAAAGATATTTCGCAGCCAGTGTGATATTTAGTGATACATTCAACTTCCTAATGTAATATATTTCTTGTTTAAAATGTTTAGCAAGTTTTTAGAACTCAGCCCTTTGTTTAAAACGCATTTATGATTGCCTTTCAATTGGATTTAAGAAGTATAATAGCTTATCTTATGAATGAAAGGTTTTTAAAGAACTAATTATTGAATTTTTAGTCAATAAAAGCGTCAATATTTTAGTATGGCGTACGATCTATAAAATTTATGTCTAGTATTAAAATTGTTAGTGTGGCACTTAGGTTACAGAACTAGCTTAATCACATCGGACTCCGCTGGAGTTGTTTGTTTGGACACAATGGTAAACTGACCAACAACCTATCTATTTATAGAGTAAAGGTTGAAGAGTCAGTCTGACTTTTTCGACAATAGCCGCACACTATATTTTGTTCACCCGCACTAGATATAGGCTATCGTATAAATGGAACAAAATAGTTCGTCCTTTCCAGATAACATTGCAGTTTCATTAAAGTTGGCATACTATGTTAAACTGCAGCATTAAAGAGGAGTAGATATTTAATCACATGAAACTGAGCATATAAACAAAATATTCTGCATATTTATTAGTATGACCCGAATGATGGGATGATGAAGTTTTCGTAATATCCAAAAAGACAACTTCTTATTGAAGAATCTAGGAACACACAGTTTTGTATTGCAAAACAAAACTGAAAAAAGTGTTCTAATTCTCCGTCTATTGGCGTGGCTCCATGACGAAACTTACCATAGTCTTCCATCTTCCCGGGCCTTCACTCTCGTTTTAGTGGGTTTCGTTCGCCGCGATTTGGCGCTCACAAGGTCATCGTGTATTTTGCTTGCCGCTTGATACGACCTACTTCCAACCTTTCTGATGATACAAAAAGCCTGGCCTCAATTTCCTTCAGCTAACTAAGCATCAATTAACGGTTTTTTGCACTTTACACAAAGAGTGCGCTGATGACTGTGACATGCTTGAATAGAATGAAGACAAGATTCCATTTTTCCTCTCTATTTTCAGAAGCTGATCTCACAGTTTCAACTCTACAAAAATTGAAATATAGAAGGCTTGAAAGGGAAATACAGTGACTACTTTGGAATTAAGTGTTGCAGTACAAGGGGTCATAAGTTCCAGTGTGGATACGTTGAGAGAACTCGCCGTGTGAGCAGTGTTCCGTACACAAATTGCAATAGCAAATCGAACGCAAAACCGGCTTAAGGCGAAAATTGATTGGAACAGACGACTACTGATAATCATGCGATCAATTCTATGATGAATGGTTCATGAGGTCGGACACGATTCACTTTCAAGTGGCTTAGTAGTTGTTTTGGGACGTTAATCTTCTTGCTTTAAAACATTTATCAAAAGTGACAATCTCAAGGTTTTCGCCTAGTGCGGAATTAAGTACAAAGATAAAACCAATTGTATTCAATAATTGTTTGAACTTTCCTAGTACGAGCAAACATAGGACATTAATAACAGTAAAAACGATGATCTGATGATAAGCCTAGATTTAAGTCTCAATTAAACTATATTCAATGGTAGAAAGAAGAGATGCACTGTTAGAGTAGAAAAACGGAAAATATTATTGTGGACTTAAGTTAATTAGTTATAAGCCAGATTCGCAGCGAACTAATTGTACGTTGTGTCCATATTGGCAATGTTTGCGGCCCGCTTACGAATGATACATGAAAATAAATACTTGAAACGATAAATATAGGAATATAGTGATTATGCGAAATTCAAACATACAAAATTCCATAGGAAAATGATCCACCAAAACCTCTGTAGAAGCGTTTTCGCTAGCACCTATTCATGCAGTTGTAGTGATAATTGCTAGCAATTAAGTTCTTCTCACAAATTGCTGTTGTTTATTTGTTTGGAAATTCATATTGAAAACGGAAAAGTGAGCACTGATGAATACGATGAGTGGACAAACAATGGCGCATTGAAACTATACGATCAGTACGGCGATAACATTCATCAGGATGTTATGTTTTCCGGCCAATAAATATTTTGAAGAGAAAATTAGATTTTGAAAATTTTAAAAACTTTGAAATAATAATAGAATAAGTGACGTTAAAAATAATTCCCTCAGATGTGTTCCAATGCAAAATACCATTTTACAATACACTTTCCAAACATTATTCACTTTGTGATAAGAAAGTTAAATTAAAATCTCTTTTCATACCTGAATAGAATTACACATAACAGAGAACAAAGACCTTATATCGAATAGATCAAAAAGTAGCTACAAATATAAGCAAAGATAAATGATTGAAAGCATAATTGAAGGGAAAAAAGGGATTACATAATCAAGAAACTCACGCTTTCTTAATGGTTTGCTCATCAGAGTTACTCGGTATTCCCAAAGTGGTGTATGGAGACTCTTCCCGAGGTGGCATTCTGAATTAAATATTAATTCTTCATATACATTTTATGGCTAGAACATCCAGGCATTAATCCATTGAATAGGCAATGTAGGACAGAACAACGTAACCATACGCAAGAATATATAAATATATCGATTGTATAAGATTCTGGTGATTTTAAAAAATTTAAAAAATGTGGGTATAACCCAGGAGTAATTCTGTAGATATAAATATGTAAGGAAATTTCCATCCATCAAGAGCAAAGAATCGATGTTAGGTGCGGGGGGCGTTTCTTTCTATATGGTGACTGTGGTTTTCGTCCGACAATGGCCCGCCCCTTCTGACGGTCAGTCATATGGGAGACCGGTCATCCCGGAACGAATGGTAAAAACAGAAAATTTCGGCGGAAATGACGATGACGCAGAAAAAACAGGGACTTCGAGGCTACGCATACATGAAAGCTAGGTATGAATTGTAAAAAAATGTTAGCTTTTGAAGAAGTTATGCTAGCTAGCTTTTTAAAATTTTTAAATAAGAAAACTACATATGAAAAATAGAACATGAGTTCTTATTAGATAACGCTTTTACCTTGAGACGAACATTCTACCATAGTAAAAAAAATATTGGTTTTATACGATCGTAGTTTGATTAAAGCAGGTAAAAGAAGATCTAGGGCTAGTCCATTAAGATTATCGCAGCATCCATCGCCAATGATTGGTGGCTGATTTCCCTCAGAACCATAGTGTAAGCCTTTCGTCTTATGTTTGATAATCAGAGCAATACGTTAAATTAGATCAAGTGACCAATAGTTGCCACTTTCATCGGCTTATGTATTTTGCTCCAATATTATGTTATAGTCATTCTAGTAAGTCATATTCTTTCATCAATTTTCATAATCCAACTAATTGTGCCTTGCGAAAAGGAAGTAATAGGAAGTTAAAAATGGAGTCTACTTCTAGCAACGACGCCACATGTCACTCGAAGAGGTCTTTAATATATATATATATATATATATTTATTTATTTATTTATATATCGTTACTACAAATGAAGCATTTCCTTAAGTACCATTGCTTTCGTAGTGTTGTCGGCTGTTCACAGATTCCCATCCAATGCGAATGAAATTCGAGCTATCGGTGTAATTTTGGAAAGATCAGCTGATCATTTGCAAGTGTTAAATTATAGTAATCACACTTTATGAAATTGTATTTAATCGGATGGTTAAATAAAGAAAAGTCACGAGCGATAATATAACAAATTATTGAAGCAAAATGAAAAGGTAATGATTGTTAATGATATTAAGATAATATATATCCCCATGTGTTTACCAAGGAACAGTGGAATGCGTAAAAACAGAAGAAAACCTGAACACCCATGTGTATAAGAATGATTGTATGCGTGAAGGAAAAGGGATGAAATGAGGAAGAGAGAGAAAGAACACAAGATCTTGTCGAGAACGGAGGAGTGGCGCTAATCACTTGATAATAATGTGTTGAGAGTATTGTGGTATTGCGGCTGAACCGGTTTGCTTAAGGGGAAACGAAAGCTAGTGGCAATGAATGAAGGTAGACGGACATGACCTTGTTCAGGGACAAAGACACCTCTCTATCTCCTCTTAGCTTGAGAACATTTTGGCTCTTGAGCATCTTTGATATGGTATCTCATTGATGTATAATCATGATTTCTCTACATCTACATTTAAAATTGCGTAAAAAAAATGAATAATACGAGTATATTTAAAAACTAAGTCGGAACAGTTCTCTTCTGCCCATCTTTATCTCTTTATTTGCTCTTTAATTCCATTATGCTCCCTCCAGTAATTAAACTCATGATAGTTTTACTAATTTGAGTGGAAGTCCTTTTTGCTTGATATCAGGCCATACCTTTTGTACAAACACTATAATGGGGATAATAACTAGGGAACCATCTAGTATTAGACAGAGTGGCCAGTTTTCTTTTTCCAGTAGAACGCACACAAGCGAGATTTTCTATATATAGACAAATAAATATCGATTACTCCTTGCTCTCCCTCTCGTTCTCTCTTTCTTTCTATCCCTCTCTTCCTTCTAATTTTCCGAGATTTTTATTGCTTTTATTTCCATCGTCAATGAGTGACCAAATGACTATAAAGCTAAAAGCACACAGACGAGTGTGAGGGCAGAATGAGGGATGGCGGATAGATTAACAAACAAGCAAGTCTGCGAAAACTTGGCATTTTTCAGGTTCTGGCGATTCAAATAAGAGAAGGGCATTATCTTCGTCTTTCAAAAAACATGAGAGCAGTGATTTTTAAATTATTAGAAAAGGTGTATATTGTTATGTGGGCATATATATGTCATTACATCAAATATGCTACAACTAGACATTAAATAAGATTATTATTCGGACCAAATAAAACCTTTTAAACATCTTAAAAATATGCTCATGCATTTCTTGCATTAGTAAAATATCTAACTGCTGATATATAGGATGAACGGAGGATGACCATCAGGATTATGTCAAGAAATTAAGCATGAATAATTCAAAACAATAAACGATGCTAGTAAACTACAATAAACTTGTGGGAAAATGATGGTAGGTAACAGGGAAATGGCAATGAGTGGCAAGAGTAGTGTATACTCCATTGCAGAGGAATTTCAAGCTTGCGCTGTACAGGGTTCTGTTGTTGCCAGCGAAATTATCTACAAGGTGCATAAAGCAACGAATTATTTACAGTAACAGGTCGAAAATGGTGACTATAATCAATATGTGTTAGTTGCTTGGTGTATCAGGGGGAGGATGTAAGAAGCCGGCGCGACGAAAATATATGATCGCTTTCCGTAGTCTCAACCCACATAAAGAACTATTGATTTTATAGATCGATCAAGATCTAGTTTTTAAAGTATTTATACCATAAATATTTCGACTACAGATTATTCTAAGCATCTAGAGGATAATAACGTTTCTGTTGAAACTAGTTCCCATTTTCATGATACCTCAGCGTAATCAGAAATTCTTTAATATTGCGCAAGTACTAATATAAAAAATAAATAATTGAATTATATAGTAATAGTTTGATTTATATTGCAAAGCAACAGCCGATTTGATGGAATTTCCAAATTGTTTTCATAGTCTTCACGCCAACAAATAGTACCTTCCCTGTTAACTTCTCTTTACCCTACTGTTTCTTGCTAGTAATGGACACAGATTATGGTAATATTGAAGAGTGAAGGTTGATCAACTCATTAACTCTTCCTATTATCGCGTACTGAGAAAGATTGTCAACAAACATAGGCTACACAGAGCGTAGAAAACAATCTCAAACTGTTGCTCGTGTGTTAAACATTATCGAGATGTTGTGTGAAATAAATCGCAGATGATCTTGTAATAAGATATAGTAAAGAGATGAAATGTATAATTCCCGCTATAATATGAGCCAATAATTCGTGCAGATAATTGGAGTAGGAAAAGTGTTAAAAAAGAAACAATCATAGAAAATTAGAATAGAAAGGAAAAATATAAATAACTTTAAAAAAAGAAAGAACTTGTCACATTTTTTAAAGAATATGAAGTGCGAAAATGGACTCAAAGCTCAAAGAAGTCTTTAACCGAACGGTTCATTTTTGAAACTGCGTCTTTTCTGATAGTGCTTATCTATCCGGTAAACTTTCCATCAAAATGGCACTTACTGAGCAGTAAAGTATCGATTATTTAATGGTTTAATCGGGAAGTTTTTAATCCCGGAACTCTTCGCTGTTGTGCTAGCATAGTTTTAGCCAAGTTTCAATATAAAATGAAAATTGTAAACATTTGCACACAACGTCAACTCTTGACTCGTTTAAGAAGTTGATGTCTTGAGTGGGAAATTATTGTGTAAAAGTGAGGAAGAGAGGCTGAGAGCGACAAGTGGTCGATTCGTAGGCATACTCACAAACAAGTATACAACAGATATGACTAGAACTGGAAGGCTCTTGTAAAGAACAACGACAGTGGGGAAAGGTTGATGTGGTGTTATGTCTTATACACAAATTTTTATTATGATCACAATAAATTTGCTGATTCTAGAGAAAAAAGAAAAGGAAGAATCTATATCTCGCTAGGTAATTATAGCGAAATCTATATAGATATCAGGTGCCACTTGAGGTAGAATATTCAAAAATTAGTCAATATCTGAAAAAAAGCAATAATGTTTGATAGTAAATAAATCATAGCTTATCGTTAAGTGGTTATATTTTAAAAAACTAGTGGGAAGTAAACCTTCAACAATTGTATCGTTCATGAGAACGCCTCGGAAGCAGAATTTTCAATTGCTCCATTCGGAACAACTCTGAATGGGAGATTTCCGGTCAGCGGACGGACAGTTGGATACCACATTCCAAATTTATACTGCTATAGTCGCACTTCTTTACTAGAACTATCAAGATCAATTATAGGCTAAGGCTATAGTAAAAGATTTTAGAATAAAAAAGCTCATTTTTATGTTAACTACTTAGAAATGAAAATGCATATTTTTCGAAGTTATTTTGAAATACTAGTAGAAAACTAATATTCTTACATTTTCAGTGATAAAGAAAGTTGTTTATAAAATTTTATAAAACTTTACGGATCTAGCAATTTACAATTGGCTGGTGGAATTAAGCAACCATCATTTAGATACTAGAGCTTATTTAAGAATTAATTCCTTGTGTATATATGGCCTGTTTAAATTATGAACTAGTGAGCTGGAAAGGAAAAAGAAAAGTCAGTTTTGTGAGCGGATCAATCAAGCAAAAAGCTGGTTACGGTCCTCTATTATTTATATGTACTGGTTATGCTGATTGAAGTGCAAACATATGTACTGAGGTTCTATTAATCCGATATTGTCATTTTGCCTACTGCGCTTTACATACAGAATAAGTTGAATTGATTTCAAACTGCCCAATATTAATTGTAATCTCTAAGATTATTTGCTTATTTATTGCAAATAAAAATTTCTAGCTTTTTCGAGTCATTTATAACTGGTAGTGGAAGTGTGCAAAAATCTATGGAAGTTATAATTCATAAATTAATACAATTGAGAAAGTAGGAATTTATAATAAATATGGCAATAATCAGAAGCACAAAGCAAAAAGTGCTTCAAGAGGAAGAATGCCAAAGTTCTGAAGTGGCTGTCGCGAAGTTCGGTATTAGCCCTTGAATACAATAGTATTCTCTATAGAGTACTTTCGTATATGATCAATAATTTGAAAAGTTCAAATAGAACTTCTACTTGAATCATATTTTTTAAGCAAAAGGACAAATAGTTTTCATCTGCCATTATCCGGAACTTTGAATGAACTCCTAGTAATTGTTGTATTTCTCCAATAAAATCCTTTATCATGTATAAATAATGTATTGGAATAGCTATCTAACACAATAATTCAATTTCAATCAGACATCAACTCTAGAAATCAACTTCACATTACATTCAGAAGTAAACACCGAAATTTTTTTATAATTTGGGAAGTGTTAATTGATTTATAAACATCATTAGTAAAGGATGCAGTTCAAAACAAACGAAAAACAATGTAAGTGGTCAGAGAAATTGACATGTTATTAGAGATTTACAGAGAAAAGACATGAATGAATGAAAGGAACCACAATGGCCTGTTTAATAAAATCAGGACCATAGCTTTACTTAATTCTTGCTTTTCCAAATCAGTAAAGAATTCATTGTGACGCATGCACCAGAATAGTGCATTTAAAGGGAGTTATAAAAATGTCGAAATAATCAAACTACTTATAACTTGTACTCTTTATATCAATCATTCATAATGCAACATTTTTAGAAAATGATTGATGGGGATGTATGTATCCAAAACACTGCATCCTGTTGACATTATATCTACTTCCTAGAAACAAGTGGAAACGAAGGCAGAAATAAAAGAACAAAATGCAAGCTTTGAAAATAAATGATCGCGAAGAGGAAGAGAATATATAGATCGTATTTTCCTAGGTTGTTCGCTAGCGAATTTAGTGACATAAAATATTTCCTCCTCCGGCTAGGCAAATGTATTACACTTCTGATAAATGCTTATGTATAGAAAACCAATTCAATTCGTAAAGTGAAACTTTTAAATATTTTTTATGAAATAATAATCCGCTGAAAGCCAAAATTCCAACACTTGCTATAGCTTAAAAGTAGTATGTTAGTTTCCCCAATAAATGTGTGAGTATTCTCTTTCAGAAATCCATTTAACTATTTATAACATCTAGAATCACGTGAGGTTTTCTTAAAACAACACATCTAGGATGCAATATGTCGACGAAATACCCACGAGAGTTTTCGCAGTCATCTGATTTTACAAATTTGTAACTGAGTTATATTTATTTTCCATATCATTCTTGATGGATTATATCCGTCACGCTCGTATGATTGGGCTATAAATAATGGAAGAATCAATTTAAAAAAGAGTGTAGAATAAGAAGTGGATATATATATATATACAAAATTAAAGTAAACAGTATCTTAACCGTCTAGCATTAACAGTTTTACAATGCTAACATACTAAAAAAATATAGTGTGATCGGAAGATGATAGTGTATTCTAAATGTAATTATTAGTTTCGAGTTAAGTTCCCAAAAAGAATCTACGTCGTTTCTCGAAATCCTACTCAAAAAGAGAGAGGTGGAGTCAGATAAAGAATGTATAATTTATTAGTATTTGAAAATATATGCATGAGCTTAGTGAAAAAAACAGTGAGCAGGAAAAGTGAAAAGTTTTTTTTACAAATTTCCTACTTGTGTTAGACTATAGAAACTGATATTTAACGGGAAATTGACGTGGACTAGTATTTCTGGCCTGCATAGTCAAATTATGCAAGGCTTAGTGGGGCGAAAGGTCTGGTTCGAGAGCCTAAATCGAAGAGAGAGGGGAGAGAGAAGGAACAGATGGATAGTGGGAAAGTACTCTAACTGAGTCCTCCTTATAAATTTAAATGTACGTTTTTAAAGGGACGAGTAATCGTAAAAGTGCACGAATGGACATGAACTCAATGGTTTTTTTTATTAGAATATTATAGTTCAGTGATGATATAACAATAGAAGAAAAGAGTACCCACTATTCTTGAACTATAATCTCCACTCGAAGTCTGCACGCAACTTCAAAACTTCCCAAGGGAAGGAACTGGGTGATCTACGGTGCAGACACTCACAATGACCTTTGAGCTAAGGAAATAATCTACTGATAGACAGTGTATGTTTCTAATTTAATTTCAAGAGGCCTTTGTTTATATGATGAATAGTCGTGGTTTCAACTTAGAATCTAAGAGTAAAAGAATCTATATACTTGTTCCTAATTTCAATATGTACAATCCAGCTACTTCCGCTAAGAATAATATCAGAAATTTGCCTTAAATTACCTTTAGTTAGTTCAAATACGGTTCATTTTGTGGATAGGTACCATTATATTCATTGTAGCATCAGTAGGAAAGTTGAGAAATATTTTATGCAGAATTCGAATATAAGTTAAATAACTACTATCGATAAGTTTGAATAACATCCATATTACATCTATTTATTTTAGTTATTGATTAATTTTTCACTCTGGGCTCGCATTAAAGATTATAATATACTTAATAATTAATCTAGGAGTAAATCAACAGTACTATAAAAATAGATTCTAAAAATTATATGGAATTGAAAAAATTTACATTTTAATTTTAAAGCTTCAAAAAGACTTTTTTTCGTCTTAAGAAAAACGCTTCAAATCTAGTGTCGGAAGAGTTCGAAATTTGGCCAATTTAATGCGCTTTACGTTTTCTTCACAGCTCATCAGATTTGTCAATCTCCGCTAGATTAAATATAAGATTTTCAAATCGACGATAGTGTAATGTAGTTTTCAAAACCGAACAAATAGGGATATAACACTTTTTATCTGTTGTAAGTTCAGGAACATATGCAACTGATGTCAACATTCGTCTTAACCTTTTACGTAATTTTCCATTGATTCTCTACAATATAATTAAAAGCAATTAGATAGTGATATTTATAAGTTATTTAATTCCACTGAAATATTTTGAGAAGTCATTAACCAGACGATGATACTTTTAACACTCATAAGTCTTGAATTTCCCATCATATGGGACACTTACACTATTGGCACAGATGTTACACACCCATTAAAAACGCAGTAATACGACCGTTATTGGAGAAAAGACAATGAATAGGACGGTGATAAATTAAAGAACTTATAAGGATTTTAGTACTGCTTCCTTTAGAGCATTAACTTTTCCTATGGGAATCTTGTTTTGCATGATTCGAAAACACGGTGACGTAATCTGAGATTTGGCTATGGGTTAAGTGGTAGAATTAGTGAAAAACGAATAATAATAAAGACTTTAGCCGTAGAATACAGGTCACTTGTGTAAAATATTTTAGCTGAGTGAAAACTGGTTTGATGAAAATAGTGGTCTTAAATTTGAAGCGACTTTCATAAAATGAAGAGATACTAGAGACTACATGTAGGTTTTTTAGATCTTTAAGGAAAAAACAATTAATGAATGTTTAAAGACAATTTGAAGTAGTCTATAATGAATTTCCCATATTCATCAGCAGTGCGGTTGCGTGAAACACTAAGCAGTTGACGCAATCGACAAAACACCGAATATGAACAAGTTTAGGAACTAGTTTCACGATGAACATAGTTAGTGGAATGAAAGGAGGCAAAAGGGGATGATCAGCCCGATTCAGATAATGAGTAGTATAACACTAGGAGAGGGATTACACAGAAAATATCATGTGTATAATCATGTATTAGCTAAAATTGCATGTATATTAACAACAGTATTATTTAAATATTAGAAAAACATAGCCACTCAAGCATTATATTGGCATAAATTAAGAATTAGATATTTTCTATCCTACCTTCGTAGTTGTGGTCTGTCCACACGATTAGTAGGAATGGCTAATTAATATCATTTAGTCAGCCAACCCCCAGGTGTTGAATTACTTAATCAATTAAAGCAATAGAAACGATAAGAAAGATAATTAAGGAAAAAGAATGATTATAAGTTGACCTAGTATTGACAAAAAGCCTTCTTCACTAATTTTAATAATTAATTAGTAGCTTTTCTTTAACTAATTTGTTCCTCTATTTCAAAGCCATTTTCGTGTGCTATACTATAGTCTTGCCACCTACCTGTTTTTACGAAAATTATTCTAATCATTATAGCTTACTAAGAAGTTGCTACTGAAAATCCTTATTTCATTAGTAGATTCAAACATTTAAAAAGAATATAATGCGCATTCAAATACATTTTTTCAACTAACATCAGTGCAATTCACTTCATTTCAACGTAGCTACTAGTAAAATATAATTAAGAAAACTAGAAGACTTGAGCTATAAAATCCCTTTTTGCATGCAGTATTAGGAGCATTTATCTTCTAGATATAATACCAACCCTCACATACAAGTTTCTTAGTATTCGCGCTCGAAAGTTGTGTTAGCATATATTGCGGACCTTTAATACGCATTTCATTCACTCTAAAAACTATCTTAATTATGTTAATTTTTCAGTTAAACTGCAGGAAGTTATTTCTTTATGGGATTTGAATTTCTGAATATGATTTTATACAGTAATATTTATTTGATTGTAGAGCTATTTGGCGTTTAGTAAATAGTATTTTAACTAAATCAGATTACAAGATGGAGTATTAGGCATGATACGAAATATTTTTTGCATATATAATATCTGAGGTTAGATTCAAGGGACATATGGGTAAAACATCAAAAGATAAACGTGACATCTACTACCGGCTAGCCAAGGAGCAAGGATGGCGTGCCAGAAGTGCTTTTAAGTTGATGCAAATTGATGATGAATTCCGGATTTTGCAGGGTTTGTTATATTCATAAGTATATATTTTTTATAATAATGCATGTGAGTGTTTCTAATTTACGCTCGTTTTAGGTGTTACTAAAGCTGTAGATCTTTGTGCAGCTCCAGGAAGCTGGAGTCAGGTTCATAATATTTTTTATGCTCTAAATTTATTTATGCATATGTATTATAGCTCTTAGTGATTAAATTATTTTAGATTTTATTTTTTCACTAAAATCCATATTATATTAGACGTTTAATTGTTTTTGGAGCGCTTATTTTTAAATGTTTTGATATTTTCTTAAGACATCATAAGTTCACCATCAATGACAGTATGGTCGTGTAGTAAGAAAAATGTTAATATAAATGCATTTATTATGATCATTTCATATAGGTTGTTGTATTTGTTTTAAACATTTCTTAACTTGATTTAGGTATTGTCTAAGCGATTAATAGAAGATGCCAACGAAGAGCAGAGGCAAAATGCAAAAATTGTAGCTGTAGATTTACAGCCTATGTCACCTATTAATGGAGTTGTTCAACTACAAGGAGATATAACTGAGGTTTGTTATTTTCATTATTACTTTATAATGGATATCATTGTTTAAAGCTAATCATTTATCTGAAATTGCTATTTTAAAATTAAAAACAGGTTCAAACTGCTGAGAAAATAGTTGAAGTATTTGGCGACCAAGCCGACCTAGTCGTTTGTGATGGTGCACCAGACGGTATTATTTTTATTGGTTATATTCGTAGATGTTAAATGAATAGAATCCCATTTCTCAGATATGCTTAGTTTATTGTCAACTGTTACTTACTAATTTGTTATAATCATAATTTTGCATAATTAAGCGATTCTTTTTAGTCACAGGTCTTCACTCACTGGATGAATATATGCAGAGTCAATTACTTCTTGCAGCTTTCAATATAACTACGCATATACTCAAAGAAGGAGGAACATTTGTTGCTAAGGTATTTGTGTTATTAGAACTTGTTTTTGTACTTACAACTATTTATTTAGATATTTCGAGCTCGGAACGCAACTCTGTTATACGCTCAGATGAAATTTTTCTTCAGGGAAGTGTACTGTGCTAAGCCGAAGAGTAGCCGACAAAGTAGCTGCGGTGAGTTAAATTTGGACTGTTGTATTCAAAAGTATTGCATTGAAAAATAAAGTTAGGATTGTTGAATCGCGACAATTTTGTTTGTGTTAGCTATACTTGGGTATAAATATCCACAAGTCAAAGGCTTATTAGTTCAAACAAGTTCTAATAATTTTGTAGAAACATATTATGACCTGATGAATTACAGGTATTTTTTTAAAATATCTGAAGACCAATACGGTTTGAAATATGCGTAATTTATTTATATTTAGAAGCTTTTATCGTTTGTCGACATTATTTCCCCCCTGAAGGATATGTGCCCACTATGAAAAACCCAATGTTTGCTCCTGATTATGGTGTGTTGCTGATAAGTTACAGTATGAAAATAGATACCTACTAGTAAAATTACGATCTAAATTTATACTAATCATGTTAAATATTGTTGTACTGCCATCAAATAAAAAAGTTATAGATGAGGCTGTCAACGAGTTAAGTGGTCCTAATCGAATTCTTGTACCATTTGTAGCATGTGGTGACCTATCGGGTTGGGATAGTGATAGAAGTTATGCACTTAGTGCACCATCATTAGCAAATGGACAATTACCTGAGGAGTATGGTTTAACTTAATAACTAAAATAATTCCTGTTTTTCTCTACATCCCTGTGATTATATAAAACTACGTTATTTATTCAACCTTACTACACCTTTAGAATGATTTTAATGGAATGTATTTTGAGATAATTATTTCTTACGCCACTTAGGTATGTATACCGAGAAGTTGTTCAACCACCAACAGAACCTGCCTATAAGTTGGCTGTAAAATTAAAGAAAGAAGATAAGTTAGCCAAACCAGAAAGCAGTATTGTAAAGGTAAATCCTATATTCTTATTAATATTTGGATCCCATCGCACTTATTACTTTGTAGTTAAGAAATTACTGGTTCCATTAATTCAGAAGGAAATATGTTAGGATATACCTACTGTTGTTTTGTTTAATCGTGATGTTAACATTCAGTTCACACTTCTCCCATCCTATTAGTCTTTTTCAGCACAATATCATAGTTTAAATCTATCTAATAATGAAAAGCGATTAATTAGGTCTTAGTGATAGTAAAGACTGAACCGCTTCTCTAGGGACATTAGCCAAACTGTTGCATAATTATTCACTGCTTAAAATTTATATAATTGTCATTTTGGTGAGAGAAAGAAGTAGAAGAAGACCATTATTTGAGACTTTTTTTTGAGATTTCTCATAATTTAAGCAACTACTACATGATTGGAACTATCGCTAAAAGATCTCCAAAACCATTTTAAGAGGGTATTTATTTAAAACTAGCTCGCTAAAACCATCCTGTAAACCCTAAAAATAATTGTTAGTGTTTTATAGTATTTAATATTTCGAAGTAGTAGCACTGTATGCAATATTGTTGAATGTGGTTTTCTTGTTTCAGATAATTGAGTCTGCAATGAAAACGCGGGAAAAAAGCGACACCAAGTCGGATGGAAATGAGAGCAGTATTGGTTATAATGATGAGTTGATGGATGCTGTAGCAGCCGTTTTCGCTAGAGATTTGTAGTTAAAATAGAGTATTAAATTAGTGCGATGTCTTATTTTAAAGTATAACTGTCTATTCTGATTGGCATCTGCATACAGTTACCATTCGATGTTCTATGGTTGTTTGTTGTTTATTTGATAATTCTTACTGTTAAATATTGTTGGTTGATACTTCTGTGGCATGAATAAATGTAAATAATTGAAGTTTTTAAGTGCTTTTTCTGCAGCAGCAGAAATTAAATGTATGAAACAGTTCAGAGGTGGGGGGTGTAATTGATGATTTTGGCTGTAGTGTACCGAAGAGGTATTTCCTGGAGTAACTGGAGTAGTAATAGCCTTTTGAAGCCATTGAGGAGTAAACATCTCATAATAGAAAAGTCGGCGCAACTCGCGGTGTTTGACTTCTCGATTGATAATACCGCTCTAAATGGCACTTATTGTATTGACAGTTCCGTTTGAGGGAACGGCTGGTTTGGGATAGAGGTGTTGGGTTTGTATGCCTAGGATTCTATGTGGTCTTACTGTTATCTTTCGCTGTTGGACTTATGAAGGCATCACGGTGGTTACCTTACGTCTTTCCGACTACGCTTCTTTGTGCTATTATATTCATTATTTACAGTACCACATGAATTCACCATATATTTCTTTTCATCAATTTAAAACTTATTCACTTGTCATGTAATTTTTTTCTATCTCATGACTTTACTTTTCTTTCTTTATTTGCCTGGTTTGATCGGTGGTTTGGGAAGTCTCTTTTGTGGTTTAGTATACATCGGATCTCTCTTATCCGCACACTTCGATTGCATGTGTGGTCCAGCTAGCATCACCTCAACAGTATGACTACCGTATGCTTCGTCTTCAGCACTAATCAAATTGTAAATTGGCTGAAATACTATTGTAAAAAATCAGTTTTCAATTTATGCAGATAAGTAACGAACCATAACTTACTGTCATATCCGCCTCACTGGCGGCATCCATAATTGCTCTCACCGTGCTTTCTTCTCCCAATAAGTGTTTCTCAAAAATAACTCCCGTTCCGTTCCAACCCACGTGAGCGACGTGCCTAAACAATTTTAATACAAAAAGAAAAAATTGTATTGTCGTAAGCCTTTTAACCCACGCAAAGTTTCTCGGGAGGCTTATGGATTCGACTTTTTTGCTTTTCTTCGATAATCTCTTCTCTAACACCGACTTTTTCATTGGCATGGGTGGGTTGTCATCACTTGTGAATCGACGTGGAGCTAATAAATATAAAAGTATTTATATAAATATTTTCTCATTGTGATATGTTATACTTTTCAGAGTAATTAACAGTGTTAACTTAATTTATTAGTATTTTAGGAATGGTGAGATTCGAATAGACATGCGGAGGTTTTTTCTCTTTTAAATATTGGGTCCTTTCGAAATAGGCAGTAATATATGGAAGCATAGCTTGAAGTTATAGAAGTTGTTTCGTTCTATGGAGATTGAGCCATCTTATTCTCAGAAGATAACGCGTTACTATATGTACTATTTTGAGTATCGGCCCCCGAAACCAAAGATAGTAAAGTTAAAAAATGTAATATCATTTTCTCACCACCATATTTGTATAAATAACCAGAATGACTTAAAAAAGAACGCTTAGTATTATCGTAATAAATCTCTAATTCCCCAAGAAAAACTGATGAATATCATTGAAATAAGTTATATTTAACGTTTAATTTAACTAATAAAACAATAATATTCTTAATAAATAGAAATAATACTACATGCAACAATACCGTCGAGAAATGCATAGAGTAATGCAATAAATATGATGAGAAAATTCACGTTATTTGAAGAAGTGTGCGTGATATTTATTATTATAGAAACTTTTCTTACGACAAAATATATACTTAACTCACGGTCTATCAGCACTGGTTTCGGCGCCAGCCCAATTGGCATCGATAGTAGACGTTGTGAAGTAAGCGTCGTTTCTTTCCGATCTTTTACTAGCATAGAATTCACAGATTTATCATCATGTATTCCTTTAATAAATGATGTACTAGGTGAAATATACCTGAAATATGTCACTAAATGTATATATGCATTAATAAAGTAATATCATATTCATGCATTTATCCTCTAAGATCAGAATATAGAGAGTGCAATTGTCTGCAACTTTTCATGATACTAATTAGATATATTTTATGTAGGTTCTCTAAATATGGCTCACTTCAGACCATTGTTGTCTTTTAATTGTTTCAGGGGCAGATCACTGTACATCATTTTTTTTTCAATGGCATCGCAGAGAGGAGACAATGAGAAGAACCTAACCGATGTATAAACTTATTAGAAGTAATAATTATAATTGTGATACGAAAGTACATCTATAATAAAACTAACATATGCACAGTTAATCCCCATACATTTTAAAGTCTGAAAAATCCGATCTAACAATAAAAATACTTGTAATTACCTGGCTTCTTGTAATATTCTTGCCAAATGATAATCATCACTAGGAAGTGGAGTGGAAAAACCATCTCTTAAGAAATTGAGAATAACAGGAAATATAGTTGAGTCTCGATCAAGAAAGAGATGACCATCCTACATTATCATAATTGGTTATGAATTAAGAGAAAAAAAAAGAGAAAAAACTACTCGATCAACAAAAATCCTTTATGACTATGGAAAATATGGAATGATAAAGGAACGATGAAGTAAATAAGAAACATACTAACACGGTCCAAAGCTTTTTTCCAATCTTTTTCAAACAACTTGTCAAAATAGCTTCCCTTAATTGAAGTTAGGGTTGAAATTCTTGTTTTAAAGAACACTCCTTCTACATCAAGTATGACGGTAGGTGAATTCATGTGGTACTGTAAATAATGAATATAATAGCACAAAGAAGCGTAGTCGGAAAGACGTAAGGTAACCACCGTGATGCCTTCATAAGTCCAACAGCGAAAGATAACAGTAAGACCACATAGAATCCTAGGCATACAAACCCAACACCTCTATCCCAAACCAGCCGTTCCCTCAAACGGAACTGTCAATACAATAAGTGCCATTTAGAGCGGTATTATCAATCGAGAAGTCAAACACCGCGAGTTGCGCCGACTTTTCTATTATGAGATGTTTACTCCTCAATGGCTTCAAAAGGCTATTACTACTCCAGTTACTCCAGGAAATACCTCTTCGGTACACTACAGCCAAAATCATCAATTACACCCCCCACCTCTGAACTGTTTCATACATTTAATTTCTGCTGCTGCAGAAAAAGCACTTAAAAACTTCAATTATTTACATTTATTCATGCCACAGAAGTATCAACCAACAATATTTAACAGTAAGAATTATCAAATAAACAACAAACAACCATAGAACATCGAATGGTAACTGTATGCAGATGCCAATCAGAATAGACAGTTATACTTTAAAATAAGACATCGCACTAATTTAATACTCTATTTTAACTACAAATCTCTAGCGAAAACGGCTGCTACAGCATCCATCAACTCATCATTATAACCAATACTGCTCTCATTTCCATCCGACTTGGTGTCGCTTTTTTCCCGCGTTTTCATTGCAGACTCAATTATCTGAAACAAGAAAACCACATTCAACAATATTGCATACAGTGCTACTACTTCGAAATATTAAATACTATAAAACACTAACAATTATTTTTAGGGTTTACAGGATGGTTTTAGCGAGCTAGTTTTAAATAAATACCCTCTTAAAATGGTTTTGGAGATCTTTTAGCGATAGTTCCAATCATGTAGTAGTTGCTTAAATTATGAGAAATCTCAAAAAAAAGTCTCAAATAATGGTCTTCTTCTACTTCTTTCTCTCACCAAAATGACAATTATATAAATTTTAAGCAGTGAATAATTATGCAACAGTTTGGCTAATGTCCCTAGAGAAGCGGTTCAGTCTTTACTATCACTAAGACCTAATTAATCGCTTTTCATTATTAGATAGATTTAAACTATGATATTGTGCTGAAAAAGACTAATAGGATGGGAGAAGTGTGAACTGAATGTTAACATCACGATTAAACAAAACAACAGTAGGTATATCCTAACATATTTCCTTCTGAATTAATGGAACCAGTGAGTTAGCAACTTCCTTGTTTGTATTTAATCTGGTGGTTCGGTGCAAATTTTGAGTTTTCTGTTGTGAGGGTGAGTGAGGCTGTTATTATGGGAGTGTTTCTAACGATCTCAAACAATGTAACAAAACAAATTTTAAACTCTTCATGCTATTAATGTTATGTCATTTGATGTCTACGGAAGTGATCAAATGTCACCGCCTACATTCCATACAGAACAAGAAGGGTTCGAGAATTTAATCCATATGGGGTCAATTTCCGGCAATGCAAAGGGCGAAACATTATTATTCATGATTTACTTAATATCAAGAAGGAAAATGTGAAGTTTCGAACAACTGTAATGAGATAAATTTGAGTATAGAAGATTTTCTGACTGTTCTACTATGAAACATTTCCTAATCTTTATGAACGGAAACCCTATTAGCGATGAGTTTAGTTTTAATGAGACTAACTTGAAATGTGATTTATTTTTAATTTTTAATTAATAACTAATGTGTCCTACTAAAGGAATGAATTCAAGTAGTGCTTAATTTACTTTTCTAATAAATTTCGGGAACTGTATAAGTCTTAAAAGCATCCTTTTTTTTTAAATAATAGCAAATAATTTTTAAGAGACTATTGAAAAATTAAATAGAATTTGTAATTTTTTTCTCTTTCGTTGAAAGATTAATATAAATGTTTCTGTTTATAATTCATGTCCACATACCTTGATTGTGTAAAATGTTTTGTTTAAATTATAAATAGCATTTATTCTTTAAATGTGGTGTTGACTTTATATAAATGAAAATTGGATTTCGACGCATTACAATAGTAATCTGCTATGGCGTTGCTAGTCTGAAGCGTCGTATTTCTTTTATGGGCGGTGGAATCCGAGCTTCATTTCTACCGGATATAAGGGCTCGTCGGCCTCCATTCTACCCTCTATCAAAATGGGTCAACCAGCCATTCTACTCGCATTCTTCATTGTCTCGGCAGGTTTGTTCTTCTATTAAAATCTCAGAAAACATTTTTGTTTGAAGTAGTCTCTAACGAAATTAGGTTACTCAATAGATTATTTATATTATTAATTCATAACTGAAATTTTAAATACCATAAATCACTGTTTAAATATTATAGAAGTATTACTAATGATAGCTATAAACCGTGACTCAGCAGAGTTGCTTGCCGTAACGAATTCTGTGCGCTGAACGGAATCCTACTCTGTCACCAGCGAAAGAATCGTCGTTTCTCCTCAAATTTTCAAAACAATCAGTCGAATCGGGAAGAGACTAAGCTGGCCAGTTTCTCAGTTGCACAAATCTCTACCCATTTTTGATCTATCTGACCTGGCTACACAAGAATCAGACTGGTGATTATTCTCGAGACTAGTTGCCTTAGTTTGGAAGGTCCCAAGACGTCCTTAGCGGTTGAACGAGGGACGAATATCAGAGTCTTCACGTTTATTTTGATAACGAGAGATTTTAAGGCGTGGAAATAGTCTGACTCGGTGGTCAAACAGCTCACCTTTCTCCCAGAATTCTAACAGTACAGAGCTTTTATCTAATAAATCTCCTTTCTTATATATACTGTTCAAAAAATTACAGAATATGTAAGCACTTATTTTGATTTCATTCTCTTGTAAATTTGTTCCACAAATACCAATATTAAAAATAGTACGTATCATGGAACTTCTTAAATACTTTCATAGTTTTGTTTTCATATTATATATTTTAATATGCTAATACGATTAACACGATTTGTGGCTCTAGAACCGGAATTTCCAGTCATTCTGAAAAACGATCCTCCGTGTTGTTATGTTCGTAACCATAATAAGATCTTAAACAAACACTTAGGTGAATGGAAAAATGCACATTGTTAATAATGTAATGTACTTAAAACGTATTTAATTATTGAATTTACGCGCGTATAGTATAACGGGAAGTTAAAAAGGCAACTAAGAGATTCTCTCCACCAAACAGCACGTATTTCAGCAATGTCGGCTTTGTCGATGTCCAGCGTAGACAATATTATGTCATGTATGTTCTGCGAGATCATCACCGAGACTCTTGAGAAAGAGACGACGCCTACTGGGGTCATTCAAAGCATGTTCAAGTCTGTTCCACGTTAATACTATAGCTCTCGTAATTTCTAGAAAATATTCATCTAAGAACTCATAATTAAAACAGGTTTTATTAATATAAAAACATTAGCTTAGGCCTAGGCTTATCCGACAGTTGCACTTTTAAACTGATAACAACCTAGGTGCTTCCTAGAGTGCAATACTTTCTCGAAAATACACTTCATGCAAATTTTGTATTGTTCTAAAGGATGTAGAAAAAGTATCAAAAAATTTAGTCGAAATGAGGAACTAATATTGCTCTCAATTTATAATTTGGTCCTATAAATGCATTATCTAAGATACATGTAATAGTGTTATCCAATACTTAAGAATGAAAAAATTTTAACTTTTAGAGATTTAGATGCTATAAATTGGTATTACTTAAGTGATTTCAGACGTTGTAACAGAATGGGTCTGATGGAACCAGTATGTGACCAATTCGTCTCTGAAAACGCAAAGAGAATTTTTATTGTGGCGAAAACTGGAGTCCCCACAGCTGCCATCTGCGAAAGAATGCACTTGTGTGATGACACTAGATAGCTTGCTCACTTGTTAGACGAACAATAAATATTCATTTGGGTTACAGTATCCAGGCTCATTATCCTAACCTATAACATTATTTGGGTTTTGATAAAATCTTCAGATATATTACTTCATTTACTTTCACATTTATCTGAATTTATATTTAATTATCTTTTTTTCTTGATGAGCAGGATGTTTTACGAACAACAGATCTTCTTTTCTTTTTAAATACTTAAAACATTAAAATTCCACATTTAAAGAGTTACTTCAAAAGAGAAGATTGTAAAGTACGTTTTAAAAGTGGATTTCTTGGATATTTACTTACTGTTTAGGTTTTCGAATGCAGTACTGATTTCAAACGAGGCACTCCGGAAGAGATAGTGGCCAACTGTAGTCTTGCAATACATTGCCTATTGAAGTATAAATAATTTAATTCTACATGGGAACAGTACAAGATAGCGATTATTTATACAAATCTAACTACTTACATAGACCCTGAAATCCATCCATGGATAACTAAACGTTGTTTTTTTTCAAATAATGAATTAAAAGAAGTAAAACGAGAAATACTTTATTGCTAATGTTTGAAGATTTTGTGAGAAAAAGGTTTAATCTTTAAGATTTTATAGTAACTTTTATGCATGAGTCACAGCATATAATTAAATATTCTATGTGTTAAAATGAAGTATTTTTTATCTTAAATGTCGAGTTCCACTTTAAAGGATGAAGCCATACCCCATGGGGAGAACGAGTCTTCATGAGTTCAGCTGTCCCTTACTGTTACCAAATGATGAAATCCGTAACTTTCTCTTCATTATTTAGATGTCAATACAACATGTTATTTTTCGTATTCAAAAATAGCTAAAACAATGTTTCTGCGTTAGTAAAGCTCATTTGCAATTAATATGTAACTGTAGGTTCTTGATAATTCATGTCTTCTTCATCACACATTTCTATAAATGAATATGTTGAGTAGAATTCTGAGGAATTCTCTATTTTGTCTTTTATGAACACAGGTATAGTTTTTTTGTTTTGTTTTGAATTCTTAATGTTATACTTTTTCCTGAACGCTATCCTCTGTTTTCTTTAATTAATGGGATGTTCTTGCCTTCTCGTTTTTACCTTCCTAGACATAAGCTGAAAACGAATATCTCAATTAGGTTCCTGATATCGCGGAATTTCTTTGCGATATAAAGTGGAACGAGATTAATGCACAATCATAGCAGGCTTTGTTTCATTAGCAATGAAACCAAGTCCTGTGCGGTTGATTAGAGCAGGTTTTCTATAGGTCGTTAGCATTACGCAATCTCTTCATATTTCCATCCGTTGTCCTTCTTTTGTATCATTTTTCATAGCAGTATATTCCTCGTTATTTCTATGATACAAAATATAAAAAACAAGGACTTGCCTGTAATTCACCCAGAATTCCCTTTTTCATATTTGAACATGTATTATTTCACAGCAAAAAAATTACCTATAACGTAAGAACTCTTTCTTCGGCAAGATTTGATAATTACACCTACGAGAACAGTTCGGATAGGCTTCAAACTCTAACACGATGTGTTCAAATGGTAGGAATTAATATCTCTTCTAAGATATTTGTAGATCTTTAAACATATAGTGAACAAACAAATCTTCACCCGATACGTTTTAAGAATTTGAGCTCCAAATTCGGGAACGTATTCATGTTCTAAATTTTTCTTTCTTTTGAGTATGTTTATCTCATTCATTACCTTTATAGATGACCTTTAATGTTGTTTCGCAGAGTAATATGCGATTTTAGTGTGGTCTTTTAGTGAATTCAAAGTTGCCATTCCACATATTTTTCGTCCGTTAAATGCAGCCTACCCGAAAATTTTTCCGGGACGACAATAATTTTTTCTTAAATAGCATGAATGGAAAATTTCGAAATTTAAAGAAAAGTGGTATATAACATTTTATATAAGAGCCAGAATTGAAATAGTTTTTCATTACTAATTTATTTGTATCCTACTCGTATAATAAATAGTACAATATCGATATAAATAGCTTACATCTAGAAATTTTATTAGAAATAAATTTTCATCATAGTAGAGGATAGCATTTCATTATAGTTAGCCAAGAGAATTGGGTGTATTGATGAAGACTCGGAGCTTTATGCTTAAATACTTGTTTTCGAAATTGAAAAAAAAACCTATAAAGAGTAATTTTATTGTTTGATATTGATTAACACTTTTATATACAGTGCGTTCGGAAAAGATAGCATACTTTGTTGTTGTTTTTTTGTTTCCAGTCAATAGATTAAACCAATTTTTTCTGAGGTGAGATGTAATAGCATTGAAAGTCTTCAGTTATAATTTCCTTTTTTTATAAAAAAAATATGGTTTTTATATCTTTTTAAAAATCACTCGCTTTTCATCGTTTCAAAATGATAGCACACTTAACATGTTTTGGAGTTATTTAGTGAAAATGATCAAATTCATGGATTCTAAACCGTCATATTAATGGGTCATGCTCCTAAGCTGGGTCAACACGAAAGAGGTCAAATCAAAGCACTGTCAACTACCGGTTGCACGGTAAAGCAAATTGCCGATGTTGTCAAGCGCTGCAGGAAGGCTGTTTCGAATTCCCTGCTTCTTCAAGAATACGGAACAACGAAAAGTAGTAGAAGACCTGGCAAATTGAATGACTGAAAAGGACACTTTTGCGGACAGCGTCGAATAGTACGATAAGCGTCAGTGAAATCCATCGGACTTGTGGTATTGATGCTTTGGAAACTACGGTGTGAAGAATACTGGAAAAATGTCCGAATATCGTCCAATCACGGATGAAGAAGTATCAAGAACTGGTACAAACAAACAAGGACGAAAGACTTCATATTGTCAGATATTCCTTGAGATGTGACTAAGAAGAATTTTGAAAATAAAACTATGAATTCATTACTTTGAATTTAAGTGATCTTCAGTCATGAGAAAAAGTTCAATCTAAATGGTCCTGATGGATGCACTCATACTGGAAGATCCCCAACAATTTTCAGCTCGAAATTTCAGTGGAAGAAGTGATACGGTTTGGAACGCTTTCAGCATTATGAAACCGGTTGACTTGATGTTTGTGCCCACAAACATGAACAGCATGGACTACCAGGATGTCTTAGGACATCGTCTAGTTCTGTATATCGAACGTTTTCCAATCGCTAGCTTCGCTTTTCAACGAGATAGTGCCCCATCCACGCCACTCGAAGCACCAAGACGGCTGAAGAACGGTGACGTGGACACTCTGAACTGGACGCCGTGCTTTCCTGACTTGAATCCGATGGAGAATCTACGGGCAATTCTCGTGCTTTGGATTCATGTTAATAACCGTCAGTTTGAGACCGTTGAGGACCTCCAAAGTGCCATTAGCAAAACGTGGAGTGAACTAGACAAAAGTGCCATTAAAAACATAATTATCAGTGTGCCTGAACAGATTTTTCGGGTTATTAATAAAAGTGGTAGTTGTGCTGACAATTAATTAATCGTTATTGACATTCGTTATTACTGATTTTATTGTTAACACATTTAAATGATGTGCTATCATTTTGAAAGGGTGAAAAATTGTTGCTTTTGAGATAAATTAGCATATAAGACGAATGGTTTTTCTAATGAAAACATATGGAATTAAAATTGAAAACTTTTAAAGTTATTATGCCTCACTTCAGAAAGAATTAGATCAATCACACTGTATTTAACTAATCTGTTATAGCATGCGATTTTTGATTTTATTTCTGCATATATCGTGTTCCTTTTCCTCAAGAGTGCCTGATGTATCACTAAATGGAATCAGTGACTCAGATCTCCTAAAAGCTAATGAAAACAGTCATGGAAAGAATGTAAAAGTAGGTCTAACCACTTATTAGTAGAAAATCATTTTCTAGTAATCACGATGTTTGTCTGAAGCACACGATACAAGCAGCGAGTATGTTTTTTTGCTTTAGTATTTACGAAATAAGAGCAAACAAATGTCGCAAAAACTTAGTGGTTATTTGATAGCTCCTTTTAGATTCGTATGCACGGTGTGGTTCAGGATGAAGTAGCAGACTTTGACGCCGTGGGTGGAAAAGCAGTAGAAGATGATTATTCAGACTTTGCCAAAGCATCTGTCAAGAATGGTGGAGGCTAGTTCATAATATTATAATAATAGTAATAATGATACGCCTTTCATGTTTAGACTGTAAAAGAATAGAAATACTAGGTAGTTAAAATGTTCAAAACTTTTTTATTAGTATTATTTTAGACGAATTTCAGCAAACCACGATCTTAAACAGGTGACGTACAAACCGATTCCACAGAAGTATGATATACCAAAACTAGAGAGAGATGCAGATTCAAATATGGGAAAAGCTGGAGGTACGAGTTAGATCATTTATTTACGATATAACAGTGAGAATAGCATGCTAACAAAAATCTCTCACTTAATTTACTAACAATAAATAAAAAGAATTTCAAAGCCTCCAACAAAATTATCGGGATGTAGCTTATGAATAGTTCGTTAGTTTCTAGTCAAGTTCATTTTAATTTTATACGATCTCTCTTTTTAACACCTCCACAGGTGGCTAATTATCATCATGCTTTACATTTAAGAATTTTTATATTCTAAATTTGATCGAAAAAATATAATTTGATATATTCATACCGATCTTAATTGCTCAATATTTTGGTTCATAACTATTCAGACTTTCCTGGAACTACGTCCTCTCCTTTGCTAAATAAATCTAAATTGGGTAAACAAGCACAACCTCAGTTATACACAATTCAGCAAGCTGTGAGTAATATTTAATTCACTCTATGCGATAAAACCTAGAAGTTTGTTCTACAGCAATCTTACTATCCTTATTATTTGAAAAAACGTTCTAAACAGAGCCAAAAAATTATTAATGACCAACAAGAAAAAATATCTCTAATATCTAGCATCATAAGCTTATTATATTAGTATAATTTAAGCAACCACGTTCTGGATATTTCTTTCAACATTATCCCTATCATCTTCTACCACGCCAGTTCAATCTCCGACCAGGTCTCAAATATATCTACCCTACGAATTATCAGAACGTTATCTATTCATATCCGTACCAATTACCTTATTCTGGTAAGTCTCCTTAAATTCGCGAACAATCTTTAATAAAGACTAATATCATTTTTAAAACGTAAACATGTATAACGTATTATTATGTATATTATATTTATCTCATCTTAATATGAATCATTCTTTTTTTCGTTTAGGAAATTTATAAATACATTTTAGATCCATATAGCATTTATCGCTCAAACCCTTCTTACCTCGTACCGTGTGGAAGCTATGGAAACTATGGGTGTGGTCAACAATCGCCTTGCGGAAGCTCAGGATGTCGTGGAGGTTAATTCTAAATATGTTTACTTTTCTTATTTATAAAAAAAACACCATCTCAAACCGATTAAATAGTACATATATATATATATATATATATATATATATATATATATATATACTTCAATAGTCTTGTTGGGGCAATAAAGCATTTCAAACTTACAAATATTCTTTAAAAGGTTGCGATGGTCAGTCTGCTTGCGGAGGTGGATGCAGGCAAAGTGGCGGTTGCGAAAACGAATGCGATGACGGTATGAAGTATATAACAAATGAACTTTTAAAAAACAATGCATGTTATGATATAATAAAAGAGGCAATATAGAATCGAAAAATTTAAAAGACGAATTGTTCAGATTGTAACGCATCTGAAGATAGTGAAAGCTACAGTAACTCAGACGAGGATGATGATACTGATCACACTGGGAAATCAGGTAAGACAGCGATTTCTAGAAGTATTTTACTTATAAATTCGTATTTAATTAATCTCTGATTTATATATTTTCCATGCTTATATATATATCATTAGGAGAAACCCACATTAATAAGAAGGATCCTCTCGATGATCTAGATTTAGAAGATTTGGAAAAACTGGATAGAGGTAAGCCTAGTTTAGGAGAATGGTGGAAGCTAAAGTATTATTTAAAAAATACTACTTAATCTTTATTATAATATTTTAACAGCACCATCTGAGAAAAGGAAATCTTTCAAGATGAGGAAGGGGCGATATTGAAAACTTATGGATGAAAAGAACCGCCGTGTAGCATATCTGTATTAACGGTGCACATGTATATGAAATACAATATTTTGAAAATTTCTTGGTGGGAATTCGTAATCATGACTATTTCATACACAGAAGACATTTGCTTAGAGGAAGCATATTCATTACTGATACTATAGTCATTATATAGCATGGGCTTAGACAGCGACACTCCGTAGCCCAAAACGTATCTGGATTAATACGATAATTCTATTATCCCCTCATTAATTCTAGAGTAGTCAAAACCTGTTTTATTCTTATTATTTCAATTATCTGATAAGCTATTAAATGTTACGAAATAAAGGTAGTTAGTATCACCACAATAATGACTAAGTATAAAGATGCAGATATGAGAGCCACTTTTCATATTATTAGTACTACGCTTAAGATATTTATTTCTAGACTCATACAACCCTCATAAATGTATTAGCCACATTCTTCTTACACTATAATTCATCACTTAAATCATTTTAAAATATAATTATGTAATTGAGAATTCCTTTATGGACAACCCATTGTTCCCATGAATGGATATAAAGTCATATTTCACTTATGAACTCTACAACGCAATTTTTAGCTATCTTACAGTCAAGAATACGTGGGATGTTATCATTTATCCAATCACTCTTCTATTATTGTTCTGTTCAAAAACATTAGTAAAAAATTCGGCCTCAAAATTCCCCAATAAGAACCAGGTCAATTTTGTTCCATCACAATTAAAGCATTATTATTTGTCTTATGTGCCCTACTATAATAAAGCTATAATTTTTCATTTTTTTAAACTTTTATATTAGTAGAAAATTTGGAATATCAGTTCAAAACTTTATCTCGCACTCACAGAGAATAGCTGGTAGGAAAGGTCGATAGTCGGGTGTAGCGATTTGAGCTTTTCATTCACTGGTTATACATCGAGAATAAACAATGAATCTAATGAAGTACACAAATTTTGAAAATGTGAAAACTTTTGTTAACAAATCATGTAATGACAGAAAAACTCAAATCGCTAAAAAAAAGTCGAAACAAATATCTTAATTTGTGATTTACAGCAAATCATTTACAGAGCTAAGAAGCTTGCAATGCTGAACTCACTCGAAAATTTGAACAAGAAAAGAACAAAAACAACAAACAATCGAAAATAACGGGATAAAACAATAATACAGGAAAACTATTTAATAAATGCATCGGAAAGGTTTCCAGCGTTTGGAATAAGTACGATAGGATAGTTCAGAAAGGTATATAGTAAATTCAGAAATGCACATGAAGAAGGCAGAAGAGTACATGAAATTTGATAAAGAAATAAATAGAATAACAGAAATTGAACCTAGAAAGTAGGCCTTACAAATTCTACAGTAATTCTAAATAAAGGAATAATTTAAAGACAATAAAAATGTCTAAAGGGGACGCAGTAAAGTACAAATATAAGTACCTTAGTGAGATTTAAAGGACTATGCTATTTACAGACAATGGTAATAGAAATACAAATGTCTAGTCCAACAGAAGTGATCTATAAAGCACTGGCTGCTATTGTTATGTTGACTTCATTCAAGAATACTTTTGATTTGCTTCTTTGGACTGAATGCTAAGTGCACTTTTGGACGCTCTCGAGTCTGTTGCAATAAATTTATATCAAGAAGCACCGAATATATAAAAGAATCGAGAACAATAAAAACCGTAATCTTACTTGGATCGTATAATATGCAAACATATATTTCTTAGAATAATTATAATAGAGAAAGGCAATTTACCCTCACGACTAAAAAAGCTAACCGTTTTAAACATTCTAAATGATATATAACACTTAGTAAGAGTATATTGCTGAGTAATATTACTTAAAATCAGAGCTTTAAATATACTCACTTTTTTCTCCTCCTCAATAGTCGTACCTCCACTAGCCAGAAACGTTTCTATGTGCTTACGAGCTGTTTCACACTGTTGTAAGTTACTCGCTACCACCTCAACAGGGAATTCCCCATCCTTTTTGGATTCTGTGTGCAGCTAAAAGGTAGTAAATATAATATACAACGTAGTGTTTTATAAATTTCCTTACTATAATATTACGAATTTTGCTTCATAAGAACTAATATTATTAAATTTAAATTTACTTGAATATAATATTTTGAAACCTATATAATTAATTCTAATTAAAAATAGTTGCATAAAGACTCTTCCGAATGATTCTACAATTAATTAATTTGCAATAATATATTGCTATAATCATAAGGCAACCCTAGTGAGATACATCTTACTATAATAGAGCAGTTTGTAGTTTCCTCAATACGTTTCTTATTTACTCCACGAGTACCAATGAGACGAGGAGCATCAGTTGAGCGAACCATAAAAGTAATACGCTCGCGTTTGCGAGCTCTTATAACTGATGCTACCGGTGATGGTGAATCCATTAGAGTTGAATCAAATGACGTATGCTTTAAAAAAGTATGTAATGAGGATTTTTAAATATGAAGCTTAGAAATAACAAACTAAAACAGAAAACCTACCGACTGAGGATGACCACCACGACATGGTGAATAACACGTGAAAGATAAGTTGTGCATTGAGAAAGCAAGACTCACATCGGATTGATCTCCAGCTGACAGATCTACAGTATTATTTTCTAAACCAATATTTATATTGAAAACAAAACTGAATAGTGAATTTAACTAGTAGTCATTGTAACTTGAAATATCGTTACTTAAACATACTATAATTAAGAGGAGGTTCGACTTCGGATCGTGTGTTCAGATGTTCTTCAAACAAGCGCTCAATGACCTGCCTTGCTACATTCACGCAATCCAGAGGACCAAACCAACATACGTTCCCTGTTGATTCTACCTGTAAACATAAGAATATTGCTCTTTTTATTGATTCTATGTAGTGAAATCATGATTCACTTAAAGATAAATAGATCTATGTGATTAAAAGATTATAAAAATGTACAAACCACAATATCAGTTATGCCTGATTCTCGAATGATGATATGTGAAAAAAAAGCTATAACAGCTGCACGTGCAATCGAAAAGGAAACAACCATTGAATGGGCGCACATTGAATGCAACATAGATAAACGAATACTTCTACAAATATAATAATTTATGATAGTCTCAAATTTTCATCTTATTCATAGCTTCTCGTCTATTTTCATATGAACTATTTCCAAATCAAAACTGTCAAACTCACTTATTGAAATCCCATTCGTGCCATTTTTCTCTCAATGCCCTCTCAATCGGAGCCACTGGTACATTTTCATCGTGCAAAATAGTTAATCTATCATGTTCAACAGTAACTTCAATACCTAGAGTCCTGTCAAGAACTGTAAGAGCCTCGCAACCTTCCCGTTCTAAATATATTTATTTCACTAGACGCTGTAAACCAAAGTAAATTTAATTATAGTTTTCGCATATAAAACACAAAACAACATTAATCTCTTACCTTATTTCCAGAATTTAAATAAACTAAATAAAAAGCATAAAGGTAGTAAATAATGCCTTCCAGTTTACAGTATATAATAACAGTTTATTATATGACTGTGTCAAAGTAAAAAATAGTTGCATTACCTCTCAAAAACTGAAGAAAAGGTTTTGGAGCTGTAACAGTTGTCGAAGTAGTTAGTCCACACCTAGCAGGGGTACTAGGCATCCTACCGCTGAGAAACCCTTATATTTTAAGTTGTTAATTATTAACTTTGGACTCATTTTATATATTTCCATAAGCATATAATTATGAAACAATAAAAGTATTTGAAATAATGTAGATTTTACTTATAGCCATTAAATAAATGTAGATTGTAGACGTTTGTAACGACATCCGAGGTCAAAAAGCAACGATTTAATTAGGTATGAAATAGACCACAGAAATTTTCAACTTAATTCATCAATATTCAAATTAGAGGTGCTATATGCAAATACTACATTCATTTATTCATACTGTTTATACATTAAACCAGGAAATATAATAAAATGGTTATTGAAGAGATTAAAAATTATACACTTCAATTCTATCTTTCTGGGAGAACCAATATATTTTATTTCATTAATCTCATAAGTTATTCAAAAATCACCCATAAAATTCCAAAATATTTTCGAACAATCAACCGAAAGATCTCTGCCAAAAATATAAAAGTAAATATTTATATAGATTGGAAAAAATAGATAAATATCATGCGTGTCCAAATCCTAGTCAGTAGTCTTAAAATAATATTTAACAACTTAGCAAGAAAAATGGAGATATTAGGAAAAACGTAATTTGCAAAGTAATGGTCTATGATGGCCTATAAATCCACTGTCGCATTAGTATAAATGACGCTAAATGTCACATTACTGGATGCCCTACTGTACTTGATTCTCAGAATAAAGATTACCGTATCATATGTGTAAAAAGTGAAATGGATAATAAAATCTTAGTTAATAGTTAATTATTTTACGTTTATATATAACACTATAATTGCTGCAAAAGGGAATGCATTTATTTGTAGTTGCGTAAATGATACAATTTTCCTCAACTACTAATTAATAATTAACAATGAATTAACTTTTAAACATTTAGAGGGTATAAAGAAGCAAGAATATTCGTTCTTGTTATCTTAAACATATGTTTCTTTCCCAAATAATTATTACCAGAAGTGCTACCAGCATTAAAGGATATTTCTAAAATCTCATTCTTTGTCTTATTTAAGTACGGTCGGTGGTGAACATTGTTGATTTGTGATGGAGGTATATTATGGCAATTGTGTATTTATATCACATTTTCATATTTTAGTTTGTTTTCTTACTCTTAAATTTATTTCAGCTCATAATTATAGTTATTAGATATTTTTAGACACCAAATCCAATTCCCACTGCTTTATCAAATGATTTACTGAAGACTAAAGATGAGAAAATTGATACTAAAGGCTATCTTAGCAAACGGTGAAAATTTGAGAGATTTGCATCGGAATAAAAAAGATTTAATATAAAAGTGTTTAAGGCCTGGCGAACCCGATTTCAAGATGAACTTGTCATTAAACCAAGTGGTTTTCATCTGTACAAGCGATAGAATGCCGGTTTATCGTGATATTAAAATCTACAACCCAACTAAAGACAAGCAAGCATTCAAGGTGGAAGTTGAATTGTTATTTTATTATGATAATTAGCTAAGGAAATCGACTAGTAGAGTTTCTTACAAAAATCTGGAATTATGGAAATGCTATTCTAGAGAGCGAGTAATTCAGTGTAGCGACCTTGTTCAGTGGATTTTTTTAAACTTTCTATATCCTACTAGAAAAGGTTTTGCGAAAATTTTTAAAATGACACTGAGAAGTGGTTCTTGACTAAACCATATGGAAGCATCTCAACAAACTTCAATACAATTCACATTATTGTTGGCAAAAACTGGTGATCTGAAGGTTAGTAACTACGCAATGATAGAATCAAAATATTACTGGAAGTAGGAAAATAGACTGCCAAATTTCATCGCCGAGACCGTGAAAATGTGAAAGGTATTTAATATGAGATAAATAAATATAATTAAAGTTGAAAAGAATAATTTTATTATTTACAAATCACATTTAAGGCATATATTCTTAGTCAATAAATTAAATCAACAATGTTTTCTTAGAATATTTATTTCGCTCTTAATAGTGTGTTAAAATGAACAATGTGAATTTGCTCTTAACAGTAACTTTTTTATATTAAATATAGACAATTGCTTTCATAAATGTATTCGTAATTTATTCTCATTAATTATGGATGGAGAGTTCATGGACTCACTTTTATTTTCTCACTTTATCTGTTCATGTCAAATGCACATCGGCTGATATTTTCCGCGTCCAACCACCTCTAGGATTCATCAAGTCTAACGAAGCCATTCAAATCCGTATCTGGTTCCAGGTAAAAGTTGTAGTTTCCACTATTTAGTTATATTTATATAAAATACAATAATATATCATCAAAATCACAAATATAAATTTATAGTCTGATGGTTAGCCCACAAAGTAATAATCAAACATTTGTTTTACGAGTATGAGACTTCTTTGTAATTCACATGCATATTTTATAAAATTAATGCAAAGATACTATTGAGTGAATTTCTTGAGAACAAGGACGTCCCCAATAGTCACAGGCACTACTTCGCCATATACCACATGAAATGCTCTGAGGGAAAAACGATAAAAGAGACTTGGACGAAATCAGCGAAACCGGATGGTGAGAATTGAAAGATAGCTTGTTCCAAATCATTCCTGTTTATATGCTAGAATTCTATGGGTATTTCTAAGTTTGGATAATGGAATAAAATGTTAAGCGCACTTATTGCCTCTTTATAATGTTGAAATTGATATTTTTCTTTATTTTATGGCTTTTCACAAACTTATGTTTAAGTACCTCATAGGAGTATTCAAATTATAAGGTATATGAACTGGTCTAGTAGGGTTACAGGTGTTCGTCGTATTGGTGCGGTCTTTGAAAAACGATAATCGACTAATTAGGTAAAAAGCTAATTATGACAATGTTAGTTACACGTAATGAATTTTACATTTTACTAGTCATAGTAAGTAAATAAAAATAGTTCTGCTTATAATAAAATGAATATTATAAACAATGAAAAGAACGTATATGAGAATACTAATTTCGAGTTAAATATTTTTAAACTATTAGTATTCTTCCGAATTCGTGAACATGCAACCACTTTTCCAACAATAATTTATATAATGAAAAAATTTGATATACCTTGAAATAGAAAGGTATTTAATCAAATTTCATTAGTTCTATTCATAAATGATCCATTGATAGTTAGTACGACTGTCAAGGACTCTTTTAAAAGCAGTATTATGATGTCTTTATTAAATATCTTTAATGCAAATTCAGTGTCAGCAGATGAGATCCATCCAATACGGATGACCTCAGCCTGACTGCCGACGCGAGAGTAGTTATTATAGCAATTATGGGACTGGCACACAGTCGCTATTTTTCTGTCCCCCAACCGTCTCTTTGATTGTCACCCGATTTGCACGCCTGTAAACATGTTCCCGTTTATTCTCTACGGATACCACTCGTTTATTATTATATCTATTTAATTAGTTTTTGTTTTTCTCTTTTCACTATATTATTCTCTATTGTTTAATACACGAATGTATTATAAGTTAATTCCTTAGATTACTTTTTTTAGATGACAAAACTATACGGTAGTGTTATTAAGATATTTATGTTTTGTAGTTCTCTACTAACCACTAATCACTCACTTAAAGTCCAAGGAATTCCCTCTACAACATATGGCATCTAAGTTGAATCAAGGGTTCTGATGTATTTCTATCTTATGCTTCCTTTTTGTTACTTGCTCCTTAGAGTCAGTTTTACGCATACAAAAAACTTACATGCAAATTTGAAGGTGGATTAAAGCTATTTAAAGAATGCTCCTAAAATGATAACTCGATCTCTATCGGCCACGGAAAACCTCTCAGTATACTGTCAAAAGTATGCTACGCCGGTATGTGTTCACTTTCATTGTTCTATTAACTGATCTTTATTTATTTATTTTTTGCAAAAGATTATTTGTTAGGGTTGGGATTCGGGAGTAAAATGTCAAGTTACCGGGTTTCCGTGGTATTTTAAAAAGTCGAGTTATCAGGTTCTTGAGAATTTGGAAAAGCCGGATATTTCCCAGGATTTAGGAAATCGGGGGTCCCGGGATGCCAACCCTATTATTTATACTGTATCACATTAGATGACTAATAGTTTTATAGAAGTCGACATCCAATTCTGCTTCTCACAAATTAATAACTGGGTCAATCCGCTTGTTTTCTCCAGAAGGAGATCGGAGTACTGTCGCAACGTTGTCAGTCGATATGATGGCAGCCGAACTTGCTTCTAGATATAAGGTAGACAATATCTACATGCAGACTGGAAACATGCATATTCGGTTAGTCAACGTTATCAATCTATTCCTTTCAAACTCTCTCTCAATTCTGTTTGTCTCGTTATCTTCTCTTTTCACCTTTACTCTTAAAAGCTGGTGAAATTAATGCATTGTAAATAAATAAATAAAATAGGGCAACATAAGCCCAAGTACAGTCTTTAATTGGACCTACTTTGCCCAAAAGTATACTTATCCTAGCTTAAATTAGTCATTATTTAAAAAATGAGTTTTAGACCGTTATCAGGAGACGCTCGTCCTTTGTATATTCTTCGGGAATATCTTTGTTGGATGGGATATTTAGACACAGAAATGGAAGGGAAAGGAATATCAATGAATTTTAGAAATATGATAGCCTTCTTTCTAGGTGAAATATGAGCATTTTCTTACTTTCCAATTAAGTTTAGTGTCACTATTATTTCTAAATCTTACAAGATTTTAATGTCATCTAATACAGTAAGAAAATAGGAGGTTCAACTTATATTTATAAGTATTTATTAAAAATTTTTTGCAGGGCGTCCTACCTTACAGCCCAATTCGTCCATCCGATCAGAGATACGCATGGCGGAATGTGAAGTGAGGAGAGGCAAGGTCGTACACAGGTGGACGAAACATAAGTGTATACTCTACAATGGGAACATTCGTATACAAAGAGGTTATTGATTTACTATAGTTCTTTTTCATCTTAAGCGCCTATTGCACTCTTCCTTATTACCAATTTTAGACTCTGGAGAGGATGAAGTCCTCCAAATTTCCCGTTATCGTGTTGATATTTATGAGTCTCGAAAAGGACGTTGCCTGCGTTTATTCGATATTCATTCCACTATTCTGTTTCTATTTGATGATCATGAAACACTGATGCTTTGGCTGACAAGAACTCAGCAAGTAAGTTTAATTACAAATTGTTTGGTTGCTACAAAGTTAATTTCTTCAATTATTCTTAATAGAAAAATTTTTGTACGTCTTTCAAAAGTCTTTATTTACCTCACCGTTGGAAGCTTCTGGAAGATGTAATTTAATTATTTGAATAGTGGTTCTAATTGTTTTAGAGTGAACAGAGTTCTTCTTGTGACCTAAGTGACCAACGTCTTACTTTGTTGCCTGAAAACTTGATCTGTTCTTCCGATGGATGCATAATTATTCGACATTTAAATCTGCGAAGGAACTCTCTCTTTATAAGAAGTAATTATGATGTATGTACATAATTTCCCATGTCTATTTGGATCTCGATGTGCTTGGTTGTATTTGGAGTATGATTATTTCAACTAGAACACTCTTCTAGCCTCGTGCTCCTCTCATTGGATGGCTTAATGATATTAATCGTCTCCAATCTCTTATTTCTCTCGACCTGTCATCCAATCGATTGCCATCCTTCCCCTTATCCATTACGCAACTGCCACTACTTCAAAAGTTGAATCTATCGTCTAATAATATTCAATCTATTCCAGTTAATATCAAAATGCTGGAGAAGTAAGTAATGTGAATTTTAAAGCTTTCTTAATTCCAGTTACCAATTTTGCTCATCGCAGTCCTAGATTATTTTATATCATTATTAAGAAGGTAGGGAAAAACAAAAATATTTTTTAACGACAAGTGATGATCCAAGAAAAAAATACATGTAGAATTTTCCAGTCTAAACTATATTGATTTATCCAACAACTGGATATCCGACATTCCTGTACAGATTTCTGAGTGCGGCAAACTTCAGCATTTGAACTTATCATTTAATAGATTCATGCAGGTTACTAAACAGTTATTATAAATCGCCTTAATATTTCTTTTTAAAAAACCATTATAGGAATAAATATTTTCTATGTCATGAAAAATATAAACGAAATCAGTTTTAAGGAATTCCCCAACTTTTTGAGTAGTATGAAGATGTTCAGCTTTGAAATTATAAGTTTTTAATTGTTGCTTTTCAGATACCCGATATCCTGTCGGCGTTTCCTTATCTCACAGAATGGCTTTTCGCAGGCAATTATGCCGAAACAGTTGGATGTCATCCTGCCGCTTTGGGAAACTTAAGCAAAGTATGTGTAATTCTTATTACATATAAGTTAGTGAATATTAATAATATTGAAGAGAAATTGCAGCTGGATCTCCGTAGAAATGCTCTAACAAATTCGTTTCGTTTACCTAATATTAGTTATGATAAACTAACTCATATCGACATCAGAGACAATTGTCACGTTTCTACCGTACACCTTACCAATGTACCGTCACTGCAGGTGAGAATCAAAATGGGTGTATTGATTGCATTTCCATTTGAAACATTTGTAACGATTAATAACAGTAAACGACCTAAGAAATTTAATGAAGAAGATTGGAGTAGGAGTACACCGAGAGGAAATACATGATAAGAGTTCTTACCAGGTACTCCATTGCGAACGTCTTCAACTAACCTCCCTTCACCTCAATGGACAGAACCTTTCACATCTTTATGCCGATCATAACTGTAGGTAAAATACACTTTTATTATTAATATTTCATGATATTATAACTTTCAGTACTTGAATCATTAATAGTGATGCCAATGCCTCTAAACATTCTTCAAATCAATATATCCTATAACAACTTTGATATTCTGCCTGACTGGATTTGTGACCTACCACAGCTATCTCATCTGAATGTCAGCAACAACAAGTTGACAGCTCTTCCTGATCGGTACGAAAAGTCTTTTAGACAGAATGCCGTTTGATTTTAAGCATGCAGTTTATACGGTTATTAAGTGAAGTGCTATAAATGAAAGTTCGACACAAAGTACAGTCTATTAAAAATAATTATTAAGTTCTCTGTTTATAGGATATTCATGACACCCTCACTCCGATTTCTCTTCGCTTCTAACAACCAAATACAAAGCCTACCTGTTATCTTTATTAACGAGTGTATCCTGGAAACGTTTGTTATTCATAACAATAAGATAGATCAACTACCAAATGAGTTATTCAGAGGCTGTCCGAGGTGCAATTAACTAAAACACGCTCTGTATTCCCTCCTATCACAATTTGATAGTATGATTTATTGTTTAAGACAAGATAATACTTAGTATATGTCTAGGCTTCGACACTTGAACCTATCTTTCAACCGATTAAATTCGCTGCCTCGAATACATCCGAACATTGATTTGAACCGGATCCAAACTCTTCGATTATCAACAAATCTTTTAGATGAATCTATTGTTCCTATTATAGTTTGCATGAAACGACTGAAAACACTTGATTTATCAGAAAACCGCCTAAGATATTTTGATGACAGGTGAAGAAAACTGGTAAAAATATTGTAAATAGAATATTGTTATTTTCAAATTCAAAAGTGTCAAATATGTGTTATATTAATTCTGTACCCAATTACAACTTATTTATTTATAAAGGTTAAAGATTATCACAAGCTCATGGAATTGTTTTTCAGTGCCCTTCGTTCGCTTACACTTTTAGAGGACCTCAACTTAAGCTCCAACAGATTATCTCATCTTTCTCCTGCGATCACCCAACTACCAGCCCTCCAAGTTCTCAGAGCACACTCAAATTTGATACTCAGTATGCCAGATCTCTCTCAGTCTCTTACCCTACAGGTTGATACTTTGGTTCAATAATTAATAGCCTAATATAAATCTTTAATTGTAACGAATATCTAAAGAGTTATGACTCCTGCCAATCATAATTTTAAATATTCGCCCTTATATAATAATTGCTAGAAATGACGAAATATTCACATTCCAGGTAGTTGATCTCTCCAATAATAACATTTCTAACTTCGACACTTCGCTCTTTACTGGAGGTGCACTAAAACAACTTGATCTGACATGTAACAACGGGCTCAACGTGTCATCTAAGAGCTTACGAACGATATCGGACAAAACTATATCGTTCGTAGATATAGGCTTAGAAACAAGAGACAATGAGACCATACAGATAGGATTTGCGGAAACTAGTGGAAGTAGAAATAGGTAGAGTTTTTTCTAAGAAAAATGTAAAAAATTTGGATATATAAAGAGAGTTCTAGATGTAGTTTTTATAAATAATATTAATTAAGCACTTTTTAACTATAAAAATCAATTTATCCCGAAAATCATGATATTTGAATTTCTTGGCAGTGTATTTAGTAATTCAGATTATGTATTCGTCGATTTCGTTTTGGAAATTTGTTTGGATTAATTGATGGAGGATCTAACTATGAACTTCCAAAGACAATCCATAATACACTAAAAGAGCAATATCAAGAGAAAGTAAGGAAATATATTGTAAATATTATTCAAATGTAGACCAAAGCTAGTAATTAGGTTTAATTTTAGTTTAAAATTATTATTGTTGTTATAGTGCATAAACGAAGCACGTCAAGCGACCTCCTTACTTCTGCGCAACGAATGATTGTATTTACCCTCAGGGTCTCGGTTCGAACCTTCGACTGACGATTCTATCAGCTCACGAACAACTGGGGGAACAGGGCGAGAGATTGGGAGCAAGTACGCTAAGCTGATATTCGCATAGACTTGTATAATTTGCAGTAATCAAACGAAATTAGATTATCATTTTTTTTAAAACAAAACGCCTTTTTACTAGGAGATTTTTAACAAAAGATACATTTATTAAAATTGAAAGTTAGCCTTTCTGTGAGCTTCCTTGTAAATTGTCATATAATCCTCCTTTCTGGCAAATAACCCTTCACATTTATTCATTCTAGGTTTGCTTCTTTTGTCTCTCTTATCTTCCATTGAAGTGGCCAGTGTGGGAAATATTAGTGCTGCATTCATATCGAATGGAACACTTAAACGCTTGATAAAAAACAGTGAACTTGATGATGAGGAATATCAAAGACTGCGAAAGGCAGGAGTTGTCATCGATGAGGTAGATAAGAATTTATGATAGCTAGTTTTTAAAATTACTAGTATTTAATGAGAATTGTATTCCTGTAGAATAACCGGATCAACGGAATAAGTTCATATTCGCGTCAACTTGGATATTACTTCCTGCACCCTGCCATTTCTCCGAAACCTGTCACCAAAGTAATACCTATTACTACTACTATGGACTTCGTTATCATTGCTAGTTGGGCAGTATGGGATTATCTGAGTGGAGCACGTATTTCGGAAATAGTTTGTTCCACTTTGAATCCACAGGTAGCAGCGAAAAAGTTGCAGGTTGGTCAAAATAAATTTTATCTAGCGCTAATATATGCCATATTCATGGTAGTTTATTTTAGGCAATATTGTTACAATTAAGAGAGAAATAAACAAGTAAATGGCATTAATTAACTAATTGCGATTATTCAATTAATTAATTGACTAACTATTGCAGGATGCCCTACAAGCCTGTGATTATACTGGAAATTCAGGCATAATTGTCATCCGACTTCTAAAACCTGAGCAACTATTCGACAACCAATCCTTAGAGAAAGACAGTGAGATAAGTTTCGTTCAGCCGCAACATTCACAGATCCCAGCACTCAGTTTGAATGATAAGAATGTGGTCGATGAGGCGACGTTACAAAAAATTGAAGAGAGGTAAGCACAGAAACAATCGTTTGTAAAGTTAAAAATCATTCGTATAATGCACATAACTAAAGTGTATCATTTTGTAACATGATTTATAAGCTAAGTATGAAAATTAAAGCAAATTTTTCCAATGTAGTTTTGTAGTAAGTTTTTTCTGATACTGCCACTCATGATGATGATTGGCGTCAACCATTCAATGATTTCTGAATAATTTCACCTATCATATTTTTAGATGCCACAATTTTGCAATACATACAATCTAGTAAATATTTTTAAACTTAAGAAAAATGTTTGAATTCATGAGATATCACGGAGATTCGGATCTTAAATAAGTATCCATAAACTGCTATCAAAATATTCACTGAAAAATCGGATATTATTAATCTATCACATATGAATATATATAATACAAACCGAAATTTATAAGTTTACATTATAAATTTGTCTTAGGCTTGAGAAGATCAGCGAAGTTATTGCGAAAATTGAAGATGAGTCCAATAACAATGATGATGAGGGTTTTCTATCAGGACGTCAATTATACGAGAGAATCTTAGCAGATGAATTGACACAAAGGTAATCGAGTTCAGAGAATATTCTCCCTATTTATAATAAATGTATGCAATTGTCAAAAATATTAAATCTTATTCTTTTCTCTTTTATACTGCTAGTAATAGATTTCGTAGAAAGATAAATTCGAATAAATATAATTATGTATTGAACTGTAATTTTTTAGCTCTCCTCATTCATCCAGATCATTATCTACAATTCCGCCTCCAGATCCAGCAACTAGTAGAGAAGAGGACACGAAATTATACTTGAAAGTACAACATGAAATTGGCACTGAAAATTCCATGTTACGACAAGAAAACAAACATCAGATGGGAATTTCAATTCCAAAGTTAAATAATAACCTAAAATCAGAACATTCACAAGATAATACAAGAGAAAAGTTTGGAAACTATTCCGAACTACTGGAGTACTCGCAAAGTGGCAGGTACAATATACGACAGGCTGAGAAGCGATCATTAGAACAACGACATATTGAAAGAATAAATCAAGTGTATAATTATCATACCAGTATACAATCCTCTGCTAATTTGCCAAAAGCACATACTATTAGAGACTCGCAATCTGATAATTCATTATCGAAAGAGACACGAACAAGGGCACCGAGTGATGTCTTCAGTTCCGAATGTTCTAGTGTGAGAATACATGAACGAAGAATGAGTGTCATTGATGAGACTCCAGAGCAACAAGAAAGATCAGAAAATAGAGAATTACTAAAAGGGGACCAAATAGTACAAGACGTTCAAGTAAACACTTCTCCACCGCCTCTTCCTACAAGCGCCTTACCAGCGTCACCTGATTTTTTCGTACCCACGGAACATTCCTTTTCTTCAAAATATAAATTTGAATACGATAAAAATCATATTCAGGATAGTCTTCGCTTGGAAATTCCCAAAAAGGATAAAATAACACTTGATTTGTGATCTCTTGAAGGAAAACCCGGTTAATATGTAGTTATTGGTTATCATTGAATAAATTATTGTTTTGCAGTTTAGATTTCATATTCTGAAGAACGTAAAATGAGTGAGTATATGAAAGTACACCTGAAAGTATACAGGTAACAATTAATTGTTTTTGGGCCTGAGTACACTACAATGTTAAGTAAATACCACTTAACAAAATATATCCGGTTCTTTTTTTTTGATACTATGATAATATTCAAATTGATTTACATTGAGTTAATACAGAACTATATTGTGTTTGAGAAATTTTTCGTATGTTTTCATAGAATGGAAAGTAGGAGTCAGCTGGGACGTGAGGGATGGACTGTAGGGAAGCACCTTGTAGCCACAGAAACACCTTTCGCAAAAATCTAGGGATGTCCACTTGTCTCAGCTTTCACTGCCAAGTTTGGTATCGATTTTTCGGATTGCCTGTGGTGGCCTATAATTTTTCTGAGACGAGAAGAACTGGTGATTATGCTCATTACGAAGGTAAAACTGTGATAAATTAATTTTCAAGCAAAATTGCCTTTAACCCTAGAGTTTGATAAAAGCGGAGAAGTATTTGTTCAGAATGCGCAGCAAAGAAATTCGGTTGTTACTGAGTTATTGAAACTATCAGTTAGAAGCCAAGTATTTCTGCTGTACACAAGAGTTAGCATTTATAGTAGATATCATCTTCTTCTTGTTCTTCGTTTGATCTGGTCTCTCTGTCACGCTTCTTTCATTGATAAGCCTCAATAAACACTGTCTGAATTCTTTTCCCGTAAAAATGTAGAGTGCGAATTTAGAAATCTGGAAAATATTAAACTACTTAAATGTAAGAAGCGTGTTTTTCTCGGTTTTTAATACTATGTCACGGTAGTTCTCGTTTTTTGCTTATTTTCCACACTAACCTGAAAAATGGCCGGCGAATATGTAACAACCAAATTCTGGACTTCTTTTGATATATCTACATCCGTGAAGTTTTTGAGAAGATAGATCTAGAAGTAAAATTTTTCTAACATGATATACCATCTCACTTAAATTATATTTTAATTTTTGGAATAGAAAGTTGGCTTTACAATGTTACTGGACGATATAAGTATGCAGGTCACAAAACTGGCGACCAATATGGGTTTTATGGAATTGAGTTCCTTTATGTTCGCTTGTCTTGTCAGTCTCTTCGCTACCAGAAAAGCAAAAGCTGAAGACAAAAACGCTCCGATCTGTAAAGTCTTGGTTTCCAACACTCAACGGAGGAACTCCGTATTCCCTCTTTCCCGCCGATTTACCCACCTGACAGACCAAGTTGAAATTCTGGTGAAATAGGGCAAATCCCTCCGTTACGCTGAAGAATTTCAACAATTAGTATAGTTTCGTTTCTTTCTTATTATCGGACCATTTTACAGATTATTTCAGTCTCCCAATTTAAATTACAAGTTAAATATTTAAGAAGATGGTTTAATAATCTGTCGCTAACCTTCCTGAAACTCCACAGTAGTGGTTCATCTGCGTAACTACCCTTGAATCCAAATAAGATGTCAGGAACATAATTATAAGGGATAAAAAGCAGAACAAGATACACATAATAGCCGTAATTAACTGAACTCTTTCATTTACATGGTTCCTGTAAGATCAATACTTTTGAAATGTATTAAAATCTTCTAGATTCTAATTTTAAATATGTGACAATCTTTGATGCTTATTCTTTGAATTAACAATTTGTGAACGCATAAATACGTACTATATAAACAAACAGTATTTCAGCTTTCTACTAAATTAATGTTTTCTGCGTACAACTATGAAAATAAATTATCCTTAGTATCATTTTTCAACAAGAGTAGAATAATGCAAAATTATGTTAACATAAGTTTACATGGGATCCTACATTTAAAAATTAATGTATTTTAGTATTTATAGATGTTTCACATTATTTTCTTTACCGCTTTTTGGCTATTGTTTCCAACAGCCTTTTAAAGCTTTCCATCCAAATTTGAATGAACCAAGTAACCAAGATAAGTCACAAACTGATAAATATAACCCGTTTTGGATTAAGCCCTAATAAAAATGCTTAATTTTGTTAAACTTTGATATTTAATGTTACCTTACATAAATAATAAGCAACATATGATTGTAAAGTGGTTATACTTGTAAAATTATTTTGAGTGCTCTTAAATATTTATCACAAATTAACTCGCCTATATTTAATAGTAGCCACGACGGCTAGAACCTTTTCCAGTGCCATTACTAACATTGTGAGAGAAACCAATTCAGTACCAAAAATCCGTAATGCTGCGTACCCCTTCTTGGCACAATACCAGAGAGATACTTCTGGAATTCAACATATGATCGACTTTCTTATATTAATTAAAAACAATTTTTATATACTCAAAATAAATTCGTGAACACATTTTGAAAAGTACATGCAGATTGTCTCGTTTTTTTTTCCATTTGTGACTTCATTCATTTTTTTAAAATTTTTAAATCAAATAATTACTTAACATTTATACGTCTACCCTTAGTCAAATATTTAAATACTAGCCATGCTAAGTTTATGCTGAGTTTAACAAACCCTCAAAGTATGTCCCTTCTGCCATTTCGGCCATCCTCATGATGCTAGCGTAAATTAAATACGATCCATCCAGGATGTCGCCGAAAGTGACAAGAGAATAGAAAATGTACTTCCGCCTCATTGAGAAGCGTGAATTCAAAAATGCTGAAACGTTAATTTAATGAGCAAACTATAGTAAATACTCAAAAATAGATTAATTTTAAAAGTCTTATAACTTCTTTGAAACAGTAAAAATTATCCTTTAAAGTTTCCTGCAAGCTTGACCGCATTCACTTCATTAGCATATCTCAAGCGTGAAAAACGCAATTATCGATTTTGTGAAGGCACCTCTTTTCGCTTCTTCCATACGTATTCGGTCTCGTTTATATCGGATTTCTAATAACTGAAACTGGTGTTTTCCGTGGAAGGATCTGGTTGTTGTTAGAAAGCACCACAATATTCATGGATTCGTCGTTCCTACCACCTGTCACCTGCAGAAACACCTCTCAATCATAGAAACGAGGTTGTCTTTTGAGAAGGGCACAAGATGGTTATCGATTACGACATCCTGATTGTGCGAAGAAGCCTCTGGATTAAGATGCTTGTTGTGACAAAATGACACATGCATTTACAGTAGGACAAAATTTGAGAATAATAATAGCTTGATATTGTCCTGATTTGAACGGTTCTTTGTTTTGACTCAGCTAATTTCACAATTGCTTATTAACACTTCCCTCGAGTGCAAAGACAAAAGTAACAGTCTAGATATGGTTTCAACTATTTTCTTTTAAATCCCGTCTCTTCCTATGATGAAGAAATAGTTAGGTCTGCAAAAAGCTAGCCGAGGATCTATTGATTCACACAATTTAGCATGTTATTTCAAGGACCTGGGCAGTAGCTGGAAAGGGATGCCTAGAGATGGTCAGGGTAGTGGTAGGTATCTAAGTAGTCTGGACAGAACGAAACAGTATTTTTTCGACGACATATAGTTTTCTACTTAAACACCAAACCATTTTTAGTTACTAGAACAGTAGAAATTCGATAAAAATTAAGCCGAATACATGTGAAAGATACGGTCGATCTCCTCAAACAATCAATAATTGCGCCTTTCACGTGACTTTTGCTAATGAAGTGAATACTGTCAAGCTTGCAGGAAACTTCAAAGCATAATTTTCTACTAGGTTTCAAGAAAGTTATAAGACTTTTAAAATTAATCTATTTTTGAGTAACTGGTATATTTTGAAATCTACTTTAATTATTTATCACTTCTAGCTGAAAATTATTTTTTTAAATTTAACTTTATCTATATTTCGGACGAGAATATAAAATTCATAGTTCCTATTCATACTATGGAAAAATTAAGAGGGAAATCGTACTTATCAAAAGCAGATTGGTGACTATGATCCCGCAACCAACAAATATACGAATTTTCTCAGACTGTATGTCGTCGAACCCTGCGAATTCTGGTGGGATAGTAGACATACTAAATCATAGCAATAACTTCCATTTAAATAAATAAAGACAAGCTCAAAATTATAGAATATAGATGAAGTTGAATTTGAATACTGATTTCAATGAGCACAAAGCTCATTTCATGCGTATAATCGTAAATTCCGGTTTGGACATATCAGGCAAACGTTGTAATTAAAATAACTTATGTGAATGATGGAATTTCAGGATTTGGTATATAATATTAAAGGCATCAATACTTTAGAAAATTGCACCTAAAAATCTATAGAGAAAACAGCTACTAAAAACATTTCAGGCTTTTCTATTCTGTCAGACAATGTTCTACATGACTTGCCCCTGATTTTAATTAGTCAAACAACCTTGAACAGTTATTCATAATAAATTAGAAAGTGTAATGCGAGCTATGTTCTCAATAATTTTATAATTCAATATCTCGTGAAATAGAGAGAAAGATATCTTTGAGTACACATTTGTTTTACAAGGATAACATCTAGTTCAAATTATGCTAGTTTTAAGATATAGGTTATTATTGTATAATGAAAGGGAAATTGAAATGAGATTCAAAACAAGGGTATTTTGAGTCTTTATAGAAATGTGTTTGTTTCAATTAGTAATATTGATATTAAAACAAATAGGCTTTTTTGCATATGAAAGTTCCCAAAATAAGTTTTTAAAATTTAGTGTACAATCTTTGATTGGATACACATAGCAGATATTTTCAACAAGATAAAACGACACTGCAAGCTAGCGCAGAAATAGTATTAACAATATTATTTTTCAGATATGAGATTATTCTCACAGAATTATTATTGGTTCTATGTATTTTTTTTGTGTTTGAATATTATACCAAACAAATCGTAATTCACTTATATTATTAACTTCCTGGAAATGTTGTTCTAAAAAACGTGTCTCTGTTTTCATCTTGGATTTTACAAAGAGTCTTTGAGTGACGTTGGATTATTAATATCTGTGCATAATCGGTTCTTGTTGTGCAATTTCATAATGGTTTTTCGTTGAAAGTTTGTTTGTGTATCTTAGACGTGAGAAGCATAGTCCCTTCATACGAAGTACAGAATAAGAATTAAGAAAGTAGTGCTAATTAAGTGTATTTGGCAAATAGCTGAAGGACACTTTCAAGTGGCCTTTTCTTGGATATGCTTAAAACATATGCTAAACATAATAGTATGGACACTACGTCTTTAGGCCTAATGATTCCATCTATCAAATATTCTGTTAATTACATTGGCCTAACATCTAATCGAAAGCCCATCATGGTGCAGACTTAGACTTACTTTCTGTAGTTATACATCCGATAAAATGATTATTTACAATCTCTTTCTATTCCTGACATGTTCCGTAAATTAGTTTAACATGTTTTAGAAAAAAAAGGCTACAACTGTGCTCTACCTATTAACAACTACTTCGAGCTTCTATTCAAGGGAAAGTTATTGTAATAGGTCATTGGATCGAAATCCTTGAGACTAAACCTTTTTTTAAACTTAAAAGGAAAACATATGAATTATATACATATTAGTAAACATTTATTTTACAATTAATAGGCTAAATGGCAATGTTCGTTGTTTATCCCGTAGTAGTTTTCACTGTAGATATTCTTTTAATATTGACGATATTTGTCCGCTCAATCTTTTGTTCAACTATAGTTTTGTCGTTTATGATTTTGATCATATAGTCTCTGAACTCCTTTCCTGTCAGGATATATAGGGCAAATTTAGATATCTGAAATTACCTACAATTTAATTTGTATTATGTCATTAAGCAATTTTCATCACTACAAAGCTTATATTTACTAAATTATTAAAGCAAAACGCATTAAGGCTAACTATGGAATTTATAATTAATTTGCAACCTTTATACAAAAAACGTGTAATTACGTGGAAAACAAGTTAATACAGAACTATATTGTGTTTGAGAAATTTTTCGTATGTTTTCATAGAATGGAAAGTAGGAGTCAGCTGGGACGTGAGGGATGGACTGTAGGGAAGCACCTTGTAGCCACAGAAACACCTTTCGCAAAAATCTAGGGATGTCCACTTGTCTCAGCTTTCATATAGAAAAGTTATGCAAAATAACTAACTAACGTTTGATTTCCCTTAAATATCATTCGGGTTAATTTAAGCTAATATAATTTTCTGGATTCCGTGTTTTTTTTTTAGATTTATTCCGAACCACATCAAACCTGAAACATTGCAGGTGAGTATGTGACGACCAGATTTTGAGCCGACTTCGATATGTACAGATTCGTAAAATTCTTCAAAATGTAGACCTATATCAAAATTGCATTCTTCGTGTTACTAATTTGTATTTAGGTCTACTTTCGAGAACTCACTATGTTATTAGCTGATATAAGTATGCAGGTCACAAAACTGGCGACCAATATGGGTTTTATGGAATTGAGTTCCTTTATGTTCGCTTGTCTTGTCAGTCTCTTCGCTACCAGAAAAGCAAAAGCTGAAGACAAAAACGCTCCGATCTGTAAAGTCTTGGTTTCCAACACTCAACGGAGGAACTCCGTATTCCCTCTTTCCCGCCGATTTACCCACCTGACAGACCAAGTTGAAATTCTGGTGAAATAGGGCAAATCCCTCCGTTACGCTGAAGAATTAAAATTATATTATATTATATTATATACGATTATACTTTAATAAGATATGACTGTAATATATTGTACTAGATTTAATTATATATTATTATAATAGTAGAATAGTGTTAGCACCCTCAATTTTCATTTTAATGATTTGTTTATTCTACGAAATTTTAGAAACCACATTTTTATATCATTGTCCACTGTGAAGTGGTTCAACAGAAAAATCTTATGATTTACGATGGAAAAAGGTGCTTTTAAGGTGAGCTCTGTGGAATGATTGTCTACAACAAATCTCTTACACAGATAAAAATTTGAAAAAATAGAAACAATAGATGTTTCTCTAAAGGAATCATTGTATTAATTTCTTGAATATCCCGTTGCTATGATGTTCAAATAAAGAACTATTCTGGATCAAATTTTCAGACGAAGCAAAATGTTAATCCGGTAAGCTGATAGTGCTGTACACTAATTTGTACCCAGATGAAGTTGCATAAAGGGTAACTCAGGAAAAGAAAACATCAGGTAATTTAATTAAGACTGGATTTTGAAATTCAGATTTTTAGATAACCCAATCTTATTCTTTACCAAAGAAAAATATGTTATCTTGGTAGTTTATTGAATTACAGTGTATGATACTACGTGAAGATATAGTTATTTTAAATTAGGTCCCCGCTTTTTATTAACGTTTTACGGAGCTGTTTTTCCCAGTGAATATGAGAAACCCTCACTCAGTTGCAAATCTTTAGTCCATCTATTCCTGTCGTGACTACATATACAGGGCGTCCAGGAAAAAAACCGGTTTTAAGAATGGGATTACTTTTTTCCAGCTCAACTACAATCGTCGTTTTAAAGCGTTTCTGGAAGCTTAAATATCCGGCTTTTCGACCGCATTCACTTCATTAGCATATCTCAAGCGTGAAAAACGCAATTATCGATTTTGTGAAGGCACCTCTTTTCGCTTCTTCCATACGTATTCGGTCTCGTTTATATCGGATTTCTAATAACTGAAACTGGTGTTTTCCGTGGAAAACCTAGCAATGGTCTTTATGACTTAGAAGAAAAATGCTTAATATTTTATTGCTCAAAATTCAAATTTCATGCATCGCAGTTGTGACGTCCTCCTTTCGCGGCAAACAACTTTCTGGGTCCTACTCACTTTTACACGATTGACGTTTTGTGCAACAAAACCAACTTCTCCGTTTCTGCAGGTGACAGGTGGTAGGAACGACGAATCCATGAATATTGTGGTGCTTTCTAACAACAACCAGATCCTTCCACGGAAAACACCAGTTTCAGTTATTAGAAATCCGATATAAACGAGACCGAATACGTATGGAAGAAGCGAAAAGAGGTGCCTTCACAAAATCGATAATTGCGTTTTTCACGCTTGAGATATGCTAATGAAGTGAATGCGGTCGAAAAGCCGGATATTTAAGCTTCCAGAAACGCTTTAAAACGACGATTGTAGTTGAGCTGGAAAAAAGTAATCCCATTCTTAAAACCGGTTTTCTTCCTGGATATCTTCTATAGTAAATTATTGTTATTCGTTTTCGAAGTTTCCAATGATCTTTCTAGATTTATAGACTAGGTTTGGTAGTAAAATGATATATTCTTGCTTTCTAAGTGCCAATTAAATTTCCAAAAATGGGAAAGGTGTTAATCATTTACATGAATTTAATTAATATATTTCTTGCTTTGATGCAGATTTCATTTAAATTAAATATATAAATTTATTCTATTAATTCATATAGCAAATCAATTCAATTAATTGTGGCTAAAGCTTCCTCGTACATTAAAAAGAGAAACAATAAAATCCACGATATATAACATAGATACTTATGGTGATTAATTTTTCTTATTGTATTGTTCTACTAAGATGTACAACTTTTGTGTTAATATTTATATGGTTGATCTATGTTTCTTGTAACATAGATTTAAATCTGTTCTACTTTTCAATGTACAAAGAAAGCTTTATATGGAATTCTTAAATAAATATAAACTTACGCAAGAAATTATTAGATTGCTATTTGTATAAAATGATGTAAAGCTAATATGCTCACCTTCCAGAAATACCGCAGTAGTTATCATTTTGAATGACCTTTCTTGAATCCAAAAGAGAGGTGAAAAACATAATAGTGAGGGAGGAAAAACAGAACAAAATACACAGAAAAGCTGCGGTTAATCTCACCTTAACGCTGATATTGTTTCTGTAAATTCGTTAAAGCATTCAGACTGAAAATATCGAATTTAATCTTTATATTAATTTACTTGGATATATTATAAGCTTGGATTATTCTCACCAATAAATAATTAATATCTGTGGTTTTTTAATAGTTCTATTTTCACAGTAAACCTGAAACAAAACTCGCCTATATTTAATAGTAGCCACGACGGCTAGAACCTTTTCCAGTGCCATTACTAACATTGTGAGAGAAACCAATTCAGTACCAAAAATCCGGAATACCATGTAACCTTTTTTTGCACAATCCCAAAGAGATACATCTGGAATGTTTCCCCTAATATATCACTATTAAATACTCCTTAATAAAAAGTAAGCCACCTATAATCACATTAAACTAAAATAAAGTGGATTTTAAAATAGTTCATTGCCAGTTTATATCTTCTTGTCAAATAATATCCTGTCCTCACTAGACTACCTTTAATATAGCTATCAAGAGCGGTTATTACAAATAGTTACTCTTGTCGTTACAGCCACATTAATGAGAGGAATCAATTAATGACAGTATGCTTTTTGAATGAAATAATAATAGATGTTTACTTATTTAATTGTTACCCAATCTTATTATACCCGAATTTATATAATCCCTTATAACGCTAGTATTGTAAGGTTAATCGAGTTGTACAACCTTCTAAGCCACAACAGTCTGAGACGACAAGCATTACCTAACTGAATACTTCTCTAATGTTGACACTGTACACTATGGGCTAGAACCAACTCCAAATATGTCTTAAGTCATGTTTATTTGTTTACTATTTATAAAAAAGCATGTATTATTAGATTTTGGGTTGGTCAAGTGCTTTACCAAAGACTAACCATCCTATCATCATTTATAGTATTTAATATGTTGATCTAGCCACTTTGCTATATTAAATATCTAAGGGAAATCAAAATTATATGATTTGCATTTTTCTTTGCCACAGAAATATTTCAATAAAAATTAGCTCAGTATTTCATTGAATATCATCCGTGAATACGTTAATATTTATTATAAGTAGTCTTATTAAATGAATAAAAAGCATGAAATTAATTGCAATGCTTCACTACTTACAAATGACTATGGTGAAGATTTAATTTATACAGTAAATGAATGTATTCTCTGTTGCTCTAAGGAGTACAGTAGCAAAAAGTTAAAGACAAGTTTTTTTTTTGAATGAGTTAACAAACCCTCATAGTATGAACCTCCAGCCATTTCAGTCAACCGATTGACGCTAGGATAGATCAAATAAGATCCATCCAACATGTCTCCAAAGGTGACTAGCGAAAAAAATATATATTTCCGTCTCATTGAATGGCGTGAATTTAAGAACACTGAAAGATGTATGAAACAATGTTGCTTAATCTATGATATTAATAGTGAAGATTTAGAACTCAGGTAATATAGTTATCACTTTTCATGATGATTCATATACGTTGCTAAGTAAATCTTCAAATAAAATTTTTTTTTTTACAAAACTATTACGTACCCATCAAAAGCAAATTAACAACTACGATAGCACAACCAACAAATATGCGTGTCTCTTCCGAATTAATGATATCTTGATTGGGTTGGATAATAATTTGACTCTGAGAATCGCGAGAAATTAGAAACAAGGCAACTGAAAGTTAAATCCGTATAAATCTAATCAAACTGAATTAGTTTAAATATATCCAATATAATTCTTAAACGTTTATCTTAGATGTGGTCTCTTAGTCTGAAAGTTAGTAATTGAAAAAAACTGAGGTAATTTTGTTGAAGACTAACCTCGTATCTCTTCATAACCAAATTTGCACTGATCTGCTGTAGAATTAAGCCAAGCTGAATAATAATGTTGTGCACACGACTCCACATCCATTCTAATCTAGTTATTTTGTCTGAAGTCATTATAAAATAATTTTCTATCGAGTTTCCGATTTTCCGGCGAATCATATAATATATATTAACACCCAATACTTATTTATTAGTAGTATTTGTGCTTTTGTTTACGTCTAAGACCCATTTAATTTCTGGTTATCAATAGTACTTACGAGTAATTTTATATAGATAAAGTCACATACTTATTCAACCCTCACAACATTTTTTAAATATGGTACTTTTCATTTGAATTTACATTATGCATACTGTCTATAGGTAGCACGACGTAATAAATGTGTGGCAAATACGTGTAACAATTTACTTCTACATAGAAATAAAAAGTAAATAGTGAGGTCCAAATTCAAGTTCATAGTATATTCAAAGACAAAACAACTTATAGCATCGAAATCTAATCTATATTAATTTTACAAAACCAGTGATTAGTAAGCGAAATATTGTACCTTTTCCTACTACAACCTATCATATTTGTAATAAAGGAAATATGAAATAATATATAGGATTTTAATTGAAAGACAAGTGGGGGAAACACAGTGAGGAAAACATCAATCCATAGCAACCAGTATATGAGATGGAGGTCGGAAACACCGCATTATTACCATCATTCTTCTGTCTACAAATGAAATTCTTTCATTTCCGGGACGCATATGGGAATGAGAAAAATTATGAATTTTTCGTTTTTTATAAAAGGAAGCAACACTAGTACACAATAACAAATACGAATTTCCCAGAAAAAATAGTGAAAATATGATAATACGTTTTAAAGAGGAGTGAACAAGGCTTTGTACATTTTCTATTTGCCTAACTTTACTTGACTTCTATATGGTATTCAAGGTTCATGAAGCATTTAACTATAGATAAAACTCAAATTTTCAGATAAAATCCATAAAAACGCGTCTTTTATACCTTACTTACTTGTGATGTATCCTACTTAGTCATTAAATGAAGAAAAAAGTGCAAAATGGTTATGATGTTTTAAAGTTCCTTTCTAGTCATACTGCCTGAATATTAATGACCAGGAGAATTACTTCTAATGAGATGTTACTTAATTTCTTGAGTTCATCGAGCAATTCAATGTGTCCCTACTTATAAAACAAAGTGCATACTATACTAGTAACAAAGTATACCATCTTCTTTAATCTTTAAAAAAAGCTATGCAAATAATGCTAAAGGGATGTATTGAAATTTAATAAACTAGTGATTACTATGTTCTTCAGAAATTAATCTGATAAGTCTTTACGTTCTTCAATTGAGAACACAATTTCGGCATGCCTGAGTTTACTACCGGTAGGCATATATATATATATATTCTCAGTAATTTTCGTACGAAAATCAACATCTTATTTCAACAACAATGGGTTTTTTAGAAACACTACACTAAAAAAATAAGTGAACCACTCTCGTCAAGCACTACATCTACTATCTGAAAAACAGCCTATAGCTACTCTATATAAATTCAAAGTATCATAGCCTCTAAATTTCTTAGTAACTGAATGGTAATGATTCTAGAGAAATCACTATTAAATTTGAAGCATGTCATTAGAATGCAAGTGTACTCATTAGAGATCTGTTTCTAGCTCTCAAGAGATGTTTGATGTAACTCTTAGTAGCTTATTCAGTATAAAGATGCAGCAAAAGCGAACGATGGCAATAAACTAATATACCAAATTTAGCTATATTAAAAATATTAACGTTAGAGACAACGACTCAAATAAGTTTTCACCGCAATATTATTAGAAAGCCTTTTAATTTTTAGAAGATTCGACGAAAAACCTATAGCAGAAATCAAATATGGAAATAATGTAATTGATACTTTCTTCACTAGTGAAAGGTTCAACTTAGCATGTTTGGTATTTTTCTGTCATACAGACACTCATTGATGCTTTAGCTATGTGTCACTTTATTAAAACTTGCGGAGATCTGTAATAGACACAAAATGAATAACATTTTATAATAGTGAAAAAATCGTCTTTTATTATTTATATGAAGAAACTCCAATCATCATAACTACTTGGTGGGATTATCATTATTGGAAACAATAAGGCAAATCTTGCATGCGTTTGGTGCAAATGAGATTTCACCTCATTACAAATTTAATAACCACCATTCAATCAAATATAATATTACGAGCCGATAAAAATCAATAGGCAAAATCCAAAGTACCTTAGACGTGTATCACTAAACCAATGCTCTGACATGTTCGCCCTGCTTTAGAACCAGCACTTGCAATTCATAATTATATTACATTAAATGTCGAAATACTACATCTAGTAGCCACTACTTCTGACGCGGCATTAAGACAAGCCTACATAAATCTATAAATCAAGAAAACCTGGATTAATGACTAATCGTCCCTATTACAGAAAGACCAGCTGGAAAAAAAAAACAATTCCTATATATCTAAATCAATATAGATATTAAAATTAAAAACAAATACTTAAAAAATACCACATCATACATTTATAAAATAATGTAATCTCGTTTATAGGTAATAAACTGAGTTCACGAAATAGGATTTCAGTAGTGAAAACTATATATTGTAAACATGCTCACTTCAGACAAATTGTTCTTCATCATGCTGTAAAGAACACTACATCACTTCCGTCCGAAGTTGAATAACATATAATAGATCTTTACACACAAGTACGATTTTCCAAATTTATTCAGAACTATAAAATAAATACTATACACTCATCACATTCTATACGATGGAGGTTGGTAAAAAAAGTAGAATTTTAGTGAAGGAAAACATTATCCACGAGTCAAAAAATAAGGATATCGCTTTTAGATGAAGAACAATCAAGTATCTAAGCGATCAAGTAAACGGATCAACCCACAAAGATAACCTCAGAACATAAATCTAAGAAATATATATGAAGTTAAACGAAATTTGGCTAATTATGCCAGAATAGAGGATATACAAAGCGACAAACATTAAGTACTCGTTTTGCCACAATGCGATAGAAATCTATTTGAACTTCAGCCACTACAAAGCTTATCCACAACTGAACCATGTAACCATAAATGAGAAGCTAAAACTGTCAGATCACACTGTTTCAGCAACAATGGTAATGGTGAAATGTGACGGCTTATATTGAGAACGACATAATGTACTTATAAGCGTCGGATAACTCGGCACAATAAATGGTGAATATGAATCCATAATAAAACAGAAAATTTACAATAATAAAAATGTCAATAGTTGGTTCAGTCCCTTGTTTTTGGATTTTAAGTATTCAGATGGAAACAAACGAACCCAGATAACGTTTAAAAACAACGCTAGTTATGTCGGGTGTCAATAAACTGTTGCCTTCAAAAAATAATCACGTTTAGTGAGGACGAAAGCTATAGTACCTGATCGAGAAGAGTGCATGAAGCAAGCTAATCACTATTCGACTTAACAAGATATTGACAACACTTAGATTAACCTAAGATAGGTAATGATCACTATAGCATAGCAACTATACATAAGCAATATAGACCCCCGCAAACATATATCACGAAGATTATGAACAATAATTATATGATATAAGTATAATAGAAAAAAAAACTGCAGCTTTACGTATATAATTGAGGATCACAGAATAGTACAGCCCCTATGCATTATTATAACATTAATCCCAAGAATAAAAACTACATACAATAAAATTATATAGTTTAAAGTATTACCGCTTGAACGGTTTGAATCGATGACAGGGATTCTACAAGATAATCAAAACCGGTGATCTAATGGACATTATCTATTAGGTGAAAATAATTGATAACTAGCAAAATCAGGCAGATAAACGGCAATGGCGGCATTGAGCGGTTCATACTAGAACCAAGACTAGGACAAGTCGATCTAGGACGATCGATTAAAAGGCACTTGCCAGGTAGGTCAATTGCAAATAAGAAGCGAAACAAAGCCAACCTTTGTATTGAATAATTACACATGGAAGTTATGGAGTCCATTTTTAGATGCATTAAGCAACCAATTGCTTGTGTTGATGTTTGTTAGGAACATAATATCCACTGTGTACACCTTTTAAGCGCATTAGTTCCTGACAGGCAGAGTGGAAAGCACGATGAATATTTGTAAGTGATCGAGATGTCTGCATCGATAATGACCGTTCAAACATCTAAATTAATTCTCGATAAACAGGAAATATTTCCACTGAAAATTACAAGATTCTAAAGTGTTAATGAAGGAAAAGGTTTAAATCACCGTTGATAATTGTCCAGACACCTGAACTCCCCTTGGAAATGAGCGATCAAATTGAATAACAGCAGGATCGAGAGGGTATGACGCAGGAACAAGTACACGAAGAGGTGGACAGACGATCTGTATACTTTAACACATAATGCAAGGTTCTTTTTATGCACTGATTTATGTTACCAACCAGTTGAGAGTCAAAACAGATGACAGCATCAGCACTTTGACTTGAAGCTGGTAGACAGTCTGTATCTACTCGCCAAGGTAGATCATTAAGCTCACGTGATGCAGTTACCGACATTTTCCATGGTTTACGGTTATCGAACAAACAATCAATCTGTATAAATAGATTTATATAAGTCAAGACAGATTAAAATTTTAACACTACCTTAATTCTTTTACTTTCAGCATAATCTCCGTCAGCTGAATCCTGTTGACTATCTATTGGAGAACTAATTACTGCCGGAGTATATAACAATGGTTCAGCTGTTCGCGCTGAAATTTAATGAATCGTTAAAATACTGCCAAGAGTATCAGAACCAACATACCTTCGACTTTTGTAATCTTCGTCGAAGGTTCATTCTCATTCCAAAATGATCCATCAGATCTTCTTTTGAATGATTTATCAGAAGAAATTTTGTCATCTTTATATAGTCGGACTATATGATCTGGTACTCTAAAGAACTATACTTCATTTACATCAGCAGTAATAATTGTATGTTGCTAGGAATAAAATTACCTGATCATCATATGACGAACATCTTTCCATGGATCTATGCTTGTAATTGGTGGTATTTCAACGGCTACTGTATCATGACTTATTTCTTTTTCTATCACTCTGATTGCTTCCAAAACAGGATACGTTAAACTATGACGTTCTACCACAGTACGTACATTGCCAACAATCTTCTCAAGTAGAGGCATTGGAACTGTTCTGGAATATTTTACCATGCGAAACAAGAAGTTAGCTTATGATAATCTAAAACAACCTTTTATCGTCTAAAATTTCCATCAAACGATCAAATCCTGGAGGTTTCGGGCTATTGTCCATATTAAATCGGTCACGAATACGCTTAAGCTTCTCATAAAACTGATCCTTTAGATTTTTGATCTGCAAAATGACCGTTAGATAGATTGTGAAGATACATCGCATTTTCTAAATGAAAAACATATACAAACAGTATCATCGTATTCTTTGCTTCTTTCTTCTTGGCCAGGAACTGATGGTGGCTGCTGACTTCCTGGAGCTCCAACGCTAGATGGCTGCACAGAAGCAGGGTTCTCTGTAAACTATTTCTTAATTTATATAAAAAGTATTAAAATTATAGTTATAACAAACGCGGTGTAGCTGGCTGCAAACTTGTTGCGGGTGAATTAGTTGGTCCACCACTTATATTATGTGGCGATCCGACGACCATTGAATGACTAGACAGTGCTTGAACCTAAATTTAATATTTTAACCATTAAATTTACAGAAAAAGCTATAACAAACCTGAGGGCTTGCGCTTGATATAGGTCCAACTGACTGTGGATTCATGTTAGACACTGACATAGGATTGGAAGATGATACAGTATTTTGAGAAGTCACACGACTAAAATATGATAATATAATTTTTCAAAGTGAATAAATATAAATAATACTACATCTGTTGTCCACTATGTTGCTGTTGAGTTGAAAGTGAAGTCATTCCGCTAGGCTGTATTCCTGATGATGTCATTGGACTAATTCCTTGATATATTGAAGCTGATGGCTGGGTAACCATAGGGCCACCACGCTGTCCAGGTATCATGGGATTTGTACCACCTACAGAATGTTAGAAAATAAAAGACGTTATATACATTCTAAAGTATTTTAGTAAATATTCTTACCAGAAATGTTCTGATGAATCATTGCTGGACTTTGACCGTTATTAATCATCATCTGTTGCTGCTGCTGTCGGTGTTGATGTTCTTGCAACTATAATATAAGATATTATTATAGGATATTAGAGTATCAACTAATAAGCGTACCTTTTTTACGTAGCTATGAAATAACTGCCTCTTACGATCCGGGTTTTGCTCTAGATTAATTTCTTGACGCCAAGTAATGGGAAATCGTTGCATACTGTAAATTGCAAATATGTTAAAAGAAAAGAAAAACATAATTAAAGAATAGAATCCAGTTTACAAATATGAGTATTGCTGCTGTTGTTGTTGTTGCTGCTGCTGCTGTATCTGAGCGTGCATTTGAGGCGGCGCATACATTGGTTGCCCTGGCCCTAAATAATTATATAATGATGAAAGGACTATTTTGTTAACCATTAGGCTTAATCAAGCAGAGAAGCTTTCATATAGTGGTCGTTTATTAGTGTTGCGTTTTCATTTTTGTGATCTTAATAGATTTCTAAATATAATGCTACTTTAAAATGCTCTGAAACATAATCAGTAATGTTTTTAAATAAATGTGACTAAGCCTGTTCATGAATACATCTTTAGTATTTTTTACAATGGATTAATTATAGCCTAACGTTACGTCAAATACTCATGGGTAAGAAATACCTTGTGGCGTCATCATTCCTGGTTGTGGTTGGCCAAACATTGTACGCATTCCAGGAGCTGATTGCGATGGCTGACCACCCATCATCTAAGATGAAGGAAAGTTATAGACTTCAAAAATACATAAATATCTACACACGTAATAGCTTGAACAGCACTAATAAGACACTAAAAATATAATATACTCTTAGATATAATACCACGGAACTTACAATTCTCTGCTGAGCCTGCATATTCATCATTTGTCCCTGTATAGGTGCCATACCTTGTCCCATAGGTTGACCATACTGACCAGTATTATTGTAGTTCATTCCCTCTTAAGATTATAACCGTCAAGCTATACAGCAAAACAAAATCCAGTGGTTGAGGAAACGATCGCTGTTGGCAAAACCCTATAAAACAATAGCATATTGGACATCCATTCAAAGACAATAACGCTCACGTAAAATAGCTATATGGAGAAACCTATATCATATTCCAGGAAATGAAATATATGGTTCATAAAAATGAACATAACAGTAAATATCAAACAGACAAACAATGATCAAAACAACATGTAACAAACTTTTAAAAAACAATGAAAATTGCAATCAAACAAATACAATACCATTAAATAAAAGCTAGCAACGACGCCCCTAATCATAGACATAACAACAGTGCCATCCAACGCTATAAAATATGTAGGTTAAAGGTTAACCTGAGGTCATTTCAAACCTTACATAGACTGAGGTCATTAATTAACCATAGAATAAGTTACGAGAAACGCTAGAAGATACAGGAATAATGACAATATTAAAGTTTAAATTTTGATCCACCGCTTAAAACAACTTCTGACTTTACTTTCTTTTTTCTAGTAGTTTTTTCCTTTAGTTCCTGAAATTAAATTCTATTAAATATAAGGATCAAAAAAAAGTGAAGATATATAAGTACCTCTTGAACCGTATCCTGCAGTTTATTAAAGAATGTACTGCTTTTTAGCGCATCACTAGATCCTTTATCAACAACGGCTTTTGAATGTTTATCTTTTTTTCGTTTTTGCTCCATGATAGCGTTCTCACCCATGATCATAACCATAGCTCTATAAATGAAAGAAACTTTTTCAAAAAGGTCGTAAATTATATATCACTACGATACTTACAGTTATTCAGATAAATTATAAGTATACCTTTGCTTATTTTTCTTCTTTCTCCTCTGTCGTAACTTATCAGTTCTATCACGTTCATCATCTGCTTTCATAACTCCTTTTTCTCTTTTCTTCATTTCTTCTGGAGCCAGTAGCTGAGCATCAGTTGAAGCCATCATGCCTACTTCTTCTATACGTAAAGCAGATATATTAGATACGATCTTCACTTCAGGACGAACCTTTAAAATTAATATAAACAAGATTTACATTGGAAGTGCATAAATCAATAGAAAATATTACTTCGGGAGGAGTATACTCATAGTGTGATAAGGCGTCCACTAAACGAAAGAGCCCTCTCATTTGTTTTTCAATTGCTTCGTGTTGCTCGTTCGGTTTTTCATCATCTTTTACTTCCTAAACATTTATATACAACCATCACTCTTAACTGTAAACATAATTTTTTAAAAAACGAACACCAGTAGCCTTTAAATACTCCTTTTCATAAACTTCAGTGAGAGACTTTTTAATCATTTCATTTTCTTCTATAGCTTGATTTCGATAAACATCAAGGCGTTCTTCTATACGCTTCTTACGAATAACGTCATCAAATGTCTGTAAATCATTATTTAAGACAATAGCTACTTAAATTAAACATGTAAAACAAATTGCTCACTCTGTCTTTAATACGTTGTTTGATTATTCCTTCCAATTTTTCTGTGAAATCTTCAGTAATCTCAGGAGCTGAATAAATTATGATTAATAAATACAGTAGATCTTTTATGCATACTCTAACCTTTCTTAGCACCATGATCGAATTGTACATGGGTTTCTAATAATGTATTCTCTTCTCGCTGTTGTCCGGTCACCTCTCCACTGAGTTCCCATGATCGGGGTGCAAGGTTTTCATCTTCCAGCTTTTTTATTGTCTCTTTAAGCTGCAAATTAAATGAATTATAGCGAATCTTTCTCAATATAAGTGTCATATTAAACATTAAATGAATAACTAACTAAACCTTTTTCAAACTTCTTTTAAGACTGCTCTCCTTCTTATCTGCTTCTTTTGCACCTTCTCCCAAAAGAACGGTCTGATCATGGGTATCATCAAATTCTTTTGAATCCACGACAGTTTCTACTACATTATCGATGTCCTCATCCAAGGCAAAACGAACCGTTTTTTTATTCTTTTTTGCAGTACTAAATGAGGTAAACTGCGATAACTTATTTTGCTAGCTAAATAGTAATATAAGAGTAAAATAAAATGAACACACAGTGGATCCTCGTTAGTCGCTTTTCGTTTTATCTTTTTTTCCTTTTTCTCTTGTTTATCATTAGTAATTACATCTTCAAGTTTACCAAAGAAGTCTTCATATCGATAATCCGTTGTGTCTCCCCATGTATCCTTTAAAAATTCTCATAACAATTAAACAAATTCAGTTACGTTAATATACTGCAGATTCGAACATAATTTTGCCAGAGATCTTTCTAAATTATGCTGTTTTTCTTACATCAACAGTGGCTAAAATTTCTTCTTCATCATTCTGCTTCTCAGCTTCATCAAGAAAAGCATCCATTTCTGCCAAACTAAATGAAAACGTTAAGATTACTAAACAATATTTAAACAATAAACCCTACCTGAAAAACTTGTCATCAACAGCCGATTTTGGATATTTAATATGTGGCAATTGACGATAATCAGGTTTTTGAAGAGACTCAATACTTTTATCGCCTTCTTCGCTGTTGTCATCTGCCTCTTCTTCTAGCTGTCTCTCTATATCGTGCAAATCTTCACCTCTAAAATTAAAGATCTAATTAATGAGTAATTTAAGAGTAAATAAGCTATAAATCTAATGACTTCAGGTTAAATAGATCAACGTCTTCTTCCTCATCAACTATTTCCTCTTCTTGTTCATACTCCATCTCGTTTTCTTCCACATCTTCATCCTCATCATTGCTGCTTGTTAGTTGATGATCAATAACTTCATCGAGAAAATCCTATAACGTTGTAATAGAAATGGCTCATTTCAGTCTCTTTTCATTAGAAAAAAATCGCAAAAAAATAAAATTATCTAAAAATATAGTAAGTAGTAGTTATCAACCACTAGTAGCATTTATAAAATAAAAGTTTTGGATAATATAAAACAAAAACCAACTTTTTGTTTCCGATATTCTTTTGAAATCTGTTTGTTCCTATAAGCAATGAATTGCCACACCGTCTCATCATTTTTATTCAAAAAGTTAGACGGAAGATCATCTACACGTCTCTTCAATTCACAGGCAAAGGTATAGAGAAGAGGAAGAGCCGTATCGATCGAACGATGACATGCCTTTGGCCTGATTTTAGAAAATATAATCTCTTATCTTCACGTTGTGATGCCAAAAATAACAAATAAGATGAATGATAAACATGTGAATAACTTCCAGTTAGCTTGTCTACTAATACCGGTATATACCTAATACGAGTTAAACAATTAAAAATGTTGTTTATAACTTAAACCTACTTCTTAAAAAGTTGTTTAAATGAGTCAAGCTTTGGATAGCGCTCGACTGTGCAGGCACTAGACGAGGAACCAGCCTCGTCTCCTAACTGTGATCGTTCAGTAACAACCGTCAGCGTAGTATCACTGCTCTGAAGATACATACAGAACAGACTAGAATAATCTAAGAAGTGCTATTACTTAAGTAATAGAAATTACCACTAATAAATCTCATAAATGTTTTTTTCTGAAATAAAAAGTAGCCATTTAAAGTCCTGAATTTAGTTACAAAACTAGTTTTGAAATTGCAAATAGGCTATCGCTTATAGACCGATAAATCTACTATTTATAAAACAAAACTGTATTAGACATAGCCATCCATATGTAATAGATATGGCAATCTCTCTCGGATTACGCCTTTTATTCTATATGGTAACCTGACCACTAAAAAGACCATGGAGAAATGTTCTGTTAGGAAATATTAATATTTGTAAGTCTTTCCCAAAATAGCCATTATTTTATAGAGCTATAAGATTTTCAGTTAATTATTATTTGTTAATTGCCATGAATTCAGACCAAGAATACAATTTTCCTGTTACCTGAGTATAAAATTCTTAAGTTACTCAGTGAGATCTTTATGAATAAAAGAGATTTACAACAGTTTGACCGGACATTTGTACGAATGTTACAATATAGTACCCTAATAGTAGTTCTCTATGGGAATATGTAATAGTTTATCCTATATAAAAAATGTTCCAAACCTTATTTATTGTAATAAATATCTTAGAAAGAAAACCAAGTAAATCCTACAAACAAGAAATCACGTTGGTCGATTCAAATGAAACTGGTTTGATTTAAATCTTAACATCCGTTGTATTTATTTGGATTACAATTACTAAAAGAAATGAAAACTGCCATGTATACGCAAATTTCTTAATTAGAGTTGACAGGTTAAAATGGCAATTATTGTCACAGATAAATTATTAGTACGAAAATTACATCCTTCCATGCACTGCACATCATATGAAAATGAGTTTCAAGGAATTTTATAGACTTGAGCCAAATATCCAATGAAGTCGTAATGACTGATTCATTGATCCACTGAACAGTATTAAATAAAATTTCAAGCTAAATTTACCTTTATTTTAGAATTGAGAAAGCATAAACATTAAAAGCAGACAAATTGTGGATGTCGCAATTTCAGCGAGATATTACCGCTCCCTCCGCCGCCACATCATCATTAATGTGAAATATCCCTTCTTGCACGCATAATCTCTTTACTGGCTGTCGAATTTCTACTGATTAGCGTATATTCAGAATTCACTAAGTAATGCAGGAAAATTTACTAGCATATTGTATTAATAGACATAGATAATACAGGTAGTAATGTTATTACAACTACCCACAGCAGGAATTAATAGAACATACCTGTATATTATCATCGCTATATATGTACTTAAAACAATGTGATAGTAAGTGCAAAGAAGAGGTGGAAACACTAATCAATATGAATTAGAATTGCTGTGTAACAAGGGATAGTTGTGTGAATGAAGTAGACAACTACACTTGTGTGTACCACTTATAAAACCCGTTCAATACACTTCGCGATGTACTGGCAGTAGGAGACATTTACCACACAATTGAGTGTTATTTAAGCATATTACTCTGTTCGAATTTAAAATTGTCCGTAAAAACTTCCCATAAATATCATGAATACTATCAATACATTAGATAACTGGTGCCGGGATACGGTTACAAACCACGCATAAAATAAGTAGCATATTTATAAGTAAGTGGAGTTAGTATAAAGCATCGCATCCATATTGCTAAGATTTGAAAAATTGAGAACTAGTGAATTTTGGCATAAAATAAGGCTATTTTTATTATAAAAATAAATTGATAACATAAACAAATGAATTAAAGCATGCTATGTTAAACTGCACTAAGGTGCAGCGCATATTCCAGATCGATTCAGCAGAATGAAGCAGTTCTGATTTTCGCTAACTTAGGACAAACCAACAATGAGAACTGGATTGTTACGTTTAAAAATCATCAAACACAAAAAATTCCACACATTAAAAAACAAGGAATTAAATGCCATAATTGTTCAGAAATGTATAGAACGACGTTGATAATAATTAAAAACACTTTAGCTTATCCTAAATGTTCCTAAATATAACTAGATAAATAACCATATTGTGTAGTTGAGAAAGCCATCTAGCTGTTATTATGATCTAAACATTAGACGAAAACATTCAGGAAAATAGCTCGATAATACCAGACAATTTGTGTCTGAGAATTATGTCGACGAATCAATCATTTTCAAACGATCTGATCGATTGAAATATGAAACAATAATATAGGTAAAACCGTATAAATCGAAATGAATCAAATAGCGAGAAAATCAATGTTTCTTTTATTAGAATATCTGTGCGCAAGGTACTGTGTGGACATGGATGAAAACGCAAATACTCCAGGTTTTGGCTGGATGGGCCACCAGCAGACGGAGTCAGACTTGAAATGCTTGCCAGGGTATTTAAGAGATTACAGCAATATGAGAGTGCGCAGAGACAACCCGATAGACACGATAGTAAACAGAACAACAAGCACGTGCAGAAACGGACGAAATAATGTTGGGAAGTCATAGATTCGTTAAACAGCTTGCAATTTTAATAATACTTCTGTTTTGAGACTTACTTAGAGTTTCTTGTTTTTAACTTAAAAAATTGACTGGAAATATAACCAATAACAGAGTCTGGCAATAAACCTTGTGTGACGAATAGTAGTAGTAAATATCAACAATGATTTCACGTATTATTTTTTACAGATTACATTAAAAATAATAGATAGAAGTATGTAGTACCTATATGATACTGCTAAATTACGTACCTTCGCTTTAGCCCGATTATCTGATTCAGTCAATTGTTCTTCGACCACAGGAACATTTTCCTCATCCATGTCACTTTCCATTTGATGTACCGCATCAGGTATGGTGAATGTTTTTGAAACCTATGTAATATAATTACAGTTATTAACACTAAGAAAAACCGTTCGACTTAAATTACATGATAACACAAACCAAAATATGGAAAATAATGACATCCCACAACTATTAAATTGTTTTTGAAAGCACTTAAGGAATTTAGAATCTAGTATATATCAATATGCTGAAAAATTGTATAAAGTATATAACAACCTTCGAATCACAATTAATCTCATTTTCTTTCATATATACACTGGTTTCTTCACTGAGTTTATTAGAAACACATTCATCTTGTTCATTAGGTTCTAACTCGGCAGTGTCATGCTTAATACCAACATTTGTCTAAAAATATTTGGTAGTACAGCAAAACAAAAGTAGCTGGTATAATCTAAGAAAATAAGACTTTCGAAAATAATTATTTCATAAAATCTAATTATAAGAAATTGTAAGGTCTAGAGGATTATTACAGCAGTAACGAAACATACCTCAACTTTATCATCCATATTTATAGCTTTAATAGAAACAGCTTCAATGGCAGTATCATTCAGCTAAAGTTCAAAGCGTTCATTTTAATACAGATAACAAAATTAAATCCCATGGTTATATTTTAGTGTTCCCTACTAGGTCAGTCTCCATTGAAATTGTAGATAATTCCTTACATACTGTATTTACAATATAATGAAGATTATAATTTACAAAATTACTGAAAGTTAATAATAAATGGTTGATTACAAGATCTAATGATTAAATTTTGAAGGTACCCCATATAATTCCCTACAGAGAACCTTGAGCATTGTAACACTAATAATTTATTGCACCACTTACAAGAGCTACGATTAATAAAGACAGCTCCACTTTTTAATTTCCCCAAGCGAAATGTTTGTTACCATTCTTCTATTTACTTTACTTTTCGTGAAAGTTAGCCTCAAACTTGAGATTTCCTTCCATTCATATTACTTCAAGATCAATTCCACTTGCCTTAGGTTTAAATAAATCAAGGAAGAAGAATCGAAGTGATTAAAAGCTCAAATGGGTTCTAGGTGGCTTCCAGCAGTCTATTACATTTAGGTTGGTTGAGTGAAACATATATGGACAAGATCTCGCTTATAGTATAACCCTTCATAGATTTGTTACTAATTTCTTTATCTGCCTGTACTCCTAATTCTGTTAAACGATGCAAGTATTTATCATACTAAGTATTTAAGCCACTTATTAATTTAATCCACTTTTTTGATTGTACCATACTGAAAACATAAATTATTGATAAATTATGGTGTCCCAACAACTAATTTCTTTTATTACAACTATACTATAAAACCACTTTGAAAGAAAAGCTAAGCTTAGGCAAAGTAAAATATTAATTTTAAGTCTACAGTTAAGTATAATCAAATAATGCAGTCAATAAAATTTATTTCGAACATAACGTACCCCAGAAAGAGTAGAATTCGAATTACATTCTACAGTGCTGAAGAGCAATGCACCAGACTCAGCAAGACTCTCATCTGAATATCGAGAAACGTAGTATTTGGTAAAATAGGTATTAATGTAATTTCGAATTTTCCAAAAAACACCTGAACCAGCTCCCTGCATGACTTCAGCGATCTCATTAATTTCATTGCTATCAATTTCTTTAGATAGTCCTGGATCTTTGCTATCAATTTCTTTAGATAGTCTTGGATCTTTGCTATCAATTTCTTTAGATAGTCCTGGATCTTTGCTATCAATTTCTTTAGATAGTCCTGCATCATTGCTATCAATTTCTTTAGATAGTCCTGCATCATTGCTATCAATTTCTTTAGATAGTCCTGCATCATTGCTATCAATTTCTTTAGATAGTCCTGCATCATTACTATCATTCTTCAAACCAAATGACACAGAATGATTATCGTTAACCAAATTAAAACTTTCTTGATTAATGGACGATTTACGGTCTTCATTAGTTCCAATCGATCTTCGATATTCTTCCGGCTGTTTTACATTAGATGTAGTCGTATGAATAATATCAACAGGTTCACTACTAATTGAATCAGGATTATTCTTAATTTCTTTAGTTCCAAATTCGCTAGGTGTTTCTCTGTTCCCTTTTCCCATTATTTGATTCGCTTTTTCCACACTCTGGGTAACAATCTCTACGAAACGTTCATGTTCATCCGTTGATTTAGTAATCTAAATAAAACTGTATGTCAGATAAACCAATATGAATAGAATATAATCTTAAGCTTCAGAATAAAATTGTGTTTATTTGTATTTAAGTGACATGTAATAAATAGAGGAAAGGAGAATAGCATAGCATGACGCTTACCAGTGGTGTGTAGACATTAGCGGAATCAACTCTACTTGTTGGATGAGTTAGAGGTGTAGTATCATTGCTGGTAGGAATAACCTTTTTTTGCGAGACGGGTGTTTCCTAGTTATAGAATATTATTTAATTTAATGCAATAACTTGAAACTAAGTAGAATTATAAAGCTGCTTTTGGAGTTTTAATTTGCTTCCAATACCATAGATTCCCAGTCCATATCCTCAATCTCATTTTCAGGAGTCGATGCGCCCAGCACAGATTGCGGAACTTCAACGGTAACTTCCACCTTAAACATGGGAACATATTTAAGACAATAAGTAGAGATAATCAGAGAAAAGGCACGTACCTCAGAGGTATGCATCTTTTCTAGTTTTATTTCCTTCCCAGTGGAATTCATGAGCATATGTATCAGATTTTTTGAAAACTTCTCATTGCGGTCACGAATAGGTGTTTCTAGATCTAATTTCAGAGAATATATATTTCACCTTATTACAGTTAAAATAAATGGCATAATACAGCAATCTAAAATAATTTTATCTCTAAACTCTAACCAAATCTTTCTTTGTTATGCAGTTTTTCTCCGGAAGCAACAACTACTTGTTTTGAATCGTTAATATTTTCTGAAACTTCAGCAGACTGAACAATATCGAGTTCTTTTTCCTGCACCGGAGTCGTTAGACCCGCAGCTCTCATAGCACGAGTTAGACGAGGAGGCGAAGCAGATATCTCAAATATGCATTAATTCTCTAAAATTAAAAACATGAATAGTTTCCTGGTAGCGTCATTTCTTAGTCTTAGTACCTTGTAATATCTGACCAGTAATTAAAGAAATAACCTTTTTGACAGATAAACGGGTAGCCTTAGCGCTCCGACCTCGTTTAGATGGTGTTATTGTAACCTCTGCGTTAGTTTCCATTGGAAATTCAGTATTAACTGAATTAATCCCACTGTTCTCAAGTGATTCCTCTTTAATCACGTTGAGATTATCATTGTTCTAAAAGTTATTTGTTTGAAAAAATGAATGCAGTGATTTATATTCAGAAGAGAAAATAGTGTTATAAGAATTTATACAATTAAGAAATGACTAATATTACGAATATCAGTGGAAAGAAAATGTGATGAAACATAAATAAACATACGACTCCTCGCGCTGGTGTACGCCGAATTGATTTAGTTAGAAAAGAAACTGATTCTTCCAAATCGCTTGTATCTGATGCAACAAAAGATGAAGACTGAAAAAAAACAACTTGATAAGTGAGAAAATTAAACATGATAATTACAGTACGTTTGCAAAAATGTTATAACTAAGACATTTCTCAATATATTACTTACACGAGTAACTCTACCACAAGCGCGTTGCGTACGTTTAGGATCAACATCATGCAATCCACTCTCAGAATTATCTATGTCCTTAGAAGCTGCCTAAAATAAGAAGTATATTCGCTCGTTATAAATATGCTTGTACGTTTTGCATAAAATTGATTCATGATGATAAAACAAATTACTCATTCAACCTATGATGATTTTTCACAAAAGAATAACGCAAACCCGAACAGAACGGTTGCGAGTTGGAGTCTTAATCTTCTTTTCACTTGAAGCAACTGAAGCAGCTCTGGCTGATCGACGTAACGACTTAGCTTCTTAAAGATATTATTATTGTTTAAAATATCATTATTCATATTATCAGGTTTATCACTTTGTAACCCACCAACTTTCTCAGGGCTCACTCCAGAATCACTGTTTTTTTCAAATACATCATCATTAATTTCTGAATAATGAGGGTCATTTTCAGGAATGAGGTCTAGATCATTTAGGATGCTTGAAGTACATGATTCTAAGGAACTGGAAATTGATAACTTTTTCATTTAAATTTAGAAAATCTGGAAATGAAATGTTATTGATCGCATATAGAAGGTAAATGTTGACGGCGTATGTATACAGATGTTTATAAAACTACGTTAATGAACAAGTCCTATATCTCAACAATTTAATAGTAATTACCCTGAAATCGAGGATTCTTCTGTGCCTGACTTTATTGGTTTAGAACCAATATGATTTCCGCTTTCTGATAAGGTTGGGTTTGACCGTGTACGACAAGGACGTGGGATACGACTAACACTAACTTGTGATAATGTAGTACCCTCCTGTAAATTTTCGTAACAAAACTAAATTAATGTTTATTATTCTTTTAAATATTAAGTTATTTGTCACTCTTATTTATATGCCTCAAAACACTATTGCAATTAAAAAGTCTTGCCTTTTTTGAGCGGAGTGATTGTCGTTTTACAGTTATTGAGTTGTCCGCTGTATCACTCTCATTCTTTATAGCTGTTGCAGATGAACGAGTTCTTCTCGAAGACATTACCGAAGTTAATACCAACTAATTATCTAAATGAAAATTTTTCACCCGCACTCTAAGTTATGTAGACTTAAGATCGAGAATAGTTATAAGTGAAAAACAATTTGAATAAGAGAAAAATAACGAGTTTCGTAATCGGAACAATTATGCACCTATTTAATTTCTTATATGTACAAATAAAATCTATTATACAGCATTATTTAAGAAAAAATAAGAGAAATTATGGAAGAGAATTATGAAGGAAATAATTGTTAATGGTTAATAACTAATGAATAAAGCAAATAATGCTTTTTTGCTACAAAATACACATTGTCGAATAAATAAAACGAGTATAGTGTTCTCTGGAATTAATATAGTACATTAGTGTTTCTCACATACATGTGAACAAATAGTCATTTAAAAATCAGAACTTCTAAGTTTATTTTGAAATATTTTCAATTTTTAGGCTTTTCGAATATTTTAAAAGTGATTACTTATTTTTTTGAAAACTAGTATGCTCTCTCAAATATCAAACTGTTTATTTCTTTACGGTATATTTCTCTTCCTATATATTTTAGTAGGTGAGTTATATCCAATTACTAATTATTTTTTACTTTATAAGTTTCGACAATGTATTCTGCGAACCGATCTCATCGAGCAGAAACTAGAAATCGTACCAAGGATGAGCTTAGAAAAGTTATTAGCTCAATTGAAAAGGTTCGAAAATGGGAGAAGAAATGGGTATTAATTAAAGACACATCAATCAAGATACAAAAATGGGTTCCAGGTAAGTATCATAAAATAAGCTATGGTTTTTCTTTGTGATTTTTGCAATATTTATTCGTCTATTCGTATTGATGCACAGCTAATTTCATGATATATTTTATTATTTTCTCCAGTTACTGCTCAAATGAATATTCCTCCCCCAAAAATTACTAAGCCAGCAGTAGATGATGATGCTAGCAATACTGTTCAATCTGTTGAAGAAATCTCACAAGGTATAATGAACATACGATGTGCTTTCTCAAATGTGCTAACTATTTATGCTTTGAGCTGTTAGTTTTATTGGATGTTTATATCCCATTATTATCAAAATTTAGATTCTACTACTGGTACTGCTCCACGTTTAGCTAGGTTTGGAGGAGAAAATATGAATGAAGATTCAAATACGGGATTCTTAGAAACTGGATTTGATAGTGATTCAAACCAAACATTTGAGCCACAAAATTACCAGACTGGAACAGAACATGGCTCAACTGATTTCAGTGCTATGAGAAGTGCTGAAATGGGTGAGTGATCGTATATATTTTAATAATTCATGCTTGCCTCAATTTTTAACTTATATCTTTGATTTGAAGACCTCATTGAATCTTTAATACACGTTTTCAATTCTATTTATATGTGTCTACTGAATAATTTTGAGCATTAATTGATTATAACGTAGTCTAGATACTACGTTCAACAGTTCCATTTTTTTGATCTCTTTTCAGTGTTATGTTAACTCAATTGCACACGCTTGTTACCTACGTTAATTTAGGTCAAAAGGCGTGTATTTTTTTGTATTTCATTCTTTTTAAACATGTATTATTTATTTTCTCGGTAGTGGTGGATATAAAGAGAATTCGGCAAAGCAGCTGATTGACGAGAATATGTCATTAAATGTTTGTTTATTTAAAGTGAAACAGAACAGTTAACTATCCTACTGATGCTTATTTTTAAATATTGTTTGGTATATGGGTCTTACAAATATAATGAGTTTTAAGCAAAAAATTCGTAGTCTCACCATTTTTAAGAACTCTATGTTATACCGAATTTTGTTTTTGGACCGTTTATTTCGGTATTATTTTCGTACTTTTTGCATAATTTTATTATCATTCTACAAACTATATTTTTCACATAAATATTTTAGTATCTACATTCCCAATAACAAAAGTGGCTTTTAAAATCTGTATCATAACCTGTGTATCTAGTTTGTTTTTTTTTAGGGAAAAAAATAGCATTTAACTTTTGTATCTCGTAATTATTGAAAATTAGGAAACTCGTACGAATAACAAAAAGGCGTATCAATGAGTCAATAATAGGTCCATAACAAGACCCTAACTGAAAATGAGATGGAAATTAATATTAAAAATAGAAAATATTATATATTCACTATATATGCACTTCTACGTGATCTTACATAATCTACTGTCTTCGATAGCGCATGTTATTTCCAGTGCCAAAAACAATATATAGAAAATGTTCAATCTCGAATGTTATGGTGTGATACATAGGCGAGATTTTAAAAGAAATTGTCTAAATATATAGAACGGTATAATCTTTGCAATTGAACTTTATGTATAGTATTTGAAACTACAAATTACTTGTATAAGCCGTAGATCAAAGAGTTATTTGTTTAAAACCTAAACAATAGTTTCCATTAGTAGTAATAGGAATTAGCTTCATCTCAGTTCTACATAGTGTTGCCCTAAGATGTGGTCTTATTTATGCTTATATTATATTATCGAAATAGAACATATTTACCATCGTTCCACTGCCCTCTTCTCTCATAGAAGTTTTCTGTTTCGCATCTGGTCTGGATTACTAGCTGTCTTTTCGGTGTAAACTAAGGGTCATTGATTGCGTTCATCGCGAAATTTGTAATGGTCACATTAGTATATAAAATAAGTGGAAAGTATCGTCTTCAATAATAGAGAATTGCTTAGCGGACTTGCCGTATAGATTTTAGGTTTAGCAACACAACTGAAGAGTTAAGATCTATTGTATTGAAACTAATTTATGCACACAGTAATACATAAATGTGTTTACATTCGTATTTTGCACAAAAGATACGAAACTACATGCGTTTTTTAATTTAAGAGAGATCTTATTGAGGAAATGTTTCGAGAACAATTTAGTGTTTATAAAAAATCTTAGTAGTTAAAATTTAATCTAACGATTTATAGTAGCAATAGCACAAACATCAATTAACATCTCTGTACTCAATTATATCTAAAATGAGAATATAGCATTTTAATTATTGCATCACCAATTTTTCATAGCAATTTTGCAGTTACTAGAATGCTTATTTTTGTAGAGGACTACCAACATCGTGTACTAAATCCACCTTCTTATTAAGTTTCGGATATCATAGAAGTAGGAGTGAGCACAGAGATTCAGGGCTACGGTAACTCTACTCACTCAAGGAGGTTGTGATGGTACAAAGCATCTAACAACCGACCGAGTAAGCGGAGCGCGCGCTGCCGTCTGCCAAGCTGTGGAGGGCGGGCATAAAGGGAGACTGTAGGAGGAGAGACGCGGGCGAACAGAGACAGCGGAAGAAGAGTAAGTACAGAGTAGAAAGAGAATGTAGACAAGAAGGAAAAGCAACTGTCTAGTGATGATCAACTGAAATTAATAGTAGGATGGTTGAAATAAACTCACTTAAAATTAAATAATTGTGTGAAGACAACTATTCACAAGAGATTTTTGCGAAGTAAAATCTCCTATAATTTAAACAGCTGGCTTGAGTCTTTCTACGAGTTTATAAATAATTTAATGTCCATTACAACAGTACTTAAATCACGAACTAACATTTTTCTTAATTGTCCTGAAATTTTTGCTGTCTTCTAAAACGGACAAATTCAATATGCACAGTAGCAATAATAACAAAGTAAATATCACATAAAATAAATAGTGGTATAATATCTGTTTATTCCTATTATTTCCAATAAATATTTTCTGGGTAGAGTCACATTCTTAGTTCCTACGAGAAAGTACTTCCCACTTAGCTAGTTCATTGTTAAATTGAATACTTAGAAACCAAAGAAGTAAATATTTATATATGAATATGATAGACTCTTTTTACACATCGTTTCAGTCATTGGGTCGTGCAAATTACAATGGAGCCGTATCTGCTAGTATAGTAAACAGCTGTGGAGCAGCTGTGAGCGCCAGAAAAGTTTTTACCGATCAGTGGATGGACTCGTCGATGACCCTTTCTGAAGCATTGATCGAGAAAACAAGAAATTGGAGGCACGAAAAAACACGAAATATAGATCAAATAAATTCATCAGATGAGAAGATTGGGAATACGACTGACTTAACTAATATGAACGAGCGGTCAAAATCGCAGTATTTTGCGAAGTTACGAAAATACTGCAAGATATACAATAAGCACTAAATACAACATTTAAGGTAATTTGTCTCTGAAACTATGTTACTACTTATGCAAATCAATTTCAAAAATATTGTCTCCACTTTTTTTTGTATATTTTACACAAAAAGCGCCTCAGTGGGAACAGAGTATACTAGTGTCAACATACAATGGTTTATATAAACCACAGGTCCATTCTCTTTGTAGAGACCAGTATATGAAGGAATTTTAGATAAAATACTTGGTTAAAATCATCTCTTGCGAAATTTTCGATGGTATAACTGATTCTGAACTGGACCTAGAAGTGGCAATTATAGTACAAGGGATTCAATTGGAATTAGTGGATATGTAACTACAGAAAAACTACTAGGTCTGCTTCATATAACACATAGGATATTCATTGCACTAATATGTTAAGGAAAAGTGGGAAATGCATTTCATTATTAATAATGAAAGTGGTAACCCATCTTAAAACTATAGAGTATGTCTTTAGTATTGACTAGACTCATTGCTGAAAATAATTGCTGTACTAAGAGAAGGACCTAATAAAAAAAATAAATAACCAATGAAAAATTCAAAGCGAGCTTCCAGCTTAATATATTAATGTCAACACATATAACAGCTTACTTTGTTTGTATAGATAAAGAAAAAGACAGATACGTATAACTTTATTCAGACTAAGCATATACATGAAGGATGACATTTAGATCAAGAGTGTTTTATTATGAGAAAGTTTTACTGTTGAATGCAATATCTGACCTCGGAACATCCACGAATTCTATGTAAATCCTGCAAAATCAAAGTTATTAATATATCATATTTAATGTCATAACTAGCTAATTTCTTTTATTGAGATAATTTAGAAAATTCATAACGAATATTACGCCATTTACTAGATTTATTGATCTAGAAAACTTTCATTTTAATTTCTACATTTTAGGAATGATTCCTCACTTGCTAATTTATACATTTTACTTGCTCAAAGCATTTTGTAAATGCGAGATGGGCATTATAAACCAGTTATGAAAAATCAAAACTTAAAACTCCATTTCTTTCTCACTAATATTAAAATATAAAACATGTTATCATTTAAAGTCAACTTAAGAATAATCGTAAAAAACATTATAAATAGCAAATGAATGGATAAGTAACATTCATTAGTGATGAAAGCAAAACGTATTTTACCAAACATAAGATTAGATGGTAAGTAAGGGAGTACGCATAAAGATATTTATAATAGATAGGAAGGTAGTAAGATTTTCTGAAATCTGCTTATCGCTTTCATGGAGTTAGTTTCTACCAAATACTTACGATGGGAATGCCAAAAATGGAAAAGAAAGAGTAACCCTACGTTGTTTTACCACAAGCTTTATGAAAAACATAGTTATACCTAATAATCAAGAATAAAATCTTCGATATACCTTTCTCCGTCAATTTGTAGATAGTCCTTTAGTAAAGCAAACAAGACTTTAGCGTGATCATTGTTAACCTTTCCACCAACTCCGCCTATTGACTTCAATACTCCAACTGCACATGGAGCATCCGAACCACCAAAATACATAGTCTGATCCCCTTGGATATGAACTGCTACATACTTAAAATAATTTGTTTTAACAAAGCACGTTATTTTGTGTATCTATAAAAATAAATTCGGCAAAATAATAAGACTAGAATTACTTACACTTTCTGGCTTACCGAGGATACGCGCAACTGATGCGGATAATTCTTTTAAAAGTTCTCCACTAATTTTGGATTGGTGCACATTAGTATTCAGCGAAAAGACAGGCATTCTTTAAAACAATTACAATTAAGTGATAATATCCTCATAATAATTGAAAATAAATAACTATGACGACATTAAAAAAGCAATTTTGAAATGTTGAATTTACTTAATAATTGTTCCCTAACAATTTCTATAAAAATCACATAGACCAGTAATGAACATAAATTAAGTCTTTTTTTATATCATTCATAATCCAATTTTTCACACTTTCTATCTAGGTATCTAAACAATAATTAGAAAATTAGGTATAAATGTATTCATTCATATGAATTTGTCTAAAATTTGCTTGTATTATTTTAAAACGTATGTTCAGACTGATTTTATTCTTATTAAAACATTATTTTGTATTACCATTATCTTCAAGGAACTGAATATATATGGTGGATAAATGCTATCAGTATTGTATTATGCCCCTAGAGGTAATTTCTATGCGCAAACGTATGATTATGAGGTGAAATACAACTGGTGATCGATTATAATTCCTTTATACTAATTTTAACTAGTATTATATAATTACAATAACTAAAACCTTTTAGTTAAATGCAATGTAGTTCTTGGCATTTATATACAAACCCATTATTATAATATAATAGTTCTCATATTAATTATACTGAAGGAAAAATTGTAAAAATCACAACAACGACACATACACTACAAGAGTAAGGCTATTATTGCATGGAAACAAAGCCCCACCATTGCAGAATAATGCTATTCGTATGATTACTGCCGATTTGCGATTTAACATGGGCTTGGATACGCAGCCAAATGGAGTTGGGCACATGGCGCATTATCGACTATGCTGACGTGATGCTGAATTTCATAGCCTGAAAATTTAAAAATAAAATGTTTTACATGTGTCATCATTTTAATATCATGCATTATTGTTTTAAATATTGTGTTTTTTTAGTAAGCACCATTAAGTTAATTTTAAAATTCTAATTATATTTCCAATAAATTAAAATACTGTGATTTTAATAGTTTCTGCTTATGTTATGGTAAACGGAATTGTTTTTAAAATAACAAATTTTATATGGTAAATATTATACAATAAATAGAGCTATTAATTTGGAAGTTTAATTATGGACTTGTTTTAATTAAAGACGTTAAATATTTGAATTTACATTTTAATCTAATTAATGGAATGAAAATATGACTATATACATATGTATTTATTTTAGCTGTTTATAAAAAAAATAACAACAGTGAATGGTGTAGCTGTTTAAATGCTTTTATGAAGCAGAGGTTATGGCTTCTATAATCTGATTTTCAATACCATTTAGACTGAATTTCTAGGGGTTTTACTCAAAACAAATTGATTTCTAACAAATTAGAGGTTCATTGCAGTCCATAGGCTTTAAATTATATTTTAGAATTTTATCCTCTATTTTTAATCAGAAATAGATTATTCGCAGCAGTTATGAATATCTAGTATTGTTTTTTATCACAGATTTTAGATTAATTTCTCATTTACTACATGTAGAGTATTCTACGTTTCGTATTAATTTACGTAGTACAAATTTACGTAGTACAAATTTACGTAGTACAAATTTCAGTTTTATAACTCATGTTATGAACTTTATATCCTTTAATTTGGACATATTTTCTCAGACATTAGAGACAAACGAGTGGCTTCTGTTAGTGAACTTCACTGTTTACCCCTATTTGGGCTGCGTCAGAAATAAATAAGGTGAATCTCACAGGGTTAGTATTGTTAATATATTATGGCGACATATTAACTTTATTTATCAGAAATGAAATAGTATTCCATTTATGCTACTACATTATTTCATTATCTAGTTTTCAAATTAGTTTAATTAACATTGGTTTAAGTTTAGGTGTGCTAGGAAAGTTCTCAGTTGTATGCTGAATATCGTGGTGATCAGGTCAACAGTATACTAGCAGATCACCATGGCTGAGAAGCGTAAGCTCCTCGCTGAGATTGAAAAATGTTTTAAAAAGGTATATTATAGCAATTTTCGCAATACATTTTAAAAAGCAGTGGTCAGTTCTTAATATTGCTACTATAGGATTGTGTAGTTTTTTTTTAGATCGATGAAGGTGTAGAATTGTTTGAGGAAACTATGAATAAAATGCAGGAAGCAAATAGCGACAATCAGCGAGAAAAGTATCAAGTGAGTGTAATATCAAGCTAATCTCCAAACTAATGTTTGTTCTAGAAGAATTTCTAATTTTACATTCTTTTAAGGATGACTTGAAAAAGGAAATCAAGAAATTACAAAGATTGAGAGATCAAGTGAAAGGCTGGCAAAATTGCTCAGAGATCAAGGTTAACAGCTTCTTTTAATTTTCTGTGATATTTACCTTTACTATAAAATTTGTTTCTTCATACTTAAGGACAAAGAAAAACTGACTCATTATCGCAAGTTAATTGAACAGCGTATGGAACAATTTAAAGATATTGAGCGTGAGAACAAGACAAAACCACATAGCAAACAGGTATTTCGCAGTTTTCTCTCCTTTAATTTAATTTAAATTTTCACTGTCGATGTACTGGTGTGTACCATCACTTTGAAACTATGAGGTGCGTGACTTTTGGTTAGGTTTGAAAATATTGTTTGTAACTTGTTTAAATTAGCATTGATTGGACATATAAATTTTTATAATTAAAATACATTGGCTTTTAATATAGATAATACGTTTTCACACAAATTTCAGGGTTTGAGTGCAGAGGAAAAATTGGATCCTCGCGAAAAGGAGAAATCTGACACCATTGAGTGGCTTCAGGTACTTTGGTTGATTTCTATTTTTTCGTTCCGATACATCAATGTTTTATTAAATATTCATAATTAGGATAAATTATGAAGATTTGTAATAAGTGGTTTTGGTGTCTACTTTTTTGCAAAAATATTTCAATTATTCAGTATTTATTTTGGATCCTATTGACATTGTTCTATATCATATTACTAAGTGATGGTTTCAGAATCAAATCCGTGAGTTAAGTGATGAATCGGATCGAACAGAGTCTCAAATTGAATCGATATCATCGTCAGATGGTGGGAAAAGGAGAGGAAAAAAAGATGACGGAAAGAAAGGAGAGAAAGAGGTTGATTGAAATTTAATTGTCATTTTCTTTTATTTGTCATTAGATTGAAATAAGCATTAGCAATAAGATTATTGAGACATGGTATTGATCAACTATATACCTGTCCTTATATTGATATATGTTAAACTATGTGTTGATTATAATGAACAATCTTGGCCAAATTGTAGCAGAGAAATACGGAGGAGTCTTTAAATCTTATTCAAGAACCACTCCAGAATTTCTTGAATACAAATCTAATTACTGTAGCGGTATCGTGCAAGAACTATAGAAATATAGATTATTAAAACTATCAGTAGGTCTTAATGGTATATGCATGTTCGTCTATGTACTAGTTATAACACTAATTTGATATTCGATTATGCTTTTCTGATTAGCTATAATGCTTTATCTACGTTTAATACCAATGAATACCCTGAGTTACTTATCGACAATATGTTTATCATAAGTTCGAAATATAGGATGAAGTATGGTAAACCATAAACTGATAGCGAATTTTTCCAGAAGCGAATGGATGAACTGAAACGGCATTTAGAGAGAATGAAGTTCCATATTGGCAAATTAGAGGTTAGTTTCATTCTCTGCTGCAAATTCTGATTAGTAGTGTTTCATTAGTTTTCAATGTTATAAAATATATGTATTGTGAATTATTCAGATCTGTATGCGCATGGTTAACAACGAATCACTGGAATCGAAACGCGTTATGGAAGTTTTGAAAGACCCACTAGAGATGTATGTTGAGGCATTGGATTCTAACTATGAGGGTGATAGTGATGAATTAGAAAATCTTGACCCGGAAGGTGAGCTTTAGCAAATAAACAGATTTTGGTTATTCCGAGATACTAGGAAATAATTCTATTATAATTTAAATAAGTGTTACTTAAAATTTGTTTGCCATATTTTCTAGACGCTTACGAAGAATTGAATTTGGGAACATTGTGTGCACAAATTGGAGGTGTTCAAATCGGTTCTATAGATGACGACAAAACGGAAAACGGTAGGAGAACATAGTTTCTCATATATTCATAAATATTATTGCAATGGGCTTAATGTTGTATAGGAAGAATGTTAAAAAACTAATATAAAACAATGATATTTTAGAAAGAATGATTTATGATTATTTTTTGAATGACTTGGTGGCATTATAATTGAATGACATTATTTAGGTCATGACAACGGATCTTTGCATGATTCAAGTAATCTTGATGATTCAATGATTGTGAAAGGATCGCGTCATGGGAGCCAGGATACACCTGCAAGTCCAGCGCCACGAAGGACTGTAGCTGCTGCATCTGTGCCAGTCACTCCTGCTAAGTTGATCAAGTAGCCAATTGTTATATAAACTAAATATTCTTTAATATATTGTTGTCATAAGGGTTTTTTATAACGAGTAATCTATCAACATTTAGAGAGAATTCAACGGATGGTTTGATTCCTGTGGGTGGGTTGACTCCTGCTACACCTCCACCACCACCACCTGGAATTCCGTATAATAGTGTTGCTGCTGGACGAGTTGCTTCTACGAATGTAACACCATCAACGGCAAAAAACACTGCTGGTATAGTTGCAGCGTAAGTAATGTTCTATACATAACATAAAAGATGTGGTTAATATGAGAGGTTCAATACGTTCTGCTATTGGGATCGTATCACAAGTTATAGGTATCTTTTCTTTTATTCTACAGAAAATCGAATCCGGTGCCAATAGGTGGTTTGATTTCTTTGGTTACAACTACCTCAACGCAGTCTAATTCCAACGATGAAAATAGAAGTCCTGTCATTTCTGCTCAAAATGAGGTTTGTTAAATGTTATGGTTATTAATGCTTAAAGTTCTTTCTAATTCTTATTTGCTAATGGTTAGTCTCAGCGCTTTTATTGGTTTAGGTTAGAGTGATGATGATGAGCTAAGAATATCAATAAACTACAGCTTGTTGTACAGTTTTTAGTTTATTGTGATATAAAGATTACGTATCGGTTTAGGTGACTGTTTGTGCCACAGTTAATGCAACTGTGATGAAATCAGACGAGGTGGTGGTATCAGCTGAAAGCGCCCCAATTTCTTCGTCACAGGCAGCGATGACCCCTTCGGGTGCTGTCCACCTATCCCATCACTCACATGCGAACGGTCCTAGCGCGCAAGAGGTGGTATTAATGGCGTGTGGTGCACTAGTTATAGTAATATTAATTAAAGCGTGTTTAGTATGACCTAGAAAAGCATGTTAAAGCTGCGCGTATTTGGATTTCTTTCATATACACTATTTTTAATATCTTATACAGATTACCACGATGATAAAGCAGTCAGTCACACCGTCGATACCAAGTTCTACAGTAACAGCACAACAGTTCGCATTTACAAACGGTCCTACAGTTGCTCAAGAGGTTAATCATTCCTACAGTTTATAAGCCAAGTTTATTTAAACTTAAAAGATAATTATATTACAGACCTCAACAGCTGTTAATACATTAGGTGAAAATACCACTATCATTGCTGATATTTCTGATAGTATTGTTCAGACAAAAGTAATTGATCCGATCGGAACACCTTCTCGGCGGTCCATTGAAGGTAATTAGTGTATTTTTTAAAATTTGTAACTATATTTGTTTATTTCAGTTCCAGTTGAATCTTCTGAAGATCAAGCTTTGCGAGTGTTGCGTCTTTCTCAACAAAATCAACAACCAGCTAGTACAGAACCACAACGGGTGAGATAGAATAACATAACTTCATTTCCTTAAATTTTTAGATATTAATTGTTAAGTTCTTTGTTTGAAGACAAAGTAAGAAACCAGGGGTATGTGATGTAAATAACTATTCAGGCACACATTCCTGCCTGGTTAGGAGCATCTCCACTAGGTCGTACACCTTCAACTCAAGATCATGATTCAAATCTAGGATCTCTAGACAATGCATTAACTAGAACTCCCCTCCCGATGGATAGTGAACGGCCTCGAACTTATTTGCCCAAAATCCCCTGTCCATGTGCTTCATATTATCCACAGGTTAATAACTAAATAAACATATGTTTAAAGGTATGATTTAAAACGGATAATATTATTAAATATTAATTTCAGGTAACACCTCAGAACGGTGATACGTTAGAATACTACCTCAGATTGAGTCCCGAAACACTGTTCTTTATATTCTACTATATGGAGGTTTATAAATCATTGTTGTAAGATATTGTTCTGTTATCAGTAAAGTATCAAAAAGCGTGCATTTACCACTACTATCATAGGGTACGCGTGCACAGTTGTTGGCTGCAAAAGCCTTGAAGAAACTGTCATGGCGGTTTCATACAAAATATCTAACATGGTTTCAACGACATGAAGAACCAAAGCAGATCACTGACGATTTTGAGCAGGTAGTTTTAATGAAATATATTTTTATTTTATTTATCACTTTCTTGAACTAGTCTGTTTAGGGAACATACGTGTATTTTGACTACGAAAAGTGGTCTCAGCGGAAAAAGGAAGCGTTTACCTTTGAGTATCGCTATCTTGAAGACAAAGACTTCGAGTGAGCGGTATGTTTGAAAAATTCTGTAGATTATATAATCCAATTTTTTATAAATACTGTTTTCTTCCATGTGTTCTATGTTATGTTTTAGGACACCCAGCTATCTTAACTACTATTTTACAGGAACACCAATCCTTCTCTGCGTTTTCCACTGTACAGTGTTTCTTTCTCCAATAGTACTTGTGTGATGTTCATCTCTCTGTAACATACCGTACGCCCTTCTACTTCTTCACTGGAGTAAATAGGTCGTCCTATGGGTGTAGGGCATAGTATTCATCTCTCCACGGGGATTCGACGGTGTGCGTATCTTCGTGTGCAGCTACTGCTTCTCGGTGTGATGTCGACACCGATCCATGCGGACAGGCAGGCTCCTGTTCCGTATCCTTCCATCTACAAAACCTCTATTGAGGCTTTGTATAGGGTATTCTAGAGGTGGAAGTACCTACATATTTTGCTTACGAGAAATGGTAAAGTTTAAAATTGGATTTGTGATCCCTAGAATACCCTTACGTGCTGCTAACGTGCTCCTAAAGTTGACCTAATCGAATAGTGCTTAGTATTGATTTGTAGCCTGTTGTACTGAGTAGTACCATTTTGTACGAGTCTTAGATCCTCTTTAGGGGCGCTATGTGTGTCACATTCCCAGGAGGCTCCCACGTAGTGATTGATTGTTAGTATCGTTGTGTGCGCACTTACTCTGGCGCGCGCCGGGTGCGCGCCAGTTACCATCTCGTTGTTTGACCTCATCGTGTGCCCTCCTTGTGTTGGCTTGCATATTGCGAACTTCGGTGATTACGTATTCTTTCTCATTGTTATTGATGGTAACCAATAGTTTGAGATATGTTTGTCATCAATATATTGTCGGTGACGCGACATAATAGAATAGGTCTCTCGTGTATATGTAGTCTCGATACGGTTCACAGTCAGATCTTCTCTGTGATTCATTTCTTTCTACTCTTACTTCTAATTCCTTCTTTCCCTCCTTACTTTCGTTCTCTCGACTATCAATACATTCGCATCCCTTTCTTTCTATTTTCTCAGTATTTTCCCTCTTATCCTATATATACCCCTGTGACCCTCGCATATTTTTTGGACTGGATGTAGGACGAGACAGGCCGTAGGATATAGTGAGCAGTCTACACAAAATTATTGTTTATAGATGCTAGAAGGTCTAGTGTACAGAATTATCCATACTATCTGGTTCGAATATATTATGTGCGTCTGTCAGTCCGCAGTTCCGTCGTCATCACCCAGTAAGCTGCTCCCTGCGATCCTCACTTCTACCCCTCCATTGTTCTAGTTTTCACTACCGATGTTCCTATTGATTGGAGAATTTTATTGTAAAAATAAAGAAAACCTAACCGTTTATTTAAATTGTTAGTGTTCACAACAGTGATAACAGCGAACGTAATGATTTTTACTACTCATAACATCATCACTAAAGGTAATGGAAGTGTTATAGGCATCTTGTGTTAGTTACATAGGAAAAGTTAAATATGGTCACATTCAAAAACAAGTATATTGATTTTATATCTCAGAACGAATAATTCAAGTTACAATACAGTTATTGCTTAAAAGAGAAGAGAACCTGCAAATTAAGTGAAGGCGTTTTTTTCACCAAAAACTAGAGTACTTTTTCACAGAAACTATTTCATATATTTAGTAGTTCTCACGATATAAGCGATACTCACCTATAGCAGATATTGTGAAAACCACCACCCCTAGAATAACCACCTTTAGCTTAATAGTGCGGCGTACCATCTTTCGGTGCACTTCGACGGCGCAGCGCTGAAATTCTTGCGAAGAGAGATCTAGTACTTCTGAAACAAATGTTTATCCAAGCACTTTGAAACTGGGAGTTTTCAGTAATATGTATATATATAATCCATTCAGTGAATTTGAAATATTCTTACCAGCTCTGCAAGCAAGATTTTCAAGGCGTTCACTACGTTCTGATATTTTTTCTATATTTGATCGCATTAAGTTCATAATCTGCAGAATAACAAAAGATAGTGTTTTAATAAAAACTAATATTATTGACAGTCGTGCAAGATAAGAGAATGTCAAGTTTTGTTGAACTAACCAAAATTAATACAAAGTAAATACATGCTAGCAATTTAATTCTAGTGCATATGCTTACGTGATTTAATTGTTTCCTTGTTTCTACGATTTTTTGATCACCACCGATTTTTGAGATGGGCAAGTTGAAATTCTGCATCGTTTACCGAATGAGAGTAAAAACAGAGGAAAATGTTACTACATTGAAAATAAAAATGATCGGATTAACGATAATGGTGATCAATCATGCTTATTTTTTAGGCCTTTCTTTGTTGCGTAACTGATTAAACGAGCTATTAATCTTTTTCAAAAGCAGTTGTAGACCTAAAATAACATCGTAAGGATTTATACTGTATAAAAAAATGTCTTATTTATTATAATTAAAAACATCAGTGATCATTAAAGAATCAAGTACAGTGCAGCATATCATGTAAGTAATGCATAGGTGTTATGTGTGATTCACCATAACAAATAAATGTTTTTTTATAATAGTATTTTATAGTAAATTTTCCAAATAATACTTATCAACGAATATTTAAACATTTTTCGGACCAACGGCAACTTTTTTTCTATCGACTGATAGCAATGTTTACGATAAATGTAAACTAGTGCAAGGCTGCATCATTTGAGTACGGTAAAGACACATTGAATCACCCAAGTTAATCATTGTGTGGTTTTCGATTTATGTTCGGTACTTATCTTGTGCATATTTGCAAAAGGAATAAGATTTATATTTTTTTCACCTAGTCTAGATTTGATACTGGTAACTGTTGTTACGAGCCACTCTTTCTTCACTCAAATTAGTTCCTCTCACTGTTTAACTGTTTTTAATTTACTACTAGTTAATATTTTATTTTATTAAACCTCAGTACGTAAAAAAGAAATCTCTAATGTTATATAATTATACTTCTGTTATGATAGTGGTATTATTTTTATTAGTAGTATATTTCAAACATAAATTGAATTTCTCTTAATTTTAACCTTACAAATATTGTTTATATTATTTTTTATTTACACTGTGAACGTTAGTACTTTCAAATTTATTGTTCTAGAGTTTGGCTGGACGATTCCCTATTTTCCACGGGTATAATATACGTTCTAAATAACGTGATGTCAGGAAACTGGGATGATTCAGGTTTATTTTATTGATTTGCCACGCTTTTGATATATAGTTTCTCCCACTAATTTAATTAATCAGTATATTTTTCTAGATAGTGAAGCTGATAATGTGGTTGTCGTTGAGAAACCTATGATCTTAGCTAGAGCCCGCCAGCCATCAATTGCAAAAAGTTTAGAAAAGGTAGCAATTCTTGAGAATTCTGTCGCAGGATCAGTTAAAGATGCTGAAGATGTAAGTATAATATTTAAAAATGATCATGATTGCATATTTTTGCAATTTTTGAATTTATTAGTTCATACAGAATTTTAATCTATAAAATTTTAGTCAGATGATGACAGCTTCTCCATTGGCAGTGCAGCTTCTGATGAATTTATTGATAATGAAGGCGATGTGCTTATACTTGATTTTGATGCAACTACAAATATGCGAAAGGTTTATTTACAGTAATTATGACGAAGAATTTTATTGTAAAACCGAGAATCTAAACACCAGCCAAACGATACTTAAGATTTTCAGCACTTTCTTTCTTCTAAATTTTATTTCATTCAGATGATAGCTCAGTTTCCTGTTTCGTATCGCAATATTGTCTCTGAGTTTGCTGATGTGGAGATATTCCTAATATCATTTGACAGTTTGATAGCTGAATGTCTTGCTCACAAGTACCACAACTGGACATTAGCAGGACAATCAATTGTTCTTACTAAACAGGTTTGTTGTTGCATGCATAAAATTTAGGCAGTCAAGTTTTGTACAGGCACATTTTTGTATGTGATGGAATTTGTTCTTTCCAGATTGACAGATTTTTGCAGCAGTTTGTAAATCTAGGAGGCAAGTTTAAACTAGTAATCTTTACTGATCTCGCTACGCAATTTGCACGTGACACGACTTTGGCTTTTGCTCGTGCAACTGCTATTGCACACATATCTTCAGGACCATTTTCAAAGGTGACTTGTTTCTTAGTAATTAGATAACAATGTTATCATTAAATTAAATGTTAATAATGTATACAACTTATAATAGGATATCGTCTATTTTACTAGTCCGGTAGACGTGCTATGGAGCAAATTTTTGAACGATTTGACCCCATCATTTCTGGTTGGTAATAACAAATGAATTTTCCTGTTTATTTAATATTGCGAAAATATCATGTATACATTTTTTAAATCGATGTTTAGATGATCTCTACTGATAATGTAACTAGAGAGGCTTGTGGACAAGATGATGTGAATATTTCACCCCAGTTGGAAACTATCGGTATATTTGCCTTCTTAATACAGGATTTGTAGTTTTATATATTTTTAAATAATGCTCAAAGTTTTACTAATTCTTTAGTTAAACTATTCAATGCTTCTATAGTTTTTATTAAAGTAGAACTAGCGATGTTTGTTTGAAAATTCTATAATTTCTTTCGAAAGGTAATCGATAATTTATTTTAGTACTACATGCATTATCATTGGCAATTCCGGTTGTTCCACTGATGAGCATTGTGGTTAATTTTGCATCAGTGTTCGCTTATTATATCCATCCAAAATTGGTAATTAAACATAACTGGGATGGGTTTGCTGCAGCTCACTGGGATTGCAATAGTAAGCCGGTTTTTTAAAATTTATTCCAACAAACCCATTTTTATTTTTCCTATAACTTATTTTTAGGTGATCTTCTCAAATTGGCAAAAAATCCATCCATTGATGTATCTAGTCTTGGTTCTGTTGCAGATCTTTGGGTCAAAATAATTTCAGAAGCTAGATTAAAGTAAATTCTTAATAGTACCGTTTCTTGGGTCAAATGACAGAATTGAATGAGCTTTGATAAATAGTCTAAAGAAACTTTACGTGACATCCACATTGGTATTTCTTCATCAAATATTTTAATTACAGCTACATTTACTCATAGAAATTCTAGTAAATCTTACATAGATAGATATGTAGATCTAGTTATACCTAGGATTTTTAAAAAATACAAAAATGGCATTTAATTAATTATTTTTTAGTGGATCTTCTTCTGAACATTTTGATTCGTTGTGTTGTTCGGTACTGTTGTCTGCTCTAGTCAATGCAAGGCGAGGACCTCGGAGGATATACTTACCTGAGCGAGCTGAGGGAAAACGTGGTCTTGATGTGATACGAGATAGACGACTTTTACTCACAACTGCCACTAGTTACTTGGAAAAGGTTATATATTCGGTTAGTTAGTTTGTCTAACTTTAGCCGAGACTTGAACGACTACTTCAGTTTCAGGACATCAAATTATCATTAGTTGATTTATGGGATGGACGTATGATCATGGGTATCTTTGATGCAATTTGTGCCAACGAAGCTGTAGGTTATCATAGTTGTATATGAACATCAATTTTTTTCTATGCGTCACAAATAAAGTGGCATTGGGAGACTTTAATCTCGTAGTTATCGATTATGTTTAGATACTGCCTTACCGTATACAAGAAGAATTTGCGCGTTTGCATTCTATGTCGGGACTCTCAAAGTCGCTGGCTGTCGATACTACAGAAAAATTATTCGATCCTGTTGATGAGGTTAGGAACTTACTAGAAAATTATTTTAACAACATATTATTGTTCTAGATATGTGATCCTATCTCTTCTTTATCTGTTCTGTATAATGTAAACTCTCCGTTGCTCAACTCATATGTGCCTGAAATGCAAGACGCACTGTCAGCGAACACTATTGATAATGAAGCTATGAAAGGTGGGTTATGATATATATATATATATATATATATAGGATGGTTTGTCACAGTGTATCACGATCTGGATTTTCTATAAATAAACCTTAGTAAATTATTGCAGTAATTAGTTTGTTTAGACTACGTCAAGTTCTTCCAAGAGAAAATGTCATGGAAATTAAATACGATTGAAGAGGAGTTTGCTAGAAAAACAGAGAAAGTAGCTGATGTTTGGCAACAGAAGAAGGCTAACAGAGCTCGCCAGTACATGAGTAGATGGTTGGTCACAGTCAATTGCACATAATTAGTTGGACAATTGTATTTTTAATATTTTCTTCAGGTATGAAATGTTCGCCCACTCACTTGAGGGACGTGGTTCGAATTTACTTGTTGACTTTTCTCGTACACCGAAAGGGTTGGCTGTAAAAGAAGAGACGTTAGTTGAAAGTACGAAAAAAGGTGGAAAAGCATGGTCTGGTCAGAAACGTTAGTCAACTATAATTGGATAAAAAAAATTTATATGAATAAATTATATTCTAAGAATTCTAATTGAATTATAGCTGGTGGCGCTGGAAAGAAAGGTAAAGAGCCTGTGAAATCAAAAAAGGATCTTATATTAGAAGCAAATAAAAAGGTTAAAGACCTTAAGATCATCGAGGGAGAGAAACACAAGATCAAGTTTGCAACGCAACAAGGAAAAAACGTTGGTATATTTCTACAACAGTCTTTTGTATTCATGGTAATAAATATTGGTTGTATTAATTTTGTTAGATTCGTTGTTTTCTGATCTATTGGCTCAATTTAGGTTGTCACATTTCTTGAGAACCTTTATCCATCGTTGGAGCTCCCTGATACACGTGCATTATGTACATTTGAAATTACTATCACAGTTGGACGAGATTTGCTTTCCAGACTTACTGGTGCTGAGAATATGGAAGCGAGGTATGCCACATTTATAAAATTACAGATGTTTTTGGTGATTGAAGTGATTTGATTTGATTTTTTTTTAAATTGTAGACGTATCGAATGTGTAAAATTGGTTGGTTATCTCAAGGACTGTTTTGTGAAGCACTGGACCAGTCTAGATGACAAACAAAAGGAACAGGTTATTAGTGAATAGTTGAGTATTTAATGTTCTTAGAAGTGAAGAGTGGTTTTACATTTTTCAGATTGTTGAGTTTTGGGTGGCTCTTGGATTTGAACCTCCTGCTGGTTCGAAATTGGCTACCGACGCCAAAATCAAGAAGCTTGATTTGGGCATGAACATGGTATATTATCAAATGGAGTATGGTGGAGAACTTATCAATATTCAGTCAGACCCTAAGAAAGACGTTCGAGTCACTGGATTTTGTCCAGACGCTTGGCAGCGATGCATGTTAGATTCAGTAGACAAAGGTAAGTTATTGAAATTATAAGTGTGACTGATGGGGTATATAAACTATAATACAGTCTAATTTGGGTAGATTGATTAGAGCTATCGTATCCAATTGGTATTTGTTCAGGTAATTCTGCTGTTATAATCGCCCCCACTTCCGCTGGTAAGACGTTTGTATCATATTATTGTATTGAGAAAGTCCTGCGTCAGAGCGACAATGATGTTGTTGTATATGTTTCACCGTCAAAGGCTCTTATCAACCAAGTGAGTTATATATTTTTATTTTTTTATTTTTAAACAAATGTTAGCATTGTTCAGGTTTGTGGATCGATATATGCTCGTTTTCGTAATAAATCAACAACTCGTGGTAAAGCCCTTTTCGGGACACTTACTCCAGAATTCGGAAACAACCCATTAACTTGCCAGGTTTGCTTTGATAGGCTTTTCTAAAATTTACATTTGAAAAGATTGATGTATTTTCGTGCATACTACACTTCATGTATAGGTGCTGGTTACTGTTCCCGAGTGTCTGGAAATTCTAATGTTATCAACTAACTCAACTATACAAGAGTTTGTATCTCACATTCGATATGTTATTTTTGATGAAGTGCATTCGATCGGGTACGTGATATTAGACGAACTAAATGAACGTTCTGTTTAACTAGCATTTTTAAATTAAGGACATCGCCTGAAGCTCATATATGGGAACACTTGCTGCTGCTCATTCATTGCCCATTTCTGGCTTTATCTGCAACAATCGGAAATGCCAAGAAATTACATACTTGGTTGAATAATGCAGAACAGAGCAAGACTGATGGGAAGAGGAAGGTAGCAGTAGAGATAATATAGTCTCTTATTTAAAAATCGGTTAATTCTCTCAGGTGGATCTAATCAGCTACGGTGAACGCTATTCTGAGCTTGAATTATCCATTCAGCAAATTCCAAAACCTCAGCCTATTGAGGAAATGGCTGATGAAGGTGATTTCGTAATATACTTTAATATATTAATGCCGAATTTTATGAAATACTTTTTAGTGATACATGATCTTGAGCCAAAACCTGTAAAAGGTGACATTATACTACCATTTATGCCTTATGGAGTTTATATGCCGGAAAAATTGCGAATGTTTGGAATTCCTGATGATCAACAACTAACAGCTAAACAAATACTACAATTATACAACACAATGGCAGCTGTTGACCAGAAAACTAGGTAAATAGTTTACTAGTCCTTATATTAGTTGTAAATTATCACTTCCTTTTAGCTTAGTGGTTTTTTACGAGTCATAAAATTAAATTGCAAATTTTAGGGATGAATACGAGCCATGTCGTTACTTTGGCTATAAAGCATCACAAAATGTTTGGCTTTCGCGATCTTCTTTACGGAAACTAGAAAATGCCCTTAAAGAGCGTTTTCTCCAATGGCTTGAAAACGATGAAGAAAAAATGCAACAAGTGCTTACTCGTCTGTGTAATCCTGTTCAAGAACAACTATCTCATCGTTCTATTCCATTTAATAAGGTCAATAATTTCTCTTATAGAATTTCCAGTTAATGTTTGTAGCATAGAATATTTCAGGAAAAAGTAGCTGTGGACAACATAGTTCAGTTGGTTAATGAAATGAGAGAAAAAAATATGCTTCCTGCAATATGTTTTAATGACGATCGTCATATATGCGAGACTCTTGCGATAACACTTGCTAATGAATTAGAAGAGAGAGAAACTGTAAGATACTAATTTTCATTTTTGATTTAATCAGGCTAAAAATTTCAGCTTTTGTCCTAACTTTTTAAATTTTAGGAATTTATGAACAGTGCCGAATTTAAAAGCAGATACGTCATAAAAGATGAAGATGTCAGTTTCGAATTTTTATTTTTTATTTTTTGACAACTACTTTTAGTTTTTTTTTTTATAGAAGTTGATGAAAATAGCTAAAAGGAAGCGTGACATGGCAGAGAAAAAGAAGAAAGGTGATAAGAATGAAGACGAACTATTGCATGAGGATGATGAGGCAGATCCGCTGGCTGCGCAAAGGGCGAAACTAAATCAGGTCTTGTCAAGGTATGCTATTTAATAGATCCATAGGATATAAGTAATTTCTAAGACTATCACGTTATCTCAAATAATTTATTGTTGTATTAACACGTCGGTGTAATATATTTGGTATAATATGCTTGAAGTTTGTATTATTACAAGTTTTGTTTATGTTAATATCATGCACATTAATATTGAATTAAAAAATTATATTTTCTTTTAAGACAATTTTCATCAATTAGTAGAAAGTAGTGGAAAATGTAAGTTGAATTCTAACATACTTATATATCACGAATATTCATAGTATTCAATATGTAAGACAAGTTTAGTGATGAATGTTTTAGATTTAGTCATAGTATCACTTTTATTCGCGTTGTAATTTTTTAACCTTAAATCCTTTTATATTATTTTATTTCCTTGTTATAAATGCTTTAATATACTATATGAAAATTTAGATTCAAACTTCGTGGTCGCGGTGGTGGTGATTATGACATCTATGATAAGATGATTGAAAGAATGACCAAAGGTGGAGGCAAGGCAAGAGAAAGTACTAAGTGAGTTTTGGAATAGTTGAAATTCTCAGATTAATTTTTCTATGCACTAATTATAGAGTTCTTCTTCGCCTATTTGAGAGGGGTATTGGATATCACCATGTTGGTTTAAATATGGTGGAAAAGGGAGCAGTCGAGGTGTTATATCGTAGTGGTCATTTAGCAATCATTTTTTCTACGTCGACCCTCGCTCTTGGGTTAGTATACTTAATATATTGTATTTTCATTTGTTAAACATTTCTTTCAGAGTAAACATGCCGTGCAAAACTGTTATTTTCGGTGTGGATAATCCGTGTCTAACACCATTACTTTATCGCCAAATGAGTGGTCGTGCTGGACGAAGAGGTTTTGATCACTCTGGAACTGTTATATTTCTAAGTGTACCTACTAGGTTAGTTATTCAAAATATTTTTGTAACTGTTTGCTAAAAAATAGATATTTAAGCAAAATGCGTCGTTTGTTAACTGCATCTCTATCAACTCTACAAGGAAATCCACCGTTTACGGTTACATTTCTACTGCGACTTTTTGTCTACATTCATCAGAAAGATGCTGTATCAGATGAACGTAATGGACCAATATCGACACTTGAGCAAAGGTCTAAGGTAATTCATGTTTATACCTATTTCAGTTTTTTTTTGGCAAGCTTATGTTTATAAATGCTGAAATAGGTGGCTCTATCTCTGCTTCAAAATTCCTTTTCTTTGTTCACCCGCCGCGAAGCTGAAGATGGCTCACTACAAAAGCAACTGAAAATGTTTGTTGCATATTCCGCACAGTTCCTTCGTTATCTGCAACTTCTTGATTCTCAGGTAAATTAAATTTGGGTTTGTTTAAGCATTTTTTTAATGTAAATACAATATTTTTGTAAGAAATTTAGACGTAAATATTCTAGTGTGTTGGGAAAAATCTGGCTGGTTTGGCATCTTCCCTCCAAGAATGTGAACCTGGAAATCTCCTATTTATTCATCTTCTCCAAAGAGGTGCTTTCCATCAAATGGTCAAGCAGAGTATGGTATGCTTTTTGTTTCTTTGCAGCTTTAAACTTTATGTATAACATTACACTTCAGGATCGTAAAAAATTGAAGCTGAAATTTTTGTCTGTGTTAGCCAACTTATTCACTCGTGAACGTCTGCCTCATTCATTCCAGCCTGATGACAAAAGTAGTTATCCAAACGATACACGATGCCAGGTGTGTACTTTCATTATCTCTTTATAAATATTTATGATTGCTGTTGCAATTGTTACAGATATTCCTTACTGGACTACCAAAAGAATTTGAACCACTCGTTAATGAATATAACAGAGTTGCTCTTAACTTATATAATCAGTGTATGGCAATAGCATCAAAGGATAATACCCTAGTGGTGAGTTTTCAATTAGATGCTTTAATAGCTAATATTGTTAGTTATAAATCTATTTTGATAGGATCTGTCATTTTCTATGACGGGCTGTACGGACTCGTCTAATTTGTTCTTGACAGAACATTTAGTATCTCCCATCTATGACGGATATTCTCATGACTCTAGCTTCCTTCCCATTATTGATTTCGATCAGAAAGACCATCGCGGACGCAAGGTCAGCTAGTATCTATAATTTAACCTGTATGATATTATAGACTTTTATATCCATTTTAGATTCATTATAATGCATTTGTCATTGATTTCTTTGTGACGGAGTCTCGCCAGCTATTGCATTCCGTGAATAAAGTACCGACCAATATTATCTGGTACTTAATTCATAGCTTTGTGGTACGTTTTGCGTCAAATTCCAGTTTTTTTCTGAAGGTTCAACACTGACTCCAGTAAATGTATTTGATAACTTTTATTTCGAATTAAGATGACTCTTGAACGATTAGCTGATGGTTTGGAGATCGTTGCCCGTCCACAAGATCCTGTAACTGAAATAATTCGTGAGCTCTACGCTGAATATGACATGAAGTTCCGTGCTAGCTTCGGCATGCGCATGAACAAAGACTAGTCTTCCGCAGAAATAGAAATGATAGTTTTTTTCATTTAAATATAATGATTACTGTCATTAAAGAAGAATTTTATACTTTCAGATTGTAGAGATCGTCTTAATCATTGTTAGTTTTGTCCTTCTTCAACTCTTTCGTTATTAAAGGTTGTCAAAGTACTTATGGTAATTATGGCATATCTCAATTTTACATTTCTGCTGCTGGTTTCAAGTATTAAGGGTCCTCACTCAAATGTTGCAGAGTTATCTCTTGTATACATATACAAAATGACTTCCTAGTAATGCTTACATTTTGAAGTTTGATTTTATCAGTAACAAGCTGTACTTTTGTTATTTTAACGCTAAAAACCGCCCAACGCAGGTTCTAGTCGCTGATGGCCTTGGTTTTTGTTGTTGGTTTGTTTCAATTTCCTGAAATGTTGTATTCGATATCCCAATATCTCTGCAAAGGATGTTTTCTTCCGCGTATAATATACCTGCTTTTCTCGTGTTACATTAGTCCTTGTTGTTCAGTACTCCCTGGTATGTAGTTTTGATGTAATAACTCTGCACTAATCATCTTGCTGTCGTTTTTTAAAGACTTCCTTTTACCAGAACTCTATTTTGCTTGTTATCTAGGAGAGATCTATTCATTATTTTATTTTACTGCGTTTTTGTTCTGATGTCAATGTTTAGCTTAGTGGTCGATGAGTAAAATTTTATTGGCAATTAGTTGACAAGTGAAATGTTCTTAAGCATTCATATATGTTGTGATGTCATATAAACACATGTAACAGGAGAAAACAGTTTCTGCTTGTCTATGTACACATATCACAGCGAAGCTTTGTTGGTCATGAGTACACGAGATTACTTAGAATTAATGTTACATCTCCGAGGCTGGCTGTCAGCAATATTAGTGGCCGTCTATTATGATTTTAAAAAGCTTAAGATATTTTGTCACAATAGTCGGCTATATAACAGGTAGAGATTCGAAGCATCGATATCCCAATAATATGGCGATGCGACACTAGTCTGGGAGAAAATAACAATATCATGAGCGGCGCTGGGTAAAAATCTCTATAGATCCAAAAAATTAAATTAATCTACAATCACTATTAAAAACAGTTCAGCGCATATCAATAATTATGGAAAAATTTTTTAAGATGCTGAAAATTGAAATAATGTAATGGGAATGATATCTAGAATTGCTAACAAGTTAGACACGGAAAGGCACGTGGTGGAAAGGCGGAACGCATTGGAAGTTTACAGTATCCTTCTGAGAATAAAGCTGGGCTCTTTCATGATCTATTAACAGATAGGTATCGGTAGAAACATGGATACTATAGATAAAGGAAGGGATGCCTGTACACATGACTAGATAACTCGGCAAGGAAGAATCTGGAAGGTTAATATCATGACAAGTAATCGATACCGTTTTTATAATAATAAAACAGTATCGTTAAATTTTAATCTATCTAACAAGTAGATTTAAAATTAGCGGTTATACATAAATTAAATAAGATAGGTGAAACTAGACTCACCATCTAAGGTATTTGAATATGTAAGAAGTTAGATTGTTGTATATGTCCATAAAAATGATAGAAATTAGGTCTAGTCGTATGGCATCATAGCGCTTAGAATCGCGCACCGGTTGGCAACCGCGTTCCGAATAACCTCTATATGAACTGGCACTGGAATAAAAAGAATTGAGTGCTTATCAACTGAACTATCTGAAATACATTCATTGTTAGCAAATTGCCAGCTTGGAAGCCATTAGATAAGATATCGAATAGCATAGAATATAAGTATCAAGAAGTAGACATGGGTTAAGTACACATCTCATAGAAATACAATTATAAGAAAACTGGAAGTTTCGGTAATTATCACTTTGATTTTAGTAGCTTGTAGGTTGCAATATGAAAGAATATATAGCACCATGTATAACTAATAGGATGAACAATGCCGCATCCTAGCGGTGTCTGTGGAAACGGCTCGTTAGGGGCGGCGCGCTCACCCCACACATAGATAGACACGTGGAGAAATACTAGACGTGAAATATAAATCATCAAAGAATTTTCATATTGGAAAAGAAAATGTGTAACGCCTCATAGCAAACAAGTATGTAGAAATGCGCGCTGCCAACGCGAAACATTACTATAATAGGTTCATAACGTATAGAAAAATCGCTAAGAATATAATTATTTTTCGAATATCACCATATTCAATACATTCGTGTGAAAATATGACATTTTATCGATAAATATTCGAATGCGAATTCCAAATCATAATCAATCAACGTGGCACTTGCATGTTTCTGGCTTGTTCGCATCGTATCAAGCACAGTGGCTATTCAAATATGGGACTTTCAGTTTGAATAGTGTGTGCGACTGATAGTGGTTTGTTATCGGATAGAACAAATATTAGAGACCTTTCCTTAACGGCAGTTTAAGATTGCAAAACTTTGTGGCTTTTGGAAGGTTTTTAAACTATTGGTCGCCCATAGTTATAATATCTTTAATTTCGTTTTTATGACACTAATCTGAAAATTTACTGATCTAATCTAATATAGCTAAGCCTGTATAGCTGATGTCTACCAACTCAATAAATTTGGTGAATTTTAGATCCAGTATGAAAGAAAATTATAATAAAATATGAAAAAAATGCATGATAAAACTAAAAGTAAGAGTGATAGTTAACAGGAAATAGTCCAGATTATGGAAAATTACTGCTAGTATGAAGAAGAGGACAGAATGAGTGTGTGCTCGCAATAGATCGATGTGAGTGAATAGAAAAGGCAGTTGTAATCCACGTTGCTGGTAACATGAATGCGAAAACATGTGGATACGTTAATGGTATGCTAATCATAAGAGCAACTATGTCAGTGTATACCGTGTTCGTTAACTCAATGAGTTTAAAACCTATAATTGTCGCAAAAATTTTATACCACTAATGAGTTTATGTTATAAAACAACCATATATTTCAGATATAGTGCTCTGATCAATAACTAGTATGATTTCAGTTTATCAGAAGGGATTATAGCCTAACAAACGGTGGGGGCAATGCCACGTATCTATATATAACACAATCGAAAACCGGCATTGTCATTGAGCGGATCCATTCATATATAGTGGTTGCCAAAACTTAAGTGGAAATATCGCAGTTAGGTAAAACGAGCTACAACCTTTCAAGCATACCACTCTACGGATCGTTGGTAATATATACAAACTACTATTGTATAGTATATTATACATTAAATAAGAGATATTTTTAAAGTCGATAAGTACCACCACATGCTGGATTTTGAATAATCTCAACGCTCAGCCAAATTACAATACACGAATGCCACTTGGAATAATGAAAGGAAGTAATATATTAACCATTTTCTTATTGCCATATACTTTATATTATAATGGCATTAAAAAGCAGGTGTTCTATGATTACTATTACGGCCACTATCAATATTGGTGTTATTATAACTTTTATCATCATTATTATTATTATTGTTATTATTATTATTGTTACTATCATTGTTGTCATTATTACAAATACTTTTATTACTATTAATACTAGTATTCTTATCATCTAATTTGAGTAGATAGGGTTATCTAATGGAATCCAGAGACTGTATTCAATAGTACCTTTAAATCTAAATACTTTGTGCAATATTGCATCTCATAGCAGAAACCCTGTTTAGGTACGGTGGATAACTTAATTGGTGTGCACTTTCATCATCTATAATTTTTCCTGATTTGTTAAGGGTATCTCCATATACCAATACGAATGCTGAGTATGAATAATGACGTTAACATTTTTGACAATCTAGTAGTTTTTAAACTCTATTATTAAAGATGATTTGTACTGCATAATGAAACCAGACTAATAAGTAATGTTATCTGGTAGGCCACTTTTTCCTATAAAAATGAAAGCCAAGTTAAGTACTGATAGCTACTTGTTAGGTATTATTTTTATAGTTTTATTGCCAATCTTGAATGATTTTACTGATTTATAGAAGAAAATAATGTTCTTCATATTGACCACTTTAAACCCGCTGTTTTTTTACTAAAGCCATTTTTATTCCAGGATGAAATCAGTTATCATGTTGAGAGCTCTATCTAGATTCGTTGGACGATCTTCTCGTGGTGCTCTTATAGTTCAACAATTTCAACTCCGTTCCTTGTATACCACACAAAAAAGTTAGTACTCTTTCTTACTGAGTTCACAAAAGAGTAACAAAGTTGTATCATTATAAAATGCAGTACAGTTTTTGATTTTAAACAATTCAATTAGCAACATACAATGTCTGATTCATGGATTTCTTTAAGTGTTTTCTGTTACTCCGGATCTCACCCAAGCTCTTAATCGAGAAATACAAGCTGAACAACAAATGTCTCAAGAGAACCTTGGTGGTTCTACTGCTCCCATCTTCCCAGGTTTTACAATCACTACCAATGAGGCTGAGGTTCGGCTCACTAAGCAAAATGGAAACGAGAAGTAAGCTTATGAAATCTATTAATTATAAGTAGATCTGCATGATTTGAATCATCATTGTCAAGATTATTTGTCTTATGGGTCAATTCTTTTATGAAAACGAACTATATAAATCATGGATGTTGAAAATATAATGACTGCGACTATTTAAATGAAGGTTATTTGCAAAGTATGTTAAAATTAAGGTAACTTTAATTTATTATTCAGCATTCTCGTAGTTTTCAACGTGAACCACTCTGTAGATATGGATGAAGAATTTGATGATGGAGCTCAGCCTGAGGTATTTTTATTATTAGTCCGTAATTGGCCCTTTAGGCCAACTTCGTTTACCCCTAGCTTAAGCCTTTTTGTTTGATTTGACAAAGTATCTACTTTAGGCTGCGCCAGTACCTGTTGCGTTGCCACCTTTTACCGTTGAAATTACCAAAGGAAATGAGCGACTCTGCTTCCATCTTGAGCTAGTTGAAAGCGTAGATGTCCAGGGAGAATGTGAGCTTTTCATATACTTAGTTTTAAAGTAAAATTAATTTTGGATATTCTGAAAATACAAGGACTATGAAATAGTAACTATTAAAGATTTCTATTGATAAATTATTTATTTACAGTAATTTTTTAAATAAATAATGCACTAAAACATTAGCAATGAACGCGCGTATTTAGAGAGTTTGGCAATGCATGAAATACAAAAACTATAGTCTACTTCTAATCACAACAATTAAAAACTGGGTCTAATGTAATACTATCTTGATCTCCATAAATTTGCTATCGTTGACTATTTTAAGCATGAGTAAAATGTGTTCCCTAGATTTATAGGTGACATAAGAGGTCTGGAGAATAGCCACTCGTGTGTATAAGATTTCGTGTAACAAGCGGTTTTTTCATTTTTTTCATAAAAAAAAATCTTTTTTAAGGTCATTTTTAATTTCATGGAATGCTGTGGGTGTACTTCTCTTGCATATTAGATTCCTGCTATAGATAGTTTCAGTTTCATGTATTTTCGAGTATTTGATTTTCTTATACTAAGCATATATATTTACATAGTGCTCTGAATAAGTGGACATAACAGGTGCATTGCATTTTAAATTAGTAACATTTTATTTACATGCGTGTAGTTATAACATTTAACTGTTAGCCAATTAGTTTTATTTCACTTCTAGACGATTTCCGTGTTGAGGAATTCTATGTGGCTCCTGCTGTTAAAGAAGGCAATGAGGACGTAGACGCAGAAGTGTACGCTAGTAGTGGAAAGTACATTGACCCCGTAAGTTTATCCGCTTATATTCCCTAAATTATGAATTAACTGTACATTGCATGTTTAAAGGATCTCCACGACCTGTTGTTCATCCGTTACTTAGAAGAGCGCGGTTTTGATGCTGAGTTCTGCAAAAACCTGGTATCTTATGCTACTCATTACGAGCATTCGCAGTACGTTGGTCTTCTTAATAAAATTAAAGCTTTCGTTTCTAAGTGATTTATATAGATTAAGAATGAATTATGCTTGTTCAAGATGGAGTAGCATTAGGTAGGCATATTGTTTACGGTATAATCGTTGTCGTCAGTCATAATTTTGTTACTGATTTGTTATATTCGTTATGCCTCCTGTTATAAACTCAGATAAATAAAACATAAATATTTTGAGTTTTTTCCGTGTTCCTTAGATATTTGGTATTGCAGCTAAGGACGGATATTTCATTTCTATTTGCCGCATGAAATGTCAGAATTAAAATTTTTGGAAGTATTCACTAGTCGTAGCATATTTATGTTGGCTTTAACAATCACTGGTATGCTCCCTTAGAAGTATAGTTTACCTGTGAGGAACAAACGAGCGCGTTGACTCTAGTTTTAATTATATTAATATACAAATTTGTAACAGTATAGTTGGTTGTTGCTAGAAGACGACCCGCTACGTGAGGTTCTGTTTGAGATCATCTCAAAGATAGAAGTTATTCAGACTTATTTATCCTCACTGTCTGTTCCTTTTTGTCCATGTTGTTGATCCATTTGTTTTTCTTGTGTTGGTTTTACAACCCGGCACTTCCGTGGTGAATTAATACTCTGAAATTGGGTTTAATTTAACTGGCAGAAGGCAATGCTAGTATATAGCATAAATAAAGGTTTAATACCATTCGTATATTTATGGTCTAACCTTTCTGATACAATATCCAGTCCAAAACAATCCGGATAATGAGTGAAATGTTATCATGAAAATCCTGTGAGGGCCTGCACCGTTTTCATCCATTATAAGGATGATATAAAAACCTATTACTCCTGCACACCTTGGAATTTCTAGGTATGGGGCAATCTTTCTAAATGTAAATGGTGTGTATTTGGATATTTCCGTTTTGAAGAAAGAAGTAGAACCCTTAATTGTTGCACTGGTGCTTTACCTTTTATCGAAGAAAGCTCCAAAGCTTTGCATTGTTAGTAGAAAAAAAGCTAATTTAAGGTAGAATTCTAAGTAGGACAGATTTGCTCTGTCATACTCGAAGTGGAAAAATATGGCTAAGAGCAGAGTGAAGTGAGCCATGAGATATATTTTAATCCAGATTTCTAGTGAAGGGTTATATTTCATAACAGGTTTTATTGGCTGGAAAAATACTAGATAAATGAAAAATTACAGAATTAGCATAACTTCCTAGATATTAATATTATTTTGCCGTTATGATGTTTAGTTAACTAATTTCCTTCTATTTAAAATATAAAGTTTTGTCACCTCTGGTACCCCAAGTTTTGGATCAATTAGACTCATCCAGTGAAAGAATGGAAGAACAGGTACTCCAGGTAGCCACCCAGGTGGGTAGAGAGCTGATTTGATCTGATAATCCGAAGAAATGTTTATATACGCGACTTTAAAGCGAATTGTAGAAGGCGAGAAGTGTGTACATTTATAACTTTTAATCGATATTTTTATTATTACCTTGTTTATGACTCCTGGAAATATGGGCTGACCCTTTTCATTTTTCATCTGTCCTTTAAAAATCAGTATATCCAAGAATGTATGCATCTAAATATAGAAATGCATGTTCTAATTAACATGAATGTCTCTCATCTAATAGTAATTCCATCGCGTATAAAATCTACATCTTCAGTTTTGTAATACCTGTAACCAAATTTGATTAAAGGTTTGCTCATTATGCACTAGACCATAGATAGGTGGATCATTTGTTCTCTCAGCTTCGAATGTCCCAAACATCTGCAATGTGAAGGGTAATATTACGTGGTTACTATATATAAAGGCACCCTAGAAGTGGTCCACATCTTTATAATAAATTATATAAGCTAGTTCCCTAGAATCAACTGAATCGCATTCCACTATTGTTCATCTAGAACATTTCTCAACGTTAATCTCCAAGATTGAATATTCAGTGTTTACTACCACATCAAAATGCGCACTGGTTAAAGTTTTGGTCCGACAATAGAATGTTTCAACTGTGACTTCAATTTTAACCATTACAAGATTATTCTATTCCTCAATGTTATTCGTGATGAAATGCAAACGTATTTACTGTTTTTCACTTATTTAGTTGGTTCTAGATAGTGCATTAGTTTAATAATTTGGTTTTATGTGCTTAGTTTCCTTGCATTAGAAAAATGAACGCATATTACCTTAATTTTCTACAAAAGCTAATATTAAACAATATTAATATTAAATATTTATTATGAAAGAATAGTTTAACTTTCTTGATAGTGTAAGTTGAAATAAATAACTACTTACCTTATCCCATATTATAAACACACCACCATAGTTCTTGTCTATGCAATATGGATTTCTGCCGTGGTGTACTCGATGGTGGGATGGAGTATTAAAAATTATTCCCAGTGGACCAAGACTACCTAGCAACTGCAAGTAAACTCCACAAATATTATGCAGTATCTTTCAACGATATCTAATAATTCTGAAGAAAAACTTTTCCAGGCGAAAAAAATTAGCCATAATTATATACACTTTCCTTTGTAATTGTTTGAATGTAATATTTGGCCTCGACCATATACTCACACTAGTGTGCATGACGAACTGAAATATCTCACTAAAGTAGCGATGGACTAGAAATATAGGAGGAGGGATGAAGAATGCCTGGAATAAAATTAAGTTGCATTTAATACGGGGATTCCGCAAGAAATGACGGTGTTCATAATTAATTAAATTAATGTTCCATTTTTAAGACATGAGAGAAACATTATATTTAGTTAATAAAAGGCTTTATGTTAGACATTACAAGTTAATACTACTGCTTAATGTGAATTAAATGAGACCACAGGATAAATTGCAAGTGATGCTTTTCACACATATCATTTAATTTATGTCATTTTTAGAGTAACTACCTGAAGTACATCGTATATGGCTAATCCAGCATCTTGAATAGCTGCCTGTCGAAGAGCTGTTGAAAAGTTGTAGTACTCTGAGCTATGGTGTATGGTGTGCAATCCCCAAAAGAAACCTGCTTCTAAAACCAGGATATTAATTCATTTTGTGTTACAATTATGCAGTTAAGACAAATATAGATACCATGCACTGCACGATGTCCGAGATAATACATAAAATCCTGGAAGAATAAACACAAAATCCATGTCCAAGGAGAGTACCAAGGCAACTCAATTAGTCGAAAATTATTCCAAATAAAGACATAGAGAAATACTGCAACAGTTCGACCGCCAAACCTGCGATTGCATTTTTATATATAAAGAATTATACGGAAGTACAGTGGCGTCTAGGATTATTGGTGACAAATTGCACCGAGTGAACTATCGATTGTAACTCACTTCCGAATGATCTACTTTGTATTCTAATTACTGATTCAGATTCAGCATCAAATTGCGATTCTTCTTAATATGATTTCCTTAGTTCTGTACAAAGTTGACTTTTGATGAAAACGAGAATATCTCCGATTCAATGGATTATTAGGAGAGCACAAGCAGAACAGAAAAGGCATAAAGCAATCAAAAATATGGCAACTATTCTGTAGTTTATCCTTTTTTAATAAATTGTGCCACTTCCTAATTCCTTGCTCTGTTAGGAGTCACCAAAGTAGGGTCCATCAAAAGGCAGTAATACTTTATCTTGAATTTTGGGAAAACTAGGACCCAAAAACGAAGGTTTTCTTTATTTATTTTGTTACCTATCGCTTCTCTATTGATCCAACAAGTCCTGTGATGGCCTAGCGGTGTAGGTCATACGAAGTGGAGTTTGCAGCGAAGGATCGGTTCCATTCGAGAACCAAAAGGCGACTCCGTTTCTTTCTCCTTCTTCTTGCCAAACTCGTCCGATGGATAACTGTTCAACATTCGTCATCCAAAATAGCTGTTTGTGAGTGAGGAGAGTTGGTTAAACATGGCGAAGTGTTTCAGTTAAGAGGTAAAGAAATTCCCTCGTATAAGAACAGTCTTTCTGTGACGAGTGCAAAACGATAGCCTAAGAGCATAGAAACAAAGCAGATTATTCGCCCAACATGCATAGCTTACTCTGACTGATTTTATACAAAAATAAATAGAAATTCATACAACACTAAGCATTTACTGACTACGCTAGGTGCTGTCGTGGCCTAGTGGTAGTCGCTGAGGCGTAGGGTGTGGTGGTCGAGTTGTCGATCCCCGCCGGTCCCATTTTGATCTTCTCGTATTGAGTAATAGCTGATTATTTATTGTGCGTATGTACAAACCAGGCTGAGGTACGGAATAGGCTTAGGTGGGGGTTTCGGCTATTCGCGAGTCACACCGTAGTCGACCGATGCAGCGGTAAGTTTCAATGCACTCGGACGGTAAGTTGCGAAGATTTCGAGGAAAGTAAGTTTATTGGTGAGTTTTTCTCTCTATTTTTCAGGGCTTTCTTGACCCGAGGCGTTTGCTTCAGTGCTCTATGGAGCCGGGCCTTTGGCTCAGTGCTCTTCTCCCACCTCCCCTTCGGGAGGAGAGTGGGATAATTTTGGACGCTTCTGAAGAGTTCGGCACCTAGGTGCTGAACTGATTCAGGAGCTTATTGGCACCTAAGTGCCAATATTTAGAATATAAGGGGATGCTATGCCAAAATTTTCCAGGTTTTAAAAACATGTATTATATCCTATTCTTTTATATATAGATGGAACCTTAGCTACCTCTAGGCTAAGGTCTCAAAAAATAGGAAGGATAATACCCCAACCCTTAAAGGGTATAGGGTATTATTCCTTCCAAAAGACCACATCCTACCTTCCCTTTCCGGAAGGTAGTTCTGGTCGTGTCCAGCCACTCGTTGTGAGCGACTTTCAAAGGGCTTTTGAAGCCCGAAGAAACTAGAAAATTGAAAAATATAAACACTTTTCGGTTTCCGTACCTCTCGCTGGTTCAGTTTTTGCTGTCGAGAGATAAGAGACGCAGAGAAAGAAATTTGGGCATAAATTCGTCTTTCCAATGTTTTTCAGCGTGACCCGTTAGGGTCATAAGGCACCTAGGTGCCAATAAGCTCCTGAATCAGTTCAGCACCTAGGTGCCGAACTCTTCAGAAGCGTCCAAAATTATCCCACTCTCCTCCCGAAGGGGAGGTGGGAGAAGAGCACTGAGCCAAAGGCCCGGCTCCATAGAGCACTGAAGCAAACGCCTCGGGTCAAGAAAGCCCTGAAAAATAGAGAGAAAAACTCACCAATAAACTTACTTTCCTCGAAATCTTCGCAACTTACCGTCCGAGTGCATTGAAACTTACCGCTGCATCGGTCGACTACGGTGTGACTCGCGAATAGCCGAAACCCCCACCTAAGCCTATTCCGTACCTCAGCCTGGTTTGTACATACGCACAATAAATAATCAGCTATTACTCAATACGAGAAGATCAAAATGGGACCGGCGGGGATCGACAACTCGACCACCACACCCTACGCCTCAGCGACTACCACTAGGCCACGACAGCACCTAGCGTAGTCAGTAAATGCTTAGTGTTGTATGAATTTCTATTTATTTTTGTATAAAATCAGTCAGAGTAAGCTATGCATGTTGGGCGAATAATCTGCTTTGTTTCTATGCTCTTAGGCTATCGTTTTGCACTCGTCACAGAAAGACTGTTCTTATACGAGGGAATTTCTTTACCTCTTAACTGAAACACTTCGCCATGTTTAACCAACTCTCCTCACTCACAAACAGCTATTTTGGATGACGAATGTTGAACAGTTATCCATCGGACGAGTTTGGCAAGAAGAAGGAGAAAGAAACGGAGTCGCCTTTTGGTTCTCGAATGGAACCGATCCTTCGCTGCAAACTCCACTTCGTATGACCTACACCGCTAGGCCATCACAGGACTTGTTGGATCAATAGAGAAGCGATAGGTAACAAAATAAATAAAGAAAACCTTCGTTTTTGGGTCCTAGTTTTCCCAAAATTCAAGATAAAGTATTACTGCCTTTTGATGGACCCTACTTTGGTGACTCCTAACAGAGCAAGGAATTAGGAAGTGGCACAATTTATTAAAAAAGGATAAACTACAGAATAGTTGCCATATTTTTGATTGCTTTATGCCTTTTCTGTTCTGCTTGTGCTCTCCTAATAATCCATTGAATCGGAGATATTCTCGTTTTCATCAAAAGTCAACTTTGTACAGAACTAAGGAAATCATATTAAGAAGAATCGCAATTTGATGCTGAATCTGAATCAGTAATTAGAATACAAAGTAGATCATTCGGAAGTGAGTTACAATCGATAGTTCACTTATGTGCCCTCGATGCAATTTATTACTAGTAATTCTGAGCGCCACTGTAGACGCCACTGTAATATGTACTTTCTTCCTGATTCTTACCATATATCAGGGCTTCTACCTTTTAATATTCTTAAACTCACTTGAAGCACTGACTAAGCATTCCAGCACATATAGAAGTGATCGAGTCATTCATAGCAAACTTATCACCATGCCCCGATATTCTCAGAATTAATAACTCTAAGACGATAAATACCAACCACCATGCAGAAACCTATAAGCTTCGTATAATACTCGAATTTTATTATAACTCTAAAACTTACTTTGTGAATTCGTAACCAACCTCAGCATTGTAGTTTGGCACTTGTTCAAGAGTTGATACGGCTGTTTCATATGGGGAAATGAGATAAAATGCATGCCGCAAATTCACAAGAGTTAATCTGTTGAAATATAAATTCTGGATAGAGAATTATCTCCCTTGTATGGAAATAATATTATACTCTTTTAATTAGAAAATATGACTTACACTAAAGGTTTTTTCAACTCCCATTCTAAACTTACCTTTCTAATAATCGGTGTCCGAGAGAAGTATTTGAGAAGAGTCGATCGATAAGTGGAATAGCGGTAATATTACCAAAATCAATTTCTAGTAGTGAACCATTCATAGTACTTTCATCTAATCTGAAATATTATTATTTAATGTCAAACAGGACAAACTTTCTTTAATTACGAAATAAATATAATGACCGACAATAAACATATTTTAAATACGGCTTGTTATTTAACCTAAAATGAGTTAACTCTGTCTAAAGCATTGAAGATATACCATCCACAAGATGTATGACTCCATAAAATTTTGTTTTTGATATTAAAAATTGGGCTGTATGCTATAATAAAGAGATTATGTTGTTAAGAAATTTTTAGTGGAAGCTACTAAGAAGAACAACCATTCTAGGGGATAGAAAGACAACGGTCCTGGAAGATAAAGGACAATCGGAAAGATGTTTTGGTCCCATTCTTGTTTTCATTAATTAGAACTAACTATTGGCTATACATGTCGAAATATAGATAATTTCAATATGGTGTTCTACTTATTTGAGTTCACAATTATAAGACGACCATTAGGCACTGGAAAACAAAAATTAAAAGCTAGTGACATGATGAAATCTCCAGATTCGGTTGAGATTTTAACGTTTCAGGACTGTATGCACTGTCCCAAGGAGGTCGACCTACGGTTCTGTACTTCACGAAAAAAACGCTTAGAGAAACTTCCGTAACAACTAAAAGCAAAATGAAGAACGGAAATGGACTAATGACTTGGATCTGCCCGGCCACTCTGCTACGGAGCATACCAAAATCACTGAAAAAGTGTGGGAGCGGATGGCTCGACCGGAAATCCCACTCTTCCCTGAGTTGTCGATTTTAACTGAGTACTCTGTTAAGCAGTTCTCCTGCTTGTCCGAATACATATCGTCCCACCCATGCGGAAGTTAGAGCTTTGCCATCGAAGACACAGGTCTGTGCGGAACGGTAGTCCTAGATGAAGTGGTGCAGTGAAAAGTGCCGGTTACATTGTGGACACATTTTAGAGGGAATAAATGACGTGGCAATGCTGGATTCAATTGTCCCATTTTTAAGCAGTGCTATCAGATCCTCCACTGGGAGTGACTTAGAAAGCTGTGTCGCCTAGTCATGGATTCGTCAGACAGGCGGTCATTCACTGACCAGTTCAAGTGAATTTATTCCTCACAACACATACGAGATTGCATTCACATCCGGAGTACAGTAAAATTTGTGGACTAAGTTTGCTGGCTTCGAAGGTAAAGAAGCTTTCTAACTTTAAAAATAGAAGCCTTAATGTATTTGTCTAGCATATTTAAAAAATACAACGAAATTAATACACTTGAAATAGTGCTTTTGTAATAACAATAATTATTATTATTATTATAATTATTATAAAGAAATTTCTCTTTCATTTTAGTCCCTAATATTATGTAAACAACATAGTTTTGGAATTACCTATTATACTAACATTAATGATAATTATCTGTTATATAAAATTAATTATGCTCCTTTCATATAGTTGTTTTAGAGAAATAATTTGATTTTCCCATATTTACGGATTCGCGATAAATTCGGATACATTTGAAAAAGGCAGAGACTGCATTCCTTTTGTCCACAACTGACCATCCGAAACCGGCTCTAGCTTGGAAGTATCTCTTCACGATCGATCCCATACCATTTGGATTAATTCACCAAAGAATTTCGGGGAAAAATCCGAGAGTAATAGTTTGTGGTAAACAACTATATTAATAACAATCAGTTTTATAACCAAGTATATTAAAGTATCTTTGGTATACAATTTTTAATAGAAATAAGATCAAGATATATAAAATTGGATGAACAAACGAAATAATTCAAAGACTAGGCCTATACACCTGTAAAACTCTTACTATCCTGTAGTTCCTATCCATGGAGCTTATTCTTAATAAAATCTATACGGAATAGAATTAAAAGAAATATCTATGGATATACTATTGAAACAGTTGACAAGTAATGTAAATTGTGTTATGAATTCATAAAGATCTTTAACACTAAAAATGGTATAGCAATTGTTAAAGACTACTATAAAGCGTATGTGATAATACGGTGGAGCGCAAATAAAGTACTCGGAAAAGTTTATAAGTAAACGTAAGATAAAATCATTTAAACATAAAACTGATTGCGTGATAGCATCGTACGAGTATATTTTGTGTCTCATCTAGATCTATTTCATAATAAAAATAACAGAAAAGAAAACGTTTAAGATTCAAATCTAAGAGACGTTCAAGGGAATCGAAAAGGACAAGTCTAAGAACTATCACTAATTATTACAATTACCATATAATTATATATTAACCCAGCAAAGAAATACATTGAACTAAGTTCTAAACCCTTCAATGATCAGTGAGAAGATTTGAATGGATTCTCGTGTAGAAATAGGCCACACCCCCCAGAAATGACAATCACGCAATTATGAGTGGGCGGAAAGATTTAGCACGAATAGTTCCATAAAAGATCCATATGTAAACCAAAGCAACTTTTTGCTTTATACATTTAACACAACTTTATTGAATTAATAAAATATAACAGAAAAGGAATTTTGCGATTAATGCGAAAATATTTAATATCCTTGATATAAAGATTACACCATAACAGATCAAAATGACAAGAAAACAGTCATGAAGTTAAAATAAATCATCGAAAAGTTCATAAATAGATATATCAAATAAGCAACTGCACAATGGCAGTGTGAGTTATACCACCTCTATTTACAATTCTATCCAATAACATTATAGAAACAGAAACATGTATTCACAGATGATATGGAATAGAAGTGAATTAAAGCTAGAGTCAAAGTGGACTCAACAATACTAGAAATTCAGAAACCTCAGAAAGATCGCAGGCAAAAAAGACAAAAATCTCAGCAGTTCAAAGCAATAAGTAATTTAGATATTTGTGAGTCAAATAACGTTGAATTAGATGTTGAATATACAAATATCCGTATAACTTAAAGCAGTGTACAGCAGTTAAAAATCCTCTTTCGAGGAACTATGACCTGGACACGCTTTTTCTTCTTGTTTGCCTTTTGCTCAAGCTCTACTTCCACTTCTCTCTTAAAAAAACAATATTAATATAAAAATGAATATTAATATAAACAAGTTTGTGGAAAACATTACCTCGGAATTCGCTTCTATCTTATCAAAGATAATAGCCCTTTCAATTAACTCCATGTTTGGCGAAAGTTCAACAACTGGGATTTCCAAACTCTCAATGGTATTTTTTGGCTCGAAGACCATTGCATTCTAAAGTAAGATATGAGATAACACTAATTGAGTTAAATAAATTAAATGGAATACGACACATGTAAATGTATTATAAGAATAAGAACTAAACTTCTTATAGGGGACAATTCATACACATTTAAAAAATAACTTACATCAACGTTCCTTTCACTGTCCTCTACTTCGCGGAGGAATTCACGGACTGCAACCACAGTACCAGATTCGCCTCCTTCAGATCCACGTGTACTTTTACATTCCACCACAAATTCTTTTTCCCATGTGTCACTCTCCTAGAAAAATAAATAATAGGTTTTTTTTCGAAGAAATATTAAAATTTTATTGTGCGAACCGATAACTTTGGTTTCATCTCAGGTTCTACATCTACAATAACAATTTGTGTTCTGGGTTGACGCTGTTGAAATAGCTCCGGTAATGATTCTGATTTTACTTTAGCATCACTTCGCTTTCTCGGAATAAGATCGACTTCGTCATCAAGTAACAAATTATCGTCGTAGGGAATATCAGAATCAGTCTGAAATAAATTAGTTAAAACAAAGTTTATACTTTAAGATAGCAGTTTTATTAAATAATGACCTCGTAAGTATCAGTACTATCTTCTGGAAGTTTCTTAATGCGCTCTATAACTGTGACTATACGCTCAGTTTCACCAGAATCTTGAACAGAAGCCGAAATATCATCTTCGCTAATGCAATCCAATATTACTGTTGCTAAAATTATAGAATTAACTATAACTATACAAATGCACAAATAATTAACTCTCACCTGTACCAATGGCTACATTTTGTTGTATATCAACGCTAGAAATTACCTCTTCAGAAGAAGGAATGCAACTAGGGAAAACCTGTAAGAAATGTTTTCGAGATAAATGGTTAATTTAATAGTTATTTCATTCAAGTACTAACATCTGTAAGCTCATCCACTTCAACAAGTGCTGGGAGGTCCAACAAATTCTTATCACTCTTATTAACGCATGATACTCCATGAGTCTCTTCAAAATTCGTTACTTCACGTTCATTTGCAATTACGTTGACCTTGAGTGGACTCATGTTCAAAAGTAACTGAAAATAACTAAAAGTTAGGTAAACTAATTGTAGTACTAAATTCAATACTACGTTTTAATAAAATCATTATTTTAAAAACTCATTATATTTTGTCTTATTCAGACTAAAGTAGACTTACATATTTAATTGTTAACAACAATCAGTTTAAATAAGCATATATGTTCCGTTTCAAATTAATTGAACTGTTAACATTAACGTGATGTATTTAACAACACTAATTCATTAGTTTCACTTTATATTCAACATATTATAACTATGATCTCATCAAAATAGACCAGAGTTAGTGAATTGTGATGTAGATCATATACAATTCTATGGAAATATTATTGCAAAAAAATAATAATTTAAAGAAGTATTAATTGAAAATAATCCAATATGCTAGCACTAGGTGGCTTTATAATTTAAAAATTAGTAATTCTAATCCAGTAATATAACAAACTGTGTCCTGCACGGTGATGTCCGAGCCATCAATACGACTAGAGCATAAAGTAATCTCGTGTGTTTCACGTGGAGTATTTTCATTCATAGAAAATGATATGTCAATCGACATGTCGCTTTCAGCCGCCTTAAAAATCTCTTAGAATACATTCATGACTTTAAATTTAAAAAAGGCGATACCTGTTCAGATCCGGTAGTATATCCTTGTTCACCACTTGTCTCAAATATATGCGAAGAAGTACCAGCCGATACAAAAGATGCAAACTCAGAATCGGGGGATGCAACCAAGTTAACAGAAGTCGAACCAGTTTCAATCTATAATTTAGATAAAAATGAAGTTAAATTCAATCAAATAATAATCAAATTTTCAATTTGCGTCTCTAAATCTAACCGCTATAGGAGTCTTATCTCGCCCTGTAATATCTATAACTTCTCTTTCCCATTGATTCTCTTCAGAAGTCGATAATTTTGCCACCTGACATAAAAATTACGGAATTTATAATGTTAATAATGTCTCCTGAGATTTGATATCTTGAAGGATATAAAAACTGCTTATAATAAGTGATATTTTTATATTTACTGGTTGTGGATCCTCATCAGGCATTGAGTTTTCATGCCTACGCGCTTCCTCTTCAAAAAGTTGTGCTCTCTCATTGCATGTAGATGCAGTTATATCATCGATCCATGCCTTATCAGAATCATTAATCAGTTTCTTAATCTCGGAATCATAGGTGAAAACCTCATCTATATCCGTAGAATGACATCCCATTTGTTCCTAAAGTAAAATGAATATTCCAGGACGGTTTTAATCGAAATATTAATCATATCAAAATTAATACTTAGTTTTTCAACGACATACATTAAATTTATCGTCAAGCATTTTAAAATTAGATGGATAGTTGCCACTACGATCACTGTCTTCACTAGATAAAGGACGACCATCGGCACTAAGTACCACTCCTTTCTGCCTTAGTTGCTCCACAATAAACTCACGCCTTTTTTGCTTTAGTTCTTCAATGTCCTAAACTACATGTGAAATATTTACTAATACTCATGGAATACCAACATATGTAAAAATAACTGCCTGTTTTGCTGCAGCAGACACCGAAACATCTCCCGTGCAGTCTACCTGAGTGGTGGGTGATAGTTGTCCAACTATAAAACTGACCAGGTAATGGCACTAATAAATACAATAATCCAACCTGTGAACAGATCTCAACATGTTAAATACACATATTCAATAGAAATTTTAAGAAAATCAAACTAAAACCAACCAAGAGAAGGCGACCCACTCAGCGATTTTGCAATTGGACTAGGTGTGTTCATACCCTTGTGTGGAGATAAGGCAACAGGACAAACGATCTGACCTTTTCCATCAACAAGTTCCACGATTGTATATAAATACTGCGTAAGAAGATCATGTCTGTTGAAATATTATGTAAGCAGTATAAGTAGCAGTGATTCAGCAGGAAAAATAGTTCATATACCCACTTAGTGAGATTTTCGGTGCCGCACATCGCGTTTAGTTCTTCAGTATTCAAATGACGACCAGTCTCCTTTCTAAACACTTTAGATAAACAATATATAACGCATTCAGGTAGGTTCATTACTAACACTAATAATATACATATATGGCATTCTATATAAATCATATATTTTAGAGGTCAGAATCAACCTCCAACAATTCAGTCACCTATAATTACTTCTAATGTCATTCCAGTTGATAGAATCACCACGAGAACTACCAGCCATACGTTGTACTATATGATAGAAAGTACGGAAACCATCCTGAGAAAAAAAAAAATATATATATAATAGTCTTATTTTTAAAAGCACTAATAACTTACCTTTGGTTTCAAAATAAAAAGATTCTAGTAAGTCTAATTTTCAGCAACATAAGATCTTGAATTGTGTTAAACATTTAGTTATATATATAACATACTTTCTTAGGGCTAAATTTTCTAAGTGTGCCATCAGGAGTTCCTGCACGTGAACTGGATTGACTAACTGAACGATTCTTCTTCTTTATAGTAGACTGTTTACGAGAAATAGCTGTTTGAAGAGTATACCTAAATAAAATATTTTACGAGATAAGTAGCAAAACTAGTACGATTAAAGACCTATGAACTGAAACATGGAAAATAAGCGAAACGAACATTGGTAAAATATTCTCATTTCCCTGCTCTTGCACCATTTTAACACTTCGAGAACAATGTTGCTCAACAAATACTCTGTAAATTTTAAATAAACTAACTAATTAAATATATATACTACATAATAGTAATGACGAAAAAATATTGTTAAAAATTATTATTACCTAAATGCATCCATAGTGAGTCCAGTACTTTTTAAACCACCACATCGATCATATAATAGGTCCCCACTCAATGGATCTCCATTACCTTTTCTTAACTCATTTACTACTGTTTTCTTGAGATAATCTTCACTCATTTTACTGGAAAATATTATGTTAAAATGCAATATCAAGATGAAATTTAGCAGAGTACACAATCAACAATATGATTTATATAACTAATCTATAATAGAAAAAAAACAAGTCTTGGTATTTCTGCCGTTTCTTTATTTTCATGTCTTTCAAGAAGAATTTAATTCTTAAATATAAATATTCATATCCTTACAGTAGTATATGTGAAGCAATGTGCGTATTAGATTAGTTCTACATAATACAGCTAACATGAAATGAATGTTGAATTAAGAGTTGTAGTTTATGGTAAACGCTAATAATTTTTGCGAAGATATATTCATACAAATAAGTCTAGGACATATAATAAATAGAATATAAATAAATTCATAGTATTTTCAAGCAAAAATTACCGATAAAATGGAATATTTTGCAATGACATATTAGCGAATATAAAACAAAGACATCGCGTTTTCTGAGGTGATAACTGATTACCAACAAATATCTTCGCAGATATAATAAAGCACGATAATCTACGATGACCTCTGACACCAGAAAGAAACTATCGATCAATAATTCGCTGCAAACGATTTCGCGCGCGAAATTTTTACCGTAAGTTTAGTTTGTATTTTGGACAAGTATGAAAGAAAATTTTCTAAATATAAACAGCGTTATTAAGTATTATTTAAAATAAGTGAAGCGTAATGGAAATGATATTAGTTAATAAGAAACAAGATTACCTATATAAATTATAGCCAACCATTAAAAATATTTACTACGTAAAGTGATGAAGATGTAGAGAAAATGAGATGAAGAAATCAAAGACTGGTCAAGATGAAAAAATTTCAGCCATGCCCTTGTTTGAGTATACTATAGGAATAAGAGGTAAAAAAAAAAAAAGAGCGAGTTTTGACAAATAATGCAGAAGTAATATTTAAAAGTCCTCGAATATTAGCTTAAAAGAGCTTTAACAAGACGATACATAAAATATAATTTAAAACTATATTAATTCATAGAGGAGGCTAAGTATAAGAGTCACACATAGCTGAAAGAAGGTAAGCAAAGGATGATTAAAGTAAGAATAGTGATAAAAATGACAGTGAATCCAATTTTCTATGAACTTAATCAATGCTTGGGCAACGACTTATTGTTTTGACTGGAATGCGTGCTTCCGATGCGATGGCGGTTGAAAGATAGTAGAGCACGGAGGGCGCGACCAGATCTAAATACTGATATGACTCGCGAATACAGGACATTAATAGCGTAAATCTCAGCAAAACTGTACAATATTTTCAATATGTAATCTTATAAATCGTATCAATAGAGAAGAAAGTTTTCATTTTATTCCAATATCGGTGAAACTAATCTTTACGCACTAAATCACTGTAAAAACGTGAATTTATAATACTGTTCTATAATATACAAATTTACACCTAAGTTAATATATAAAACTTCGTTGTGACAGAATATTGAAGTAACGGTCAAATTATATTTAAATGTATGCAGTAAGACCGGAGAGCAGTATGAGCTCTCATGTTTCTTAAATGTTCTTGTAGCTTACAATACATATATACCACAAAAATCCATGTTTAAAAAAATTAAGGTTATAGTACAATGCGAAAGAGTAAATTACTACGACTTGAAAGTTTAAAAACCTTTTAACTTAAACTATTATTACCAAAATATAACACTAATGCATTATAAGGAATTTCTAATAAATTTAAACTATCAAAAAATAAATAACAGAATCAAAAGTCTTATTGAAATTGTTGTCAATTATAATTCGATCCGAAACTACGTTTTTTACACTAACCTTTTAGATACAATACTATTTTATAACCTCTAAAAGAATACGGTATGCTTTTCTTAAAAGGTGGAAAAATGTACTTTCGTAGAATTTTGCGAGAGAACAAAAAAAAAGAAGGAATTCTGAAATACGGTATAGCTATAAAATATATATTAATTAGATCTTATTAACTGCAGCCAAAATAACAAACAAAGGATTCTTTTCGGAATATATTACGTGTTCGCGGTTGTTCTCCCCACAATAGCATATAAATACTTTTCGAATTCCCTTGAATTATAATAAGTGGAGGATTTGATGCGATGCCATTTAGTAATATAACTTTGAAATTTGAAAGAACGAGTAGAATTTCTTCCATAAGTTATTCAATAGGTACTTAATCACATATAATTTGTTTAATATTTGTAGAGAAATTATACATCTTTTTCGAAATGTTTAATTATAAAGTAGCACAAATTAATTCTGCGTAATAATCCTGTCATATAATATAAATATCATAACGACCAGTAATGCATTTAGTTCCGGAAGACTAATGCTAGTTAAAGTTAAACAACATCAAAAAGAAGTTGAACTAATATATTGGGATGATGGACCTTCACCGCGGAGTTAAGCATAAAGAAAACCAAGAGCATTTCACCCGTTAGTAATTCACCGACAAGACATAATGTTGAATAGGCCTTTGAATAGAAAACATGGGATGGCACTGCTAAGCTAGATATGTATTGATTGATTTCCTGTTATTATTCTGTGAAGCTTGTTATGCTATTTTTAAAAAAGTAAAACACAAGTAAAAAAGTGCGAGATTGCGATAGACATGATATCCAATTTTTTAAACCATTTCTCAGAAACTGTTTAGTAAACTATTGGATCCTTCATTAAAATATTATTTAAAATAAATGCACAAATAATTTAAAAAGCATGAGGCCCAAACCTTAAATCCGGATTAACTTTGTTGCTTTCAATATCCAGAGTGAATTCCCTTAGTAACTAAAGTCACATTTTCTGCTGTAATATTAGCATTTCATGAAAACAGGAAATTACGTAAAATTATCACTACATTTTAGTGTCATTAAATAGTACTACCAAAAACTCCTCTCCACTTTGTATTTCTACTATCAAAATAAAAGTACTACAAAATACAATTACATATAATTTAAATGGAATAAATTTATGGATAAAAATTAGGAAAATTAGGAAAAATCAAAGGAGTTTAACATGGCTGAAAAATTTGAATTACAGGATACACGGCGAAGTGGTGCGCTTGACATGTCAAATGAGCTAGCTGCGCGCTACTTTCGAGACTTCGAGGCTCTTCTCATATAGTGAGAACAAATAGTGCTTGAAATGTACCATGTCAGCGTTGAGATTGGAATCATTTTATTACTACAAATAGAAGATATAAACAGAATTGCTTTTTATGAATGAAAACTAAGTAAGGCTGATAAAAATAAGCATTTCAAAGTTAAATTTGAAATAATTATAATCTAATAATGTACTCAATTTCAGGATTTTTGATGTTAGACAGAATTTACTTATGAAAAAAAAATATATAAGATGAATTTAATTAAAAATAAGGAAATTAATGAAATTTATTGAGTCGTTTTAAGGTTTTGGAAAAACATGGAAGATGAAAGTGGAATACAAGTTTATTACATCCATGCATTTGCTGTTGTAACTACTTTCATAAAGCAGTGTGTTAACGCCAAACCTTTGTCTGTATGCAAATGATCTGCGTATAATACGAACCTATTTCGAGAAGACTGGTTCCAAAATCCGTAAAACACCCCGCTTCACGTAATATTGTTCATTTTCTCTGATGAACTTCTTATCAGTATATTTCAACCAATTTTAGCAGTTTTATAGCATATCCACTTAGTTGTTATTATTTAATACCAAAAAGTTATGCACTCACATAAATACCACGAATTTCCACTTCTTGCTAAAGACATTTTCCAATCTAATACAATGAAATTTTATGACTTCTAGAAATATTTATTTTCATTCTTTAGTTTTTTCTATACGAAGCATTACAAATAACGAATTATTATTTATTTATCATAGATAAATACATTAGCACAAATGGTCTTATGAAAATAAATTTTAGAAAGAACGATAAAATAAAACAAGAACATCTGAATTTGAAGGCAACGAATCGTAACTAATAGGGAAATATTAGAATTATAAGCTGAAGTTATTATGAGCCCAATAGGTAACCACGTAGTCCCATTAGCACAATTTATTAAGCCTAAACTGTCTAATCAAATATCTGGGATATTTCTATATTTTTAATTCAAATAGATGTTTCACAACAAAAGGATTTTTGCAAAAGCAACTTAACAATACTGGATGACAATCATTGTTCAAATTATCTACAAAAGTTTATGAAAGTATAATAAATTATAAAGGCTGGAGTGAGAGCCATTATCATGTTGGAGTAATTTGTAATAGTAATAATAATAGTTTATCGATCACATATAGCCTGAATGACCTGAATAACAAAATCCACTAATCTACGAAATCAGCCAAAGTAATATGAAAACAATAGAGAAACAAATAGGTGAATAAGTATTAAAGAGTAAAGAAATTAAACGATAATAGTATTTTGAAATTTCAATTATGAATGTCTCATATGGTACTTAAACGAATTTAACAGAGAAACCATAAATCACTGGATGTGATATTTCACATAGAATAATATCCAGAAAGGTGGACATGAGATTTTTTGGAAAAACCAAGACTGAAAAATGAAATTTTAGCAGTATCGAAGTTGAAAATTAAAGAGAAGCAGAAATTGAAGGATTACGAGATCGACTTTTATTCACTAACTACATTTTTATTATTTTAGAAAAATTTAATAGTTTCCATTCTTGAAATAAAAGTCCAGAAACTGGAGAGAAAATAATGAGTTAGATTTTCTATTTTTAAATGTGACATTTCCTATCGATTATAGTGATTCATGACGGATGTGGGCGGATTGAAATGTAAGATCTCTCCCACCCAACCCGGTTCTCTTACTGCGCTGACTCTCCATGTTCCTTCATACAGTCGTCTTATTACTCAGTTTAATTAGCAATGAACTTAATTGCCGAGCAGAAACCGCTAATATCTTAGGTTAGTTGAAATAACATGAAGATGAAGATTACCTGGGACTAGCATTAGCATTTGGCGGATCCATAATTAGTTTCAAGTATTTTTTTTTGTCACTTGCATTTATAACTGATATAATATAATTATTTTACTATCAAATAATGCTCTTTTCTCTAAGTAATTTTCTCGCAAAGCTGTATTCTCATATATGCATTTATCTTTTACACTATAGGACACCTAATTTATCTTACAAATGTTCCAGGTGGTAGTTCTTTGTTTCCCTTGAGTGCTACTGAAGGGAATGACAAAGATGATGAGAATTCTTCTGAAGATGACATTATTGTTATCCCAAATAATTTTCCCAAGGATCTAAATTTTTTCTGCAACCCAAGGTCTTAGCATTGTGTTTCTTGCGTAGTACTTAATTCCATGTATTACTTATTTTTATTTTCTAGTTAAGTGAAAAAAGTGGGATGAGAAGTGACAACAACTAAAGACGTATGAGCTATTTACATCTGACTTTATTATATTCAGAAATGATCTAATGCGAGATCGACTCTGTTTCGGACAATTGGACGCTTTCTCTCTAGCTTGTGTTGATGACACTCCGCCTTTACAGTTGGTGCCATTTTGTTTGGTATTTAAGGTGCAATATTCAATTATTTAACATTATATTTACATCAAACTTTATCAATTGTGAAATACTCGCAATCAATGTGAAACACTGTAATTAGCTTTCCAGAATCAGTGCTCTCAGATCAACTATCCCAACGATGACTGGTGCGCGCGCGAATTTCATCGTTACGCCGGATTCTGCTCGCGTGCGAAAAGAAAATGTAAATCGTGCACCCATGATTTCAGTTGTTACTGCGAACCGTACGACTGCTTGTGGAAAAGGTCACTTGGTTCAACTACAAGAATGTTTACACTTAATATTTAATTAAATAATAATCTTTCCTATAGCATAATTAAATTTTACTACTAAATAATCACATTAAACCATAAAAGGTTCACCTCATATTTTGGCACTATATTATGAAATTGAAAACAAGTAGTAAAAAAGTGGTAAAAATTTATATAAATGTATTTAACACTGATGTTCAATCAAGATACTATTCTAATAGTTTGAGCTATACAATTGGGTTTCTTTACTAAATAGTTAAATAGTTATACTGACTTGGTAAGATGATTACTTAATTCATCAAAAAACGTATGAAACACTTATGTTAAATATTTGCTTAATAACAGTAATTAAATCTCATATTTTCATAATTACTGTTTATAAATTCAATATAGATACGGCTATGAGACAGCAATGTGGTGTCAGCGCTATGAGTTATTTTGTAATGAAAAAGAAAGAAGAAGGAAAGGAACTGACCTAGTTTCATTAATGCATGATACTGTGAGAGTCCACTACAGGTAATATTATTGTTTTCATAGGTCAAACAATTTAGCTATAAATAATATAAATACTAGTGAATATGCAACAAATAATGTTTAGAATGCTTGGTCTTAAATAATTTTACTTCAGATGTATGCACATGTTCAATTTAGCCAAAGTTATTTGTAACCCACTAAGAATTCAGTTCGATCAACAACGGTGTATAAAGGTGGTTCAAATTTGTGAACAAACCAAATTTAACATATGTACATTATATATAATATAATACAGTTGCTAAAGAAAACTTGAGTTCATTGTTTATTTATTACAGTTTCTTTTCGATTGTGAACTTATCACAGAATGGGATGAAGAACAAACGGAAAGAAAAGGCTCAACATTTATTGAAGGAAACAATTTAGAGAAGCAGGGTCAGAATGAAAAATTATAAAAAATTTAATCATCATAACAAGCTCTACCTCCAATTTCGACTGGACTCTAGCATATAATAACTTCAAACGTGAGAAATCACGAGTTTTTAAACAGAAACATAATAAGGTTACTCAGTTGAATGCCAAAGCTAGTCTAAAATATGTGGAAAAACTATGAAATACAAAAAAAACTTCAATGAAAATTGATTATCTTTTCACTTACATTATTTTTTAGAGAAAAGTAAAACATTAACTCCATCATCAGAAGATATAAAATTAGCCAATAAACTCGCTGAAGAAGAAAGACTCTTAGAAAAACTAGTGAAGGAACGAGAGAAGGAAGAAAAGAAGGTTTCAGGATTAATTTCATTGGTTTTTGCATCTCTGTATTTATCATATCCAATTACGAAATTTCCGTTATATTTAAATCTTAAACATTTCCAGAATTCCACCAAGAGTGAAGTGGCGTCACTAGTAACAGAACATGGAGTTACGGATAATTACCACATCAAATCATCAATCGTATTAAGTAGTCAAATGATTGACAAAAATCAACAACATACAACTTCACATCCTTTTTCGAAAATAATGCTTGCAAAAATGAATGATACTTAATGGTATTTGTTTTCTCTATAAATATATTTGTTGCCCTAGTTAGGAAATGAAGCATTTAAGGAATAATAAAATACTATTACAAAAGAAGAGCAAGCAGACGATAAGGATTAGAAAAGCAAAAAATTGATTGGTCAAAATGAAATAATCGTTGCTTTCATTATAAATGAAGTTCGATGGTTTAAAAAACCTATACAGCTTCAAGCATACCCAGAAACCCATCATAGACGAAAATATCTCCGCAGGGCATTTAGAGATCTTTTCATGCCTAATTATTAATCACCATAAGGAAGTTTTATTTCTACATTAGCTATTTTTATGACATTTTTAACCTTAACTATTAAAGTATTAATACTAGTTATAGCAATTTTAGGTACATAATGTAAACAAAAAATACATATATATATATATATATATATTTCTAGGCCAAAAATGTAACATGCAGTAAGATAATATAGTGGCTCCAGTGGATTAATAAACATTTGAAAAGTAGTAATAAAATCGCCATTGATGAAATATTGTCAATTCAACTATGCCCACAATCTACTGAACTATATAAAATCAACTTCAATTTGATGCTGTCGTAAATTTCTATAATAACTATTATGGCAAATTTATAAATTTGACTATTTTACTACTAATACAGCAGCTGTTGGTCGTTGTGGGACCGATAAATAGCTGCTAGTCTGAATCCGACTAAATCCGTTTTAGATGCTGATTAAGTGCTTGTTTACTACCACTGAGCAAAATAATCTTCTAACATTTAAGATATTGATTATAAATTAAATTTTGTTTGTGATATTTAGTTATACAGAAATATATATGTCAGCTAATGATTAGGTTATTTTATGCATGGAGTTTTTAAGTTGAAAAATATAAAACAATAATTTACATAATGTCTTTTAAATTTACCAAAAAAACCGTTTCTAATATTTGATATTGGTAGTAATCGAAAAGGGCTCTAACATTTCATTCTGCATCAATTTTCAATGATGTATTTATTCTGGTCGATCTTTTATATTTTCAAGATCAATGACTGGATTTTAACTGAGCGCTTAGTCCAAGCATTTTCACTACGAGGTAGTTTCCAATAAAAATGGCTCTACGTCTAATTCGTCGATTGCCAAGAGGAGGATGCATGAAATTAATATATCTAGCTACTTTCACTTGCGGTTTTATTGTATTCTCTAGTCAATTTAAGAACTCTCAATCTCAAGCAAAGGCTATTGGACTCCCTGCTGATAAGGTGAGTGGAGATATTATAAAGGTGCTAGTATTTATTATTGCGATTTTCACTCTTTTCAAACACTTTCTATAGGATCATGTTCTTAATGCTTTGCCTGATGAGTCCAAGGAATATGAATTACATGGTGGTGGACCCCAGACAGCGCGTGGACATCCGTTACCAATAATCAAAAATGAGGAAGGAGATGGTGTAGACGCAGATCGTGTAGATGCTCCAGATACTCCGTAAATTTTTAAAATTTGCGTACTAGTGGGAATTTTCTAAGAGGTTCTATTTGTGGGATATGCTTTACAACACATTTTTTTTTTACAATTCATTAATTATTCCTCATGATTTAATTGAAGTTTATAACATATTTTTAAGGTTTTTAATAAGTCAAAACATTTCCAGATTGGAGAAGTCTGAGCATGAACAGGATATAGTGCCTGCTGTTCCTCTGCGCGAAATTACTCATAGGGCAGATTTAAAATCTGGACTCCATTACATAAACAATGAAAAATACCCAAAGCTTACACCGAGTGGGAAATTCATACCACAACGAAGGATAATTCATCTTGATCTTAAGGGGGGAGCATATAAGGTTAGTTTTGTTTTAAAGTAGTTTTCATAGTTTTACTTAAACTTGTTAAACTCACCAATTCTTATAGCCCGATTTCTTTACGGAATTATTCTATTTTTTCAATAGAATAAAGGCTACGGGTATATTGATTGAATGGGAAGATATGTTCCCATATACAGGAGAGTTATCAGAAGCTGTTAATGGAAATGCTTATTCTATGGAAGATGTAAGTCCTATTCTTACCTTTTTTCTTTTATGTTATATTTTAATACATAGTTGCTTTTTTTTAGCAAATAATCTAGTTTTTTTCCAGGTGGAGAATATCCTTAAAGAAGCGAAACGTCACCATATGGAGATTATTCCACTAGTACAAACTTTTGGTCACTTAGAATGGTTTCTAAAGCTAGGAAAATTTGCACATCTTAGAGAAGACAGTAGATTTCCTCAGGTAAATTACCATTTTATATCCTATAATCAATGATATATGGTTTTTTTTGTTGAGATTGTAAATACTAGATATTTGTATTTATAATTTTTGGCTCTGTTTGTGTAGCGCTAAATTTTTGTTGTAGTATCTAACTTCGACAAACTCAGGTGATTTGCTTTCCTGAGGCAGAGGCATGGCAGCTCATAACTGATATGATCGATCAAGTTGCAGCCGTTCATCGTAAATTTGATATGCCATTCTTCCATATGGGGGCAGATGAGGTGTTCCAGGTAATAACCGATTATTAAACTATATATCATGGTATAAATGTATTCTGACAGTAAAGTAATAGATGCATGCCCTAAATACTGGATACAAATACACTGATATTGAATAGCAGGGTTTTTTTTTCATTTTCCGATCTTTAGGCCATAAATGCCTATTTTAATAGTTTTTTAGATTGGTATCTGTAATGCAAGTCGAATTGAGTTAATTCGACAAGGTACTCATGAACGCCTAATATTATGGCATATCTCTCGAACTGCAAAATACATCAAAGAAAAATACTCAGTATGTTTAGTTTAGAAAACGAACATTATTTCGTTTAATAATACACTAGTATCTATTAATTATTAATAGTTCCATTATTGATTTTTTTTGTAGACCACCGTATTGGCTTGGCATGATATGTTTGCCCATGTTTTGGAGTTTGACTTGACGGCTTATGGAATGACAGATGTTTTGCAACCAGTTTTGTGGAGCTATGCTGAAGATCTTGACATGTATTTGCCAAAAAGTACTTGGACAAGTTTAACGGTATAATATAAATTTTTGTATTTGGTAAATTTGAAAAAATAACATGCTTATTTTTATTTGTCTGCAGATGTATAACACATATCTGTTAATGTAGAGTTCTATAAAATTTCAGCCTTTTCGACATGTATGGGGTAGTTCTGCTTGGAAAGGCGCCGATGGACCAGCTCGTTTTAATTCTAATCCGATTCACTACATTCGTAATCATGAGTCATGGATTGAGCAGTTTTCTAGGAACTATCAGGATTTTGAAGTCGTTGAAGTAGGCTTATTACTTGGTTTTTTACTTCTAGTAATTGATCACATCCGTCTTTATTTAACGTTAACTATCTGACTCAGGGTCTGATTATGACTGGATGGTCTAGATACGACCATATGGCTGTTTTGTGTGAACTTCTACCTGTTGCTCTTCCAGCGATGGCAATGTCAATGGAAACTATGCTCGTAAGTTAAGGGGAATGGTTATAATTAAATCAGGTGTACTAATTATTTTAGTGGTGATGATTTCAGGAAGCTCGCCCCCTTCAGGGTTCTTACCCAATTACGCAATCTATTATGCAATGTTCTCCGCCTTATGAAATGGGGTTTGCATACGGTTGTCAGTTTCCGGGGAGAAAAGTTAGTTTTTCCAACATAACAAGCAATATACAAGCAGTAGCTAACACGAAAAAAAAAATTAAATTATCTTGGTTTTGTATGCAACTTTTAACGAAGTATACCTTTGTTATCAAAATTTTCCATTTAGATTTATGAGCTTATTAATGAATACTGGAAGCGACGCAAACAGTTACATCAATATCGCGAAGATGATTTCGAATTAAACGGATGGCTGTCACGAGTAGCAGAAAAGTATCAACTGAGTAGCCAATGGTATATTAATGTAAGTCAGAATTATTGATTTTTATTATGCATACATATTTAATGCAACATGATTATTTATAATAAAAAGGTTATCATGATATATTAAGCATTACACACATTACATTTTAGAAAGTTATGCTACCGATGGAGGATCATGCCAGACCGCTATTGAATTTGGAAAAAGATTTGAAATTGGAACTATCGAAGATATATTTTGAGGCATGACTTTTACGCATATTTTATGTTTATATGTGATAATATATTAGTTTTCGAAGTAATTACATTACAGGATACTGTAGACGAGTTCCTTTTCACTTATTTGAGTGAAGATTTAGAGTGGATAAAACGCAAATTAGATGCTGCTAACAATATCTCCAAGCTAAGTAATTTTCCGAAAAGACCATTTTTTCAAAACAAGACGAATAGATTGTAGATATCGTTATGGGGAAGTTATATTATTGTACATGAGAGAATATAGGATAACATTTTTTATATTTATTTTTAGCAATAATATATCAAAACATAACTGAAGTATAAACTATTTCTACCCCTACGAGGTTATGATCAGGTTATTCTTTGCCAATATTAGACTTTTTATGTGGCAAATTATGAATTTTTACACTCTGTGAGTGTTTTTTTTTAGTAATTATTTCATACAACTATATGCATATGTGCCGAAATGAATTTCATAACCATAACATAGGTACTTAAATCTGTTTACCTACATTCTTTCGTGATTGTCTTTTTCCTATCTTTTTTGAAATATGCTACTGTGATACTACTTTTCTTTAACAGATATGTAATTGTTTTAGTCCAATTTTTTTACAAAGAAAAAAGCAGCTTTCTTCTTTTTAGAATCTCTTAAGAGATCTGTTTCATGTGAATTATATAACCATTTCATTATTCAGTTCACTTGATATTTGCAGCTCATTATATCGTTATAAATTAATTTCATAACTTCACTGTTTGTGGTTATAATTGGGTTTAAGACCTATGTACTGACTATTAGTTCCAATATCCTGCTTATAGGCTGTTTAGTTTTTTCACTAAATACTATTTTATGTCAATTAAACATAAAGTTAAAAAATCTTAAAGGGAAAAAGATAAGATCACCGGAATACATTATAAAGTAATCAGCGATCAAATGGGTTTCTTCATTTACCACTGTAGATGGTTATGATGCTATGATTACATATATTAGTAAAATTAATTTGTTTAGAACATTTAAGGTCTTATATTTCAAACGTACTTAGGCATAAAAATGTACATATTAAACCATGGTTTAAGCAGCAAATCGGAATGCTTTTTTTGCTTTATATAAATGCTGCTCTAAAGTAATTAATGAAATAGTGGCCTTATAAAGCCAACCTTGTTTTAAACGCTTTCTCGTATTTTCACCTTTTAAAAGATGCTAAGCGTTCGATTTGTCTGGCTGGACCTCCACTCCTACCTATTGATCATCAGTCCCGCTGTTTACTATTTGACATTGGTTCTCTCATCCGATCCATTAGCAGTGTCCATGAGTTTATTACAATTTCATTAATCGCCTTATTTCGCTAAAGCAAGTTTGTATTTCATTTATGCCTTAAGTTAGCAGTATTTTTTCATATTGATTACCAAATTTTTTGCTATAGTTATTCTACTCTTGTTTTATATTTTTCATAACGGGAATTCTTTGAGTAATGAAATATCTTTTATACCTATCTGTATTGGTTAATTTTATTTATTGTGGCATTTGTGAGTTTTTTTGATGAAGGGATGTATTTAATCAGATATGGCAATGGACACACATCATCAACTATCAGCTTTAGATCAGCATGTAGCTCCGGGATTACGATTATGGATGCTAATAGCTTTAGTTTCAGGTGTACTACTCATTATGGGTAGGTTATTTTCTTAACACTGTTTTCTTCAGTATAATCATACTATTGGAAATACCTTTTAGTCGTTTTGGTATGCTGTTTTATGCGGATTCGTATTCCCAGAACAAAACGACAAATAGATCTCATAGCAGCCAAGAGAAAGATGCGAAATAAGAACTCTAAGAGCTCTCATGGTTTGCTTTTAATTATAGCATACTTTGTTTTTGTTAAAAAGTATTGGCATTAGTATTCTTAAATAGATTTCTATTTAAGCTGATGAACGCTCACAAGCAATTGTAATGAATTCTATGCGACCTAAGACTCCTAAGACAAGTGCTTCCTCCAACACCAATCAACAAGATGACCGGCTATTAGTGTATAAGGGATCAAAGCAGCATACGGAAGTGTGATGAAAATTTGAATAAATTAACTATAAATGTTTATCAGGTAATTAATTTTAGTTTAGATGGTGTCCTACTTTGTTTTATATTTATAAATATACACATATATTCTATTTATTTAAAAAAATTTTTAAAGTTTATATGCTTTAAGATTGGACTTATAAGTACTTGTCGACTTATTTTCCGCCTTAGGAATATTGTGCTTTAAACTAAATCATTATTTAAAAATCACAGTTACTAACATAATATAGCTTTAAACTAGTGAATATTGTAAGCTTTAAATATTGGAATCTCGATGCCATGATATTTTGTTTAATTTATTAGGTTTAATATTGCATAAAATGTTGTATAAATGTTACACTATATCGTTTGTTTTCTTTCTAAGTTGTGACTGCGTTTTAATATTTGAAAATTTATTACTTGTAGTCCTTTCTGAATTTAATGTGATTTTTATATTTCAGAATGATTGTCGTATAGAAATTATGGATGAAAGGACGAAATTTATAGAGAGAGCAGCCTTAGATCGTAAGGAGAGAGAAATTAAAAAAATGAACGAAATCCTTGCTGTTAAACTACAGGCTCTAGTAAGAGGTTATCTTGCTAGACGGAAGTTCAAGACAGAGATCAGGTAAATAAGATTTCAGCATTTAGTATAAGTATTCTTTTCAATTAAAAAAAAACTTATTTGACAACCTATTATTTTTATTATATTAATAGTAATGATCACACTTTAGAATTCTTCCTACTCTGAGACTTTTCTCGAGTTTAATCTCTTACTTTTAATGAATTTAAGAGTGCTGATCTCCAAAAAGTTTGCTGATTTTACTGATTTGGATAAAACAGGGAAAGAACTACTTAGGAATGAAGATGTTCTCAAGTATGGTCGTCTAGAGTTACAGATACTTGATTTTCCAGAAGATATGGAGGTAAATTGAAAGTAATTCATTAATAAAGAAAGTATAAATATAGCGCAAAAATTTTATATAAGGAGGTTATGCGACAGTTCAAATTATATTTTTCAAATTTTATAGCTTAATCTTTAACAAATTTTTGTCAATGTACATTATGTTCGTGTTATTTAGATTTTTATTCAACTATGCCGTCATCTTATATTGTCAATGGATTCCCCTAAAAAGGACACTAATTTTGCAGCAATGTTTCTAAGTACAAAAACTATCGCTGAGGCTAATAGGTTTATCGGAAATATTTTACAAATCATACCACTAACACTCATGCACATTACGGTTTGTGAATTTAACGTCTTGTTTTAAATTTATATATATATATATATATTTATTTATTTATTTATATCATAATAAATAAGCGACATTACTCTGGATAATTTTTTACCTACTTTCTATTCCTACAGGGAGCACGAGTTTCTGAGGTTAAAGCATGGCAAGTTCTCATTCATTTAATGGTTGTTTTTGGCTCCGCTAATGGATGGGTAATGGTTAGGACTGCACCCCAAGTGTGTTAGACTATTATTTCATAACCTTTGATTTAAAAAATCATATATATCAAGTGCTAAAATATTTATTCTATGAAAATATGATCTTAATTTCAAATTTAAGGTACAAAATGTCTTGAATGGATTATGCGCCAAAATGTCAGCTCTGTTAAGTGAAGAAGATAATTATACACGTTTAGCAGTACGTAAAGTTTTTTTTCAGACATTTATTTTCTGTCTATATTTTCTACTTGTAAATAATCCAATTTTTTCAGAACTCGTTATTTCTAGCGTCAAATGAGCAGAAGCCACTTATCAGTTTAGAAGCTTTGAATGCTCTCTTTTCTATCCTGTTTAAGCCTGTACGTTGTGATGATTCACTTTTAACGATATTCACTACAAAAGTGCTGACATGTCCAGCTATTCTTCTTAATCTCAGTAAAACAGTTAGTTATTTTGTTGCAGTTTTGTTTGTAGTACATTGAACATGTTGAGAGGTGAATATATACATCTTTTTAAACAGATATTCTTCATATATTGTTGCATAAATTATAGAAAATATCCAATGAGATCACAGTAGAAGCGACTTCTAATTCTTTCAGAATACTGATGCTCTTTTATCATCCAAACTTTTTGACAGAATTATAACAAAAATACGTGCTAAATCTGATATTATCGACAATATCGAACCAAATAGGACAATTAATCTTCTGGGGAATATCATTCATCTAGGATATTTAGATCAAGAAGTATTTATGCTCTCTTTTTATTACTTTTTGCATTCATACTGGAATAATTTTTAAAAGATTGGTGCTTAATTTTAGACTTTGAAGTCCCGCGTTGTTGATTGGACATGGATAATTGGATCTGCAATGGCCCAATGTACAGGTTATTTCATTATTATATTTCTAAAACTAAACTGCTATTATTACATTTTAATTTTCCTGTATATTTGTATTATGTATAGAAGATAAAGTATATCAGAGTTCGCCGTTCGTAGCGGGGAGAAGTCAAGTCACAATCACTGGCATCCTATATTTGGACACTATAAGCTTCCGATTGATCCCAAGTGAGTGATAATTTTGAGTTAATTGTATGATTTTTTATTTACATTCAAGTTATTGTAAAACTATACCAAATAATATAATTTTAGGACAGAAAGTTCTCTTCGAAATGTTTTGCGTCAACTTCAACTATTATGGAGTCATCATGTTGTTTCTTGTTTATTCGGAAAGGCTCTGGCAGGTCTAGATACGTCAAAATCTAATGATCACGAGACGGGCAAGGAGATGGGAGCGGCATTATCCAGTATGCATGCCTTTTAATGCGAGAAATCTTTTTTCAGGTGGAAATTTTTTCCAAAAGAACTCAGTATTACTATACTGTTAATTATAAATATATACAAATATTAATAAAAGTTTGATTAGTTTTGTATGATTCACAAGATAAAATTAAGAAGCCAAATTAACAATGATATGATTTAGAACTGTGGAAAAAATTAGGTGGAGGCGTCTCTGACACCTCTACATCTGTTATCGACTTGGAAAACGAAGCTCCACCTACCCTAACAGCTATTGTTTGTCAATTGTACATTACTTCACTATCTACAATGGTACATTTAAAGAGTGAGATTATATCAGGTGGATTTTTTGTCTTCCTTATTTCTTAACTACTTTATTAACTAAAATATTATTAGCCATACTTAGAAGTTAAGCTTAATGAATTGTATTAAGGAATCTGTCGAGATGATCGCCTTCTGCGCAATTTATGGGCGTACCTTCTCCAATGGGGTACTCGGCATGGATCACAGGCATCATCAATTGATCCACCTCCGATGTATACTGCACTTCGTACTCTTAATCGGCCTAAAAATCCTCATTCTGCCCCACTACAGTTATTTGCAGATACCACCGCTTCAGTTATATCGTGTGTTTTATGCACATATGTACTTTTTGAAAGCCAACATTTAAAGCTACCATTTAAGGATTCTAGACGAGGAGGAGATGTATGAGAAAGGTGTTCCTTTCCCAATTTCTGATCTAGTCAGTATTGCCCGATTTTGCAATTTATTCTGTTTCAGAGCGGTGTGGAATGGGTATGTTGGTAAGTATCTTCTTATTAAATAATGGAGTTTAGCAAAGTTTTGTTAACATTTATTTCAAATTGAGTTAAAGACGTTAGAATTTAGATGAGCAGTCAGCCGATAATGGACTTTTCTCCAGTATCCATCAGTTATGTATGGTATTGTATGTTCGAGATAACCGAAGATCGTTCACTAATGAAGCAAAGTTTTGGCTTGCACCGTGAGTTATAGTTATTACAAAATAATTTCGAAATAGAAAATAACCGAAATGAACAGAAAGATGAGAGGATACATTTTTAAATTGTTCGTTTTAAAAAAGCGGTAATACATTTTAGTGATGTTAAAAGCTCTCTTTTGATAAGTGAGTTTGAGAAGAAAACAGTGCGTGGAATACTCCTAATGCGCCGTATGAGTCATCTAGTTACTCTTAAGGAACGAATGTTGCTCTTTCGAAAGTATGTTAGTGCTGACAAGGTAAATATTCTTCAGTTTTGTATTTATTTTAAGTGACATATAGGATATTATTTTAGTCTAGCATAGAAACACCAGCAACATTGATTACTGTTGTTCGCAATCGCTTAGTTGAAGACGGCTATCGACAATTATCTTTACTATCTACAAGGGCTTTAAAGTCCACAATTAGAGTGAAGTTTGTCAACCAACAGGTAGACCAATCAAAATTTATCATGTTATGAGTATCTAGTTTTTCACTTGTCTCGACATTTATCTATGATACATTATGGAATCCCAAATAATTGCTTTAAGTTTAAAATATGTCAAATTTCCAGGGTCTTGATGAAGCTGGAATCGATCAAGATGGAGTATTTAAAGAATTTTTGGAGCTTACTTTGAAACAAGTATTCGATCCAGCACTGAATCTTTTCCACGTAAGTACTGCACTAAAATATCTCAAAAACTACGTAAGCATTCAGTTACATTTAATTCACTTCTATCAATATCCTACATTTCAGAGTATTTCTGCTGGTGTATTATATCCATCATCGACATCAAGTGTGCATGAGGATCATCTGGCTCTGTTTCAATTTGTTGGTCGTATGCTTGCGAAAGCAGTTTATGAAGGAATTGTCGTGGATGTACAGTTAGCACCTGTACTTCTTGCTGCTGTAAGCATTTTATATTTATGATTTTTTTTTACCGTTAACTTATATTTCAGAATTCGCTAGTAAAATATACGTATGATAATAGTTCCTAGGTTCTTGGAGGCCGTCGTTTGTGTGCCTTTGATGAGCTTTCACAACTGGATCCAGAACTTTATCGTAATTTGACGTTTGTCAAGAGATACGATGGTGATACTGGAGATCTTTCGTTAACCTTCTCTATTGATGAGGATTTTATGGGCAAAGTAATTTTTGATATATTTTGCTGATAGGTGATTAATAAAGGAATTTTAAAGTTTATTTAAAAGTTTAATTATAGATTAACACGGTAGATTTGGTACCAGGAGGACGAACAATACAAGTTACCAATGAAAATAAGTGAGTTTGTAAATCTATTTGAATAGGTAATATATTCTAATATTTATCTTTATTCAAATTAAATATTAGGCTTAATATTTTTGTGTATGAAAATACTTAATTTCAAATTCAGAATTGATTATGTACATCGAATGGCCCATCACCGTGTTTTTTCTCAAACAAAACAGCAATGTAAAGCTTTCGTCAGCGGTGTACAATCAGTTCTCAACCCAGCTTGGCTATTTCTGTTTGCCCCTCACGAGTTACAATACCTAATCAGTGGACAGACAAGGTATCTATATGCACAAGACCTCGAGTTCTTAAAAATTCGTTGCTTTCTATCTTATATTTCGAAATTTTAGTGATATCGATCTGATCGATCTAAAGAAGCATGTACAATATTATGGAGGGTTTCATGGAAGCCATCGTTTAATTAAGTGGTTGTGGGATATTATTGAAAATGAATTTACCGCTGAGGAGAGGAAATTATTTCTGAAGGTATTATGAAGAAAAACAAAAGTTATATAAGTGAAGAAAGGCATAATAAACTAATTTTAGTTTGTAACAAGTTGTTCGCGTCCTCCACTATTGGGTTTCTCCTATCTTGAACCACCATTTTCTATCCGATGCGTAGAAGTTTCTGACGACCAGGTGTGTGAAATAATGATTAGCTCTCAATCTGCTCAAGGATTATACGTCTTATATCATCTTATCTGTAGAATTATCTATTTAGGATCAAGGCGATACTTTGGGTAGTGTTGTAAGAGGATTTTTAGCACTCAAGAAAAGTCAATCAGTAACTCGACTACCTACAGGCACGTTTGACGTTTCTTTCCTGTATAAATTAATTAATATTAATTCCAGCTTCAACATGCTTCAATCTTTTAAAGTTACCGAACTATAACAAGAAATCGGTATTACTATCCAAGCTTAGATATGCGATACACTCCGAGACTGGTTTTGAATTGAGCTAATTTGCTAAATACATTTAATTATGTATTATAATGTGTATATTTCAGCCAGTATTTGTTTACTTCTAGGTTTAACATTATTATCACATCAAAACCGGGTCTGTTTGAATAAGAATAAATGTATTAAAACAATCTTACCTAACTTCATTTCAATAACAGCTACATAGAATAATGTTACTTTATTACTTTAGGTTTATTTATCTTATCTGGATGGAAAGATATTTTCAACTCTCGTTATTAAATCTTTAGATTGAATAATATGGTGTTTGTTAAGGCAGATATATTACGTACAAACAATCACATTTGAAATATCCATCATGTAAGATTTCCCCTGTTTGTTAATAGTTAACATAACATACTGTTTTCACATTTGGTATTTCTACGAAAGCAGTGCCTAAGGGGTAGGTACAATAATAATCTCAAACGAATATGCATCGAAATATGTATTTTAAGAAATGTGAAGAGTGAACCAGGAGAGCGACTTGGTAATACATTAATGTCTCCTTAAAATCTATTTTTAAGAGTAATGGTAGGTTTGTTTCTCTAAAAACTGAAATTTTTAAATTTCCCCGAATTAAGAAATTCACATTAATCAATAGTCAAGGGAAAACGAGCCATTAGGATGACTACGGCATTGCTTTCATAATTAATTAATTAAACACGATAATATTACAATGATATAATACCGTGTTACTAGATATATTTCCATGGAAGTTATCTATATGTTCGATGAATTCCAGGAAAACGATATTAGCTAAGGTATCAGCATATATTCTTTCCCACGACGATAGAGGTAAAGAGTGCTGAGGATAAAGTAATAAATATAAATCACGGATAGATAAGCTGCATACATATTATCTTGAAAGGTGCATGTAAATTCGTAAATAATCATCCGCGATTTATAGCATAGTTGCATCACATTGGTAGTATTTTCCAAAATAGGATCTAATGCTTCAGGTGCCAGTACCTAGAAGAATTATATTTTACTGTAAAAAAAAGCATCTCAGTTGTAATAGAACATAAGTTATGACTTTAAACAAGACTTGAAATAATGTAATAAACACGATAAACCTGAAACCTTCCAATTTGGAGACTAACGAAAGGAAAACGCAGCGTAGATAGAGATTGAACAGAACTTATATCCACAGAGGTAGATCTGTGCGAGTCTGAGTGAAAAGACAGGATTAATGAAAAAAAAATCGAAAATTAGGAATGCTTATGTGAGCGCAACACACTTATATTCTTATGCGCTTATAAGATGCCTAATAAAATCCACAGACAAGATATATGAACCATAGCCATTTCGAGTAGAAGGGATTCTTCCTCTAGGTCTCTTCGAAAATGATGCGTGAACGGCTGTGCAAAGGGAAAGGTTAAGTGGAAGATAAGCTTTTCATTCATGCTACCTAAAACTACAGTATCTTTTCTGCAATTCTAATAAATGCTTGGACTTGTCTAAACCCTCTATGTCCCTAACAGTATTTAAATCGTCTGCGCTCTGCCTTTTGTACAATTGGCTAAAAGCAAAGCAAGTATAATTATTATAACTAATTAAGGTAAGTATGTTTATAGCCTTTATCTGTGGCCTACCTTAATTAGTTTTGGATATCTAGGTCCTGATATTTAGTATCATAGAGGTAAACCACTTAGTACTGCAGTTAAATTATATCATGATTTTAAAGTAATTTTCTTTATTACTTATGATACTGACTGCCTGATATGCTAATTATTCTTTATGTTCACTTATATCTAATATTTAGTTTTTGTAGCGCATTACATGCTACTATAGGTATTTTGGATGATTTTTTAAAACTAATAGCGGAGTTCCCTTCGTTCTTTTAGGCGTATTTTTCAAACTGTCAAAGAGATTTGTTAGAACTGCGGGAAACTTTTTTTTGAAGTAGGGATAGTGGTAAGCATATATCCCACCTAATCTTTTGCTCTTTATCGAACATTTAAACTATGCAAAATCATTTAGTTAAGAATGGCTTCATGTCAATATTGTTCTATAAACAACAAAACCATAACTTTTTCAGGCCTGGGTGCTTTTGACATTTTTCTATCATGATGAACAGCATGCGGTCTAGCCAATGTGAAAAGGCAATGAGTACTACTGAGAAAGCCAACACATTATCCACGTATTCACAACTTAAGAGACGTAACCTCGCTATAATGGATAAGATCGATAACAAGTACAATGTTGGAATGGTTTTTCTTATATTAATATAGGGTTTGCATTACATTAATTTTATTATAGTATGGGATTGTATGAACTTGTTTTCCTCATATTATAAGTTTTATAGAGATTGATTTTAGTTGACAGAGGAACGTATATGCGAGTTACGAACTGAGCTACTAACTCGTATGAGTGTGCGATCATTGCGAATGGTAATGAATATTAGTGAGGACAAACCCATTAAAGAGTCTGTAAGTTAATATTATTTTCTTATAGTGGTAGATTTTAATGACACTAGAAGTAATAGTGCCTAGACGTTGTTTGAAGTTTAAAAATGAGTTCCCTAAGAGAAATGATTCTTTATTTTACTATCAATGTCAGAACCATCTAAATGATTTGGAGCTCCGCAAAGCCGTTCACGCATCATTTTCGAAGAGACCTAGAGGAAGAATCCCTTCTACTCGAAATGGCTATGGTTCATATATCTTGTCTGTGGATTTTATTAGGCATCTTATAAGCGCATAAGAATATAAGTGTGTTGCGCTCACATAAGCATTCCTAATTTTCGATTTTTTTTTCATTAATCCTGTCTTTTCACTCAGACTCGCACAGATCTACCTCTGTGGATATAAGTTCTGTTCAATCTCTATCTACGCTGCGTTTTCCTTTCGTTAGTCTCCAAATTGGAAGGTTTCAGGTTTATCGTGTTTATTACATTATTTCAAGTCTTGTTTAAAGTCATAACTTATGTTCTATTACAACTGAGATGCTTTTTTTTACAGTAAAATATAATTCTTCTAGGTACTGGCACCTGAAGCATTAGATCCTATTTTGGAAAATACTACCAATGTGATGCAACTATGCTATAAATCGCGGATGATTATTTACGAATTTACATGCACCTTTCAAGATAATATGTATGCAGCTTATCTATCCGTGATTTATATTTATGACTATATGTTTACGAGTTACATCAAATTTTTGATAGAATTATTATCATTAGCTGACTAATGCCAAAAATTCAGTGAGACGATCTTACTGTAATGGAAGGTTGTTACTGGTAATAATTTTTAAGGTATCACTCGGTCTATTCCATTCCTTTTGATCTTATCAAAGAAATTTATATCCAGGGAAGCGATATTTACATAAGGGTAATTATATATTATTCACCATTATAAAATAGAATGCATAATGTAATGTGTTTCTGATGTTTATCCAACTACACTTAAAAATAAAATAATTACTGACTAAAATTAACAATGTCCATATCCCGTTGTGTTAGATGAAACCATTGTTATTTTAGTTAGAATCGTGTGCTATGCAGGAGGCGTGCTATCAGGCTGGAATGTTAGTTGACATCGATGTTTCACAAGGCGAGCGTTCTACTGCTACTCTACATTTATTAACATTACGGCGAGTTATTGTTTCTATCTAATAGAATGACTTGGTATTTAAGCAGTAAATGGGGATCACGCGTTTTCCAGGACTGATGCTTATAAGGTGCGTGACGCTCTATTAACATTGGATTTGCGTCGGTTTTGCGATGTATTCGTAAATTACCAAGTTTTTTTTAAGGTATATATTTTTAAGACATGTTTAAATCACCGCAAATGAATCGTTCTTCCTATACTGTTTCTCTTATAGTTGAATGTATTATCTTCTTTTCTAGGAACCAAAACTTCCGTCTCTCCCACAAAATATAGATATTAATATAGATAATTCGGAGTCAAAAATTGCCATCACTCAGGATATAGGCTTTGGTGTTGAAGACATCCTTGCGACGTCTTCTGTGCCAGCATTTCACCAACTGTTATCTGTGGATTTAACTCGAACGTCAACAGCATCATCAAATCCAATATCTAAGATGCTTCGACCGCCTTTGAGATCAATAGTGCCAGCTGGAATTTACCAATCATTGCCGACCTTTTACGTGCAACCTGAGTGTAGTTCAGAACCACAGGTGAGTATTAACTTATTTTTTATATTCTATGGTAAATATTGATTGCTAAACTATAGTTAGCCAAAATAAATGTTGCTGATTCTCATCTTCAATATTATGAATTATTTTAATGTCTTTTTACAAATGTTATTGTTTAGATTTTTTCAGTTTTTGGATCCTTGGGATATATTATTCCTTTATATGCTGTTTAATGCCATTAAAAATATGAGCTATCGTTCTATTCTTATTTGAGGCGTATTTATTCAATGTATTTTCAATTTTTATCTAGTGTTATGACGTAATATCCTCTGTGGGGATGCCACCATCCATCCATTCACCTTCTCTTCACTATATGTCGTCCACCTATCATTTATCAGATGTGTCTGAAACATCAAGCTTGTATCCAACAATGTTCTCAGCTGATTCACTTAGTTCATATGGAGATTCCGTACCTATTACGATATCAGATTCATCGGTGCCGATATCAGGTCTTACGGTTTGTAGCCATTTGATCACTTTCTACCTTATTAGAATTTCATCCACTTTTATTATACATGGCTATTGAAAGCATGAATTTACCTCTTTAGACTAGCGACCTAAATGCTCACGGAGCGCATTATACCTTCTCATCACCGCTCACACCTGGTATGCATTATTCTCGGTAAAAAAGCTATATAGAAATATTGATTTTTACTTCCAGGTGATTTATTCTATGTACAAGGTGATGATGGTGCTAGTCGTTCACCGAATTTCCAGCTTAGTCAGTTCGTCCAATCGTTTGATGTCAATCAGTCGGAAGTTGATCCTGAAATTATGAAAAACGAAATTATTTTGATTGAACAGACGGAAGAGGTTATGAATATATACTTCTTACGCATTAAAACTATGTCTTTGATAAAGTACGTGATAGTTTCAGAGTGCTCAGCTTCTTGATTTTAACAACAATGCAATGCGGTCTGATAATACTATTGCGAAAAAAAGTAGTCATGATATACTAAATGATAGAGTAAGTTCGATTTTTCTCTTTGCTAATCCGTAGTGAAGTTTTTTCCTAAAAGTTAATTCATGGGTTTATGAATCACTGTTTTAATTAGGAACATTCCATTGATATGGGCTGTAATGTATGGGGCGAAGAATTGGCTAATCTTGAGTCATGAGAAATAACAGGTTAAAACTTCAGTTAACTTTTATCCCGATAAAATAAACTATCGTTGTTTTTGTTACTTCTATCCAATGTTTATGGGATTTTTAGTTGTACCACATTATCGCACTGTTTAACGTTAATCTTTTTAATTTGCTCTTCATAATAATTAATCCAGGTATCCAATTGTTTTTAAATTGGAATTGTTGTATTTACAGTAATTTATTTCCCCCAATTCATAGAACGGTCCGTTTGATTAAAGTGTTTTAAAAGGCGAAACGTTTTAACAGTATTTATTGAAAATCTTTGTTTCTTGTGTATTGTTACCTGTTATTATAGCTGTTCACTATTTAGTGTTCATATAGAATGCTCTGTCTGTTGTTATCTGTTATTATCCTTGTTTTCTTTTTTTACATAGGTATAAATTTAACAATAATATTTATACAACAATATGCTATGACTAACGTGTTCAGTTTAGAATGAAGACCTTACATTAGTAAAAGTACATTATATTTGTTGATAACAAATTTACTAGTGTAAGCTTTCGAGAAAGTGGTACACAAGAGCAGAATAGTTTTATCCATCAGGAAAAAGCACGTAGTGAGAGAAACCGAATAATATAGTGAAAATGCATTGATAGTAAAGGTAGTTACTGCGATTTCCTGAATAACTTGGAAATAACATTTTTCATGTAACTAAGTAATTAGATATGTAAATCACATATTTGTCACCATAACAAGTGAAATCATGGAAGTGACTAATTGTTCAATAGTGTGAATAGAGATCTAAGTTAATAAAGAGTAGTGGCAGATGTAAAGCTTCTTTAGACATTCGATTGGATACTTATTGGCTGGAAGAATGACTTCATTAATAATGTTTTTTTTAATCTTTTAATAAGAACCGGTTTCATTTGAACTTTTATTTGATTGGGAATGCTCTAATTCATTAACGTAATTTTCAGCAAGGCAATCTCAAAATCACAAGTTCAAAACATTCATATAAATAAATAGTGGGTTACCTGATTTATTTAATAGAACTAATATATGTTTTTTTTTTTGTTTTATTAAACTACTCACCGGGCATCTTCTTCTATAGGGCTCTTGCTGATCCGACTGCGCACTTAAGTTATGTGCGCTCTGATCATAATTAATGGTGATTTCTGAATTTATTTGAAATTTTTGGGGCAAAGGTTGCCCATCTGGGCCTCTTTCTCCCGCTGTAGGAGGAATGACGATGTGCTGAGGAATTGTGATTCCTCCACTCAATGGGAATAGGCCTTCAGGAGGTGTCACGTCCAATGTATGACTACAAAGAATTATAAAAAGTTTAGAACAACAGTTTTCAAGACTATTAAGCTGTGTTATTTACAGATATTTTCTCTACGATGCTTATATAACTCATGACCCACTCTTCTAATTTTTCCATTTTTCTAATATCTCTATCTTCATCTTCCTTCCTATCCCTATGTTTGTGACATTTATGTTTTTCTTTGCCTCCTCTTGAGTCCTTGTCTCGTTGCCTATGTTTTCGATTACGATCATGGTCTTCGTCATCTTTTTCTTGTCTGTATCGTTTTTGACTCCAGCGATCGTCATCATTTTTTTCCTTTCTCCGTTTTCTAGCATCCCTTTCTCTGTCGTCTCTGCTTCGATGGTCATCTCTAGATCTGAAGCATAATATTGAATTAGAATATACACAACATAAGAGAGCATTTGTATTACCTTCTACTTCGTCTTGGTCTTTGCCTATAATCCACATCGGTCACCTCGGATTCCGAATATCGTGACTTACTTCGGTGTCTCCTACGACTTCCATCCCGATGTCGAGTGAATTCTGGTATAGTGCTACTAACCAGTTGAAATATGTTCGATGTATTACATATCAAGTAATGAAATAATTTTACCAGTCTGTGTTTCAGAATCAGATGAATATACAGTAGAGCCATGACGAACTTTCGATCTTTGGTGACGTGACGAACTTCTAAATTCTACTTATCTTCATTTATAAATTTTACTAACATATTCCACTTTATGATATACTAAAATATGCTACGACGAATATCAATAATGAAAGCTAGCTGCTATCAATTATTTCTATGGCCTGCCAGTTTTAATATCAGGCTTTTAGATTATTTATAAGAAATACTGGTTGTACTATAAGAATAAGATAGCTCTATAAAGATTTAATATGGTGTTACCAATGTTCATTATAAGAACACCAATTAAAACTGGAACAATTGTAATATTAAAAGTGAACTCATTGAACCTCACTATAAACGAATATAGGTAATTAATAATTTACCAGTCACTTTTAATCGAAATAGGGTTCATGGTTTTATGAATCCTTAATCTATATATGTAACAAAATATATCTGACCTGTATTTTCCATGGCGACAACTTTTATGTGAAACCAGAGTACCATCAAACATGGATGGTACTGAACGGGAATGCTAAAGAAAATTCTACGTACGTTAGCGTAAATATTATTACGGATTACCTGGATTTATCGATTATTCAGAACGCTATAATTTACAAAATGCAACACAATAAATATGATCTTCTACCGTTACAATTCAATTCGTCATTAATACGCACTCTTTTAACCTCATAGCAGGTTGATATAGAGAACAGTAACAGAATCTTTGTTGCGTAAAAATAGAAATGTAGGAACTAATAGCACCGATATTAAAATCAGACGGATTCGCAATAAAGTCACTTATTAAAGGTTAAACAAAGTTACGAGCAAGCCTATTTGGTTTACATTTTCTGCATAGTAAAGCTGAATAAGAGGCATTACATTATGTTTGTATTATCTTCATACCTACTATCTCTCTTTCTAATGTATATAGTGATTGAGAAAATGATATTCACAAACCTGCATGGGGTATGATTTTAGAACTTCTTTGCTCGGAGAAACTGGTTCGCTGTTAGCCTCTGTTCGTTCTGAAAGCAGGGCTAAAACCGCAGACTGTATTGAAACATGCTGTTAGAAATGTTAAGAATATTTGATGTACAATATTAAAATGTTTATAAAAAGTTTTACTAGAGGTTCATTGACCTGTATCAACTAACTGTATTATTTAAATCTTTCAAATAGAACTTTTACTGCTTAAATCCTAGGAATAGTCAAGATCTTGGCATGAGCTATCAATTATTTTTTGTCTCATAATACCTATTAAATAGGTAACGTAATTTATAAAGCTATTGTCATAGTACTGAACAAAAAGTTTATTTACCTATTTTCTGTTGATCTTTCACCCAGTGTGCCACAGGGTCTTCATTTGCTGCCTCATACACAATTCGAGATTTTGGCTCTCGGTCGTAAAAAATTGGCTGTAAAACCGAGTTGTAGATGATACCATATGCAAGTTCTTAGTTTATAACTATTAACCTATGCTAAATTCAATGTAGAAATAATAACCTATAGAATGATTCTTTAAAAAGATACGGAAATTGTTTATCCTTAATTTACCACCTTTTTAAAGTAACAATACTAGACAACCTCATTGGAATCTATTGGATACGGCGGTGCTGCACTATACTTCGGTAACTGGGACGGTGGATAATGAATGTCAGAAGGCGAATACGGAGGATAAGGCTGATGAATGGCTATAAAATAGATTTACTATTAAGTTACTATTATTTGCCACTGAACCATATAACTTCAAGGAGCACTCTTAGTTGAATACTCTTAAAGTTACTGTAAATTTGATCAAAATTATAACGGCAAATATAGATAAAATCTATAAATACAAAAGTGATTTGTGGATGATAATTTTCCAGTTTTGTTCCAAATTTATTTCGCCTAGTAAACTAGTCATATCTAATTAATTCAAATAAGTATGCCCTTTATTTTAAAGGTAAATGTGATGAAACTACTCTCACGTGTCATATAGTTTGGGTAAGGACTTTTCATTATCTGTTCAGGAGTTCTTGTCTGACGTCCCTGATCTGAATGCAATAAATTAAATTCTGCTGAAAATTGACGACGATGTATAAAAATACATTAACAGAATTATAAAGTACCGTATGAATCCATTAGATCTCTTCTATTTGAATACCCATGACGGTTAACTTTATATTTTACTCTTCTATCCTTTCCTTCGTATTCGTCCGTGGTGATATTTATACGACGATAATACATCATAACTACTACTACGCAGTAAACCTGAAGCAAATCGATATTTGTTCTATTGTAAAGTGAAAGTAAGTAGAAACGAAATTTAAGCGCTATCAAAATATTACTAACATTGATGAACACTCCGATAGTTTCCAGTATTGTAAGAGCCATCCAATAGTCCCTAACATCACCTGCCCACCACATGATACAGTATGCTAATGAACACAGAATCGAAGAAATGATACATGGGAACCATGGCCAGATCAAGTATCGGGACCACTAAAAATGTATACCATCCATACACTAAGCTTAACTATAAAAACGTTATAGATTCCACAGAATTTTCATGGAATAAGGTAATATTAGACATTCATATGTATTATAAAATAAACCAAATCTTCGACGTACTGTATGAACCCCATATATCAGTGACACAGAAGCGAACAGAAGAAAAAAGGCAGATATTAGGCAGAGGATCTGGATGACGAATAGCCCTAAAGCTTGTAGTTATTAGAATTCGATATATTTTTGACTATATACACAACTAGAAATATTTCTTCCAGAGACTCATTCTATCCGTAGTCGCAATTTCATAAGCTAACCATCCCTACTTATGGCCTTGTTGCGGCTGGTCCTTGTATTGTTGACTTAGTCCCTCTGTGTTATGTAAGCAGAACGCTCTACCTAAATACACTCAACGCGCAGTGCATGAATCAGTGTATTGGACTAGAAAAGCAAAAATTTTCTTAATAATTTCCACAATTTTAATTCTTAAAGATGAAAAACTTTTATTTAACTGCGTATTTTGCACACGAAGTCCTAATCATCACTTGATACTGGAAGCTAATATCATAGGTGCCTGCATGAAGCTAAAAATAGCCACCTTTTCTTCCAACTCTTCATTTTAGCGATATTAAGAGATCCATGCCAACTATTGTTTCAGAGAATTTACTAACAAACACAATATATATGTTTTGTAATAACAACTTTAAGCAAAACATGAACGTTTACATAATAAAGAAAAAACGTTTAGCAATATTTTAGATTATTTTGATTCTTAGCAGCAAACACCAAACAATTCTGTTGTGCAAACAAATCTATAGAACAAGATTCTCTATGCAAAGACATTGATTGATTTAGTACTCTTTTTTAAATTAAATCTATAAATTTTTACTTAATTATTTTTATTTATTTAAATCATATAAAAATAGGTTATAACCTACAATAATAGCTAATCTAAAACAAGTGGGCATTTCTTCTCGGTACGATCAGTTCATAGTGGAATTCGCAGCAAAATTTCGGCAAATCAAAAGAAGGTGTGCTATCATATTTGTAGTTTCGGAGTAGATCACGATTTTGCCAACGGTTGTAAGCGTAGATCATAATACCACAAACGTACTGCATTGGTAATAAATCGAAATGAACAGATAAATAATATCGGTAGAAATAGCTAGTGAGCTTTAAGCCTATTATCTCATTTAGATGTTCCACTTGTATTTGTGAAGCGACCTTTTGAAGTTGTCAATGGCATGAACAGTTTTTTATAGATGAAAGCAGAGCTTTTCTGCTACCAAACGGTAGTTTTCACTGTGGAAGCCACAACATGCTTTTATCACTAGTCATCAAATATCTATTTGATTGCTTAAATTTAAACACAGACCGATAACACTTTCAATTATTTATAAACAAAAAAAAAATTTAATTTAAGGGGTGATAGATCAATGCTTGAAATTTAATTTGAATTCTAAGTTTTGTTCCTTACTTTGTCGATTATTGTAGAGTGACGCGATTCTATTACTGGTACTTTAGAATATAACTAATAATAGATAAAAGGTAGGTCAGTGACTCGTTCAGATCAATGCACAATTTGATGTTTTCGGTAGCGTGAGAAAACTGCTATTCGGAGTTCACCTGTGTAATATCTCTCCTCTGGTGTTTGCCAATATGACTCATAATAAGAAGGAATGTCGTATCTCCCGTAGGTGTTATAATTTGGCAAAAGACTGTTAGCTGCCCGATCCTTCTCATATTTTATTGCAGCCATTTGCCAGCCCATTATACCAAGTTGAGCTATGGAGAATACCTAAAATAATGCTCATGGTATAAATTTTAAGTAAATGCTTTTAATTTATATCGAAAAGTCACGATTTTCGCAATAAATATTGAGCAGCACATAATTTACTCGCATATTACATTATGTGTTTATAAGAAATTGGTATGTGATGGGCTGGCAGATGGTGTGTGCTACAGGTCGGGCAGTTCTCACTCTTTTCCCTTTTAGACCCTGATTGTTTCCTAACAACTGCTAACCAACAGCTATACAGACCAACCAAACAATAATAGCAACCAAAGGAGTTTGGTGATCAGAAGTTGAAATAGAAGACAAACAGGGATTGTAATGACCGTCTTAGAAAGTGGTTCTATCACTAGACAGTCTTAAGGGAGAAAGAAGGAGAACGTGCCTTCAATTATTCTTGCGGTTCGCGCTGTGGAAGCCCCCACACAGGGACAGTCCCATTCACACTGAAGGTTCGCCTGAGACATGGTCACCGATCTACAGTGGTTCAGCACTCCCGTCTGCCAGCCGAACAGAAATAACGATGCTATCGAATACACCTACAATTTCACAGTTAACATGTGTAATTTTTATTTATTTAAATGCATTAAAGTCACAAAATAATTCATATATAACTAGAGCAGTGACTTCTTATTTGATATAATGCTAATTGAATAACCCAGAAATGCCGTTTTGACCTAAAGTGGTTACGTATGTATATATTATATCTAATTGCAACCTAGTATATTATAGTAATGAAAAAATCTCTGATTTCTTAAAATAAAATGGATTTTTTTTTGGAATTTTTAAACCGTAATATTAATAAATAGCTCAGTCTTACAACTGTCCAGATTCCAATAGTGACGGCACTGTCCTTGAGGCTGAAGCAACAGCAGGGATTACAGGCCATAGTCGTGATTTAATATTTAAAAAAAACTATATTAAATAAAATCAGATAATCAGATTCTTTTCGCGTTTAGCCTGGTGATGCCGTTAAATACATCATATAATAAGTTGAGATTCCAAATGCTAATAAGTAGTTTATGCGCCCTGAAAAATTTATTAAATAACTTTAAAAGTTCAGAAATTTATCAAGAATAGCATAAAATTTTCCATTAAATTAAAACTAGTTGTTGCAAATAACAAAGAAGAAAACAATGATATAGGCGGAAAAATAAACAAACATAGGGTATCTTCTACAAACAATAGCACTGAATCAACATATGTCTTAAGTGATTTAGAATAAAGAATGAACATGCCACCAATTAAAAAAGTAAAATAATAGTAAAACATTTTAAAATCGGCTAGACGAGGTATTTCATGAGTAAACGATAGAATGGAATTAACTGAATGTATTAGGAATAAGAAAATGTGCTGTAGCTTGTCAGAAGCCTCGTAACAGCCAGCTGTGTTCTGGTAGCGGCTGGCTACAGCGAGAGACTGCGGCCGATCTTTGTTTACCCAATGAGACCGATTCGATATGCAAATGGCGACATAGGATGCGACAAATGACAGATGGATCACGTGTGATGAGATTTTGATCTACGAAATCATAAGAATTAAATGACCTAATACTTCTAGATTTTAAAGGAAAAAAATTACTAACGAATAATTCAAAATTCATTGAATTCCTGAATCATCACGAGTATTGTATAATTATTGTAACTTGATTGGTCTCTAGGTTAATATACTGTTTATGGTATAGGAAAAAAGTGGTTGATATATAATGGTGGTAAGTATGTAAAGAAAATAAATTGTTACTTTAGACAGTATTTAGTGTTGACGGCAGGTAACGCCATATGCAAATTAGATAGCAAATAGAGGTAGCAGCTGAGCTGTTAATGGAATGTACTAAGAAAGTATAATGAGATCTTTTAAATATTAATTTTCTATATATTTTGTTTTAATATCTTAATATTAGCAAGTTTAACACAGTATTTCATAAATTTTAATTAAGAAGCTAGCTATTTCTAAAAATAAACAGTAAGTAATTATAAAAATAATTACTTAACCGAATGAAAAGCGGCATTAGCTAATAACGTGTTCCACAGAAGTGATTATTTAGTTACCATAAATAATTACAATGCCATTGATGAAATTGCAACTAGGAAAGTAAATGCATTTATAGTAGTGTCGATTATGAAAAGTAGAAAAGATGCGAATCAATAATACTATAGGCAGGACGTGTGTGCAGCAATGACTGTGCATGATAGCGACAGAATGATAAAGCGGCAATGACCAGCTGAATCAGCTCAATGAGTCAATCTTCCCGGAAAGCACACGCCTCACTACCCGGAAATAGAGTGTGCTTCACTGCCATGTAATTCTCCCATTTAAACCTATGTATTTGTAGCGCCAGTATATTTCGTAAAATGGCGTAATCATTAAAATAGAACTTCATATTTCCTTTATCTATACATAGTGCCATGTTTTTATTCATTCTTTTTCATATAATATTCATCTCCATGTTAGAAACGTCTTTTTAATTTTCATCGGCTCTATCTATACTGTTCCTATCATCCCTTTATACTGAAAAATACAATTACGTCATATATGAGTGTGGTTAAAGTTCTATTGGTAGGATAATAACAAAATAACAAAAAATTGTACTTTATACAGGGGAAATTTAAATAAATGAATAAGAGCACTTCATAATAATCTGATGTATTTACCTAAGAGATGAACTAGTTATGTCAAATGATAAGCGAAAGCATAGATGAATGGCGATGGTCTGCTAAAGAGTACTCTTGTTGTGGTGGAAGGACGACGCTTCCAAAAGGGATAAGCTGCAGCTCTTCGACAATTCTGCATTAAAATATTTAATAGCGGGATTCCGACTGGCTATATGTATAGAAATACAACGATGCGCGCGGAAAGCCCGTAATTAGTGGGATATCAACGAGTGACCAAACTAAATTAGTCGTTTCTATGGTGATAATCCATGGGAAAGGAACGGTCAATATGAGCATAAATTACGGCAGAGTACTATGAGGGGAAAGTAGATAACTCGGTCCGTATTGTGTATGAATCAGTGCTGATAGAAGCTCCACACTACAGCCACTAAATTTATCACGTTTCGACTTTTTTTTACAAGTACTATTTAATCTATTTTAAGCTAAACTCTTTTTAAACAACTAGAACAAGACAATGAAGATATTTTCTGTGATTATGGAGATATCCAGAATCCTCTAATTTCCCTATAAATGTACCAAACCACATTATGGAGAAGTTCAGGCAAGGACGTGAATGATCTATGACGGAACTTAAAGTGACCATTAAAAATTAGGATTCGATAATAAAGTAGAGGTTTCGCACCCATGTCAAGAGTGGTCAACGCACTTAATTCACAGTTAAATAATAAATAGATAAATAATCATGATCTACGTTCATTTTGCTAGGAACACAAGCATCAAGGTTTCTACCACTTTTCCTTCTTCGACAAAAACAAGTACTCACTTCCTTAGTGAAAAAACAATTCAACTCTAGGACCATACGTTTTTGAAGTTAGTATTCACGCAATTTCCTGTAGTTTTCTTTAATAGTTTTATAAAGTCGCTTTAGACTTGTGGATGCCAATCCTTAATGGTCACTTTAAGTTTCGTCATAGATCATTCACGTCCTTGCCTGAACTTCTCCATAATGTGGTTTGGTACATTTATAGGGAAATTAGAGGATTCTGGATATCTCCATAATCACAGAAAATATCTTCATTGTCTTGTTCTGGTTGTTTAAAAAGAGTTTAGCTTAAAATAGATTAAATAATACTTGTAAAAAAAGTCGAAACGTGATAAATTTAGTGGCTATGTGTTAACAAATAGGATAACGTTTTCACTTCAAATAAAAACGAAGCTAATTCTAATAGTTTCCTTTGTGTGGTCGCCATCTGTACTGATTGTCAATCCCTGGCATAGCATTATTAGCATATTCTTCGATAGGCAGTATGCTATGGTTTTGCAGATTTTCTGAAAACTATTTTTTCCATTAATATATTACTTGTTTATCGACCACTTTTAAAGCTTACCTATATTTATTTTTCCTTTAAAAATAATGTTAGGTGTTTGAGTAGAATTTAAAATTATAATAGAAGTAAGAACTACGTATTTAAGCATACTTGAACTCCCATTTATAAATAGCTTCATTGTTCCATTAAGTGGTTCTTTAATATTCTAAATTTGTAGGTTGCTCACTGGGAATAATTGTTCCTGCAATGCTTAACTGAGTAGAAGTCGGAAGGCTGAGGACACTGGCGACCACCACGCTGCAGAGGATGACCAGACTCCACATGTCTGGAAGTCTATAAGATCCTTCAAAAGTCGTGCAAGCAGAGGAATTGAAGAAAAAGTGAAGAAATTGATATTTCCTGTCGACGAGGCATTCTAGTGAACTGACCATTATATACTAGTATTTGGATGTTGACGGATGGTTACGTAACAACGTGAATAGTACACCTAAGATCATTCCAGAACCAAATTCCGCCATATAGCGTCTAGAAATAACTGCACAGAATTTGTCAAACCATGTTCTTAGAAATGAGTTGAAGATTATCGAAGTTTATAATAGTAATGAGACATTTCTGATAAATAATTACCAACAATTATGTTAGATAAAGAATTACCACCATAGAAAGTCACCATAAAAATAAGATTCTGCATATTGTGTATTCCCAATGCGATCATAGGAGCCCAAACGAATTGTATTCGTGTTCACACTTTTCGGCTTATAATAATCCATTCTAACATCTCGAAGTCACTCGAGCGAGTCGTCTGACGACAAAACTTAATACAAATACATCGAATTAAATTAAAACTATTTAGAAATAAGTTATGATTATCTATATTAGTGAAGTGTAATGATGGAGAATTGTGGAGAAAGAAGATTTATGAAATAACGGGAAAAGAAGAGTGTGATAAATAAGTGATGAATAACGGTGGGGAACAGCGAAAAATTACACGAAGACAAAGCTGGGTAGATAAAGGCATTTTTCCCAATTGTCTTTGTCTGAACTTCGCACTCTCGCAACCCGAGCCGAGCGCGCTTCGTTAATTACCTGTATACACGATGTAGCGTGCGAGCAACGCAAGGCTGTTTGTCGTCGGTCACTTTCTCTTTTTCGAGTAGCCTAACACCGTCGTCGCGTGTCCGCCTTTCCCTGTCTCTTGTACCATAATCTCCTTGCAAATCACTCTCAGGAACAAAGACTAACTACATTGCTCACTATACAGCTATCTGAATTTAGCTATCTCATCAAGTCCTTGTTGACATCCACAAGTACTATATCAACATTTTCGTCTATCTACTGTTAAATCTACTCAAATTCTGTATCCCGCTGCTGTTTACCTATAATAGTAGGACAGAAATGTTAATAGTTTTTCTCTTAATGTTTATGGATAAATTGTGTGCTTTGGATTTTCGATCGCAAGCCTTTAAATCTATCAATTCATTACCCAGTGTATTACCTCAGCAGAATACACCAGCAATATATGGAAATCCATATATTCAATTTGGCGAGCCAACTTCTACAGAAACGACTCAGTTTAAAGTTCCGACGACATTTAATACTAAAATTCTTCCCGAAAACATATTCCAACAAATGAGTCGCAACTTTAGCTATCAGAATCATCACCCAATTCCTTCATTTCCGATCACACACCTTCTACCAGAAAATTTGAACTCTCTAGAAAACTACACCGCTGATGTTAAGCTTCCACCGAATTCTTTGCTGCAAAATGTAACTGCAGTGGTACCATCTAAAAAAAAAGAATTAATGTTGCAGAAGGCAGAGGTAAGTTCTAGCACGATATATGTTATAAATAAATGTAGAACAAATACATTAAAGAGATATATATCCAGTCACATAAGACTAGGACATTAAAATAATTGAGTTATCTTACTGTATACTCAGCAATCAGTGCTATTGGAATATAGTACCACGCCAACTAGCACTGCCACACAAACTCCCTTATTGTGGACGACTACTCGTTTTACTAAAACGTCGGCAAGAATGAGCAAATTATCAATGAAGTAAGATATTATTCATTGAAACCCAATGCTTTATAGGCTTTTTTGATCTTATGCACTGTCGGTCAGAAATTTGCAAACTATACTTTTTGCTTTTTCGTTAATGCTCAAAATTATAATCTTTATTGGAAGTTTAAAACCCCCATCACCTCTCTCCAAGATATCACCCTAAGCTTTCAGCAAAACTTGCGACAGTTTATCTATAAAAGAACATATTTAGATAAAATGATAAAGGATTTGTTAATAGTTTTTCATTAAATTCAATATAATTTTTTACCACTAATGAAACGGTAAAGCAAAACTAAATTTTTTAATGAATTTTTACCTGAGTTATTAGTAGGAAATATAGTTTACAGGATTTTGGTCAGCACTGTACATCTGTGCACACACGTTAGAAAGCAGTGATTAAACAATAAATAACTAATATATAACAAAATCTTAAAACATTTAGTTAGCGTTTTTCTAATCACGTACTAATTTTAGCATTAATACTGCTTCAATTTTTAGACCATTCAAAAAAGATGATAGTGGTGGAGCGGCACAGGTGTCAGTGCCTAGTCATCGTCTGCTTAATGACATCCTTGTCATTCCATCCAGTAGGAGATTGTACATTTTGGCTATCATCCCAATACATGAGTCTGCAGATTCTAAGGTTAATTTTTCGAATTGCTCTAAAAACTATTCTATACCTTAGAAGAAGTCAACAAATATTAGTAATCAAGTTGATATTCTCCATAAAAATATTTAAAAACACCCTTTGGAGACCGAATTATAATCCTCTCCGAATTTATTTTGAAAAGACATAATTAGTTGCATATATATACTTAAATCTATATTAAAAATTTGGTATTTAACTGAAATTTAATTCTAAAACTTTCAGGGTTTTGAATGTGGTCGTGTAGATGTAAATGGATTTATTCGATTAGCTGCTTTTCTTGATGCTCTCAAGCAGGTATATTGGCGATCTTCAGAATTATATCAAGCTCACTATTATGAGTATTTTCATGTTTTTAGGGCTTAGTATAGAAATAATAATGCCAATTTATTATTATTGTACTTTAGGTAAATTCTCAACGTATTCTTCAAGATGCTAGTCTTTCTCTTGGAGCTGTTATTATTGATAGCTGTTCATCAGATCTCAGGACAGTAGCAGATCTCTATGAACTACTTTCTGGAACAAATATTCAAAAGTAATCAAATATACATTAGTTTATACAGTTACACTCGAAATTTTTTTGGACTATCAAGTTTTCGCCTATAACTCAGCCGATAGTTAATCTGTCTAGTTGTTACATTAAATTGCCCTAGTTTTGAGCGAAGTCACGTCATTTCCCTTTTTATGGTCAACTTATCATTGCAAACGTTATTTTGCTATTCTCACTTCCTTGATTTTTAAAATATGTTATGTTACAACATCATTAATATCCAGAAGTATTGTAGGCAAAATTGAGTTTCACTGTGAGTGTTTCTTCCACAAAACGTCACCTAGTTGATGTAGGACTTAAAGGCATCGTCCTGAAAAGAAACCTCTCATTTCCAAAAGCTACAATATATTCTGATCTACCTTTGTATAAGAAGTTTAATATTGGATGGCAGGCGAGTGATCGAAAATTCTTTGGAGCGACGAATCGAAGTATCTATTACCTGGAACTGATGATATTTGGCATGCTCTTCATTTACCGATAGGTTCTTGCAAATCAACTTTCCTCTCTAATTCACGAGGCTATGGTATGGGAAGTTTTCCTGTCGAGAACTAGACTATCGGCCAACATACAACGGGAGTTTATAGAGGCACCTTGCAATAGATTATTCTACATGTATCGCTTTACTTTTCATTATTGAGTCTTCTAAAGTGTGTTTGAGGTCACTATCTGATTGAAACAGTCATCTATTCAATAGTTGACATATAATAGTCAATGTTTAAATATAAGCAATAACTTAGACCAGAACGTACATTATTCCGGGAATTTTAAACCATTTCTTGGAAAATACTTTGCAACTATGTTCATGTAATTTATATACACATTTTTATATCCACTAAATGAGGGTGATGCTCACATAAATCTTTCTAGTAAAATAATTATTTCTTGAATATGTCTTCATTTTTGGTTTTACAGAGCAGATCTGGTAGCACTCGTGAGGGATGACGGATCTTATATGCCTAATGTGGACGAATTTTCACGACATCTCAAAATACCAGTTATTAACACTTTTTTTGCGAGTAAACAAAATGTAAGGTGTTAAATATGAGTATAATATACAAATACAATAAGATCAAACTTCTTTTTAAAGAATGGCATTTTCTATAAGATTTTATATGTGCAATATTCTTTTAAGAAAACAAGTTAAAAAAACCATATTAACCTCACAAATAAGAAACTATTAGTCAAAGCCGTTCCACTAAACGCTATTGCTTTAAATAAGTTGACACTAAATAGCTTTCCAGCCCCTGACTACTGGGATGCTTCCCTCTATTTCGTCGACACTCGAAGCCATGATTGGGTTGTTAAAGCACACAGAAAGTAATTGCGTCAGTCTACTTTACGATGATCTCCACAAAGAGTTGGTACACCGGTGTTTTCTTCTCATTCGCACCACTTGAAGTCGTTATTTGTTATATTCTAACTATTTCTCTTTTCTACTAAGCCATTTCTACCATTGAAATTTGAAAGCAATACAATTTATGCGACATAATATAGGCTTTAAAGGTCAGCTCTTTTGCTCCTAGAAATATCATCACAACGAGGAGTTTGTCTTGAACAAAGACTCAAGCTCGGTGGTGTAGGGGAAGAACATGCTGAGGACGCTGTAAGAAGGTGGGCAATAAGATCGTAAAGCCATGGTTTTTACAAAAGTTGAAGATGCAGGATCATATTTCATATTTTCTAATGACTAAAAACGGTATGTAAATCTCATTTCACTATTACAATATTTCAGACTTTTGCTCACTGAAGCTCGTGTTGTCATCATTCTTTTAGGTGAAGGCAACTGGATTAATCTGATTAAAGCATTTAAGAATGAAATGGTAGAGTAACTTATTTTCAAAAAATCCTTTTGAAAAAAACCCACTAATGATAGTTAACACGTAGCTAATGGCATTATGATTCCAGGTGATCGGAGGTCGTTTCATTTTACTCACTGTCCAAGATTCTCGTTGGTCGACATCAAAACAATTTTTGGAAGCTTGGCCACATTTTGATCAGCTTCTATTGACGGTAAGCCAATAAAAATAGATTTTATATAATGGAAGAACTATTAGTAAATATAAAGAATATGACATTTAGATTTATATAAAGTAGCTCTTATTAATTGTAGGTAACGGCACATAAGTCTTCGCAACAGGAACAACTTTCCCAATTGACATCAAAATTTCCAAAGTTTCCGTTTCCTCAACACTGGTTAAGACAATTCTGGGCTACAGCTTTCAAGTGCCACATAGAAGGTGAAAAGATTTCTGGAGAACAATTTTCAAAGTGGGTATATTTGATTTACAATGTACAACTAATTGTAATTTGATTGTGAGAAGTTATAAATAATTGTTTCCTACTTTTCAGAGAGTGCTCTCATAAGCAAAGTCTCAACCTAACTTCTGTTGCTCCAGATATAGATATTGCTCCACTTTCATTAGCAGTTAATATTATTTTTACTATCTTGCTATTAACAGCTTTAAATAAACTAAATTAAACTAAATTAATAGGAGAAAATATTTTAAATAAGGAATTATTTATTTAGAAATCTTTCAGGTTCATACAGTAGCTCATGCAATGAGAAAACTAGTTGACAATGTTTGTCCAGGTAAATTAGTTGCTTTGAAAATTTGAGGAAAAAAACATCTAGTAAACAAATATACTAATTAGATCTAATAAAAAAGGATATTTTTAGGAGCTTTAGTGCAAAGTCTTAATGATTGTTTGAATGATCCACAGGAATCTCTTTTTGGATCTCTGCTATCCCTTCAGTTCTCTCATACTTTATCTGATAAAGGTTAGATTTTGAAAAAAAAAATTTGGTTTCCAACTTTGTTGTAATTCTACACTTCTTAATATAAAATATTAAATCTATAGCTAACAGAATTTTAAGAATTATTACTTTTTTATACTCATGATTTTAGCTATATCTTTTAACGAGACGTCCGGTTATCGAGACATCTCTCTACGTATTAACCGAGTTATTTTTGATGCTCAGTTGGAATTTGATCAAATAGCAGAATGGAGTACGATATTAGGATTTTCCTATACTGCAACATCTGATCTAATAATGGAAGAAAGAGACGGCAGTAGGGTACCACTAAAATCAACATGTCCTAAGTGAATAATAAATTCTTTAGAGTAGGCTTAACCTTATCAAAATCATGTACTAACACTCCATTGCAAAAAATACATAAGTTATATAATTTGTACTTTATAAGTGGTTTTTAAAAGTGTTCCCCATTTAGGTCGACGTGCGCTTCTGATCTCGCCCGTCGCTCGCAATTCCGCACGAAGCCGACGTTTCGAATGGCACTAAACAGTGTTACTTTACTTATTTACACTATCTGTGCAGGTTAAAAAATAGACAATTTTTTATTTTAAAATAGGAAAGACATGCAACATTCTTTAATAATTTAATTCTAATAAAACTCTTTTCTATATATAGCATAAGAAATAGGAAAAGTTCTAAAGGAAAGAAATCACACTAAATACAACAAATTAGATTTCTATTAAAATATAGTTTAGAATTTTTACAAAAAACAAAAGTTTATCGTTATAGTTCTGGCGTTTTTCGTTTGTCTTATGTGCATGTATCATCAAATCGTAGCAGAAAAATCGAATCCTTATCGAATCTGCACAACATTTACCTTTGGAGGTTTGTTGTGAATGAAAGTTACACTTAAAATATTTATAAAGTGAATTTTTAAAATCTACCATGTATAACTTCGTATGCTACAAACTAATGACCAGTAAGAATTGAGTGTTTGCCTCTGTCTATGCATATTTCCTCTCAAAAGAGTGATTTTAAGGTTTGGGAATGCTGTGTCTTGTTTCCATCCTATTCGTCATGCCTCCAAACGCCATTTCTTGTGCCGGACGAAGAACCACATTTTCCATTGCTCTTTCTGCTGTTTTTGGACCTATTCTAGTTAAGGTATATTTCAATATAAATCACCCTGAACTAGCAATTTTTTAACAAATATTTTGTCTGTTTTTTTTTTGAGACCATCAGCATATGGCGCTCAGACTTAGCAATGCAGCGGGGTTCACTCAGATCACTCATTATAAAGAATTCTAATATAATGTTTTGGACGTGCTTGGGAATCACTGTTATCCAATGTGGTAAGCTTATCTAAATAATAATAAGTAGTAAACGATTTTCATTTTATTTAGTTATTTCTACTGAGTGGGCAATTTTTGAATCTGTGTCTGATATGTCTTTCGTTTCTTCGTTACGACATGGACATGCATGGAGATGCAGTCCCGGAGAGAAGGTGCACTAAATTTACTGCAAATTCTAGTGCTGGGATATGTAGAATACAGTAATCTGATTCCAGTTTGAGCAACGAGTATTCCATTCTTGCGTCCTAAGCGGACTGATGATTCTTATTTCGCTTGTTTGTTCCACCCTCTCAGTCAGAAACGTAGAAAGTAGACAGAACATACTTATATCGGTAAACCAAGTTTTACTTTACTCCCATCATATGGATATATTACTAAGATAAGAAGTTACATAATAGTATAAATTATTCTTTTTAGACATATATACCTGTTGACCAGAAATAAATTATCAATTAAACTTCATCTTTTAAGTTCATAATTTAAGAGAAAATAATTAAGAGGACTTAAAGAAAGTTAATTTCCGATAATTAGTTTTAACTGCATGGTACCTATCATAGATAATATGGATGTAGATATTTGGTAAAATCAAATATGTCCTAGTTTTTCCAAGTTGCTCCTGAACTGTCTTGCTTTTAACTAAGGAAATGTGTATCTTTTCAGGTAATAGCCATTATTTTCGCTGTTCCAATGTACATCAGTCTTCCACTATTACCTTACCACTTGAGAGATCACGTTGTAGCAGGAGGTAAAAAGGAGAGGAAAAATTATAGCAGAATATATCAGCAATATTTATCTTGAAGTATCACAAAGAAATTGCAGCAAAAGTATAACTAGTGAAAAAGTAAATATATAGTGTAAAACTATTGAAACTTAGGAGTACGGTTAAAAATAATTACAAATAGATAGGTGAAAACAAGGCTGGGAATTTTAGAGAGTTATTCTTTTTTAGCACTTCTACTGTTTTCCTTCCTTACTCTCTTTATTTCTTATTGTCATCACGTCTTTTATCGATCTGATGGGGACTCAACAGATGGTTGTCTGGTAGAAAAGGGAACCATAGAACGATCTGAAAAGGTATACTTCAATTATTGAAATTAAATTTTGCACATTAGGATAACGGAAATAAGATTTTATGTTTATTCTTAGCTGTTACTTCAGTATTTTACTATGAAATTACATTTAATACATACTTTTTTAAATTGGCTTGCTCTCAATAAAATAATAAAATACTACACTTTAAAATAAGAAGAAATGAAGCCAAATAATGACATGCATATATAATTATAGAATTTGAAATAATCACCAGCACTTTTCAACAGAGTCCATTCTGGCAGAAGCAAAGCATATTACCTTTGCGGCAAGTCAATACTCTGTCACTACAGAGAAATTACCACCAGGCAGCCACCCTTCCGCAGAAGATCAGCACTATGGAGAAGCAGAGTGCGTGGACAAGTCTCCTCTTTATGTCATATGTATTTCCCACAGTTACAGACACCCAAATGCCAGTCATTTATAATCATTTTCTTAATACAAATTACTTTTTAGATTCTCACGGATTTTCTGCATCGAAGAAAGCAGTAGTAGCACATAATGGACCACAAAAGTATGAAATAGAGAGTTACGGTAAGTTATGGATAATTAGAACTGCTAATTGTAGTTTTATTCTGGAATTATTTTTCAAACATTTCTTCCTAAATACTGTTTCGTGTCAGATCCATGCACAGATAGGTTCAGCATATATATGCTGAAACACTAAATAAATCTGTACTTGGCAGCGAAATCTAAGTCTAGTCCGAAAAATGTCCTTTACTAAAATAAATATTTTTCACTAATATAACAACTATATTCAATTATTTATCAGGTTCACCTACTACGCATCAAATATCAGTCAAACATCTTAATTTGAATCTTTCTTCTAGCAATTATGGAAAAGAAGAATTTGGTAATCATTTACTATTAGACAGCAGGACCATATGTAATACAAATAACCTAACTATTACAGTAGTTGAAGAGAACGATGACCATGCAAAGCTGTGACTCACACTAAGCCAGGCGAACAAATCTATGTTATTATTATTATGTAATCTAATATTGTTATAAATATTTATTTATTCTCACTTTTGAAGCGATTTTAACTCATTTACAACTGTTTATAATTAAACCTATCTATCTACAACAAGGTCTAAAAATGGTGAAAATTGCAACAAACAACATTACTCATTCGTACATAGGGCCTAAATTAACAACTGCTGCCTTTTGTTTTGGAGACTTGAGCATATTACTATAAACGCTATAGAAACTGTCTATGGTCAAATTTCTGTCTGCGACCGCCGGTACGTCTGTCCCGTTGTGGTCTTCGTCTGTGCTTTTATAGTGATCAATATTTTGAGTGCTCTGAGTTGTATTACAGCCAGATCTCTTTATGCTATCTCTTTCTACTAACATCTTCTCAATATCCATATAAGTAGGTAGTTGCAACTCAGAGTATCCTTCCAAGTTCACATCCTGCATCTCCATTGTATTGGTCATAAGATGTCCGTATGTTTTACTGTAGTCAGCCGTATTAGTAGGTAATCGGCATGTAAGAGCCTCCTGAGAATTGAATGGGCTGGCTCGACTAGCACTCACTGGTGACTCTTTGTTCGAAATGCGAGCCTGTGGCAGGTTGTAAGGAGTACTGGAAGTTGCTTTAAGAAAGTTAGATGATGGATGAATAGATGAAATTGCACTGAGACCAGATCCCAATTGACCAATTGGTGCACTGAAACTTTGATGATTAGTATATATAGAATATTAGTGCAAATTTACTCAACTTTCGCATAGAAAGTGACTTTGAATTTTACTAACTATAATTCATTTGTATCAGATATACATTGTTCGTTTGTCGCTTGAGACGTAACATGAATAGTTCTGAAAGTGTAATTTAATGTTTAAATTACTTTATTATTATTATTGAATCTTACTTTGAGCCTTTGTCTTTGATAGCCGCAGAAATCCCAATAATGGCCGCTACTGATGCAATTGTACTTGGAGACAATGGTATAACGACTTTTTTCTAAGAGTTAAAGCTATTTTAAGCGATATTAGTTGGTTACTACTAATAATTGCTTAAATTTAGATCTATAGCAAAACTAAGATTATGTAGTAGTTTTTTATGCTCAAAATTGAATGCTAGTCGATGATAAACCGTTTTAGACTGCGAGAATGTTTCTGAAATTGGTTCGTTCCAATTTTTGGGGTTTGGGTTGCTAGGAATCTGTAAATTTGATTCGGTAACTGCTTGTGTATTCCAGGACTGAGATGGAGAACATGCTTGGCTCTCTTTATATCTGGAATAGTACATTTCATTTAAGGCTTATGAAGTAATACTAAAAGCGTAATTTGTAGTTCTAACGTATAGTTCAAGTTTGTTCAACAACTGATCTATAATTTGCAGCGTTTTATTAAATAGTTGTCTTCTACTTTTGTATAAATTATATAGTTATCGTATATTACCCTTGTAACTGATCTTCATTTTCTTTCATATTTGCATCTCCCATAGTTTTCTTTCTACTTAGTATCCCATCATATCTCCAAGCAACAAACATGGTCACGAGAAACACAGCAGCCAACAAGAAGATCAAAAAAACTGCTAAATCTGAAGGTGTGTAACATTGAAATGCAGGCTATATCTACATAAGTCTATACTTAGGTGTGCGTTAAATCAAGATGAAATAAATCTCTGCTCACGTATAGGCTTCTTTGTTCGGGAGCCTACTAAAAGCCCGATCATCTCGGCATCTTTCCTGTGATATCCATCAACGAGAGGTTGGTATTGAAAGGTGAGGACATCCGTTGTATTGTACCTAACCACTCTAATTACTATTAGTTCAAAATATATACACCTGAATATGGGAGTAGTAGCACCTCTCCATCTCAATTCCACTTCGAAGAGCTTCTCCAATTTCGATATCTCCGTGGTTTTTTGCATCATAGACTGTAAAGTGGTCACAAACAAATTGTGAACCATCCATAGACTCTGAATTACCAATTTACTGCATTTTATTATATTTTAGAAACTACTTAAAAACTGAAGTTGCATATTTGAAGCATGAATTTAGATTGTATGGCAATGAATTTCCGTTTAAATTTTGTCACTTTTCTGTTATCATATCAATAGAATGATTTCCTGCCAATATTGATAAGAAAAAAGACCTGCAGAGTCAATACGTTGGATACAAACAGCTATATATTTAATATAAAATATATATACATTGTTAATATACAAAATTATCTACTTTCCATAATATTTTTATTGTGAAAATTAAAAACCCACTAATCTGAACGGTAATACGAATTTGCGTCAGTTTGTAAAATTCATCATGAACAAGATCAGGCACCGAAGAGCTACGGAACATACGGACGGGGAACACTTGAGCTGGCGATAAATACTTACAAAGTAGTAGTTAACTTGATGCTTATAATAACATAATCTTCAGGTTTTCTTTATATAATGGGTCTTAGGAAAATGGTAAACAAACGTGGAAATCTTCGCAGTTCTGCTGGCATATCGTAGAGGCTACGTACACTAACCCTTTCGCGTACGCCGATATCTATGAAGTACACCTGTATTTAATACTTAATTATCCTCATCCTCAGAAATCGAAAATCTGATTTAGTCGTGGAACGCAAAATTAATCGTCTTATGAGTAAGAATGTGAGTGGAATAATGATATTTTAAATGATAGCTATTAGCAAAAAATTTAATGAGGGAATATATTCAGGATTATATTTCAAAAAAATTAAAACGGTTGAAATTCTGCGTTCCAAAGTATCGTTTAATCAATAACCTCAGCATGAGCTGCATCTTTTCTTTCTTCCACAACCACTCGAGCCCAAGCCAATATGTTGTTGCTGAATCGGAGTTGTTGTATCAAAGCCAAAGAACCTGTAAAGATGGAATAGAACAAAACCAGTAAAATTTTTGGTACGGGCCCCAAAATGCTTTGTTTCAGGCATACAAACACCTCTAAGTCGTATAACGTTTATACTAACTCTCTTAGTGAATTAACCTATAGTTAAAATATATTAAGACGACCTTTTTGAATCGTTCTTAAAGGTTCATGCTGTTGGATAGCAGCTCCAGATGCAATAGCTAGAATATTATCAAAATTCGGTGTAAGGCTCATTTCTTCCCAGTCTAAAAAATGAAATTTTTCTTCGCTATTAAACGTTTAATAATGTAAAAACGATATTACCATCATTTAGCCATGTTGGAAAGTAAAAAAATGATTTATAACGGGAATATTGTTTCTGAAACGATTCATACCTGTTATTGAAGCTATATATCCATCAAAGTAGCCTCCGTGACCTGAGTTCAACTTTAGTGGAGGCAAGCCTTTCAGTTCAAATATACTTTTGTCACCATCATTCTTTCCTATAATAGTATAAAATTATTTCCAAAAGTTACATTATATCTAAAGAGTAACATTTAATAACTATCCATATATTAGAAACCAAGGTTTATGATACTATAGGCTTATGAAATCGTTTCTCAACAGAAATAACTGCATTGGATTATAAACGCAGTATTTGGCAACCAATCAAAGCTAAATTCTTATTTGTAAAACAAAATTTCTAATGAAAACTTTAGATAATATATTCTTATAAAAACTAATAAGCTTTACATTTTAACGTCTTTTACTTACCGAGGGACGCTGTAAACATAGTTTATGACAGCAGAATACACTACACTTGAACCGAGTTAGAAATGAAATCTAGTTAAATGAACTAAGTTTAGGGTCTTATCATTAAGCCTTGCGCTAATGATAAAAGGAATATCCCATGTATATTTCCCACTATTCTCTTCACCACTCGTTTCCCACTACTAGTCTGACTCCTAATTGCTGCTCAGTGTTCTTTTTAATTTTAACATCGAAAAATGACTGATCTTTATTTTGTAGTATTTAGAAAATTATTCACATATTCTACCAACGAATAAACTGATTAACTATACAGAAAAGTATTTAATTAGTTTCCGGTGAATGGCAATTTAATAAATTAATAAATTTGCGGTCTTTAAAACCCAATAGACAAATGTAAATAAATTATCACTAGTTGAAAAGTCTGATATTTACTAGACACTGAATGTGGTTTTTATCCTGAATTCGGGCCATTGGCCATCGTAAAACACCACTATCAGTATTTCGCACTGTTCCAAATTGTTCATCTGGGAAAAAAGACCACGGCAAGGCTCCCGATTGACTGACTGTCCCGATAAGTCACCGTGCATTACAGTCGTTCAACCTCATGGTTTGGAGCATTCTGTTATTTCTCCTCATTTCTGGAATATGGTAGGTCATGCACGAATACGATACGGTTAGTAGTAATATTCTTATCAATACTTTTACCTTTTATTTTTTGGAATGAAAGTTAATGTTTATTATTGATTTACCTAATTTCAACTTTCCCAGTTTTTATTTACACTGATATGAGCAATGTAATTACCATTAGTACGCAGAAACTTTGATAAAGTTAAAAGCTATACAAATGTGACTTAATTGACCTACTAGTAATTTATCTAGATTTATGCAATATGGCGAAAAAGTTTTAAATGACAAAATAAAATAAGCTGTTGTCATTAAGAATCACTAAAAAAAGACGCACTTTGTCATAACGATGTTTTCATGAGTTGTTAGATATTTACGACATTACTTTCAAAATTTAGAGATGTTCATAAACTAATAATTCAAACTTATTTTTATTGAAATTCCTTAGTTAGCCCATTTTTAAATTACTTCGAACGTATGTACACTTGTTAATATTATATTCTAATGCATAATAAGAAGAAACCAATGTAAAAAGTTCGATATATATATATATATCCCAAATACGTTTTAGGACTGATAATTCGAGATCATTAGAAGATGAGTTATATGACAAACTGTACAGGAAATGTTGGAAGGTCGGTCTTTTTATAGAAAATAAACACAAATACTGAAATAATGATTTTCTTATATATTTGTTTGGTGCTTCTAAGAAATTAAAAGGAAAGCATTCTCATAAATTAGTGAAAAGCATGTAGTCATTGATAACAAACCTTAATTGGTATTTAGTTTTAGATTACCTTCTTGATTATCTTTTTAATTTTTTGAGATAAGCCTGTCCGAAGTGGCCATTTTATCGCGGTAGAAATTAATCTTTGCTGTAAAATCTTACGCAAAAGACTATTTTAATTTAAAGTACATCCTGAATTCTAGATGGCTTGTTGTTTTTAAGGCAATCAATTGAATTGTTCTTTCCGATGAAATATTTTACTCTAAAGTTAAAACCAGTAGATATTTGTTTAAAAGTTTTTCCTTTGTTAAGTGTTTAGTTCTTTCTTCAGTATAGCTTAATGATCTATAGGACTTTACCATTGATATGTCACCTGCTCCAGTCTTTGCTGCTTTAAACTTTATATTCCGATTCTGAAGAAGCTCGAGCATAACAATTCAAAGTTTGGATAAAAATAATTTGAATCCTGATATCCTATATAGTTTGTGCAAGAAATCTTCTATAGTCACGCTAGAAGTCTATAAGAAACTCATCATCTCTTTTATCTATTCATTTAGGAGGTAAGCACTATGTTGAACCCTCCTGCTGGTTATACTCTTATAATGTCAGGAATTAATTCTCTAGCCTAATAATTTGATAAGCGGCATTTAGAATTTCCTAATTCTCGAGATGTCTAGAGATCATAATTGGAAGGCCAGCTCCTGTGATCATCAATGCAAGTTTCAGTTCTTAATGCTTCTACATTGCACTATTTTGGGCTGTAGTTCTTGGCTCAAGGTGAATGTAATTTATTTTGAGTTTTAGGGACTGATTAGAATTGTTTAATAAATCGTTATATAGTCTACTATTGAGTGTTCTTAGATGTCATTCCATAAGAATTTTGAACTAAAAAGTGTCTACTTTTTGACTATTGGTTTTTTGAAGAGGTAAGTTTAGCTAATATAATTAATCTGAGGGAATATTTGTCAAAAAAGCGAAAAAGATATCAAAAATAATCTGTAGGCACGGTAATAAACTTTGCTAGTTAGATGAATCATTCTTTACCTTATATCTTTTAACTGTTAAAATATCTAGGTATGTATCGAAGACTTCAAAAACAAGACTTCGCAAGATGCTCTCATTCAGTTATTTAATGATGATTTCGATTTAGACAAGCACGACAAATTTTGCGGGTTTGTTTTTATACTATTAAAATAAAGTGTGAAAACGTCTTTGATGAGCAAAATTGTTTCTTTAACACTTTAAATTTTTCTTGTCATTTAAACTTTATAATTCATAGAGTAAATTATTATTTGCAAAATATTGAAGATAGACATTAGATAATATCAAATATTATTATCGACATAATTTCCACTCACGAAGAACCGATCAAAAAGCATGTGCAAATAGGGTTATGATTAAGATCAAACTGGTTATCGCAAGGATAAATTGAAAGCAATGGTTCAGCAAAAACCTAAGATCATTAGAATTTTGTGATTCAATAAATTGTAATTCTGCATATTCATAGCAGAAACTTTAAGAAAAATAATATATACATTCTAAATACGAAGACAATTTAAATAGAACACAAGATATTCAAACTTCCAGAAATGCTTTTAAACAACAATTTTAGTTAAATTTAAAGAAAGTTATAAATCTTTTGAAATCGGTCTTTTCATCTCGGACACCCTGTATATCTTCTTGTTCCGTACAGTAGTGGAAGAATACCGATTATTATATGCCAATTTAAATAACAAGAATAATGCAATATAATTTGTCTGTGAAATTCATATAAAAGCACACTATTTCCAGTGCCTACGACTCATCGAGGACTTGTGCTCATAACTGCATATCGAAAGATGAACATGAGTACTACTTGCGTCCTTTTTTCCGACGAAATTATCTCAATGACTTTATCTGTGTTAAACATTTTAAAGGTATGCATGTAAAATTTCATGTTATAGCGCTTTCAAACCAGCATTTTAAAAAGTTCAAGTTTACCCAACATCGATATTAGTGGCGGTTTTTCCCCCATTTTTAATGTCCTTACGATATTCCTTTAAATTATATTATTAATTAAAATGTTATAATTTTATGAATCATAACGTTTATTTAGAATCTTGGCCACTTTTTAATCTTGGTATACACTTGTACGAGTTCATCTTAACGCCCTCCTATGATTAGAATACAATTCTAGTCTTTAGAATTTCGAGAATATCTTCCCTGCTACCGTAATCGAAGATCACTAGAATTCTTTTTCGTAAAATGCGGCTATTTCGCACTGGACGACACAAGTGTGCTGCAGGCTACGAAAAGGACGTGCACGTGAGGAGTCCATAACATAACTGCGTAATTTAATTTGGATGGATAAAAATAACTGTTTTATTTGCATAGATTTTAGAGCATTAAATTGCGTCCTTCATTACATTCCTGGACTGATTCGACATGACTGTGGCGTTAGTAGCTACGATTCAAAATTCGCTAAAAAGGCAGGAGATCTGATGGAAAGAATGGTCGCTGCTTTTCTTCGTGAGAGAGTAAAACTCAATAAAATGATTAGGATGTGCGAGGATATGAAGTAAATAATTTGCTTCTATGTACTCTTAGTTGTTTACCCATTGATCGCTATACATATTCTTTCTGTGCATCTTAGTTTTGATTTTTTCGTCTTACGTTACCGTCTAGCATAATCACTGACGTTTAATAACAGCACCATAATGTTATAGCCAATTATTTATTTAATATTTACGGAATAGCTTCTTGTACAAGTTATGTCATTTAAATATTTAATTACTCTGACTGGTATATTCAGTAAAGTTTCGATTAAAGACGCCTTTGTTGGACTAGTGTTATAAAATATTTATCAATTCTTGATAATGAATATTCAGACACCAATAATAACCTCAAGCACACTTACGATCAATCTCTAGAGTTCTTTTACAAAGTCTGTATATAGAGTTCTTTTATAAGAGGTGAGACTATAAGGTTCAGGAAATAAAAAGGGAACTATACATCGCGATTTGCGAGTGCCGGAATACAGCCTTCACACGGAGATACAAAAGTAACAAGTTTTGATTAATATAAATCTTTGGGTTAGAGGATTAAGCTTGAAAGAGCAAAACCTCAACACCACTATTTATGCCTTAGTGGCTCAGCACACTACGTTACAACTCTGAAATGCCCGTAGAGCACGGTTTAGTGCAAAATCTCGATTAACTCTAGATCTCTGGGTAATATGGAAGGTTTGGTCAAGAAAGTGACACGAAATTTTTTGTAACGTGAAATATAAGTAAACAAGGGGACCACGACTGCTGTGGTAAGGCACTCCAAACATATTCGAGAAATAAAAATATTGCTCAAGGGTAAAAACTAAGTAATTATATATAATATTATTATATTATTTTAATTAAACTTACATAACTCGTCTCAACGAAGCAACGATAGAACACGTGGAACGAAGAGATGTGGAGAAGAAACAAGAGAGTGATACAATTTATGGATATCAGAGAGAGGATGAAGCTCGACAAAACAGAGTGAACAGCAGTGATAGAATTGCACAAAACGCGGTTAGGTAAACAGTCCCTGACTCAGCTTAGAAAGTTAGAGGGGGTACGAAGGAGAAGCGACACTCGAACACACTGAAAAAAGTCTGCCTGCTATAGCATCATTCATTTCTTCAGAAAGTGTCAACATCATATTCAAGTGTCGATTCCCCAATTAGAATAACCAAGAAACAATAAGGACGAGCAAATGTTGCACATGCACACACTTGGTGGCTAAATTAGATCACAGAACCACTTATTAGTAATATGCGTTCTATATTATGACGCGCCCTCACATCATCACAGACTAAGATCGTTGCCTATTCTGAGTAACAAACGAGCTACGCAACCAGTCTATAGTGGCTGCAATACAACGGCATTCTTCATCTCTGGTGCATAACTTGGAGGGATGAAGGGATCTCCGTTAGGCGTTATCTCTTCGAAGTTATACGCCTTAGGATTATAAAAATCGACTGGAGTAGGAGACGTATGCCCGTAGGTGGGCATCATGTAGGCGGGCTCATTTAACGGTGGCGGACAGGGTGTGAGGGGGGCAGGTGTCGGAATAGGACCCATGCGTGGTGCACCCATTGGTGGAATGCCTGTAAAGTCTGAAATAGACGGCTTGACGATCAATTCACAACACAACAATAATGGGAACGATATATTTAACATTTAAATAATAGTGAAATAGTAAATAATAAATAGAAGTACGTGATTAATATAAGGCAAACATACAAGTTACGTACCATAGTTTACAGCGGGGTTCATGGCAAGTATGCGTCCATTTTGTGGTGGAGGTCCCTGATTCATACCTTGGGGAGGAGGACCTCCCTGAGGCACAGGCATTCCACCGTATCCCATCTCCATTCCACGTCGCTTCATGTCATAGTGAATAGGAGGGGGAGCCGCCTGATCATATGCACGTTTTTGAGCCTAAAATAATGCTTTGCAATAAAATCCACAAAATTAATAGTCATCACATAAGCAGAATATTTACAAATCATATGCAACAAAAAAATCCTTATTGAACTTAAAATGAAACGGTAACAAAAATGGGAAAAGAGCAATTTTCACCTGTCTCTGTTGGTATTCGTGAATAGTTTGTGGTGATTGTGCTGGCAATTCGATGCTCGTCGCATTATTGCAGCGTTTCTTTGCACACATTGCACCCGTCATGTAGCGGTTCTCAAAAAACCTATAATAATACATTGAAATATAATTAAGGTAATAAAATTTTACATATAGAATTAGTATGGATCACTGAGATTAATTAACTCATGTATTTATCAAACGAGACAAAAAATAACCTTTTATCAAGACAGACTAGACAAATCTGACAATCTGGCATACGACAGTCCTCACACTGATTACATCCTACTCGGGCTTTGAATGTTGGTGCATCTCTCTAAAAGGAGCCGGATTTTACTGTACTCTAATAATTCAACTTGAATATTCTACTATTTTTAAAATCATAGTTCTATAGAAGATTGCTTCCTTTCGTATTACTGTCGTGGTAGTGATGAACAGTAGATTTATATATTGTCAATGATAATCTATTATTAATTCTTATTAAATTCGTCTTAAGTTCCCTACGTGTAACAATGTACAAATGGCAGTTCATTGGCTTTTTCGCACGAAATGGTAATGAGATATAAGAAATACGCATATCGACTCGTTAATGGTTACCGTATACCTAGCGATGAGATCATACAATTGAAAAATTAAAGTGAAGAAATGATTTAATAAAAATTCTTATTAATATATAAAGCGGTAGAGCTGAAAATAGTAATAAGTTTAGCATTTGTGAAATGCTACATGCCGACGATTAAAGCTTAATATGACATTAAACAACTTGATATAAGTTTTAAAAAAATTTAGAATAAAAACTATTACAATACATCAATAATCGTTTAATAGTATTTTGGAAAAAAATAATTTATACTGCTACAAACCTGGAGTCTGTTTTCCAATACCCGCAGACAGCGTCTCTCTATGCAACTCTGTTTTTTAACTCCTGGGCCTCCAAATTGTGGACTATCCTGGCAGTAAGTGCATTGTCCACAAGGTTTGCACTGACAACCACGACAAACCCCGCATCTTAAAAATTAGGTGTTCCCGTTGACTGCACACACTATTTCATTATTGTTAGTAATATATTCTAAAGTAATGGCCTTACGTAATTTATTCACTTTGTATGGCGAGACAATTTCATCGAATGGAATTATTCAATGATAAATATTGCAATATTTAATCATTTGCATTTATTCGTGTTTTTATTGCTTGTTATTACATGGATTTAAGGCTAAAGCCAATTATTACCTTTGGGACCTATTCATACTGGATGTGATCGGGGCCTGTTGCTGCATATGTTGGGAGGGTTGTGGGAAGGGTTGGTGATGCATCCCTCCATTTTGATTTTCCATTACCATCATAGGACCCATCTGCATTAGAGCGTTCATAACACTGAAACACGACGAATGAGTTGAAAGTCGAAGGTGGCGTACATATGCAAATATGCGGTCATTTAATAAACGACAAATCGGAATGAGTCATCATTAACTGATACAAGCAGAACAGTAGAAAATAAATTATACAATTTAAAATAGCTATATATAAGAACAGATTTGCAGCAATAGTGTCTAGAGGAATAATATTAATCCGAGTTAGGTGGAGAAAAGCGTTTTGCTTAAAATGATATTATGGGAAAATTGAATATGTACAATATATTCAGAATCAATAATGTAGATATAAATTAAAAGCAGCAACGGGAATTTACGGCATTTATTGGAAGTATTTTAAATCAAAACATTTATAATTCCCTTACTAGCTGCATTATCAATCAATTATTCAAATGATTGATAAGCCTGCAATTATATTTTTTTAAATTCGGATAGTAGTCTTTTCAGGAAAACTGGAAACAAGTAAAGATATAGAAGTAGGAATTTAATCTGTGGAAATAATAAAATTCAGCGATGTGTGGGAACACATGTAAACATTAAAAGTTTCAATGAGACGTGTGAGAATATAAAGTTACAGTTAAATTACTAAAATAATAGGTCGTAAAGCCATTTTTAGTGAGGTCCCGAGTAGAATGCTACTGAGATAACACTGAATCCGGTGGAAATTGGCAGAAAAGAGCAGGCCGGTGAAACAGATGAGAGGCATAAATGTACACAGCATGGACTGCAGTGCGCACGAGAAGATTAACAACTTCTACAGACGAATACTGTTTATAATCCATATAGCACTCAAAAGGGGGAATACAGACAAGGGAAAGACGAAGGAACAACGAGAGAGCCATAGAGAGTGCCGATATTAGGAAACAGAGCAAATTATTGTGAGCAGCGACTAATTCCAAGATCATTCACCTACAAGGGCAATAGTGAAAGGCCGTGGCCGACAACTAACGATATTCCGAGGCAATCATATGCTAGATTAATAGAATCAGGGCAACATTAGTTTCAATGTGATTGAGTGCCCATTTGAGTGTAAGAGCTCAGGCACAGGGCGATTCAGTGACATAACGAAGTACACGCTTTATTGACTATTACATTCTATATTTCCAAAGGCTGCAGTTGCGCATGTGGAAGTTAATATAAATTAGAACAAAACACGTGAGAAGGAGTACTGGAGTCACGCAGACAAACCGCGTTCACCTTCATATAATCAATCGAAGACTGGAAGAATAGTCTAAAGCAGGGCAGAAAAACTTGAAATAGCACGAGCCTGGTGGCCAAACGATCTAAACTGAAACCGGGTAGAATGTGTGATGCGAAGGTGATCTGGGTTAACAAAGAATAAAGGGAAAGAACTTAATTGGAAAACGCCAACGAATATTTTATAGTATTGAAATCTGAATACAACTTTCAAAAAATGACGATAAAATATATAGTAAAAAACCAAAATGGCAAAAAAAATATGGCATAAAAAACTAACAGAAGCAAGTGAAATTGTAAGATACAAGACCACTCATTGAAGCAAAACGGGTTGGTGTGCTGGGTAAGTATATGCAGACAGTGAAGGACACCGCATTGATCGATGGAGAGAGATGAGAGTATCTTGTAAGAAAACTACAAATAAGAACTGTATTTAAAATTTATGTACAATTGCTCTTATTCAGATATCCCCTTTATTTAATCCTTAGTAAATCTATCATGATCTTATATTTTTTAAAATATACTAGAAATAAGTATCTTTAAAATACTAGGAATTATGAAAGTGCAACGAAAAGTATTTAGCAGATCCACTGAATTATTTAAAGGAATTGGAACGAAGGCTTAAGAAAAATATGTAAGGACAGACTGAAGGATAAACCATCGATCGATCAAACGGGTTGGTAGATGATAGAGTTAGCGCATAAGAATCATCAAACTGAGTATATTATGTAACTTTTATCACTTGATATTCTCTCAACCAAAATATCTAAACTTAATTAAGAGACTAAATGGATTTATATAGGAAAAACAGAAAGGAGAGATATGTGCTCGTATGTATATAAGACTAAGAAAAGTATGTACAAAATAAAAGGAAATTGGTACTGAGAGAATTTTTTGCTCTTTACATTAAAGTTAATGAAGGAATTGTGAAAAAATGCTTATTGTATTGGCTAAACGATGTTGTTCGATGAGAATTGAATGGTTCTCGCTGGCAAAAGTCTGGGCATGGATTAGAGACGTAGAAGCAAAAGAAGGAGAAGCGAAGAAACACGTTGATTGAGTGTTTATGTTGTGAACGGGGTCATCCAGTCAGCTAGGGTCAGATGGTGGCAAAGAGGCGAATTAGGCCTGATTTGAGAGGGCCTGCACTGAGCGCCAATTACGCATTGCAAGCTAAGCAATCGAGGTTAATGAAACCTCAGTATAAATTATGTTCGAGAGAACATTTCTACATTTTTCATCTCGAGTCGACTCTATTCCTCTCAACATTGGTAATAATACCACAGTTTCATAGTTAACAAGACGAAGTAGTTAAAGTGGCAGCAGCTACTTGACTTCTGTAAGCGATGTCTCATCCATTGAAAGTGCGATCGGGGTAATAGATGAAGGTCATTCTCCTTATACAGGGTTATAATCAGCGATTAATATTGCAATTAAACCTAGATTTACAGTAGATAATAAATCTTACCGCATGGAAGGTATCATATGATACAAGGGTATCATGCTTTTTACAACAATGCTTAAATATCTACGTGCACCTAGAAATAATTTGAGCTTATATTTATAATGTTTTACAAGAGTATAGTTTTCTCACCAAATTACTAAACTAAACTTAAGCTATTGTGTAAACGCCCGGGAAATTTCAATAGAGAAACCAAAGCAAATTTCTCATTTAAAAGTACTAGCATAGATAGATAATAAATAATACTCGATTAACTTTAGATCCACTAAAATAAAAACTACTGTATTATCTAATGATTGCCAAATTCAGCACGAAAGATTCATATAATCGAAAAATTTCTTAAAAACCAAAACACTATGACATGGAACATAATTAATAAAACGTCTATGAAAGAAAACCAGGAGAAAGAGGGCAGCGCTATTATACGCATCCACACAATATGAAGTGAAAATGTGACATAAATCAGTAGTTGATCCATTTTAAGAAAATCTAAGTGACAACTAGGACGGAGGGTCAAAAGGTATGTCAGTAGAAATCTTTCACTGCCCTGAGAATATGACTACCTGTGGAAAATGAGTGTAGAATATAATGTATGAACATTTTGGAAAGACAAACAAGTGAGGATGATCTTTTGATTATTTTGGATATCTTCCATGTAAACACAGTCCATGAATAACTTATTCATAAATGATAAAAACGATAATTTATGTGATAAGAATCAAAATAGTCAGAAAACAAGTTATGCAGTATTTATTCCGGAATATTAAAAGACGGTAGCGAGTAGTTGTTGTGTGATGGTATTCCCTGACAGTGCTCTTGACCCTTACAGTAAGGTCATGTATAATTGTATGTGGCCCCCACCCCTCTCTCTCAATAGCACCGACCATGAATGAAAGAGCGAAATATTGCATGCAGGAGAGAAACTCAAAGTGGGAGATTAAGGTATGAGTAGAGAGAGTGTCAATAGTGAGAGACAAAAAGGTTATAAAGCACTGAATGAAGATATGTAAGGCTATATTTAAGAGATTTAATATAGTTTTGGTCACTCAGCAGCAACCAAACGAACTCTAACATTTTTGCGTTTCATTAAAGTATAGCTAAAATTGTTTCGGTAAGCGGTATCTACTATATAGAAAAGAGAATGCAAGTTAATAAAACAGAAAATGGGTCAATAGGTAACAACTAGATAGAGAAGAATTGGACTATAGAAATAAAATTATATAAATTGAAACCAATCATAATGCAAGGAAGAAAATAAATAAGGTAAAGGAAGAACTCATACAATACTATAAATAAACAAGGAAGAAAGAAGTAACGAATTAGCTAATTAGTGAAAGTAAGTGGACAAGGAAGAGAAATAGAGAGATAGAAGATCTTTGCGATCTTTCCTACTTCTTAAATGGGTCAATCGATGGTGGCCCAGTACAAATCTCGTTCATCATCTTCCTGGCAAGGCCGTTGTTCATTCCCATAGTAAAATCGTCCCAAGAGCACATAAAATTCTCTTGCACTCAAAATGTTTTATAATATTGCGATTTGTATTAATAGCCTACATAATAATTGCAACAGCTATATTTACACTTCCAGCTAGTATTCCCCGTGATAATGCCAGCTTTAATTAAAAGTTCTAGATCGTGTCTTCCACTGTGATTGGATGTAATTCTGGTCTTGTATACAGGAGGCTAGTTAGTTGTCCAAAGAATGTGCTAAAATGTTAGCTGACAACAACAAGTGTCAGTTGAATAGTCATTTTGAGCTGTGACGTTGAATATTACACTTTCTTGGGAAAGAACAATTAGATTGAAACGCTGTTGAAACCCTATAATTAAGGCTGAAATCTAAGCGGAAAGCGAGAAGTAGCAGCAATTATCATTGAGGATAGCATTCCTAGCATCAGTGAACTACTAGTTAGCCAAATTGAATAGAAAAAGCTAGGGAGAGAAAGAGAGATAAAGCCTCTAATAGACAAAAAGAATGGCGGAAGAGAAAAAGACTGAAAAGGAGATATGCTTGTCATACAGCATTAAACGGTAGCTAGGAAAGAGGCAGGAGAGTTTGATACACTCTCATTGTTACACCCTTAATAATAAATAGTAAAATATCAACTAATAATCGTGCATGAACTAAATACTGATTATTGATTGAATATATCTCATAGTTTCAGCCCGACAAGCAATCTTTCCTTCATAATTAAAACTGAAATGAATTTTTCCCGATATGGAGTGAGCCACTAATTGGTCGTGCATTGATTTGCATGCAGAACGGTAGAATTTAATTGCTGCAAACCAACAGTACGAATCCAATACTAGAATTTTCCTTTCCTACATTCTCGATATTACTGTCATCATCATGCAAGTGCCAACATGAAGTGCTGAACTACACTGATATGCTCATCTATCAGAACAAAATATCAACTTTCACTGCCATTATAGCATTTTTATTTTAGCAAATAACTACTCATGGAAGAAATATTACTGACTGGAAGACATTTTTTGCCCCGTTCTACCTATATCTGTTTCTCTTTTTCTCTCTTATTTCGTCTCTAGTTTCCTTCTAAAATAATGCGATAATTTAACTAAGAAAAGAATTTTAACTCTTTCCCAGCATTGTGCCTGGTGGCCTTGAGTGACTGAATGCCGCACATTATCTAATGAGCATCCCCAATAATGGACTATAAATCTTCATCTTCAGTTAGACTCAAGGTTGTTCGATTTTTCTTGGATTCAGTTTATAAGTAATTATTCGCCTGTAATTTCTTTTCAGTGAACAGCGAATCAATGAATGTTTAAACCAAAAAATAGTCAGTTGACAGATTATACAGGAGCAGCACGTACTAAGGACACTTCGACTGCCATGCATTAAAACATGGAGTTAGCAATCATATATAACTAAATAATAATTCAAAAAATATAAAATGATTGTAAATAGCACAATATAATAGGTTCTAAGTTCATTAATTGTACTCAGTAAAATATAGAAGGTAATATTAATTGTGAAACACATTTTATTAGTTTTGAAGTTCTAGTAAAAGTCGTTTAATTTTATCTTTTTTTTTGCAAAGAATGATAAAAGATTTACTATAATTGCTACTTTAATAATTTTTCGAAGTACGACTCAACCTCATAAATGTCATTTGAGCACTAAGCATCAATAACGGTACTTTCTAAATGACAATTTCGTCGATATATCATCTATATTACTCTGCTGAATTAGTTCCTATTTCCAACTCAATCAGTCATATTCACAATGCAGCGTCAGAGTTGGAAAATCGGTAGGTAAGAGCGAGTGCGACTTTTGTCACAAATTCATGATTTTATTGACATTGAAAAGACTAGAAAAAGGTTGAAAATTAATGAAAAGAATTAAGTATAGGTTTAAAAGAATATACTGTGCGTTCCGCTCACAATAGTAATACTACATTTGTGACCCTGAACTGATCTTTAGTCCTCGAGTTCCAATTCCAAAAATAAATCAGTTACATAGTAAATTTACGGATGGTTAAAAGAAGCAGAGTTGTTAGCCTCAACTATGGTGATATCAAAGTATAAAAGTCCAGCTATAAATAATATTCAGAAAAACCTAACTAACCACGCAACTCATGAGTATCACACGCCCATGACTCAACGTGGTAAAACGCACTGACTTTAGAAATTAGCATACTACAATAGCCAGTAACACTTAGCGTCCATCAACAAACTTGTCAAATATACTGTCAAAGAAATTAAGACCTATAATTTGTCGAGAATGCAGTGGATAGAAATTGGCTTTTTAATACATACAAGGAATAACAAAGCAATGGAGAGAAAATAAATTAATAAAATAAATTAACAATTAAATCACTAAAATAAACAAGTGGGGATAAAGAGAAACATAACTGAATGTACCTATGATCGTGGAAGGAATATGTGAGCAAGTTATTGGGCCGAGGGCAGGTTTGCAAACTCTATTAACCGATGTGCCCCATCCTGAAATGAATATTTCAATAGCATATGCAATTGCACACATCCCAAGAAGGGGGTGTTAGTGAGAAACAGCACCGAATAAAGAACACGGACACGGATAGCACAGAAGGAGAAGAGGTGCTACAACTCCCATTCTTTCTGCAAATACACCTCGACACGATCTAAGTAATATGATATACCATATTCTGCCGCATAGACACACAATACAGTGTCTCTCACAACATTCATATGCACCACAGATTTATATTTCACAGTAATTTTCATTAAGTAGTGCGGATATATTGCTGTTTTCCTTCTTTTACAGTGATTGATGTGAATGTTGTTTATTAGACACCACATAGTAAAATGTTAAACTTTTTTAAAGCAATGCGGGCTGCTAAAGATGCCATAACAGACAAATGGATAACTTCTCGAGTCTAAGACTTTATCTCTCAGTGACTGAATAATTCCCCGGATCACGCGTATTATGGAAGCTAATAGCACAAAAGAACTCAATTGTGGAGGCTTATATAAGAAATTCAGAAACAAAGGTCAGTTGGACCGAGTTCTAATGGGTATAGAAGAGATATTGGGCAGGAGCAACGAATGGGAAACTCCCGCCTTATCGGTTAATAATTCATTTTAATAGTGCGTATTGAGGACGAGAGATTTTAATTTCTCCTGGTTTACAATGGAATCTTAATATATAATTTGATTAATTGTCTCATGACATTGCTATTAGAAAGGTACACAACAAATAATAACAATACAAAGAAAAGAAAAGGAACAATAATGAAATATAATGTGAAAAATAAGCCAATTAAAAAGGGAGGGATCAGCGTGCTTTTAGCAAAGAAAATGTATTTCTGATTTTAAACGCAGTGTACATGAAGATCAATAGAAAAATAGTGGAATGCTTAAACGTGCTCTGAAAATATTCGATCAACAGGCGTTAACAAAGAATATAACGAGAGCGGGAGAAATGGGATTTCCATCGGTTATGTAAAATAATAATGCCTTCGAGGCAAGAACCTCACTTATTTCAGGGCTTAGTGAGGTTCATGTATTCTTGGTAGCTGATGATTGAAATCCGGTGCGCAAAAGACACTTGACAGATGTGATGAGACAGCGACACAGAAAGAAAAGAAGATTATATGTGCTCATGGATTTGCATAAAGCTATCATATGTATAGTTAGTAACTTAGCTGCAAATGAAATTAATAATTTCATTTAAGTATCAAATATAGTTTTAATATGTAGGTTTAGTATATCGTAAATTAAATTATCTTATTACTACCACTTTTTAAAGAGTTTCTTGGAATATGCGTATTAAAGAGCAATTTCCAAAGTTATTAAACTCTGCTCTATAGACGTTTGCATATGTGACAGATGTCCTAGAACAGCATAGGAACAGAAGCATCTGTGATATTAAACTAAAATGATGTATAGAATTTTATTATAGAAATTTTCACCTTGACTTCCAAAATGAATCTTGTGAAATTAAACAGAACACAGCTTGACGCTGTGAAGATTTTGTGATCCAGATAACATCGTGAGTATGCCTCAGTGTTATAACAGTGTCTAATATTACCACTCGTAGACCAAAATTCGATTAAAAACAGTGCAGTGATTTAGTTGTGTGGAAATAACGACTGAATGGAAGAAAGCCTCTCGAAGGGCGTGAGTCCAAATCGTGAGCACGAAGCTTTGAATGATGATGTGAATTCAATAGCTCAAGTGCTTCAATATAATACGAGTACTAGGATAAGACAGGGGGATCAATATATGTGGACATTCGAATGGAAATAGGCTTAGGAAATAGGAATTTGGCCCTCTGATGTTTGAGTGAAAGCAGAATCTAAGATTTGAAAGAAGTGAAAGTAAATATCAGCCGTCAATTACAACTATTTTTGATAATTTAGTACATAAATATTAAATTACAAAATAAAGAATCTAAATTCATAGAAGAATTACAACACTTCTTTGAAAATAATTTCTATAGTTTGAATGGAATAAAAACAAATGATACATGGAAGAGAGCGAGTGATGATGAAGACACCCATAGAGAAAGAAGAGGCGAAAAAGCGGTAGAAGCAAAGAGAGTCGTCAGTTTTTCAAAACTTCTTAATTTCTAAGCTGAATGAACTCTCACTTTTGTCGTAGAGTGAAATATGCGCGGATCAATATCTACATACATACATATGACATATAAAACTGAGGAAAGGCCAATCTTATTAATAGCCAAAACAGAACAACTTGGAAGTGATTTCTTTGTCAACTTCTTTTAAAATTATTAGGCTTATTTTTGGGATAATATGTTTACACTTATTATACATGCCTTGAAATGCTTTCTTATGAAATAAATGTTAGTTAGCAACTTTTAATAAAGATAAGTTCCTGAAACGTTGTGAGCAATAACGCCATAACTTGTGTTATTGTCATATTTATTGCAGTTTGCAGAAAATAATCGAATTGAACGAGTCCAAGCAAATGTTAGGACTGTAATAATAATACATTATTTTATAACATGTTTTGTTCGAAGGTGGTAGAGGTAGGCTGGAAAGCAGGTATGTAGACAGATAGATCTATCGATAGGCGGAGAAAGATATACTTATAGATAGATGTGCACACAGAGATAAGCAAATAATTCGATTAAGAGATAGAAACATTTTAAAGGAGGAAAACAGAGTGGGAAAGATATACAGAAATTGAGGGACAATTTCACAACCAAGAGCACTAAGCATAGTCAATAGCAATGTGAATTAAATCGTTGTAAGACATTCCCATCTGATTAGTCTCAATGAGGTATAAGAAGCAATACTCGCTAAAATCGATTGAATGAAAACACTAAGTGTATTTCCTTGAAGTGTCTTAGCGGTTTTTCCATAGACCCCGTCCCATTGACCCCATTGGAAAGAATACAATCTTATGATGATAGGATACGAAATAACAGATTACATATTCATTGCTGGAAACTAGTTTGCTTTGAATATAAACTTAGACATCCCACCAAGCACCGCTTCATTTTCTAGTGCGTACGACTAGAATAATGGAAAAGGTGGCAAAGGCAACTCGAGTTAACTCAATACTACTGCCACCGACTAATAATCTTCGAGTATTACTTAAGCCTACCAGCACTTACTTTCATGTGCTCTAGATTTCAAGCAATGAAACTAAAATCACCGAAAAACAACCATAAGCATTATTTTTCCTTCTCTTCTTCTAAGAAATGAAAGGATATGTAATTCTTTAATTAACATATCAATAGCGTCCAGATAATTACTATACGTTTTCTCTATATGAAAGAGATGCACTAATGATGAATTATAAACAAACTTGTGTGGTAACGAAAACGGAAGGGAAAAGTAACTAACAAAGTGTCATATGTATAATATATTAAACAAATAAGTAAGTAAATAAATTGAAAACATGTTATCTATAATTTGTTGCGGCGATAGTCTTAAAGAAACCTAAAAGGTCACGCCCATGACCTTGTATTTCTGTGATATACCTATAAAATAGTCTAGAACTACCATACTCAAGGTTTTACGATGAAGAAGACGAAAACTGATAAAGATATATTGTTAAAGTTTATAGGCTTATACTTAGAAGCAATTGCTGTGCTTAAAAAGTATTTAAAAGATGCCATATAGAAGAGTCGTTATAACACATTGCTGATAAAAGCACCTAATTTCTAGGAGATTTTTTGAAACGACGAACTGGAAGAGTGAGTCCTATTGAATGCACTTAGTTGCCAGTGGGTCTCAGCGTCACTTACTCTCATGGCAAACTACAAAAATCGGCATTGAAAATCGAAAAATCATTAAAATGAATGAACAGACCGGCTGGGGAAACAAACATTTCGGCGTAATGGCGTATTATCCACGAGTTTTGCACTGACAAAAAGCAACTCTCATATGGTTCCGAGAATAAAAGACAGCGGGAGATGGAAGAGGAGGGTGCTATTAGAGGATATGGTAGTGAGTTGTTCGAAATATGTAAAGACGGAAATGCTGGCACAAATCGAAACTCCGGTTCTCGAATATTAATGAAATTGCACATATTGGAATAGCTATTAGTATTATAAATTGTTGGTAAAGATATGGATTATACGACACAAGTAATATAAATATTGCTTTTGCAAATGTAGTAGATATAGAGAAAAGATGATGTATACAAATAACTGACTACTAAAGTAACTTTTCCGAAACGGCAATCAGTGAGGACGCGTGTTGAGTACATTCGTATGTCATTTGAATAATCGACAAATTCATTTTGAACATTTGGCTGGTTTGCCGTCCTAGCCTTAGTCGACATGATTTCCATGTAAAATTGTATATGGAATGAGCTATGTTTGCTAGAATTTGGAAAATTGGAAGTAACTTGCTTAGTACTAAGTCATCCCAAATCTCATTGTGATTAAGGAGTTTTTGCATAATAGGCAAAATATATCGGTCCGCTCCTTCACCTTTCTTACACTCACTTTATCGTCTAACGTCATTATATAATTGGCTTTCCTATTTCCATAGTTATTAAGGATTAATCCAAAGGTTTCACTCATATAAAAAATAGCATACATATAGAATGTCAAGTGGAAGCCAAATCTGAATGTTGAAAGTCTAAAGGTCACGAGTGTCTGATTGTTATAATAATAAATATCAGGAATGGATTTTGAAAAGTTGGAATCCGATCTGCTCCCTACACGGCATTTTTTGTTCAGAAAGAGTCGCCCATGAGGTCATTTCGTAGTTACTCATATTAATGTTACAATTTTTAAAAACGCGACATGAAAAAGTAACCTATCTATTGAATTTCAAGACCTCTCTGCGGAATCCAGTTCAATGGGAGTATTTGATGTGGTGAATTGACCCAGAAAAACGCACAAAAGACGGTGCACAAGTGGTCTTCTTCAATCAATTTGCCAATATTAATTAGAGCAGACAGTTCCGAAATTAATCATTGATGAAGAGACATTTTCGTGGATATATTTCAGTGATGCACGATTTCCAGCTCACATATGGTATTTTACTGGTATCGAAAAAATTATATCAATTAAATATAAGAACTGAAAGTTTATGCGACACTGATAGTCAAGAACAAATGAGAAAAGAGAGTTCCGCATGAAAAGTGTGTCAATACCCCGTATTCAATCGTTCGGAGAATTCATGTTTTTAGTAACTGGTCCGATGTCATGGCAATCCAAGCCACGCAGTGAAGGAAGTATTTTGTTCAGTGAATATATGTATATATTTTTATTTGTTCATATGCTGAATATCTTAGCTCTATAGCGGTAGTTAGACGGCTAATGATGCCGTAAATACAACGGTGAAACGTAGGAATAATCGGCTAACTAACATCTGGTCATATAAATCGCATATATCGGCTGGTTTTTAACTCCATTTCGACATATTAAATACGGAACTTAAGGCTTCCGTCCCACTTATATTAAATATATGTATATATGAGCATATATAAGTATATATATATGAATAAATATTTATATACTAGAAATTATATGAAGTCAGGTTTAAATCAACTATTTTGTTTATTTAATGGTCGCGGAAAACAGTCTGAAAAACGATGATAAACAGTCGACAGGGCATGAATTCATCAGAGATTACAGGAGGTGGTCGTTCTTTTTTTGGTTCAAGGTCGAACAAAATCTAGGCCGCATAGGGGTATTTATCATTCAGCCAAGGCGGACAAGTTACCGTACTGACAGAAAAGAAATTACAGACCTCTTTTATTAACTATGCATCTGAGGTGAAAACCAGCAGACATCTAAATACAGATATCTTTAGTGATAAATATAACAACTATGATTAGCATTTAGGATATCACCACTGTTTAAAGTGACAGCTGGGCGTGATGAGTTGTGTGAACTTTTCACATGCTTAACTACCTAAAATCCAACCACGTTTTAAGAACACGATATTAATTAATTAATTAATTAAACACAATGTCCTCGACTAAGCATCACGCTGACTTCTTCATATTTGTTGACGCCAAAAGATCGCGCAGCCGCGATTTACTACGTGATCACGCTTAAATTAGAAGCTCTCACTACCATTTAAATACTGATTAAGATTGAAAAAAAACTGTGATCGATTTTGCTTCTTTTTGTAGGCTTAATGAATCCGTTGAAAGACATCAGAAAAGTTAGATTTTGAAAAGATATGAGCTGCCGTGCTACAGTGTAAAAACAACATTATGTATGTTGCGTCTTAGTTGAAATATTAAACATTTGTATCATATTGATTTCTAAATCTTATTGAAATCTTATATGACGCATTATAGAATAAGAGTTTATAGGAAATATATGTACATGTGTCTAGTGAAGTGTCAATAATAGTTAATACTACTATTGAAAAACGGAAAGTTTACTGTACCGTATTAGATTTAGGTTTGTATGAAAGCCCGCCTACTAAACATCGTTTTCAAAGCGAAAACTTACCGTAATGGTGGTTGTAATTATCGCAGCTTCTTCGCTATTGTTCATCAGATGACACTATTCAATAACATGTATGGTGATTAAGCTAAAGGGTGTAAAGTTCATAACAAGAGGCTACACAAGAGAAGGATGTCGTTTGCTAACCTTCGGATAAAGCAATTTCACTACTGAAGACAGAATGAGCCAGAGAACGTGCCGGTGAATGAGATAGACGGAGCGAGAGGCAATAAAGACAAAACAAAAAATATGAAACATAAAAGTAAAGATGTTAAACAGATGAAATGGAAAATAAACGTTAGCTTTATCTTCACTATCATATTGCCATACTTAAAAATACCTCGGTTGCTGAAGACAGGCTGGCAAGAACAACAGCGAGTAGAGAAAAAATCTAACAGATGAAAGAAGTAAAAAGAAATCAAGGGAGAGAAAATGAGGATATGGGTAGAAACAGAAGGGGAAAGGAAGCATTTGGTATGATTTGTGGACATCGTTTATGGTGTAAGGCGATTCCTAGCTAGCTAGCTCTCTCACTCCCTATAATCAATACACTTTTCAGTGCAGTGGGAACATATGTAAGCTGAGCTATCCATCTCGATATTGATTAATAAGATTAAACAGCCCTCCACAGCCAGATGCCTCACTCTAAAACTGTCCAATTCGCTATATTGATTGATCCTTCTAATGTACTACAAAATCCGTCAACTTCTCTCTAAGAACCTATTATTTAACACAAAGAATAATCTGGATCCATTAATTTCATGCCACATCGCTTGATGGAATCTTCTGCGAGACGTTTATCGTGTCAGTTATCTTTCACATTCTCAGCTTCCTACTGACATTTGTTATCATGAAGATTGTTTATATACCACTGAGAATAATCATTGAACATTATTTCCAATAGCACTCTAGCAGATGGAAAGAAAATAAATGCTTAATTTTATGATAAATCACTAAGTACTTCAATTAAACTTTACTGGCGTGGACAAAATTGAGACAAGCTTGGTTAGTTGAGTAGGAAGTGAAAAAGTAAGGGAAGAAAGACAAGCACAATGGTCTGAGGTGAACGGGGGTTATACAAACAGGCATAGGCCGAGGTCAATAGAAAGGCTTTGCCCCCAACCGACCAACACTCACTGATTCATAGAGAGTGAAAGAAAAGAAAAGAAAATTAACTTATGTAGAGATTAAGCAATAAATATCTGCAATCAGTGGTACAGCACCAAGCAATAGAACACACACATTCCTCATAATATTAATAGGAAGAAAAATAAGTATTAATGTAAATTAATGAATAGAATAATTTTGCTCAGTACAATGACCAGATATTTCGAGAATTTGGATCAGTAGGTGTTAAAAAACGCTCAGAAGAGTAAAATTCCTACTACAAATATAAATAGGGTAGTGTAAGAAGAAGTTAAAAATAGTCTTTATGTGACCTTATAGCAAGGAGCACCGAAGTGCACGGCATAATACGGGCATGCGGTGGTGCGTCCCATGTCAAATATATTCTGGAAACAAGTTCCGTCGCAATTCGTGTATGTAAACTGGACCGAGCACACTGAACGACAGACTTCGAGAGAAATCGATTACTGTCTCTCCAATCCCATAAGATTTCCAGACAGTTGTCATAAATAAACCCAGAACCCATTGAATGATGATCAAGAGACCGTCAATGTTTCGAAGAAAAGAGAAATGCAGAAGTGCAATTGCTGAAAGCGTGACAGTTATAAATCAGTCAGATCTTCACTGAATTATTGTCTACATTATTCCTTATTTAAGCCAAGCTAATGTCCTAATAAAACAACCTTTTTCATAGGTTAGGAATGCTTCTGTTTTTCATGTGATATTACATAGGTACCAACATACGGCTCTATTATAGGATATATAAAATAAAATAAACAACACTGAAATACACCACCAATGAACATGAGCAAGAATCATCCCAATGAATGTTGCACTGCTTTACCTAGTGTGGTTACCTCCCAATAAAGAATCAATAGGACACTTGTATAGACCTTCTAGATTCATACAGTTAGATTAGCTCTTACACAGAATCCAATCCCAATACTGTTTACTTACGTTAAATTCTTCTTAGTATAAGATAGTTTCAACATGCCACCTGAGGCCTGGCAATCCTTTTATAACAAAGAGGATTGCATAAGGTTTCTGGAAAATTCGGAGTCAAGTATTTAAAGAGTTAGTAAGTTATTGCCTATTTGGAGTCTAAATTTGGTTGATAACTATGCTTCTTCTCTTAGTTTTCACTGCAGTGCTCCATAACTCCAGAGCTGTTTTCATCATAACAGAGCAACATAGAAAGGTCACTTCCTATATGCTTATGATGTCATTTAAAATACTGCATGAATTATGCAAACAATAAAATTCTAATGCTTATGTAGTCACAAGTCATCATGTGATGCCTGAGACTACTACTGATACTATGATCGGAAGCAATTTAGTCGAAGAGTCAGGAACATCAAACGTATTAGCCGATGACCACTTTCGTCACGAAAAATACGTATGTACGGAACAATAAGCAGAAACGATGGATTTGACAACAGTTAAAATGGTAACAAAATTAGAAGTAAGGTTATGAAGAAGATGCTAGTTTTGAATAATGCAGGGTTTTGTTGTGCAGACATTGTTTTTAGAATGGTCATCATCTATATCGATCTATATGTGCAAGGGTGCAATTGCAGTGATTCATTTGTTTGTGGGCGTAATCACCATTCATATTTCTAACAACAAGCACTCTACCATCAGCCCCTCACTTTATGCTCTTTCTCATTTTCATTGTTTACAGCATTTATATGATTATGAAATATGTGCAAGGGGACAACGGCGTATATAAATCATACATACATATACGCTTGTATGACTGAGAGAAAAATATCCGCCCAGTAGATCTCGGGAACAGTTGCAAGATCAAGGATTCTATTCGAAACGATGGTATAAGCCGTCAAGTCTGTTTATAAAATTCAATTGGAACGTACAACACAATATAAGTTGTTTTACTCTCTTGGAATCACATGTTGTTATTGAAAGGAAATGAAAGAAGTAAAAATAAGTACGAGCGCTTAGTTAAGTCCACATTGAGCACAAAAAGAAAGACCCTTTCATTTTTTCTATCTCCAAATATATCAATTCAGTCTTTTCCTGAATTTTGGCAAAAATGCCTGGCGGTAATTTGAAAGATGGTGCTGGTATGATAGAAAAATTGAAAGGAACATGAACAATAAGGTTTACATATATATGATGCGTAGAGAGGAATAACAATGAAAGCTCAAGAGTAGCAAAGTGGGAGTAAAGAAAAACAGAAATGACAGTTGCAGATTACTGTCTCATTATCCAAGAAATGGGATGGGAGACAACTATATAACATTAAATGATGATTGATTACGGGTTTGCAATTGGGCCTAAGGGATACAAGGACCAGAGCACTAATCCTCAGACAAAGCGTAAGGATAAGAGCCATAGGAGCGAGGTAATTTATGTACTAAAAATTACGTGCATCCATAAAGGAACTATCGCATTCATTTTTCCACACCTTTACAAAACAAACGTTTTTATAGCCAACAAAGCAGTGGGAGACACATAATTTAAAATTTGACAATCAATGTTTCAGTTGCAGACAGAAAAATAAAAGAAAAGGAAGAATTTATGGGATAATACATATGAAACATGAAATCTCGGATAAGATCCACATAAACGAATAGCTTAGTTTTTCGCCTTTCAAACAAAACGATTTGAACTGAAAGAACTAAAGAACTCGTGAGTCAACACTGAGCGTAGCGAAACACTGCAAAGTGGTAGCATATGGATCAAAGTTTAGGACGAAAGTGGAGTACTATCATACTTTCGGATATAACACTGCCAAGCAACTAACTGTAATAGACTTAAACCCCCACTCAGAAGTCATGTTCATTTATACTAAACTATAATCAGGTAGTTTAAAAAAACATAATTGAGCAATCAGAAACCAGGAATCCGATGCTTTACAGATTTATGAAAAATCTCCACTGTCTTCATCGCACTACTTTAGAGTGGCACCCAACCAATCGTTTAGATATGCTTACAGCTGGTGAGGAACTTAATTAGCGCGCCAATCGCCGGAGTTCCGAAAACCTACCGTAGTAAATAGAACTGGGCTACTGTATCAGTCCTTCCACTAGAGCTGCGGTTGCACATATGATCGGATTCTATAGATGCAGCAATCTCACTTACTATCGCGGCATGTTTTATGGGCTACTGTAAACATAAATTTAAGCTGCGTAACACAACTGAGTAAACAGGGTAGAAACGAAGCATGCTTTCGAAATCACCCGAAATGCATAATGAATGAATTAAAGGTCGTTGGTGGTTAGAGAACAGGGGGTCGAGTGGTACAGAGAGCAGTAGAGTCAGACGACTAGAGACAGCAAGGACGTAGACATAGAGGCCAGTCCGTACCATTGCAATGTACTCACAGGGACACCTCAAATACATAGCCAAACACTGACCTCGGCAAATAACCTCACGGGCTACCGAAACGACTCACGAGTCCTATTTTAGGGAGAGGGAACAGATATCTTTCACTTCCCACTTCATTCTTATTCACTAACTAGTGCCTCATCCTTTTCTCTTTGTGCCGCTCTCTTTTCGTCTCTCTTTAAGACAAATTTTATTTGTACCTACTCATACATGATTACTGTGCCAGATAGAAAAAACTATAAACATTGGAGAGTAATCGAGAAATAATGAGAGAGTTGATTAAAGAATCTAGAAAGGCATTTATCTAAATATATTACCGATGATCTACGTTCTTCGACCGCACTCACATTTGTTACACCTCGACCTACGCAACATTTTTAGTGGCTGTTTGCTACTAAAAATGAGACTTATAGCATAACTGATGAGTGTATTTAGAATAACAGGTGTAAATCATTATTTCGGTCTTTAAACGTTATTTACTTCCTAAAACATTCTCTCAAATAGAACATATATATATATAGTACTGTTATGGAGTTTAATACAAGAATGACAACAGTTTCTTTAGTTTATAACTATAGTTCAAGTACTTGGAAAAACAATCGGTCGTAACATATAAGGCTCATGCATCCAAAACTCAAGAATGGGGCTTATTGCTTCTCTATTAATCCTATTTAGTTCTAGGATTAAATTAACCGCATAATTACCATGACAGAAATTTGCGAATTTATACTCTCTATGAATAAAACCTTCGAATATTCTTTGTATATAGACTTCCATGAACGTACTTTTTCTATGAATGGTATTGCACTCTAGAAAGTATTAGCTTAATATAAAAGTTTTGTTTCATTCACGAAAATAAACAAATCAATATTAGTTTGTATATCAGCTCAAAATTATTAATGCTTAATAGCATAATAAAAGTAATAGAATGATATATCAGACAAAAACATGATATACTCAGCAAAATACGCACCAGAAGCACTTTATATTGATTTATTAGATTAACATATATTTCACCTACTGAATTCCAACAATTCTGTGTTGCACTGTGAAATGGAACAGCATGTGACCGGCTTTGTGTGGTCTGGCAGTGAGGAATGTCAACACTGAATGAACTGTGTTCAACAGACGATACTCACTTTCGCAAATATCCCTTTATCTATTTTATCAAAAATTATCATCTTTTTCTTGGACAAGAGATGAATGCGTACAATCGTACTCTATTCTGGTACTAAATTTTCCCTATTTACCAATAATCTCGCTGTAATCTATCCAAGTACTAATCGTTCTTTTTTTGTGCATAATCCAACTGTCATCATAGTACACTTTTCGATCAATCTCATTCTTCAGAAAACTCGACATCTATTTTACTGTATAGTGACAGCAGTTGGTTATCTCATACATTTGATCAGAGCAAACACATATTAATCACAATAAATTACCAGCAACTAGTCTTATTTTTTCTAACTTTCAAAAAAAGTTTTTTCAAGACAATTCTCTAAAATATCGATCAAAGTATATTTGAAGCACTCACATTGTACGTTCAAGATTTTTCGATTTCTGCCCTCTCAATCTACTTGTCAACATCCGGGCTAGGAATTTCGATGGGTTTACCAACCCACCTCATTAAATAGATTTTTCTACTGGAAAACTAGTTCTCAGCTGTGTGACTAGTGGGGTTTAGGTAGTCATAGGAATACTATATCCAATAATTCTTTGATCTTCTCAAACAACTATTAGTGGAAGAATATTGCCACTTAATATTATTCGATAATGTCATTGTGGTGACGTTAATAAAATAACACTGGTCATTTAAGAAAATATTTGTAAAACCCATCTTTCTGAGTCCTGTAGCTTTGATCAAGCTCAAAAAGTTTCTTTTATGTTCATTGGATGAGACTAGTGGTTATTCGAAGGAATATAAATAGATTAAGCACCGTGTTGAGATTCGACATCGAGGATAAAATCGGGATTCGGTTGAAATTTAGAAAAAAAACATCAAAAGGTCTCCGCAATAAAGATGAGATGAATCACTTAGGATTTTTCTATACGTTATTTCCTTATAATCTGGTAATGATGAGAGATCTGTTTGTTTGAAATCTCTCTTTGACGAACTGCCTGTAACTGTATGCCCACGCTAAGCACGTAGTGCTAACAAAATGATGACTAGGAAATCTAAAACAAAGCCAATGGAGTGCTCCGGCTTAAATTTTCATTCAAGGAATACTGTTTTCTGACATAGTTTTTAGCAAAAAATATTTTAAGCCTGTAATAATAATGATGTAGCTTTGCATACAGCATTGTAAACGATATATTCTTTTAAAAATGCATGAGGGATCTATAAATGCTGGTGTGAAGTGGAACAATTACCTATCCATGCCTGTATATATCGTACACATATAGATTTTTAACAGAAACGTCTAGTATATCTTATTACAAACCAAATGAAATAAAATATATAGCTTAAGTTTATGCTACTAGATATGAGAAAGAAAAACAAGAGTGAAAAATGAAAAGACTAAAAGCGTGCATCCAAGATATGTGCTGAAGGTGTTGTATGGATTTGTAGGTGGGACATGTTGACTAACTTCGTTTTCTATTATAAATAGCATAATATTTGTATCGATTGATCAGAAATGTGTCTTGCCTCAATCATTCCTCTATATTTATATAGTGTGTACCACACAAACACTTCCGCACTCTGACTGCCCTCTTCTCTTGAGATTATTCGTCTGCCAAACGACTGAATGCAGGGATTTGCTATATTTTGTGTGCAAGTTACTTGATCTAGAACCACATTTTCCCATAATAGATGTTATATTAGCAATAATAATAATAATAATAATAATAATAATAATAATAATAATAAACGGTATAGCATATAGAGAATATCTACACAACGATTATTCAAAATATCAATTAATAAGTTTTAAATATTTTCCCACTAAGAAATTATTATGTAAATTTGATCCTTATTATACAGTTTGATCTACTAATAAGTCGCTTAGTGTTGCGTAGCGTCTATTCTCACATTAAAACAAATTACCAAGACCATTTGGATGAATGCTTAAACTCATAGTTATCAAATACATGTATTGGTTATTTTCAAACTTTGAAATATTAGCATAATACATGGTATAGCGCATAAGTCGACATTTTATAACCAACCTGTTCCGTCTGCTCCACGTATACCGTATTCTCGGGACCCGTCTTTCTTTCCGATTGGGTAACGAGATTGCCCTGGGCAACCAAGAAAAGCTTTCAATCCGTAATCAACTAAAGAAGCGAAAGAAAATTATTCTATTCATGTAAGCGAGAGAAATAAGTAACGAATTTTCCAATCATCGAAAATATGCAGACAAACCATAGAACTATAAGAGCATAGGGAAATATTATTTTCGAATTTTTTAGTTTAAAAATAGAAAAAGAGATTTTCGTCTGAAAATATATTAATTTAAATGAAAACTTTTAACCTTGGTGCATTCGACATTTGTGAAATGAGAGTAAACAATTGTTTTAAACACTTGTTATAAGCAGTTAATATATAATTATGGTTTAAAAGAATTTGCCACTCAATACATAATTGCTTGGTCACAATAAAAAGTAGAAAGTAATATAATTATAGTCCATCGTATATGATTTACTATTAAACATATAGGTTAAAAATTCAAAAAAGAAGTTCTGATTATTAGAGTGGAGACTTGATCGTGAGCAGACAATCAATAAATCGCTATATATTCAGCATCAATGAAAAGATTGGTTGTCATAGAAAAAATAGTGACGCTTACTCATACTCTAAATTTGTTGCTTGCTTGTTTTCGTATGATATTTTTGAGAGAATCCATCAATCAACGTAAGCCTCGATACTCTATGTTTTATAATAGTGGATCTTCAACCATTTTGATCATAAATAACCACAATAAAATAATTAAGCAGAGCTAAGTAACTACTGAATCACAGTAGAGAGTAACCCTTGTTTTCATATGGTTTTAATCCCTTGATTTGAATTCTTGCAAAGTCTAAGCCTATTAATTTGCTATAGCTCTTTAAATTAATTTTAATCTAAATTTACTTGAGATCTTACAGAGTATTTCTGATCTAGAAATTAGATCAGGAACATTTGGTTATTGCTCGATCGTTATCGGGTTTTATATAGCCAATTTATTATACGATATCCTTGAATGGGAGTTTTTCGTTAACCTTGCTTGCTGACACTCGCATAGAAGAGAGTAATGAAATATTCCCTCTTTAACCTAAATTTTATTATGCTTTTTATACATGTTTTTTTTTCGTTTTTAACGTTGTGATTTTTTCACTCATTTGTCTCAGTTTTTGTAAAGGAGATGCTGGATAATAATATTTCTCAAATAACGTTATTTATCCTATTATTTTTAAACATCATTCAATGAAATAGAGGTAGTTTTACTATTATATACTTTTTAAACTGAGAGGCACTGAATGACAGATATAATTGGCCATAACATTAAAGACACTTTTTGGAAGAAAACAATTTGCAGAGAAATGAGGGACCAAATACGAATGGGACAAGTAATTGTTGTTATCATATATCCCTTCTAAATGTTATTTTATCATTCATGATTTGCTTCATTTTTTAATAATAAGGATTAGAATTTATTAACTCGACTCTCAAAAAATTGTAGTTCCAGAGAACTTCATTAGCTCTGATGTGTAAATTACATTGCTGTTTAAAACTACCAAACCACATTACGGTGAAGTCTAGTCTGGGCTTAATTCACAGTTAAATAATAAATAGATAAATAATCATGATCTACGTTCATTTTGCTAGGAACACAAGCATCAAGGTTTCTACCACTTTTCCTTCTTCGACAAAAACAAGTACTCACTTCCTTAGTGAAAAAACAATCCAACTCTAGGACCATACGTTTTTGAAGTTAGTATTCACGCAATTTCCTGTAGTTTTTTAAAATTATATTGTTAATTATATATCAGACATGAAAAAAATGTACTGCAGCTTAGAAACCTTTTATATATAATGTTTAATGATAATAAAGGTTAGTTCTCCCAAATAAGACCGTTTTAAAAAGGAAGATATTATAGACGTAGTGATACGCTGTGACGATAGAAGCATCACCACTGGGAAAATCGGCAATTGCTATATCGCCTCATGTACAAATAATAATAATTTTTGTTCATAGGATTTATGGAGGGAATGGCGTAATATCAAACAAACTTCCTACTATAATACATGTATGCAAAGTAGCATATTGTTAAAATTAAATTATTTATATCCTAACGAAGTTTTGAATATATTGGTTTTAATGGTCTGAAAATGCACAAACTACCTGCCATTCGAAATTTAATAATAAACCGTCGTAGTTAAATCTTTATGATCAGAAAATTAGTTTTAAACTAAATATATACGGTATGAAATATTAAATGAAGGAAAAGATTCTTCATATAAGCAAAATTGTGGAATACATAAACATAATTGGAAGGCAATATGAAAGAAATATTGCTGAGTAAATGAATTAATCGAATTATTCATCCATTCGAATTTAAGAACAAGGCGATTTGGAGGTATTTTGGGTGACTATTAAATAAACACTATGGTACGGTATGCTATGAGAACTGATCACATTGCAATGTAATAAGTCTAACAGATTATGACATTTTTTGCAGATAAAAATTAATTAGGCACAAATAACTATTGGAAGTCATCACATCGCATATTGAGATACCAATAATATGCACCTTAAGCTTTTTAGAAGACTTATGTACAGTACACATATAATACAACCAATGTATGCAAATTGGTATTGATTTACAGACATTCGAATATAAGGTCATTACAGTAATTATTCCGTTCTTAAACTTCCCTAACCAAAAATAAACCTAAAACACTTAGGACCGAGAAAAGTAAATTCGTTCGGCGGTAGATTTCGAAACTGAAATTTGTTTCGACTATCCTATCATGATTATTTATGACATGTGAGTGCTCGGAAGTTATACTCCTTGAAATTTGACTAGGAGAAAAACATTGTTGTCGGAGGTAGCTCCTTACTGACCTATATGCACCGTGAACGCCACAGTGATTGACATCAACAAGACGACTATCCTAAAATAGAACTTAAAAATGAGTATGTAAAAAACGATTTGCAGTTAATATTTTGATTATTCCAACCATTAAAAGATATCTACTCGATAAATGGTATTACTTCTTGAAGATAGTTCATAAGTACATGAGAATAATTAGAAGAAACTAAAATTATGGGAAGAATATGTATAATGGCAACCAAACGAGATTTATTAGGTAAAGAAAGAAAGCACCGCATAGCTAGTCATCCAACGCAGATCACAATCACAATTGAGGGTATTCTCTTCGAATCGCAGCTGCACGGCTTGAGAAATGATGGATTCAGTCGTCTCCATAGTCTTAATCATATTTCTGACGATTCGCAGTCGGCCGAGGTTCACTAAGCCTGATATCATTTTATTTAAAAACAATTGCTCGTAGTATATTTAAAATATAGTCACAGTAACCTAAAAGGCAAGAATAAGCCGGGAATATTCTTATGCTACTTGTATATTAAAATTATACTGTATTAAAATTAATTCGCAATTCTCTTCAATGTACTTTCAACAGCCTTATACATTTTTGAGATTTTATTTAAATGATAATATATAAGAGTTAATCTAATATATACCTGAAAATGCTCGAGCAGCAACAGTGCCGATGCTGTTATCGAACAATTCGAGTATTTCTATTGTATTAATGCCGGTAAAGGCATCGGGGGCAATAGAAGATAAACGACAACGTTGAATCAAAATCTGTAGATTATCGAGATATACAGCTGGTTTACTATTGTAACACATCAATTATCTACTTAATCGCATAATTGTACTTAATTTTGTTAATATAATATGGTTTGTTCCTAATTTTCTAGTAAAGTGGCCTTAAATATCGGTTGATTTCGTTACATGAATATGGTTACGGTAAATGTTTGTTTGGAATAGTTAATTTTAAGTGATTCTCTTATAATAATGTTTATTTATTTAATTTCAACCCTAAATTCACACTCGTGTAGAAAATTGATGAAAAGATCGTTCAACGGTTTTATGTTTCGAAACAACTGTTTGAACAGAATCTGCAGAGAGGTTTCGAATGACAGCGGGGGACGGCGTTGCACGATATAGGATGGTCAATTACATATGCAGAGTGCGAAGGAGGCAGTGAAGAGAGTAATCTTCATGTTGCATCTAATGCATATCAATTGGTCTTATTTAAGAAGTTCGGTGAAAATCCTTCAAATGTAGTTTATGTAAGCAATAACGTTCTTTCTATCATTGTTTTCAATAAAATTGGAAATAATCTTTAGAACGGAAGTCCATAAATATTTGTGAGTGTTCCCCACGATATGTTCGACTTTGACATGCCTCATGTACACTCTGGCATTACAACAACGCAGAACAACATCGGTCATCGGTGGTCAATGAGACAAATGGATGCATCATCACTCACCTTGGTGGGGAAAGTGGCACAACGCATTTAATTAATTGCAGAGCGCACTTAAATTTACATCATTTTGGCACTATTGTAATGTTTTGCTATCTAAGAACTTTATACTTACAAATGAGGGTTCGCTGTGAACTAAAAACGCTTTTAATTTTTTAATGTTTTGAACAAATCAATTGTGGGTATACTTCCCTTTTTTAGAACTCATAGCAAAACGCCTAAGTCCTAATTACTTTCTAAAAATCGAAAAAGAAACAAACAGTATTTAAATAAGTAGCAGTTACACTATTTGAAAAACATGAAATAGGAGAACTAGTCCCAGATTTCCAATGCTCTTCACATACGTTTCATAGCAGTTGATCTTCGCATTACATCAGTTGCAGTCAATGGAGAATTTATGACCAATGGGTTGTTGAAAAAAGCGAGAGCGATTATAGCAGATAAATAGGTGATATAGAAAAACACATCGTTAAAATCGTTGTAAAGTAGAATTAAATTGATGATATGACTTCAGTTTAGGTAAGTTTTCCATTTCTGAATAATTTAACGAGAAACCATGTTAATTTAAAAACGGATATGTGATTTTTCTAACAGATATTGACTGATATTTTACAAATTACTCATAATTTGTTTAGAATAATTAGATGAGTTATTATTATTTAAAAACATAATCTTTTAAAAATTTGTAATTGTTACCCCTATAGAATTAGTTATTTCTTTATTACAGCAAAAATTTTAAAAGAAATTTTCGCAGTGGGGAAAAAATCATCTATGAGCCAAAATTTCGAGGATGTCTATTAAAATACATCATTTCTGACATTATAAAAAATTTGGAAGAAGTAAATGGATGAATTGGACGTTGGAATATATAAAATATATCATACTTTGAATTTAAGTAGTAGTATTTCAGCAATAACACAAATATACCATGAAATAAATGTATCTGAACGAACTTTAATATAAAGCATTATGTACCTATGACGACAAAACAATCTATTCCGATGATGGCTAAATGCAAAATACCGTTGCAGGCTCAGTAAGTTTCGTGTCCTCGAAACATTGGGAAAACAGTGATTTTATACTCTTTTAAGTCTTTGGCACAGATATGGCTATTTATCATTTAGCTAGTATAGGAGAATAGTGAGAATCAAAATAAATAATAAATTCTAAATAAAGTATACCTGATGAACATGTGCTAAATCCCCAAATGCATTAGGTGGGATCTCGAAATGAGATTCCTTAATATGCACGATGTGAAATCGTGTAGAATTTGTAAATAACTGTGGTTCCACCAAAGTAAGTCCTGTCAATGTCAGGAAATCCAACTAAAAACATGTAATAATGAAAATGCTAATACATAAATGCGCTTCTTAAGCGAAACTTTACCAAAAGTATGTTTGTTTTCATACCTGAGTAATCGAGGAAAAAGCGTGTCTGGACAAAGCCATGTCTGATCCTGATATGAAAAGCTCTCGAATATTATGAGCATATCTAAAATCATATATTATTATGAGTGCTGCGTTAAGAAATAGGAAAGGAGAAATGCGATTAAATAAATATTCAGTTTGGATATTTCGCTTTAATCTATAATTTTTCTCCACAGTTAAATGATACCTGAATGCTCCTCCATGTACCCGTTGAATTGGAGTGTTTGTGAACAAGATTTTCAGTCCAAACTGGTTTGCAATTCCAGAGAATGCTCCTTTTTGGATTTCGGTTAAACGAGGACAGTTGAAGAAGCTAATCACCCTGAAAAATAAATTAACCGTTAAATCGATTATCGTAGGTTAGCATGAAACATGACTGTTTAGTACTATACGCAAACATAAACAACCAATGTGAATTAGGCTTAAAACTCATACATCCTTTCAATGTATGACTATATAAAATAGAACCATCACTAGGCCTACGATTTAAAAGCCAATGAATGTTGCATGATGTCCACTTGTGAGTCGTATTATCAATATTTTTGAACGTCCAGATGATCATTAACGTACAACTAACAGCAATATAAGTCCATTTGCATTAAGTATTACTATGAGTCTACGTCCGAGTACCATTAACAATTTCTTTATGTATTAATGATAATCTCCAATATTAATCTTAAATAGTTCTACTTTCTGCGGAAAATTCTTGATTATATGGACTAATAGATTCCAAATATATTTCAAATACCATCATAAAGCCTTCAGACACAAGTTCGACCAATCGAATTATAACATGTTGACGCTATCCAGCTCCTTTTGTGAGACCACAGGCGACCTGCAATGCGACCGGATGTTGGGCCGGAAACCCTAGCTTGGCCGGTACTTCAGTCGATTTAAAGTTATTTTGTCCAGCAATTGAGGAACGTTTAACATTCTCGAATCTAGATTAGATTAAATTCATATAGTCCCCAGAGTTCAAATATTTTCAAAAATATTGCTTTTTATATTATGTTAGTATACGTAATGTTATGAGTAATAACAAGTTTCAAACAATTAAATATCCAAAAATTACGAAAATGATTTTGTTCAGTTCTCAATTCATTCCATATCGTCGTTATGGTCATCAATTGACCTCTTCCTAATTTAGAAGGGGGCCATTTTCACGAAGTGAGGCGGAAAATCGCGCATGAGACCAAAGCACTCTATTAAAATGGTGATATTAGCGAATGAGAGAGAATGGTTTCGAAAGAGATAGAATGAGAGAAAACAAAGGGAAAAAATGAAATATTACCTTAATTTCCTCATAGATTTGAAAGCGAATTTCTCTAAAATATCGAGATACTCGCAGTTCTCCACTCGAAACTCTCTGAGCTTATCCATTTTTCGGAATGAATGCTTTGCTATTGATTTTAATGTAGCATTCCGAACTATCAGATTCTCAAATCCAGATGGTATATTATCCGGAAGAGTCAAAAACAAGGGACCGGAACAGATCACCTATAAAAAAAAAGGTGTAGCTTATACTACAAAATTTTAGAGTGAGTTAATTTCGAAGTGTAAATTATTTGCATACATGAATTTCAAGGATTTCATCCCTAATCTAGGAAATTTAATGTAGTTGTTGGAAAAGGTTTATGGCTTTTTAAATAGTCGTACTCAAAAGGAGTAACATCCATTGACTTCCTCTAAACCTTATTCAGGCAGCTGTGGATCTAATCATGTTTTTATCCAGGAGTGGATTATATTCCTTACTAATAAGAAATGTCAGATCACTCAGAAATGGAAGTTTGTATGTCCTCGAGTACTTTATGAATATTAAATATTATGGATTTTAGTAGTAGATTAATATGGTTTTCTATTTATTTACTTAGATTTTATACACCGTATCCCCTGAAATGCTCCGCTTATTCTGGCGGATTATGTTCGAGTCTAATATGAAATGTCAGACACTCGATAACTCCTCGTCCCTCATCCTTTCCGATCGCAGGTGCTTTCATAGGCGAATAACCAAGCGAGCGTTAGCAATGAATGTTTGAGATCGACCTCTGAATTATCTTTATTAATAAAAACCATTGCGAAATCTTCAGCTTTACGCTAGTTTATTAGAGGCAACAACTAATACGCAATTCATGTTGTTTTAAAGATCAACACCCTAATAGCGTAAATTTGACAAGAATATGAAATGCAGTACTTTATTTGAAATTCCTTGTTTAAACCACTTTAAAGACTTGTATTGTGTGAATCAAAAGAACAACACTACTCAACAATAAGCAAAATAACTATGGAAGCAATGTAACTAATGGAGAGGAGTGATGCTCGTCGACCATCATAAAGAGACATATCTGATCCGTTATTTCAAATGGGTATATAAGGGATGATCAAGAATTTAAGAGAGTAAGAGTCTTTAGGCTTTTTCATCCCCATTTTTCTAAGCTCAAATCTCAACGAACCGGATCCCGTCAGCTCTAATGAGCTCAAAAACTTGCCAATGTCAACGCGGTTCATTGAGTTGAGAGGAAAAACAGCACTGGGCCACCAATTTAGAGTGAAAAGAATAAAATATAGTGTCGGAAAACAATATTTTATACTATTAATTGGTAATGTATACATTCTAGTTAAATGTCTACTAGATATGTGCTGAATTACTTTTAGGATAGAGGAATTTGGTAAGGGATTGAAATACTATAGACATTAAGTTTGATATAGTTTCAATACTAAGAATTATAATTTAGACAAGCATGTAGTCCAAATTTTAAGGGTTATACTTATATTTATAAATAAAGCATTAATTAAACTAAACTAACCGTTTTGTCATCCATACTGCATTCACATGCAGTGGGACAATTCCCCGTCATAAGTTGCAGAGAAGACAACAAAAGAATCAGGGAAGGAAAACTACTTGATGTAATCATCGTGTAATTAATACACTATAGTTCAAATATTAGAATACTAAAACATTCTGACATGGCAGTTTCTATCGAATCTGTAATTGCACAGGAATTAAGAAGAATATTAGGCATATAAAGCACTTGCAATTTAATCAAAGACTTTCCATACTAAAATTCATTTATAACCTTAGTTTCAGAATTTTAAGCGGATTAGAAATACGGAATGAGGAAAATTGTGTCGCAAATTTTATTTGCGTTTTAAATAGATGGGTTTTCTAATGAAACAAGATCAGTAAGGTACATTGTTTTAAGCTATGCTAACAGTTTAGTGTGCCAACTTTATAGAGGCAGCAAACAAGGTACTCTAGAATCTTGATTTATATAAAGCTTATCTAAATTATTAATCCTAACTGGTGTTGTACTCATAGCCATAGCTAATTCTACAAACAGCAAAGTAGATCGCTATTAATCGATATTATATCTTTGTATCAGAAATGACAAGCGTCTTGATGAGGATCTGAGTGACAGGCGGTAAAACGGATTCGAGTAGCCAACGGGCAAGGGCGGGGCTTTGGATAAAGGATTACGCGAAAAATAATGCGCCGATAATAAATAAAAGATCAGAAAACAACGAATGCTTAGAGTAAATCTTATGCTTATTTAAAGAAACAAAAGTAAAGAGTAAAAGGTGCAACGAAATGCTCCCTAAATGCGCATCCTCATGTACATATCGATTTACTGACTAAAGGTAATATATAAAAAGATATGCAACAACAACAACAACAACAACAACAACAACTTTAATATTTATGTCCGTATTTTTGCCAAGAAAAATGAGTATTGTTCGAGAGTTCGAATGTTTTGCAACTTGGACTGCTTCCGCTGTTTAATCTTACAGACAACAATCACCCTTAAAATTACTTTGGACAGGCGTTGTTATTGTATGTTTATCCCACAAGATGCGTAGATTAATCGGCGTAGATTAGATGTTTTGAACGATGATAAATTTACGTCCTAATTTCCTTATCGCTTTCATATCAGGAATAGCACACCTTAACTTATTACTTACCTATAAAGTGCTAAATACCATTAATATTTAAATATGGGGAATTTCTAAAATATATCCCTAAATCTAAATTCGAAATAAAAAGCTTAGGAAATTTCTTGCATGTTAAAGTCGGTTTTGTTCATACTAAGTAATATAACAAAAATATTTCTGAAAACTCTATTGCGTAGATACGTCTCCTTCAGTTTAAGAATCGTCAATAGAACAAATGGCTAACGCTTTTCCATCTTTGGCTAAACCATGGAAATTATGTAAATCTTAAAGGCCATAAGAAATCCTAGGCCAAATTATCTAGAAGTCAGCCACCCAAAAAAGTAAATGATGGGATTTTCTCACTTTTGTTTTTAGCATACAAAATAAACGGAATTCCGCTAATTTGTGGTTTCTGGTAGGAAATTACTAGAGATATTATTTTCTGATGCAGAGACAGCATAGATTGGTATTAATAAAAATCGTACAGTGGCAGGAACAAAGGTATGTGGGCTCTAATCTATTCTAGCAAGACAATCTCGGAGTGTTTCTCCTCTTCTATGCATATAACTTAATCCTCTGAGCCTCATATTAATGGTGCATAAGTGCAGTACTCGGACATATAAATTATGCCGGAAGGACGAAAAGGGTGATTATCTCATTTTACCGGACACGACATACCGGAGCGGACATAAATATTAGTCATATCATTTAATTTGAATTAGCAAAAATATGATATTTTACATGCTTGTTCAAACTTAGTTTATCCTTCAGCAATATGGATGAGAATCTGACCCTTGGGATTTCTCATGACGGAAATGAACTAATGTGATGAGTAACTGATAGCTATAATAGTAAGTTTGTGAAGGAGTTACTTATGTTTACTATTCATGAGTTAGCAAAAAACAATATTACAGAAAAAAAGCTCACCTACGTTGTCCTACTACAAGTTATGCTTGTTATATTGAAAATTTAAGTGCGAAAATCTTAGCAATAATATTTATATAGTCTGTACAGAAGTAAAAAAAAGACAAAGAAGAATTGTAGTTTAGCGTCGAACAATTTCCCCAACTAAGATAGTCCATCTAATATCGGCTGTGGTACCACAGCCGATATTAGATCTGTCCTATTTGTACTTCATGATCTACACTGTCTTCGTGTGAAAATTAAATTTTTCTTACTCATATGAATGTGGCACAAATAAAGTGCGGAAGCTGTATTTTTGAACGTAATTTAGAGCATGTACATAGGTTTATTTAATTACTTAAATTTTCATGAAATATCCATTATGGTACTAATGTTTGTATAATATTAATATTACTAATTTGACGTTTTTTAAAAAGAAAAATAATATCAAGAACATTTTTTTATGAACGTAGGTAAAATGTATAAAGAGTACTAAAATGAACTAGATAAAATTTTAGACATTTTGCTAATAACTTTTAATATTTATATTTAAAAACATTATCATTTGCATCAAGCAAAAGATCTAAATCTCAAATACAAAATACGTTATGGTACGTTGTCGTTGGTGCTTTTTCTCGCTGGCAGGGAGTTATTACTTAGTTAACAATATTTTATAGTGTGTAATTAGGGTACAATATATTCAATATAGTATTATTACAATTTAAATAGATCATAAGACAACATTTGTGTATTTGAACGTTCCGTTCGGATTGGATACCCGCCCGAACTCGTTTGTTGGTTGTGTCGATGACAGATCACAGTTATTCTTCCACCTGAAGTTATCTGTTAGGTAAAACCGTATTTATAATAGTACTACTTGGTCTTTTTTCTTCGTTTTTCTCGCTATCTTGAAAACAGTTATAATTATAAGGCTGTCCCCTTATGTTGTTCATTTATCGATGAAAAATATCGCTATTACATTCATTTATTCCTGTAGATGCTTCTTATAAAAACATTTCTGTTTAACGAAGTTTTCCTGTACAAAGGCCATTAGTAGTTTAAGACTAAATCTGTACTTTAAAGATAAAGGGAAGCCAGCAGATATTTATGCCCTCGTAAAAAGATCATCTAATATCCGGATAGGATATACAGTTGATCTGCGGTACATTAAATTTATTGTAAATTATGCCATATAGAAGTGCTAATGTGTAATGTGCCCTAATTTACTTACGTAGAAGTACTAAAGACTGGCAAAAACACATGGAACACAGGGCTTGGGTTAATATTAGTGAACATCATTTGTTAAATTCAATGACAGTCAATTTTTACAATCTTCTCATATTTCAGTTGAAATTGATTCACTTGATATTCGTTTGTCACAGGTGTATTTTAACATTGTTGATCTATAAGAGTTCAAAATTTTCTCAGACTAGGATTTAGATGAATATAGTCAGTTAAATTAATCGATGTAATTTAAGTTTGTAACATCTAGTTTAAAATTAACAAAACTACTACAAATTTATAAATTAGAGTGCAAACAATATTATTTATGTATGCACTACTATGAAAATGGCGGAATACTTTCAAATATATGGCACTGCATATTTCACGAAGAATTTGGTATTTATGGATAATAAGTAGCAAATATAATTATTTGTTTTTCGTTTAACAGATTCCAATTTTCTACAGTAAGTAATATATTTGCTGAACCAATATGTGAAAAAGGAGTTCGAAATACCGTCTGTCCAAATTGGCTGTTGAGATAAACGATGGAATCCATCAGATGTGAGCAGATGAACTACTCGTACTACGTATAAGCAAGTCCTATGTAAAGCTCATTGCATTTTATCAGGTTAAACTTTTTTTTGACAAAAACAGTTGTGCGTATATGGTCATTTAAATCAATACTGAAAGTGAATTATTTTTTATAACTATCGGCACAATAATTGGCTGACATATATGTTATTTACTGATTTTCCAAAAAACCGTATGTGGAGTGGTGGTTAAAACCAGTGTAAATCTCGTATATACATTGCTTTTATAGTTTATACATGAGTTATTTTTAAGTATTAATCATGGTCTTCTAACTATATAAAAGTTGGCAATTTTAGAAATCATCGTAAGGATTAGATTAACAGCCCGATTTTCGTCTACTATTCTACTATATTTTACTAGCTATTCAGTGAATTATTACAAATGTCAGATTTTTCTATCCTATATCTCTCTCGAAAATATACTTTAGTTCTAGTGAAAAAACTAAGATAATACGAAATTCTCAGACTCTCCGCTAGTACTAGGATCCTACTATAAAAAACTAGTTTAGAGCTGTGTAAAGCCCCGTTTCCCGGGTTCTCGGGGTAGGTCATCAAAATCACCCGGTTTCATCCTATAGATCACTATGTGAGCTTGGGCAAAAAAGCTCGAAGGCTCTTCCGCCAGATCTATTTCCCAGAAAGGATCTCGACTTTCTTTAATAAGGAGGAATCATACGTCGCGAATTAAAAGAGAATTGTAGCTAATTTCTTATAATAAGACGGTGTGTTATTTGTTTTTGTTAAAATTAATGAAAACTATTTATTGAAATAATTTGATTCGCTAACTAGATTGATTTGTCACCATTCTTAAATTTCACTATTGTTTATTACAACTGTTCAAAAATGACTACAAGTAATAAAAAGCTTTAATTCAAGATCTCGATATTTTTCGGTGTATTAGTTGATTAATCTTTAACAACATAGTATTGGATAAAGTAGAGTGGGAAGATGATTCGACCGGAAATTCCAGTGACGATTTGATCTCAGACGATCGGTGACCATGTGCGCAAGAGTTGAACGTTGAACGTTCACTGTCGTTGATTATCTAAAAATAAATTGGATTCGAAAACTGGAAATTGAACCAATAAACAAGGATGTATCCAGAATGATATTGTATTTTCATTTGTTATCAAATTGATAGACATGATTGTTCAATTTTATCACTGCTATTTAATATTTTAAAAAAATATGTTATATTATGTTGACATGCTCATGAAACGCTGCTGTACTTTGAAAATTGTCAATATACCCATATCTTTCTTATCTTTTAAAAGATACTCTTTCAGAATGATTTCGCATGAACTACTTTTTCATACGGGAAACAGGATTCTAGAATATAAAAAAGCACTGCAGGTAGGATTTTTTTTCATGCATTGTTTCTATAACTAGGTTCCTTTGTGGTAATTTTTTTATAAACTGTTTAAATATTCAATTTCAGACGCGCCGAATGTACTGTTTACTGTCGTTAATTAACTACACAAATAGCCTGTTATTTGTTTCCTTGATGTTTTCGCAGTTGGACCTCCTCGTCGAAGTTCTTTTCTGTCTTTCTTCCTGCCTCATCGGAATTTCACTTACTGCACTCTACATAAAATTACCCCCACTCATGTTACCAGATAAATGTTATAAGGTAATGAGAGTTTCTTTTTATTTCTTACTTACAATAGAATAAGGATAACTGAGTACTCGTAAGGCATATAAAAATATAAATAAATTAACAGTGGGGATTAAATTCCCACTATTAAATTCCATAATTAATATCTGCAGAAGAGATGATGAGAAAAACCTGGTGTGCAGGTAATTCTATCAATGTGTGCCCTATTCTACTCCATCCAAGATGTCGACACTGGATTAGAAATGTCGGGATGGCGTCTTATTTGGGTTTCTACTGCAGCCATTCTTCAATTCTACGAGGTATGCAGGAGACTGCATTCACTCACTAGTTTCACTTATGAGTTCTCGCCTTAATATGTTTAGGTATATGTTCTTTTGAATGCAATCTCACATATTAGAAGAAGAATAGAGCAAATAAACCAGCAAATGCCACCTCCAACCTATGTTCAAGTTGCTTCTCTCTTTCAGGAAGGTAGGTAAAATTAGTAGGGAATTTCAACCTATTATCACTGGAATAACAACACAAAACACTATTCGTCTTTAAAATAGCTCGCACACTATTTTACTAATATATATTTTTGAATGTTACATAAATGTGTTATATATAATGATAATCTTCAAGAATTGCATATTGTATGATATTGTAAGAAAATCATTTGTAAAACAAGCCATAATTTGTATGCAATAAGAATTTCAAAATTTTATTCAAAAATTACAGAAGGTCGTCTGTCGCATTCTTCGGACTTGATTCTAGATATATCTGACGTTGACAAGGGAAAAGGCGGGATCTCAAACATTAAGTTATTAGAAAGTCCACGATCTGAAACTCCACCACCGCCCTATGAACTTGCAGTGGAAAGACTTCGAAGTCAACGTTAATGTAGTTATGTTTCTGTACTGTTGTGTTAACATAGAATTGCGCCTGCCTCGTTGAACTACTTCACAATCTGCACCATTTCTGGTAGATGAGATAGTTTTGCTCTTCAAGTAGACCTGTCCTTAATTTTAAGCCAAACATACGTTGTTAAGATAGACTGAATACCATACTGCTTTTGTACTATTATCAGAGTAAATTACTTTGGAAATAACCTTCGAAAAGTTTTTAAGATTTATTCAGAACATTTTGGCAATGAAAAATTCAGAGTTCTACGTTACAATCTGTATGTTTATCTGATGCAAAGAATGTAGTTAATAACTGGATTTTTTCGTTATAAGTTAACAATCTCGTCATTGGTCTCGATGCTACCACATATAATCAGTCAAAAGTTGCAAAACTTAGAAATAACAAAGTTAATAGTATCACAGACATCTGTGTCCAAGTAGTCTACTTTACTGACCTTGATCAGTGGCTTATAATATTTAACTAAGTTTATGATTGTGAATGTACCATAATTATAATGTATGTAGTATTATGAGCATAATGACACTAAATAATAAGTTTAATTTTGTTGAAATAAACTGGCTATAGAAGAGAAAAACGGGTGACAATGAAAATATTGATGATAATCATTAATAAGTGGGATATATATCCTATATATCCGGTGAAAATATTGGTGATAATCATTAATAAGTAGGATATATATCCTATATATCCGGTGAAAATATTGGTGATAATCATTAATAAGTAGGATATATATCCGATATATTATATAAAAGATCTATAGATGACGTCACTAAAAGTTTCTGATGTTACAGATTTCTCGTGAATTTTCCATTACATCAATAATTTCATTCCGATGGTTCATCACACTATATTGAACCAATGTAAATTTAACTGAACTGAAGCAAAATTTATGATGCAAGGAATTTTCTGCTCTCAGTAAGCTTTCCATATTTCACTATGGTACTACTTACCAATTATAGTGTATTATTCAACTCTATAAGCTATGAACTTAGTCGAAAATTTCATAGTTAAAGTAATTTAATATGTACTTTTAAAACGTAATCAATTAAAATTACACCCACAAATTATCAATAATATGCCAATTCAGGTTTTTTAATAATAGTTTTGAAATAATTAATCTTAATAGATAGCTCATTATGGTCTTTTTCTCAACTAAATATTGTTTATTGAAATGTTCTCGAAATTTCTTTAAAATCAATTACTACTCCTTCTTACATTACAACGAAATATGTGACGTGTGGTTTTTGGAACCTGCTTGGTCTTCAAACTCTTTGTTACAGCCCATCGGGTGCATGCGTACGTTTGAAATTATCTAACGAAAATTTGAAATTATTTGGCAAATTGCGATGCGTATAATCTTATATTATTGATATTAAATATATGTAGTCTATACTAATGCATTGTTTGTCGTCGTTCGAGAAAAAATGAGGTAATTGCGTTACCACATGTGAGCTGGCATCATTATTCACGTGATGACAGAAATCTTATTGGATAAAAAGTATCGAAAAGTTTATCGACTAATTAGTTTTACATCCAGTTCAAAAACACAGATAATTACGTAAACGACCCACAAAGTTCCATAGGCAATAGTTACATTAATGCATATTCAGTGATCACTGTATCTAGAATCTGAAATTGTCGCTGATGTTATCACTACACCTAAAGGGCTATAAAAATAGGATCGAAGTCATGTATATGAGTTTTGTTTAATATGAAGTAGGTCATAAGTTACAGTATGCCATGATTGGTGCTCTTGAATTCTGTAAACAACTAATGTAAGGTTGATTGTTTTTGTGCAATGCAAATTTATGATCTCTCTCTCTACTTTTTGCTCTTGTATATGCGTAATATTAATAATCTAAAACATGCAACTTTTGAAAAATTAATTACTCATTCACACTAATTGAATATGTATGTCTATTAGGAGCAATTCTCAGCTTTTATAATACATACAACAAGTTTTAAATGAACTTAACCGGGGATATGCTTATCTTCTTTAGTCTACAAAAAACATGTAGATAAAGAATTTGAATTTGAGACAAAAGTCTTTGAAATTATTACCATAAATACAATTTTTAAACCTAGTACAGTAGGATGCTAATTGAGTATTTCGATATGTAACTGTTGTGGTTCACAGGGAAACATGGGCTCGACAACATGATGTGTTAAGGTACGGTAGTCGCATGCACCGGCAATTGTTGACTACGGTGTAAGTCGGTACATTGGCAGTGCCTTCCACCTAACGGAGTGTTACGCCTACCGCACAGTATTCTGACAAAAATAGGCGCGCGAAACGCCCCGAACCCGTTTTGTTCTATTATCACGCAGTTCGTCTCTCAAATACTAACCATCGAGATTGAGTATAAATACCCCGAGATCACCGGAAGTTAGAAAGTCGTCGTCGGTGCGCTCTCACTACACACTCGGTGTACCTTTCGTCCTGTCTTTACTCCTTTACTACCTTTACTTACATTCCGGAACATTGTAGAACCATATAGCTCCAATGTTTTATTTGAAATTTGAATTGATTGTTCCAGCGATTTCACCGAATGTAGCTAATTAAATAATAATTCTAGGAAGTTACCAACTATGCGTAACGATATTCATCCTCTAGAGATGAATGGTAACAATCAAAGTGATTTTCTTCTTTCTGTATTTTTAAGCATCCTTAGTAATTTTAATAGTTTAAAAAAACCTTAATATGTCACCGAAATGGAAAAATGAAAATTTAAGATATCTCAAAGACTCCATATGTGCCATCCGCCCCACTAACTCAAGGACAAAAAATTAAAAGATGGTTTCGAAAGTATTTTCTGGAAGGTACGCGCATTCGTCATTAATATAAAGATTAGTGCTATTTTCCATTTTAAGAGCATTACATATAATATAAGGTCACAATTTAGGTCAGCACTTAGAAGACGATGCTGCGGCGGAATTACAGAATCTTCCAGAGAATCCCACTTGGGAAGATCTTATTTTCATAAAGTATCGAAAATATGTTGCAATGTTAATTCCATTCATTTTCATGCAAGTAAGTGGGATTTTAGGGTAAACACTATTATGACAGTAACCAATAACACAATGCTAATGTGTGATCAGTTAATTGGAAATTTTTAGTCGATCTGGTGGATGGTGGCAATTCGATACAATTTCTTTCAATATTATCCAGACTACTGGCACATGCCCGTCACCATGATTCTAGGTTCATTTGTCGGAGGTGAATTAATTACTAAGAATGTCCAATTAGACATTTGTTTTAATATTATGTCTCGCGTAACTCAGCAATCCTGCAGAAAAATTGAGGTCAGGATTCAAGTGAATGCTAGTTTAATGCTTATTCAAATTTGTGTTCAACTATTATCACAACTAATTAAAAATATGCTGCAGCCACTGGCAAGTTTTTTCTAATCTAGGAATGACTTCGGAAGGAAGTGGAGCAATAGCGTTCCCTGTGATGACTCTAGCTTTACACATAGCCCCTGGAATAGCAAGGGACTACTCACTAATGATACAATCTTGCGGTACGAGTTACTTTTTGATTCATCATGTTTACCATATTTATTGAGATTTTTTATGCATGTGCTAGATCTCACATTTCTAATATTGATCTTCCCGTATTATTAATAGGTAAAGATTTAGTGTTATGGTCAAGAAAATATTTAGGTATGACATCTGCTCTTTGCTGTGTATTGTTCATGAAGGTCAAGATTGAGAACAGAGCAGTAATTCTTGGAACTTTCGGTGCTATTCCTGGTTTCATAATTGGAGTTCATTTTGTGGGTGGAAAATACTAAGTATTTTGTAATTTTACATAGGATATTGAAGAAGTAAATGTGTGAAAATATTTAGCTTTTGTGAAGCCAAAATTGAAATAAAATTTCAGATTGATCCCCTCTTTAATGGCCCTCAGAAGAAAATGTTATTTGTTGCCATCTGGACTTCTTTTGCTATTGCTCTTGGTATCCTCAATGCCCAGAAGAAGCGGCCTACGTTCAAAGAAATTCCTGAATTTAAACTGTGGAAAGCAATAACCCTGGTCATCACTGGTTTTGTTGGAGGTAGAGTTTTTAAAATGAGCAGTTTCTCTGTTTTTGGTATCTTCTATTAGCATTTATATTTTCCAAATTACTTTTGGAAATGCTCATTACGTAAGTTCTGTTTCAATTCAGTGTTAATATAGTAGCAGAAATTGATATCCATCCTTCACTAATTATACCCATTGTTGACGTGCCATTTTCGAAGTTTTTCATATTTATGCCTGGTTTTATTAATGGTGAAATGATGCCTATTGGCATATTTGAATATCCAAAATAGTTAAGTATGGTTCTTTAATATACTAGGAGCGTTCAGGTGTCTTCGATGCATTTGCCGGTTCCGGTGTCGATATATGCATCTTCTCTGTCATTACTCTTCTGTTTCGTGTAACCGAAAAGACTGCTACCCCCACAACAGTTGTTCTTAAAGGTATGCGAGGGATAACTTATCTGACGCTTTGCTAACAAGTCCACCATTAGTGACATAACTTTCGTAATTCAACATTCTGCTACGGTAAGCCTTATAAAATATTTTAGCACCTTCAAGTATGGTAAAAAACATTCTATACATTTTGTAAACTCCGGTAAGTTTCAACTCATTTTGGGAAAGGCCATATTGTTTTCTTGTCATTGCGCGACCCCCATGAAGCCATGATGGATGGATTGTCTAAAAGACAGATGACTCTATTTACGAATTTCGTACAATGGTAGTTGGAATGATTCTAGACCATTGAGACTGGGATGTTGTAGAAGGGGTATGCAGATAATTCGCGAAGAAGTAGAGGACTAATGACTCACACAAAGCTTATAATGAGGAAGAAACTACTTGGAAACATACTGTTGTAGCACTTAGATTATTTCAGGATTAAATGCTGTGATAGGCTTTTTCTGGCGAGCTGTCATGATGGGAGACATCTCTGCTATGGCATGGACGTACTTCTCTCTCTCAGTTCCCGTCTCCTCCATTACTGGGCCTCTTGGAAGTTTTCTTGGATCACATTTACATAGACAGGTTTATTTTAATATGTATCCATTAAAATTCACACGAAATAAAAACAGAGACAATTCAACATTACTATAATTTATAACCCAAGTCTCTAACATTTGAAAATAGAGTAACTATCAGAAAAAAGCATTACATTTAGATTGTATTACTCAAAATACTATATTTCCAGGTAATTGCCGGCTTTGTGTATATTCTAGAGCTTTTAGCACTTATCGGATTCCTCCTTACTAAACCATCATGGCAGCTCATCGCCGTTGGAGGTTAATATTTAAATTTATCTTCTAAATAATGTTTTATTTCGAAATATTTTCTTCAGGTTGCATAATCTTCGGAGGTTTTGTATTCTTTTCAACTATAACGAAAGCTGGAAACTATATTTTGCGTCAAATTGAAGAGAAGGAAGAAAAAGAAATACGATTGGATGATAATGTTTGATAGATAATATCGATTTAAGCAGAAATGTTCGCAAGTGGTGACTTTGTTGATATTATTTGTATTTCCTTAAATATAAGAAGAAACAATCGTGAGAAGAATTCCTCGTTAAGCAGAACTGTTCCCTCAAACAATATATTAGACTAAGTATCAGTAACAATTTGATAGAATTCTATTGAAACTTAACGAATAATCATTCCATGTCATTTATTTAAATGTTGAGATTTGTTGCTCACCTATTTTCTGTATTTTTACATTCTGGTTCTTGTTGGATTTTTGTGCTAAATTTAACTAGTTAATATTTTAAGTGATCTCCAGTAAAATTACAAATATTATTTCATTCCTGTTTCTAATAATGAAGAACATAAAAATTTGATATGCAGTTCAGCATATAAATTTAAAGAATTCTAAAAATTAAGACAGAAGCAATCTATTTTTAATGTATTTAACTTCCAAAGTACTTACTTTTGAATCCATTTCAAGAGAGAAACCGATTTAGTAGAAATTACAGCAATTTCAAACATCTTATATTTATATTTAATTTTTTTGTTTACCCTTTGTACTCCAATTATTTCAATAAAATTTTTTGACAAATTCGTTTAATCACAAATACTATGATGAAAAACATTATTTAAATCATTTTGCACCAGAAAGTGTTTAGTATTCTCGTTAGATGACTAAATGTTGTGTCATTGTTATTGAAATTGGTCAACATCACATGAACAGTTAAAGATAATTTGGTGTAATCCGCAGAAGAGTGGCGATGGAGTGCAGCTACCAGCGACGAATCGGATCCACTGCTCAATTCTACGTGAATATTCCATTTAGCGCAACGGAGACTTGGCACTATTTGTTGGCTGTAATAAGGTCTTACTATACCAGTTAGCTGAATCACATTCCATTCAATGTTCAAAAGCTTCTTATGGATTTCGCAGAGATTACTGCCATCAGTAACTTTGTCTACTTTCACTATCATCTGTTCTATTTGGTAATTTGGATTAAACACCATTAATAATACATGGACAATTATTAGTTGGATAGTAAAAACTTATTATTTAAGTGAATATCCCGTTAAGATTTTCGACACTTATTTACTACATAAAAAGTAAGATTCCGTTAGATGGAACTTTCTAGAGCTTAAGCAGAGCAACTGTATAATTTTAACTCTTCATTCTAATGTTCTAAGAAGTAAACATTTCTATCTTATTAAGACTTCAAATAGAATCTAGAGATCTTCATAAGCAAATAAGTGATAGAAAAGTAGCAATTATGTCACTGAATTGAAAAACAATAAAATATGTATATAACAACAAATACCAGAGTATTAGTAAGGTTTTGTTGAAATGCTCAAATAATAGTAGAGTGGTTGTGATTTCACAGAAATACATTGAACCGTTTGTCCGTGATGAAAAAAAATAATACTAAAAACATAGTAAAACTAAAAAGTAGCTATTAATGTAGAACATGTTTAATTAGCTGGGTGAAGTGTCTGTGCTCGTTAGGATTGCATGTCTCATACGAAGTGTTAGCGCCGCGCTGGTCACTGGTCTCTCATTCTCGTTTCCTTCTCAACCGTCTATTTTCGAACGATGACGATTTTCAACCTTCAACGTTTAATTCCCATACCAAAGGCTGTTTTTCGGTAGACACGTTCTCAACTCTCCAACCGCGTATTTTCAATCATTTACTGCGGACAACTAGTGTAACCTGTGGAATATCGCCATATTTCATAAAGATGGTTAAGTGGGGGCTAAAAGATAAGTACGGTGTGATTCGTCTTAGAAATCGTTTTGTTGACTGTCATGATTTGATTGGAAATTGCTCTAATTTTTTCATCATTCCCGTTGCAAACGACTATTTGGAACAAGATATCCTATCCATTCAAGAAATAAAAACAATGTTTCCATTACGATTTTTGAATTAGCACTTTCTTCTGTACTTTATTCATTGTTAATAATTGTGAGTACTCAGAAAATCGTCTCTATTTACACTTTTAGCACTCCCTTTGTTAATAGTGAGTGTGTCTTAGTAGAATAAATGCATCAAAAATCACATTAAAATTAATATCAGAGTTCCAAACGATCCTTTTCTAAACACAAAGTATTTATTTATTTGTAATTAAAGGAAAGAACTGGAAAAATCTATTTTTTTGAGTTGTAATTAATCACAAAGAAATTTTTATGTTTTGAGTTTTCTATTAAATTTATGAGATTTTTCTTATTTTTAACTGAAAGTACAAGCTATAAATTTCTCAATTCCCTTACTAAAATACTAACAGAGGGGCTACCTTAAACAGTATTCTTAAGTCATAGAAGCTAGTCAGATATTAGACTTCTCAAGTTAACAGCTAGTGTTGTCATATTTTCACTTGAGGTGGATGTTTGTGTAAATACAACTTTAACAGCCTTTCATAAGACTAATTAATTACTTATATTGTTATACCATCTACGAGGTATTTATAGAATTTAATTTAAGCAATTTTACGAAACAACTACAATTTTTAATTGAAATTTAGCCACAACTTAATCGGGTGTCGTTAAGACGGCCAGTGTAAGCCTGAATTGTTCCTATCTGAGCTATGCTAGCAATTTCGTGTGTATTTCCTAATCTTATCAGCAATTTGAGCCAGTTAGCTTATAATAAATTTATCTCTTGATTTCTATGTTTCTAATTTATGATCACTTATCAGCTCACTGCATTAAGTTGACATTATATTCGTCAATTCAATCAAAACATAGCCTTTAAAGTACAAAACAATTCTAATTCTGTGCAAAGTTCATTTGCATGTTCAAACACATTTATAACACATTATAGGAAGAAATAATTACATAATAAACAGTGAAACGCGGAAAAATATTTATTACTAGAGGAATAAATAGATTTCCATCGATTTCAGAAAGCCATGATTCATCTGGTGAGACTTTAAAAGTGACAACTGAACTTAAAGTTTTGTTCGTTATTACATTTGTCCAATCGGCTAACAAGTAAAGTAGATAAAGGGATGTGGAATAATACATGAATATTAAAAGTATCAGTAATCAAATAAAGAATAGTTGATGAGTCAAAATAACATCAAACTAGGAGTTCTGCTTAGTATTTTAAATTCAAACGTATTTTAAGCCATGGATTGAACCCGTTGAAGTAACCCGTCTCATTTATAAATCTAATTGTCAGAACTAATTCATACCCTAACATCAAGGAAACAGAACATATTAAACCAACATCAAAGCTAGAAATTATGATTATACATTGGCGGAAAAGTGCAACTAATAATTCAACCCGAGAACCTAACAAATGCTTCCCTCATTAAAACAAAAAATAGACGGTACTTCTCAAATTCTTGGGTGAATTTATCATTAAAAAGCAACTAATGTGTTAAAATTTAACAAAAAATGTAGCATTACATATTGCTCAGAAACTACATTTTCGAATTACCGTTGACGGCATACGAGAACAGCACCTACTATCATCTGAGAGTACTGTAGTAATACTAATATTGTCTTTATAGACATCGATTACGCTGTCTTGTGCGTTTCTCCTTGCTGAGAAGATGGTATCAAATTGATAGACATATTTGGACTCTAAGACCCATAGAGAACCTCCCACCACCAGACATAGCACAGCTGAAATATTATGATAATTAATTCCGATTTCCTTCAGAGTCTTCTCAGCTTAGTACCCCAGGTAAAGAGGTGTCTAGTTTTTAAAGCAAAAACAGCCATTAGGTAAATAAATATGTAATATTAGTAAAGCAATGTTCAGTGCATTATGTGTGTTGTAAATTGAACTACAACATTGTAGATGACAGTTATTGATAATATTCTATCAAATAATTGGAGTCATTCTACAAATATTCTCGGTCAACATTTTATATTGGCTTTGTCGAGTACTTTTAAGAGTCCAGCTGTCATGTTACTGCCGTTCCGTAGCTAAACCAGTCCCATAAAATTTCGTTCTTTTGTTCACAGTTAGAAAATTTCCACTAAATTTGAACGAATGACAGTGCTAATATAAAACGAAGTGTATGCGCTCATTTAAATTAAGTGGAGAGTTCGTTGAGTAGATTTCTTGCATCACAGAGCTGTCATCTGAATAATTCTATTCCACATAGAAGATATTATTATTGCCTGGTTTCGTTTGCACTCAAAAAGGGGTTTTAATAACACTAAGCGTAACGTGTAATCAGCTCAGTTCCACGGCCTATTCAGCCGATAAAAAATACGATGGACACTGTGGTTACGACGAAATAAAGACTTCAGAAGGCGTCTCTAGACGAAAATCGACGGCAACTAACTTATGTCACAGTTGATACCCCCTAAAATCAGTCTACTGAAATAGGAGAAATTTTTAAAATATGTTGAGATACTACCTGCCAGGCTTGTTGCATGGAAACAAATTGATGGTTTGAAGTTTAAGAGAGTGAGACCGTCCTCCGAGGGGAATCTAATATGCATCCGTCGAGGAATATGTGTTAAGAAGATTATATTTCCTAAAAAAATATTTGATTAAACTAGGCTTGCTTATTATCTTTTATTCAAAATATACTATTACATCTTGGATCATATAACTGCAACGACACGTCGCATCATTTCAATTTTTTCCTAGTGGCATTAATTTATTGCTCTTTGATAACAACTGTTAGAAGAAAAGAAAAGCTTAATATTTACTGATAGTTCAAAATTGATAGCGCTAAGTTGATAAGAACCGGGTCCATTATCTCACCACATGCAATTAGAAATCCAGTGCAGAATGTACATTTAGCGAAATAGTGCGGAAGCAGTCCTAGGCACAGGAAGGACACCATCCAGGCATAGAACGACAGCCTGAACCAGGTGCGATCGCAATAGATCATTTGATAGTAGCCATTATTTCACACATATTCATGAGTCATCATAAAGCTTTTATGATTCATAAAACAAACACGCACGTACTTTAATAATAGTTCTCACATCACCATCGATTTTCCTATTCTGACATTACAAAATGTGAAGAAATTTAATATAGTCTTTAAGACTTCAATGATTGAAGTTCCACTAACCAGAGCATAGAAGCAGTATAATAACCAGCAACTCTGTACTGTCTTCCCCAGCCAAATCCGTCAGCAGATAGATACTCTATCACCTTAAGGGGAAAATATCACAGGAATACACAAAAATAACATATTTAATTCAGTATTAAACTAAATAACAATTTAGAGAGATATTAATTTAATCTCCTGGTTTAAAAATTACTAAAAAAAATTGTAAAAAGGGGAAATACAATATTTTAACTAACCTTCAATATAGGAAATGGTAGGCCTTTCCTTAGAGCATTATCTAATTCCTTTTCCATTTTATTAACTAGAATAGAAATGTAGAATTTTTATAATGAATTAGAGGATGATATTTTTCTTAATTATCTCTAATTTTTTAGTTTCAACATTTAAACGAATAGTAAGATTCGGTAGGCTTAAACAGCAATAATCTCCGAAAAACTTATGTACTTTCAAAGTATACAATTAGTTTACCTTCTGAAAAACTGAAGCGTTCGTTATAGGTTAGTTTTCCATCCAATGCTGCATTGTTATTGCCTTGAATCGAGTTAGCTAAAGATAAGACATAACTTCAATGAAAATTATGTTTTTTGAGACATTATTTAGCCTGTGAGTTGTATTACATAAAACTTTGTTATATATTGAAATTCATTGAAAATATTAAGTCTTACCACTTAAAGAAATATTCATATACTGCAACCCAACCCTAACGAGAATATTAGCATCCATTTTGTCGCTTGAAAAAGATTTATAGGCAGTGAAAATCCGAGCTTCGGCACGATGCCAGCATGGATGGTACAATGATACTGGAACAGAAGTTTTTTAAACAGTATAAGAAATCACTTATAATTCATCGCTTTAAGTAGATTTTTTCTATTGTAATGTTCCCTATAATTTGAGTCGTACTACAACTATTTATTCACAATACATCTGATAGCGTTCAATCTATGCTATAATGGAGATAGGTAATAAATTTACAAAAGATTCAATGCCATACCAAGAAGGGTCGCTCCTACATACATATGGAAGAGAAATGATAGTGTAGAGGCTGTCCTCTTTCTCCTGAGTCCAGGCAGTATAATTAAATAAGTGATTGAAGGAACGATGAATATAGAGAAAAGCCCGAGAATATGAGTATCTGAAAATAAATTACTCTAAAGTGACTGGAACGTCATAATTCCGTACTATTAATACATATTTTAGAATATTCACTACCATTCTCTACAAAATCAGATCCAATTGTTTACCAATTATATAGAGAGAATTAATGTTTTAATTCTGCTTCTAAGCAGAGAGCTATAGCTCACCTAGTAGGACTGGCGTCCTATTTTCTCCGTAAAATGTAGGTGCGCCGTTTTCACGAAACCATGTGAACCATCCGAGCATCGCGCATAGGCTATAATAATATTATTTTACTTGCTTGAAAAGCAGTTTTATTTTAATCATTCTAAATTTTGCCGTAGAACTGATATTAGTATTTAATTTTATTTGCTTAAACCAACTGCTACAGTAATATTTTCTGATAACAAATGTATGCTGTACTGTGATAATAGTGTAATAAGAAAAATTAGCAATAAATGTTAAAGCATGATAAATTAGTCATTAATAATTGTGTATGCTATCTTATGTACTAGGTTTGTTTGCCAACATAGTTTATAGGTAGTGTTACACAAATAAACACATTAAATAAACGATACCATAATCAAGGTCGGAAAGAAGCAAAAAGACATTTAGAATATTTTTTTTTGTGTAAAATTGAAATTGACTGGTCATTTAAGTTGAAAGATAGGGTTGTAAATGCAAAACTACGTAAGGAAAGAAGTGGAATTAAGAACTAATATTCAATAAGCTTGAGACGAGAAGAGGGATAAGATCAGAATTCGAAATGGATTGCGCAAATGATCGAATTGTAAGTTGATTTTCCAGTCCATTGATCGCTTCTTGTTCTTGCTAGATTATAATGATTAATGCATGAGGTGCTATGGCGCTTCAAATTTCCCTTTCTTTTTATAAACGAAGATGGTTGCGCAAATGTCGTAAAATTAGAAAAGAAATGGAGGGTGATTGATGGAGAAGCTTGGATAGATTTCATGCTTGTACTTTTGCTTGTTAAAGCTCTTCAACACATAGGCACTCACTATAGAAACTGTAAGTGCTAGATAAGGATGTCTAGCCATTAAAACAGATAAATGATGGTAGATCAAGTACTGATTAGCAACAGTTTTCTATAATCGATGTTTCTAAGCAGCAAAGAATTGAACTGGATGATAAATGACAATGCCTAACAAATAGAGGAATCGATAGTGGTATTTCATCGGTGATTGGATTGTCCGGAGATCCATGTCTCTCGGCTTAGGCGGGCTTGACGGAACAAGTTCTACCCGAACACGCTTCTCCGGTGAGATGCCGAAGGAGACAACTAATAGAAATCAGACGAGCACTTGTCGCTTATTATAGTCTATTCCCAGCCTCCTGGTTTGAAGTGTTTGTGATGCTGTGACTGGCTCCCAACGAATGAATGAATAATTGAAGAGAATGAAGTTTTACGAACTTTAACAGTAAGTGCATTGCCAAAAACATTAAGTATATCCTCATCGCCAGGATTAATGATCAGAAATACTGAACTTAAAATATTGCAATGTCGTGCTAACTTATATGCAACCATATGTTGGATTTATAGAAAGGGTTAGTTTTGTAAAATATTTGAAAGCATAAGGCAATAATATACAAACAGTAAAATCGGCGTTACAGATTGAATAGTCATATAAGAAATTAAAGTTCTTATGAACTTAATCCCGCCTATCACTTCTATTGAGTCATCCGGTATGCTAGACCGAGACGAAGAAACTAGATCTAGCATATTCTGAACAGCTGGTTAGCCTTCCATTTGCTAATCTTGTAGATTCAAGAGATGTCACGTAGCTCAGCGATGATATCACTTCTTATCAGTTTCTAATACAGTTAGTTTTTTTTTTAAATATTTCATTCTTATTGCTTATCTATGTTTGCAACAAAAGATTATACGTAAATGCTACGTTATTAGTTTCATTTAAATGCTTAAGCAATCATTAGTAGTTGTAACGCAAAGTTAAATATTATCAAATCTTATTTTAGTGAAATTTAAAACAATTTAGTGCAAAAAATTAAAGGAATAATCAGCTATAACTATTTGCAAGAACAATAATTTTTCTTGCATCTATAATGTTCTAAATAGCAAATAAATGTAGTAATACAGATTCGAAGGATTTGACATCGTATAATCTTAAATTCTAGAGAAATAAAGTTGTTTAGAAATTAAGACAGTAAGTTCTACTGTAGAAGGAAATGTGCAGAGCGGAAAGAGGCATGGTTAAGAACACGGCGGAAGCGGTTGTAATCGTGTTCATATAGTAGTGGAATTATGTCTTTGAGTGAGGTGTTCAGTTAATGATATGAACTACTTTAAGAGTGAACTTTTCCCCAGAATTAACTCACATTATGGAATTCAAGTTAATAACACTTGGGTTAAAAAGACAACCTGTTGAATTACAAATGTGGGAAACGGCTCTTGAAAGCGATTATGTAGTTATTTGATGCTTGGAAAGAATGTTCGCAAGTTTTTACAAAAAGTTCTAACTCGATTTGTCGAATTGTTGCCTGCTCAGACACTGATGAACCACTGATTAACAGAAGAAAGACTGATGACTGAAATAATTATAGAAAGTATATCTTATACAAGTAAATTAAACATGATATAAATAAAATGCAATATTGGCTTTCCAATAAAAGATCTAATATTATTTATTAACGATGTAGAATACATGCGCCCACCTATATGTGCCTATAAATATATATTAAGGAACTTAAGTATATTTGGCGACATGTTAATTGTCGCACTTAAGTATCAACGGAAAGCATAATGGGGAAGTTGGGTTCTATTGAAAAGTTTAAATTTCTTGTTGGGATAAGTACAAAAGGTCCGGTGATATAGTTGCTCAATTATTCTCCAACAAGTGGTGGGCGGAAAAGAACAACAATCAGCATTCAAAAGGTGCAAAATAAGAATGTTTTGAAAAGTAAGAACGAAGAACATCAACGATAGAAAATATGCACTCACATTATAAGCATTTCCTCGTAGATGACTGGATGAGCATATTTCGTACGTCCATCCACTACAATCAGCTCATTTATAAGTTAATCTAATAGACACTTCTTAATTATTTTAGTTCTTATCACTAAAAATTGATTTATTTCAAACAATTCACTTAAACTGTATTAAAATTTAATATACTATACAGTCATAGCTCATTAGAACTTTAATAAATTATTAGGTAAATATTCACATATATTTATTAGAACTAAAGTGAAAAAAGGTGTAATCGATAGCATGAAGGATATTTTCTATGGTTTAACTCCCGAGGGCTTTCTCAGTGTACTTCACTTCGTATTTAGTTTAATATAACACTGCACAATAAGAGAACTCATACAATCGTTGTCCAGATCTTTGACTCCTCGAAATACTTGAATACACGTCGTGCAAATTAGTGACTAGTATTTTAGCGTTTATAGAAACTCAAGATGACATGAGATTAGCGTAAGTGTAGAAAACGATGATATACATATATTTATATCTAATATATATACAATGCAGAATCTAGATTCACAAGATGAATATAAGACGAAGCACATGATTCTACAAGCGACTGATAGCTATATTTTAGTGTAGTTATGTGCGCCGAATAACCAGTTCGCGAACTTGTTGTATATAAGTATCCAAATCACAAAGAGACGCGGAACAGCAGAAATACGAACAATAGAAGGCACAATGCAAGGCTCGGGAATAAAATGCGAGGACAAAAGTTTTCAAGAAAATACGATGAGGCTAGTCGCCAGAATGAGGTTATCTGATGAGTAGACATATCGTTCGAATATTAGCAGCGTTATTATGAGCACAACAGACTGGCTGCGATAGCGTCAAAGCTGTCACTATGTTAATGATCAGTAATTATTCCCAAATACAGAATTTAAACACAACAACATCCTGGCAATATTTGTGCCTAGTCGAATACGAAGTGGTACTGTATACTCATATTTAAATTGTGTGAAAATAGAATATTATTAATTATTTCTTATTCGACCTTATATGAATGCAAATAACTAAAGCGTTTAACCTTGATCATAGTAATTCCATTAGTAAGAGATTGGCGTTAAGATAGGCAAAATAATCAGTAAATAAACACCACAAAATTTTAGACAGAAATAGTTCTTTTCTTAATATAAGATAAAGAAAAATAACATTATCAGTGTTAAATTAGTAACAAATTTAAAAACATGCAACTTAGAGGGAAGTTAAAATTAGTTAAAAGTAGATACGTGTTGAAATGTTAGTATAAAAAAAGATGCAAAAAGGCTTCTGAAATTAAAGAAGAAAAGCGTCAAATTGGCATTATAATATTTATGTATTTATCAAATTTAGGTCCAGTAATGAGAATCCTAAATACTTCGATGAATTAGGTCAAAAAATATTATCTGCTGTTTTTGTTGTAATTGATGAGACAGCTATATAAATATGCAGCTGTTCCAGTAAGCATATTACACACTTATGGCTTAAAAGGTCAAAGGACACTAATGAAGAAGCTAATATTTTGTGTTTGAAAATAAACAAAAAATAGAAGCATTCGATACCTATTTATATTATGCTTTCAAAAAGCTTTTCAAAGTTTGGATCCATAATCGATTCTCGTTAACTATTGAACATACAGTTTCTTTAAAAAATTGTATAAATTAGTGATATTCCTACACTTAATTTCAACAATAACTTGAGCTGTTCTCATCACTATTGTCTCATCAAGCAACTAGTGTTGTTTCCTCAAACCGTCCATGCAACTATTCAAGGCTTATCAGAAGTGATAAGAAATCGCTTCAATCAAATAAAAGGAATTAATTCTAATTTCACCGCATAGGCACACAATGATGCATTGTCTTGGATTTACATTTTGGCTTACAGGTTACGTCGGTTTATCTAATTTTTGTTTTATATAAATAACAGCAAAAAACCACTTGTGTACTCGTGTTTCTTTCACTACAACAAGCATCTCAATTCTTTCCTTGAATTCTGAGTATCACCCTTTTCTCATCTCCAGCGTTTGTTCACCTTATACTTATATATTACGATTACAAAAAACAAAATTCAAAAGCGATAAACTATTATTTGTATAGTTAAGTTAGAATCTGTGTGAAAAGCAGCAAAAGTAGGTCCTCTCACCTTATCGCTAAGTGTACTTTTGTTACTCATATGCTAATGAAGTTAAAATGGTTGAAAACGTAGAAATATAAGCATATATATGTTTTTAAACCATTACTTCGAAGAAAGTCATAACGCCATTAAATAGAATTTTCTTTCATATTAATATTAATAACATTTCGGAATTTTAAAAAATCTATCTTGTATAGTCTAGTTTACAAAAAGTGAAACTGTACTAATAGAAACCTTATATCAAATTCTCTCAAATTTTTTTATCAGTGACCTTTGTAATAAATATAATTATTACATAACTGTCAAATTCAAACTAATTGCATATTTCTAACTAAATTATAGAGAAAAATCAATTATCTTTAGAATATAACTTCTAACGATAGTTTACTTAAAAATTCTGTTTCAGGCATTCTGATTATCGGAAATTTTATTCAAACATTTTCGTTGCATGAATTAAGAACAAATAAACTAACTGAAGATCAGTCATCATGGCAATCAACGATTAAACCAATATCCGATACGGCACAATTAGACGGGGTATCAAGAACACCAGATTATTGGCCATGTTCAACAGGAGACACAACAACAACAATAGGACAACCAACAACAAGCTGGTGGCCATGGATAATAACACCAACAGAAAGTACAACAGCAGAAGCATCACAAACAGAAGAATCAACAACAGGTACGCCAACAACAATCTGGTGGCCATGGCCAAAACCACAACCAAGAGCAAGCTGGTGGCCATGTTCAACAGCACAACCAAGCACAACAGCAACAACAGAAAAAGATCAAACAAACTGGTGGTCATGGACAACAGAACGACCACAACCATGGACATGGGACTATCCGGAATCGACAGCTACAACGGGAACATCACCATCACCAACTTCAGTAAGGTCAAATTGATTGATTAATGTTCTTAAATTTTAATAAACATCCGTTATAGAATCTCTGCTCTTGCACGTACTCTCAAATATGGCTCGATGTATTTTTCATTCTTGACTCCTCATCTGCGATGCAGAGACATGGACTGGATGAGGTATGAAACGATTTGTATATATATACAGGATGCGCCAGAGGTTCTGATACGGATGTCAAGTGGCATAATTTCATGATAAAAACAGCTTTCGAAACAAAAGTTAATCCAGACATACATAAGATACCAACCAATAAATTCGTTCAATTGGTGTTCAAAGTTTCCTCCTTTTGCGGTCACACAAGTTCATAGACGCGTCTCGAAATTGCCCACGATGGACCGCAGCTCCTCTTGGCTAATTTCTTCCCAACAGTTGACTAAAACCATCTTACGAGAGTCCAAATTATTGTAGGATGTTCTACTCGGATAATTTCCCAAGACTGACCATACTAGGAAGTCCATCGAATTCAGATGAGGCGGATTTGACTGCCAAATGTCTTTGTCCCAAAAGTGGAAACTGCTGACAACAGAACTCAACAGTTGAGTTGCCTCCACGATCCGGTGCCTAGACCTGTTGAAATGTCCAATTCCGTGATCCCAAATGTTTGGAGGCTCAGGGAACCACCACCCTCAATAGAATTTTGCCTTGCTATTATTTAGCGCTAATTCTGACATTTTCCCCGACGAATACCAACGAAGCTTTACCCGACGCAGTTTTTCCGGCCCAAATCATGACAGATGATGGAAAATGACTTCTACTACTGACGGATGCTTTCTCAGACTTCTGATGCCCACGTCGAAGAAGTTGCCTACTGTTAAGACTATTGCATGCCGAGTTGACAGTGAGAATTTTCTCATCTGTGAAAAGCACGTTCGGGACGCGGCCCTGCCGAACGATGCTTAAGAGCTTTCTTGCTTTTTCGTAACGATTGCTCTTCATTTTCCCATCAGTGTATGTGTAAAACCCTAATTCGTGTTTAATGGTTGTCCCATTGATGTTTATTAATATTGAGGTCAGAAACTATCTTCCTCATGGATCTCTTGTCATCTCGAAAGATCCTCTTCTTGACATTTGTTCGAGCGCGAGAAGTGTTCACGCACCTGGGCCTTTCACTCCTAGGATGGTCTTCTAATGTATGCAGTTCCTGATCTCGTTTCACAGTCCGATGAGCAATCATTCTCGTGACAAAGCTTCTTAGCAATCGAACATTTTCCTCTCCTTGCTTGTGCAACTGGATTATTGTAATGCGTAAATCTTTGGGCATTAAATAACAGTTCAGAGACGAGATAATTGGATGAAATTTCAAACATGATCTAAAGGGGTTTTAATTAACACGATTTCATTAGCATAGCGAAGTGCTATGTCATACATGCTAATTTATCAGCACTTGAAATTTGTAACAGAACTTTTGGCGCACCCTGTATATATATATCAGATGAATAATATATTCAGCACCAATATTTTTTTTCTAGAAACGGGGCTTTAACAGTTTTCGTTGGTCTAAAATTTCTTTGAATATTAGATTTTTTTTAACAATTTCATTATAGGCAACAGATTATTTACTTTCTGTTCTATCTAAAATGACTGTTGGACTATATCGTACTGAAACTAGAGTTGGGTAGGATATAATAGATTTATTAAATGATAATAATTGCCTCTTTTGGAATTTTTTTCTTTATACACTCATTAGTTTCATACTAAACTCTTAAAACAGAATGTTATAAATAAACTGTAAATATTTGAGGTTCATTTATTATGCGAAGAAAGCTTATCTTTTATCAAATCTAACGCGTTGGCAAAATACCGATAGTTTAATCGACGAACTCGAGATTCCTTTTGATGGAAGCGAAGGAACCAATATCGAAGAGTAAGTTTTTTCTATACTATTTATTTTCATATACAAATGAAAAACGGTTGCTTTAGAGGGATCAAATTGGCAAGCAATCAATTTTCCACCTATGGACATCGTGAAAATGCGAAAAAGGTTATTGTTATCCTCGCCTCATCATACCAGTAAGTTTTATATCAGAGGAGACAGGTTGTGAGAAAAAATAGAGGCAGCAAAAGTAGGAAAAAGAAGTTAGGCTTATGGAAAACTAAAACATGAAATATTGAAATTAAACATAACAAGAACATATTTGTGTGAAAAAGGGAATTATTGTGTTTAGAAATGGCGACTACAATGATCCTACCCAGGCCGCTGATACATTTAAGAACGACGGAGGTGTTATTATCACAGTTGGTGGGTTACTACTCCATTAACAAGTATCGCATTAGGTTGAACGTTGAGAAATTGGTTTTATCATATATAAACTATATTTATAATCAGATTAGAAAATAACTAGGTTTCAAATGTAAGAGTCATTTTGCAGAATATGCTCAAGAACATGGTGAGGAAGTACCATTTCTAAATCAGCTGGCGTCCCCTGGATACAATCTCAGCAATAGATTTCTTACACTGCGTGCGGATGATATGAGGAATCTTTTTTGCAATGGTATTAAAAACATAAATTCCTTGTGTCCACGTCTTTTTGCTATTTCAGTGATTTAGGTAAATAAAGTTAATTAGAATCAGTGTTTTGACCTAATGATATCACTATTTAAGATGATTTACAGCAAACTGTTTCTGTCCCGTGAACTACGAGCAGTACTCAACTACGAATTACGGATCTATGGGTGGATGCTACTATCCTGTAAATATCCCCTCTATTCAAGTAAGCATTAGGTTGTTCATAATCCAAAGTAATTTTCAACAGATCAAATAATTATCACGATTTTATGCAAAGAAACTTATCTTAAATAAATTATGTCAATTCAGCATCTAGCAGTAAGGTATTGTTCCCGCCATCACAATTCGACCCTAGTGAAAGTCGATGACTTCTCAAAGGCACAGTTTCTTAAAAAATGTAAGTATAAATTAATCGATCTATTTTTGGTAATATATAGTTCTCTCAACATAACTACAATACTATTCTGAATTTTCCATGAATATTGCTACCAATAATTAAGATTAACTTCTATTCATAATTTGTCTAACATAGTGTTTCCTTCGAAAACCAAGTTCTGGATCGGACTCACACAAAACTACTACGGGATCTACACATGGCCTGATGGCAGTAGGGTGAGCTTACCTTATAATAACACAAAATAATGAAATCATTATACTGCAATATGTAAATAAATTTTGTCCTAGTTTTTAGTTGCTTGATTATTCTATGTGGGCACCGGGATATCCACGATATGGCCAAGGAGACTGTGTATATATGTATCAATATAGTGGATTTCAGTGAGAATTGAACCTTCAACTCTAATTTTCTTTTTTTTCTTTTTTTAAATTTCAATTCTGAAGGAAATGCAATAGTAGCTAAATTTTCTAAGTACTGACTTATAAATCTTCGTATTTTATAACTATATTTTAGATTTGGTTGGTTTAATGACGATTGCAATAACGACTGGAACTACATATGCCAAGCCCATCCATGCGACACTGACCATTACTGCGAACTTGTAGACGATCTTACGTGAACATGGTGTCGTGCTTATGCTAAATAGAGCGGGGAATTCCTTCCACTTCAAAACTACTTTTACTATTTGAAGATTTCTTTAATTTTAAACATAAAAATTTAATTCACCTCTAATCTTCATACTAGCCATCATTTAAATAAGTAAAAGGATCAAAGTGATTGTATAAATACAGATATTCGCTGTCAATTCAATGATTTATAGATAAAAAAAGTGGTTAAAAAGTCGGGAAGGTCATGCTGACTAACGATCTTGTCGAATGCAATATTTATGTTCATAACAGGACATCGATTTTTAGAATATCGTTACAAACCTAGAGTCTTGCTTATTTTAAACAACTTCGAATAAAATACGATAAATCCAACATCCGTATATACCACTATTCATAATCAGGCAACACAATTACTATGAAAATAACTTCTTTCAACAGTGAATAAATGACTTCTCTGATAGTTTACATATTTATATATAAAGCAAATATTGCTATATAACAGATGGATAAAATTGTCTATATCTACAAGTGAATAGGTCTAAACATCTGAGCAACAGAAGCCTGTGACAATACACCAATAATTTTTTTGTAACTCTGCGAGTAAATAGCTTCTTGTGATCAGTACGAATGGATAAGTGCTCTCACCTGCTACATTTTCATGAATTTCCTAAGCCTATCTAAGGAGAAATATGTTTTAGTATTGATAAAGTATTTGCCATGACTGGTGTGCTGTACTGATAAGAACGTATAACACGAAATGCTACACATCCTTGCAGTCATTGGCATTTCTGGTAAGTTTTTTCCAACAAATTAGATCTTATTTTTTTCGATATATAACAATTATGTATATATATCTGGCAGAAGAGCCTCTAACCTTTCTTCCCAAGCTCACATAGTCGGATGAAATCTATAGTAATTTTGATCAACCCAGGAAGCAGGATTTGTTCTAATTTAGTTCACATTCATCATGGGAAGAATTGAATCTATAAGGCACACCAAATAGTCTCGGGCTAAAATCCTAAATAATCGTTCTATTTTTTTTTTGTATTATCAAGATTTACCTATGGGGTGGGGTATTCTGTGAATTCATTTAACAGTAATTGTTGACTAATTTTTCTAGCTAGCGTTGTTTTATCATTAAAATAACATCAGCAACTAAAGTTATTTGAGTAACTTACATAATTTATTTTCTTGCTTCAGCATTACTCCACCATAGCAATGTACAAAGCGCATGTTATTTTAAAAATGTTAGTGTTTCGTGCCGAAGAAATGTTATTTTGGCAATCGATGTTACTTCTAACATTAACAGAATTGAAGGCTTAGAAGAGGTAAGTGTTTGAGTATATTAATAAAATAATTATCTGTATTTTTATAGAATAATGGAGGTCATCTTTGACTTTAACTGGTGTTAATTATTATCTTATAGTGACAGAAACGAACAATCTTGAACGAAGTTTCAATATCTACCTAAATACTTGTCTTTTTAGGAATTTTATTTTATCGAAGATTGGGTTATTCCACAACTAGATATTCGAGATGGTTACGTCAGTGTGGGGATGACAGCCTACGGTCTATCTTAATTTCTATTTTACTTCAATCATTAGATAATGATTTAGAATAGTTATGTTAGGATCTCACAAATTATAAATGAAACAATCTATTTCTACACTTGGATAAACAAACGTCTATAACAGAAAAATCTAAAAAAAACCTCTAAATATCTAAATATAAATTAATAGTTTGATTAAGCTACTTTACTAAAAAAAAAAGTATGCGCTTTTTTCTGATATTCTCAAGATTGGCATAAGGCGGATGTTTTTTTTAATAATCTTTTTGCCAACATCTTTTATTTTAGCTAGAGAATTTCCCTAATTGAAACTAATAATACATAGCTAATAAAGTGCAGATATACAGGATGCGCCAGAGGTTCTGATACGGATGTCAAGTGGCATAATTTCATGATAAAAACAGCTTTCGAAACAAAAGTTAATCCAGACATACATAAGATACCAACCAATAAATTCGTTCAATTGGTGTTCAAAGTTTCCTCCTTTTGCGGTCACACAAGTTCATAGACGCGTCTCGAAATTGCCCACGATGGACCGCAGCTCCTCTTGGCTAATTTCTTCCCAACAGTTGACTAAAACCATCTTACGAGAGTCCAAATTATTGTAGGATGTTCTACTCGGATAATTTCCCAAGACTGACCATACTAGGAAGTCCATCGAATTCAGATGAGGCGGATTTGACTGCCAAATGTCTTTGTCCCAAAAGTGGAAACTGCTGACAACAGAACTCAACAGTTGAGTTGCCTCCACGATCCGGTGCCTAGACCTGTTGAAATGTCCAATTCCGTGATCCCAAATGTTTGGAGGCTCAGGGAACCACCACCCTCAATAGAATTTTGCCTTGCTATTATTTAGCGCTAATTCTGACATTTTCCCCGACGAATACCAACGAAGCTTTACCCGACGCAGTTTTTCCGGCCCAAATCATGACAGATGATGGAAAATGACTTCTACTACTGACGGATGCTTTCTCAGACTTCTGATGCCCACGTCGAAGAAGTTGCCTACTGTTAAGACTATTGCATGCCGAGTTGACAGTGAGAATTTTCTCATCTGTGAAAAGCACGTTCGGGACGCGGCCCTGCCGAACGATGCTTAAGAGCTTTCTTGCTTTTTCGTAACGATTGCTCTTCATTTTCCCATCAGTGTATGTGTAAAACCCTAATTCGTGTTTAATGGTTGTCCCATTGATGTTTATTAATATTGAGGTCAGAAACTATCTTCCTCATGGATCTCTTGTCATCTCGAAAGATCCTCTTCTTGACATTTGTTCGAGCGCGAGAAGTGTTCACGCACCTGGGCCTTTCACTCCTAGGATGGTCTTCTAATGTATGCAGTTCCTGATCTCGTTTCACAGTCCGATGAGCAATCATTCTCGTGACAAAGCTTCTTAGCAATCGAACATTTTCCTCTCCTTGCTTGTGCAACTGGATAATGATTTCCGTGGAAGGATCTAGTTGTTGTTAGAAAGCACCACAATATTCATGGATTCGTCGTTCCTACCACCTGTCACCTGCAGAAACGGGGAAGTTGGTTTTGTTGCACAAAACGTCAATCGTGTAAAAGTGAGTAGGACCCAGAAAGTTGTTTGCCGCGAAAGGAGGACGTCACAACTGCGATGCATGAAATTTGAATTTTGAGCAATAAAATATTAAGCATTTTTCTTCTAAGTCATAAAGGCCATTGCTAGGTTTTCCACGGAAAACACTAGTTTCAGTTATTAGAAATCCGATATAAACGAGACCGAATACGTATGGAAGAAGCGAAAAGAGGTGCCTTCACAAAATCGATAATTGCGTTTTTCACGCTTGAGATATGCTAATGAAGTGAATGCGGTCGAAAAGCCGGATATTTAAGCTTCCAGAAACGCTTTAAAACGAAGATTGTAGTTGTTTTAAGAAAGTTATCCCATTTTCAAAACGGTTCTTTTTTTTGGACACTGCATATGCGAGGTTTTAGCGATGCAACTATTGTATATATTCAGGAACAGGAGAGCTTAATCTCTATGATTTCACTTCAAACCGGAAGGACTTATGCTCACATCTGGATCTGTTATATGATACTATTCAAGTACAAAATACTACTAAGAATGTTCCTTTAGCACGGTATGTAAAACTAAATAACAGTTGAAAAAAAAAGTGATAATGAAAGTATTTATGGGTGTATGAAGTTTAAATATATTTTATTTAATAGTGAATTTTTCAAATCAAATATCTCACATTATATTATTGTTTTAGAACTATACGCAATCTTTATAACAACTTTGGATTCAACTCTACTTCGCTTGTTCTCTTCACGGCTACTAGGTATCACATTTTCTAATCAATAACAATTCTTTCCTCCCATCTAAATTTCTCTTTTTTCAGTATATATCCATGGTTGTTTATATACACCGAGTGCAGGATTTACTTCAATATGTTTTTTAAATAGTACCGATTTTTTTGAGATTCACTACCTGTAGCCTATGTTATATACTATATGATTCAATTTTTAGGAATAACACATGAAATTATTATTTTATCGTTTTTAAGGAAACAATTAAAATAATAGGTAAGAATATAAATAAGAGTTACTAATATTGATTATTTTTAGCAATCAGTCAGACGTTGACAATACTGCCCACGAACTGTACGGCTACATTAACAGTAGCTTAGCAAACGGATTTTCCATTGTCGTTGTAAACTATGGGAATTGTTCATTTTACAGCTGGCCACGAAATGTAACATATTTTATGTCACTATCGTATATAATAATTTTACACAATAATAAGCATTATTAATTTAGCAAACAGCAGTATATGCCGCAGATAGGATCAGTTACCGTAGGCTATCAAAAGAAATTGATGACTCTATTTGTGGTGAAATCTTGCTTATATTCTAGAATTTTAAATAATCTTTGATAAAGGATTCTTTAAACTAATGAACTATGGTACGTTCATTTATTTTTTGTGCTTATATTATTTTATCTATCCAATCAGATACAATTTACACTATACCTACTACGATGACGTCAGCAAATTATTCCACTACTACAACTCCCAGCAATCCCATACTCTCAACAAATTATTCAGCATGTAATTGTGAATATAACAAAATATGGCTCGATATTTTCCTACTAATTGATTCGTCGACTGCTATGGGGAGAAGTGGACTGGATGAGGTAACACGTAATATAATTATTTGTCATAGTTCCATAGATATTGTGGTAAAATTATATACGACTTTATTTTTATGAGCATACTTATGAATTTTTGTAGCTCTGTAATTTTTTTCCTCTATATCCCAGAAAAACGAGTATATGAATTATTCAAAATTTTTCCGATATTTCAGGCAACTAATTTTGTCGTTTCTGCCCTCGCAAAACTCACTATCGGACAAGCCAGTGAATACAACACTAGACTCGGTGTGATTGCATATGCATCGAATGTGAGACTTATCAATGACCTGAACTACTTCAACTCAACTAGTCAGTTATTTGACCTCGAAATACCATTCCTAGATGAACCAGGAACTAATATAGAAAGGTGAGTTAACACTATCTCTTAATTATTCTAAAATAAACTACCACCCCTGTATATTCATTTGCATGTACATACCAAAAACTGTGAAGTAGGACGATGAACTGAATAATGATGGCCATTTACAGGTAGTTTTTTCTATTTAAAACTCTTTGTATTTATTAACACTATTTTTTGCAGTTCTATTTTTAAATTTATATTTTAGGGCCATAAGTCTTGCTGTTAATAGATTCCAATCTCGCTATCATCGAGAAAATACAAAACAGATGATTATACTAGTTGCCAGTACTTTCAAGTTTGTTGCCTTGTATATTTTTAAATCGTTCAAGAGTAGAAATTAAATAAAAATAATATAACATAGTAGATTACATAATTTCAATTTGATTGAGTAAAATATTTCATTATGGGAGGATTTTTCTAAATTTTTTAAACCATTATATTGTTATCTTCTATGTAAGAAATAAACCATGTAAGATCTCTGATAACAGTGATGTGAGACGACAGCTATTTCTCCAGATCATAGTCCCTAGTCATCCTTAAATTACTAGTTTCTACTAGGTCCACTTAATCTCCACTCTCAGTTGCAAAAGATAATTTATTATGATACTATTACTCAAGAATCTAGTCTGATAATTGTACTACAGAAATCACAAACAGTGTTTTAACAGATATACTGATGGGTAATGAATAAAAGTAGTATAAAAAGTAAATCAAAAATATAAAGAAAATAAACTATAACACTGTAATCGTCAAAACAATAATTGTATTTGCATAACAGTGTCACGCCATTGGTTTCAGTTCTGGTGGGTGGACCGACCCTACCCAAATTGCTGAAATTTTCAAAGAAGATGGAGGAGTGATTGCTACAATCGGTGAAAGATATTTTACTTTATGAAAATATGTAATTTATCATAAAAGAAAATCTTGGTATTAATGTTTTATTAGTTTTCTATGGCAATATATAAATTTCTTTTATGTTTGCATTTTCGAAAAAAAAGACCTGAGAACCGTTCTTTCATTAACTTTCGGTGCAACCATATCCACATTAAGGTTAATGGAGAGAATGAATACATAAACTTAATGAATTATTTAAGCATATGACCAGATTCACGGTGCTGTAGTTCCGTTACTAAATACCTTGGCCACACCGTTCTATAATATTACCAACACAGACTACAGTTCCGAAGATCTGCGGTTTCTGTTGTGTGAGGGTGAGCCAATTTTCAGTGTTTCAAACGCCATCTAATATCGATCTTACTCCTAATGCTATTGTTTCTTTCATAGATATAACGAATTAGATTCTTTGTATCACTTTCTTCGAAATACTACTGTAATTAAGACTTAGAATTTTTGCACATATTAAATAAATACAACTGCAAAATATAGATTTAAATTGTCTTATATGAACTATTATTAGTCCTCTTATACAGCTAATTGCTTTTGTCCCAAAAACTACCTTCCATATAACATGGATTTCTGGGGTGCTCCTCAAGGAGGGTGTTATAATCCTATCACTATCCCGGCAATAAATGTAAGTATAACTTGATACTTCAGAAATATTTGTTTCTTGTATAGCATAGAGCTCTTAATTTAAGTATTATAATATAATCAAGTATGCATGAAAATTACTTCTTTTTTTTTACAGTATTTGGCTGTACGATACTGTTCTAAACATGACAATTCCATTCTCAGCATTGTGGAAAATGAAAACAAAAATAATTGGCTTAAGAGAGGTAATGGCAAAATAATAGTTACTACATCTTATCTTACTAAAAACACAAATTATTGGTACTTTATTATAACTTTCTTGAATTTCTTAAAACAATCAGTGATGCAAAATATTTATGCTATTGATAATAATTAAATTTCTTGAATAATTAGGCAATACAAAGATATTTCCAGTCTTTCCCTCCAGAACAAAGTTTTGGATAGGCCTCAAATATATAAATGGGCAGTGGGTATGGCCGAATGGATACCGTGTATGTTTATTAACTGGTAACAAATAATTTGCAAACTATGACCAACAATTTAGTAGTAATCTAAACAATATTGAAAAGTTGTTAATATTAGCTTTAACCCTCAGCATTATCACCATCTCAGGAGATTTGTGGAGTGGTCTTCTCTCTAGTATAATGCACTCCATTCGTGTACCTAATTTTATGATAACCAATATACTCAACGAGGTTCTTTCTAATTACCTGGTTTTGGAAACTATATTTTATATAATAGCTTCATAAATTATACCTTAAGCTTAACTACGCTAATTGGGGTCCAGGCGAGCCTAATTTACAGAACGGGGACTGCGTCTACATGCGTCAATATTCAGGATTCAAGTAAGTTTTCTAAATGAATATTTAAAAAAATAATCGTTATTACGATAACATGTTATTTATTAATACACTTCTCCTGTGCTTAAAATTCTATAGCAGACTATAAATTTATTGAATTATGCGATACGTTATAATTATTATAACTATATATAAAATGTGAATTTTAGTTTCGCGTGGTTTACCGACGATTGCACAAATGATTGGAACTATGTTTGCCAGGCCAAACCATGCGATTCCACCAATTTCTGTAGAGATATGTAATGCATAACAATGGAAGTGTATACTGCATTTTAAACAATAGGAAAATAAATATAGACCAATTTCTGCAGATCGTATTTATTATACACATCTTAAATTAAGAAAATCATATATTTAGTTTAGTCCATATAGCACCACATATAAATAATTTAAGAACTATAATCTAATGAGGCAGAAAGAAACAGTTAGCAAGATAATTTTAGGCAGATATATAAATATTTATATCCATTATTTTTATACATAATCAGATATTGGAAAGGTAGTAATAACCACGCCCAAGCTACTGATTCCACCCGAGTTGTATAGACTCAAACTTTGCAGCACACGAAATCAACGCCAGTGGCTCTCGTTCCATGGATGGTTGGACGAATGCACTCACAGTTAACTAGTCTCCGTAGTGAAAGTAGCTATAATGATAAATCCATTAGCGTACATTGAAAATTTTGGTAATTAATATCCCATTAATTTCCTTAACTGCTAAAGCATTAGAATAAATATATGATATGCATGCAACTTACTGTTGTAACGTCCTTAATATAAGTTAAAACTGGAAATCCTATACAACTGTTGATTGCTTACAAGTTTTTTTAAAAGTAAAATTCCATTATCAGAGTTTTATCTTTTAAGCAGTAATTATACTATATTCTACGCAATATAACTTCACGTTATTGAAAGTATGGAACTAATTGATCAGACAGTACGCATAGTATTTTTGTAATATAAAGCCATAGAATTCTCACACTGGTAGGACAGATTCTTTTAAGTGTACTCCTAAAGCTTAATTCTCTGCATGGAAGGCATTTGAATAGAAGTGAACAGTCCACAAAAGATGGAATAGGTGGAAATAAAGTGAATGAGGTAGCAGGTTGTTTAAGACGTGAAGGCTGAAACAAGTTCATATCCAATTAAGCTTATCTTCTGTAAATTATATCAGTTTTTGAAAACATTACTCCACGAATAATAACAATATGTAAAATAAAGCTAACTAACATATTTAATATAGAAGATCGTGAAAACTACAAAAATCACAATGCAGTAAAGGACTATTCCAGCTAGAACTGCGACCGGGACCAATGAATCTTGGAATATCTCGAAATTTGAAGTTTTATTCATTTAAGGAACCGAAAATGAAACGTTTAGCTACCAAAATAGCGGTAGAAAGGGGATTTTCCCTTATGGGTGATTTCAGTCAAAGTTACTATGACAACCGCGCATACGCTGCATAGAGCGTAGTGAACTGCTCTAACTCGTTAATTTACTACTAAACGTACATTCATGCCAAAGCCTTACTGTTTTTGGAAGGCTTATGCATAACTGGTACAAGAAAATGGCATTTTACATTCCCTCAACCGATAATCCTGAATACCTTGAAATCATGAGCGGAAAACTCGATTTACACTAATTAAGAAAATAATCACACATAGAAACTTCAATAAAACTTTTTAAATGAATGATCACATCATTTAGCACCATTATACATGAAAATATCTGTACATGAATTCAGTAATATTATGTTATATTTTCTATAAAACTGAGTGAATATGCGGACAAAGGCAGTTTAAATTAACTTGGATGTGCAAATCACTGTTAGATAAAACTCAACTTAAAACAAAATTTGAATATGATAGAAAACTAGTTTACAAAAATTCACAATTTAGTAAGCATATAATGCAGAAAAATATCCGTAGATTAATAGCATAATCACTAAACTAAACAGAGTCAGAATGACTAGAAATCATGAGCAGAAAATATTCCCCTTATGAGAATTTCGGTGAGGCTTGTTAAAGCTGATAAGTTACATCAAATAAGTGAAAGAATATCCTTAATTATGATATTCAATTTGATTCTATATATGCACTCCAAGTAAATAATGCAAAAACATAAGCTAACAGCTATACATATTGAGTAAAAGGAGGTTTAGCTGATAAGAAAATGCCTTGACAAAATAAAAAAACAAGTACCATAGTAGCAGAATATAAAATTGATTAGGATTAAATATTTGATGCACAGACATGTAGATAGAGAATTAGACTTGAAGTAGTAATAGAAATTAAAGCATTATATATATATGTATTTTTATATAATAAAACAAATTTAGGTATAACTCTTTGAAAACTGAAACTCGAAGCTATCCATTCGTCCACTTTCGCTCAACTCATCCATACTGGTTCTCCTACTCATGTAGTACTCTCGGTCTGTTTCCTCAACTTCTGCTTCGACATCTATACGAGACTCTACGACGAGTTCGGCCATCGACTCATATTCCGGTGGAACGTCACCCAAAGTCTGCAGGATGAAATATTTTGTTTATTATGGTGACAGTCACCACAAAAACAAACATTACCATTCACATCATGAATCCATGCCCTAACTTTGTTTTCAATACGTGACTCAGAAGCACAAATCCAATAGAGATATCGCAGCCTGCCTTATTTACATCAATTTAATCTCCTCAATTTATGAGATGTTAAGGTATATACATCTCATATATACACACCTTAATCCACTGGTTATCCAAAATATCCTGCGCAGCGAACCTGTCGTCTGTGTCAATAGTAACGAGGCAAAGAATAAGTGCTTTCGCAGCAGAAGATATTTTATCCCAAGCCGGAGAAGGAAACCCAACTCGACCACGCAAAATTTGTGAGAAGAGCTCTTCTTGAGTACCATCAGCACTGAAAATGCTAATTTTCACCCGTCTTATGACTCGCATAAATTTGAAACTACATCACTACTGCATTACTAAAATGATCTATAATTATTAAGAAATTGAAGCAAACCTTTGAAATGGTGGAAAGCCACAGAGCATTACATACAAAATGACTCCCGTGGCCCATATATCTACCTTTTCATCATACCTAGAAATTTTTTTTAAAAAGTGCTAAATATAAAATAACGTTGATATACTAAACTAATAAGCTACAAAAAGATATTCAATCTAATGAATTAACAGAATAAATTAGTAACCAACCCCATTTCTGTGAGAACTTCTGCAGCTACATATGTAGGAGTTCCACATATAACAGTCAGACGCTGACCTCCATCAGGTAGTTCCGTCGCTAGACCAAAATCAGCAACTTTTAACTCGAATTCGCCATGGGAAGCAGTATAAAGCTATAAAAAAAAGCTTCAAAAACCTAGCATTAAATAATAAACTCAAACTTAGTGATAAACGTCAGTTCAAACACTTACTATTTTTATATATAATTTTACTATCACTCAATTAATTGCAAAAAAGTAAGGTGATAAAATCATAAATCTATGCAATTCGAATATTAATAACCAAGCTTCCTGTTTCACTAAAAAATGTTATACCTCATTGCTCTTTACGATTTAATCAACTAAACATTAGTTTTGAGTCAAACAAAATCATAGTTCTAGTTACAAATCTTATAGCTACAATTGATTTCCGTTACCTAATTTTATGTTAAATCAATTTGTATGGTGTCTACAATCAGTTTCTAATTTATCAAATTTAACTATTTAATAACCTATTAACTTTACGCTTTTAAATGTGTAAATAGCGATAAATTTAAAAGATAACGTAAACAATCTTCAAAACCTATCAATGGTATGCATCAGCAATAAAAGGCTGTATTTACCATTCTCGTCACTTTAATCCTAATAAAAAGAAAAACATTATACTCTATTGTATCAGATATTTCCAAAAGAAAGTTCTCATTCCTGTAAGCTTTTATTTTATAGCGCTTATTTTTTTAAAAGTGCATTGTATACCATCAAAATTTGTCGTATATTTCCTAATAATCTTTCTCGAACAAAAAACCAATTCATAGGATCATATTTTACTAAATATTTAGAAATTACCTTTATGTAATTTTATTTTACAAACTAAGAACTATTTATGGAATGTATACATACCAACAAGTTTTCTGGCTTCACATCACGGTGTACAACAGTTAAATCGTGAAGATACCTGCAATAAAGATTTCGCGTTATACGACAATAAACATACAAACAATAAAGTTAAAATTATATTATTAATTAGGTACCTCAGTGCTTCACCAAGACCTTTAGTTAATCTAGCCGCTTGTCTTTCAGACAACCGCCGAACTGCACATAGATGTTCAAATAGATCACCACCCTATAAAATTAATTTTTAAAGTGATAGCTCCCTTTAATTGTAGACGATTATAAAAGTAGATTAAAAATAATATTTAAATTTAAACTTTTTCGATTATTTATAATATGATAAAAAGACTCACGTCAACCAATTCCAATGAGAGGTAGTAAGAACCAGCAAGCTTCCAGCTATCATACATCTGCACAACAAACGGATGCTCCAGTTTACTCATGATCGTTAACTCGCTATTAATTAGAGCTTCTTTACCAATTGCATTTTCTCGGGCTATAAATTTTAGCGCCTTGTGTTCCAGTGTCTGTCTAAATTAACAATCTTTATGAAAAGTTGCATTTACAAAGTTTAAATATGAATAGTTAATAAAAACCATGTCAAAAAAAATTCACCTATCGACAACTTCGTATACAAGAGCAGTATTACCATCACCAAGTAATTTGATAATTGAAAATTTGTCGTCTAACTCAGCGGGAAGATGGCGTGCTAAATTGTCGAATATTACTATATGATAATTAATAAAATTTAGAAGCTGCTTAGATTAAATCTATGAAACATCAATTTAGAAATTAACAGTGCTTCAAAGTATCATAACAATGGCGATATACAGTAACTATATCAATGTATGGAAACGCATACAATTTATTCTTAGCCCTCAATAAGTATTTATTATGCTTGCTTAACTATTGTACCAGATTATATTAAAGAATCTCCTATTTGTTGCAATCTTCTACAACTCATGCCAAATATGAATATGTCACGATAAATAATATGTACAAAACTAATTATAACTAATTATATTACTTTTATATAATATTTAATCGTCCTACTCACCTAACTCATCCGGAATAACACTACCACAACGATCCTCTCTGAGACTTTCATTTCTTGCAGGCATTACTCTTCTACGCGTAGTTAAAGATCTTCGGCCGCCAGAATACAATCTTTTATATTCTATAACAAAACACATTTAATATAATTAAAATTAGAAACTAAATATATTATATATGCTTATTTGGGATTTAGATCTGTAATCTTACTCATTTTACAGTGTAAAACGCTAAGATTATAAAGCTGAACAAAACAATGCTAACTAATTATAATTGAAGTAGTTTAAATAAGTAAAAACATGTACTTTAAATTCTAAGAATATAATATTAAAAATATTCATTTTTCGAATTAAATCAGCTGTAGATTAAAGAGGAACTATGCAACTAATATAAAAAGCAATATTTTAAATATTTTCGTATAATCATTATATATAATTCGAATGAATAAGTCGCAGAAACTGATTAAGTTAAAGCCTTGATAAAATTTGAAGGCAAACAAATAAAGGGAAATAGATTTGTCATAGAATAAATAAAATAAAACCCCCATGCTGAGTTATAAAAATTTAAAATCAAGCATGCACTGTTTGTAAATATTCAAATCACCTTCAGATATAACAAAGAAATCATCTGCACTCGTGCGCTCATTTCCATATGCAATAAACACATCTTCTTCTCTAAAAAAGTCATGAAGAGATGTTACCTATAAAAAAAGACTGTCATCAAAGTTAATATTGAATATTATTAATATTTAATGGTTGATTCATATTAAGGAAAAATTACTCAAAACTTAAATTCATAGTAAAATGATATTTTCCACGTGTTAACGTGTTTTGTTTATTAAATTAGGGTATTTCTAGTAAACATCCATAGACATAAAAAAGGGCCGTCAACACGCTCAATCAAGACAGAATTACTTTTAATTTTTTAAAGCATAACTAATGAGAAAAAAGTGCATACAATCCCAAAATATTTTTTTTTTAAACTAACAGCTTTTCCACCAAGAGCAAAGAGTTTCCTAATAGCACCACTATCCAATTTAACAACAGCTGTAAGATCTGTCATTACTTGGTCAAAGGATCTGAAACTCGTACATTAATTTTTTAAAAATATGCTAACAGAAATTAGTTTAAAAAAATTTACCTAGCAGTCTTCTTATTTAATAAATGTCTGACAACACGACGAGGCTTTACTCCATTCCTTATTACTGTTATTATTTTAGGATATACAAAATCCGTAGGTTCCTAAAAAGTAGAGTTTCACCTATTTATTATCCTTTATATTGAATTATGCATGCCAGATCAAAAAAAAGATTGCAAAAATAATGTTTAATTACTTACTAACCGTCACTGGTTCATTAAATGTTAATCCAAGAAGAGCAGCATCGTTTGGTCTACTAGTTCTTGAAAGTGTAAAACACCAAAACGGTTCTTTAGCATTTGCATAATCGAGTGATTTAAAAACTTCCGTGCTGAAATAATGATTTATAACGTACTTTATTGTAAAAAAGTGGGTATCGTTACAGTTCTAATAAATTCTATACTCATCTGAAAATTTTCTTATATTGGAGAAATAAACAGCTAATACCATATCAAAAACACTATAAACAAATACATCGTAAAGAACAATAATTACATACCTTGAGCACACATATGATTCTCCATCTTCAAATTGATCGATATCAGTCACTCTCAACTGTCCATCGATGGTAAAGATATGTCTGATACCCAACGGTAAAGCTGTTGAGTCTCCCATTGCTTTAGCCAGATCTTCCATCAATGGTTTCATACTCCTAATACGATCGCTACGAAGCGCATACCAAATACCCTATTAAAATGAAGATAAGATCAAAAATTTATACATTGTATAGAGAAAAATATAAATACTGTTATACTTTATGTTTAAGTAATGCATTGGTTTGTAGCTTAACTTACTTTATAATACTGGTCTCCGTTCCTATAAAACCGTATACGCTTTGCCTTTGTCAAACGCTGAAGACATCGAAAAGCTTTCGGTGTGTTTAAATTTGTAAAGTCAGTAGTTACATCTCGACTCTCATTTGGCGAGGGATTAGAAGATTCCCGACTAAATTATTCTTAGAATAGTAAAACACATTATAACGCTTCATCAGTTACACCAAGACAAAAAAGTTTCTCATAATTATAAGGTTAACCAATTTCTTTTTTAAACAATCTTACCTTTCGACAACAATTGAGGATGTCATTGATAAAGATTGCGGCTGATCTGGTTCATCTCGCACATCATACGTTGACGCTCTTGGAGTTATCAGATCCTCTAGGTCACCGTCGCGTGGGGTAACCACTATTAGAATAAGTTTATGAAAAACTGATAAAGAAATTACTAAAATTCGAAACCAACTATAATGAAATTAATACCAATACCACACATCATTTTCAAAGTGATAATTCCTCTAGCACTACAATTTGTCATTAATAAAAAAAATTTTGTAGATAACTATTGTTTAAGAAGTTTACAGGCAGAATAAAAAATTATAGAAAAATAATATGGTTTCATAGTAATGTGATATAATAATGTACCAAAATGCTTTTGTATCCAATAAACTATTTCTAGTAAACGACAACCATTGTTTTATAGTTGTCGAGTAACATAAAATAACGTTTCAAAAAATTTATATAAAATAGACTTTCTCGTTAAAAATGGGTGTAATAATTTATGAAAAATATCACTAGACTATATATTGATTTTGGAACGTATTAACAGAATTCAGAATAAAAATGAATGTTTTCACTAAATTGCTCTCTGAAGTTCACAAAAAAATTGAAATTCTCATATCGTTAGTATATAAAGTAATATTTAAAAATAGGGACTAAAATATCAGGTAATTAGCTTGCGCTTTTTTATCAAAGTAAGTGATGAAATAAAATATAAAGTACATCAATAGAATATTTAAGATTTCTTTCGCAAATATGCCTATCAGATGGAGTACTAACAACAGTAAAGATAAAACTGGCAGAATAATAAAACAGAACTAGCCCATCAATAAAATGACAAAAACAGGTTTCATTTGCGTAGTATTCTAAGTGGTAATTCCAACCAGAAATTATTCCTTGTACTAAAATATATACACTAACTTGAAAAGTAGTTAATATATATTTTGTATACGATATAAACATCCTAAAAAAACACTTTGCAAAATAAAGTAGAGAAAATCAAGTGATACAGCAGAATAGTATATTTAAAATGAACATAGCCGATACGTTTCATTAATAACTATTTCTTTCATATTTAAGTAAACCAGATGGAACATAGGTGAATAGTTTTAGTTTATAACTTTTAGACTCACATATATGAGAAATAAATGTGATAAAGTACTTTGATATTATTACAGGACTTTAATATCCCTTAAGTTCCTTTAATTTTACATATATTTAATAACTAAATTATTTAGGCTAATCTTCTATTACCTTTTCGATTTCATATTCCTCTAAAAAATTATAGAATGTAAATTCGCTAAGAATATATCAAAAGGTCGTAATGTCAGTGAGGCATAATGTTAATAATGCAAGTAAGAACTTATATAAACAACCTCTTTTTGGGCTATTCACACTTGCTCCTGCAGCCTTTTTCATGGGCCTCTTTTTCGATGCAGCTCGTGGCAAAGTATTCCGTGGAGAAACACTCCGTACGCATATACTAGGCATGGTACTATTGCGATATTCTAACTGCAAATAGTATAGTTGTATTTGTAGATGTTAAATGGCTAAAAATGCAGGATGAAAAGTGGTTTTATCAATGTAGGTAAATGACAAGAAGTAAAAATACAAATATAGATGTGCTACTTTATTTTACTTAAATATGAAAACGAACAAAACAGAAATATTGATTTCGTAATATGGGCTATTATGAACATTCTAAAAAAGTTGGGAATAATCGTAGACATTAATTGTAAAGAAATTAAAACTATTGTAAATTAGATTTGTTAACGGCAATCCGAAATTTACTTATGTCTAAGTAATTTAAAATATGAAAGAGCCATACCCCACCAAAAATATCTATTACACCAAATAGTGAAACTATTAGTACACATGTTATTAGCCGTGGGACACGATTTTCATGAATCAATAGGAACATTATTGCTAAAACAATATAATTCATACTTTTACTTTGACATCAAATGAATTAATCCTTAAATTTATTATAGGCTTAATATCATTGAATTCAACATAATCATTTAATGTAAAATATGGAATTATGTTGGTTTTAATAATTGAATTTAAATTTTTCTCAAAAGAACGAAATCAAAAAAAAAAAGAATACTTCACCTAGAGCTAAACCCTTGGGTTTTGTAACTCGTAATAATTTTAAAAATAAAACTACTCTAAACTAAGATATCTGATTTATTTCATAATTATTATACGTTTTCGAATATTTATTACCATATATTTCTTCAGTTTTATATTGTTTTAATATATTTCAATAAAACACTCTTCTTAACAAAGTCTTTATGTAGTAACGTAACTTCTAATTATATTGAGTTACCTATAATTACCTATTTTCTCTATTAATCTAGTACCTATCAAGTTGTTTTATTTTTCAATTAGTTTATTTATTTAAAACTTCCCTTATATCAGTGTTGTTTATTTTACCCGTTTTGATATTTTGAATATATTATTTTAGTTATTTATGTCAGCTGGGACTATTCGCTTCGTGGGAAATTATGACATCAATGCTGAAGGGAAGTTCCTTTGGGAGCTACTGTGCCAGCTTCGAAAAGTCTGTTACTATTAAAAAGTTTCCCTTCTGTTATTAGTTATATATTTTTTCCAGTTTGGTGTAGGACGTATTGTTACGAAAAATGAGTGGTTGAGAAAGTGGCCTAATCAAACATCGTATATGAAGATTGTCAGAGTGAGATTATTATACTCGTATAAGTAGATTTTTACCTTTTATCCCTTAGAATTTTTTGATTTGTAATGATTTCATTATTTCAAAGGTGCAACCTGCAATGGATCGTTGGCTTTTTGGTGGTAAGCTATGGGCAGAATGGACATTTCGTGGGAAAAACCTAGGGGTCTACGAGTTTTCTAATAACCTTAACAGGAGTGATTGGAAATTAATACATAGGTTTCTATTATGATTTACGCCTTTTCACCTAACTGACAATAATTCTTTGTAATATTAATGGATGTGGTTTTGATTCTAATTTATTTTGCATTATGTTACTATGCAAAATCTTGTTATTTTATCACAGACATGAAGAGGAAAGTTTCACTGCTTGCAAGAACTCTATGGCAAATATTACTCTTCCGAGTAGCTTCCCTTTACCACCATTACAGGTTAAAATTAGCTTCATATTTTTGGAGATAGTTTATTCCCACTTTTCGGTTTCATAATATAATAGCTCGTTTAACTCCTTTTAGGTATTGTTTGCTAAGAAAAATTGCGAAAAGAACGGGACTAAATTTACTGAAAAGAATTTACGAGCTCCATTAGGAATTTGTCTTGATCCGGAATTTAGTATGTTGAGAAAATTTATTACTCAGGTTTGTTATGATACTTATTTTATTTTATTTTAAATAACTAATATTTTATGAATCGGACTTTTATATCCGAACTATTATCCTACCATCTATGAGACCGTTTTAGACCGAACCTGAGAGAAAGAGTACTTCTATATATGATGAAGTCGATCCACAGATGCTACTTGATTTATATGGGAAAGAATTACCTGTCAAGGTAATCATTTAAATATATAAATATAAATTTTTATTTGTTCCATATCTACAAATTTAAGATATTACTAATTAAAGTGTAAACCATTTAAAAATGATTATTTTAGGTAGAAGCATGGAATGTTGGACCAGCCGCTTATAGACCTCGATTTTCAGCAACGAAAATGAAGGTACAAGAGCAACTTAACTAAATATTGTGACAGACGGCATGGTTTATAGTGTTTTAGAATTGTTTTTTGTTTTGAATCTACTTTTCCTTTATGCTTTATATAATGTCATGCACTATAGCTCAACTGTTCTATGTTTAATGTGGGACGTCATTTACCAAATCTTTAACTTGTTACCTACAGATATATAAATATTGCATTTAGCACAATTCAGCCTATTGTCTCTTAATTTATTAAAATATAGATTGATTAACTTTATGGAATCTTATAGGCAATTAATATAGTGTTAACTTATCTCCTCACCTGTTCTATTAGAGAGACTTATATTCACCGTGAACACAGGATTAACTCATCAATTACTTATTGGTTCGCGCAATTCACTATCATATGGGAAACGTGTGGTTCCTTTTAAAGCAGAACATGACACATAACTTGAAACAAGATTTGTGGCACATCGTTCTTCGTACGAACGTACAATCGCAGAATATATCTGTTTCCACATATTTCTGTCCAAGGAAATTGAGGTTACTACTATATAGTAATATATGTCATGATGCTGGATGTTGGTTTTAGTTTAATGTGACAACTTCTAGTTCTAATTATGGCTGTGGTAGTATTTTAGTCAAAGTCGTCTCCGCATTTTGGGCCGGTTTAACTTATAATCTTTAATTCTACTCTCCCCTTTCTTTAATTTAGGCCACGCAAACATTTCACATTTCTTATAAAAAGAATTATTGACACTCTATTTCACTAAGCTATTAAGTCTTATAACCTCTATCATAAGGACTGGTAAAATTCTGTTTTCATATAAGTTTTAATAGTAGTCGTTACATATATTATAAATTTAGGTCATGTTTTAATAAATTTACTAGTATGATTATAATTATTCTTTTAAATTTTTGACTTTATGACATATCTAGTGCTCAGCTACAGTTTAGTGGAACCGGTTAGACATTGGTTCTTCTCAATTATTCCTATTTTTTATAATTTCATCAAAGCAAATTCATTTGTGATGTGATAATAGTTACTTATGAACCTTTACTGAATCATATGGATAACTCACAGTTATCTGGTTAGTAAATCACTGTTTCGGTCTCAGCGCAATCCGATAAAATCTCAAGATGTTGCCGGTCGATGAACATCGAGAGGAATACGCGTGTCATTAGCCCAGTTTTAGCTTCGGAGCGACCTTAACTATGTTGAATCAGCTTTTTAGTAGCTATTTAAGAGATCAGAGAAAAGCAGATCTGCTCTCAATAAATTATATAAGATTAATATTGTCATATTCACCATTAATGTTGCATCAAGACTTCGTACGTATTCTTTTTGAAAAATTAATAGGAAAGAAGTTTATTGTGATGTTGTTCTCTCGAAGAATTTCAAATCCTTTCTTATTGACTTGTCCAATTTTTTTGTTTTAAGTTACCGATGCTTTAAAAAAACACTGTGTAATGAAAACTGGTCACGCTGTTCTTAGGACAATGCATTTTCTGTACGGTTTGAAAAGCAAATATATCATAGGTATCTGGATAAATACTGTTTACATCTAGAAAAGAAATGACTTTATGGTTGTTGTCATTTAATAAGAATTAAACCTTAATCATAGTTATAAACTATAAAGGTATATGTCTAAATATTAAAAGAGATGTATTATAAATCGGAAACAGTTCACTAACCCCAATAGTAATCATAGCCTCAAACTTGTGATAACTTATGTAAACTGTTCACTGAAATATTTAAATTTTACAAATATTGTTTGACTACATGCATGTTAACAGTATATATGGGAAAGTGTTCTTGGGAATGAGGAGGGGTTTAAAAAGTGAATGAGATGCAAATTGGTTTTGTTCAAGGTCAATGTTCCGAATATTAATTTCGAGATCAGTGAAAAAAAAATCTAAGAGCGAGAACTGTAGCCATTTCACTTCGTGATTACATTGTAAAGAATCAGGATTAGTGTAAATAAAGACGGAGTGAGTGGGATAATTATGCTATACTGAAAGAGAAAATCGAAGGCCGCTAAAATCACTAGGAAATTGTAATGTACAAATATTTCGACGAAAGTGTCGACTTAAGAAGCTTCTTGTGTGCTATTTTGCAAAAAAAACATTTATACAATTAAAAAATCTGCGATGTTGCTTGATTTTCATATTGGACAATTCATGATTCTCGAAGGGCATGTCATGTCGATAATCTATGGGAAACCTGAATTTGCTTTATTTTTTATTTAGTATATTGGATTCATGAAATTATTTTTACTTCTTTATATGCGTGGTGATAATAAGTATATATATATAACTGTTTCTATTCTGCACTGTGTTGCCAACTATTGTCTTAGTAGATTTTAAGAGACTTCCACTGGATGCTATTATACGTTCTTAATTTTTGAGTAAAAAATGTATCTATTGCTTTTCATGTTTCGCATTTGACCCTAGCATTTGCGCAAACTTTTACTTACATTGTTTTATACACTTAAAGATAGATGGATCAAGCTTTAAAAAACAACCATAAAAAATGTTTTTGTTCTTTCTTCTTAAAAATATTAATTTCTCAAGTCACCGTTTTGTAGTTATGTTATTAGCGTTATATAGTTTATCATTTTTATAGGTAATTTATTGTATTAATTACTATATAGCTCCCTTCCTAATGTATTAGTTAAATTCACTAGTGAAGAAAGTTTAAAAGATTGTCCTCGATCCTCGTTCCCTTTTCCCCAAAAATTGGTGACCTTCAAGACTGTAATTATAGCGAACCGACCACGTGAGGATCCTTAATTGCATAAGCAATGTCCTCCTCTATATTCTGTTGGAAGTTTGTTCGTACTATTAAATTGCGTTTTTCTACAGAAATAGATCAAATTTAATTATTGTTATTTGTGATATGAAAAAAGTATATTAAATATTTGGAGTTTATAACTGAGCTTTTGAAAAATGTAGCAAAGTATTAATAAATATACAATATCTTCAATTTTCTTTTAATTATTATGTAAGTTAGTTTGTTAATTTCCGTTCTGTTTCTTTATACCCTAGTTTACTTATGAATAATGAAATAGTGGTGGTATTATCTTCATTTCAGAATGACTATTCAGTCTTCTTGCCGATCAGCTGATCCACCAAGCAAAGCAGAAAAAGAAGCAGTTAATGAGTTAAGGAATAGGTAAGAAATATATCTTAAAAACGGAAAATGACCACACTATTGATTCTAGAAGGTTTATGTTTTGTTCTATTTATCCTTAATATACAACTGAATAAATCCCAAGAAATGGTCGGAATAAATTCAAGGTGACCTTCAATCATTTAGAAACACGTTTCTCAGTGTTAGTATATTTGTTTTGAATGCTATTGACACGTAGGTCCCTGTGAAGTCAAGTGGATTCAATTTCAGAGAATTTGAAGGTTATTTTTTAATTCAACAATATATGTGCATGTATCGAAGAGAACATTCCATGATCAGTCGTAAATCTGGTTATTATACAAAAGTCTTCATGCTAAGTACACTTCCTACTTCTATTAAATAAAAAGAAATACATTAAAACAAATTATAAACTTGCTTTTAATCTTTAAAGACGATACAAGATCAATTTCGTCTCCTGAATTATTTTTAGTTGATGTAAGGTATGGTGGCTAGCTTAATTATAGCATTATCCGTTATCTATAAAGCTAAAATTATTCTTTTCCTGAGAATCTTACTATTACAATTACAATACTCTACTTAAAAAGTTTATTCAGTGAGGTTGAATCTTCGCTTCCTTTTTCTAGTTGAATAGCTTGTTGGTATTTTTAGACAAAAAGTCTTCTCACAATGTTTTGAGAATACCACGTAAAACTTTTTGTTATAAACAGTTTGTTTTGTTTCGAATATGACACTTCTCACGTTTCCACATAAATTAAGTCATGTGCGTCACACACAAATAACCTGCTTGCTTTTTGTGTGGTTTCATCTCTGCATTCAATCGGTGAAAGAAATAGGATGATATAATATTACAAAGCTTCTCAATGTTTTCTTAACTGAAATAACCATTTTAATATGCCCTTTGCCATTCTTATACTCAAATTAAATTCTAGTTATGATCCTAAAAACTACGGGTTAACAATATAGTACCATTTCTGATGAGAACGTTCTAGAAACATTTGAAGAGTATTTGCAAATAATCAAGCACGTTAATTAAGAATTTTGAAAAAGCTAAACACCTAATAGAACTTCTTTAGGAATATTGGGTTCTAAGTATACCGTATATTAAAAATTTACAAATCCACTAGTTTGATCCTTGTATCACCTAAAAATCCAATTAGAAAATAGTTCGGTTGTTCAATATCGTAAGTTAGTACATTTCTCAGAAGCTGATTTCAACAGCAATACTTCACAGCGTTATTTTTAAATATCTCCCAGCTGCCATATTGTATTCAGAACTTCAAGGTTATAGCCATAGTGGAATTTCAATAAGTTATTAGTAGCAAATTAGAATAAGTTTCACTTATAAAAGGTAAATACTATATAAATTTATAATAAATAATGTTATTAATAGGAACTTATTAATTCAAATTATTTTAATATCCACTTGGAAAGAGTCCTTTAGTATTTTTTGCTACTGTATGCATTTTTACGTTAATGCATACTTTATTATCTCACAGGAATTATGAATTTCTGGAATGAAATAGAATTGTATGCACGTTTTACAAAATATAGTCATTTAAAAAAACTATAAGACCAATTATCTTCTATTATTATAGAGTGAAACAAACATTACGAAGTATCCCAGAGGATTTGGACACTGATTTGAACCTTTTAAGATGGATTCGTGGATATCAAGGCAAAATCGATAAAATATGTGAGGTTAGCATCACTAAAGTAATTACTTATTTAAACTAACCATCATAAAGTCATTAAAATTAATATTTCCTACGAGTTGCCCTCTAGTTCGTTTGTTAGAAAAATCTAAATTTGATGATATATTTATGAAATTATCACCAGAATTTCGTCACTTACATCAGTTCACGAAAAGCTGCAGGTTTCAGTGAAAAAAATTTGCCAGAAAGGTTAGTAGATTTAGTTATCTATAAGTGAAAACGCATCATAGAATCTGCACGAAACGATAGTTACACCATTATGATAATCTAAAAATTAAAAATATATATTATTTCTCCTATAAAGACAAAAAATCACACATTTATCACCGTAAAATAGGCCACTCTGAATTCGCATATTTTACATCTGAACATTAGTAAAACCTATCAATTTTAAAATTGCAAACAAGTGCGTTGGTAATCCTCGTTCAACGTTAACTCTAGTTTCACTCACTGAAAGTAATGCATAGTTCTTAATAAATCGAGCCGATGAATGAACTGTGTTCGAGACATTATCTCTTCAATTGCATTTCGTTATAGGTTCTGCTAATGTTTAGTCATAGATCATATGGTTCTCCGAAAATAAATCGAAAGTTCCAAAACATAGTAGCAGTGCTTTATCTGCTACTCATTTCATAGAATCAAAATAGGACTTCGTAGATTTCACTTTCAGATATTTTGAAATGCCATCTATAAAGCCCTTTCTGCCATTTATAGCATCTTCTAGACTTTTGGATACTCAATGGTCAGAAGAACACAATGCATTTTTATTTGTGGAGAGAGCTTGGGGACAACCTAGAGAGGTATAATATTAATTCTTTACACTGTTATTTCGGCTATCTTTTATTCCCTTCATTGTAAACAACATAATGTTTATATAATACATACATTACACATGTTGGAGATTTTATTATTTTTAAAGTTAAATTTATAGTATTTAAACATGTAGTAGTAATTTTAATACATATGGCTTTAAATTACCATCGCTTAATTTATAAATCATATAGACTCAGTTATTATGCTAATATTCGGTCAATATTACTTATTTCCTTAAACATAAACATAACATACACATTATTTTTATTATTTGATATTTTAGTTTATCAAAACTTTCAAGACGAGTGACTATCTTATACATTGCTTCGGATACTCGGAACTCCTTTTACAGTTAATATTGAAGTAGGTCAATAGATAACCAAAACCAATTGTCTGGTTCTGGCTGTAGCATATTTTACAATGCTAGCATTTTAGTCGCGAAAGGAAGCAGCCAAAGGAAAAAGGTCCCGTGCAGTTTATTGTAATCTTTGACTTAGCAACTGTCAATATAACCGATTACTTAAATCCTATGAGTGGATACATGAAACTATGGCAACTACGATCAGAATTATGGCAAGAGTGGTGAGAAATATGCCAGTGAATGAACTGTTTCATTTTAACTCTTTTTGCTCTTATTGAAAATTGCTTAAGCTCCTTAGGTTCCCTGAAATGGTACAACGCATATTCCTAGTCAATCCGCCCCGACTGATAAGTGTTTTATGGAAAATCGCTCGTTTATTTCTAACCGAGGATAATTTGAAACGAATAGAAATCTTAACCGATTCCAAAGATATGCCTAAGCATCTTCCGAAGTGGTTTGTCCCAAAGGAGTTCGGAGGTAAATGAAATTATGAAATTTTAATATAAAAAAGTATCTTTAAAATATAGACACAAAAAGTCTGGTAATAACAATTGTATGAAATTTCAGAACGTTTCTTAATTCATGTGTAATGTAAAACTGCTAAGTTTTATATAGGATTTTATTAATGAGTATTTTTAGGAGATTTTATAAATGCTAAATGTGCCGGAGACGAATCGGGTGTAAGTATTAGGAAGAAGATCTCTTCGGCAGATCATTATCAGCTGTTATGCCATTATAAAAGCAAGGGAGTGGAGCGTCCTAAATCCAACAGAAAGGTTTAAGCTTAATATAAGCATGTAGAGATTTCAGGAAAAAATATAGATTGTTAGATAATACGTAGAAATCGTATATTTATTCATTAATTTGATAGTTAAGATTATATTTAGTGAGAAAAAGAATTAGCTAAATAACCACCAAGCATGCAGGATACATAAGCTATAATGACAGTTATATATAATATATTTCCCATGTCCCATTATAGCCATTATCACTTTCAGGATATCTCTCCTGGCGAGAAGTTCACAGTTCCCATTATTGTTCCTGAAGGGAGATGTATTCTTTGGGACTTCACAGTTAGTGGAGAAATAGATTTTCACATCTATAAAGACAAGGTATTAACTGTCTTCCACTCTACTATGCAATTAAATTACGTCTATTTTAGAATTCATCTAGATTTTTACTTAATTACATCAATTTAAAATATTTAGGACGAGTTGTGCATGGTCTACCCAAAACTTCGCCTTGTTACAAACAAACTTTCTGAGGAAGGAATTCTTGAAAATCTTGTAGAAGGCGAATACTCTTTGCGGTTCCATAACAGGAGCGCATATTTCACTGTGAAATTAGAATATTCTATTACAGTTGCATGAATATTAAATTATTTATATATCTATAAACTTGAAATTTTTCATAATTACTATAACTTAATAATTGTTTAATGAATACGTTCTTGTACAAAGTTCTATAAAACAGCGGTTAATCTCGGCATACGATAGAAATAAAGTACTGAACCCTTAAATCTTAAATAGTTATGTGTCCTGATTTGTATGGAAAGCCAAAAATACGAGAAACGCAAACGGTTCCTTGTTGAACCAATTCGGGAGGACAGGTACATACTCCAAGAAAACAACTGGAGCCACCTGTGCATTCAACTCCGGGGATGCACACTCCACCGGGAAGAGCCTGAGACATACATAGCTAATAGCTATGTAATATGAGGTTACAACAAAAAAAAACTTTTGTCAAGATATGTACAATATATGTTACCTGTGGAACTCTTTGCTTAGGTACTGCAGTTACTTTAAATACACCTGAACAACCATTTAATGTACTGTAGATGGCTGACGATGATAAACAAGTGCATAGACCGCGGATACAGCTATAATTTTTTAGCAATACTTTTAATAGTTATATCGATGAACTAAGTCATTCGAAAAATATTCTAATTTGGTTCCTTTTCCTTACCTGGCTGATCCTAAACAACGTGGTTGACATTTAGCTGGTAAACGTACAGCACCTTGTAAATAAGTAGTGACGGATGGATTGTGGTTCATTATAAAGGGTTTGAAAGAATTGATGACGGTATTTGGAGTATGTCTCTAGAAGTGGATATTATCAGGCATGTATTATATCCTTTCAATTGTCTTAGAGGATTAATCAACCAAATTCAGAAATTAAAATATCATGAACAATACTATAATAGTTTATGGTACTCCAAAACTTTGCCGTTTAGCCTCTTAAGAAAATTACATAAACAATTGAAAATTAAAACTCGGTAAATAATTATTTTATGAATATTTTTATAACCAAACATTTAATGATTTTTTCTAGCCGTTGGATAACGAGGAAATCATTATTTTCATGAAATTCGCGTTATATTTATTATTTTCAGAATTTAAATTATATTTAATGAAACAGCTATCAAAGATCACTTAAGTTTATGACTGGTATAAGTAAAATAGTAGGATGATCATCAGGAACAGAACAATTCTTACGGTGAATGTATTGGCGTTAAGACCATTTTCATTCGAGTAACTGAGTGAAACCGGCGTCGTTTGTGGAATGCATATACCAAATCTGCAAGCAGCGACACCCTCACACAGTTGTGTCGGCTTACATGGAGAAAAGAAGGGAACTAAATAATAGAGGTATATTTCTCTCTTAAATTACAATGCAAATCCAATAACAACGTAGATTAATTGATATGGAATAATCTTGATTTTAATAATCAACTATAGTATCCGTTAAATAAGATTAATTTCTTATTAAACCACTAGTATCGTTTTCCAATTAAATGCTATTATACTGTCAAACGACCAGAGTAAAGTAGGTAATGAGTAACTAACTGGAGTATAGGCTTATTAAAGACTAACGTAAGGTATTTCCTGTAGCAAATGACGTAAGCGTCAATAATAGGAACTGTGATTGCATAATGACAGTGCAACTGAGCAGAAGAGTACTGAAAAGATGAGGAGTACCGTATATATACACTTAGCACTTATGCACCGTAGACGTCTTTTGTATAAAGCGTCGAAACGAAATGTGTTGCAAAAAGCAAATTCCCCGACATGAAATTTGAGTCTTCTTTCGCTCTTAGACTTACATACTCAGAAGAAAACATTGTTTCACATCTTGATCACAATGAACTCTTTGGAAAAATATCCATAAACCAGCATGCTCATTAAAAAAAGACATATTGAGAATGGGTTGTGTGGGAAGGAATAGAACCATTGTTTCACAATTAAGATATTCTTAAAGAAGTAAACAATTTTCAACAAAAACTAAAACAACATCCCAGTTTTCATAGCTAAAGTTTAATATATGGCTATGATATTTACTTTTATCAATAAACAATGTTGCAGTGATATTAAATTATTTATTTTGTAAATATTAATCATATTTGAAATCATATTTGATGAAATACTGATGCGAAAATTTTTTTATTAAACCGTAATCTATGTCCAGACGATAATATACAGATATGAATTTATCTACCTGATGGTAGGAAAGATTCTGAAGGCTCTCGACTGCATAGAGTCTATTCTGAAATTTACAATTATATTTAAAATGATCATGTGATAAGTAAGTATCTAAGAGATGAAACATTTCTCTTTGTTAAAACTCGCTTCTGAGAATACATCCTCCAGGTACTGATGCATAGGCAGGCGAGCACTGACAGACTCCAGCTGAACAGATAGCTCCATTTACACATGGAGCAGCAGCTACTGGGCTGCAAGGAGCTCCAAGAGCAACCTGAAAGTTATGAAGAAACATAACATTTTTTTTTACTTATCTTTACGAATTAGGGAATAAAGTGAATAATTCATACCGGAATAGCGGGAACAATAGGAGTGGGTAATAGAACGGACGGCGGTGGGACTACTCCGTAGATTGTGCGGGATACACAGACTGTTCCCTCTTGAACAAGTTCAGGTGGACACAGACATATTCCAAGAGAACAAACTGAACCTCCAGTGCACTCAACTCCAGGTTCACAAGAAGATCCTGGTAGAGCCTAATAAGCAAAATTAAGTTTTTTCCTCTTGACACAAATTTATAATTTCCTAAAGTATTTTTCAATAATTAAAAATGATAATTACTAGTTTTACCTGTGGAATAAGCCTTCCAGCAATAACAGGTGTAGGTGCTATAGGAACTGGAACTACGGGGACAGAAGCACATCCAACAACGGGACTGTATACAATTGAAGGACTAGAGCACTGACAGGATCCTCCGATGCAACTGGAAAAATAAGTAATATCCCAACTAATGACATAATTAGATTGATCCTATATTCCTTATTATTCTTCTCATTTTTCCTCACGAAGCAGTTCCAAGACATGCAGGTGCGCAGGTATATGGTGGAGGTTGAGCAGCGACTACAGGAGCAACAGCAGGCAAGGAAACTCGAATTTGAGCTGGGGCGACAGGATGTGGAACGTAGCCTGAGGAGGAACCCAGGAAGAGCGGACTGGGAGCACTAAGAACTGGCGCAGCGTTTGGAACACATACAGATGCTTGACAGATGCCTGGAGCAGCACAACCAACACTGGGACCACAAGAGGAATAAAGAGGAGCTGAAACTTCTTATAAATGTAATCAGCTTTGATATACTGAAAAACAGTTTGTAGTAGTACCTTTAATAATATTTTACGAAAATAACTTTACTAAATAAAATAAAAATTCTAACAGAAGAATCTATTATGAAATAGATAGGATAAGATATAATAAACAGTTAAAAAGAGAAAATGCGAATTTTAATAATGAATATAATACCTGTAATCTGGGCAGCTGCAATAGTCAAAATTGTTGATGTGAGCTTGATATTGAACGAGCACATGGCTGTATGCCTGTCGTTCTGGCCTGCCGCCTTATATACCGGATCGTAGCCGGTCGGCGGAAACTGGCGACCCCTCCCGCCTCAAACAAAAACACAAAAAGGAAGAGCCGTGCAAGCACTGCAACCATGAATGAAACTCTGGAATGCGATTGTGAACGACTAGACGTTGAGCGAAGGACTTGGTGCGTGAGTTATCAATACTCTCATAGATACCTCTACATTTGTTGAGCCATTAAAGTTCAGTTTTGAATAATTTTGCTTGACTTTCAGCTCTCGTTTACTGTGCCATCAATTTTCTTTTAAAGGAAAAATTGTAATAATACATTATTTTCACTAATTAATCATAAGTATAAAGCGATGACTGTTGGAAGTAATAATTCAGAGTTGGGAGGGAGTATATCATTCTAAAAGCCTTTATACAATGTTAAGAATACAAGTGTAGTTTTAATTCATAATTTTAAACAATTTTAAACTGGTCTATGTAGCTCGTGAAAGTCTCACCTCTGTTAGCAGCCTTGATATTTGTTCCCTTACGAAATTAGCAACGGTCCTAAGGTATTGAGTTTCCCAGTGAGTCTCGCAAATATGTGTTGATCTATACGGAAAATTAAAATATAACATTGTTATATCACATAGTTTTACGAAATATAGTGGTGTGGACATGGTAATCCTAGCTATCTGACATTTGGCATCCACATTACGCGACTTTCTGACATTTAGTATGAATAACGAATAACTTAGGGTTTATAGCTGGTGATCTGAGCTACATTAGAACTTTTTTAGAAAACTATTATAAATACTGCTTGATAATTTTGCGTTCAAGATTGCAGATGATGACACACTTTGAAATATTTTAATATATTTCATAGTGTTCATATCTAACCTTTCACTGCAAATTACCAACAGATTATGCCATTTCTTTAATTTTTTAGGAAGTCTTGTTACAAAATAATTTATTTTGCAATATAATTTTCTATACATAATTTTTCACGTGCCATAGAAAATTTTGAAGTGAAGAGCAATTTAAAGAATGTGAAAAGAAGTCGTATATTTAGAATGTCTTTGTTTGCATAACTAAGTACATAATAGCAAGTATTTATCTATTAATTAGCTTAAAAATGGTGTAAAATGCATGTATCAAATTTAATTCAGTGGCTATTCTTGTTAAACATATAATTTTCAACAAGAACTAGGGTCAACTTAACTGCAATGTTTGACACACAGTGTGGAGACTAAGTGAATGAACAAAAATTTCAGAATGAAACAAAAAACAATTTTCTATACAATATGGAATAGAGTATGTACAAAAAGTTGTTTCCTTTTTTCATAGTCTTGTAACACCGACGGCTGGAATTTCTTCAAAAACGAATCAGCAAACGGTCAGTTTGTTTAGGCTTCACGACGCGCGAGCAGAGGGCGCGAAAATCGCCAACAACGTATTTGATCATCCTCGAAAACAACCGGATGAAGTCCGAATTGCTCTGAAATCTATCAAATTTCTTTGTTTTAAATTAAATTTCCATGCGTACGCATTTGACTAGTTCTGCTTTCAAGCCATTGTCATGAACAATATCATATATCTTGCTCTCTGATGGTATTTGGTATTTTTTAAAGTCTACTTCCAATTTGTTACAGGTTGAAACAACTTGAGTCTTTAATTTCAATATCCCGATCCAGATTTGAAACTATGATGCAGAACAAAAATAATTTATAAATAATTTTCATCCATATTCATGAAATTACGAATAATAATAGCGAAAATAACGAATATTTAAAACTATCAGAAACAAATGACGTTGATGTGAAAAATCAGTCATTTATATCCTGTATATACCGAAGACTATGAAAGTAAACTATTCTGCAAATTCAACTGTACAGTTTTCCTAAATTGATCAGTAATCGTCAAAATATATTTACTTTAAAAAAACTGCCCAAAAACCTTTATTATACAACTACTAAGCAAATAACTTATGTTTTATCACTGTGCGTAGGAGGAACCAAAACATGAAAAAATAATTATAAATTGTGAAATAACTAAAGGAAATAGAGTATACGTACTAATAGCAAACACAAAGTTTCCACAAACTATATATTTCTGGTCTATTCATCTAAGCACAATAGTTGTTAAGCATTCTTCTGAATTCACTCAAAACATCGATATTTCATAAGATGATATTGAACTTATAATATCAATAACATTATCGAAAACATATACTGTTTGCAACAAGAGCAAGATTTGTTAGTGACGCGACAAAAAAGAATGTCTAGAATTGTCATAAGCTAAGCTACTGATGTAAGGAACGACACCTTCCTAGATACCTATTGAAGTATTTAGCCTCTTCTAGAAAGTAAGAGCAACTTTAATAGTCTTGTTTCTTCGTTTCACACAAAGGGAAAATCTCCTTTTCTAGTAAATAAAAGGCGAAACTCCTTGCACAAGTTTCTGTGATGATGTAGATAGTTAGTTCTTTATAAATAAGAGTATCTCCAAGTTTTTGTTGTCCCTTGTTTCAGCTGATTTCAACTGCCACCTTAAGATGGCAATCCAGTGAACGTCGGAATTTTGATTAATTTTCCGCTCATTTATGGAAATACAGCGAGGAACTTGCCGAAGTTGTTTTCACATGAAGCTTTCACAGAGTTCATAGTTAGTGTTCAGCACCAAACAGTGATGAATTTGCATAAATTCGTGTATTTTGATGATTCTGTGTACTTTAAGTCGGCTTTTCTGACAAATAAATAAAATAGTGAATGTTGCTACGATTTGACTCCGATTATGCAGTTATTTTTAGACGCTATATGGCGGAATTTGGTTCTGGAATGATCTTAGGTGTACTATTCACGTTGTTACGTAACCATCCGTCAACATCCAAATACTAGTATATAATGGTCAGTTCACTAGAATGCCTCGTCGACAGGAAATATCAATTTCTTCACTTTTTCTTCAATTCCTCTGCTTGCACGACTTTTGAAGGATCTTATAGACTTCCAGACATGTGGAGTCTGGTCATCCTCTGCAGCGTGGTGGTCGCCAGTGTCCTCAGCCTTCCGACTTCTACTCAGTTAAGCATTGCAGGAACAATTATTCCCAGTGAGTTGCATAGGATTAAGCTTGTTGTGTGTAGTTGGATATTAAGAGGTTCAGATTGCCCTGACACGCAGAACATGCTTGGAAAAGGAGGACCCAATGGCAATCAGAACAAACCCGAGGAAGGACAGCCAGACATTAGTTAGCTGAATCTATTTCTAGTTCAATCTCCCGACACTAGTCGTTATCAGCATTTGATCTGTTGTTTTTATTAATTACTAGCTATTTTAGAAAATCTTCAAAACAACACTACCTCCAGTCTGCCCTTGATTGGCGACAACAATGGGGGTTCTAGTGGCCAGTCGATACCCAGCATCTTCTACAGAAATCATTAACTCTCTGCGGATTTGCATATGTTAAGTGATAATATCAATGTCATTACATTGTTTTAATAATATTGTTTGTCAATGAAGCGAATAAATGGCAAATTCTACGTTGCACAACTTTACTTCATCACTCTGTGTTTGGGGAAAGTAGAACTTTATTCGAACACACTTATACAGGAAATTTATTTCTTCTTCAGATCCTTATAAAAAACGGTAACCCCCTCGTTCCCATCGTGCATCTCCAGTTTGTAATCCGGTTTAACCATACATTTGTATCCGTGTTTAGCTAGAAGAGTTTGATTTGCCAGGGAAGATGCCTCAGAGGTAATGCCGGAAATGCCCTCCTTCTGAAAACATTTGATTTGACACTAAATTTTCTTTCACACCTTTCAGAAATGCAAAATCATTAGCATAACGGATCATTTGACTCGTTGCTTTTGCATAAAGGAAATACTTATTTGCTTCAAATCACTGGTACTAACTTTCAGTTGTTCAAAGTCTAGACCGAGGTGCAGGAGGTAGTTGGCGATTCCCTTCCTTTGATGTTCTGGTGACACAAATGTTATCTCTCTCCTTAAAACCTTGTTGACATTGGGGTCAACAACTTCCCAGAATTGTTTTTTTGATCTCTCCAGAATTTGCCCTACGAAATTACTTTAAATTAATGAACAAGACCAATGATCTATATAGACACACTATAGCAAACTGTAATGACCCACAGATCATGAGGGCGTTTTTGTCAGTGGGTTCCTCTAGCTCAAAGGGTACTACATCGAGACTCTCGTCACGATGGCCGATGGACAGAAGGCGAAATCCGATGAGATTGTCCGTTCCCTGCAGAGAAGCTTTGATTGCTTCTTATCCCTTCTTTTTTTTTTGTTTAGGTAGGTTCTAATCGAATACAGTATTTTCCGTCGTTTTTTATTTATATGTCACTTCTATGTATTTATTAACTATGCTACAGTCTCTCTCCTCCCCTCCAGCCCTCTACTTCTCTCCGCCCTATAACCTTCTCGTTTATCCTGTAGGAATATGGATAATGCAGAGCTTTGGTCACAATGAACTTGAACATTGGAGAGACCTCATCTTTTTTTAGTTTAAGAGCCTGGAAGTGGAACTTTTCTCACTTACTCCTTGTAATCCTCCTTTCCTCTAGGTGTTAGATGATATCATGGACTTTTTTAAAGAAAGAATAGTGTCATAAAAGCATTTAAAATCACCCGTCACCAAGCCAGACTGACTTTGCTGTGTGGCTCGACATCAATAAACCCGTTTATGCATAGATTGAAAATGTCGGAAAAGTCCTTTTTCTGAGCGGGAATGAAGTCAAAGGCCTTCGAAGGATCAACTTTCTGGCTGTCTGAAATTGTTAACTAGTATCCATTATTAAGTTTATTTCCATTCCAAATAATAAGTCATAACTGTCTCAACAAACTGCCACTTTTTCTCTCCGTAAACGAATATCTGATGACGATTTAACTGGTAGCGATACTAGTTTTGTCCACCGAAGAGTGAGTCTCTAATTTTACTGTGGTTTTACCCTAATATACTATTATTAAACAATATATTTTTAGGACATACTGAGGAGTTGTTTATTGTCTTTGGCGCTATTTATTTATGAAATCTTAGAAAGATCGGATTGACATGGATGAAGGCATTTATAGAGTACATTATAAACTACTGCAATTGATGCAATAAAAATAATCGAAATGTCGAGGGCATTAAAGACAGTACTAATCAAGTTATTCCCTCAGCAGTCATTTGGGTATTATAGATAATCTATTGGATAGTACTTTTACTTCCTTCTACAACGCTATATATGAGCCTATGTGGGCATTTTGTGTTCTATGTGATTAAAACCAGGAACTGTTCTTATCTTTACTCGCATCGCTGTCCTTACCAAAACGGAACTTCGTTGTAGACTACTGATATTGGGAATATTTGGCAGAAACACGTAAATAATGTATTTAAAAAGTGCTGGGTGTTTCTTCATGTGATCTTAGCCTTAGGTTCTCTTATAGAAAAGTGCTACCTATTAAATGTACCTCAACTTTAGTGAGAGGGAAAGTTAACTTTACTGGTCTCATCCACATCACTGCACTATATTTACAAATTGAAATGCAAAAAGGCACTGTAGGTGGAATTCATCGCTGTCAACTATATAGCTGAAAGTTGAGAAGCAAATTGAAGTTGTCGCCAAGATTTGACGAGCGAGTAAATTTCTCGTAATATTGCTCATAGATATCCCCATCTAGGTATCTCTTATTCCAATACTTATGTCTCAGATCCACTTATCAAAGCCATGGGAGTAATCTTGGAAAGCCTTCCGAAGTCGAATAGTGACAAAATGGTGAGTAGGTAATATCTGAGAAATTATAGCCAATTAGTTTCACGTCGAACACCCCTTGGAAAAATGTCCAGAATAAGTACGGGTTGGTAAAATGCAAGATTTAGATCTTTGGAAAACACGAGATTCCAGTTGTTTAGAATATTGAGAAGTCGGGTAGTCGTTTTGAGACAAAACAGATAGTTATTCCATAGCCTTGTAGAGTCCTTTCCCTTTGTGCCCCTACCTAGGTTTTGGATTATTCACAATCTAGGCTCATCTTCAGTACAAATTGCGAAGTGTTACACTAGTCACACAGCCATATTCGAAGAAATCAGAGATCGTGTTGTCCTTATAATAAAAGTGGTAAGCACAAACATTGTGTCCATTGCCGTCTTGTCTACAGCTGTCAAGAACAAATAATTCGTCTGATCGAACAAAAGCATAAAGAGACCTTGAAGCTACTTCCGCTACTCTAGCATGGCCTAAAGAATCAGTTGAAAACTTTAACTAACACTTCAACAACACACATGTCCACCTTTATTTTGCAGCAAAGCAGAGGACAAATAGTTTATTTGGTACATTCTAGCTCTGCAGAAGTAGTTTCGACTAACAAGCAGTTATGAATGTCTTGTTATGATCACAAATTACGGAATATTAGCATGAGTTATATAATACATGGCGGGAGAAGAAGAACATGTATATCACTGATATGTCACCAAATCTTACCGATAAATGACAGTTCCAGGATTTAGTTGGAGTTAGATGCATGAAGAGAACTCATATGTAAGAGCGACTGTGTTCAGACAAAAAGTAACGCTATTTTAATGAAGCAATTACTCGAAGGGACTTACATAGTCGAATATTTGCACAAGCTCGAATCATTGTGGAGATGAAGTCCCTGGAATTATGTGCTAATAAAGAAAATAAAGTGCAACTTCTTAAAGCGAAGCATGTAACTATTGTAAGCAAGTCAGCTTCAGAGATACTAAACATACTATAAATCCAATATCACTTGTTTTTAAAAACAAATAAAAAAATTTAGCAGAATTCGGTTGGGAAGCACTAAAACTAAAAGATTACTGAGCGCCGGCAAAATGCGATGATCAATGCGATTGGACAGCGGGTAAAGTCTAGTGTGAACATCACATTGTCACGAGCACCGAAAGAACGGCAAAACGAAGTTTCGATAAGTACATTCGTTTGCTGTATTTTCTTTCTCTTGCTCTCTTAAGATTTATCTCTTAATAGCAATTGAGAAATTCATCAAATGACACAAACTGAGTAAAAGTGGATAGGTAAGTTGTAGTAGCCCGTAATGAATACACATCCTTCCTCACACGCAGGTGAAATCGATTTCCAGCCAGTCCCTGGAACCAAACAGTGACGAGAGGCAGAGAGGTGCAAGTGGTATTGAAGAGGAATTATTAAGTTATAGGTGCTAGATGGGTATAAGTGGAAAACTTGGACAATTTTTGAACATTTATGCAGAATCAATTCCTAACGGGCGCAGACTGTTTGCCGTTTGATGTCTTATGCGAACAGGTATTTCCGAATCTTCCGCGCAAGTGTCGAATCGAAGCGTTCAATAAACAATGCAAATGATTGAAGACTAGAGTTATTTCCCATATGAATTTAGTCGATCAGATTATTCACAATTTATAAGAAACCACTTGAGTATGGCTAATATTGATTGCCCATATTTATGGGGTCCCCAAACGGTTTCGCCTAAGTAGGCTATGTTTATGCTACAAAATATAAGGTAGCAATGATACAAATAACATTACAAAGCGCCTAACATAAGTTGTGAACAAATCTCAATCTGTCAAGTACAGGAATCTGACTCAGCGTAGTTTTCTTTCCAAGTCTTTATTTTGGAAGAGGTTATCGAGGTATTTTAAATAGCTATTTCTGCAAACTAGTAGTGCTACTTACTCCAGATCTACACTAATTACACATCTTAGCACTTACGTCATTTATGTCAGTTCTGCATGTCATTCCTTCCATAGATCGTTGACCTTCTTAGGAACGTTTCCGATCTTCATAGAAAAATCATGGAAATAAAAGAGAAGTAATTTTCGGACCATGCAGCTCATTTGCATCCTACGTATTCCTATTTTAAGTCCTAAGTCGTCTGTTGGATTATGTGAAATCAAGGAATCTAGTGTAGCGATTTTGTTTGCTTATCACGTGTGCTAGGAATAATCTTTTCATGTTGAACACACAACTGGAACTTTGAGCTCCTTTATACTAGTACTCTATAAATTTTATTCAATATATCTCGGGAATTAATTTCCTTTGTTGGAGTTGCATTCCTTGATTACGGCCAACAGCTTATCTATGGTCTCTTCTATCTAAAATATTAAAGGGTGTTTTTAGCCGTAATAGCTATAAAATCGAAATAAAAATCCATTGAAATTAGCAATGTAATTTTATGTAGAATTAGGCTGAAAATTTCTCATACATAAAATGTCTCAAAACGACTGCCCGACTTCTCAATATTCTAAACAACTGGAATCTCGTGTTTTCCAAAGATCTAAATCTTGCATTTTACCAACCCGTACTTATTCTGGACATTTTTCCAAGGGGTGTTCGACGTGAAACTAATTGGCTATAATTTCTCAGATATTACCTACTCACCATTTTGTCACTATTCGACTTCGGAAGGCTTTCCAAAATTACTCTCATGGCTTTGATAAGTGGATCTGAGACATAAGTATTAGAATAAGAGATACCTAGATGGGGATATCTATGAGCAATATTACGAGAAATTTACTCGCTCGTCAAATCTTGGCGACAACTTCAATTTGCTTCTCAACTTTCAGTAATATAATTAAGACCTCACGCTCATTCCATGCGTTAACGTACTCAGGGAATTCCTGTTTCAAACTATTCCAAGTTTCCGGGGTTAATCCCTGTAAATTCTCAGTTTATGGCTTTATTTTTCCAAACGAGAATGTATAATGTATAAAATATTCTGTATAATTTTAGTAGCAACTTTCTCATGGACTCTGCTGAGAAATGTTAGCTACGAACTGTATTTATAGTCTTTTAGTAAAAAACTGACCTTAATTTCAGTTAAAAGTTCTGGGATACTACGAACTATATTTGTGAACCACGTCATTCTGTTTGGGTCGCTAACGTTATAGGATGTGTTCTCCAACTGAAAAATGTTCAGTTAAGAGAATGACAATAGACAGCGGTATTTTAAAAATTGCATTTTCTGATTTTGATTATGTAGAAATACGTAGTTTTGTATTTATTTCTTAATCAGTATCGTAATTTGTTATTAATTATTACCTTCTGGACGAATTGCCTTCCTTGTTCTGTCAAATTGCTTAGTTTCGACTGCACGATATCCATTACAGATTTAAACTTCTGCGCAATCAGAGGAGCATTCTGACCATTTCTAATTTTTCTTGTAAATTTGCTTTATATTCTTATATATATATATATAATGTAAGTCAATTACTCCCACGTCATTGTGAACTAAAACACTGATTCGAATGACTCCACTGTAATTATTGTATTATCAACTACTTTTTCGGCTTATTTCTTTATATATATTCGTTTCTTTCTAAACCCATATTTTCTAATTCATAGCTAGATTATGTCCTAATTTATCCAATTGAAATACCATTTCCAATTTGCTAATCATATCAAGTCTGTTTTCGGCCTTGGGAATTTGACCAGAATAGAACTTATTCATGAAGTCAACAAATTGAGATCTCTCAGCGTCACTTGAATTGACGATTGCGTTCAGGACATAACTGGGGAAATACTCTGAATGGAGAAGAACATTGTAAATCTTGATTTCATTCTATCTTAATTATTTATAAACAATAATATTTGAACCATGAGTGATGCAAGATAAGAACTTACTAGAGTTTGCGTTTATTTTTTCGATTATACGGTTTACTTTGTCGATGGTTAGTGTGTAATTGGAGAAATCTACTGGCATTGCATAGGATGTCGCAACTACGAGACAGAAGACAAGGAATTGCATGGTACCTGACGAGAAACATGTAGTGCTCATGGCTTCCACCCAGGAGTACAGTCGAGTATAGTTTATGATAGCAACGTACCTGATTCTGCTCACGATATAATGAGGAGTCTTATGCAATGAGGTCTCAAGTAAGAGTTTTATATTGTCAATGTTGTATTATGTAAAAAATTTATTATACCAATCGCTTTTAGTGTATTATTACTGTAGTTATTTTTTAGCTTTAAAGTCTGAATTGGTGTCAAGATTTTTTAGGAGCTGCTGTATTAACAAAAGCTGATTTTTCAAAAAGGCTGAGACATTTTTAAGGAATGTAGTTTGATTTACTTGTTATATCTAATATTAGGTTTTAAACAGAATAGTGAAGTTATCAATTTTAACCAGGTCTTAACACATAAGGAAACGAGTTGTAACAAAAAGAGTTTCAGTGGCGCCTACGTATTGCTATGCTTTTGGAAGGATTGACATTCATTGACTAGCTTCAGCGATTGTTGGAAGGTGCTGGAGTTTGCTTCAAAGCTATGCACAAAGCACAATGCATCAAAAATCTTGTGCATGTTGTTGTACAATGCGGAGTTCTTCTTAGGTAAATTCTTAATATGTGGAATTCACTTATAATATTCTCATTAATTTTGCAAGTGAAGTATAGCCTTTTTGTCTGCCTATATTGACAAAGTGTTTGTTAAAGAGTTAATGCGTTATTAAACGTAGACAATCCTTTGTAATAGTTTAACACTCACAGATAATGGATTTTGGATAATAATTCGGTTTATATTGAAGAGTATAAAACAGTGTAAATACCTTAATCTATTCAGTTTTATGCCAGAAATATTTTAAAAAATTGTTCATTTACAATTGCATGCCATTTTAACTTTAATATTTTTTTTCCGGCATTTTAAGTAGTAAATCTTCTTATTTGCGTGTAAAATTGTTTTAATATTGTTGCTAGACAAATACTGCACCACCAAAAACAGTTCCATCCTTCTAAATCTTGGATTTCTAAATTAATTTAATTCTAATGAGAATCATATATTGCGAGAGTAGTGTCCGTAACGAGAAGAGAGTGGGGAAGTATGGTCAAGAATTAGAAAATGTTTTTTGGGATCACAACTCTTAAGGAGAAGAAAAACGGTGACGAGGAAACAGAGGTGAGTCAGGTCAACAATACTAGTGCATCATCCAGATAAATCATCGCTAAGTACGATGTATTCTTTAGTTATATCTGGGGATTTAGAAGGAAAAGAACTTAAAGCCATTTATGCTCTATAGCTGTATCGCTTAGTTTAGTTTTTAAAGATTTTATAACAGAAATTTATTACTTATTAATTTAAGTTATTTTACGTCCAAAAACAGTGAGCACAATAATTACACTCCTGTATTTGGTAGAAGGTAGTTTTTCATCTAATTTAGCTACATTCGGACACTTCTCAGCAATCAGGAGAAGAGTTTATTTACCACTAAAATTTTAAAATCCTACGCTATGTTATGTAAAAAAAACAATGAGGATTTCTACTTTTAACAAGTAATTTAGTATGTGGTTGCATAAGTATTTCTGCTATACTCGACTGTACTCCTGGGTGGAAGCCATGAGCACTACATGTTTCTCGTCAGGTACCATGCAATTCCTTGTCTTCTGTCTCGTAGTTGCGACATCCTATGCAATGCCAGTAGATTTCTCCAATTACACACTAACCATCGACAAAGTAAACCGTATAATCGAAAAAATAAACGCAAACTCTAGTAAGTTCTTATCTTGCATCACTCATGGTTCAAATATTATTGTTTATAAATAATTAAGATAGAATGAAATCAAGATTTACAATGTTCTTCTCCATTCAGAGTATTTCCCCAGTTATGTCCTGAACGCAATCGTCAATTCAAGTGACGCTGAGAGATCTCAATTTGTTGACTTCATGAATAAGTTCTATTCTGGTCAAATTCCCAAGGCCGAAAACAGACTTGATATGATTAGCAAATTGGAAATGGTATTTCAATTGGATAAATTAGGACATAATCTAGCTATGAATTAGAAAATATGGGTTTAGAAAGAAACGAATATATATAAAGAAATAAGCCGAAAAAGTAGTTGATAATACAATAATTACAGTGGAGTCATTCGAATCAGTGTTTTAGTTCACAATGACGTGGGAGTAATTGACTTACATTATATATATATATATAAGAATATAAAGCAAATTTACAAGAAAAATTAGAAATGGTCAGAATGCTCCTCTGATTGCGCAGAAGTTTAAATCTGTAATGGATATCGTGCAGTCGAAACTAAGCAATTTGACAGAACAAGGAAGGCAATTCGTCCAGAAGGTAATAATTAATAACAAATTACGATACTGATTAAGAAATAAATACAAAACTACGTATTTCTACATAATCAAAATCAGAAAATGCAATTTTTAAAATACCGCTGTCTATTGTCATTCTCTTAACTGAACATTTTTCAGTTGGAGAACACATCCTATAACGTTAGCGACCCAAACAGAATGACGTGGTTCACAAATATAGTTCGTAGTATCCCAGAACTTTTAACTGAAATTAAGGTCAGTTTTTTACTAAAAGACTATAAATACAGTTCGTAGCTAACATTTCTCAGCAGAGTCCATGAGAAAGTTGCTACTAAAATTATACAGAATATTTTATACATTATACATTCTCGTTTGGAAAAATAAAGCCATAAACTGAGAATTTACAGGGATTAACCCCGGAAACTTGGAATAGTTTGAAACAGGAATTCCCTGAGTACGTTAACGCATGGAATGAGCGTGAGGTCTTAATTATATTACTGAAAGTTGAGAAGCAAATTGAAGTTGTCGCCAAGATTTGACGAGCGAGTAAATTTCTCGTAATATTGCTCATAGATATCCCCATCTAGGTATCTCTTATTCTAATACTTATGTCTCAGATCCACTTATCAAAGCCATGAGAGTAATTTTGGAAAGCCTTCCGAAGTCGAATAGTGACAAAATGGTGAGTAGGTAATATCTGAGAAATTATAGCCAATTAGTTTCACGTCGAACACCCCTTGGAAAAATGTCCAGAATAAGTACGGGTTGGTAAAATGCAAGATTTAGATCTTTGGAAAACACGAGATTCCAGTTGTTTAGAATATTGAGAAGTCGGGCAGTCGTTTTGAGACATTTTATGTATGAGAAATTTTCAGCCTAATTCTACATAAAATTACATTGCTAATTTCAATGGATTTTTATTTCGATTTTATAGCTATTACGGCTAAAAACACCCTTTAATATTTTAGATAGAAGAGACCATAGATAAGCTGTTGGCCGTAATCAAGGAATGCAACTCCAACAAAGGAAATTAATTCCCGAGATATATTGAATAAAATTTATAGAGTACTAGTATAAAGGAGCTCAAAGTTCCAGTTGTGTGTTCAACATGAAAAGATTATTCCTAGCACACGTGATAAGCAAACAAAATCGCTACACTAGATTCCTTGATTTCACATAATCCAACAGACGACTTAGGACTTAAAATAGGAATACGTAGGATGCAAATGAGCTGCATGGTCCGAAAATTACTTCTCTTTTATTTCCATGATTTTTCTATGAAGATCGGAAACGTTCCTAAGAAGGTCAACGATCTATGGAAGGAATGACATGCAGAACTGACATAAATGACGTAAGTGCTAAGATGTGTAATTAGTGTAGATCTGGAGTAAGTAGCACTACTAGTTTGCAGAAATAGCTATTTAAAATACCTCGATAACCTCTTCCAAAATAAAGACTTGGAAAGAAAACTACGCTGAGTCAGATTCCTGTACTTGACAGATTGAGATTTGTTCACAACTTATGTTAGGCGCTTTGTAATGTTATTTGTATCATTGCTACCTTATATTTTGTAGCATAAACATAGCCTACTTAGGCGAAACCGTTTGGGGACCCCATAAATATGGGCAATCAATATTAGCCATACTCAAGTGGTTTCTTATAAATTGTGAATAATCTGATCGACTAAATTCATATGGGAAATAACTCTAGTCTTCAATCATTTGCATTGTTTATTGAACGCTTCGATTCGACACTTGCGCGGAAGATTCGGAAATACCTGTTCGCATAAGACATCAAACGGCAAACAGTCTGCGCCCGTTAGGAATTGATTCTGCATAAATGTTCAAAAATTGTCCAAGTTTTCCACTTATACCCATCTAGCACCTATAACTTAATAATTCCTCTTCAATACCACTTGCACCTCTCTGCCTCTCGTCACTGTTTGGTTCCAGGGACTGGCTGGAAATCGATTTCACCTGCGTGTGAGGAAGGATGTGTATTCATTACGGGCTACTACAACTTACCTATCCACTTTTACTCAGTTTGTGTCATTTGATGAATTTCTCAATTGCTATTAAGAGATAAATCTTAAGAGAGCAAGAGAAAGAAAATACAGCAAACGAATGTACTTATCGAAACTTCGTTTTGCCGTTCTTTCGGTGCTCGTGACAATGTGATGTTCACACTAGACTTTACCCGCTGTCCAATCGCATTGATCATCGCATTTTGCCGGCGCTCAGTAATCTTTTAGTTTTAGTGCTTCCCAACCGAATTCTGCTAAATTTTTTTATTTGTTTTTAAAAACAAGTGATATTGGATTTATAGTATGTTTAGTATCTCTGAAGCTGACTTGCTTACAATAGTTACATGCTTCGCTTTAAGAAGTTGCACTTTATTTTCTTTATTAGCACATAATTCCAGGGACTTCATCTCCACAATGATTCGAGCTTGTGCAAATATTCGACTATGTAAGTCCCTTCGAGTAATTGCTTCATTAAAATAGCGTTACTTTTTGTCTGAACACAGTCGCTCTTACATATGAGTTCTCTTCATGCATCTAACTCCAACTAAATCCTGGAACTGTCATTTATCGGTAAGATTTGGTGACATATCAGTGATATACATGTTCTTCTTCTCCCGCCATGTATTATATAACTCATGCTAATATTCCGTAATTTGTGATCATAACAAGACATTCATAACTGCTTGTTAGTCGAAACTACTTCTGCAGAGCTAGAATGTACCAAATAAACTATTTGTCCTCTGCTTTGCTGCAAAATAAAGGTGGACATGTGTGTTGTTGAAGTGTTAGTTAAAGTTTTCAACTGATTCTTTAGGCCATGCTAGAGTAGCGGAAGTAGCTTCAAGGTCTCTTTATGCTTTTGTTCGATCAGACGAATTATTTGTTCTTGACAGCTGTAGACAAGACGGCAATGGACACAATGTTTGTGCTTACCACTTTTATTATAAGGACAACACGATCTCTGATTTCTTCGAATATGGCTGTGTGACTAGTGTAACACTTCGCAATTTGTACTGAAGATGAGCCTAGATTGTGAATAATCCAAAACCTAGGTAGGGGCACAAAGGGAAAGGACTCTACAAGGCTATGGAATAACTATCTGTTTTGTCTCAAAACGACTACCCGACTTCTCAATATTCTAAACAACTGGAATCTCGTGTTTTCCAAAGATCTAAATCTTGCATTTTACCAACCCGTACTTATTCTGGACATTTTTCCAAGGGGTGTTCGACGTGAAACTAATTGGCTATAATTTCTCAGATATTACCTACTCACCATTTTGTCACTATTCGACTTCGGAAGGCTTTCCAAGATTACTCCCATGGCTTTGATAAGTGGATCTGAGACATAAGTATTGGAATAAGAGATACCTAGATGGGGATATCTATGAGCAATATTACGAGAAATTTACTCGCTCGTCAAATCTTGGCGACAACTTCAATTTGCTTCTCAACTTTCAGCTATATAGTTGACAGCGATGAATTCCACCTACAGTGCCTTTTTGCATTTCAATTTGTAAATATAGTGCAGTGATGTGGATGAGACCAGTAAAGTTAACTTTCCCTCTCACTAAAGTTGAGGTACATTTAATAGGTAGCACTTTTCTATAAGAGAACCTAAGGCTAAGATCACATGAAGAAACACCCAGCACTTTTTAAATACATTATTTACGTGTTTCTGCCAAATATTCCCAATATCAGTAGTCTACAACGAAGTTCCGTTTTGGTAAGGACAGCGATGCGAGTAAAGATAAGAACAGTTCCTGGTTTTAATCACATAGAACACAAAATGCCCACATAGGCTCATATATAGCGTTGTAGAAGGAAGTAAAAGTACTATCCAATAGATTATCTATAATACCCAAATGACTGCTGAGGGAATAACTTGATTAGTACTGTCTTTAATGCCCTCGACATTTCGATTATTTTTATTGCATCAATTGCAGTAGTTTATAATGTACTCTATAAATGCCTTCATCCATGTCAATCCGATCTTTCTAAGATTTCATAAATAAATAGCGCCAAAGACAATAAACAACTCCTCAGTATGTCCTAAAAATATATTGTTTAATAATAGTATATTAGGGTAAAACCACAGTAAAATTAGAGACTCACTCTTCGGTGGACAAAACTAGTATCGCTACCAGTTAAATCGTCATCAGATATTCGTTTACGGAGAGAAAAAGTGGCAGTTTGTTGAGACAGTTATGACTTATTATTTGGAATGGAAATAAACTTAATAATGGATACTAGTTAACAATTTCAGACAGCCAGAAAGTTGATCCTTCGAAGGCCTTTGACTTCATTCCCGCTCAGAAAAAGGACTTTTCCGACATTTTCAATCTATGCATAAACGGGTTTATTGATGTCGAGCCACACAGCAAAGTCAGTCTGGCTTGGTGACGGGTGATTTTAAATGCTTTTATGACACTATTCTTTCTTTAAAAAAGTCCATGATATCATCTAACACCTAGAGGAAAGGAGGATTACAAGGAGTAAGTGAGAAAAGTTCCACTTCCAGGCTCTTAAACTAAAAAAAGATGAGGTCTCTCCAATGTTCAAGTTCATTGTGACCAAAGCTCTGCATTATCCATATTCCTACAGGATAAACGAGAAGGTTATAGGGCGGAGAGAAGTAGAGGGCTGGAGGGGAGGAGAGAGACTGTAGCATAGTTAATAAATACATAGAAGTGACATATAAATAAAAAACGACGGAAAATACTGTATTCGATTAGAACCTACCTAAACAAAAAAAAAAGAAGGGATAAGAAGCAATCAAAGCTTCTCTGCAGGGAACGGACAATCTCATCGGATTTCGCCTTCTGTCCATCGGCCATCGTGACGAGAGTCTCGATGTAGTACCCTTTGAGCTAGAGGAACCCACTGACAAAAACGCCCTCATGATCTGTGGGTCATTACAGTTTGCTATAGTGTGTCTATATAGATCATTGGTCTTGTTCATTAATTTAAAGTAATTTCGTAGGGCAAATTCTGGAGAGATCAAAAAAACAATTCTGGGAAGTTGTTGACCCCAATGTCAACAAGGTTTTAAGGAGAGAGATAACATTTGTGTCACCAGAACATCAAAGGAAGGGAATCGCCAACTACCTCCTGCACCTCGGTCTAGACTTTGAACAACTGAAAGTTAGTACCAGTGATTTGAAGCAAATAAGTATTTCCTTTATGCAAAAGCAACGAGTCAAATGATCCGTTATGCTAATGATTTTGCATTTCTGAAAGGTGTGAAAGAAAATTTAGTGTCAAATCAAATGTTTTCAGAAGGAGGGCATTTCCGGCATTACCTCTGAGGCATCTTCCCTGGCAAATCAAACTCTTCTAGCTAAACACGGATACAAATGTATGGTTAAACCGGATTACAAACTGGAGATGCACGATGGGAACGAGGGGGTTACCGTTTTTTATAAGGATCTGAAGAAGAAATAAATTTCCTGTATAAGTGTGTTCGAATAAAGTTCTACTTTCCCCAAACACAGAGTGATGAAGTAAAGTTGTGCAACGTAGAATTTGCCATTTATTCGCTTCATTGACAAACAATATTATTAAAACAATGTAATGACATTGATATTATCACTTAACATATGCAAATCCGCAGAGAGTTAATGATTTCTGTAGAAGATGCTGGGTATCGACTGGCCACTAGAACCCCCATTGTTGTCGCCAATCAAGGGCAGACTGGAGGTAGTGTTGTTTTGAAGATTTTCTAAAATAGCTAGTAATTAATAAAAACAACAGATCAAATGCTGATAACGACTAGTGTCGGGAGATTGAACTAGAAATAGATTCAGCTAACTAATGTCTGGCTGTCCTTCCTCGGGTTTGTTCTGATTGCCATTGGGTCCTCCTTTTCCAAGCATGTTCTGCGTGTCAGGGCAATCTGAACCTCTTAATATCCAACTACACACAACAAGCTTAATCCTATGCAACTCACTGGGAATAATTGTTCCTGCAATGCTTAACTGAGTAGAAGTCGGAAGGCTGAGGACACTGGCGACCACCACGCTGCAGAGGATGACCAGACTCCACATGTCTGGAAGTCTATAAGATCCTTCAAAAGTCGTGCAAGCAGAGGAATTGAAGAAAAAGTGAAGAAATTGATATTTCCTGTCGACGAGGCATTCTAGTGAACTGACCATTATATACTAGTATTTGGATGTTGACGGATGGTTACGTAACAACGTGAATAGTACACCTAAGATCATTCCAGAACCAAATTCCGCCATATAGCGTCTAAAAATAACTGCATAATCGGAGTCAAATCGTAGCAACATTCACTATTTTATTTATTTGTCAGAAAAGCCGACTTAAAGTACACAGAATCATCAAAATACACGAATTTATGCAAATTCATCACTGTTTGGTGCTGAACACTAACTATGAACTCTGTGAAAGCTTCATGTGAAAACAACTTCGGCAAGTTCCTCGCTGTATTTCCATAAATGAGCGGAAAATTAATCAAAATTCCGACGTTCACTGGATTGCCATCTTAAGGTGGCAGTTGAAATCAGCTGAAACAAGGGACAACAAAAACTTGGAGATACTCTTATTTATAAAGAACTAACTATCTACATCATCACAGAAACTTGTGCAAGGAGTTTCGCCTTTTATTTACTAGAAAAGGAGATTTTCCCTTTGTGTGAAACGAAGAAACAAGACTATTAAAGTTGCTCTTACTTTCTAGAAGAGGCTAAATACTTCAATAGGTATCTAGGAAGGTGTCGTTCCTTACATCAGTAGCTTAGCTTATGACAATTCTAGACATTCTTTTTTGTCGTCTCATTAGCCATATGTGTATTATTTATCATTCTCTTTGACTCAACCGATATTACAAAATGCGGTAATCTGACGTAGTTGGGAAGCAGAGGTACATATGCAAATCAAATGTTCGTCAGCTGTCCTTTACACTAGTTCTCCATTCTGTTTACGGGTGCCGGAAACGGACCACTTTGCTGGCAGATCGAAAAAAAACCACATTTAGAGTACTTTATTAATTTAATTAATTAATCTGTTTTGGCACTTTCTCTTTGTGATTAGGGAAGATAAATATTTCTATGAACTATTATTTTACAAAAAGAAACATCTCATTTTGTTTGCATTGTATTCATGTAAGTAAAATAATTATGTGATATATATTTTTGATAATCAGAGAAATATAATAAAAAATAATGTATTAATACTACATGAGATATGATATTCAGTTAGAAGTTAGGTTTGTTGATCTCCTTGTCTTTTTCCTAATTTTTTCCCAGTATCTAAATGTAGTTCACTTTAGCACTTTTGAGAATGTTTGCAAATGTACATATATAAAGAAGTGTGTCCTTGCTTATAACAATTGATCGTTGATTTTTTAGCTATAAAATCTGTTTACAATGAAATGTTGCTATTTTTACAGATCACTCATATATGAATTTGCATATTGAGAGCCAATAATCATCATGGCCATGTTTAGTCTGCAACGGCAGTACCAGCCCGTTTCTCCAACGACAACATTGTTAGCAGAGGGTTATACGGACGAGACGTTAGCTAGCAAATATGATAATTACAGGTAGATATACATACAAAGATTCCATTAATTTTCTGAAAAAACTCCGTTTGTAATATTTTTGCCATATGCTAGACCTGCATAGTTAAGTAATCTAGGTTATTACATCGTGGTTTCGAATTTGCGATTAGTAGCATGATAAATGAATAAATAATTAAGAAAGCTTTATTTGAATCGTTTTGATTCGAAGCTCAAAATTGGAGTACTGTTCAGAGTATGAGATCATTAAAGAGATTTTAGTTCTCACGATTGAATAGGTAAAAGATTGGCCCATACTAGACGGGAAAATTTAATACGGTAATATCACATTGAACATGTCTTTATTCTATGTAATTATTTATTGGTGATTACTTTAAATGCTTTTCCCTGTAACATTCTCAGTAATGATCATAGTTGGTTTAGTGTGGGTGAACGTTCGTGGGAATCCTTCGTTTACAATCCCTATTGCACTATGTTTGGCTCATATCTAGTCACGTGACTTCCATTATAGGAAATTTACGTTGATCTCCTCCTTAAAAATTAGCTAAGTCCACACATGAGATGCACAAGAAAGTGTTTCTAGAAGTCTTAATGATAGGTGAACAACAATTCGAATATTTACCAGCGTTTGCAGCAGGCTTATACTAGTATGATTCTCATTTGAGAACCTATGCAATTGGTCGCATTTCCCATAGAAGAAAGTTAGTTATCCGTGAAGCAGAGTTAACGAATTCATATAAGCTGTTCGGCAGCTTTGCTATTCAACGATAAGATAACTCGGAATTGCTTTGCTCAACTGTAATATATGACCTGGTGTAAAGATTTCAACTTCTTTTCCTGATCCGCCATTTGTTCACACATGTTCGTGGTGCAGTAGTTATACGGGACATCTGTCGCTAGGCGTCTATTTTATGTTCTTATCTCTTTTACGCAATTCCACTTTCCAATCGGAAATTAGGGGTGGGCAACATTTGGATTAACATGGGGAATGAGTTTACCACAGTGGTGGTCCGCCGACTTGAAACGTAATCATCTCCCATATTCTATCAATCTCTTTCTAGTCATCAATTCATATCATAGTTAGAAGAATTTGTTGAATTCATAATTCCATAACTGAGCATATAAAAAGAAAGCACCACACTATTATTTCTGTACCTCATACTGTTCTCTAATCTTTTTTTGAGAGTTACGATAAAGGTCTAAAAAGGAAGTTTTATGTCAGATTATTTGATATACAATAACAAGGACATATAGGTAAAAGAACAATGTGTAATCGATTATGAAGATTTAACTTGTTTTCAATATTTAAAATAACCTGCAGTTTAAAAAAGCAAAATTTTTTAAAAATTTTACCGATAGCTATCCTCATCAAAGTATTCGAAATATATTTTTAAGGAAAAAATAACCAATCATGGTAGTTGATTTGATTTGCTTAAATTCTGAATTGATCTTATAATGAAAATGCCATATAAACTTATGAATTCGTTTTTTTTAAATGAAATTATTGTTATTTCGACTTTTTTTTTCCCAACTAAGACAAAACTATGTTAAAATTAGACAATAATTCGATGAGATGTTCTAATTAAACTCATATTCTTATCAATTATTGCCAAAATATATAAACTTTAACTGAACTGTTACTATCGGAATTTAAAGTTGGTTTTTTTCAACAAGATGATGTTGAGAGCTAATTATTACTGGCTACTTCTCTAGCTATACAGCATTTTTTGTTTTGTTATTTTAGTCCTCCTTCTCAATCAAAATCACGCAGGAGGAGTGCCGCAGATACGACAATTGTCCTCCTACGATCAATTAGATTGAAATCGACGGTAGCGAACATTTTATAGCTTTCTACTCGCACCGTCACATGCTCTACTACTGACTCATTGTCTATTTCGTATATATCTCTTCTTAATAATTTGTTAAGACTATTCCTAACTAATAATTTCTATTGCACTGGCTTAACACTTTTCTATTCTAGCAACGTGTTCCATAGTAAAGAAGACTACTAAGAAACATTTAGCGAGAGAGAAGCTAAGAGACACTGAGAGATAGTGACAATTCATCGCTCAGACGAAAAAAAAACTAGTACTTACAGAGTGTATAAAAAATGATAATATATCGGTTATTCAATAAGATTCAAATAATTAGGTTATGTTAAGAGGTCTTCAGCATTAGCAAAAACATTGCTGTGTAATATGACAATTACCTAGAATATTAATAATGGAAATCGCTTAACATCGAAAAACTTAATGGTAAGAATACTAGATATTAAAGCATTAAATTACATTCTGGTTAGATCTTGCATAAAATATGTGATCTAGTGCTTTGACGTAGTATTCATTTCTGCAAACACCAGCTGTCCTGTTTTTCATGTTTTGTCCACTTTTCAGATTTCCGCAGTAACGTGGGAGGTTCTAGTAATTTCTAATGACAGATTCTAGCAAGAAAAAATTATGTTTTAGTAATATTACGTTGGTTTTATATTATTATAGAGAACAAACAATGATATCAGTATTTTTTACAAGTTTCAATAAGTTAAAAATGCTGGTCACAGAGATTTCATTAAAAGCTTGTTCTAACATGACTAAAACATTACAAATTTTAAGTTGGCTATAGTTTTAATTTCTTTTAATAGGTTAATGTACCTGATTTACTAACTAATAAGCTTTCAAGTTTTGCATTATGGTAAGATCTCAGATTTCATTGTCCTAGCAAATCTTCACTTCAACTTATATCGACTTTATTGATTCTTTTATTAGGATTTAATAAAAGCAAATTTGCAGATATTCAAGACTTTCCCAACTGTCGGGAACTTCACTTGGTTCAAAGGTCCGACTATCAACATTCTCTCTTTCTAAGCTAGAAGAAGCCTCACCATTAAAACGTGACGGCGATTTTAAAACACCGGTATATTCAATATCAAGTATAGTTATTCGTTAAAATTGTATTAATCTAAATATCTTTATATGTTTATATTGTTAAAATAATAATATGAAAGCCGGAATTCGCTGCTTCTACGGTAGTGTTATCTCAAAATATATCCTTTCTATTACAAATCTTCGAAACAAAAACAAACAGACAGATACAACCTGTCAATTTACTCTATTCGTCAAGTTACTTTTTAACTGAGAAATTGTGTTCTTATATATAATAATCTCTATTAAATTAAAAAACTATTTGAAACATCTGCAGGTTTACCCTTTGTCTAGATGCTTTCCCACCAATCCCATCGTATTGGCAGTATCACGGAGGAGATCCCCTTATATTCCCAGCCCATACATCTTGGACCACCACCTTCATCATTGTTGGGCAGGGTAGGGCTGTTGGCACGTTTTTAATCATAGTAAAGTCAAGAAAAAACAACATCAATTATGTAGTTTTTGATAACCTATTATAAATTGGTATCATTTTATTTCATATAATCATAGCTCTGAATTTCTTCTTTTCCTTTTAATCAAGAGCTGTATTGTCAGGTATCCTTCTAAGAATTTTAGTAGTATGTGAGCCATGTATATTCTGGAAATACTTGCTTCTTTCAGGCTAAATATTACTATGACAAATACAAATGCCGACATTTTGCTCCTTTTCTTCTTCTCTTCTTTTATTCACTTCTGGGGGCATGGATTTTCTATTTAGTAGAACATGAAAACGAGAAGAAAATGAAGTTGTAAGTTATTTTAATCTCAACATCTACAAAGTCATTCGTGTGGACAATACTGGAGAAGTCAAGTTTCCAGTGATTTGTTCATTTATTTTTCAAAAGAAGTGCGTGATATATTATACTTTATTATCTTTAGTTTAAAAAATATCCAGTAATGTATAGTTTCTAATTTGCGAATAGGAATTTTTGATCTTCTAGACTTTTTTACAGTAACTTTTCTTAGAAGAGAAGCGATATTGCGAGGTAATATGAGAACAGAAGTTCTTTTTTTCAGTAGCTGGTAGTTACATCATCAAGTGATTACATTACAAAGTGTTTAAAATGTACTAAAGTATAATTTGGAGAAAGCCACTGATTAATGGGAACTTATATTTGAATTGGAGGAACAACTGAGCTTTAGCCATCTACAACCAATAGCATAGTAACATAGTTCGTAAAAAATTCTCACATTATTAGTGAATCTCCTTTGTTCTTTGCTCCCCTCCGTCTTTTAATCACCAGCTACCTTTCGCCAGAGGTGATTATTGAGGTTCATCATTCAACTGTTAGCATTACGTTCTTCCACTTTTTCTCAGAGGAATAAAGGAGATTAAAACAATCTGATGTATAAGAATATTAGTATTGCATAACTTTGATTCGATATAGATGTCTTTGAACTTACTTCTCCACCTCATTAATCAATAGTCATAGAACAGAAAACCTTTCAGTAAGTAGCTTTCCACTCTCTTGAAGTCATCAATACTTGTCGGCCCACGTCAGTTCGTTTATCAAACAGGTGTCTAAAATATTAACTTTAGAAATTCATCTATCAACTAGATAATTTATGAATGCTGCTATCATTTTTTAACTATCTACAAGATAATTACTTTTCCAATAAGCTGATATGCACTCTTGCTGTTCACTCAACTACGTAGTACTAAAAAACAAATATGAAATTTTAGAATCTCACTAGTGAAATAAATTTAAATCTCTTGGAAAAATTCACTTATAGTTATCGATATTCTTTGTATTATAAATGAGAGTAGTACTTTGTAGAGATAAACAAGACAGTTAATTCTTTGAAAGCAAACAATAATAGTAGTTTATCTAATTAAAGTAGTAATGAGATTACATTTTATTAGTCTATACATTACTAAAATAGAGTTCATTACACTCTTTCTTTATTGACTTGTATAATTTGTCAATTTAGAATCGAGGCTGAAGCTTTGAACATATTGAGGGATAATACTTTTGATCGACTTGTTGATGTAGTGAAATATACCAAACCAAATGACAGTGCTAGATCAACCAGGTTTGATTAAATTAAAATCTTATACATAAGATAATTCATTACCATGTATTTTAAACTTTTATCAATAAAATTCAAAGGAAAGCACGATGCAAAAATTAGTAATCGTAATTGAGACTGGATGTGTCAGCAATTATTGTAATGAAAATTATAAACGTATTCTACTGGTGCTTTTGAATACAGTTCACAAGTTACAGAATAATAAGTTCTTTATTTGCTGAATTAATGTGAAGACTAGTTCCATTTTGTTTTAGAGAAATTCTATTGTGGTACGAGAACGAGCTTCACCGCGTCAAACTTCCAAAGGCGCTGGCCTGGGATATGTGGGGTGCTCTCTTCTATGTCGGTACTATATTCACCACCATCGGTTTGTTATCGATTGATTCCGCATCTAGAATTTCGACATTTATATTCGACATTCAGTATCTACATAATCTAGTTCATAAATGCATATCTACAGTTGCGCGTAAAAGTCAAAGAATATATCTAGAATTCTTTCGTGACATCAAATATGTATTATAATGCAATACAATTTGATAAAGCCTTTCTTTTCTCTCAGTGTTACTGTTCTAAAATTTGAGGTTATGGGAATATTGTCCCTCGAACTGTTGCCGGACGGGCGTTGTCAGTTGTGTATGCTATCATAGGTGGGTGTAGAAGATTTATTGCTGAGATTAAAAACGTGCAGCTATTTGTTTTCAATTTCATTCTTGTAATAAGATTAAGTAATTCTAATTTTTTCATGATAAGGCTATGTTAAAATTAATTTTCGAATAACAGTGATTTTGTAGAAGTTAGCCAATGAGTATTAAGTTTAAAAAAATGTAAAGTTGCGTAGTTCGTGTCATTTATTGACTATTAAACGGTTAAATGTAATGTATAAGAAGTTTAAGTACTAACTCAGTATCTGTTATAAACTACTAAAGCAGATGCTAGTGAATTATTAAATTAATAACAACTACAGTGATAAGATTGGTAAAGAGACTAGTCCATTTCGTAAAATTATTCCTAATAAAACGAATTTCTTATGCAAATGAATTTCTATAGGTATTCCCTTGGTTTTGGCTATTCTGTCCCGAAGTGGTTTATCGCTGACAACTTGGGTTAGTAGAGCGTGGCAAAGGTACAGAAGACACATCAAACAAGCCAGCGTGAAAGCCAAAAAATGTCTTCGAATGGCCCAAAGATCTCAGTGAGCTATATTTATTAGCATTTTAAGTTACATTTATGTGCTGATTTATATGTAACCGCTAATATTCTTATCTAGCTGTAAATACCGTACTAAAAGAAGAATCAAGTAAGAGAAATTGTAATTTAAAAAGTAATGAACTTGTTTTATTTTAGGATTTCTGTTCAACATTTGGAAGATGGAAAATTGGATGTTATGAAGCTTGATGAAATAGAAGAATATGAAATTGATCAGAAGCCAGAATCTAAGTATGATTGATAATCAGATAATTTTATGAGGCTGATTCTTGTCACTATAACTAGTATTTAATAATCTTAAAAATGGAAAGAATATATTCTAAAGCTGTACTTTGCAGGACAATCCCCATTTGGCTCGCTCTCTTGACTTGTATTAGTTGGATTTGTGCTTGTGCAGGTCTTTTTATGATCTGGGAAAAGCAATGGACATTTTTCACGAGCCTGTACTTTTTCTTCATATCACTTTCAACCATTGGACTAGGTTAGCTTGCAAGTTATTCCTTTAACTACTATTTCCGCCGTTAACAATAGGATTTTTTCCAGTAGTAATATTATTCGAGTAATAAACTAATTTTAGGAGATGTCGTGCCAGACCATCCGCACATGCTTATATTAATGTTTTGGCTGGTGATCATTGGTCTTACCTTAGTCTCAATGTTACTTGCAGTTATTCAGATCAAAATCGAAGAATGGCTATATACTTTAATGGTAAAAATACAGGTTAGACTCAATTCATTATTATTCTTATAGCATCAGGCTTTCTTCACGTTTTAAATTAAGTTGGATTGTACGCTTAGGCCTGTCTTTGATTTTTAGCTAAACCTTGGTGAATCTACATCTCTGTCACCAAGATGCGGAGATAGTTTGGCTTTAACTTTGCATAATATGTGACAGTAATGATATGTCGAGCACCTAATATGGCTAGAAACAATAGGTACTCCCACAGGAAGATTTATGTTGTGTAACAACAGCAAAGAACGAGAACACTCAATAATACAAAACAGTAACGTACACTTTCCAAGTCGAACTTATACTGGTGCCTTAAATGACAGTTCCAAAATACAGTATGTTATACGTAGACAGGAAAGCGAGACCTTATAACTAAGATATCCTAACAGCAATACACAGTATAATTCAAACCAAAAAGAAGCCATACAAGAAAGTGATTAGCCAAGAGAGATTTTGAGTCAATCACACTCACCTTTACCTTTGATTCAACTGGCTATTATTCCAACAAAAATATATATTTGCACCCTTCTACGTTGAATCACCATTCAATCGATACTCTTCATAACTTCACCGACGTCCCCACCTCTAGTTTCCTTGTCCTTACATTTTATGCTTAATTCTATGTTATAATACTAATTTTCGCTGAGTAAAAATAATTATATACAATCTTTGAATATTCTTTTTCAGTCTATATAGTTTTTTTCTCAGAAAGAAATCCAGCGAAAAGCCGCGGAAGGTCAACTCATCGATAAAAGTGGCATTGTTGAGAAATTAATGAAGAAAGAAAACCCGCTCATGCAGTTTGTTGCCTCTTGTATATCCGAAGAAAAGAACGGAGAAATCTGGAAAGAGGTAGCTAAAGAATGGAATTTAAGGTAAAAATAGCATTTTAATACCTGTATTTAGGTTGACAAGTTTGAACGTACTGCTCTTGAAACAAATACTAAAAACATACAAACTGAAGCTCTCCAAGGTTTTGTCGCTTCCACTCAAGTAGACAACTGTGGCAATGTGAGATTGTTACTTTGAATACATATAGACCTATACAGGAGGATTACTACTTGTTTATTTCGGGATAGAATATGATAAAGTATAAGGATCTAAAGAAGGAGAAGTATTGTTCCAATATGTAATAGTGGTATTTGAGAGATGTAACAATGCTCTTCAATAGAGATCCCTTGTAGAGCATGGCTTGTGATCCGATGTCGAGTCTATCAGAAATCCCCCCAGTACATTGTGAGACACAATGGTCCAGGTGAGTCACTCATGGATGCGATATTAAGATTAGTATAGTAGATGTCCAAGTGTAATGCGTATCAATCTAAAATAAAATGCACTTTTATTCCGTATCATTTCGATTGTATTTTTTGAATATCGTTGGAAAAACATACTTATTTTGTTAACTTTTAGATCAACTATGTCTTGCAATAAATAAATAATTAAAGACTCACTTTAGGCAACAGTATACACTAGAACCAGAAATTATTCCGTTTGGAAGCATAAGTGGGGAAGAGAGGGACTCAATATCTGATGCAACTAGTCTACCTATGGATTCACTAAGGTTTGGTCATAAAATCATTTCAAGTCTATATTAAATATGCAATTCGTGAGGTAAAGTATTTTCTCATTTTAAACATTGAAAATATTGCATTAAATTCGATAAATTTTGCTGGTTTCAGTATCAGTGGTGGAAAGTTTTCGGAAAAAATTGTTGAAGAAAATGGTTCTTGTAGGATGTGCTCAAAGAAATATGAGGATTTGCTAGTGTATGTTTATTTGCAAAGTTGTTTTGCTATAGAACAACCTAAGGTTTCAGAATTTTAACCAAATGAACTGAGTTCACTTAGTTGCTATTTACTACTGTCATTTTTTAGCACTATAGTCAACAAGTAGTTACATTGATTAATTTCCGTTCTACATATCGAATAGATGCTAAGATTAAAGATGATTAAATGCTTAATTTTTTGGTTTTACGTTTAGGAAAAGCTTAAATCTTCCTAATAATGGAATGGACAGATTTGACGAACAAGTGCAGACAGATATCGCTCAATTCCAGATTGACGAAATTGTACTTAGATTAGCGGCTCTGCAGGTGAGCATATATTTCAAGAGATAAAATTTCTAGAAATACATTATACCATAAATAATTCATTGATATATGAGAAAAAAATATGTATGCTATGTATATATAAATTTAATGTAGCACAATAAATATAAATATGTAGGTAAACGTTATTATCGAAAATTTCTGTAATCGGAAATTTCGATAAGAATACATAAAAGGCTATCACTAATTACACTTTAAACTTATCAGTGTCATAGATATATTTTGTAATTTCGGTTTCTTCCATATCATTAATTCGCATTATTTAGTCATTATGGTAATAAAATATTATTTATGTCGAGTCTTACAGTGCTATTATAATATGTACTTTTATATATTGTAGTATTTTATCTTATTTAGTTCCAAATATTTGAATACAGACTCAACGGATACGACCTTCATTCATTGAACGTAGTATGGAGACGTCGATCATCGGCCCATATAAGGACCACACTCGAAGTGACTCTATCAGCCAAAAGAACGAAACTGAGAAGAACCTTAAAGACATGACGGTTAGCGCATTACGTTATATGTTCCTTATCGTTGTTAGTTCACTGGAATGGTGTATTCCATTTTACAGGTGCTTACTTGATGTTTATAAAGATGTACATTTGAATATCATGTATTTATCATTCCAGGATAAGGAAATTCTGACGGAAATGCTAAACGTTATGACTCAAAGTATGGAAACTGATGCTGCCATTGGGAAAAAAATGGCTGTATGTTTAATAACACAGTCATCAACCTTGAATTGAATTAAACATAATGACTTAAATTCAATCTAAGGTTTAGATAGTTAAACTTCTAGGATCATGCTATTAATACCACACAAATTTTCTCGAACACTTGTGGGACTGAAACTTCTCCAGTTTCTCATAGAACTCAGTCAGTAGAAACAGATCCCAATGTAATCACAACGACAAGCATGGAAACCGATAAGGCCACACTTGTGGAGAAAAGTGTAGAAACATCTAGGTATGCCATTGTGTTATGTATTTAGTAATTTATTCCGTCAAATATAAACAGAATGCCCCGATGAATAATATAATATCTTTTTCACATAAAACTTTTGAATGTATTTCGTTCCTACATTTTATATATTAAAATTTATGACAATAATTATTGAAAGAATACTTTATTTCAGGAGTGAACAACTGGATAATTGCACACAAATTTCGTGGACTGAAAAGGCAAAGAGGGATATTATAACTTCTCCAATTGTACAAAAGCTTATTGGAGGGCCATTTTGGAAATCTCCAACTGCGTCTTCTATAGAAAATAATGACCAATCGATACAGACAGTTTTCGATGAGACAAATGTGGAATTACCACAAAAGAGCCAATACATAGACCGATCTTTGCAAACATCAATGGATGACCTAGTATTTTTTAATCAAAATACTTATCTTAAAATTGAACCTTTAAACTTTTTAGTAACCATGGTGAGTACAATTATTTTGTTTATATTGCAGAATTTTGAAGGAAGCATCAGCTGTTATCAACAGCCATCCATTGGGATAAATTCATCGAATTCGGACGAAAACATTGATCGGTCCCTGCAAACATTGTACCATTCTGGTATTGATCGTTCATTTCAGACTTCTAGACAAGGCAGTACAGAAAAAACAATGAGGTTCATATTAAGTTCTAAGAAGAAATTGCTCATTATATGGACAATTCAGTATATTATTAGGTTGAATAATAAAATGCTTAATTAGGAGCAGTCAAACATCTCACCATGAAGGAGTGGATCAATCTATAGAAACAAATCGAGTAGTAGTGATGTCTAGAAGTATGGAAACAGGACATTGGGAACCTATGCTAGAAACAAATTCGTCTAAAGGGGAGAAATGGAAGAAACCAAGTAGCAGCTTATACGATGGTATAAAGATGAACGATAGCGTCGAAATTAGGTTGGGAGGTCACTAGGTCTTTTCTTATAACGTTCTAGAATTATTCTATAAGTTTTTGTGAACATTAGCTTTTAATGTTTCTATTTCACATCTTTGAGTTTCACTACGCTACTTATCTTTTAGTACGCAATATTCACCACCGATGACGAGATCAGTTACTAAAGAACCGCGAGGATCATCACTTGGAGTGACGTTTGTTTTGAAATATATAAAATGTGTTTTCTTTTTAACAAGTTTGAATTAGCACAAAACATTATCTGTTAAGTTTATGTGCATTAATGTGTAGTCTATGTAGCAGGACAATAAATATAAAAATTGCTTAGCGATGCAGGATTACGAGAGCGCGCTCCATTTCAACGTCGGGGATGGGTACGAGCATATTCGATGATGAGGCGAGACAGGTTAGCTATTATTCAGATACAAATTGAGAAAAACTTTGGCTTTGATGACTTTATTACCACAGTGAGATATCGAAAAGAATGAACTGGACAAGTATATTTTTGTACTCATAGCACTCAATATATTGAATTTAAAAATGTGTAATTATATTAGGGTTGGCATTCGAGACTAAAAAATCGAGTTACCAGGTTTCCGGGTTTTCGAGATTTTGGAAAAGCCGGGTATTTTCCGGGATTCGGGGAATCGGGGGTTCCAGGATACCAACCCTAGATTATATATATAATTATTTAAGACAACCATTCAGTTCTCTAGATATAATATTTGAGAGATCTTAATGAGCTTAATATTTGCGTAGTGTTCAAATAATTATTTTAGGAAGTAATTATCCAAACTGACGATTCTTATCTAAAGATCGCTAGAAGGCTAGATGAATACAGGAACAACCGAACTCAGTTCTTGCCAGTTTGTGCAGCAGCACCACTAGACTCTAAGGAAGTAGAGCCTTTCAAGTATGTAACTGGTTTAGTTTGCTAACACCATAATATTTATAATAATTAATTATTTGCAGAACTGATCGTCCATCAGAGCGTCGAGGATTTTACATTGATTCCACAGCTGAACAACGTATGAGGTCGATGATGCGGATGAGGAGGAAGTCATTTAAAAAGGATAATAGGTTCAATTTTTTAGCAATACGTTATATACTTTTTATATTCATATCCTTGATACAGTAACTATCTGAATATTCATATGATATCCTTTTTTTAAGTCATACAGAGGCTGGTACATCAGTGGATCAAAAGCAGCTGAATTGTCTTCTCAATACTGTAAGTGACTTGATTCTGTTATTTTCTCCTACATTTTAACAATTAATAATGCTATTTTTCATTCGAGAATAAGTGAAAATAAATTCGGTTTTTATAAGTACATATGCAAACGAGTGTTTTATAGATCTATAATTAGAAATTTTACAGATATTATGAAAATATCTAACTTTTAGAGTAATTCCGATGCTTCACTGAAAAAAAGAGGTTTGGAAATAGGTAGCATGACAAATTAGTTTGCATGATAGATATTTAGTTAAATCTTTATATAATTTAAACTAAAAAATTTTAATATTATCCACAATTATTCAGGAAATTATTTAGACATTGTTCACATTTCTCATCACTAATATGAGTGAGCGTTATACTCAATAGAATAGAGAATGTTCTTAATTTTAGTTTTATTTTCACAAATTATTCCAGTTTTAATGAGTGGTTACTGACGCAATAAATTGGTGTCAGATAATCAGTTAAACGAAAACATTTAGGAGCGCCTTGAGAAATGTCGTTCAATATCACCCGCGCCACGAAACAGAGGAGTTTTGATGAGAAAAGCCTCTCTCCCAATAGGTATCTCGCGGGGAAAGGTCGGAGAATATATTGCCCAGCATGAGAGAGGAATCCCAAATCCGGCCACTATGCGGCTCAAACCTATAGAAATAATTCGACAATATGCAATGGATAATAAAGAAACATAGTTTTTCTCTGTTTTTGCCACTCTTAATCGCGGGTTTATTATCTGTTATGAAATTCTAATAATATAATCGTTAATTGGTTTTGTTCATGTACTTCTCACGTCAGGCTTTGTTACTGTTTAAGAAATTTTGTGTTGTTAATGTTTAGTGAAAATGAAAGCTGCATTGTAACAATATAATGTTTGTATGTTAAATTATTATTGAATTTAAGGGTATTTCAAATAATCGTTTTCTCTTTACAACAGTAGTAGGGAATTGAAGTGCTAGTTTCACAAATGAGTCAAACTATCCTCCAGGTGAACTACAAACAAGTTCAGGAAGCAATAAGTTGAAAACCAAGACAAGAATAGCCGTAATATGTTATGTTTGTTAAATTGGCATTTGTTCTTAACTCTTCAACTGTTTTGGATCACCTCGAAGAGAAATCAAGACAAGCATTCTTCTGTAAGAAAAATAAATCGTGCTATGCAACAGATATAAAATCATATTACACAATTAGAAAAATTACCTTGTTTTTACATTTTTTCAAATGCCAGCTGTCATGTCCTTGCAAACATAACAAGCAACACTAGTAGTAACTTTTCCTCCAAAGAAAACCTCGATTTTAAAAACTGTCCAGTGTTATTAAATTATACTCTTATTTATTATCGTATTACTGGATAGGAGACAATCTAGCTCTCTATGGTATACTTCAGTTATAATGATAATAACCCTGAATAATTTTTGAACTGAATGTTAATTGTCTATTATGAACAGAAGCCTTGATTAAAAAACCTACTGTTATTTTCTTTAAAAAAACAATCAAGCACTGAAATAAAAATTTCGAAAGATTTTAAGTCATAAATCATGATAGGTTTTAGCTTAATTCGTATTAAGCATTGCTTAGACAGAAGAGGAAAATCATTCAGTAGTATTCACGAGTGTTTTTCTTCTGATTCCAATAGCACCAATTTATCTAAACGTATAACTAATCAAAATATCTCCAGAGTCATTTCTTGTTAAACTCTTCAATTTGGAAATGTATTTAGATATGGATTCATTTATGCAATATTAATAATAATATGTCAATGGTAATCACATAGAAGCTTGCGACTGATAAGTATCACTGTAAAGTCGTCAAATTTTTTGCGTTTCGGTTAATATTTTTCTAGAGAGAAAGGTAAAACACAAATGTCCACTAAATATATTTATTCAGATATGTTCCGAATCGCTCTCGTACTTCTCTTCTTTTCGTATATAACAATATCATCATGTCATCTCGATATTGATAAACTTTCAGGCAATAGTAAGAAGTTTTTCATGGATGTAAGTTATTAAACTATTTCAAAATATTCACAAATACTATAGATCAATGCTACTGTGTCATTTAAAATATCGCCATAAAATACTTTAGATTACTACCATGTGTTTATGTAATCTGTAAAATAAATTTAAATACATATATCGAGTATTTTATATAAATTTCTAAGTACTTAGATTCATATACCTACACTTCAAATGATCTGAAATGGGTTACCACTTAGCACTAAATGATTATTGTTGTAGATGACAAAACAGGTGATGGGAGTTCCCAGTTTAAAACCAGAGAACCTCGCGGCTCAGTCTTTCTTCCGATCTTTTCTCGATAAATATACAAAACTAGACGATAAAATTAAGAAGGATCTGATACAGCATGTGCCAACTGCCACAAAAATATTCGATAAAGCAGGTGAGATCAACTGGATATCATTTATTAGATCATTACCTCCTCGACGTATACAATCATTGTCAGTAAAACCAAAAAACCAATGAGATGATTTTATTATTGGGATAATATATAAAATTTTATTTTGTATTCCTTTTCTTTTAGCTAAGAAGTTCAATGTGAACCCGCAAGAAGCATTCAATATGCTATCCACTTTCTTTGAAAACTTCAAGAAGGGAGCTAAAGGTAACCTTGCACAACAAGGGATCAATATGGCGGGAAAACTATTGAAAGGAACATAAATTTAAACAATTACATTGTTATAAGCATAGAATAAAATCTGTAATATTCAATAATGTTCGACAACAAATCTGCTTGTAATGATTTTCATAACAAAAATAATGGGCTTCTATTGACTGGCCTGGTAGGCACTGTTGTTTTGTTCTATGGCGGAGTCTAACGGGATCTATTGACCTCTTCACTGATTAGTCATATTACAGTTATCTCTCGGTAAGAAAACCTAAATGAGAGAAAATCAAATTATAGCAATTATCTATCAGAATAAGTTGTGGTTTTCAATTAACTGAGACACATAAAAAATATAAATATTTGCTAATATTTAAACAACATTATCATTAATGAGCTAATAATAAAACTAAACATACTATTACGATGTTACAATGTAAAAACATTACTCTTTCCAACATATTTACTATTTGTTTGCATACCTGTTCCAAATATATGAAACAACCCGCTATTTTCCTAGTTGAAGCCCACTTATATTACAATCGAAATTCTTTCATTTTAATCTTCTGAATGTTTGTCATTTGCCAATACTTAGTGGTAGATATAATGTAAATAAAGTAGCAAAGCAGATTATGTCTTAATATGATAACTGGATCCTCACCTACAAAATAAAAGTACAAAACCACTACTGAATTTCTCGTCAATACACAGATTTCCCTATAAATATACGAATGACATTTCACCACTGTCCATCGTTCAGCCTTGGGATCCATCGCTATACTAGTGATAATGGCTCCTAGAACTCGTTCATTGTGGCTGGCTTACTGCAGCCTTCCTTGAGTTATTAGTTGTTTCGGAGAGTTCTAGCTGGGACATAGTCTTTCATAACATACCTTTATTCACGAACTAACTATTCATGGTGAAACCAGATGGAGATAAACTCTGTTTGCTTCCTTAACAAGTCGATACAAAAAGAGGACGCTAAAAAATCAGAAGAGAACATTAATAATTTTTATATGCGAATAGTAATAGGCTTACAATACTATTAAAGAGTAAACAGGGTAAAAGCTATTAAACATAGGATAAGAACATAAAAGCACCTATGCTTAGCGACCTAATTACTCTTTGTCTGAATGGTACTGGGTGCGGTGATAAGTAAGACAAAGAATTTCCTCTGAGAGCATTATTTCTAATTCCATATAACCTATAAAACAGCATTATTATTTTTCCACTAATATTTGTTCTTGTCAGATTAATATTATAGATTAAAAACCTTATATTTAAAATTGTAATATGTAATCTCTACATGTATGTACTTAAACTTAAACTTATTAGTATCCCTTTAGCGATCTTTATTAAAGAAGGATCTAATCTTTCTAACTACTTCGGCAACCATACAAGCCGTAGGTGTTTGGCTGAAGTAGCAAAATGATACTGAGTTGAATATCCGAGTTAATTTCTGTGTAAAGCCTTTTCTTGAAAAACTACGAGTTCTAGGAGCCATTATCACTAGTATAGCGATGGATCCCAAGGCTGAACGATGGACAGTGGTGAAATGTCATTCGTATATTTATAGGGAAATCTGTGTATTGACGAGAAATTCAGTAGTGGTTTTGTACTTTTATTTTGTAGGTGAGGATCCAGTTATCATATTAAGACATAATCTGCTTTGCTACTTTATTTACATTATATCTACCACTAAGTATTGGCAAATGACAAACATTCAGAAGATTAAAATGAAAGAATTTCGATTGTAATATAAGTGGGCTTCAACTAGGAAAATAGCGGGTTGTTTCATATATTTGGAACAGGTATGCAAACAAAAATTTCAATCTGTATAGATATCATAAATTATAATTTAATAGAAAGAATACGATTCGATATTATGATAACTGTCCTATGACACATTCAGGTCCGGTGTTCTTTATCAGTAGATTCTTTTTGGCGATTTTAAAACCATTGTAGCTGCACGGGTTAAAATCGCAAATTCTATATTACCCAATATTATTTGAGATTTAGAATGGTGTTTTATTAAAAGAATAACTACAATATGTTTTCACATATTTCGTTAGATAACAACACAAATCTCAATACTGTAGCCATATTTTCCTAATGTTGTTCTCGAAATTCTAAGATATATCAACTTAAATTTATAATCTTACGGAACACCATGAAATATTTGATTTCCAACGACACTAGTACTTTTGTTTTAAAAGTATTTACGATCTTGTTTCGCGTGGGCTGTCAAATGGTAACTTCCACTTCCACTCTTATCAGTGCAACTTTTAATTCTACATTTCATTTGTCTTAGCTGTACAGCACATTCATTGTGTCACTACTGCCTAAGAAGTGTTTTTTTGGTTTAAGATTGTTTCTTCTCGTGTTTATAGCATGGTTTAATATTATGGAGGAATATAAACTGGTTTTCAACGTAATATACTATAAGATAGCATTTACTTGAATATTTATTCTCGCACTTATTCAAAGCTTTCACCATAAAATCCACTAAAATGCACTTGCATCGTCGACATTCTGGTCTTGACTCAAAAGGCCGTCTACATATCTCATGTGATGATATGGCCGATATCTACAAAAACTTCCACATTTCATTGAATGAAACTTACTGGAATACCGCTTCCAACCATAAAAGTGAGTTCCAACTGTTAAGAGCTGTTTATGTATAGTTAAATCTAGGTGTAATGCTTTTCTAAACATTAAAACTTTGAGACTTCGTTATAAGCAAATGTGGTACTTATAACGACCATATTAGTATTTTCATCAATTAACAGCAAAGAAACCTTATGATTTCAGTCTGTACAGATGCAATGGAAACACTGAAGATGACCCATATATCAAAAAAGAGTGGCAGCTTTTTAATTAATTTCACCACGGTTCTCTCTGAAGCCTACAGTCATGCTCATTATAATGTTAAGGAGTTACTGTATGACAATAGGTATATCGTTCATTAATTATGACTATTAAGGATAGATGAAGTCTTCATTTAAAATATTATATGAAATTATCATTTCTCAGCTAATATATGTACCTAGCACTCTCCACGGATTCATTATTTGTTGCAGAGATCAAGTAAGAGCAGAATATTGGAAGGATATTGGTATCCTGTATGAAGGCATCATACAAAAACTTGATAAGGTGTCGTCGCTACGGTGTTTTTATTTATATCAGATTAAGATATAAAGACCAGATGAACAAATTAAATAATAATGAGAGGGGTTTAGCGACAGATTCTATTTAGGTTTTCTCACACAACGATACCTTTTATAAACTAACCATTCTTCTTCACTTTGCCGCTTTATTTAGCTTGTATAAGGATGTCGCTAAAGAGGTGAAGTGAATTTTTATTGAAATATCAAGCTTTACTATTTTTACACAAAAATACTAAAATACATTAAACAATCACCTTATTTTATTTCGATATTTAGGAATTTATCGTGAATCTCTATCGTAGAGCAGAGGAATACATTCGTTATGATCAGTATAAGCTTAATTCTTCTGAAAAAAAGCATGGTTCTGAATATTTTGAAGCAATACAATTCATATACAGATTACGAAAGGAGGGAAAAACTGCAAAACAACAGACTGACGAGAAAGGTAATGACTATATATATATATATCTCTTTATTTGTTTATTACTACATTTTTAATAGAAATATATCTAATTAGATATGTATTTAGATATATCTTATGTAGTAATTCACGACTGTTTATCTGAATCAATTTTCATTCCTACAATTAGAAACTTCACAGAAATATAATAAAGGTCAATATATTATTTTCCTAATTTACTATCTAGCAGATGCAGAAAATGTCGCATATGTCAGCATATTCCTTAAAAGTTGCCTTTGTTCAACATGATTGCATCTTCTAACTTAAAAATGGGACATATATAACATGTATTAAATTAACTCGTCTTTACAGATAATTTTCATAAAAACAACTTTAATATGTATATCGTAACTATCCTATTTAATTTCAGTGGTGAAGCGAATTCCTAGAATCCATTCAAACGGCAAAGAACTTCACAATGGATTTTATTCTAATTCTCTCTCCTTCGATGACTCTAATCTATTCTCCGATGACACAGCTAGAAAGAAAAGTTTAATAGATAGTTCTAATTACATTAAAAAAGAATGTATTAAAGTAGAAGAAAAAGAAGCAGTGAAGAATGAGCCTGGAGATGAAATGAAAACTTGCGATGTATGTATAAATGACCTTTACTCACTGTGCGTTGATGGATCTTTACCAAAAATTGAAGTCTCACTGCATGAGGTCAAACCAAAGCCCTCTAAGTTAGCTACGGATGTACGGAAATCCCAGTATATCGATCCCAATAATCCTCCTCCAAAACCTGCTAGAGTTCTACCATTAAAGAATTTTGATACAACTTTTAGCAGTAGTTCAGAATTGCTCCCATCATTGATTCCTTCAATAAACGATAATCTCGCAATTGAGTGCAAGGAAAACTCCACTGGGTACAATAAGAAATCTGAGGACAGCGACACCATGAATCATTCCATTTATAAGACTATATCCAGAGATACTACACCAATTTCTGCTGTACTAGATAACAACGATTATATACCTCTGCAGAATTCTTCGGAAGTAACGGTATTACAAAACTGCAACTCGCCTAAATATGTGAACGATGACGTGAAACCTTCAAATAGTAGTACACGAAAAAATTCAACCATCCCTGACCAGCCTGTCTTGCTTGAATCATACGATTATAAATCAGAATTTGAGAAGAGATTTGCTAAGAAGAAAATATCCATCGTTCCAGTGACAATTCCTGTCATTCCCAAGCCACACAAAGACGACACTGTATATAGTTATAGGCGAAAAGGATTATTTAATGATTTGGATTCAAGGAAAAGTTCGAGGGTCACACTACAAGACGAAGAAGAGAAGAATAAGTCTTTCGAAGAAAGTCAAATCATAATATCAGCAGATATTTCAACTTCATGTGATAAAACTAATTTCGAATCGGAAAACCATTTGTTAGGAAATGTTGAATTAGCTTCGGGCATCGATTCTAAAAAAATAGCAGATAATATCGTTCGCGCAGTTCGAGAAGAGAAGGCTGTAAGTCAAGTGATTCATCTCGAAACCAAAACGTTATGCAAAGAATTAGAAGAGGTCACAGACGTTTGATTTCTTTATTTATATAAATTTGTAAAAAACACATTTTAGTTTTAAGTAATGGCTAATTATTAACTGCAGAAGTAATAATAATAATATAATAATAATAATAATAATAATAATAATAATAATAATGATAATAATAAGATTAGTAATTACATACCAACTGCTATTTCAATAAAAATGAAATATGACTAGTTGTGAGGAAAAATATATAAGCTTTAAATATAGCTGTGATTCACTGTAAGTGGTGCATAGAAAAATAGTTGTGAATTTCCATTAATAAATGCTTAAATTAAATTTTAGTAGATGCTTAGAGCCGAGTTGTCAATCGTTTATCGCATTACTCGAGAAAGTGGAATCATATTAGAATACCTCAACACAACCTTAATATGTCATTGATTCATTCTGCTTAAGTAGTAAAAGTATCAATTTTTATATTTAATGTTATAAATTATACATGTAGATATTTATTGTTAATCTGAACAATATGTATTTAAATATCTTAAACCAATACAAATAAATTGTTTGTTCCACATCCTTTCTATTGATTCTTTCCTATGTTCTTATTAATATTTACATTTTCTATGAAAAAAATAAATGTTTATTGTCATTGAAAATAACCATTTTATGTACTGAAGAACTTCGAATGGCGAAAAGCAAAATGTGATGCTAGTTCGAATTTGTCACAAAAATACAATGTAATATGAGTCGTGATGAAGCAGTTCATGAGCAGTGTAGAACAGAGAACTTCAGTCCCATGTACGTACTAGCTATAAAGCTTGCATATATATCTACTGGAGATGTGTTAAGAAATGGGTAAACTTGCAATTATTCATTAACACGGTTCCTTTGTTTTTTTAAATAATGCTTTTAAATGTCAAAATATTGTGAGTCAGATAAGCTACTGTAAATTAGTGGTGCAACTCAAAGTACTGGTTAGTCATCAACTACTACGTATTACGCCATGAGTCAGAGGTGTCTGATGATATGAATGACATTTTGATAACTTTGCTTTGTGATGAATATATTGAAAGATGAAAACTATCCAATGTGATAAAAGATGTACTGGAGTAGACGGCAGTGCGTATGCCTCTTTACATCTAAATTCGATCACCATTTTAGTCGTTTTGTGGCTCATTTTTGGTTTTAAAACTCATTTTATTAATTGAATTATTTCCTGATGATATAAATAACTGGGCGGAGCGACATATACATATTCAATGCCAACTGATACATTATAAAAGCGCTGAACGGGATAGAAGACGCATAAATCGATCAACTGATTCAGCTTCCCACTAAATAGTATTGGATGCATTTTATGTACTAAGAGCAGGTATTGTCACAACCCTCAGAAGTCAACCATGAAAAGCCTTTTGTACTCAGTTTCACAGCGGATGAACTAGGTAAAGAGGCTTTGGATGGTTGATTTCACTCTCTAGTAGTTTTTTGCTCTTTTTTTTATTGGCGTCATAGAAATTTTCAAAGTCGTTCTATTATATTTTTGATTTTGCTACTGCTTCCTGTGCAAATTTTTGAGAAGAACATTTGCGCTTAAACTAATAGTGTACGGACGTCTTAGTCTTTGAAGGTTTCTTTGCATTTTACTTAAAAGCTAAGCGAAAAATGGGAATGGAGTAGAAAATGTGCCTGTGTGGTTAATGATTAATACTAAGATATTCTGAACAATAGAAGCTAGAATGTTTAAAATTTGATACTACTGATCCATAAAAATGTCATATTACAGTTAGTAATATTAATTATTGTTTATTTTGTTTGCTGATATGAAAGCTTACACTGGATCTCGTCATGTCCGCCTCTATAATACAAAAACATTATAATACTTTGTTATATAAGATTGTATAGGCTATAAATGAATGGCAGAGCAGTGCTTGACACTTTGTTTGTTCACTCCTATTGACACAGGCAGAAAACCTGACAACCACCTTCTTGTCAGAAATAGTCTAATCGCATTTTTCAAATATTAAAAGACTTTCTTTAATAAACTGCTTTAAATTTAAAGTTTACTAGTAGCGAAATAGCACAAGAACTGTTGCTATTTATCTATATTTTATAAATGTGTCGTTTTACTTTAACAAACGTATTTAAATAGTATTCAATATCTATAGAAAATTTTATATTAAGTGCTAAAGAAAACTTTTCAGAATGACGAACGATCAACTTTTGCTACTTTTCCTTCTAGTCTTCCATATTTGGTGCCTATGCTATAGTTCACTTACCAAATCTGAAGTATGTTATAATTAATGCGATTTTCAAAAATAATACCGTCAAAGCGTAAAATAAGAGACAGAATGAAAGGTTCTGATTATCACATTTATCTATACACAATAATAAGAATTATAATATTGCCTTTGATTAACACTAAAAATATTTGATGTCTTGGTATTAAGTATACTAGTATTAGACAACAATATTTCAAAGCAAGCCTATACTTAGTGGCAATATTAACAATATCTTAGCAGAACCGGATTACATTGGTTTTCTTTACTCTTAATTTCACTTTATAGTTTAGCGACGAGATTTTCTGGTACTGTTGCTTTCGTATCAGCACAGCTTAATTCCAACCATCCATTAGAAATAACGATTTTCCCACTCTCTTTAACCTATAAAAATAATAAAATTATGTAGTTTTCCTCTATTGGAACAAAAACTCTACAACACTCTTAGATTAGACTTAATAAAATAAAGGGATTACGTAATCTAAATTGAAAACTCTTGACCTTTGTCTGGAATATAATCTTGTTTCCGTCCTTCCACGTTTCAGTTTGAAGAGTCTGGCCAGGAATAACTGGAGAGGAAAATCGTACCTAGGAATATTTAATTAGAAAATAATCAGAGAAAACATAATGAGAATGAACTTTAAAATTAATTTATATTTTGCAAAATTATAAACTACCTTAAGAGCTTTAAATCTAGATGCATCGTTGTTGGCCCAACCTTTAATGACATGCCTCGTTGCAAATCCCATGGTGCATAAACCGTGTAAAATTGGCTCGTTATAGTTAGATATCTATAAGAATTACTAATTTATTTGTTTTAAAATTAATTACATTGTCTTAACCACTATTTATTTTTCAAGAGAATTATAGAATTAAACGAAAAAAAAAGTAACTTGGCGAACCTTGGCAAACATAGGATCTATATGCAAGGGATTTAGATCTCCAGAAACCATTCTATAAAGAGTAGCCTGCAACATTCTTTTTTAAATTTCATTAATTAAAAGTAAGTTTTACTAAGAGCCTATAATAAACTAACTATTCTAGAGGTATATCAGTACATCTTAATGAAATGGAATATATTTAAGATATTCACGCGATGAGATAATTTGATACTATTGTTATAATGATTTTAAAAGACCAAATAATAACTGTCTTCAGCAATCCTTATTATGCTCTTGTGATGAGTTTACGGAAAACCTTTTACTTTACAGGTTAATTTTTGCTAACCTGGTCGACACTGGTCTTTTCCTCGAACACTGCATCCGGAGATCTTGCCGGTATATCAGCCAATGTCTTCTCATACGGACTCGATCGTGGTCCGCCAAAATTTCCGGCACCAATTTGAAATATGCTGATTTGCTGCATTGCCAACTTTTTGCCAGTATTATTGTCATAGGTCGTAACTAAAACAATATTATACATTATTTAGCATTAATATGGAAACTATATATAGTTAGAGAGAAATTATGATGACGATATGAAACGTTAACATTAGAACTCAAATATTTAAATCTAAATATCTTAACTTCAGTAAGAATGAGGGCTCCTGATCCCTTATCCAGTAGATCAACGACACGCGTTTCAGAGCGCAATTTAGCTTCAGTCGGTAGAGGACCATACATCTCGATATACTGCTCTCCATGCAGAATACGCGTCAAATCAAAGTCGATACCTGTAGAATTTTGTTGGAAGTTATCATAATTAACAGCCTTCTTTCAATAGTTTCAGTGGAACCATTACTATTTCATGATATTTTTAGAAAATATTTTTATTTACAATAAAAGAGGGTTGACGATAATAAATCAGTCTTTCTTGCTGTAAATAGTAATTGAGGTTAAAAAGAAAGCTTGCTATATTCACTACGACTTTCAGAAGTTTATGTATAATTGTAAAAAAAAATGTTTAAGATAATGAGTTCTTGTGAATTATCCACTTTACCTGGCCAGCTCATGAGATTAGCTGCTGCAAGGCCAGGAGCAACTATAAAAGTAGGCAGAGGCATAAAATCCTGGTCCATTTCGAAGACATAGCGTAAATCGGCCTTAGTTTGGGCACCAACTAGAAGATGAAATCTGATAAACTACAAAAAGAGCAAACTAAGAAATAAAGATTGAAAATGGCAGATGATATAGTACCTCCGAGAGCGTATAAGATAGCATCCTTTTGGGTATAATCAAAGTATTCCGGTTCCGGAATATATGCCTTCGCCTTTTCAGCGTCCATCTTATAACTTTGCTATTGTTTGAATTTGTATAAATTTCACGGAATGCAAAAGGTTAACTTAGATGAAATAACATGTTAGAAAAGACATTTATGTAATAATACATCGTAAAATTAGAAAAACTTTCGTTTCATCTGCAACTCTCATCTGAGGTAATTAGAAATTAATAGAATATTATCCCATTTAATAATACTCGCAACCAAGTTTATTGATCCACATTTTAACAAAATGATGAATTTAACTTGGCGTTCGTATATTGAAAGGTAATATTTCAAGATTAATTCTAAATAGACGTCATTTAATCATCATTTCCCTTTTCCCATTTTCCATACAATAATATATACCTTCTTTCGTGAATTGAATGATTTTAAAAATATATAGAAATGCTTTTCACGTCTTAATAATTATGAGCTATCCAATGTCAATAGTGGAATCCGAATAGATCAGTTTTAAATGCACGACAAGCACAATTTATATAACTCAAATCAGAGATTATCAAAAATAATTGTCATTTATTTGAAATACTAATAATTCTGCAAAATCAGTGTTCGTTACACATTAGAGCTGTTATTAGTGTAACGATGTTAACAGTAAACCAAATTCCAAACTAATACAGAAAATGGGACTAAAATCAAGTGTACCATCACAAAGTTACTGTTTTATTATAGATTCGACTATTATAAGTGGAAAAAATATAAAACATCATAGCTCATTGAAAATAGTAAGATATGGAAACAAAATAATATTGCATTATAATTTAAGCTATGTTCAAATGAAATAGTGCAATCATTCATGGTCCACTTATTTATTCATATTTCATGAAATTGGACCTAATGTATGCAAATTTCACAGAAAAATAGCTATCATATTAAAATGTAAACCAAAATTTGCATTGTACTGCTTTTTAAATAACAATAAATAATGCCATTAAGAGATCTAAAAAAGAAGTGAATTGTAGTATGTTACCAAAGTATTAAGCATGGAAGAAATAAAACAGGACCTTGTTGTGCCAGCGCCACTCTAGCCTGTGACCGAATTTGTCTTGAACTGATATGATAACACGAGTATCCAAACACAATAATGAATAAAAAACGAGAACTACGGAAGATAGAAACAATGAAACTAGCAGTGATTATTGGAAAACTAGGAAATTTTAGAATAGATTCTATTGTACCAAATTTCGGGAGAAGTGAGATCGTAAATATATAAAGACATCATCCTCTGTAAACAACGAAATTGTCGAAATCGATTCATGACCCTTTTCGCGCGCTTTTGTCTATCGACTTTTAATTCATTACAAATAGCATTATTAAGATCAGAAACAAATTTGCTTTCCTCTTCTATGACATCATAATTTGAAGTATTTTATCCAATAGTGTACTTGGACTATTTGAAATGCATATTCCCTCATATTAATATCGCATTACGGTATGTTTCTTGAAAAGAACAAAATGAATTTTCAGTGAGCAAACCATTAAGAGAAAAAACAGCCAGATAAGTTTCTAAGAAAATCGGAAGAGAATCCACAGGTTTTATAGTTTAAGAATTATTTTTTGACTTTAAATTCAGCTAATTTTGTTTGAAATTAGTATTTAAATTAAATAAAAATTGTTTTTTAGAACAAGTGCGTGCACTTATTTGTATAACTTTCAATCATTGAAACTTTGTAATTAAAACACCTCTATGACTCACAAATATTGCACACATCTGGAGACGAAGAGTTTATTCATAACTTCATCTGCAAGGGAAATACGTTTATGAGCCTTTATCATATTGAATATAGCTAACCATAAAAACTTATAAGTTTCTAAATATGCCTTGTCCTGACTTTGAAGATAATCTGAAGAAGTTTCAACAACTTTGCACACAACTATTATTTAGAATGAAAAACAAAGACATTATCGAGTAGAATGCAGGAATATAGCAACTTAATTTATAGGGTTCATATTGTTATAATATAAAAGCATAGCAAGTTTAACTCTGCATAATTAACTAAAAGTTTGCTCGATAATAAAACTAGTGTGCTGATTACGACAGATTGGAAAAACCTAATTTAGTTAATATTTAATTAATTAGTAATGTAAATAATTGTAGAATAATAGTATAATATTTTTGAGAAATTCCAATCCAGAGGTACGGTAGCGACATATATGTAATTAGTACTTTTCTCAAAACTATGTTATTCACTAGATACTGTTCAATAGTATAAGAGACGGAAATTTTTTATCCTCCATAACAAGGAAACATTTATTACGTTGAATCATTTAACTCTCAACTGATAAATAGAAATTTCTTAATAATCAATATTTTCGAGAATATTTGAATGTCATTTGGTTGGGGGCGTGTTGGAATAATAACTGCTGGTAGTATAAATATTAACTCGGCTGTTGTACTATGTCCCCCATGGAATCTTCTAACTTTAACAACATGAAATCTGTCAAAGGAAAACTTCTGAAACCTTTATACAATGACATCTTTCTTAACTGGGTAACATTCAGTTTCGCACGTTGATAAACGAATTTGAATGCTGACCTAGCCAAGGCGGAGGTTATCTTTCCCTATTTGGTGTTTACAATTGTAGTATTTTTATACATTACATTTTATCCAGGGTGAGTGAATAAGCGTGTCCTTCTGCTTTCCCAGATAGTTGTAGTTTCTGATAATAACATGAATTTAAAACCAAAATCGTTCGAGAGAACGATATCCAGGTTTTCAAATGTAATTTTTCCAGTTATAAATTCTGCAACATAATACAGATTTTAATTGGCAACTATTAGTATAAGAACTTAGATAATAGAGTGCAATATGTTGTGAGTGTTTTTCTAGAAAGTTGAATATTTTGTTGATATAGGTTGGGGGTGAGAGAGTAGGTGTCGCCCTTCGCATTATATGGCCGCGATTACGTGACCTTACTTTATATTCTAAGTATGTGACTATACACACGAGTTGGAATGGAAGTAGCAAATAAGAGTAAAGAATGGCTAAAACACTGCAGGTCTAATATTTCTTAAATGTCTTAATTCCAAAAGTATGGTTATTAAATGTAATAAAATGTAGCCTAATTAACATTTATATATAAATGATTCCTTGAATTTTCTGACTTTTTTTTTTAATCATTCCCATCATCGAACACTAAAGCGATAGAAAATGTCAAACAGTCATGCGATCTGACAATAAACGAATTCACTAGACTATATAATTTCATGAACTATGAGTGGAATATATCTTTTCTAAATATCTATGCTTAAAATGATATTTGAGTAACTGTATATGAATTTTAATAATCATATTCATTGAGTGTATGTAGACTCTCTAGGGTACTGTACGAAGGGGTTGGGAGAGATTGATTTCAATGATTTGAGCGAAAAGCACCATAAAATCACAAACATACTATTTTACAATATAATGACATTTGAACGAAAATTATCACGCTTCATCAAATTATTAAGACATTTTTGAATAGACTTTGTCACCTCATGAATAGTTTATTAGCTAATAAATGTTATAATGGCACTAAAATAGTATTGTAAAGTCTAATAAAAATAAACATAATGACTATATTTATAAATCTTACCATTAAATAACCAAGAAACAAGGAATACACTTGTGGTTAGGCTTATGATATAAAAAAATTTTGCTTCAGACTTTGTTATCAACAATTTCATCAACAATATTCTAAAAGGGTGAGAGTCTGCCAAAAGTGTGTATTACTAAAGACACAATCCAAATGTCAAGATTATTATATGTGATCATATGGAGTAGTAAGGAAACAGCATAAAACACTATTTCATGTTATAGTTTTCTGTAGATCACCAAATTACTAATTGCAACTTTTGTTGTAAGTTCATTTGTTCACTGTATTTTCTGCATTGGTAAACACTATATAATTTATGAAAAGCTAAATATAGTTCTCCTGACTGGTTTGGGTACCTTAGATTTAGTAAGTGATTAATTCACTGCCACTACTAACTAATAAACCAAATACATCACGCTTTTTCGTGGTCAAATTATTAATTAGGTTTATTCACAGAAATAAATCAGAAATGTGCAACAATTATTTTTATTCGTAATTATCCAGTGATTCATTTTGCGTAGAATTTGTGGTTGACGAGTAGTAGTGTGCAGCACGGAAAACGGAAATACTGTACCATTCCATATTCTCTAGAACTCCAATTAGATAAGTGATTAACTTGTACGATATGGAATAAAATTATTCGAAAGAAAACCTATAGTTCTTATGAAACAATATCGTTTAAATTTATTTTAAGGTTAATTTTTCCGTGCGGGTCCACATTTTCACTTAGAAAACATTAGCTGTTGCAACAAATAGCTCTATCTATGAATGAAAACAATAAATTACATTTCTTTTGAGATATAATTCCATTTCAGGCTGGGTATGCTACGATAAAAGCCCATTCATTACTCTAAACAATTGAACTCATCCATTTCCCGTACGTTTAAGCCGTTTTTACTCTTTGCTGCACTGAAAAGCAAAATAAAGTTTGTAAGTTTTTTTAATTCGTATCTACCTCAAATATTTATTGATCTATTTATTAATTACAGCCTAATCAAGAAAATATAGATTCACTTATACCATGATTTTTTGCAAAAATCTCCCACTAATTCCTAATATTTTTTCTTTAAATTTAGTTTGTATTTTGCCATATAGAATTAATTAGGTTAATTATTAACTATGTGATATTTAAACAAGGAATAGTAAATTCTGTACTGATCGCTAGCTTTTTATTTTCGGGGGGCGGGATCACATGATCGAGCGATTGCGTTATGTATAAAAAGCTAAATTCTAAACAACTCTAGTCACAACTTCCGATTATCATCTTCTGATCATCCTGATTCTACCATATTTAGGTAGACTGCTTTTTTATACGTCGCATTAAAATAATAGGTGACCAGTTTTAAATACTAATTTAGTGGCTCTCTCTTCGACTTCAAACGATGCCAACTATCGCAACACAGCTGATTTTGGTATGCGAGTTTGAAGACATGGAGAATGCCGTTTAAATAGGCTTTAGGTCAACTAATTTTCTTTAATATAACAGTGACTTTCTTTTCTTGGTACCGATTTTGCGTTGATGTTCGAAATTAGTGGTTAAAACTTATAGCTTAGCATATAGACAAATTTCCAGTAATTATATACATTGTTATTATGAGTCATATATGGTTTCACCATCTGCTTGCATAGAGAATGCACGTTTTGTTTTTAATATTTACGTGAAACGTTTTTCACTGTCAAGGAAAATAGTGATAAAATTTGTGTTTCATTTTTTCTCCCTAATAACAATAACGTGCAATTTCAGCTAGGATAATTTTTTTATTAAAAGTTTTAAATTTCACGGCATTGTTCAGCAACTTCAAAGTTAAATTTGCACCATCCCAAAAAAGTCGAATAATCTGATTTTTTAGGAGATGATAACTTATACTGCCCCTACCTTTAGTGAGACAAACGGAGAATATCTTCAAACTGGTTATCTCAGTACATCTACGTTTTTCTCTTTTATTTTTATATCATTACCCAGTGACATTCTCACTCGCTGTTAGCGTATTTGAAAATGATCAACATACCATTATATCAAAAGAAACAGTAGATATGAATCCCTTAAGTAAAGTTTCTGTCTAATGTTTCATCCCAACAAATATTTTGAGCGGAACACGTAAAATAATTCCACAGTCCTCAAATGACACTCAAAGAACACTTTTATAGTTATCGCGTTAGCAGCAAGACTCTTCAACCTTGTAGATAGTTTGTAAGATATTTTTGTTTACAGATCATTTTGTGTTTACCAACATAAACAAGTATTATATCAGTTAACAAGAACAATAAAATGGATGGAAAGAAACTGATTATCTTTATACATTAGAAGGAATAACAATAAAAGCATGCTACGGGGGTTTATTAATAAGAAAGAGAGAGAAAATAAAGTAAGAAATTAATACCAGCTATTATTTTGATACAATTTCTGTCTATTGTATAATATACCTTCATTGTTGACTAGTTACCAATTATTTGTAATAAGACCTTACCTATTTTTAACTCTATACCTCTCTCAATTGTATTCTTTATCTTTACAACTTTATTAAATTATGAACGCTTTATTGTATTATGAAGTAATATACAGCTTATTAACACTGGAATAGTTAATTCGTCTTTTTATTAAATGCTCTACTAATATACAAAAAGACGGTATTATTGAGTCAACAACTGTTTAGCAATGATTCTCCGCTTGATGACTTATTGACCATCAAAATATGTATTTCGTATCGCTTTTTCAACTGAATTTGATATCTATTGATCTTCTAGTTCCAATTGCTACTGGGAATGTATTTATTCCTTTCTTGTTATCAGTTTTCTTTTTGACTAGGTTTAGAAAACAATATTTAGATTACTAACTGAACTTAACAGAATTGAAAAAAATTAGGTTATAGGTAGAAATGTATATATTAATCTTGATAAAGATTGTAAACATCAATAATATTTTAACTAATGATCAGGTATTTTAAATATAGTGTAGGTATATTAGCCCTCAGAGTCATCTACGGTATAAATTTCTGATAGAGATGCTGTCAAATGATATATCGGAAGATATCACTTGATGATTGCAATTTATGTTTCGTTAAATCCTTTAATAAATAATAATACTTTTCCGTCTTATAGGTCACAGAATCTTAAATATGAAATTATCCTGATACTGAGAAAAATGTATTAATATAACTATTTCTTAAAATTATTTATCCATGTTATAACAGATTTCGACTTGATAGATATTTTATTTTGTTCAAAGCGATGATTACGGCTGTTCCGATGGGCGCGCTCTGTGTGAGTTACAAACATAATTGCCATTTCTTTGAAAGTTGTGATAAAGCATGATAAATGCATATTAGTTTTATCTAGATGTGGGCAGGAAAAGCATGAAATAGATTTCAGAAAAATTCTACCACTGATTGTTTATGAATGAATTACTAAAGTTTTTCAGACTGGGCTTACATTTATTGCATATTTCTGGTTACTGATTTTCCTAGATGGCATTTTAGGTAGAATATCTAATATCTCCGGTGAAATTTCAGATTATTCGCATAAAGAAAACGTGAGTACTTGTTAGATTACATTAGATGGTAAAAATTATCGGTTTTAAATATTTAGTGAACCTAACAAAACTTAATTACTGAAAATGCTTCAAAATCTAGGTCTCTGGTTTTTATGCTAATAAAAACCATGCGGAAAATCCTATGTGCAGTAGTGACTCAGTCAAAGCTAGTTACATCCGTTTTTACTAAGTAGTATTACCTATTCCTCATTTATACTAGACGATTATAGTACGTTTACTCACCTCAATCTCTGACACCGTTATTCCTAAAATCAAAAGGTGAATTATGTACATCATGTCTTCATACGTTCTATCTTCAAGTTATCATTTCTATCTGTCCCATTCAGCCATTCTAGTCAAGTTTTAGAACACTGATCATGACTGAATATATTATCTTTTCCTCTGAAAAGGTGACATTTTGAAAGAAAATTCTGTTTAGCTACCTATTTCACATTAATCATTGTAGGCTTCATTGTTTTTGTGGTTATGAGAATCAAGAAATCAAAGAATAATACCCTTTTAAGATAATTGGATATTGATCACTTTGGAAACTGCTCTACTATCAGTTATTATAAAATCGTAGAAATCAACTATTTTATGTTGCTTTCTCTCTCCACTTGCTATATTTGTTCATTTTTAAGAAATTAATTACTCTTTACAGTTTGCGTAAATCATAACACCAATATTAATTTACTCTATATCTCTCTCAGAAAGTAAATATGTCATCTCTATTCTTAAAGAACCTGGAAGTCCGTAAAAATAGTGAGATCTCCAGCCATTCCGATTGCTCAAGCATTCGTGACAAAATATAATGAAGATAAGAATATTGTTTTAATATATCAGGTAATATAACCTATTGAATTACATACGAACATGTTTGAACATTATAATTTGTACGTTTTAGGTTAGGAATAATTTTAGAAAAATCCATTAAAGCAATGTTTTATTTTATCTTAGTTTTCTAGTTAAAAAAGGTTCTAAAATAATTTGCTTAATTAAATCTCTAAGTGTTTGCTGGCAAAGTTGATAAAGGATTCTAAGTTTCTTAATTAGTTAATTATCTAGTGTAGTAGGGTAAGTGCTGTCACGTAATGAAATATCTTAGTTAAGGCTGAGGTGATTGATCACTCGCGTTCCTACTATTTGTCTTATTTCCTTAGATTAAGTTCTTCGTCTTAAAAGTTTTGAAAGCAGTCTAAAATATTTATCAGTTTGAGTCGTTGTACGTCCTAATGTTAGCTAACTTAAAAAGCTCATTAATCTTTATTTCAGTGATATTTCTATCTTTATATTCTTAAAAAACTTGTAGCGCCAAGAAATTGGTTTAAAATACTAAAGTATATGATGTTTCATGTAACATGTCATTGCAGTTAATAGTTGTGATCATTGATCATATATACATCCAAAGACTGATTACTCTACTTTATACTTAAATTAAAACTCAAAATACCGGACGATACATTAGGAATCATGTCTATAGGAGAATCTGTGTTCACATATATTTATAAAACTTAATCATTAGCATAAAACGATGAACACACATGCCAATGAGGATGACATACGTTCTCCTAACAGCGCAACACCTCATGACGTTCCACTCATGAAAAAGTACGGTGATAACTGAAGGTGACCAGTTATGAAGAAATCCACCTACCAAATAATGATCAGTCACAACAATGGTCATATCTCACTGGCTTATTTTATGTAAATTAATTCATATATTATATATGCTATATACCAGTCTTCAAAATGAATTCGGAAGAATTGTTATAACGAAATGTAATGCTATGAAATATAACTGAGAACCAATATAATGGAAAATAAAATTTTTAATCAAATTCCCACAATCTAGAAGGCAAGTTTTAAAGTATCACCATGAGATCGCGCCTAAAATCAAAGTATTGCAAAACAATAAACGACAATCGATTCATATTCACTATAAATCTATTAATAACTTCTATACACTTTAGAAATATAACATAAATCCATATTAGACAGAATAAAAGGTGAGGTTAGCATAAACACAATACGAACAACAATTACATGGATGATTATTAAATTATTTTAAAAACATTGAGAACAGTAAAATTCAAGTAGCAAGAAAATTAATAATATCTTCAGATACTTTCTTATCAACTGCCACTTTTAGTAATTCCATCATAGACTTAACTCGGTTACGATAATCATCAGCTTGCTGGAAAATTTAGACAATTATTAAAAGAAATCAAAAATATTGAAGTAAAAAGGACCTATTCAATATAATGTATTCCAAACCTCAATAATCTTTTTCTTAAGCCGTTCTATTTCAGTATCCCGATCGGCTAGTCGTCTTTTTAGTTCATCAATTTCGACGCTTCTATCCAAGCCTCTGATTAAGTCTTCAAAATTGGTAATTGGTGGGGCAACTAAAAACATGGAATATTCTTAAACAAATTGAAAAAAAATCAAATCAAAACCGATAAGCTATATAAGGGAAATTGACCGTTATATTCTGATGTATCGTCAAGAACTGATGATATGTCATTGATATCATCAGGCTCCAAACTATTTGAATCACGTGAATGTGATTGTAACGACTGGACAGAAGCAGTCTGCGTTTCTTCGCCAAACCTTTAAAAAGTAAACGAAATAAAGGATTAAATAAAACTTGGTTAAACATATTAATCAGGAATTGAAAGAATGGAAAAGTAGACACACTTCTCCTGCCTAACTCTGCGTCTTCTTTTACAGTTAGAAAATAACTTCTTCGCTTGCTCCACTCCCAATGGACCAAGACCATTTGCAAATTTTTCATTAGCCTTATGAGTAATTTTTATCCACATATTGTGCCGTTCGGCATTGACAGCGGCAGATCTTGAATGGCTCAAAATAATTATGCTTAAATAAATTCAGTCCAAATGTTAAAGAGTATAATAAAATAATAGAGAAAAGTAAAGAAACAATTAGCCTATTAAAGAAAATACAATATATGTCAACCAACCGAGATGAATTATCGAAACACATCCTGTCCATGTAATACTCTGCTAAGCCGACTACATAATCATGTCTTTCCTTTTTTAGTTGATAAAGACCCTCAGAGGTTGCTACTGTGTGAGGACTTGATATTTCACCTTTAGAAATACGATCTTCCGAAGCCGAAGATCCAATAGCGCTAAAATATCAATAAGTATATATAAGTGTTAAATACACAAACTATTAAGAATTATAAAATAGAAAATTTACGCTATGAAGTCCATGAGCTCCTTATTGGCATCAGTGCGTTCTTCGATGATAACGAGACCCTTGATACCATCGTCATCCCCGTCCTCTCCGTTCTCTGCACTATCTCCATTTACAGATCCATTAATAGAATGAGGCACAGAACATGTAGTGATGGGATCGTCTTCCAAAAGAAGTTGGGAATTATTCAGTTTACTGTAAGCAAGATATCCATAACGTCTACTGTATTTTGCAAAAATGATCAGACTGAGCTTATAAATAATCCAAAGATAGAAGAAATAATTTATACGAATTCAGACTCACATGTTATCATAGCTCCCATCATCTTTCTTCTTATAATAAGTAAGGAGCTTTTTTACTTTATCCACAGTTAGCACTTCTAGTCTAGATCCAAATGACTCATTGACCTAAAAGAGCAATTATTCACAGATAAACATATTATAAAAGACAAATGGAAAAAAAACTGCAAACTATATAAGTGAAATATATTAAGGAATCCTTAGATAATAAATCATGCATTTAAAAAAAAATTATGTCGTAGATGAAAGTAATGATTTATAAAAGTTAATATAGACTAACCTTATTTGTAATTTTGTCCCACATCTGAGCTCTTTCTTGATTCTTTTCTGCTCTACGAGCCGATGCGCTGTCCTATATTACAAATATACCATTCTCATATCCAAATTCTTCCAAAAAACAAATTTAATTTTTGACAAAGAAAATTATTCCTCAGATGAAAAAATATTTAATAACTCACTGCAAGCCAAGGTACCTCTCGAAATAGTTTTAGCAGAAGTTCGCCACGTTCACGACGAAGATCTTTTTCTTCTTGACTGGACAAATATGACTTTCGAATACTAAATTAGTTGGAGGAAGATGTTACGACTGAATAAATTTTAACTACTGAATTGCAAAAACAACATTAAAAACAATGTTTATATATCATAATCCCTTCATAAAAATAATATTAAATATTAAATTAGCTCTATATATTTCAGCATGATATTGAACATTGTGGGTGTAATTGCTATTAGAATGATATTTGTTACCAATTTCCTCGTTTTTGCCTAGCTATATACATTTCCCACCAAAAATACACGAATAAACTTTACATTCTGCTCTATAGTCTATTACTGGTAAACGTTCAATTAATATGCCAGATAAGTCATTCGTTAAGAATTATTCCGAATTATCAAAATTTGTGCTTAACAAAACCAATATTAAGATCAAATAAATCACTGCTGTCAAAGAAATATGAAAAAGTCATGTCAATATGGTTAAATAAGATTCAATTTAATTTATGAACAAATCATAGATTATTACCTTCTAGTTGACTTTTCCTTTTCTTTTTCTTCAACTTGCGATATTTCACTTTTAACTGTCGCTAGTTGTGTATTCTCATTTACATCCATCCCTAGGCAACGAAGACGAGCCAGAGCAAAGTCATCGTCGTTTCTGGAAAACCAACGAATAATTTATTGGAATAAAGCATTGAAAACAGCAGTATTATATATATATATATATATAATAAAAACTAAGCATTCTTAAAATCATAAATGTAAAACTGTAGTAACTTACCAAGATGACAACCACCATGAACAGAGTATTTCTATTATTATAATAATTACATTTAAAATGAGGAAATTGAAACCTCCCAAAAATATAAAATGAGAGGAAGTAATAAATATTCATATAACTCACTCATCTAGTGCAACCATTGGTTGCGATTTAATTTTCTTAATAGGTAGCCCACTTTCACTGCTTGATGGACGTTTCATAGTGTCCATGGTGTTATCTATAATCCCAAAACATTAACTATAAGTAACAAAGTCACTATTAAATTCGGTAACAAAATAGGGTTACATAGTGTATAGAAAACTTAAATTGCACAATACTGTGTTCACGAGAAAAAAACACTGGAAATAAAGTTTAGAACAGTAATGATCAAATATCATATTTAAAATTTACTCTACTACCAAAACACTACGCTATAAACTCTTTTAAGAGCTATTCATAAATAGTATATTTGAATTTTATATTTAGTGACTCCATGTCAACTACCTGTAGTAATGATATCCGATCTTCCGTTAAAATTATGAAGATTTTTAAAGTATATTGCACTAATATTTCTTGAGTTCCTCTCTTTGGTATATTGTTTACTTCAACTAATTATGTACAACAAATGCGCAAAATTCCATGCCTAAACAATCATTGTTAGTCACACACCTACGATTCACCCTTAATACTAGCCGTGAGACTGCTGTACTCTATAAACCTTTTTTTGGTTTATGTACTTAAGGAAAATACATCAAAGATATGCAAAGTAATAAAAAAAGATTGATATAAACAATAAATTGTGAACTTTCAATACTTTTAAATAATAACTTCACCTTCTAGTTCCAATTAAAGGAAAGTCGAAAAGAACATTTAACTATAAAAGTGTAACTTCAAATAGTGCACAGTACAAATTGCTATCAGAATTGTGCTATACAACATAGCATTTCATAGTACCTTTTATTCTTGCTTAAATACAAATACTAACAATCCTTAGTTAAAATTCATGCTCAGCGATGAAGGTGAGGTGACTAATGTGAAATAACCGCATACAAGCGCTGTAAAATTAGGAGGAAAATGCAAACAATATGAAATGGAAGTTATGCATTAAACAGCTAAACCACTCATCAAATTAAAATAAATGATCGCAGTTTAAAAAAAAACTATAGATAAGCCTATAGATAGAATTATATTATTAAACGAAATACAATGTAGCACTTCTGAGTATAAATGAAGTTTACCATAGTGGTGGGTGAAGACACGTTCATCACGCAAATAATAACGCGGCACTGCTAACTAATCATGGATTGTACCGGAAATATGCTATAAACAACGGCGGTCACTCCTCGAGGCGACTGGATAGTTCTCTGTACTATGAATGCGCACGAACTTAAACTGTAAACACTCGTCACATTACCGCTAATGGTACTCCATGCTTATACTATGATTAAAGTCGCCATTCTTCTAACAAAGTCAGATTTTCTCAACCGACATTTATAATCGGGAGTGTAATAATCGACATCGAGAATGGATAATGGGAGGAGCGCGGAGAAGGGGGAAAGAAGGGTCTTGGTGACTTTCATAGTGGCATTGGGCTGAGTGTGTGGCTGCTTTGCGTCTGTGGGAAGGCTGAGTGTGTTGGCGCGGTGATATAGTGTGAGCGAAGAGAGATTGCAGACGAATCGATGCTGCCAGAGGTCGAAGAGACGCAGAGAAGGCAGGGAGCCGCACCACTCTAGCTGGCCAGCCGAGCCAGCAGTCCAATCGATCGATCCTATCGCCTAGTCAGGTCAGGACTGCATACCAATTGGAGCACAGCGGAACTTTCCCATGGGAGCTTCTAACGATGTGATAACAGGGTCAAGAAGTAGACATCGCGACCTATTATTAAGCTCTACATAGAAAATACGACTAATACATGACTTAAGTAATTATGGGAAAAACAAATAAGCAGTACTTTTTGATGGACATAATAATAATTAATACTGGTAACATTCTTTCTGATAGCTATCAGTTATTAGAGGAAGTGTAAGAGACATTTATCTAATGAGTATATCTAGATCTAAGACTAGCTGCACTTTTTCAATGTTTATTTTCACGTTAATTGTTTTGTTACAGAGTTGATAAGATATAATCCCCACAATATTTACGCAGTGGAATCATGCAGATAAGTTATACAAAGTTTGTGCAAGTTCTTGTAGATACAATTGGTCATTTAGGTTATGTCAATAATAATTCTTAAGAAACTCTATGCTTCTAAAGAAACTCATGTCACTAGATATCCAGATATGAAGTTATTATGACTTCTATTAAACGATTGAGGTTATATTCTTCTTCGTATTACAGCAAACTAGGATATACTACATTCTGTGAATTTTTTAAACAATTGAACAGAACTTACTTGTCTTAAAACTGATTGTTTGACATACTTCAACTATTCAGAGTACTTACTAATGAAAACTCGGAGTAAAAAAAGAGGTTTAGTTCAATAAATAAAGTGGAGTTAAATTAATAATGTTTGAACAGTTACTAATATAAATGAAGAAAAAAGTAAGGTTGTGAAGATAGCAGATCGCTTGCCAGTATGTTTCTAGCTAAAATAGTTCAAAGTTTTTAGTACAGATAAAATACTATTTTTACTGTAAAATATCCTATATACATTTAATTTCTTCTAGAGATTATTATTTGTTGAGTGCGAACCTGAGGGTAGTCAGTGATCGATCAGGAACTGGTTGGGGAGTGGGACAGAGAGCTCTCAGCATTGAGTATAGCTATGGGGACTGATGATGGGAGCGACCGTTGAGATTTAAGAATAAACTATTAAATATTGTAAAGTTAAGGGTGAATCTGATAATAACTTATATTAATTAAACCACATTATTAGAACCACTACCATGTGTATTAAATATCCGTAAGTTTTAACTAGGCACCCTTTGGAATCAAATGAAGTTCAATTTTAATAAAGTCATGAAAAAAGTGATTATATACAATAGCCAATTAAATCAAGCAAATGGAGATTCGAACATATATGTAAATCGGAAGGCATTTTACTAGATAATAAGAAAATAAATCACGTGAAAATTGTAGATAAACGAAAAGTTGGTTGAGGGATGATTTGAATACAAGCTTGTACTGTATATACGACAGAAAACAAGAGCAAGTATTTGATGGCACCATAGATTGTAACGTATAAATTAAATAATAGTAATAAATATATATTTGGTTTGAAAAATAAGCATTTATCTGTAAGCGCTTTATAAGCAATCGTTTAATATTATCCAGTTTTAGCTAGCTTTTGCCACTAATCATGTGAAGGCAATTAAACTAAAATTAAGTGACTTAGGCAATATATTCTAAACTATGCGATTGATTAAGTTCAGATATCATAAAGCTATGAGTGGCCTATTTTATAACTTGAATAAGTAACATTATATTAAACTAAGCTAAACTGTCTGTGTTCAATTGAATATACTTACAATGCTATATACGCAAACAATGCAAAAAGCTAGTTTCTAATTAATGCGAGCAAACTACATCAGCAAAACTAGATGAATTTGACCTACAAAATGTAAACAAATATAAGACAACTCACTTATGGTGAATAGGATCTTAAATAATATAAAGAGCATAGCTAGAACAAAAAATAAAACCCATGATCAGAGCTGAATTCTTGTAACGACGTGCTTGTTCGAATAGAGTACTATTAAGTACAATGTATGCTACTCGCTGCAAATCATTTATGGATTATAATTTTTAATAAAACGTCCTTAAACAGCAATAGTGAAGTGTTTTGCTAAGCGCAATTGTGGGATAAAGCATTTGATATTTGTGCTAGTATTAGAATACTATTAAATACACGAAAGACAAGAAATCCGACAGTGGAACCAAAGAGAAAAATATTTAGAGGAATAATAAACAAGTTAAAAGCACTAATCGGGGCATCTCAATCAACTACATGTTAAACTTCACCAGCAATTTGAAAATGATGAAATGATGACTAAGATCAGCATGAAGAAAAAGTGAGGAAGAGTCGAGAAGAAGCTATGTAAGCCCTTGGGTCGATCCGCACTAGCTTCGGATCGACCAGCGCCGAGCTAATCCACACACTGCTGGTGTGTTCTAATTGAGTGCGGGAGAATGGAGGAAGACTGGCGCCCGCCCGGGGTCACACTCTCCTCGTTATCGATTGGATGACCTTGTGGAGTTCGAGGTGGAAAAAGTGATAGAAAAATATCAGTTGCCAGTTTTGGTTTACATAGTGTTCTTACGTAACAACAGAATATCACGATTTTATAACAATCAAAGGAAAAAAAGACAAGAGGAATATGATAAATAAATGAAATATGCAGTTAGTCTCTACCGATATAAAGCATTCTCTTTATTCTACGTATTACCATTATTTTAAATTCCTTAAACTCCTGGAAAAACAACTGCCACTTGTGTAATCTATTAAGTTGGTCAAAATATATTCATGATAAGCTTACCTCCTTTATATTACGAATGTAGATAGATCTGGATGATACTTAAAATAAGCAGATTTAAATAATTGTTTTTATAGAGCTAAATATACAATTGTCTGTTTAGAGACTCTAAAGTAGTAATAAGTATTGCTTTTAGTGAAATATAACTAAGCCATATTATAAACAGCGGTTGTCATTAACCAAATAAAGATTATAGAACAACATATTTGTAATTAAAACTCGCAATAAGGCACATATCATACAATAAAGATATGAAATTAGTTTATATCTCAGCACGACAGCTATAATTTTGCACAAGTGTTGTACTTTAGCAGACGAGTCCGTTGCAGTCATAGGCAAAGCCGATACGTTCCTTTTCGCAGTGCACCCACCCCACCTGAGAAAAAGAGATACTCATAGGCTACACGAATGTAGAGCAGAGCTTTGCTATCAATTACAATTTAAAGTTAGATTTAAACTGTTTTGCTAGTTAATTCACTACTAAACTAAAGGAGTTATAATTGTTGCTCTAATATATGAATATGATTGGTGTTTAGCATTATCACTTTTCTTTTAATCCCTCTCTCTATTCCAATCTTTTAACTTTCTCTCTCAGTACCTCTTTTCCACACGCTTCAGTGAATGCATCACCATAACAAGTGATGTAGGCTTCTGATGCCCTGAAACAATTGATTTTAAACTTTAGTTCTAAATTGAATCGACATATGAGTGGAGAAACGCTAATCCTTTATTTCGAACATGATTAACCATCTTCCCTATTCCCACTTATACTAATGAAAATAAAACATGTTTTCTTCACACAGATTATTATAACCCACTCACCTGCATAATTGGTTAGGGTTATCAGTGAGCACTCTTGCAAATTTATATTGACAGGCCTGTAATTGTGTTCCTTCAATACTTGCTGCTCTCAAGATGCAGGTAAGCTTGGATTGGAATACTGCAAAAAGTGTTGAAATGGAAACATTATATCAATGAAAAAGGTAGGTAAAAATAGGTACAAGTTGTAAATAAGAGAAAAAAAGAAAAAAGAAAATTGCTGAGTTATAATTTAAAAGGCCATTGCATCTTTTCTAATGATAATTCTCTCTAGTTGCAAATTATCCTAAATGAGTTACCATCAAAACCCGTGCTGCAAATGAAGTCGAGATGCTTGTACAAATGAACATATTCTACGGCATTGTAGAAGTCTGAATCTCCCTGATTTAGAAGGTAGTATCTGTTCAAACAGATAGGATACGACGCGGAAAGTGTACTCACGAAGGCCTGGTGCGCACTAAAATAGATATGGAAGAAATTTCTTTTTTCACAGATATTTCTAAAATTTCTAATTATTATAGTTGTTATTTGCTGAACCCGAATTTATGTGTTTTGGAATTTTATAATTTTTCCAAAATATTAAAATTAACTACAATAAAATTGTGAACTCTGAATCGTATTTCATATGAATGTTCCCATTATATATTTGGCATTTAAATCTTTTCCAAAACAAATGTTAAATATCCTCTAGTAGGCTAAACCAACATCAAATATAGCGTAATTTTAAAAATCTAGTTATTTAGGTCGTATGTGTACTCACTTACAAACTTTGACTACTCCATCGACTCCTTTAATACTGATAATTTTAATAACTGCGTAAGTGATCTGCGTAGCATTTCTCCACGTATAAGCACTTGAAATGTTCAGCATTTCGTTGAAAACAGTCTGTGCGAATTTGTGTTAACATTAAAATTAAATTTGTTTAGGAAAATTCTAATCTTCAGTCAAATTTTAAGGAATTGCAAATAAAACACTATTTTACAAAATAAATGAAAAAAACATTTTTTAGAGCACATTTTGCCATTTAACCAACCTATATAATTCGAAGATCAAGAAATTATTATTAGGAAAATATAGATAAAGACAAATAGGATAATAATTAAAATACTTATTTTCATAAAATTCACAACATTTTTAAATTTCCAAGTTAGGAAAAGGATGTAAATTGCTTAGGATGTAGCTCACCTGTGCATAGAGAAATTTCTGACTGTTGCAAGTACCATAAGGGACATTATTCGCCTGACGGAAAAAGTACTTCTCAACTTCACTTCCGTTTAATCCAAGCTCGTTGAGTGTAGGAATAATGGCATTTAAACTTGCTACTGCTAGAGAAGTCAAAGAAAGAAAAACTAGTAAAGAACGCATCTGAAATATAGATAAATCACAGTAAGTATATTAGGAAGTCGTTTTTGACAATATAATAATACTAGACTATAGCATTACTTGTCATGTCCAGTATTATATACACAGAAGAACATTTGCTTTAAAAGGATTCAACGCCAAGGAAGTACAAAGGGAAATGAGGAGAAAGTAAAAGTCGTTAGATTGCGATTTATGTAGTTCGATCAATGTGTGTTTTAGTAAGCAGAAGGGTGTTGCCTGGCTCTAAGCGCTCATAAAACTGATAATTTTTACGACTTTGCATAATTATCGCAGCGACTAATATCTTTATAAAATAAGTATGACTCGGAATTCTTGGATTTAGTAGAAGTGATATAAGTATAAAGATACATGTTAGTGACAAGAATACATACACAACAAATATTAAGACCAATTGCTCTTTAAAGACTTTAAGTAAAAGATGGTAAAGTTTCATTTTGACGCTAACTTTATTTTATTTTATGGCAACCGTCCTTAACATAAAGATCAAGAGTTTATTCATGCACCTTTTAAACAATTCCCATGTAGTTCTTTATCTATATTCTGCATAACCTTTCTATTCAACATTGTATCTTGAACTAGAGAGATATAGTGGTGCCAACACCTCTCGTTTTATAAAACTTATAAATTTATTAACAACTTCCTTAGCAGCCTATTTCTCAGTGACTGAAATTATTCCATTAATGGATAGTGAAATCCCAGCAAAAACTCACCATCCTAATCGATTTTTTCCTTGCTAAAATCACTAGGAAGAAAGTAAAATAAAGGTTTTCAGTCTTTAACACTATAATCATTATGTTGATAATACGTCACAGCAGGAAAAATTCAAATTCATACTTCAGGAGTGGACATATATTATTACAAGTAATTCTCTAGTAGAACTGGTTTTTCTTTATTTTTACCACGTGAAATCATTTTCTCTTTTAAAAATGAATATTTTTTCAGAATATTTCCTCATAATATTTAATTATAACTTTTCAAACAATACTATTGAATAACCAAACGATGTGTTCTTTATTTATTTTGATCTTACTAAGTTCAGTAAATAGATTTAAGCCAAGTCAAAAATTAAGGCAAATTAAATAATCTGTTTTCTTAAGTAATGTGTTAATCTTATCATTAAACACATCTAATTAAAAATGTTATTCAAGAACAACACACTCTGTTATACAATAAATAAGTTTATCCATTGGAGGCTGAACAAGTGTGCACGGATGGCCGAGTGGTCTAAGGCGCCAGACTCAAGTGCGAGCTTCCCATGCGTTAAATGGTTGAGAGTTCTGGTACCCGTATGGGTGCGTGGGTTCGAACCCCACTCCGTGCAAAGTTTTGCAAACTATAATATCCTCGATGTTCCATGTGTATAACTAACCTTGCTATATTATCGTGTGGTTTAAAAATATATGGGGAACTGGAATTTTATTAATGACCTATAATGTTACTAAAAATCGAAGGCCATAAAAATATGCGTTTACTTTGCTATTTATATTCTGTTCATTTTAATAATTTAATAGCAACAATAACAACACAATATTTTGCAAAAATATAATAGCTTTGTGATTCTGTAACTGATAGTTCTAAGAGATTCATGAATATCCATCTTAAAACAGACATTAGTAATGCTATAAAATTAATTAAATTAAAAGTTAATATTATTTTTACTTAGGAATTATTATTAATATTCCTTATCTGTAGAATATGCCTATTCAAATAAATCTATAGTAACGAAAGTAAAATTCCCAATTATATTTCTATTATATAGAGAGGTACAGATTTCTATACATCTTGACATGAATTTATTAGTTATGCTAGTGAATAGACTTAAATTCGTCAAATAATTCATATAACTTACTAAACATTTATGTATTATATATGTATGCAAATATCTGACACTGAATTGTATTTAGATGTGAGTAAAAATACTGGAACTTGTGCCATATAAATCTAGGATGTAGCAGTTTCCTAAGATATAAAAATAGTTCAACCAATACTATTCTTCTGATTTCTTATTCTTGTAGTTCTAAAGTAAAAAGTGTTTCACTTCAATGATTATGAAAGATCTATGCATTTTAGCTTATTGACAAATACATGTTGTCATAAATCTGCATGTTCCAATATATTTAGTTGTTTTGTAAATATGTTTGTTCAAACATAAAATTAGTCATAGATGAAAATATTACCTGTTTACTATATAGGAGATCTTTCATACAGCTGACTATGACATTAAATTATAGAAATATTACAAACAACTCCTCAATAGCGTAATATATCAATAATTGACTAACAGTTCGCTTTTTATTTATCCAATTTCTTATAGTTAGTCTCTTAGCTACGAAATAGGAGTATCGCACAGTCGACATTGTTAATCTCGATTCCACGGAAAATTTGACATTGGTAAGTTAATAAAATAATTATCAAATTTTTACGGTATAGACAGTTTCGTTCAAATATCTAAGTGTAAAACCGGTAATTGGTAGTTTTAACTATATATATTAAATAGCATAACTTATTGCATATTCTTCAGGAATCATTTTTACTATGAACAGTTCTTGTGAAGAATTACTTCTTTTTAAAACCTATATGCCATTCCACTTACTTCTAATTTCTCAAATACTCTGTTGTCTATGTGCAATTGGACTAAATATTTATCTATTATTTGAAATAAGATATTTCATCATCCATCGAAATTGTAAAGTAAGTTTCAGTCATTAATAGCTTTAAAAAGTTCACTTTTATTAGTTACTTTATCAATTTATTACCTCTAAATTGTACATAACTCTTTATCTCCATTAAATCTGAAAGTGCTGCATATCAATGTGTTCAGCTTTTATATTTTCTTGTGACTGAGTTAATCTTAGAGTGTTTATCAATATTATTGATCATCCACTTGAATATTTCATTTCGTTTAACTATTAGTGTCTTCTGTGATTTCGCAAAGACTTCAAGTTTTAAAGTCTGACAATTTTAGTTAATTCTTTTCTGCAACTTTCTTGAATATTCAAACTAACATATTATTCAGTTCATATTTTTAGTAGCTACCACGTTTTTATTGCATTATACTTTCAGATTCTAATATATTTGTTGATGGTAACATATTTCTTACATTCAACAACGTTATCAGTCATAGAGGTAGTAGGAATAAATTATTTTGTATACAGTCATTCGTAGGTTTCCAAGTTTTTCAGGCATAAATTATTTAAAACATTTCCAAATTTAAGATTTTTTATTTAGTTCTCTTAAATTATTAGTGAGAAAACTATAATTCTGCAATATACATTAAAATATTGTAGTTTTAATTCATATGTTAACACGATATTGCGAAGAGGTATCATAGTGCTCAGATGTTTCTTTCCATATGACATCACTTTACTTACTCAGATTCTGATAAAATAACGAAGAGCAAAGTAATTTATAGTAATAATGAGAATCTGATGTTACCTTTCAGAAAGGAAATGGATCTTTTAGGAGCTGAACTGTTAAAAACACAATACAGTTGTAACTAACGAATGATTTATACAGTTCTAAAATAATTTTCATATTCTGTAACATTAATTCATTATAGCACCTATGGCAAAAACGCAAGCAAGAAGTCAATGCGACTAAATTTGTAGATTTCTTGAGAAAGAGTTTAAAATATATCATGAATACTTTGCGCTGTCATTTTAGAACAGTACTTTATTCTTCTAAGAGTAGACATTTTTAAAATTAGTACTTGGATACTGCAATTTTAGTATATTTATTTCATGTTAAAATTTTATTTTCACGTTTTTCTAAGGCGAGATGGATAGTTATAACAGATCAGTATCATATTATATATATAACATCCATAAACTACGATTGATAAACTTTTATTTCATAAATTATTATATTTTATCCAAAATTTTTAACGAATTAGATTATTTTTGTATTTGGTTAAATAAACTTGTAGTATATTTATTTATAATAAAGAGAACTCAATATTTTCTAAGGTATAGCTATACATCTAGGCCTATCATCTTTTTCGTTATTGGACGATAGATGATCCCTGCGAAACTCCAATGCCCAAGGAAATTTGTACTATTTTCAGAATACCACTAAACTTTTCTGGCATCGGTATATCAATTATACAGGTATTTGAAAGTATATATTGCTAAACTAAAGTAGTTTGCTAACTTTCTGGTAGTGATAGGACTAAAATAGAACTAAGACATGTAAAAAATATCCTATTTTAGCTTATAATGATAGTAGAAAGAATAATTTCCATTATCAAGAAAAAGTTATATGAGACAGTAGATAACAGGATTATCTATCTCCTTGTTACGGTTAGTGGAACGAACTCGTTGACTTTCTTTTAAATATTCATAACAAAGTGGGTTATGCTCAAAAATTTTGACCGTAAGTGTGAATGGAGTGCTCTCACGGCTATCTAAGCACCCAAATTGATGTTTTATTATAGAAGCATTACTTGAAATTGCCAATTTTAAATCTACGACGTTATATCCTTATATACATATATCTTGTTTTCATGGCTTACTATGACTTTATTTGACAGGCTTAAAGAACGTTTTCAAAATCTAGGAATACGTTTCAGATAATCCCGTCATTCTTTGCATCTCTTTATGTCAGTGGAACTGAAACGTCTAAAATGGATTACCTTTTCTGTTTAAGATTTCGGAGATCACTAGCTAGACTTGTCAGCTACGTTATTCCAGTATTTATTATTGGTTTGCTATCGATAATTGGAATAATAGCAATTAAAACCTATACCAAACTATCTCTCAAGAAGTTCGTCGTATTAGACATTAAAAAGTGATAAATTATAGAAAATAATACCGAATTTAAGTTAATTTTATTTCAACTGTTATAGAAAATCATTTGACCTACGAATATCGTTCCATATCAAAGAGAATCTTAAACTCACAAGACTAGTTTGGCCACTCATTGTTTACAATGGTATCAGCAATACTGCTTTTCTATTTTGTGGGATAGTGTTTCAAATATTCCAAGATAATTTCGACAACATTAATATTGTTATTATATCCCTTATTTTCAATGTAAGTTTATTGGATGAAATTTTGAAGTGATATGCCTAAAATATAGAATATAAATGGTAAAATGTATTTTGAATAATGCAGGGAAGAATGGCTTTTACATTTTTCTCATATAAATATAGGAAAAGTGGATGAATAGATATAAATTATATACTTATAGTCATATAAGGATTTACTCGCAATCTGTTCCTGTTTAGAGTAATCCCTACATAAACCTTGTCTCAATCATGGTTCTCCTTTATATAATTAAGAAAGCAGAGAAGGAGAAGGCAGCAGCACTGACGCAGGTCATACAGAGGAACGAGGCTGACCAGTATTTCACTACGTACTCTCAAATGTGGAATACACGAGCTTAGCACTAGAGTTGCATACAGATGACATGAAAATCATAGCTCTCATTTACCTCTATAATTTCTAGTCATCTCGTTATTCTCTTGTATTAATTTGCTTTTATTCATCTGAATCACCTATTAAAATTTATTAGACTAGGATGTATTAAAAGATTTTTTATGGTAGAGATTTTCTAGAAAAGGTATAAAATCAGACAATAGGCAATTTTCAATCGTTATACATGTTTGTGTTAGAATGTTGTTAGCTAACTAAGCTTTTTACTCCTTCCGCAATTTCTCTAAATTTTGAAATTGAATGGTGTTTACTTCAATAGGAAGTTATATTCATTTCCAATGCGTTTTTTAATATAGAAACCAATTACATTGTAGCTTTTAACACATTTTAAGTTCCTTTAGAATTAAGACAATGTCTTTGAAATAAGAGTATATTTTAGTTCAAGTGCATTGCTTTGATTAAGTAAACCTTTATTTTTATTATTTATTGGAAAGAATGCACTTGAAGAACTCGTTGTCTTATGATATTCCGATATGGAAACACTGTTTTTGAGTTTCTAAAATTGGCCTATCAACGATTATTTCGTTACTAAGCGTAAATAACAATTTTTTTCGCACTTTTAGAAATCTTTCGAAGTTTTTTTTCTGTTTTCATCAGTTCTTTAAAATACATTTTATTACATAACATAGTGAACTTTCTAATCAATGACCCGAAATTCAATCGAGAGGGTACTATTTAATATGAAAATCACATGTGGTATTGAATAAATTTTAATTTCTGAAGTGATTGATTAGATGCAAAAGAAGGAATGGTTAGCTTAAATTTATTGTAATATAATGATGTAAATGTGAGGAAATAAACTTGAAAAAGGTAATGGTGATAAATCATGGGATACAGTATAAAATTAAAACTTTAATGATCATAGGGGAATAATGCAAATAAATTAGTGAAGAATATTTCAAAATTTCGAAGAGGTCACTTGCTAACTCGTATTTATTTACCCGCTATATTTGACTGGATTGAAATAGCTGCATCTCGTGAGAAATCGAGAAAAACCTACAATTTAACATAATATAGTGGAGTTACAGTTCTATACTAGTTATAGATGAATTAATATATTTTACTTATTATTATAAGTTGAAAAAGTAATAAATTAATTTGGTAAGTTTCATGAGGACAACTGGATTTTTTAAAGCCGTTGCTATTTCACAATTTAAAATGATGTCCTATTATAACATCTTTTTTTTCTGTATATTTTTAAATGATTAGAAAATTTGATTCTCATTTGCCTGGTTCTATAACATTTTAAGAATTGACTAATTAATTTTGACCAAACAACTGACTTGTTCAAGCGTGGTTTGGCTAAGAGAATAATCGTCAAATTTCATTCTTTGAGAAAGATCTTCAATCTTATCGAAAAGACTAGACCAAGTCACTCCATTAGTTCGAGGCAACTCGTAATTAAGTTGTTGTATATGCTCCTCCTAAATAATTTGGGCTATATAAGTAAAAAATAAAACTGCGAAGCATGATCAAAACGAAGATTTCACAAAATCACTAACTTTTAAAATAGCATTAGGAAAGGTCTTCATGATACTTTGCTTTGCTTCAAAGATCTCAGCAGATTGTTGCAATCGAATTAGAAGGGTGAATCCAGCACCATATCTGCTTTTAATGTGTTGACAACTGCCGTAACAACGAAATTGACCTAAAAATAGCAAATTATTAATGGTAAGATAAAAATAAAAAGCGGAGTTACGGCAGCCCATTTTATATAATTATTGCCATATGCTATTCTGTTTCCAATAGGTTTAAATGTCGAGATATTGTGTTACGACAGATATTGATACGAATCAGGAATAACTACAACGGACGCAGCTCTGTCACCATACCATACTCTGCTTTTCCACACTCCATCCACACGGTCCTTCCAGAAAGCACTTCAAGACTTATTCGAACCTTGAGGGCGAAATCGAAACTTTTAGGGATGCAACTGATACTGCGCAATGCACTTTCTATTTAACCACTTCTTTATTGTATATATCTAACTGATTTAAAACGACAATTATAAGTAAAATAAATACGTTTAAATTTGAAGTAGAATTTTTAACTCTAACTAATGACGATTAAGTTGTATAATGAATATTTATTATTAGAATTAAGAAGAAAGTATATTTTAAAAGTGCAGGGTTTTTATAGAGTTAAATGGATTGGATTTATAAAATGAAAAAGGTTCTAAAAATTATCAAAATATTTCGAAATTTCATTATTATATTATAAAGGTATTCATTAAAAGATCTTACCATAAACCATTATTGCAAGTTCAGTACACAGAGCTTCACATTCCTCCATACTATGCGAAGTTAGAACAAGAGCTGTACCGAGCTCTCTTACCTAAAATAAAAATACTCCTTAAAATCACTGTCTTTTATCAGTTACTTGTTCAATAAGTTTCTACTGAATGAAATGTTTATTTTTCTCATATTACTGTATCAAACTTAATTTTTTTTAAACTTTTTCTTTCACTCTCATATTTCTATTTTGAGCTCTCTTGTGTTTACCTTCGACAAAATATCCCAAATAATTCTCCGGGCCCTTGGATCAACGCCTGTAGTGGGCTCATCTAGAAGAAGGATGTCTGGTAGGCCAATTAAGGCTATTCCCAGGGAAATACGTCGTTTATTTCCCCCACTAAACCAAATGTTATTTCTAATATTAAAAAGCAAATTCACTTAATTGATATTGAATGTTTTCTTCCTTAAAGAGTGATGAGAATATACAGATTAAAGCATAGTTGCTTAGTTCTCTTTATGATAGATAAATAATAAGAAAAATAGAAAAATCAAGATTGTATGAAAACTCAAAAGTTTTACATGTGGTTATAAATAGTAAAGAAAGAATAAAGAGAGATAGAACATGAGGATCTTAGAAGAATTATCACATGTGTAACTTAACTATAGGTTTTAATTTGCCGTTTAGCATAGATTCCAATTCCAATAGCTTGAATAACAGCTTTTACCTAAACTCTGGCTCAAGTAATTATCAAAGATGAGAAATATCAATTAATAGTTATCTCACACTGTTGGAAACATATAATAATTGTGTTTCATGAACAACCTTTTCTGGAATTTCATTTGGTGCAATTCCACGAATTCTAGCAAACATATAGAGAGTTTCTTCTCCCGACATCTCTTTGATGATAGCATCAAACTGAGGACAGTATCCTATATTTGCACCAGCCTGAAATAAGTAACGACTCTATTTTTTAGATGTATTTTTGAACTAATTCATGATAAGAAACCAAAATAGTTACTATGAAATATAATTCTTGCCAGCATAAATTTATAATAATCATTTTTACTGAAAAGATTATTAATATGTTATACTGTAGAATAAAATGACCACCGACCTCTCTCCAGTTATTTTTGACACTCCATCCCTTAATATAGGCATCTCCTTCGCTTATTTCATTCTCACCAGTCAACATTTGAAATGTACTTGTTTTGCCGGCACCGTTAACTCCCAGCAACCCAAAGCATTCTCCGGTATTCACATGAAAGTTTACGCCTTTCACTGCATTGAATTTCCCGTACCTAAATTTTATGTTTACATACATACATTTGTATTATTTTGTCATAATGTCATTTTTAAAACGCTCACCATTTTTTTAAGTTATTCACAACAACTGCAGTATTCGAGTCACTTTCAATTAATCTTTTTACATTTGATTTTTCATCAATTACATCAGAATCTTCGAATTTTAATTCCTGAACATCGTTTAAAGTCCAATTGGCCTTCTGTAGAAGTTTTAAAAAGTTAAACCATTCTAGCAATCTTTAGCGTCACGTTATAAGTTTTGACTTACTAGTGTCTCTACATCTTTAACTCTGTCCCTCTTCTTCAGTATATTTAATTTTGCTAATATTCTTCCAAATAAGCCGTTTTCTTTTGTAAAAATAAAGAACCAGGAGATAAAACCCTGAATAATGTCTTAAAGAATGTTCTTAATCATGGGACAATAATTAAAAAAGCAATATACCAGCGAAATTTTTACCTGAACAGCGAAGAATAGAAGTGGGATTAGTATTCCTTTTCTCGACGTATCGGTAATCAAATGTGTGGTGAATATAGTTTCTAAATTGTATTGCAATGAAATTATTTTCTGCAAGGTCTTAGTATTCATCTTTTTATATCAATAAAACTATGAGAGGTTCTTTAAAAAACTATATGTACAATATGGCTAATAAAACTTTTAAAAAAATCCTACGATTGCCTGTTCCACAACATTCGGTACTCATATTGAATAAAGGGCTTTTACAATCTATCTGAGCACATGCCTGACGTGCAAATTCATTATTGTACACCTAAAGAAGAAAGTGTCAATTGGAGTAGGCGTTCATGAGAGTTCTGGAATATTGCTCGACTTACGATTGAAAATATATTGGAAATGCTGTAGGTGGGGAAAAACCATGAAAGAATGATACTCCATGTGTGGGCCACATCCTTGTTCATCGTCTGAGAGATTATCGGCACAGCGACCGAGCCGATCATGCCTAGACAGCATTAACAAGAAATTTGTGATGTCACAATAGATTTCACTCTATACTTGCAATCTACTTTAGTGTACGATGAAGTTCATCCTGACCAATGAGCAATTTCAGCAGACTAGGAAAACGTAAAAACTCTACTTTATGCAATTTTTATCTTTATTTCTAATCTATATGTAAAGAGTGACAGGCTTATTTTAAGCAATTTCATAGATATAAAGTGTCCAAAAAAATAAATTTAAAGAATATTATAATTCCCTTCAAACGTAACAAAAACTGTTCTTTAAAAACTCTTTTGAAAGCTTAGCCGTATACTAACCAGATATAATATTGTACATGACGATTAGTGTGAATCCTTTTGGTGCTGATGTGAACATGAAGGAGAACCAATAAGTGAATGGGATCGACGTCCATCCATAAAGGACCATACACAGTATTAGGATGCAGACTGTTGTACCGCTTTTGGTATACTGCTGAAAAACAGAAAGATTTTTTTCAAAATGCTTACTACTTCATTTAAATGCATTTATTTAAAGAGAGCCTTAGGATACTATATCTAATATATATATTCTGACTCTACTTCTGTTATCTTATACGAACATATTCATGTAAGCTTTAAATATATATTATCCCGTTCAAATCTTCCCACTTCTATATTGAATATGTAGAAAATCGCAATGAAGCATCCCATTCGGATGATATACCAGAGAACATCCCACACGAAGGCACTACCCCAGTACATCCAAGGACGCAGACCAGATAGCATCTATAGTAATATTTTCTTAGGGAACTTTGTTTTATACATTTAATTCTTCCTTTTCAACGAAAACAACTCGTTGTAATATACTAATCAAAGAAGAGAAATTCTTCACCTGCATATGTTTACTTTTCTTCTTTCTTTCTCTAATTAGAAATTGACTGTATCCAGCAACAACAACTGCCATACAAACAATAATTGCATAACTTATAAGAAACGCTGCTCCATCTGAGAAATTTCTATTCTTAAGAGAATCTTGTCCTACAGGTGGTAGAGGATGGTTGCTTACCTGTAATATGGGTTTGTTTATATATCTAATCAATGTACTAATTACTTTTTGAAATTTCTGAAATTTTTAAATTGGCAATAAAGGAAACAAATTCCTTTTCTGAGTATGCATAATTTTAAAAATTAATCGCTAATTTTGCTTTAATATAAGATAAAGAATATATATGTAAATTATATTTTATACAGGAAAAAATAAAAATATGAAGGTTAACACATAATTAATTTACAGTAATTGCAATATTCCTATTAAGTTTTTTTGACAATATCATTGAATCAGAAATACTGATGGCCAAAGGTGGTGTAGTGTATCCAAAATTATTGAAGTACGCTGAAATTAAATTTGAAACTATCCAGTAATTAGTAAAAGGATAATACAACTTCTGAGATTCACCAACCTCTTAAAATCTTAAATTTCTCTGAGAATGTAAAAGCAAGAGGGTAATGAATTCCAAATGTACGTGATCCGATCTAGAATTAATTTGCAGGAATTATTATATAAATAAATAATCAGCAATGAAAAGTAATAGCGATTACGAAATAGTACCTCCGGTATGGTTTCAATAACATAATCTTCAATATCATCTTCTTCTTGGATGTAAAGGTTTGGTGAAGCGTGAAAATAGCTCATAGTCTCATTCAAGGGACTAAAATTTGATTCTGTGGTTTGAAGTATAAGTATAACCATATTTCTTTATACATTATTTGAGCTAATTTCTTAGATTTAAATACGAAAAAAAACTATATTAAGATCAAAATAACATTCTTTAATTACTTAACTACATAAATGAATATCTTATTTTAGAAAGCCACTTTTCTAAAATATGTTTAAGGATTTTTTGGTCAAAAAAATACAACTTATTCTTTTTTTAAAATAGAATATAAAAGTGCAAACTATTCAGATACAACTAAGTGCGTATAATTTTCTGATCTAACCTTGTTAAGTTGTTTTGAATGGGCGAAGTTATAATGTATCCGTTTTCGCCTTTACCGGCAAAGGGCGACAAGTCAATACGAAGACTTGGTTGCTCTTTTGCTGAGGGAACCATCTGAGAAGCCCATATCATCAGTGCGAGATAGAAAACCTAAAAATAAAAAGACTACTTTGATAGTGAATAGTCACTTAGAAGTCATATTTCAAACCGGAAATAGTAGCTGCGAAAGGAAAATAGTCCATTTTCTCAAAAAGTAGATTGTTCTTTTAATAAACATCGCTTTGGCATGTTGCCAGTAGTAGGGAAAGCCAGTCAGACGTCTAATTACTTTTAGATCTAAAAAGAACAAAAATTATTCATTACACTACTTTTTAGTATTTCGGTTTATTAATTTACTTTGTATGGTTTCTGGATTTAATTCGGGTAGTTCATACGCCTCTTCTCCATGCTGTGAATTAAAGCGTACCTCAGCGATGTCGCTGACCCTTGAAATTGTTTTATATTGATAGATATCGCACATAGTGTACATTAAAAGTAGTCCGGCAGGAATATGAGGTAAACTCACTTAAGGAATACTTCTTCCATAGTTGTTATGGATACACCGAATGAGTTGATTCCTAACCTGCTTTGGTTTTCTTCAAGATTGCTGAAGAGTGATGGGAAACTAAAAAATAAGAAGAATGAGCCTTTTTCAAAAATTTACAAAATCTTAATGGCAGTTGCATGATACATATATATATATATTAAAGTTTTTATTCGGGATTGTCTCGAATCCTGAAAATCGGGAAATTCCCGATATTTTTCCTATCCCGTTTTCCCGAGATCTCAACTTTTTATAATTCCCGTTTTCCCGAAATCCCGATTTTACTATCACGAATAACAACCCTAATATATATATATATATATATATGAAAAGTCAAGATTATGTAAGTTACTTGAATTAGTGTGTAAGAGTCAAAAAATAAAATTATTTCAGATTCAGAGAAGTGAGTAATCAGTAGATCTTTTTCTGCATCTGTATGCTTTTATTGTTTAATTACTGAATATATGTCCTGTTCTCACTGTAATGAACAGGAACCATCTTAACGGTATTAAATGTCTCAATCTATAATTTTATTTATTATAAGTGAACTCTTATATTTTTATACATCATTTTGAGTTCTAATTATCCAAATTACTTACATTGGTCGTGATTTCGTTGATAGAAGGAATGTCGCTTCTTGTCCAATAAGTGATTGTTTCTTGGTGTCATCCGCAAAACTTTTCAATAATTTGAATGTTTCAGTGGCATAATTTGTTATCTTTTCGGATTCAACACTACCATATACCACGGTTAAATGATAGCCGTCACCTAGTAGTAAAAATTATATTTCAAATGCCTTTAAAATTTAAGTGGAGTAAATATTACCAAAACTAGAAATAATATGGTGTTTCATTTAGTTTATTAGAAAAATATTTACCATATTGCGCTTTCAAGAACATTCCTGATCCGCAGCACTGAAGTTGTCCATGTGCCATAATTGCAATTCTTAAATACAACTGTTACATTATTATTCTATAGAATTTTGTGAAAATATATCTACTTCGTAATTTTTCTAACCTATCTCCTAACAAATCAGCCTCTTCCATGAAGTGTGTAGTAAGTAAGATAGTTCTTCGGCTTTTCTCGGATTGAAGTAATGTCCATGTCTCGTGACGCGCCCAGGGATCCATTCCAGAAGTGGGTTCATCCAACATTAAGATCTAAAGGCTTAAACTATCACATAATTTTATATTTTCATTTTCGACTAATTTTAATTCCCACCTCAGATCCGCCAATAAGTGCTATAGCAAGAGAGAGTTTTCTCTTTTGACCCCCAGACAGGGTTCCAGCCCTAGCATCTTTTTTGAAATCCAATTTTAAGCGAGTTAGGATTTCCAGTGCTTCCATTTTATTATAAATCCGACCCTAAAGACATTAAATTGAAATAATAGATCAATTTCTAAACATGTTGTGTTAAATACAAATTATGTAGCTTACTTTAAGTTTGCAAAAGAATTCCAAGTGTTCCATAATGGTAAGAAAACTAAATAGAATATTATACTGAGGACACAATCCCATTTGCTTTCTGATTTGAGGCAAATTAGTTCGAATATCGTAGTCATCAATATAAGCAGTTCCATAACTGGGCGAAGTAACTCCTACATAATTTGAATATCCAAATGTATTCATAAGACTCATATAATTCCATAACAATTTAATTGATTAAGAATCAAGCATTTTACTGAAGAGCTACCTGTGAGCATACTGAAGGTTGTACTTTTTCCTGCTCCGTTGTGCCCCAATAACGCTGTAATTTGTCCATGGTACATCTTCAGATTAAGTTCTTCTACCGCTTTCTTTTCTCCAGATTTCCCGAATTTACAATCGAAGCACTTTTTAAAGAATGAAGTACCATAAGTTTTGCTTAGATTTACAATGTTGATTGTCGCCTAAAATATTTTTTCGGCAATTCCCGTCATGTCATTGGCGAAAATGAATGGACTAATACACATTTAAATGGTAGGAAAATCATACATTCCAACCTTCAAATTAGGTTCAGATTCAATTTTAGTGAATTTTTCTTGATACTCCATTTGTCCTGAGCATTGATTTTCTGGATTCTGACGTTTTGCAGTAGTATATGGGAACCAATAAGAAGGCTGAAACTTAAAATATTTAAAAACCATACATTTCTGAATAATGTAATCTATTTGAGTAGGCAAATATAGGGATTTTCTTAGTATGAATTAGCAAGCTTACTAAAACAAAAAACCATGGCTTTTGCGGTACTCCTTCTCCTCCTGGATAAACGGCTTCGATATACCATGTCAATATCATCAAAATCAGAGCATCCACAATAAGCATGATAAAACAATGACCCATCGTCACTTGTTGACTGGGATAAAGACTAGAGAAAAGTTGGTTCCAATGCAGCCCTTTTGCTTAAATAAAGTATCATTGCTCAGAATATTATTTTACTGTCACCATATATTATTAAATTTTAAAAAAACATCAAGAAGGGAAGTTGTGAGTTTTCTTCGTACACTGTGTTTCACATTGAGCCAAAAGAGTAATTCCATAAGACATAGCGCTGTTGGGGTTGAGGAAATTCAGCATACGGATTCCAAAACCAATTGGTCGCTGGAGATCGATGCTGTTGAATATAGCATACCAGAAGTACAGTAACATCCACCCTGCGACAGCCATCATTGTAGCTGCGGTACCTGCGCATATAATTTGTATCCATTAATCCTCTGCAAAGCTTCTGCTATTCTTTTCATAGAATTCACATTCTTAAAGAATTAGTGTTCCACTAAAGTAAATAGTATAAAAATAGTTGTAAACATCTGTAGATTACTCCAAAAGAACGACTGATTATATTATTCTTATTATTATTTATTATTATGTACATAAATTTGTGCCATATTTCGTGTCGATTCCATCAAATATATAAATCGAGCATGTATTTAAAAAAATATTAGGATACCTGACTGCATAAAAGTGGAAATGGCGAATGAAAAGTAAAGAGCATTATAGGCATAGAGGAGGAACAAAACGAATAAAATAGAAGCATCAGATCTGAAATTATGAATTTTAATTATGAGAAATATTCCTCTCAATGTTAACAACTTTGGTAGATTAAGAAACTTTAAGCTATGAGAACATTTTCTTTTTAGTAAATTTTAATAATATTATTTATTAGTGGTGCTTCACTATCGAGCCACAACAAATCAATACCTATTTGTCAAGATCTATTTAATCAAGTTCATCTGTCTTTTAGAGGTTATTATCTACCTATTATAAAAGTTTTTACACATGAATAATTAGTTACTTACTTTGGTACAATAGAATGCATCAATACGGTGAGTACAATGACTGAAAATGCCAGTTTTACAAAGTTGACTAAGAAGTAGCCAATCCAGTGCACCCACTGACTGAGTCCCATCACACGCATATATTCCTGATTATCAGGCGGTTAGTTGAAAACACACAAACAATATATATATCAATCACTGGCGGAAAATTGCCAGATGAAGTTATAAAAGAATCCCTAACATCAGTTCTAACCTAACCTTGAGGTTGTTCTCTTTTTCCATAACTACACTTCTAACAATGTATATAACACTTGTCATGTATGAGAATATAATGACAACAGGTATAAAAAACGCTCCAATTTCAATCATTTTCAAATTATAACTCGGATAAGGAAAGCGACCGACCTGAAAGTCTTTTTTATTGAGGTATTTTAAGACTTTTCAACCAAAATACTCATAAATCCTCTTATTTAGATAATCAAAAGAGAATTAAAAATATTTAAAAAAGAGATCGATAGCATTATAATTAACTAATTGCAATTAGATTTTCAATAATGTGATAAGTTTATTTTTTTAATAAAAAAGAGATAAATACTGTTACCATTAGGTCTGTATCAAAACCCTTGATTGTATTTCCGGTCATTTGTAATCTTATAGCCATATTCACAGCTCGTTGAATTGTCATAAATCCTTCCTTCCAGTATCCTGAAAATGATCATATTAAGATAGAAGTGAAATGAAAATCTCCAAATTTTAAATCATTATAAACTGCTAAACATCCAATATTTAATAGTATAAATCCCAAAAATTATCGCTTGCCGGGATATCCTCCATCTGTATCCATTACATTTATTGGGCCAGTTACGTACTGTATCGCAAACAGTTGACTAGTATCCCAAGGAGTGTATGTTTTCATTGGTGTATACTGAATAATACAAATATCAAAATGTTGTTTGTCAGTAGAGTCAGTCCAAAGTATATAATAACACCTATAGTCATTTTCCTTCAATTAATAGATGCTTACTGTATATATTTCATATTTTCACATAAATCTTTCCTTTCTAGTGAAGGTTCTAGGAAACATTAAGAAGTTTTAATGAAATCAACAAACTCTTGTGCATCTTCTTCTGGTATTCGACAACCTGATAGTATAGCTTAGCTCCTTAGATTTGTCGATATTTTTGCTGATTGAATCGTCGAAAACAATTCCACCTGAATTTTATCCTAGCAAGATGCATTTATAAGCTTTCTAAAAATCTATACATTTTATACATTGCAGGATTTATATAGTATTTTTGGCAATTATAATTAGCGAAGACGGACCAACCCAGCAATGGATTTCCGCATTGATTAGAAAACGAATTGGTTGCGTACGACACCATTTCTTTTTCGGTCTCGAAGGCTTAAAAAAAGATTTCTATAGGCTACATTATAAGCATAGTTTAAAATTATTCAATTAATTGTTATATACGTTCTACATCCATATTCATTTCCAAATTAAGTGCAGATAAGTTGTAATAATACTGAAATGGTGGAATATATTCTAGCATATTCTTGATGGAATAACGTCTCTGAAAAATAGTTATTAAGGTAAGTTTTCAAATAATAAAAATATATTAACTTATGAAATTTATGCGTTCTTTGGCAAAGTGGCTTTCTCAACATTCATTGAATATATATTTAGTAAAACAGACATATTAGGTGTAGCTTACTTCGTAATATTTGCATAGAATCATTAAAAGCCATATTTCTACCAATAGCTGAGAGGTAAAATTGCATAAATTATCCCATAATTTTAGAATATATTGATCTACGTGTTGACTAATTATACAATCCAAATTATCAATGTAAATGAGAAACGTTTTCACAGTAAAGTTGTTTAGCTATTGACATGTTTTAATTTCAAGCTTTATAGCCCCTCAGCTTTGGTGCACTACTGTATAAAATGTTAAAACAATATTTTAAGAGCTCACCTTAACTTCCTTCATAATATTATATGTGGTAGTAGTATTAGGAGTATAAATTAATTTAATATCAATACGAAAACTAGTTGAGTTATATTTTGTCAGCTTCAAAAAGTCGCACTGATTTTCAGTTCCAGGCGAGTAAAGTTGAGTGAAATCGATGATGGCGGTCTGTAGCCCAAATAATTTATTTAAGATTGTTTTTATAGACACATGTATTAATATTGGAATTTTCCCTAAAATGCAATATGTATCAGAGTAATAGTTACAGCTGAAAATTTGTAGTTCCACCAAATTAATATAATTATTTGTTAGAAGCTCAAATGGTCATTAAGAAACTTACACCGTCGTCAAAAGTGTCGATAGGTATTACCATGTCATACCCATTTCCCATTACGAACCATGGATCGTACTCTATCTCGTTTACCTTACTTTCATACCGTTTTCTTAGCTGAAAATTATAAAATTTGATACGGATTTAAGATTTCGCAATCTTATATACAGTGGCGACCATATAAATAAGTCACCTCCTCACTCAGGTTCAATGGTGTATTCACGAACTACGTCATCAATTTGACTAATTCTAAAGTGGAGCGAGGTAACAAATTTAATCTGCCCCTAATATCGATTGATTGGCGTTCATTCCACTGTTACTTTTTGAGAAAATTAGCTTAATCTCAAATCAACTCATCTCCAGCGCACCTATATGTACTTAACAAAACCCGGGTGTTGATAATGAAAACATTAACATACCTTGATAAAAAACAAAATTTTATCAATAACAACGATAAAAATAAGTTGATACATAACTAGTAACTCGGTATTTTTAATAACTGCAGCAAAGGATTGTAGCATAGAGTCTACAAGGTTAGAAAAAATCAGAGCAAGATTTCAGTCTGAGTTTTTTTAATAACTGATTCAAATTCTTTAATATTGAATAGCTTTTGTTTTTTTCTGGACGACGGTGGACATATTTCTTCCCATCTGATTCAAAGTGGTTGAACTTTAACTCATCAGAACATACCACTTGAGTCTAATCCGCTGCTGACCATGTCGGACGATCTAGCGCGAAATGCAACGCGGTCCCTTTTGTTGTTTAAAGAAAAGAGGAGGCTCTTCCTCATCACTCATCCATTTAATACAATTGCTACCAAACGTCCTCCAATCAACTTGATATTCAATGAGCATTCTGAATAGACTTTTACTTAGTTGCAAATGTTCTGGCAGTTAATCAACGATTGTCCTCACTTAGTCGACGACTTATTCGGTCGATTCTTCCAGTAGTCTTCCGTTTCCTCGGCGCACGAGGAAATTGTCCGGCATCTCTAACTCATTAGCAAGCCTAATAGTATTTTAAACTACACACGGAGAGAGTCGCAACTTCTTCACAATCTGCACCTGGCTCAAGATTTAGTCAGCAAAGCTTTATTCATTGATTTGTGATGAGATTGTTCCCTCGACTCATTTCGAAACAGACCTAGATACCTATAAAAACACTTAACTACAGTAATATTCGTAAAAAACAGAAATATACCTTCAAAAATAAATTAAATCAGTCATTTTAGGTATTTTAAGTACATGGCCGTCACTGCATTTCTTAATTTTATAGACAAAACATTATAAATGGAGTATTACCAAAAACGAAAATATAGTTTATTGTGACAGCATTCTTCATCATTATCTAAAATATTGTGAGCATATAAAAATAGTTTATTTTTATAACTAATTAATCTCATTTAAATATTTCTATAACTATAATTTTTCAATGATGCGATTATCTTATCGACTGTGACTCTTGATTATCGCAAATATATTAAAGATAAGACCCCAAATCAGACTGATTTGACGGTTTTAAGACTTTAATGTGCTGATTCACATTTTTTAACTGCTCGAAAGATTTACAGGCGTGTAAAATAAGTAATATGTATTTTTACAATGAATCATTATATATATATATATATATATAAAGTATTTCGCATTAAGTACTCTAAAAACGAGTGCGATAGAAAATCTTACGAAGGAAACTCATTTAAATTACTCACACCGATCATAAGTCCAAAACTAGACCCAATCAGAAGAAGAGGGACAAAAAATTCCATCAAAGTGAACCATGGTGAACGAATCTGCTGGAGCCAATTTTTCCAAAGTAGAAGACGTAGTTGAGCTAATACACTCATCTTGAATATAGTTTTCTTTGAGAAATATTTTAAGGATGTTTAATACGTAATAAATAAGTCCATACAACATTAATGATTATAAATACATATTGCCAAAGGCATAAACTGACTTGATTATCCCAATTCATAATAAAATAAGTCTTGGGATTATCTTGACAGTTTTTAAGAAAAACATAATAAATAAAAAAAGCCTCATAAGGTGGAAGAAGGTATTCTTCAAATCAATCTGAATACAGTTGGAGGGAAGTAAAGCACACTTAGTTTGGCAAAAAGATTATAATGTTTGAGCGATAAGGGCGCAATGAAGTGTCATTACGCAACGACAACATCCATGTTTTGTTCGTTTGTGATTTACTATATTCGCTGATAGCATTTGAGGATATTCTAAGTCTCTGCTTGGATCCTATTCTAATAGTAAATCAGAAAGCGCGTATAAAATTAACTATAAAAGAGATTATTTAAGGACTAAGATGCAGTATTGGTTCATTAGGCTTTTTTTCATTTCTCCCTATTTCACAGACAAATAGTGCTTATAAAATTGAAGTATGCTTTAATACCCTATTCCAGGTAATCCATGTGGAAGTGAGATATTTCCTAGATATGAGAGAAAACCGCAGCAAACCAGCCATGTTTGATGTGAAGGATTTCACTTGACACTCACCCGATTTAAGGTGAACACTACTACCAACAGTCAATAAATTGCATTCATTGCTATGCTGCACTCAGTTCGAAATGTCTTACGCTTATAGGAAAGTGTGTTGCAAGCGATACTCCTATCGTCATGTTTAATTAGAAGGGCTTCGGATTTCTTTTAAGAGTCATCACTTATGTGGTCATCTACCATGAAATAATCTGGAATTCTTCATAAATTTTTTTAATGGAGTTCTATTTTTAGCGTATATAAAATGGAATGAAGAAAAAAATAAACAGAAAAGCACTTTTTGCTGCTATATCTTATGGATAGGTTCGTGAAATATTTGACGTTTTTTCGATTAATTGTTGCTGATTTTTTTCAAAATAAAACCCGTATGATGTACAATTTATAGGTTGGTAATCTTATACTGGCTGGTCGATGTGGTTCAGAGATAAGGAAGCTTAGCGACTGTCTGCAAATTTCAAAGTACAATCATTTGTGAGATATAAAGGTGAACTTTAAGAAGAGTAAAATAGCTAATGAGAGCAATGTATATAAATTCTTAACTAATAAGAAAAGGTACTCTAGGATTGTAATGAGTATTGTTGTATCATAAGATTAATTAAAATATCCTATGAGATCTCGCTGCTACCTTAATTCATTTATAACAGTAAAGACTGTCTCAGTAAGAACTCTGATATTGAAGTATGTGAAACACTGCACTTATTTTGTCCTGAGAATTTGGAAGCCATATCATAAATTGGACACTAACTTATACTGACTGGTGATTCCGTGCGAACAACTGCTTAAGTCTAATCTTCCAAAGATGGTAATCGTTGTATAAATACGAACCTAAATATGTTTCATTTAATAACAACTACTGAACAATTCTCAAACATTACTCTAATACAAATAGTGGGTTTAAATAGTTACTTACATTTGAGAAATGGCATAGCATTTTAAAAATGGCAGGCAAAAACACTTATTACGAATAATAACTGTGAGCAAAGTTTTCATATTATATTTTTAAGCTAGCTTTTTTCGCTAATCATTAGCGATATTCAGAATCGTGTTTAGTGAGCTCAGTGAATGGATAATTGAGGATATAAAAAATAGAGTAAAGGAAAGAAAAAGAGTGGGAGTAAATTCGGAACTGGATGATATTGCGTGATATTAGGTTAGAATAGATGCGTTATATGCTTTCCGTGATACTCCCTATTCGTCAGCATTAAATTTCGCAAAGCTTAACGTATGGAGCGATCCAACTATGTATTATAGCAAGAAAATCAAAGCTGAGTCACGATGCAATCATTTGGTTCTGTGTAGGCAGAGCACTCCTATGGAAAGAGATAAGAAGAAGAAAAAGTGCACTTAAGATTTCATCATTTATTAGTAAAAATGGTTATTTGATAAATATTGCCATAAGTGTCCACCTAGAGAACGATTTGAGCGACTATCTGTTAGTCGTGTAATATAGTCAGAACGAGTACTTTTGGATGATGCTTCATAAGCAATGCAGGTGTGTTTAAGGTTAATTTGCTTTCGACGGTTTTACATTTCAATTAGGTACTACACAGATATGATATTTTCTTGCTAGCGATGGAGAGGAACTATGGAAATTTCATCAGTAGAGCTAAAGTGGTATTCCTAAACTAACACTTCTAATGTATCGTTATTCCATATAATACTATATTTGTTTTCAAGATAGTACAACTAAAAAGGATATAACATTAATGGCTTAGCATAACTCCTATATAAAATGAAATTTTAGTACAATTTCTTCATTTACGCCTGTTTACTACAACAACGAATACATTTCTATTTCGTTAGCAATACAATTAGTGCTAAATTTGTTAAAACTTAATAATCACAGAATGATATAACATATTCTTTAGTTCAAAATTTCTAATATACGTTGATTTTTTTAAAGAAATGGCACAGTCGTCAATCAGCAAAGAAAAATGTTAGGTGTGAAACGGTTTTCTAAAGTAAACATGAACTGAGCAGTCGGAAATAAATCTGTTACCAATCAGATGAGCGCACAACCAAATAATACGTACCACATATTTCCTCTTGTGAAACCTTCATTTGGATAAAATCGCTTAACGGCAAAAATAAAGGGAATATTTGCTAAATTAACTTCCAGATCATTGGAAAGAAGGACTATATGCACACGTGTACTTTTCATCAGTATTTGTTTTTCTTTCAACAGTGGTGTTGACATGATGTTCGGCTATGACATCTGGCGTCACCCACGAAAATTTAACGAGTAGCTAATTCTCACTACAACCGAAAGTAAATTATACTAGATGATCCAATATTAACTTTCAGCATGTATTCAAGTAAAATATTATGTCCCGATTGTGAAACTAGCAACTTAGGGTTGTGTTGCTTGTCCTCGTGTTTATTACTTAGTTAACCCCTCGTACACACATTCCACCATTAATCCATAATTGTACTTGTTCAACATAGTGCATTCGCGTTGAAGTCCCGCCCCTTTATCTTGGAAGGTATTTAAGCTTGTTTACTTGATTAGTAGACAAGAATAAGAATTCTCAGATCGATTTGTCTGAGCTATAGAAAATTATTAGCAAGCACACACAATACGTACCCCAAACGGTACATATTATTTAAATAAATATGGTCAACAACGATACCTATTAAGCTTCAATTAGTCCTCAGTAGTTTTTTTTTGACTGCGTAACTGGGTTACAGTTATATCTTCTGCTGATAAAGTTGAGAAAAGGCGACTTAAAAACATTTTGTAATATAGGAAAGAACGATATGGTAGAAATGAGCCAAGTTTTCGATCTTGAAATCCAGATAAACAACACTTTTGGTCAACGAGTTAACGTTAATATCAGGTTTAAACAGCGTACGGTCAGCTAGTTCTACTTATGAGGACAATTAAACGTGATGATGCACGCATACATTCTATCGATAATAAAGTTTAGTTCAACAATTTGGCTTCTATTTTTTACGTGTGAATCTTTAGAAACAAGAAGTTTTTACCAAGTTATTTACTATAGATACTTTCCAAGTAGGAACTATCCCACTGAGATGTTTTACTATGTCAGTAGCTGCAGAAAACTTGAAAGAAGTCTCTTTTTACAAGAACCATTACAGATTTAGCACTTAGCATAATCAATAAATTATTCATCTTCATTTCACCAAATTAAATTTAAATTATATTTTTCCACGTCGAAAGAATTACTGCTTCACATATAGAAAAAAAACAATAATTGGAGAAAATATTAACTTCAATACTACACATTCTACAAATGTTTTTTCACATAGTTATTGTTTCTTGAGTAAACATTTAAAGCATTGCCTGGGTTGTTTCAATGAAATCTATTCATGTTCTGGGAATATGCGTTTATCATGCTCTCCATTATAAATCATTTAAATATTGAAGAGGTAATTATGCTTAACAGTGTTAGTTCGTTTATTTGTAACACTGTTTCATTCTCTTCCTTTCCTTACTCACATATTGGTGTTCTTACTAAATAAATAAATAAAATATTTCAAAGTACCAGTTTTTCAAAACCAATACTAAACATATACTTTAACAAAATTTAAAATAACGAAATGAAATGTTAAAGGTGTTTCTGTTATGTAATAGGTTTCTCATAATATAGAGAGTTCATTGATTACCATTTAGGAAGTTAAGATCAAGTGCACAGCAATAAGAGCAGAGTAACTTATTTCTCCAATCTAAACTTAATCCAGCAAATGTTTATTTAAAAACAAGAAGAATTTGAAAATGCGAAAAAATAAAGTGTTTTCATTGGCTGGCGAGTAATCTTGATCCGTCCATAGCCAATAGAACGTATACCATACTGTAATAGAAACCGCAGTTGATGGTAGAATATAATTAAATGCAAGTAAAATTTGAAAGAATCCCTTAATTATGAATTTAACAGTGAGAATAATATGGAAAACAATTTTTTTTTGTAAAAAAAAGAATGTTATTGCAGAATTCATTAGATATAAACCTTTCTATCTATCGTATTTAAATATTTAGAATAACATGACTTCCTAAAACAGATCAGAGCAATACTGAAGAGAAAATCATACAAACTAACATTTTAAATGCTATTCTTGAAGGTTCGCACTGTTCTAAATTATTTTACTTAATATTATTGATCTGCTCGTTGCAAAAAGCGTACTAGCCATGAGCTGAATTAAGAAAAGTCGATACTCTAACTTGTATAACTGGAAAAAATATTAGAATACATTTATTTGAATAATAGTAAAATCCAATCATATACTTTCACTATTCAAAATCTAGCATAATAGAAAATTCCATGCCATGCTATTCTTCCCATAGAAGCCACTGTCAAAAGTGATATAACTGGATAACTAGACGCTACAGATATCTTCCAATTCTAGTTAAAATATTTCTTGAAATTAAATATATTAGTGATTTACAAATAATAAATTGTTACCTGCCAAATATCCCTCAAATTTGCAATAATAACAGATAGTCTCATAAACTTTTAAGTAATTTAAATTTTCATGATAAATTATACTTCAAAACACCGGAAATAAAAGAATAGAATTCGTCCGATTTTATGTGAATTTGTATATAACTTTAGGTCCTCTAATTCTCCCTAAACAAAAGAATCATGTTTACCAAAATCAATAACTTTCAGATACATCCTTAGTGTGAATGTTCTTTCTCATGATCTCCCTGATATTTATGTTATTGCATCCTTTAAAAGAGATGGCATCTGTTTGCAGCCAACAAGAATATAAACTTTCTCTAAATCTTATCAGAAGAAACATAAATATGAGAAGTTTTCTCTTTAATCAATATTCACTGTCTTGAATATATGATGATAGAAATAATATTTCCATCATAATATTAAGTATAAATTACTAAATTTTTATTCTTAAATGTCGAACACATTTATATTAATAAATTTTGTATTAGGCTAATCTTGATCAAATTCGGTTATTGATTAAATAGGTATTCCTTTTGCTGTATTTTTATCTCAAAATTAAAAGATCAACTGGTTGCTACATTTACTGAAGAACTGACTCTAAATTATTATGTCTTAATCGAAGAATAAAAACTGGCTTGTACATGTTAAAATAATACAAGAACAGAAAAAATTTGTTCGAAATTTCAGCTTTCCTAACGTGTCATTTATATTATTTAATTTTAATGTTTAGTTAAATTTAAAGATCGGGTATTTATACTTGAATAAAATGACTTTGTATCCAACTTTGTTAGCTCCATTCTAGTTTCCAGTTCTTTTTAGATTTCGGAAGACTTTACTTACAAACAGTTTACGGCTTAGATATTATCTGCACTACGTCATAACTATCCATAGGAATGTTTTGACAATCGACTAACCAGCTTCAGATGAGTGCTCCTTGAAGAATAAATTCATGTTGGAATTATATAACAGTTAGCAGAAGATGTTAATGGCTTTATGATATAATTACAAACGCAAATTATGTATGATTTGCTGGAATAAAAAACAATTTAAAATTGAATGAATTTGAGGTGATTTTATGTGGTCGATGCTTCAATGGCTATCCGCAGCGCAATGATAGCTAAAGATGTTCCTAAGGATGTAATTAGTACTTGAATGTACCATCTTCTTGTGCAATTCTAGTTTCCGTTTTACATGAATATGATATTTCTAAACAATTAAGGGCACTATTTGAATGTGATTTATTTCAAAAAGGGATGCCTATTATTAGAAGCATCCTAAAATACTGTAGACAGACGATATTCATACCCTTTGGTTTAGATCTAGCAAGTTGTCTTTTCTCATCAGAGTTAACTAATCACCAAGTTCATCCTGTTATAGGGTGGGCTAACCAGTTGCCGTTCCGTAGACAACAGATACCAGATTCCGCACCCACTCAATAAAGCTGCCTTATCCACGGGTAATCCCAAATTAAGCAATTGAGAATACGACTTACTGTCGCAAGTTTTTTAATGGCTCATAATTAAGCATTTCCTGCATAGAATATTTTGTTGAAGGCACATGAATATAAAGCCATAACTATCTAATTTTAAGTATATACATAGACGCTGTTGTCTTTCACTTTAAATTCCTATAAATGTTTTTAAAATCAATTAATAATAAGTAAAAGCACAGGTATCTCAATGCCTAGCGTTATATCTACCGTATAGTCTGATCTTAACCTCGACCACAACCATAACGGGGGAAATCTTGCATAAGAACGAGTTATATTTCACTTGTACATATTACATAGATTTTCCAAGAGATAACAGAAAACAAAATGTATGTAGTATGACCGGATGTGATATATCTCCGACATGATCTTTACAAACATGTTTTTGGTTACACTTTTGAATACTGGGTTCAGTTATTCAGTATGCCATCAAGAGTAAAAAAAACTTACAAAGCATTAAGACTATAGGCCATAAACATGTCATTAATAGCAGTCAATAAATTTAAACTTAATAATTAAATAACGTTACTGATCAAAATTAATAACGCTTCATAAAAAAAATATTGTCCTCACTAATATGATTCCTATGCATAACATATAAATAAAACAAGTAACAGCTGTCCGAATTTTTATTTCCGTTTCTTACTATTGTTGATCCCTCAACTGATTGGGATATAAAGAAGTAGACTTAGAAAATAGTTCAACAATTAACAGAATAATGCATTCAACAGATCATTATACAATTTTACGGTGAGTTTTAAAAGCTTTGATCTTGTAGATCAAAGCAGATTGCAATGCAGAATCGTCACATTATACAGCAATTGTTACGCTTTGAAATAATATTTAGAGACTATTAACTTATGCTTAATATTTATTAGCATACATTGCATTTTAAATTCTCATTTGTAACTTTTAGTGTTCAAGAAAAGCTGAGAATCTTATATTTGTTGTTACAAATGAACTCAGAAAATGTAATAATGAACTATTAAAATTGAAATTGAAAAATGTTATAAAATACAAACTTTGAGTTAGTATAGCAGTGGTATAAAATGAAAAACACCATTTACTTTAATGATAGAATCAATGCATATTAAATACTCTTCAAATACTACAAAATTTCTAATAGGCTTATTGAGTGGAAGTCAATATTATACTGTCTGAGGCTTACTGTTTATTGCTCACATCTGGTAGATGATATTGCATACATTCTATCACGAATCCCATAGCCCAAATGGGAAAAGACAATAACTTAAAAAATAGATTCTCGACTACTCACAGACTAGTGGAAAACAAATAAATACTAAGGATTAGTGATTTTTTTAAACAAAATACAACCAATTACAAATGTTAGATTTTACTCAATATGTCGTTAAATAATCAAATTGACATTCCAAAATTGTTTAAATATTTCCATTAGTAAGTATTCTGTGAGAGCAATCATTTCAGAAAAATAAAACTTTCTTACCAAAACAATGCTTTTTTTGGCTATAAATTTTAACTTTGTGCTTATAATATTATACGCATAACATTATAAGCAAGCAGAACTAAAGAAAATTTGAACAGTGAAATTAAATTTTGCATGATGTTTATTACGATTTATGATTAAGAAATATAATTACTGGAAACCAATACAATTTTAAATTAATTGTGCACATCAATACGTTAGGTGCATTGAGTCTCAAAATAGTGAGTGCTCATTCAGAGTACCTAAATTGTTTTTATCACTTAGTGAATTGCAAAATTGCTAATTTTGGCCACCTGTATGATTATTTTAGAGCTCTTCACTGATAAGCCTGGCTAACATACTATTAGGAGGGAACCTGATCGCCATGAACAAAGCGCGACATGGGATGCACAGAGCCAGTTTTCATACTAGTATATAAATGACGCCGCCGACCTTGCTGATCACATTTCCTTTTGCTTATTAGACTCTTACAGCCATCCCCACATGTATGTAATATCTTGTCGAAGAAACGGCTTATATACTTACTGAATTAATTCTTCATTACTTCATTATTCTATTTATTCTATATTATGCCTGTGAAGCCACTTTACGTTAGGGGTTTGATTCTCGGAAATATATCATATTTATATTATATTATATTTTTATATGATTCAATGATCATAATAACTAAATTTTAACACAGTATATAAGTATTACAGGGTATGTTGTACCTTCACCTAACGGCGGTGTTATTATTAGCCGTCCCAATACACGCCTTCCTCTTCCCCATGTCTGGTGGTGGTGGTGGGGGAGGTTGTGGATGTGGCGGAGGTGGCGGCGGCGGCTGTGGAGGAGGTTGTGGAGGTGGAGGTGGAGGCTGCGGCGGTGGCGGTGGAGGTTGCGGCGGCGGCGGCGGCGGCTGTGGAGGAGGTTGCGGAGGTGGTGGTGGAGGCTGTGGCGGTGGCGGTGGAGGTTGCGGCGGCGGCGGCGGCTGTGGAGGAGGTTGCGGAGGTGGAGGTGGAGGCTGTGGCGGTGGCGGTGGAGGTTGCGGCGGCGGCGGCGGCTGTGGAGGAGGTTGCGGAGGCGGAGGTGGAGGCTGCGGCGGTGGCGGTGGAGGCTGCGGCGGCGGTGGAGGCTGTGGAGGTGGAGGTGGTGGCTGTGGTGGTGGCGGTGGAGGTTGCGGTGGAGGTGGTGGCTGTGGTGGTGGCGGTGGAGGTTGCGGTGGAGGTGGTGGCTGTGGAGGAGGTTGTAGTGGAGGTGGTGGTTGCGGAGGTGGAGGTGGAGGATGCGGAGGTGGCGGCGGAGGATGCGGTGGATGTGGAGGCGGTGGAGGAAGTAGTGGAGGAGGAGGTTATGCCGTTGCACCATCTAGTGGTGGTTATGCTGTTGCTCCATCAAGCGGTGGATGTGGAGGTAGCAGTGGTGGATACGCTACATCCGGTGGATGTGGTGGAGGAGTTAGCTACGCCGCTCCTCCTCCTCCTCCTCCACCACCTGCTGTTAGTTATTCCAGTGAGTAATAGTAAATTCTTTCTTCAAATTTACCTACATAACGATATGCAAAAATCATTAGATCTACATTCATTAACGTTGTGAAAAATAAACTATTTAGAGATATCTGAAAATCTAAAGAATCTTTTAAAAACACCATTTAAGGTGGAGGTGGATATGCACAAAGTGGAGGTGGTACTGGATATGCTCAAAGTGGTAGCAGTGGCGGATATGCTCAAGGCGGAAGCAGTGGAGGATACGCCCAGGGCGGTTAGGAATCAATCACTATTTGTATATCTCATAGACAGAGCGATAAATAGTCTTATTCATTTCCTTGTTCTGCACACTCACAAGCACCACATTCATAGAACAAGCACACGCACTGCAATTCTTTTCACAAAAATAACGAACTTCACATAAGTTATAAGTAGTGAATAGGATAAGCAAATATAGGGCTTCTAAAATATTTTAGGTGGAGGCGGCGGGTACCAGCAGAGTAGCGGAGGAGGAGGAGGAGGAGGAGGAGGAGGATATTCTCAAGGTGCTCCACCGCCTCCTCCAGCTCCACCTGCTCCTTCTAGTGGTGGAGGTTCTTACTCCGATAGCGGGGTGAGCGTAATATATATTTTTCTTATATATGACCAATATATATATTGAGCAAAAAAACATCCTAGACATTTTTCATTAATATTATAGGCAGCGACATCATCAGGAGGTGGAGGATATCAACAAGACCAATCTGCTGCGCCGGCGCAGTCTGGTGGTGCAAATTACGATCAAGCAGCAGCGCCAGCCCAACAATCTGGTGGAGGAGCAAATTATGACCAGGCTGCTTCATCAAGTGGTGGAGGAGAAGAATATGAAGGAGGACAAGGATATCGACTAAGAAGGTTTTCAAAGACCGATAAAGGTGCACTAGATAAAGGTTGCAACTCTCTGCGATTAAGAAAAATCGTCCGACAGGCGAGTCTATTATTAAACATTATGTAAAAACCAAATACAAGGTGAAACTAGTGACTACATCATAAAGTATGAATTCCTTAAGCATAAAGCTTCTAGAATTAATTATACCTCTATAGACTATGACGACGGATCCAGAAACTTCTATGGAGAAGGTATCTGAAGGAGTTAAAGCTCGACTAGCGTCAGGCGAATGGTACGTAGCATGCGGATCTGACGGAATTCGACCTCTAGAAGACGAACCTCGGGAACACTGTCTTGTTGAGGCAGACACTTTCGCATGCTATGTCGTGAAAAAGGATTAACTCCCTCGGCATCACCCGTATACTAAAAGGGCTTCAGAAGTCCATAGCTCTAGTGTTTTCATATCGTGATCCAGTTCTCTTTGTTATTCATGTCCGCATAATAAAAACATTTGAAACGCTCGCCCAAAAACAAGGCTAACAATCATCGGAACACCAGTTTAGATAATCTAATGACTGCTAACCAAACTGGTATGGTATTAAAGAAACTATTCGAATATATCACTGACGCAACAAATGAAAAATGTTTCTCTTCTTTAGGCACAATATTTACCTTTCAATTCACATTAACGTTAATAATTCATCTAAGCAAAATCTTATATATCAAGACACAATAACGATATCGACAATGACAAATAATAAAAACAACAATGCAGCAGTGATGACTCCGATGCCACCCACCTTTTATATTAATATTTTATTCAATAAGAGTATCTAAAAATTATACAAAATTTAGAAGATAGAGTCATCTCATATAGTAGTGATTTGAGAGGTAAATGTTATAAACCAAAATGTATGTGAAAATGATATACAGAAATACTAGTCTATGCTGAGATCTCTCCACCAACTTCCGTACCCGGAGCTTCCTCTTCTCCAGATGGTCGCTCTCGGTCTTCTCGTCGAGAACGTTTCTCTCTTCTGTCATCGCGACGATCTCGTCGGTCAATATCATCATCTTTTTCATGTCGTCGACTAGGAACACCGAAGAGATATTTAAAATCGTTTTCAAAATTATTAACGTGTACGAAAATGCTAAATGTCTCACTATTTTCTCACGTGTTTTAAGCAGTTATCGTAATAAAGTAAGGTTAAAAGTATATAATATAAATAAATGCCTATTACGCAACATAAAAAATCCAAAAAAAACAAGGTATACCTTCTTTTCCTATCACTTTCCTCTTCTCTTCGATCTCGTTTTTTGTTTCTATCCTCACGTCGCTTTCGCCCTAAATAAATTCTAATAGAAATTAATAAATGCAGAACCACCGATACTTTGAAACTAATAAAGCATATCACCAATCATTATTAGTAAATTTTCTTGTGATAATTCTAATGAAATAAAAATACAATACTAGGAAAATATCTTCGCACTCCTTGCCTTCTAGTTCTGGAATTATAGGTTCATAACGAGAAATACGCAACATAATAATCACATTGTTTAATGATGAAGTCAACATAAATAAGTATTCCCGTTTCTTTTAGCTGATGATTTTTAGGAAAAATATTGTCATATTTAATTATGAGAATTAAAATAACTTCAATAAATATTGTAAAATATTACCATCCGGACTACCACTCCTACTTCTATGCCTTCTACTTCTTTCTGATCTCTCTGCGCGTTCACTAGGGCGCTCACGTTCTCTTTCTTTATCTCTTTCTCTACGATCATCTCGTTCTCCGTCACGTGTTCGTCCACTATCACGAGCTCGCCTGAGATTTAATAGATTTTCAAATACTTGCTGAAATAGCCTTCCTAAGTATATTAACACGATAATTATCGTCTGATAAAATGCTAACCTGCCACTATCTCTTTTAGAGGGACTTCTCGAACGACTACGTCTTTTATGACGCCTACGACTGTCATCTTCACTGAAAATGATAGTTTGAAACTTTTTCAAACATATTAGTGAAAAAAGCTGAGAATATATATACTCACCTTTCTCGATCTCTTTCCTCATAATCACCAGACTCCCTTCTTCCATCAAAATCACGTCCCATTAGTGGTGGAGGCCTTGCAATACCTAATAGAGAACAATATTTTTGAACGGGAACATAAAACCATCAATATGTGCTCAGAAACTTTGGTCTGCCCACGAGCAAAACTCACCCTGACTTCAAATTATTTAGTTTCTTCACTTAACCAACAATTACCGAACAGAAACTGAGCTATAAACGAATTAATTACCTCCAGGTGGATATCTGGGTGGAAAACCAGGTGGTGGCATCATAGTATTAAATCCAGGTGGGGGCATATTGGTGGGTGGAAGCGCCATAGGCGGAGGACGCATACCGGGCGGAGGAAGAGCGGGGTTAAACATGAAAATAAATTAGATATCTCCTCTATATTTAAAACTATGCAATTGAAAAGAATGGGTTTTTTTTAACCTTTTAAAATCTTGGAACACAAAATTTAGGTACTGACTAATAAATTATTATTATTGTTTACGGAGAACTTTCAAAATAAAGGGTAAGAATTCAAATCATTGACTATAACTATAGTTTGCGGTCGATGTTTTTTTAAAATTAATTTTAACCGAAAATACTCAGAAATAAATAGTTAATAGTACCCTGGAGGTGGCATAGTCATGTCCAGTCCACTTCCTGAACCTAGTGTAGGGATTGTCTGTGGCTCTGTTGGAGGTCCATCTACTCCAGGAGGACCATCAACGCCAGGCGGAACATCTACTCCAGGCGGACCATCTAGATTACAGTAGAAAAATAAACAAACATCATGATATTTAATATGACTGGCAAATAACTATAAAATAAGTGATCAAATAACCTGTAGCAATGGCTGGTATAGTTGGGACAGGAACTAGACCTGGTGGTGGTTTCGTGAAATCTAAAACTGGAGTGGCTGAAGATGTTGGAGTCTGCAATTAAAAGATCCTCGATTTATTAACATTAAATTTTAAATTAAATAAACACTAAAGAAATCCTACAAATAGATATTTTTTAAATCATAGAAACGAGCTGATAAAAATTTTCACTTATATCAATTAGTTTTTTTATACAGCTATTACAAAGCTGATGACACCATAACATGTTCAAGAATAAATATTAACTAACTACTCCAGGAGGAGCGGTACTTGGAGTATTGTTGCTACCACCAATGACTGTTCGGACGATGGGCTAAATTATGAATGAAAATTTTAATTCGAATTTACAAAAAAATATACCCTGGATAGAAGGAAGAAATCAACACTGTTAGCATTGAAATGCTATGATAATTACCTCTGATGTATCAGAGACAAGTTTATGATAATGAGCTTTGAATTTTCCCCCATTGTCAGTAAGAACTTTTACAGCACCTCCTTGATCGTGACTACCAGTTAACGACACCAATTGACGTCCATTTATATCTACAAATACTTATTTTTCCTTTAGTATTTCAAAAAACTACGAGTTAACATTGATCGAACTATATAATTCAATTTACATCTACTAACCTTAAGTAATTGTATAATTATATAACTATATACTTCTTAAAAATCTGGTGTAATACTACAATATGTAATCTAAAAAGTAGCTGCCTAGTAAATATTAGAGCATAAAATTTAGAATACTATATATTTCTTAGAAATTTACATACTTGTCGGCATAGCTAATGGATTTCCAACATGAATATTCGAGAATAATGCCTTGTTTACTGCAGCTTGACTAGTGAATTCTTGACGCAGTTTCTTTTGCCGCTCACAGTACGTATTCCATGTGTCTAAATAAAAAACAAAGAAGATGAACCAAACCAATGGTAAATACAAGTCGCAAAATTCGAATGCTTATTAAAAATGTTAAAATTAAGTCAGTATATTACAAAGAAGATTTTATATATAATTTAACTGAAGGCTAAAAAGTTTGTACAAACTAAAATATTTTTTTTTTCGACCAACCCTCGGTAAATCCAAAGTTAAAATAGTCAGTTATATCAGCTCCTGGCTTCCTCCATGGTCGATCTTCCATTTGAGCCAGATCTACGTCATAGATGGGCTTATCATTGAGGTAAGGAACGCCATCGATATCAAGTTTCCCACTTTGAGCAGTTCCAGATGAACTACCAAGAGCACCTTTCTAAAACAAACATTAAATAACGGTAATTTTAAACAATGTAATTAAAACTTACCATATTAAACTGAACATTAACTGGCTCAATTTTACCGATGGTAACTTGTACATCATCATCATCATCATCAGAATCCGCTAGTGGATTGTCTAAAAAATTTTCTTGAAAAACATGCGTATTAATAAACACCAATCGAGGAAAAATTTACAACATTAATGACAAATTTAAATAAACGATTACATTTAATCGGTCTCACTCGTGTTTCGTCAATTAGTGTAGCGAAATTTTTTAAAATAACATATTTATCCCATGTATCTAATCCAATATTTGATAAAATATATCATGGAAGAGAAAAATAACTAGAACAACTCAAAACTTTCAAAAACTTTAAACAATTTTACCATACTAATTTAGGTTAGATATATTCAGCATAAAATGTCTCGGATAACTAACCCTCTTGATCTGACAGTTCAGCATCCTCTGGATGTATAGGGTCTACTATAGGAACCATCATTTCGTGATCTGCTTCTTCAAAAGGAGGATCAACACCAGGCGGTAGCTCCATCTCCATTACTACTGCAAGAGCTGAAAGTAATTTTAAAATAAAAATGGTGAGGACAATAAATATATGCCAGGTGTTAATTTTAAAAAAAAACCACAAGACATTAAAGTTAAATAAAACGGAAACAAATAACCATTCAAAAAATTAAACATACTTAAGATTTCCAAAATTTATATCTAGCACAAAAAATGATAACACGTGGATAGAAACACCTAGAATCTTACTAATAAATATATTTTTTTATAAATATCCTGAGATCTAATATAATACAAATAAAACAATGACTTTCTCCTCGTTAAATAAAAATTTTCATGATTACATCAATAGAATAATTCTCTAGAATATATTTATATTATTAATAGATTAATGTTGGATATAATTTTTTTAAATAAGTAACGCTAATAATAACCTAAAAATATTTGCACTATAATATTGAGTATAATTGGAACTCATAAAAAGAATAAAAACTATACATCTATCAAGAATTTATTAGGGTAAAATTTAACTCCTTCAATCGTATCGTCACGACATAGAATGGCTTTTTCTTCAGCCGCAAACAATCTGCAATCATTAAATGAATTACTTCAATATGCACTATCTTCGGAAATAAGTAGGCTTAGTATTTATTCATTACCTTTAAAATATAAAACGGTTACAAAACAAAAATTAGGCATCCCACATATAACCCAATTGGTATAGACTATGCGTACAGTGTTACAATTTGAAAGGACCAGTTTGAAAAAAGGTAAGAGATTATGAACCTTTCTTTGGCCAGAATAACAGTGATGCCGAGGTTGGACGCTAGCTCACTTGCAGTAGCACTTCCCTTAGATGCTACAAAATCAGCTGTTGCTTGCACTGTACTGTCAACTGATGCCGTCTTAAGTTGAACTACCATAACACCAGTTGCAAATCGATGCAGTCTATTAATATAATGCTGTTTAGAACCCATTATTACATAAGAAATTGTATACTCTTCAAAAAATTATATTTGCAAAAATAAACACCAAATATTTTAATTTAATGTTGTCCTTTAACAATTGATCGAAAATATGTGTAACTAACTCAATAGGCGTTTGCATGTTTTTTAATGCATGACAGGCATTTAACACATCCTCTGGAGATAATAATTCCATCCCACGAGCACGATTAATTCGACAATATACTTCAGGCAGAGTCATCATTCCACCACATTCCTGAAAATATGAATTACAAATATAGAAACAGCTGTAATAACTGGAACTAACTTTAAGAGGTTCTTCAAGTACAATACTAAGTTCCTCGGCTAATTTTTTAAAATATTCAGCTCCACCACCATATGTTGACTTCGTCACTGGATCTGATACTCCAAGAGAAAGAAGATAAGACTTGAAAGTTACTGTCTGAAAGGTTTAAATATATTAATATGAAAAAATATTTAAATTTAAAAAAAGCATAATAAAATTCAGATTACTTCAGATTTTAAGAATATTATTAAGGTCACTTTAACCCACTTCATCATCACTAATTTCCCCTTTTCGTGCTCGAAGCTTTTCAGCAATGCTTTTAGATAAGGCTACCATATCTCGTGCAGCTTCCATTAGTCGAGACATATCTTCGAATGCCTTGAAAATATAAGATATATAAGCCTTGACAACTTTTAAAACTAGCAAAATAATTTAAACTATATTATAATTAAATTTGTTCCACATTAAACAAGTAGATGCAAATACTGTAAGATCCAGATAGGGTATGTGCCAAAATAATAATAATAAATATTAATAAAAGTAATATGGTATTATTAAGTCTTTAAAAATCATTTAACAATAATATCTACCCATAAAAAATGAATACGCTAGCAATTTCATGAAGAATAGCATTGTAAAGTACCTGAGTAATAGTTTCGTGAGTTCTTTGATGATTATCAACAAGACGTTTCTCAATGCCAGCAATACCAACCGGACGTAACTGTTGATTATGACTATTTCTAGACTAAAACAATAATATATATAACATAATATGTATAAGTAGGAGTATAAATATTAAACAGATAAAATTTGATAATAGGCAAACCCCGCTAGAGCTGGATCCTGAGCTCGACCGTTGCCATGTCTTTCTTTTTAGAGCTTCGTCGTATTTCTTATAAAACTGAATACATAGATTTAGTTATAATGCAGTTATTTCTCGAATATTAAAACTAATCTAGGCCTATAATATTTGAGCACAAATAAATATTTGGCAGGCAGTAAAACTACTTGAAGCATATGTACATATCTCCTTCATCTTGTTAATAGTTTAAGAATTTCTTTCAATTTGTTATAGGAAAGAAAATTCTGCAATATTAGGAAAGCTCTACTTTATATATACATGTATATGTATGTATATAAGTGATATTAATCGAACTACTAAGTGATTCTCACCTCGTCTTCTCCTCCAGTTTTGAATACCAACCTCAAATAATTGAAATTGCTGACATTTATAGGACCTATACTATTTGAAGATGGTAATTCAAGACGGACAATGATTTTTCCACCGCGGCTGAACATAGATTTATGGTGCTTTTCAATAGATTGCACTAAAGAATGATGCAACACCAAGCGGCGGTCCTAAATATCTTTAGTGAATTAAAAACGTATACGTTAACCGTCTGTGCCAATCTAAAATTCAATAAATAATATATACAGAAATGGATGAATAGCGTGAATTTTTTTTTAAATTAAATCGAATTAACCGGATCACTTGAATCTGCCCAAATTATTCTGTGTAGGGTGAGAGATGCAGTACCTTGCTCGAATTCTGTCTGTAACATTTTAAATACGATACTAAACCATGTTCTCTTGTTTTTAAACGGTTATTATAAAGTAAAATGTTTTAGTTTTGACTATTCAAGTGTCAAGGGAACGTTGAAAATATATACAAACATGCTTGAGATCACCATCATAGATACCGACATGTCCAGCTTGACAAAGAAGATCTTCCATACTTTCACCAGGTTGGTACCAAATTAGTCGATTCATAGTTCAGGTACCACCTGATTAATTAAAATTGTGGATAATGATTCTATACAAAATTGTGCTAAGTGGTATGTAGAAATTCAATATCTAATACAACTAGTACTGCGTTAGATTTAAAATATAATGCAAATTAATACTATAGAATATTAAACTACTTAAGGATCGTCGTTGAATAAAAAAACGAATTTGCATAAAAAATAGCTTCATTCGAGATAAACCAATGATCGTTGATGCAGAAAATGTAGTTGAAAGAGCTTACATATATATATTTAACCATTATTACAAAAAATAACGAAAATTAACTGAAATTTAAAATACTTCAGTCTTTTATACACTAGTTGTATTTAAAACAAACACAATTTGCCAAATGAAATCGCTGGTAAATACTGTAAAAAACGGAATGAAGATCATACTAACCTACTATACACCGAGCACAATACCAGCGAGTGCAATATTATACTCAAATTACTATGCGACCACTTGCAAGCGTAACGTATAACTCGTCCACTGACTTAGTACATGTTATTAATGAATACTTTATTTTTAAAAGAACGCAATTACAATCATATAACCAAATCATTTGGATAATCCTAACTAATATGCCGTAATTAAGTTAATACAACTTGTGAGTTTATATCTTTTTGGTTAGTCAGAGTATGAAAGTGGTTGCTAAAAAATGTCATTAAATGTAGTTGGAAAATGTAGTCTTTTTAGCCAATATATTGACTGCTGAAACTTTACATGATCAGTTATACCAGAGTATTAATTTCGTTGAATATACTCTTTTTTACGGACTTCCTTTCAATATAGATGAAAGGAGTTTGAAAATCCCCGTCCTGTAAAGCGTGAAATGTTTTTGGTACCTCCATGTTTTGTTCTCATTAATCAGGTGACGCTTTGATTCTTTGTCCATGGTATTCGACCATCAATAACAAAATTTCTTTGCCAATATTTGATATTCACTCTGATCTTTTTTTCTAGGATTTTCAGTAGGATATTGCCGAATGAGCAGTGAGGTTAATAATTAAAACAGTTGGTTTCATAAGGGTCCAGCAATTTTCAAAAAATAACTTAATTAATTAAGATTTAGTTAACTATTAGATCGTTGCAGTATATAATCTCTTACTAAATATTCCAACTTTTACTATTTTTGATAGTATAAAATGTTCCAATAAGCATAACATCAGTAGCTGGCACGCTTGTGCGTGAGAAGTGAGGAAGAGAGAGTAAAGAACGCTAGAAGAGAGAATGATGTGCAAGATTAGAGAGAGGTTGCCATGTAACAGCTAGTCAGACAAAATATTTCCTTCCCTGATACTCAACCACTCTTTGTATGTGAATCATTGTCAATTATTTCGCCCCTCCTACAGCCTTTAGGATAGATAGAAGTCCCATAATAGTTCTGTCAGTATTATATCTAATATTCATTAATAAACTTAATACAATACTAAATATACATCTGAAACTGATATTATTACAACACAACATCTTTATTTTATTGGAACGAAAGGTTGAGAAAAGCAAAACAATATGGAAAGAATATGAAGTCATTAAAATAACTAGATACGTGTAGCTTGACTATCCAATGCTGAAGATACCTAGGAATCAAACATTAATCCAGGAGTAAGTGACCCTGTCAAGATTACACTCTTTACAAAACCGGGCGAATGAATGTTACAATCGTTTTATATAGTACTTCATTAGATAACGTACTGCTTACAAATAAAAAATGATAAACTTTAAGAATGAGATTTTTGTACGCAAATGTTCTATAACCGTTTAAATTTTTTTTCTGTATGTTAACTGAGCGTTAGATTGAAGCCTATAATTTATCAAAAAACACATTAGTAAGTTAGTTTATAATTATATTTGGAACAAATGTTTGAAATAACCATTCCAAAAACGTTTCAATATTTACTTTTGAATGAAGTATTACGTGAATTTCATTAAATTTCATTAAATTCAATATGAATTTTTTCAAATGTTAGCTATAGAAACTTTATGAAACAAAAATATAAGGGTTTTTAGTACTAATATAAATCAAATAATAATGCTGCTATTAATGTACATCAAAAAACAAGGTATTGCAACAAATATGAACATTTACAAATATTAACATAACAAAACTAATCACAAGTGATTTACTATGGAGATCTAAATAATATTATTTGTTGTATTTTTTAGAGATACGAGTGGTTACGACAGGAATACTATCTTTTTATATAACTAATCCAGAAGTGGTGAAGATTCTGAAAAATATAATAATAGTAATAATGGTAGACTTTTGGCAAGGTAATTAGGGCTAAATGTGAGTCTTCTGTAATACAGTTAATTGTGCATCCATTATAATTTACTTACAAGACAATAAGAAAATAAATATAGTTTAAAACCAGAGGAAATATGTCTAGTAAGAAGTTAGTTTTAGAAAGTTAATAAAGTCCTAAAAGAATAACAAAAGCTTGTATTTCATAATTGGTTGATGCTTAAGATAAACAATATTTGATAAACAATATACTTTTTGCCTAACCATAGAAATATTGAATTCCAATGGAAACTATAAATAAAGAAATAACTACAACAAGGTTCTATACGCTTAAGTAGTTCATTGCTATAAGTGCATCCCTGGTTTCCCTAGAGATACCTTGAGTGAATATTAGGTTTGCATACATAGTAGAGTAAGTGGAACTACTCAGGTTTCAGCGACAACATTAGAATTAAATTATCGAAAGTTGACGAACCCAAACGAGCATAAGTTAGCATTGAAATTACACTTTACTACTTGAGATTGTTGTTTATGTTTATTATTTCAGAAAACTATTCCTCTTTTCTATTTGTCGCTTTCCAACATCAGTACAATGGTCGGCAGATGGCATTTTATGACCTGCTGTTTATGCATAATTCGGAGGTCGCGCGCCTTTCAGACTGCGACATCCAATTTGTACCAGTTAATAATCTATTAGCTAAGCGACTTCTGTTAGCGTAAAGCTTCTTTTCAGTACTTCAATCAGTAGAAATAATAGAGTATTGTTTCTTTATGTAGGTATATAGTTACTGAGGTTGTGCTTATTTGTTTAGGTAATGAGTAATCGTTACATTTTCTGCTTGTTTGTGGTAGATGCGTCCAAAACTCAAATATCATTTCTTGGGCGTAGTTGATTAATAGTTATATGGATTTCTCTTATCTGTTACAAATTTTAACCCTCTAATTCACAACCGATGCTTCATTATACGTCCTACCGCTCAGAACAATGATGGATGTTTTATAGATAACACGCCTAACATTGTCCTCCGAGAATTACCAGTAATCTGTCTGTTATGAAGAATAGTTGAGAAGGCACAATGTCTTTTCTTTATTTCCTCACTTAATTCCTTCCTTTCCTAAAATTCTTCTACTAACGTACATTGAGTATACCTTCAAATTTTCAAGCAGTTCCCAATATTTTAAAAATACTTATAATATCGTTCGTATCCTTAAAGGGATGTATTTAAAAAATCAAGGCGGTATCACTATTCTGCAACATAACGTTCCTACCACCGGTCGCCATTATGAATAATTAGATACGGTAGTCAAGTAATCTCACTCAGTATCTAAGTACTTTTATAATTTATTTCAATACTCTTACTTTCGAATCTAAACTGAACATGTGAAACGTGGTCTTCCCTCTTGTGAATAATACATTACGGTAGCTTAGCAATCGGAGCTGACTTGTTAACCACCTCCATACCTTATAACTCTTTGGTCGCATGAATTTGCTAGTTAGCATCTATTGTATTAATTGTTCTCCGTAGCACTGTTGTTTCAAACTGCAAATTCTGTTGATTCAAGCCGCCTAATTGCACTCGTTAAAAAAATCCATTTTACAGTGAAAATTCGGACAAAACCAAGATAATTTATATTAAAATAATTTCGTTAACTAGTATTAACTAATACTATATTTAAATTGTTCTAATTGGAATTTTTATTTCAGATTTAAATTCTATATAAATAGGGGATACTTTTTAATAATCTGCAAACCAACAGTTGGTCATTTGAATTCGTATACGATTGGTATTAAAATGACAGCTGTTTGATAGTTAAGAGTTGTGTAACAATATAGTACATATAAGATAATAAATCAACTGAGAGTCAGATGCACTGTGAATGTTAAAGATTTCTGATTCTGAAACCAACATCTGGAGAGTAAAACTATATTATTTCTAGGAATTTCTTTGTCACTCTTTGTAAATAGTATGTCTGTGTGTAGAGATTGGCAGAAGGACAATTCTCTGCTTAGTGCCGGCATTACTCTGTGCAGCGCGGAAGTTATCTCTCATCTTCGAGTGTTGCATTGTTTAAAAGTGCGTAAACTAAACAGCCGTCACGTCAAGCAATGTACCAATATTTTATTTGTGCAGAGATTATATGATTTACTCTAAATTCTTTTACTGTTCTTCATCAAATGCTATATAAAGTTATGTAATCGCTTCCAAACAAAGAGGCAATATCACCTTCTAAATACAACTTGATTATGATTGAAATAACACAGCTTTTATCTAATATATCAATACTGAAGATCATCTACTTATTTGAGAAAAAAAACTGCCCTTACGTAGCTTAACTTACCATTTCTATTTCTAAACATATTGAGATTTTCAAAACCAAACAATACTGTTTCTCACAATTTGCATTATTTTCTTAAAGTTCTTCCCATTCTTTCTTTAATAACTTCATTGTTTAATATCTGCAGTTTACTTTAAATTTGCAAAACGGCTGCGTTTTGATGTAAATTCTGTGTAATTCTCCACTTCCCTCATAGTGCTAGATTTTCATCGTATTTAAATCCTGCTAAAAAAGGGAAAATATAGCTATGATATTAAATTTTAACTAATCAAATAACTTGCATTATTTTCCTTATCCGGTATATTAAATTGTTTGTAACTCTACATATACGTTTTTATGAACATATTAATTTTTAATTATCTACATGCCTGAATACTTGGGTTTATTATGTACTTACAATAAAAACAAACAAACTATAAGTATATTGCTAATAATTTTTTTAAGATATTTATTCAAAAGCACCTTTAACTAATGCAATATTTTGATTTGTAAGATTTGGATATGTTAAATGAATCCAGTTCTGAAAATCTTAAATTGACCAGCGCTTGAAAGGAAAACCGCAGTTTTGAAAACTTGATCTGATGACCAATAATAACGAGGATAACAGTATTATATACTATAAACGATTTGTCTTTTTTGAAGATGACTTCTGGAAACCCAGTTGTTTCAATTATTAACTGCAGTGCACAATTTATGTTTTCACATAAACACTCGCACTGGACTAAGTAATAGAATAAGATCCAAAAATGAATCGAAATTCGCTCTTACTTCAGCTAACACAGGGAACTTGCGAATGAGCGTTTCATTCTTTCTCACATAGTATTTAATGGAAGCTAAGAAACTTCAGCTTCTTGAGTGTCATTTAAAGTCTCCCGACATTATTCCAGTAGGACATCTCTAGAGAACTTGATTAGCTGCTAGAAAATTTGCTAAGAATATAGATAAAGTATTAGAGATATTAAATTTCAAGCAATAATGTTCAGCCAGTTAAATTTGTGAACTATGGTGTGTCAATATCGAGATGTTATCGATATTTGTTTGATTTTCCACTGAGATGTTACTTTTTCACTAACTCTCTTGATATTTTTAGAATTAGCATTTGGCAATTATTTTATTTACTTAGAATAAGTGGTCATTCAGCTTTCATGTTATGTTAGAGGTTTATATAAATTCTTTAAGAACATATTATACTTAAGTTCTTAGAATATGCAGTTAAAACACAATCGAAATAACAGAAAATTTCAGTATATGCTTATTGCCTACAAATAGATACTAGAAGATGAACTCATGCTATGTGCTTTTAAAAAACGGTAATGTACTTAGATAATTTGGATTTTGCCATAATATTCTTGCTACCCATTGAACAACTGTTATGCCCATTATTTCGAAATTGAGCTAATGTCACGTAAAGTATGGCATTTTTTGGACATATATATTGAATTACTGTATATAGATTTCCGGTCTATAGTAATCCGAGTAAAACATATATTCGTGGTTTACTACGTCACTAGATTTTGTCGGAATTTCAACGCTATATCTGTCTGCGATGTCTCACTGAGCCGGTTTCCAGGTTTGATACTTAGATATGAGCGTGCTATCCGGTATGCAACTATAAGACTTGTTCTAAGATAATCAAAGTTGAATGCAGCTTTAAAAAAAGAATAGTGCATAGTTAATTTTTTACAATGCTCTAATTATTTAAAATAAGGATTATAGTGAGAAAATGTCCAACAATTTAGTTTTTTGTGGTATCTCATAGGAAATACAGTCTGCTATTGATTTCCAATTGTGATAGGCACTGTTTTAAACAACTTCAATACAATTGATACATTTTTAACCTTTTTAAAAAAAATTTTACGTTAGAAAGTTCATAATGTTCAGTAACCATATTCTGTAAAAATAATATTGTTCTTACTATATAATGTGCAATATTAACAGCTTTTAAAAAAAAGCAAAAATAATAGTAACTCCAGAAGAATTCTGTGCTGTCCAGTGAGTTATGTACCTAACCTGTTCTAGACTTTGTTCGGCCAGCGGATAATCTTAGCCACTTCAAGTTTTGCCACCATTAATGTTCTCTACTTGTGACTTCTAAGTTTTTTAAGAAGTCCTGTACTAGAAGAGTTTCACAGATATATCAACGAATTATACAGTGACCAAACAGCAGTTAAGTGAATTCAAATTTTCAAAGAAAACAAAAAAATACTGTATATTTCCATTACATATATCCCATCAATCTATCTATTCCTCCGTCTTTCCCGCAATTATTTTTCTCGAGGCTCCCGGCAAGTGCATTTGTGTACATACTTCGCGTATGCATTTTCGATTTGGCTCATCGTTTCCTCGTGAGTTGTCTGTTGTTTACTCACTATATATTATGAAAGAAATTATGAAATACATTCACCCGAAAAATTGGCATACTGAAGGAACGGGCCGCAATTTTGTTTGTTTCACTCCACTAATCCAAATTAATTTCAATATTTCATAATTTCATTTAGAAAGTAATTTCATAGAGTGTTACTCTCAAGCTTTTGCTTGTAATCTTAAAAAATATAATATGCTAGACACTATTTCGTAGTTATGTGCTGAATCCATCTCAACTATAAGTAAATTTTCCTTAGCAATGCTTCAAAAATGATGGATTTGCTTACGTGGTCATGGTGTTTTTAAATTGGCTATTTTTACTCAATACCTAGGTAATGGCGACTCCTCCCAGATTTGACTCGATGACTTAAATGTTGTACATTCAAAAATGTTATTCAGCTCAGTATTTAGAAAATTTTTAAAAAATAGAAAAATCTGCTATTACTTGGTAACATTTCATCGTGTATGTGCTTGATTTGAAATTTGAAGAGCAGATCTGCACTTTACTTTCCCGACACTAAAGTTAACCCTTTTAATGGGAAATTATAGTGCAAGTAGTTGTGGTCAGTCGCTTTTTCTTCGCTCGAAAGAATGTATTGCGGTTTGGACTACGATTCTGGCACACACTGTAACAGGTATAATTAGGAGGAGTTCGCGCGTCCTAGGATTCCACAATTAGATGAACTCTTAACTAGACTTGTCCTGAGTACTAGAGATACAATGAGTTACATTTGGTCATTCTAAACTATATGCATTTTTCCAATTTTCACTTTCCTAGTATTCTATTCTAGATTTTTTGCCACTTTAATGTTCTATTACTATTTAAAGTTTATTCATAATGTATCCACTGTTATACTGAATTCGAAATAGCACCGCCTCTTTTTCATGTACATATTCTACAGTTGCGCGCACATAAGCGACTCCATAAATGTTCTGGAAGTTCAGTCTTTTGAACCTTGGCATGTCATATACTTCCCCATTAGTTTTTTTTTCTTAGAGTGATTGTCTCATAATTTGTGTTTATACATATACGTACTACGTTATCTAATAACGACATTACCTTTACAAATATCATCTCTAATAAGAATTTTTAAAGCGGCTAATGCAAACTGAATTGATTTTAACTTACCATACGTTTCACTAGATTATAAGTAATAATGCAATTCTTTGTTTCTGTATTAATGTTTAGTCACTACACACTATAGGCTAAAAATAGGTGGTGGACGAAAACCGGTAAATTTGTATGCATTTATTTATGGTGGCTTTTCACAGCACTGTATTTTAAGACAATTTATGCTCTGTTCGACTCATTCACAGAAAAGTCCTATCACGTTGATCGAGTGTGATTACCTAGTTCGAGTTGACAAAGCGCCACGAAAACTTGTAAGCGCAATCTGACGGATCGGATAGAATGAATGCAAAAAGCGTTGGACGATGGTGACGCTATCTCGGACCGCGCGTTTGTGGACTTCCATTACTCAACTAAAAAAGACGGATGTTAGAAATGACCAAGTTAGCTCCAGCTAATGTGATCTTGATGTACTTTCGTAGTCTCTCTGGTTATAGTTGTTTGACTTTTGGGTGAATAGGTTTATTATAGGCTTGATTACTATTTTGTACACGATATTTCATATGAGTCTTCAACTCCCCCAATTCTTGAAGCCACTATATTTAGTGGACATCTAAGAAAGTGACATCTTTTCACTATCGGCATGAGTTTTGACCCTTCACTTTCCTGTTTCGCAGATGTCTGTAATAGGTCAAGTGAACGCCGTCGTTCAGGTACCCACAGTCGACATGCCTCGTTTAATATGGGATTCGCGAGTGTCCAGAATTCCTAACGTGACCCAATTTCGCACCATTTATGAACTTTTACACTTGTCATAGGAGATCGGAATCGTACTTTCGCGCGCTACACTCGAGTACTGGCCTACTTAGAAGAGAGAGTAACATCGTACGGAGATCGCGATAAAACCTAGAATCTTTGATATTGTTCTTCTATTGTTTAGCAAATAGTATCAATCAACTAATTTTTCTAATCAGTGGCTAAACTAATGAATTTTTCGTTATCTATGTTTATGATTACGAGCATGATTCTAGATCACTGTGATCAGTAACAGTAGGACAGTAACGCTTTATGATTTTATAGTTTTAGTGGAATTAAATCCCTGCTAACTACAAACAAGCGCATTTGATAAACAAGCTTGCTATACGCTTAAGATGACCCATCACAGAGTACAGTCTCTTGCGGCCTGTCCTCTCTTGTATCTCCGTGCTGTCTGTTACTTTGACAAACACTCATCGTTTTGCGACTGATCTGCTAGTTGTATGCATTTCACACTTTACTCTCGGAAATCATTTTATTCACGAAATCTGATGATATGTGAGTGTACATGATGATATGAAAACCGAAGTTCTAATAACTCAAGAACTACGTCGAAATTTACTATATGGCCATCATTCGATTTTCTGATGTAAACTGATGGAGTCATTGTCTTAATTTTTAAATCTCAAAAATCCACAAAAGGCGATCTAATTGAAAAGGCCGCACGCCTGTTCTTGGGCCCATTGACCACTAGTTCGCCGTTTCAACTTCGTCTGCGCCTCTATGGTTTTCATAATGTTTCGTTATTTCTCACTCCGGTTCTGTTACAAACTGTGTCAAAGGCTCGAGTATACATTTACTTGCGCACGCAACTCGACCTCTTTTTTCGAAAATGTTGAAACTTTTGGGTATTCAAGACGAATTTCTATTCCTTTTCTACTACCACTTATGTATGTACTTACTCCGCCCGCTTCTTTATTTCCATTTGTAAACCTTGCATGTGGGATTTTTTCTGTTTAACGTTTATATGTTGAGTAGCAGCTACATTGATCAAATTGATGTCTAATTGTTTCTTGCTAACTTAGCCGCTCAATTCTAACTACGTAGTATTTTCTTTCATTAGAAATAAATTGTATTTATGATATTGGTGTCTTTCTACTTCTGTTTTCTACCGTAATGGTTCGGCAATACAGTATCAAAGCTGGTTTGACATAGCGGTACTTGTTTTCTACAGTATGCGTAGTGGTTACAAAGAGGTTTCGGCGAGAACTCGGTCAGAGATATCTCACCCAAGTATCATTTTATAGAATAGGAATCATATTTTCATCATATCGGTTTCAAAGTTGGAATAAAAGCCATGTGACAAGAGTTATTTCCTCTCAAACAATTTATCTGACAAGAGCTAAAAACTATATCTAATACTATATTTGGAGCAGCTGATTATTTATACTTACGAAGTTTCAAAATGCTGTCTTTAATTTATTGCAAAAATATTTCGTGTAAGGCACTTCTTCTTATCATTTAATACAATTACCTTATATTTACTGAATTTACAAGTACCTGGATTTATAATATTGTTCTAATTTTTCATTTAATTTCTTATTTTACTTCGATCTGAATTCAGTTAGAGTTACTCCTATCTCATTACTAAGAACTTGTAAATATAAGCACATAGTTGCAATATGAGAGAAATATTGTCGAAACAATGTTTTTTCGCTCTTTTTAAACAAGATGCAGCCGAAAATTGAGTAGCTGTTTCTTGAATAGAAATGGAGCATTAGTATCCATAGCAATCGTAGTAAGTTTTTGAGAGTAGAACTAAAGGTTTTACCGTCTACGTGTTTTCATTTACTGAATATACCGATGCTATGTTCTACAGTGACTGTATGCATCCGCATCTCATGTCGCGCTTAACGACAATGAGTGGAGATTCTACACTCGTTGCCAATATCGCCATACAACTGTAGTGAAATTTGTATGAGCGAGTAGTTCTCTAGGCGCGATCGACCCATTTATCCAAATATTGAGTAGTGCGCGGGAGCGTTCACCCATTGTCTTTCGAATTATCTCTACTTTATGAAACTGCGAACCTGTTCGTGGGATTTTCTCGGCCCCCGAGCGGTATCTCAACTCGCCCATCCATGTATATGCACTTTTCCCGATAGTACATCCTTATCCCCACCCATCTTGCGCAGATTTAAACTATCCAAAAGCCTTCAGCACTTTTGTACTTTGTTAATTTTGTTTCTATTATGTCGACCAGTCTATTGTTGACACACTCATTTGAAGAGATACTAAACAAATAAATAGACGCTCTTGCATCTTTATACTTATCGCCGTTCTATATGGATATTATTTGAAGTCTAAATATTTTGTTGATTTTAACTTCTGGAAGTCACTTTGTAAACGTTTAGAGATCGACATGTCACGGAAGGTTCGCCATTATTAGTTACGTACACGGTTAGCTTTCTTATGTCCATCACTTTACAATAGATCACTGGAAGTGTATGAGTGGGCACAAATGTTGGCTTACTCTACACAGCTGCCCTCGATTAGAGTCAAATGAAATCGATCACTCGATGTTTCAGCCGACAGTGTAATACTACTATCTCAGGCCGCCAGTGGTAGCCGTTTGCACTGAAAAGCGTCCCGACCTGTGCTCTTCGGCAGCAGAGGCCAGCCGTACTAAGTGTTAATTATTTAAAACGATTTGTCTTTCTCTTACATTTTATTGCTAGATGCTAATTGTCGTGTAGACATGGTCAAAATAGATGTCTGCTGTCACTTTTTTTTAAACTGGAAACGAGCGAAAGCAATTGTGTCTATCATATTATTTCACTTTAAAAAACGCCTTTAAAGTGAAGATAAACTTACTTTGAAAACGAGAAAGGTAATCTAGTATTTTGTGTAATTTCCCGAATACCTGCAACAACCAGTGCAATAACCAACCTACTTTTAATCTTTTTAAATGTCTACACTTGAACCATAAAAGAATGTCTACCTATATTTGCCCTCACAACATAGAAGTAGTATATCTGTTGCATATCTTTATGCGATATGAAGTCCATCTTTGTTTACGCAGAAGATCCTAGTCTCGAATAGTTACGCATGACCTTGCTCACATATCGTTGTCCTATACCTATCGGACAGATCTAACTGTTACATTTTTTCGACTGTCAATAACCTGAGTAATCGTGTGTGTCTTCTTCTCTTTTCTTGCGTCTCTGTTTTTAGTGCCTAACTACGCTTAGTTTTTATTCATAATATTTTATTCTCATGTCCTATGACATTTCTGTCGTTATCAATCTTCCACTCATCTGATTCGCATTTTTAAGCCCTACGTCTTCTCCAACTTGTTTTGATCATGTGTGCCATATTTTCTCCTAATTTAGATTTTCTGGCTTTCCGTCCTATTACCCGCTTTTTAACTACGTAAGTAAGCAAGTATTGAAGCCACACATGGCAAGCACACATCTTATTTAACGCATTTTTGGCGCGAAGGTCGTTTGAGTGTACTTGCTGGCTGCCCTATCGTGGCTGGTTTTAAACCGACTACTCTCATCTGACTGTTGTTTCACAAATCGCTGCTAACTATTCAATGCTCTTTCAACAACAACCAATAATTCTCATCTCATAATTATTTAATGCAATTTTTCTTTTCATTGTTTTCCTATCCTCTTCAACATATTTATCACATTTTGCTAGGATTTTCATTATTCAATTATACTTTTCTACAAATGGATAATGCTGATAATAATACTGCCTATAATAATGATGATGATAATGACAAAAAAATGATAATAATAATAATAATAATAATAATAATAATAATAGTAATAATCATGATAATAATAGTGTGGACGTGATGTTTAATGTTTAATTCATTCAGCTGAATTTGATAGCTTTTATTATTCGATATATTTATAAAAAGTACGCTCAATACACGACGATTTAGAGTAGGAGTGTACTTCCGCAGTTACCTTCAGTGGAAAAACAATCCCCGTGTGTACCCCGCTCCTCCATTGTTTCATTCTTGGAGTTGTCCATTAGCCCATTACTGTCGCTAGCCAGCGATCGGCCGGCTCGAAAAAGCCGTGTGTAATCAACTGAATAACTGTTTGCGCTGCGCCCGCAGTCGTGACCGCTAGCAACGCGTTGAAACTCTGTCCGCAAGAGTTCAGTACTTGAGACCGAGTGGTATTGTTTCGTATCTCACCATAGCTCCCGCGTTACAGTAATTGCTTTACAGTGTTCCAACTACTATACTCAGCTAACACTAAACTCATTTATATCTATGTTTCGAAAGTTCATTGTGCGATTCTAGTTATATGCGTACGAATGCATATTATATATATATATACATTGTCATCTTGTTTTTCAAAACTATTTTATCAAAGTCTGTAGTTCAAAACTTTGGAACTCTAACTTATTTACAGAATGCTTGTTTTAACATATAAGGATTTTTAGATTAAAACAGTTTTAATTTTAAATGTTTCTTCTGATTTTCATGAAATATTATTTTTATTTCTACATTCATTCATATTATATTGTGTTCACCTCTAGAGTAGATGCGCAAAAGGTTCTTCGAAGATTTCGTATATGTCTAGTTATAATGCACTATACTTTTCTCACTTAAACTCCCATTGGTTGTGATGAGATTTTGTTGAAATTTTAAGCAGTACTATGTAGTGAATCTTAGTTGGTCCCAAAGAGTGAGCATATGCAATTGATATAATAAGACTGAGCTTAATATTGAAGCCCTCAGGCTTTCATGGTTTTTAAAACTTTTATTCATAACTTGCTTAGAACCGACTGTTCATAAAAACAAATAGCAGAGAACGATTTGAAGTCTCAAGTACTAGCGCAAAATCTGCTGTAGCGAGCAAGTTTAGAATCTTGAAAATGTGTATACCAAAATACAAAATATTTTATTATAATGCACTTCTACTTAAATTCTTTCAATATCTCATACAACTTCTTAACGTTTATAATTACTGGTTTTATGTTTAGAATAAAGTAGATGACAAACTGAAAGTTTTATTTAAACACCTGCACAAATGCATTGGAATAGTGGCAATGTTTTGCCAAAGTCCAAAAATATCATGTCACACTGGGACTGTATCGGTTTCTTTAAAACAAAAGCCAATATAATCTTCTATTTTTATTTATTTAGTTATTTCGTATGTCTTTATGAAGGCGGGAAATGCAACATCGCAAACAGGCCACCCAAACAGATTGCTTTGATGTCTGCGTGTTCCTAGGACGCGCATAGCCAATGCAATAAATTAGAAGCTAGGAATTTTATATTGAAATCTCTAGATATAGTTTATTAGTTTTCCCCAAGAAGTAACATCTAGTTACTCAGAAAATAAATAGCTTAATTACAATTTGTCAAAATCTGTTAGTTAGTTTATGCCTTTATTTTTTTCTAAAAATAAGACGTTTTTTATGGATAAGACTTGCTAAAACTATACCTGGCATTATTTTGTCATTTCGCATTCTAGGGACACGCAAAGACATTAAAGCAATCTGCTTGTGTGGCCCGTTTGCGAAGTTGCATTTCCCGCCTTCATAAAGATACGAAACAACTATGTAAAAACAATTGGTAGCTATATGGTTGTATGAAGCTATCTATGCAGTTTGTTTGTATATGGGTAAGAACTGAACACATAATATCATTTAGAAAACCTTTGAAATAAGGATATAAGGTAAATGCTTCTACATCTATTTTCTGAAATCGAAGTAGCAAGACACCGTACCGAACTATTGCTGTATTGTAAGCTTTGTTTACTAGTTCCAGAGGCAATAAATAATTATCTTTTGTTTTTAATCCCACTCTTGATTTAATGCAAATTATGAGCGAAAGAGCAAAACGCAGAACATAATAGAGCAGAAATCCGTTACTGAAGTAGCGATCTTTTAATTTATAATTGGTATTACATGAATTTTCCACTTAAATCATTGTTATCTCTATGTATAGAATTACCTGCTTACATCTGATATAGGTAAGGTTACATGTTGGGTTCACATTACGTCCCGCCGTTCCCACAAGACTCTCCAACTAAGTAAATTATAACTATACTTCGTTTACACTCACTCTACATTACTACTGTTACCTATTCGTTCTATCTTAATCGATAAACTTTTTTTAGATACCTTTTCTTGCCTCTAATTTCATTTGATACCCATTTTATTTACTTCTTTTAGCACAACATTGAAATTTTTTATGTTCGTTTATCCAACACTCTTAATCGCTATCCATCTATTTTGAGCAATTTCTCTCAGCACAAATGTTTTTTACAGACCCCTCAGATCCTTTTAACGTTTAAGTAGGTTGTTTTTGTTGCAATGCACACATTGTCGTCCCGTACTGTGAGGTACTACGCAAATAATCCATCTTTATCCAACATTGCCATGTTTTATTTCGTAATATTGACTCTTGAAATATTAACAATGCGGGGAATTAATATTAGCAAAGCCAGACATGGAAAATAATTGATTTTAGTGAAAATATAAGACGAGAGATAGATTTGTTTTGAGATGTCGTAGGATATTAATTTGCGAAAATTCCTAATTTAACGGCTTAATTTACGGCTAAGAAACGTTACCAGTAGCGAGAAAGTACCATACGACAATTTTTCTACTCTTAGACGTTTTACCTTCTATGCCTCTCGCATTAGCTGAAGCTATGAATCTCACACAGTCTTTTTTCAATATTCATTCTATTTAAATCTGTATTCTATTCAAACACGCTTCCAGTGACAGTATAGTGAGCTTCTTACTTCTCAACTGTCCACTCTGCGCCCTCCCGATTAGTACGATTATGTGTTTGTATTTGTCATTTTGTTGACTCTGACTGGTGCGAGAAAGCACTGGAACTTGATAGACACCAGACAAATATCGGCTTTGTTCAACGAGGAGGGAATGCTAGCAGAGCAGAGGTTCCAAAGAATCAGACTGGCACGATTAGAGTACTGTGTCTCGATGACAATTATGTGTGCAAGGAAGTCCCTCTGCGACGCCGATAGCTGTCACTTGGAGCCGGCTGTCAACTGGACAGTTCATTCACAAGCCGACAAAGAATTTAATGCGTAGATTATCAGTTATCTGCAATTACTGACATCTTCTATATATCCGTGTATATTTTACAGTACCTTTTCGGGCGAATTAACTTGAGCTGTGTGATAATACATGAGAACGTACTATTGAAATAACTGTGATTTACTCATATTTTCAAAGCTTTAATGTTGTAATAAGTTCTAGTTCGTCATTCATATTTGGACATATTTATCTAGTTATATTCTGTCGTTTATTTTCTGTATATTAATTTAACAAACAATGCATTTGGCTTTTCAGAACCTGTAGCTTAACAAATCTTAACCTCAACCAGATTATGATATGATGAAGGACTGCCATAACCCCTTTACCGGGCTACTCCAACCAGCCCGGATATCTACAAATTTCCAACAAAATGTATGTTCAAGCTTTTCAACTAATTTGTTAAACTAAAACAAGTAATATAAAACACAAACTCTATTTGATATTTTTCTAATCTAAATTAGTTTGAAAACTGCCAGAATCAAAGGATTAGTATCATATGAATTAAGTACTTGAATAATAAATAATTTAAAGATTATGACAAAGCGGAGTATGTTTAGGTTAATATTCCTATAATAGTTGCAGAGCAGCGATCAAATGTCAATAATTTCCAACACTACGGGCCATTCTTCACCACCATATTCATCAGCTGGTACTGAGCAATTGCAGTACTCAACACCAGAGTCGCACTACACCGATCAACGGACCGAAACGCCTTCCTCAGATCAACTGAATATTGATTTTTCTGCACCTAATGGATATTCTCCAGATATGGTTACTGGTTAGTGGTACAAACCTACGTTGTATATCCAAAAGTAAACTTCAAAAACAATTAAGATAGAAAAATATGTGTAAGACAGATTGCATATTTAAATAGTTACTCATGTAGGTAGTGATCGAGATGGGTCGCCAGATTCCGAATCCACATCGTCCGGAGGTGCAGCCGACCTACACGTGGATCAAAATGTCATTTGCAGTAAGCCAGGCGTATCTCCTGAGGACGTGGATTTGCAACGACGTCAGTTTGTACATACATTTACGAGTACTAACATTTGAAGTAATTGATCCAATATATTATTATCCGCTTTAAGTTATAACACTCAGTTTTAATAAATAAACGTTTATAATTAAGATTATTTTAAAAATAAATTTTTAGAAATACTTCGTTTGCAAGGCTTTAAAGACGACCTGATAGATAAGAAATCGTCACTGAACCTGTTGAACTCGTTCAAAAATTCACTTTTGACTGAAAAACTCTCTGCTGGGATCCAGATGTCTCCTAAGATGCCGGTGACCAGTGTACCACTAAATGCTACTCTTAGTACTCCACCACCTATGGACAGTACACCTACGAAAAGAAAAAGACAACGAAGGTGAAAAAATAGATGGATTATTTTTAACTCAAGAAACATTCTTTCATCTTATGGTGTCTATATATCTCAAAGAATTATTAAGTATTGTACCTTTATTAGGAATCCTGTATGGCCCTATTTTGATGTGATTGATGGAACCGCCAGGTGTAAGCAGTGCTTGTATAGCACCAAATCTGTATTCAGTACTAATTTGAAGGTTCATTTAAGATCACATCATCGAGCTGATTATGAAAAGGTTAGATATTTTTCTTTCTAGAAATTTCATCTAGAAATTTTTTCCTACATTTTTATACAAATAATTAACGTTATAATATAAAGGATATAATATTGAACTATTGCAGTCTATTGATAATAATAGCAATAATAATAATAGTAATGCTCGAGTAATAAATTCAAGACTCTTTAAATACGTCCATAATAGTCTTATAAATTCAATAACTCTTAACTTTTATGAAGTTTTTATTATATGAAATACTTCTGTAGGTGATACAAGCTGAAGACGCTCTCAACCTCAACGCTCTCCTTTTAAGTGGGAATTCAAGTAAACTTTTCTCGACAGATCTATCCAAAAAACGAATGCCCCCAATGACAAGCAGCATTCTAATGACAATAAATAAATGTAAGTCACCTTCATATAGTATACCAATTAGAGTCGTTTGAAACAAGCTACCGACAAATTCATTTTTCACTTAGCTAGTTCTACCAATTAAAGAATGAAAATACTAATGAAACTTGGAATTAGATAGCAGATAAGCTTCATAAGCATTAAGATGACGATGTTGTCAAGTAGAAGCTAGCACCATTCGTAGGCAATCTTGAAGTTGTCGCCGTTTATGCGAACGACTCATTAGTGATAGAACAAGTGCGTATACACTTCTGCACTGAGATACTCCGTACCTGTTTCTTATTTCATATTGAAAGTACATCTGTACTATAAGAGATAAAATCGTAGTAGTGATATAATAGCTTTGTGTCGCAATATTAGTAGATTGTACTGCGAAGAATCACTCCACCAAGCTTGGGCGTAATTATGATTGCAAGGATTGTAGTTTTTAAAGATTCTTTTTACTACAACTATTATAGTTGACACCCTAAAGTCTTCGTATTAAAATTAGATGATTTTATCTGTTTCTTGTCAATTTAACCAAATATCTTCCTCAACATTTTTGTTAACGTATTTTTCGTTTAATTTCCTATGCAACCTTAACACTAGTTCTAACAATTCTTACGGACGATAATCAGGCATTCCAAAAATTTCATGCTTTAATTCCATTGCTGTTACAGATAAATTAGTCTATTTACAAACACGAAAATTATGCAAATTATGTAAAAATACTCATCTAAAAATTTAGATACTGCATTAACGAAATATTTTGAACTCCACTATTTCTTGGTTTCCTATTAATCTTTTCCAAATGTTTCAAAATTATAGATAAATGCGCTTGTGCTTTGCTAAAAATTAGCAGTAGAACAGCAGGAATTTGCATTTCAGCATACGATACCACAGTAAGCCCAAAGCTCTTTTCCTGACACGAACAAGTGCTTCAAAGTTTAGTTTGATGAATTTACATTAGAGCAATAGCATATTGCAATCTACCAATCTAATGTTTACTTTTGTCTGTCTGATATCGATATTGAATGGTCGCCAATGTATGAGTTGTAATATGTTCTGCGCATATGCTCCATGCTTCCACATATTTTTGGAATAATTTGGTTGAAGACATGGCACTTCTCAAAGTCTCTTCATCTCATTCTGTGCTCACCAAATGTTTAGTCAAATTTTGTGTCATTAAACTTAATGATCACCGGAAGATGTAAAAATTATTATTGTTTGACTAGGTTTGTTATCATTAGAGAATTATTTGCATGCAGTGGCGAACCAATCAACTACTGACGATAACCCGTTAAACAGTGTGCTGAGACAAACGTTGGCTGCAGGGTCCCTCACTCAGCAATTGCAGCAGGTTCAGAATCATATTCAGGTTTGTGATAAGGAGATTTTTATCACACTGGAGCTATAAACTTAATTCATGCTCTTTCAGTTTGTCTTCTGTCTATCGGAGAACTGAACCATAATAGTAGTTTTCATATCCGCTGACTTGAAGTTTTAAATCTGGTATTTAAGATGCAATATTATTTAAGGTCCAACAACAACAACAACAGCAACAGCAACAGGTGAAGCCTATCCCACAGTTTCCGTTAAATGCAGCTAATCTGGCTGCTCTAAATCAAATGGCTCGAAATCAGTTGATGAACCAGACAACAACACATTGTGAGATAATAATCATTTATCATATAATATTAATTTACCTCTATTTTTTATTTACTTCCAACTTCTATAATTATAGTTTGACATTTCTACTAAATCCAAAAGTTAATTCTGCCCAAATTTTGGACTTTTATTGGTTGTGCAATTTGAAGTATTGTATCATAAATGTTCCGTATATTTTAAACTATTACTTATAATTAACTTGATTTTAGCATTACCCGGATTGACTGCTGAGCAGTTCATTAGCCAGTTCAATTTTCCTCCTCCAGTAAAGCCTGGTGAGAATTTTAAAGAAAATGATTTAAACTTAAGTAATCAAAGTAATCTATACTTCAAACCAAATAATTTAGAATTACCATCAGCACCACATGGTACAGATGCAAATGGAATGCCTCAACCAAAGCGGCGACGTCTAAGAAGACATCCCGTGTGGATGTTTTTCAAGGATCTTGAAGATAGGGTTCGTATTACTCTTACTGATAAGTATCTAATATTTAAACAAATTTATGTTAACCCAACATTTTCTACTTATTATCCTTGTAATTCTTTACATACATTTTATATTAATAACAACTTTTAAGAGTACTTATTTATTTCCCAATACAAAGTTGTTTATTTACTATTTCAGATGGTCGGTTGTATTAACTGTAATTTCCGTACTGGATCGGCTTTCAGTACTAACCTAAAAATGCATCTCAAAGCTCATCACAAAGAAGACTATGAAAGGGTAAATATTTGCCATTAAAAATATCTCTTCGTCACAGAAACATGATGGAAAATTTTGGGAATTAGTAACTCATGTGCTCTATTATTTCAGTTTTACCGCAAGCCATGTATTTGTTTAAGTCTCGACCAATGTATCATATGACTTATCAGTTTTTACGGCAGTTTTAGATTATTGCTGCAGGACATACCTTTCATAATTCTACGGCGATAGTGAATTAAAATGTATAGATAAGAGTATTATATACTACTTTGTTGATGTCTGCTGTTATATGGATATTTACACATATCTGAAAGGCTTTTAGAGAATAGTAACATAAAGGACAAAATGTGGCTCATGTTAATGACCTTATCTTTGAGACCATCTTTTACTGTGCATTTTGCGTCCTATCATTTGGTATCGTAATTGTGTTCTAAAATTCATATCTTCAAATTTAGGTATTGAAACTTGAAGATGATATGCGGATTGAGGAGAATGTTTTTGGACCACCCAATAAAATAAAATCAGAGTTGATAGATTTTATTAGGGGTGGTGGGAATGCCAGCACTCCGACAACGGCTGGTAAGTATTTTCAAATTTTTACAAGTTTTTGTTGAAATCAACTATTATAGATCTAGATAATGACGTCTTATCTCTCATTTACTCCGTTCAGTGATTAATTACTTGATACCTAAAAAAAAGTATCTACCTTTTGATCTTAAAAAAAGATACTAAGCAGCTGAAGTATCTTCGTTTAACTATTCCTTAATAGCCTATGATACTTTTAAATTTTAAGGAAAGCATAGAGGCTGTTTAATTTTAACATATTTAGTAAATGCCGGACTACCTAAGGCGTCACCGTTGGTTCAGCAGTTAATCAACCAGACAATGGCCTCCCGAAATTCGAATCAATTACCAACAGTGGTGTCTCGTAAAGACGGGTGAGGAAACAGAAAAGACATTATTTATAGTAGAAATCTGTCAGTATCGAAACTAAGCAAATATAATTTATAGTGTTATTGATTAATTTTTTTGTTTTTATTACTATTGTAACCATTAGAGTCAACGTTGATAGACAAAATTGAGTAAAGAATATACTGAATTTACTAATAAATTTCTAGAATATTTTAAGGTCTAACGTTGATGAAGACTCATACAATAGCATGTCTATGTCCGAGAGACTAGCTGCTTTGGTGGGTTTAGTTCCTCCCCCTGGAAGTGTTGAAGGAGAAATTAAAGATGAAAAAATGAACGAGCTCCCCTCTCAGCAAATAAATGTTTTACCCGTAAGTCGCTATGTAAATAATATTAATAGTGAAGTGATAAATTTGTCAAAATTGGCAATTAGTGGTTTAGTAATAAACTATTAAAACTGTGGCAAATTAGCAGTTTAATTAAGTATGCTCCAAATAAATTGAAATTTACCATATAATTCTCGTATTTCTATTGTACATACTTCATCTGTTTCTCAACAACGATCATTTAGTATTTTAAATAGAAAAATCTGAGTATTCATGAAAACTGATCTAGAATGCCTTCGAAGAACTACGTCGTGCAGCTGAGCGAATCGTAGCAGCTAACATGGGACTTGCGCCGCCACCACAAGAACAAACCATGGTTAACTTAAATGGTACATCAGAGTTACTTACTAATTCACAGCTGTATATCGTGTAATAGAAAATATCTTCAGTCTGGAATAATACTATTTTAGGTGGCAGTAAACTTTTACATACATTATACGAATTTTCGAATTTAGTAGAAACTAGAAAGATGAAAGTTGTTTAATTTCAGGTTCAATTGTCACACCAGAATCTAAATCTACATCTTCTGCATCAACAGATGGATCAGATGAGAAAAAAAACGAGCGAGACAAAGCATTAGCAAGGTGCACTGTTGGTTTTCTTTTTTATTATTCTGTGTGCCACGTCGTAATATTTTCCATAGTAGCTCTTATTATTTTGCTATATGCAGTTGGCAATCAATGCATTGTTATTTTCATGCCAAGTTTTTCTATGTCTTGTTTCACTACAGATTCTGGCTAGATCAGGGAGGCAGTGATGAGCTATTGCAAAGTGAACTGTTCAAGGTAAATAGAAAAATAATAGTAGAATATTGTTTAGCATCTTGTTTTTCCTCGTGTTCTCAAATTTAAAGTGAAATATTGATGAGGAAAATATGGTTGCTTCTACAGTACACGCTTTACTACTAATTGCATGTTATTCCTTCTTTGCTTTTACTGCTGTATAAGTGGCTAAGTTGTACGTAAACAGTTGTCATACTGTTTTGCACATTAATTAATAAATAATATAAATGATTTTGCTCAAAGCAAATAAAAAAGTAAAGTACTATTTTACCCCACGCTTCTGTGTCGTTTGCATGTTTTTATTCGTGTATCACTTTCTACGTAACATATTATTGATTCAATAGAAGACTGTATTTTAGAATTTAAAAGAAAAGCTAAATCATAGTTTAGTAGAATTAAATGCGACCACGACTATAATAAAAGTACTGTATGTTTATTAAATGATGCGATAAAATATAATCAAAAGAATTATAATATAAATTTTGAAGCATGACAAATATGTTACCTAGAATGTGATAAGTGATTGATGGTGGTTTGAATTATATTCACAGATACGTTTTTATTAGTTCCATAAAAGACCACCAGGTCTTGTCTGCAAACCTTTTTTGCAATTCCTATAAAATGGTAGATAATGTAGTTGTCTCGTCTGAAACGGGTTTGCCAAGTAGACAAAATCGGCGTTGTATTAAGGCGTTGATGAGCGAAGACTTCTCTGTTACGACAAGTTCAAATATGGAGGCTATGGAATTAACACAAGCACCATCTTTCGATTTAAATTTAGAGTCCACGACTCATAACAATGCAACCAGTGATACGGAGGGCGACAGTAGTGGTGCTCAAATGTTAACTTCATTTGATATATCAACTCTAACATATGATGGACTTTTTAATGCCTTATCATCTTTTCAAACATCACTAGGCTGTGATGAAATTGTTTCAACTACTGTACTAGTTGAGTTACTTCGAAATTCCGCTAAAACTCAAGGAGAACGCTCTATTGTAGAGACAGTTGCTGCTAGTTTGATGAGAATCAATGAACTTGGCACAGAGATGAATCGAGGTGAAAGGACTAAGAAGATTATCTCTGAAAAAATGAAGCTTAAACGACTGTTCGAGACTCCGGAACAAAGGGGACGCAGATTACTACGAATGAAGGAGAGATACAGGATACAAAGAGAATCAACATATACTAATAGAATTGACAGAAGAAAGAGAGAATACAGGAAATCATTGACTCCAGACAGTGAGAAATCAGCTCATCAAACAATTTGTACCAAGGAAGAGAGGCTACGCAGACTGAGAGAGTACCAAAGGAAGAGGTTACTTAATGAGAAACCTGAACAAAGAGAACGAAGGTTGACAAAGATGCGTGAGAATCAAAAGATGAGACGTGAGCGACAGATGGCTGAACGTCTTGCACCAGCATGCAGAATGGTAAGTTGGTAAAGTTTGTTAGCCGTAGGGCTAGAAGTTCCACTGCGGAGCGCACTGCATCCTTTTCATATTAATTAATTTTAACATCGCTCGTTGATAATGCTTTGTAAATGTTGTGTTAATTTTGGTTTTGGTGGTGGATTTTCAGTAAGAATTTTTAATATATAGAGCCATACCTTTTTTGTTTATTAATCCTTTCTTCCAAAACATCCCTCTTTAAGCCTAGCAATTATTATAACTAATCTCAACTCACATGCTTAGCACATTTAGCAGCGTAACAAAAACCTAACAAAAACCTAATCTTTTAATCATTAGCGTTTAATTATTTTCACTAATATTTCGTTCCAGGAGCTAATTCGAAGTTTGGCACCAGATTATGAGATTCCAAGAGCTGGTGAACTCGCTGTTTTAGCTGATGAAGATGGTAGTTTGGTTAAGACTGCGGACCTATAGCATTCTACCAAATCACTTTCGAAGATGCATCTAAGCTCAGTTTAGATGTCTAGCTGTTAGAATTTTTCAACATCACTGTTGTCTTTCATTATAGTGATCCCACTAAACTGCATATATTTAACTATACAAATACCTCCTCAATATGCAGCAGGCACGCTGTATTTTAAAAATGCAGTTTTTATTAAATTGATTTATGATAGTTACTCATACTTAATACCTTTTCAACATTGCAATACATATTCACTTTCCCCATTGAGTCAAATTGACTTAAGCTTATTAATATAATATATGCACTGTTTTTACATTTGTAAATTTATGAATCGATTGTATGTTATGGTTCAAATGATGTTTTCTAGGCGGCATTTTCAACGTAAAAGCGTTAAAGCTGATTTTGTTATCGCATTTAACATTTTCACCGCAAAGCGATCGTTATCTACGTAAATAGCATCAGATGGGGCAGTAAGTACCCACTTATATTAAGAATAATTCCCTTTGTTCTTTCGCATTTTCAAAGCTCAGGGAGTTTGTAGGAGCCATGTTTATTTAGTTCTTGTGTTTTGCCTTACTACTCGTAGTTCGCATTTCTAAATGTGATTTTATTTATATAGAGTACTCGTAGATAATTGAAATATGTTATGAGGTTATTATAAATATGTATATATGCATACATCCGTATATCACTGTATTTCTAGTTCTTCTACGGAAAGTAAAGATAAAGCTAATTTTATTTATGGAATACAACATTATTGACCTCATAAGGCGAATCGTTCAAGCCACACAAGGCAATACGCCCATGGGCATATTTTATACGTTTGCTTTCAAGAAATTTATTTTCTTACCAGCGTTAGTAGCCGGAACATATAATTTTTAAGATTTTCCTATAGATAATGTATGAGTACATTATGCATACTATAGAAAATACTAAAAATCTTCATGGGTTTTAATCGATACGAGGAGGCTTACTTAATGCACTTCACTGTACTGGTCGACGGATCACATTTCATTGCATATAATGTCTGTGATCTATAGAACTACTTCTTTAGCTGGGTAGGTAACCTTTCATTTTCTTAAACTTTAGACACGGACATAATTAGGGCATAAATTGTTCTATATTACTCGTGATAATGCATTTTTTGTGCATATTTAAATTTTATATACGAATTATAGAACTATCTTTGCAACTTTCGAACTTTTATAAATTACTAGGACTAATTTTTTATCCAAACAATTCTAGATATGAGTAATACACATTCCCAAAATTAATGGCGAACTACACGCAGAATAGTGAAGATATAGTATAAATGTATGCAAATATTCCTCTTGAAAAGAAAAAGTCATCCATAGAATAATAGATCACAATAGACATCAAAATTCCTCTTTAATACCGTGTTTTCCTTAGAAGTATACGAAATTACATTTGACTACACTTCATCGGAATGTAGTCAACTTAGGGTTCTGAGTGATCTACTACCTGAATCATGTTCAGCTTTTAGTTTAGATATACTTTTGACATTTAGCTGGTGAGGTGCCTAACGTCTAATATCAACTATTTACATTGACCAATGCTAATATTCCATTGAAGCGAGAGAAGGAAAACGTTCGTAGTGCTCATTCACTATTAACACTGATATCTGCAGTGTAAGGTGAATATGATTCACACACCATTCTTCCGATGGAAGAGAATACTCGTTTATTATCACAGAAAAACCTTGAATCTCCAACTCCACTATTCTTACTGTGCACACATTTAAAGTTTTTTAGAACTTCAAGTCACGAAAAGTACTTTCGTACCAATAAGCTACTTCAGCTGAAGTCGAAAAATAGAAGCTTTTCGATAGAGACTAAGTGGGAGACATTGTCGTAGAACACTTTTAAACCTTTAACACTTAATGAATATTAAAATGACATTTACCATCTCAGGTAAAAATATAATATGTCAATTAGACTTACCGATTAATCGGACGACACTTTAAAGTTTCATTTTCATTCAGTAACTATCGACACTACTATATCAATTGTGAATATTAATAACGAACTATATCTAACTTTCAGAAGACCTGTATTCTCAAATGAATCGCTACAGTTTTTCCGTACTGATAGTGAACGATGCGCTCACCTTGCTCATCAAACGTTACCGCTACATGGAGCGCGATTGTTAAATAAGGTAGCACCAAATTTTACAGTACGCTTTACTTTAAATTCCATTTCCTTTTTGTCCTAAAATATTTTTGTTTATTCACTTTTATTCTATGTCATATAGTTGAGGAAATCCTATAATTTAAATATCGAACATCACAATAATGTTATAATTAAGATGAAAACTGAATTTATTTGCCATCGTAATTGGAATAGACATGTTATTTATATTAGACTTTATCTATTTCAAGTCATTATTACTAGTATTTTTCAATGTTATACTTGTGTAATATATGCAATGGAGTCACATAGTGACCGGCTCAATTTGCTCAGGATAGCAATCGAGTACTATTTTTGGCTCTCGCCGATAACTTTTTTTAAAGTTGGGTTTTTACAAATCTAAACTAAAGAGAGAATCAGCACTAAATCTCCCATATTCCTCGTACCAAATTTGTCCTTTTGCACCAACATGTATCACTTATTATGAGTTTTAATGAGTTTAGCATCGCTATTTATTTCAAGGAATTTGCTCTGATTTGAAATAACAATGTATTGTATTAGAGAAGATGATGAGAAATGGTTTATATACACATCTTAGATATGCGAAAGATTAAAAATTTAATGCTGATCCTCTCTTTTGTTTATATTTGTAGAAACAGCACTTTGAAAGAAGTTATCGGCGAGAACCAAAAATAGTACTCGATTGCTATCCTGAGCAAATTGAGCCGGTCACTATGTGACTCCATTGTATCCCCAAAAGCTCATGACAGAAGAATACAGTAAAGAAGAACAAATGTAAAAAAAAATAGTGGATATCAGTAGGAGACTGAGAAACTTATTATATTTTATTGCTAATGAAGCAACAAACTAAAGTGGTCAATATAATGCATTAATAAGATAGTTATTAACAAAGAATATAACCTTTACAAATATTTCACAGGTATTTCATATATATTTTCAGGTTCGTAGTTCTAGAAAATTTCTATGGAGCTTGACAATGATGGCTACCGCTGGTACTGCTCTTTTATTTACTTATTATATGCTGATTGGATATGCACAGTTTCAGACCACAACCCACTTAACTATGATGACGGTAATTCAATTATTCTCATGCTCGTCAAACATTACGTACATGCGAATTTCATAGGCCTCTGTGAAAAGTTCTTCACCAAAATTTTGAATTATAAACGCAAATTGTATTTTTTTTCTTTATTAGAACGACAGTTTGATTCTTCCCAGTATACATGTCTGTCCCAAAAATCCCGACCATTTCAATTACGAGGCTTTGTATAAAGGTAAGCCAAGAAAAGATTTAGAAAATATATTGAAAGTGTTTTTTCTTGAAAGGATGAAGTGGACTATGAATTGGAAACGTATTCAGAAGAATTCTCATATATCTGAAATAATGCCAAATACAGCTTTATTTACAATACGGGATTCTGATTGTTCAGATATCGAATTGTCTTTGGGTCCGACCGTATTTGACGAAATGAGAGATATTATCCTTTATTTTATCGCTGGTAGTGGATTCCAGAATACAGGAATAGGGATGTGGAGTAGTGGTCGACTGAATTCTACTAGACAGTTATTTGACAAGTGGAGAGGTCAGAGAACAATGGCTGAGATGTTTAAGTTCGTTTTTGACGAGAACGGAATAACATGTGAGGATGTGGGTTTGAAGAGAGCCATGTGCTTCAAAAATAGTTGTTGTTTGTACATAATACCCACCAGAGAGGATAACGTCTTAAAGATATATATTTCTAGGTTTTTTTTTCGTGTTATGTGGGCTCTCGTGAAATGAATTGTTGTGATGTTTTTTATCCACATTACGTAATGCTACGTGGCAGGTAAATAAATAACGGGCTTAGTAATATAAACATATTTAATATTGTGAAATGGTTACTCTTTTATACCATGCATATATAAGCTTTACTAATAAAATCTAAAAAATAGTGGGAAATTCGTAGATGCTCTCCACGGATAATTTGAAAATTTCTGACAGGTGTATGAGATTGGACAATTATTATCAGTCAGGATGTGATGAGGAGCATTTCTTGCGTCTGAAATTTAAGAAGCCTGATAGCAAACTAATTGATGGCAGGAAGCAGGTTATACATTTTATTGAATTTATTAATGTGGTGTCATTTTTAGGAAATTTCCATGGTTTATTAAAGGGAAAATTAAATTTAGAACAAATATGATGACCATATTTTCAGCGTCAATATGTAATGTATTTTGGAGATCATTTCCCTGAAATTTCGTTATTTCCTCGTGTTTTTCTAACTGAAAATGATTATGGACGAATTAGTCTCAAAACTCGTCGAGTTATGATGATGAAGAGAGAAGGAGTATGCTCATTCCGAAAAGATGAACAAGGTTAACAATACAGTATTTAAAAGATTTGCCTTAATCCCATGCTTATTCTGCATCATTATTAGAAGTTGATTGAATGTCTAGAGATTTAAGAAAATTTCAGTGAAGTCTAGTATTCTAGGTATTTCGTAATTCTACTAGTTTTCCTTTCTGGCAAGTGAATTATTTATAATGTGTTACAAAGAGTTGGAAGTCTCTTGTAGGTCGGGCAACTTGCTACGTGAATCGTTGGTTATTAGAAAACGTGATAGAACCACTGAACTGTACTTTACCGTCAATGAGGGGAATGAGGGTGGCTGTTGGATTTCCCGTATGCGAGCCCGAAGTGATAGTCAAAAATTATAATGCTATCATGAATTCTGGCACCTTGAAGAAATATAAGGTCTTTCTATATTTTATTTTAATAACTGTTATTCAAAATACAGTGTCGCAAAAATACACTAGGCTTATACCAGCATTATGTTGAGATAATATCACACCCATTTCAGTGTAATTTAAATTGTGAGCGTTGGGATTTCACCTACAGCTATTCTACGATAGTAGAAAAACAGAGGGGGACATTTATGCTAGATATTGCATACGTAGATCTTATGGTAACTTTAACACTCACTATCTCTGATTATTCACATTTATTTGCTTATATTTGAGATTATAGATTATTTACAGTTCGAGATATATTCTGAGATCCATCTTACATCGCTTCCTGGTTTCGTATCACAGATCGGTGGTCAAGTAGGACTGTTTCTTGGAACATCAATTATATCACTTGTTCATTTCGTCGTTTATTTAGTAAGAAAAACAAATATATTCTGTCACAAGATTCCCATACAAAAATTGTCATTTATTTCGATTTAATAAATAATACTACATTATGTCTTCTACATATGCATAAATATTATTATTGAATTTGCAGCCGAAGAATAAACAACACGTGAAGTGTTATTTACACATTTCTGCAACTAAAAAGCAGTGTACTGTCGGTAGTAATTCCATGATTTCATCAGTCCTGTTCCAGATTTAGCGACGTGTGAACTATGTTCTGTTGGTCCACACCCAGTTCTCCACCGATGTTTGCTATCGATCCATGCTCTGGATATGCGTTTTTAACAATTTGTGCTCCATACTTAGTTGGATGGTTTTGGTTAGTGCTGAAGATTTCATGGTTCCTACCATATATTGAGCCACTCGGTTCATCTTCGTTATAACCTTCATTTTGATAACCTTGAGGCGTATGAGAAAACGTTTCATGTGTTCCATATTTTCCTGGTGAGAGACCAGCATTATATGTTTCCCGTGTTCCATAATATACTCCAGAATTACCATGAAATTCAGGATCTAGTAAAGAACTTTCAAAAGTTCCTACTTTACTATTAGCATAAACTTTTCTATCGTATATAGAACTAAATTCATCTCCTTTGTGTTGACTTTGTAATATCCCTTGTCCTTGCGTTAAATAACTATCGCTAGTTCCATATCCATTTTGGATTTCTTTATTTGAGTAACTTGATCCTCCACCATTTCTTAAACCGTTATGATCCGTTATTCCAAACCCTTGAAAATTGCCATAACCAGGGATACTTTTGGAAATTATTTTATATCCATAATATTTATTAGAATCAATTGGTCCTAAATATTTTCCTGAAGGTTTAATACTATAATCCTCATTTAGTGTTGTAGGAGAACTACCATATGCTGTATTGCTATATTTACCATCAAGGTGTGACAACCAATAACCGTTATCTTGATTGTAATCTTGCTTTCCCGAATAAAAATAACCTTGACTATCACCACTGGTTCCTAAACTGCTGTATCCTTCTAGACTTTGTCCGTACAGAGTAGGAAAATTAGTGTTTAGCCCTGTAGTAGAACTGAATTTAGAATAACTTTGTTCATATGGACTCATCCAATGGTTCCTCTTACTATTTAGGCCATTATTCCCCCAAGATTCACCATTTGATATATGACTTCCATATACTTGTTGACGTCCGTTTATATTTCTACTTTCGCCGTCGTTGACAAAGGTTTGCCTTTGTTTAAAGGAATTATAAACCTGTGGTCTTCCTATCTGATTTATTGCATTCTCATGGGTAGAATATCTTTGAAACCCATTATAGAATCCAGAGGTAGCATAAGGCATGTTGTCATTAATTCCATATCTGATATTCTTGCTTTCGTAACTTAAACCACCTTCTTCAAGAGGTAGTTGTTTTAGCAAACCTAAAATTCAGAGAAATTTATGTTCAGAAAAGAAACCGATGCTAACTTATCTTTATCAAAAGTTGTTAAATACCTTAGTAATTATTTATTTAGTTATAGTTAGTAAATTTAAATACTACAGGGGCTCAACTCTCACCTTGTCCCCCTATGTTCTCTTCAGGAAGACCACTCCAATATGAATTCCTTCCTCCATATGAATGACCAAAACCTGCACGATCAAGAGTAGCTTTGCCTTTCAAGCTGTCTGCGTTTCCTGGTATTTTCTAGAGTATTCTAAGGTTAAAAGACTTGTAGATCTTTAACAATACATTCGTTTATAGTTTGTTAAAAATCTTAGCTATTAAGCGTGTATCAAGCAAAATAATCACAATTTTATTCTAATGATTTTAGAAGCGTAAATGTTGAGTGTCAATTCAGCAATTATAATAGATCTTGTACTATTTATATTATTATAAATTTACCATAACGTCCAAATGTATTTCTATCGGTTTTCCCACCCGATTTGGTGATTGCACCTAAATACATATTATTCGTCAAAGTTTGAGAGTCCGGGAGAGGTCGATATGCGCTGAAAATGGTAATTTAATCTTTTTAGTTCTTATTAATTTGCACTTTCTCATTCAATAAAATCACCACAATTAATAATTATTAATTTTATCAACAATTCGAAAACAATGTCAGGGATTTTAAAAGTAGTTTCTATGACATATTTTTGCCTTTCTATTGGAAAATATTACTACTAACAATACATAACTATCTCCAGTGTATATAGAGGGAGTGTTTCCAGAAGCGTAAGACCAGATGCCACCCGTATTTATATATTGTGGCCCTAAGTGATATTTTAATTAGAATAATCTGTAACTATAGTTTCCCGTTCTGTGTTTGTAATAATAATAATAATAATAATAATAATAATAATAATAATAATAATGATAATACTTTGGCTAATAGCATCCAAACAAACCTTTGATATCTAAAAATTAAGTAATTTGATCAAATTTTGGTTCAACCCACTTGATTCCGTAGAATCCTGAAACATGGAATCATTTTCCTTTTCCGTCCGTGTATTTTTCTAAATGAAATACGCGACTTAAGTAGCTATGTTTTCAACTCATTTCACTTGTAAACATTTATTTGGTAATCATTACTGCACCCTATCTATATTCGATGCTAATTATCACAATTAGTTGTACCAGTGATCTACCTTTTCCATGATGGCCTTCTCATTTTTTTCCTTCGCTGTTATTTTTGCAACAACAGGAAATCTAGTAGGCATCAATCCTTGGTTATATGCCACTCTATGATTCCGATCATCTAAACAAAATTAGTCTTCCTTTAAGGAAAATCCAAATCAAATTTCACAAAACAGAAGAATCCATAACGTATACATTAGTGCATCTATCCTAAATGATAAATTTCAATCCACACTTTTATAAAATCGATCAATGCTGATCAATTAGCAGAAAGAGTACTAGAAATAAGCCGAAAACAGCATCCAAAAATATCCTAGGACAACTTTTTTTGGTTTACTTATCCCGCTGTCAAATTTAATAACGAGAGTAATAAGTATTTGCGGCGTTAGTTTTATTATTAATAATAAAACTAAATTTTCATTAAAATAGTTGCTCAGAGGAAAACTATGCATCATACCTTTACCTGGTTTCGTTTCATTTTTCACTTTAATAATCAAATCTGAATGCTCAGTTGAATTCTGTTGTTTCTGGCAAGAAGCAAGGACAAATAAGAAAATCAAAATCATTTCTGAAACGAGTTATTCCAAATAAAATATAACCTAGTAAGCTTGTAAATTAATATAGTATCATTAATACATGGGATTCTAAGTAACCAAAGCTCTGGAAAATGGATTTGATTTTAAACGGTATCCAAAAAATGAAAGCCTTACAATTATTTATTAAATATGTCAATTGATAAGATCAAAGCAAACGAGTCGAATTATTAATAATACATTCATTGATAAAAAAAAGAATTAGTGTTCGTTACTTAGCTCCTACAAAGTCAACGGCCGGTCAGTTTGACTTTGTTTTATATTGTGTCCAGAAGCCAAGCTAAATGTCACTTTGCGCAAATAAAATTATGTCCATACTGTGACTTAATGACACGAATTCGCTTTTTTTTGCACGGTCCCTAAACAAAATCAAATCAAAAATAAAAGCCGGTTGAATTGCTTGGTTCCCAATATCCAATACCAGCTATTTCCCGAAGAGAACTATTATTTACCACTTTGTGACTACAACAACAGAAATCATAGCATTAAACTATTTTTGGAGTAGAACCAAAATTAAGTTTTTATATGAGTTACTGTTCTTACAATAAGATTATGATGCCCAGTTGGTGGCTTCATCTAATAGCTTCAAGAATATTTAAACAGGCTCTCTTGTCTATGAAACTTAAGAAATCCGTTATTTGGTTAAAAAAGACTCCTTCTTAGTTTAAGACATAGATTAAATTCCGACACTTCTTTGTTTGTGCAATATTTCATTAGAGAGAATTTTCATTATTATTTTAATTTGAGATCCTTGATTGAAACGTTTCTGAATGTCCTCAATATATAATATATTTTGGTCTTAAACCAATAAATTTTAGTTTGTATAGAACCGAATTACTTCATTTAATACTTACATTTTTTCTTTGTTATATCCAATTTAAAATGTTTATTTTGTTAATCAAATTTTTATAGTGATCACTCGGGCAAGTATTTTAATACTGAAAACAGGAATGAATAAATTCTTCATATTTATAACACGTGCAATTATATATATGTATATTTTTCGCTTAGTCATGATGATGGTGAAGGACACTTGGTTGTTTTAGGAGCTACTGAATGGCCCAATGTCAACTTGGCATATAAATGTAAACTAGGTAAACGGATTAACGAACGACCACCAATATAAAGCATAACAATGAAAGTGGTATAAGAAATCATGTAAAATTGGTCAGGAAAACATACACACCAAATTAATTACAAACAAACTCGTATGCATGTTCTCCTATTTGGATTTCAGAAAAAATAATTATATGGTTGACAACAAATATGAATTGCTATCACATTAGGAAAATAAGTAATATCCAAGTAGGACCACATTCATATGCTACCGAAACGCTTACGACTAGGGAAAGTCGCGGGTCTACACGTCACAATTCAGATACATGTAATAACCGAAATTCTAAATTAGGTTTAAATTAATGTATGATAAGATAAAGCACACTTTCAATAAGCATTATGCTCGAGGCAATATATCAACACGTCGCTGTCGCTCGCGACTCATAGCACGACGGAGGGCAGTCAATACCGTAGAATTTGGTTGGTTGTTAGCGTTTCTACGTGTAGGTCGCAACTGAGTTGCAGAAGGTCCATGGCAGACCGATTTTGTTTTCGATGACTGGACTACTGCCTTTAACTCGACTGATGATGGGGGTACGAGAAGCGATGTTTTCGAGAACCGACTTGGCGCGGCGGGTTGCTCATTAGGAATCTGCAGTATACCACAAAATTATATAATATTCATCTTATTATCAACTTATTTCTAAACATCAGGTTTTATGCAATGTTTGTTTTCCATTTAACTAACCGTTTTTGTAGTTAAACTTGATGCTGATGATCCCACACCCGATTCCCCTTCACTGGAGTGCCCTTCTATATCCTTCCTCTCCTTTTCTAAGTCTTCCACAATTTCTTCGAGTTCTTCGCTATGCTCTAAATGATAATTTCAATCAATAATATAGAAATTTGTTTAATTAAAACCACTGAAAAATAATGAAATGTCAGCAATCGCATAAAAATCTAACCTCGTTCTTCATCTTCTTGTGATTCACTCTGGCTAGATTTTCCAGAAGCAGCATTCAAGGAAAGCCAGTCATTAATGGGTTTCTTCAGCCAAGGATGGTTCAGGATGTCTTCTACTGTACATCGTGAAAACGGGTCAAACGCAAGACAACGCGCAATCAGGTCCTTGGCTTCTGGAAACAACAACTTACATTGATCTCTTGGTGTCTGTATTTTTGAACTCCATCTTAACCAACCTGAGGAAACTGATGTGTAAAAAGGAAGTGGTCCTAGGAGATGTGCAGTGCAAATATCCTTTTCATTTCTAAATGGAAGACGACCATTCAGTGCGTTGTATAATAGAACTCCTAGTGACCATACTGCAGCCTCTCTACCGAGATACAGTGAGTGAAGAAACCATTCTGGCGGACAGTACAGGCGAGTTCCTAAATAGAAATACCTTCATTTTGATGTATTTTGTGAAAGGTTTGTTGTTAGATGATTAGTTATTTGAGATAAGGAGACAAATATGCGAGATATTTTCAACAAATCATCGTTTGCGATGAGGACACTATAAAATACGTTCAATGATTGTACTTGGCGGCGTGCTGACCGAATCATCAAATCATCAAATTTACTGAGTAAACTACTTCCGTACTTATTGTGTACCGAAACTGTCATCAATAGTGCATAAAATAACATTAATTATTTTCCCTCAGTTTTTCGCTGAAGGGTGAAATAAAGTGATTTTAGATGCAGTGACCATTAATTTTCAATGGATCAAATCCATAATTCTTTAAAATGTCTTTTCCTGTATAATTTCGAAAGAAACTACACTTTTCGATCCGGCGACAGTCATCTGCTGTCAGTTTGCGTTACGATATTACCCATTTCTTATGGATATCGGTCGCTTAGAGATGTTACAGATGTCATGTCGTTACCTGATAATTAGGGTGGCACGCACGCGACAAATGAAAATCAATTAAATATGCCTTTTTATAATTTAGTACATAAAAATAAATTTGCTATATATATCTACAATTAAAATGACTTGTTCCATAATCAATTTTATAAAAGCACATTTAAATAGGTCCATGTTGGCAAATGTGAATTAATGGAGACAGGTTTAGTCCGACAGACTAATTGTTTCATTCCATATAAAATTTCGCGACCAGTAGGTTTTCTATATTTAACAAACAATTAAGAAAGTGAAAAAAATAGTGGTATTAGTTAGGGAGGAGCAATCTATTGACAGAAGTTTTGTGATCAATCAAAATCCGGTCCTGCAAATTTCTAAAGTCATGCAATTAATTACTGTTTCGCTTTATAAGTGGTTAATACCGTACTGTTATTATTAATTTATTGACAAACGGTTTTGTTATTATAAAAACTAGTCAATATGTAACTTATATAAGACATTTTTGAACGACAAATACCTTTCTAAAAAATAATGAAGCACTATTCGCGCAAAGAAAAAAAAATGGTAGCTCATAAAGATTAATAGAAAAAAATTGAAAGGAAGTCGGACTTTACTATAAGATTAATGACATTTGCTAAGTAATCAACAAAAGTGCTATCTCAAGGCAAGATGGATGCGCACGCCTGGGTAACATTTCATACGCGGACCGCAATTCACCCCTCGTACGTCACAGTCTTCGGTCTTTCGAAGATCGTAACCACCAAAAAATGGTTGCAAGAGTTTATAAGTCGTATCGTAGTCAACAAAAGTAGGATATGACTGCACATTGTATGTTTTTTTAAATATGAAAAACGAAACTGAAGTGTTATCAATTAGATTTTGATCATCAATTATTAAAGTAGGAGAACTCTATTCACGACTGAATTAGCGGCTAACCTTGAAAGTCCGTATAGTGCGATTTTTTTAACACTGTTGATGCTCCAAAATCTATAAGCTTTGTATCTCCTGTAACCAGGTCAATCACAATGTTCTCATCCTGAAACGAAAACAACTGTAACCGTTACTACCGTAACTGACAAAGGGCATTAGCTGAACAAAATAGTAAACACTAACTGGTTTTGCACTTATAGAAATAGCGCCCTAGAAGGTATTATCTAATATTTATTGTTAAAATTCTACTCACTTTCAAGTCGCGATGAAGTACTTTTTTCTGTGAACACTCGTGTATTGTCTGGACAATCTGACGAAACAAAAAACGGGCCATCTTAAATAAACATTCCTGAGAGAAAAAGTACATTTTTAAGTAGTACATATATACACGCACTATCTTTTCAAGTTTATTTCTTAACTTGTTACTCAGATTTTGTTTATCACTTAAGCATTTTACTGTAATCGAATTCGATACTGTATTAGTTGTTTTTCACGTGTAGCGCACCTCTTCGTCCAATTTCTGCTGGCCTTTGATAAAATCAAACATATCGACGCAGGGATAAGGTCTCTCCATCACGATCAGGTATCCTTCTGGGATACTGTACCAATCGAGAAGACGAATTACACCTGAGATCATCAACTTATATATGTAAATTATTATGTCAATCACAGCGATGTCTGTTATGTCAAAAAAATTGAGGAAAACAAGTATTTAAGTTGGTCAAAATCCGCTTATAATACGAGCGACCGACAGGTATATTGGTTTAATTTATTCTCTAATGATATCAATTTGTCCTAGGCGGCATAAACATTTCACGTGACTGGATTTTACATATATGCATATAAAAACAGAAATGTATCCATACATTTTAATAACTGTATACATATTGAATATGGGCATAATAATGCTATTCAAAATAATAGACAAATTGTCACCTTTAATCTTAGAACATTTTGCCAGCATGCAGATCTCCATAGGGACTTGCTCGTCATTGATCTAAAAGAAATCACAACTTAGCAGTCGAGAAATATCGAGCGTTTGCGATCATCTAAGGAAATAAATACTGAGAAGGTAAATTTTAAATCCATAAAAAAATACCTTTCCCCATTCTCTTACAGATCTTCTGTCTATAAACTTCACGGCTACTGGTATTTCATCTGATATCCGTATAGCTCTATATACAATACCAAAACCTCCTCGTCCGAGTTCTCCTTTTAGTTTGTAGTTTTTTTTAAACTTTGAAAACCCACGACCTGGAATTTAGTATTTTCTATATTTTAAACAAAAATTAAAAGCTACTACATTAGTGCATAATATTAGTTGACTCAATATTTTTGAAAAATACATTATATGAATAAAGCAAAATTTCTTGAATAGTATTTATTTCACATAATTTTATTAAGAGATACTTGATTTCTCCTCCTACAAATCTGAAAGAGCACTTTTTTTTCCAAAGTGCAGACTCACTAGATTCTCCATTAAGTAGTAGTTTCAGATTGAATAATTGAAAAGAAGCCAACTTTTTTACTTTCTTTGCTAGTATAGGCAGCGTCATGTCGTCGAGCGCTGTTGATGTAGGAGTCTGGAACCATGAACACATTGAATGGGCGGAGAAAGTAGGCCCCGCCCACTGATATTCTCACGGGTCTATTCAAATGCAATAACACGGAAAAGTGACAGGTTGACAGTTCCGTTAAAGCATAGTGAGCACTGTTTTCGCGAAAACCAAACTGTCGAAAACAAAAGACTACAAAGATTGCCAATGACACGATATTTAAATAGCTTCAATTTAAAGAGCCAAATGTGGCTATAAGTTGTACATAGTTAAAGCAGTAAGATGCTATCCAGTCATTCGCTACTTCTATAAGACAACACCCTAATATTTAAAGAATGCAGTAACTTTTATACTACAGTAGAATTGTCTTGCACTTGGTGTGTGGTGTCAGTCACCAATCAGCAGTCATCAAATATACCGATAGACGAGGTTAAAATGGTCTGACTAAAATAGGTTGATGTAGATGTTTAGGAAAATACAATTTAATGAAATAATTAGCAACGCTCTATTATTAAATAATATTATGTACCAGTAATATAAGTAAATAAATATAGTACTACTTGTTATATTGATATTTAAAAATGGACTGTAATGATGGACAATAAGTGATGGGTAAAAGACAGCGCAGAAATAAATCATTTGACTTTTAAAAAATCGGGTGGATCTTAATAGCCAAAACATTCGTCGACAATCTTTCAGCCGCGCAAACTTTCAAAGAATTGACGTTATCAAAATGATAATTGATAGATAAACTATCGAAATTACACTTATTTTCGTATCTATGCTGAAAACGTTTGTAAAAACTATTAAAATAGTCAAGAATGGATAATTATACCAATTTAAGAAAAATTAGATGTTAGGTCTATTAGGTCATGAGCAAGACATAAAAGTTGTTTTCGTACGAGACAATTAATTTTCTAATGTGAAAGAAAAGAATATAAAATTTGGTATTAAAGGAAAGATATATGAAATCTTAAAGAATAGAATATTAAACGTACATCATATAGAGTAAGAGAATTACCAACTATTAAGGAAGCAATGCAAATAGAGAAACGGGCTCTTTAGAACTAGATCACAGTACAAGCAGGCGCTATCGATCAGAAAACGAGAGCTTAATTATTAAGCACAAATCAAGCATCTTTAGACATTATCGTCATCCGTCTCAATTACTAGTCTTTCTCCTTCTCCGCGTTACCCTCTACTCGATTGCTATACTTCACCTACTTTACAGAACTACATAAATAGCTTTTTAGTTCAAATGAAAAGTCGTGGTTGTACCTATTTTTTCTAGTTCATACATTTGAACAAACGCTGCACATTGTTATTGCTTGTGTATTGTTAACTGAAAGCTCTCGTTTTCGGAGTACAAGTGAACGAACAGAATAAACTTAGTATCCTAGGAACAGTTGACAGATTAGTTGAGTGATGCGACCGCAGTTAGCTACTAGCATTTCGCTTCCGCTTAAAAATAGCTCTTACGCTATTTTCTGTCGCAACATGAACATTGGTACATAATTAGCACTTCCCACTTTGCGGACGAATGAGCTATACTCTGGTTTAGGTTTCACATGGAAAAATGAAATGTCTAATTGGGCATATCATATCTGCATCTAAAAGCTAGAGCAACTAGACATAGAAGGGTCGTCGAGTTTATACAGAAGATATAGCATGAAATAGTAAAGGATATGGTATAGCACTGCTTAGACTGGAATATTGATACTTCGACAATATTATTCAGCAACTATAACTATTACAAAACTACATAGTACTTATAACATGAATCTCGCAATAGTTAACACACTTTGTGACAGGTTGTCTTTCTTCTCGCACAAGATAATTCAAAAGACGATTGAATTAGTAGAACTTGTATTCGTATATACTTTCATTTTAAATGGAAACAAGTATGCGAGAAATATTTTTTTACCTTATTTAGTGCCAAATGGTCGACTGGCTAAATCCTTTTCAATAGTGGTGCCAAAATAGTATAACTATAATAAAATTTGTTTCACAATCGACGAAATTGGTGGATAGCGAATTAATAATAACTATGAAATTTCGACATATAATATGCTAGTTGAACATAATTCTATTAACCGTTTTTATATACAGAAAAACATTAAAAATACATACGTCAACAGAATTCTTTAGAGCCCATTATGCTATACAACAAAAGGCTAAAACTCCTACTTACATGGATACAATGCGTCTGTTGTGTTCAGGATCTCCTCCTTTGTCTTTGCATCTCTGCTTTCGCATACTATCTCATATCTTTGTTATCAATAATTCGACCGTTATATGAGCGGTCAAACCGTATCTCTCTCACTGGCTCACGACATTTTCCTTTATACAAAACAATATACAGAAAAAATGGCCATAAATCAATCCATTTACACATTACTACTAGCGTATGTCTTAGCCAATAATCATAAGATATGACTATTTTAACAAAGTGTTGCCAATGTTATCAATTTGATGGACTATAAAATAAATTCAAATTGAACAAATATAAAACTGAGAAACGTTTGACAACATTATCGCAAAATCTACACATTTGGTTTTTATATTTGCTATATAGGCTATTATCGGACATAATCTGAATCAATTGGTTCCAGTCTTTATAATTATCATTTTAAAAAACTCTAAATACGTTAAAATTCAAAACATAACTCGGTGTCCAATTGGCTAAGATACATGCTTGATATGCATGATTAACAAACCATAGAGCCTTGGATCTATAGCTAATTATTCCAAACTTGACAATAAAAATAATTAGCTATCTGGAGGGGATTATACAATTAATCTATTTAGTTTTATAGGCCTTTATACCCAGAAATAGCAATAGAGTTGATAAATTAGGGTTTTCAGGAAGCAAATTTGCACATGCAATTATGAATACGCTTATCTGCATCATAAAGTTGGCTTTGATATCAAATGGGTTTGATTGCTCTAAAAATAGATCAAAAATTGCTACATGCAAATGTTAATACATTTAGCACCACCAGAAAGAAGACAAGTAAAACATGATTTTTGATAGATAAAGTAAGAAATTAATTGTTTTCTGCATACATCTATCAATCGAGCACTATCAGTGAGCACTGATTAGAGATGTTTGTGGTTCTAACCGAGTGCGGTTACATTTACCAATAGCTCCGTTCCGGTTATTCCGGACCGATTAAATGTTCGCTTCCTCAGCATAATTTGCAAAATTTTGCAAATTTGAGATTAAAGAAATGCGTCATCCTATTTTCTATTCTTTGCTCTCTCCTCTTAACTCTCTCTCTCTCTTTCTTTTACAGATAATACAAAAACTATCAAGTGTAAAATGTAACATCTTATTTTTGAAGAGCACGTCATCCTGTTTAAGGAAATGCGCGTTCCTCTTACGTTCCAGCGAACAAATGACATATGGCAAAAACCACCCAAGTTAGAGATAAGAGTTCAATAGGTGCATCTGTACGAAGAGTCAGTTGACCTTGAGCAAATTGCATGTCATGGTGAAAATTTTCACAACGAAAGTCTATGATTGAAAGTTCACTAATAGTCAAATTAAATACTTGAAGATCGTTAATACATCGATGAAAATTACTCGAATGAGCATATTTCAGTTACACCTGGTAATAGGGTGATGGCTTCCAAAGAGTTGATAAATGCTGCGGTACTTTGTACTATTCTACGGCTGGCTGTCGCGCGACGGTTCAAAACAAAAACTTTACAGCTTTGAAACAGTTTGCTGGACAAAGCAGCGCCATACTACTATAACAGTGACAATCAACATGATTGAGAGTGACCGTCCCGTCCCCCCGTCCCCCCACTGTGCACAAAGGGGCTGAGTACAAATTGCATTGAGACAGCGAGCAACATTCAAGCACTCATTTTCAGTACTACCATACAAAAACTAAATATTCCATTTCTAAATATTGATAATACAAAACCTCTTACTATAAAGCATGGTTTTTCTAACAAAAGAAAACCTTAAGACAGAAAAACTACTGATATAAAGCTTCTGAGATATTATCATAATAGCAATTTAGTCAGTGTTAACTCCAATATAACTCTTACACCATCCTATTAAGCATATAAAGACAAATAAAGATAAATATTTCGTTCAAAAGAGATATGGTGATAACAAATTATTCTTAAGGAGAAGTATTTAAGATTGAATATGCACTTCATTGTTAGCAGGAAAACATTTAATATTTAGTTTAATTAGACGATATATGCGTCTATATTTACATTTAATTGTTATTAGTTTGAATGAGTGGTAGCGTGGGTGCGAAAGGTTGTTGTGCATCTCAAGAATGTACGTCACCAAATGTCCTGCATAGATATGAAAGAATGACGCTATTACCTAACTCATAATATCGAGAATATCGTATTCCTTGACAGCTGCTAACAAAAGAATCTTTAAACAGAAATATGAGCACTTATTATGTTCGTTATCATCATAACAATCGACATATGAAAATCATTGAGATAGTTAGAACTTCTAGAATTTTAACCAAGAAATTTGCATGTTCTGCTTCAAAAATTAACTAATTTTGATTTTGATTTTATGCTAAAAAAGTAATAATAATGTGTGGAAGGCTGGTTCAAGAAAGTAAACGATCTAGAAAAAGAGGGCTTCTCATCAAGATATTTTAATTGCTTCAACATGTGTTAAAGGCCAGTAGTTCCTCGTCCATGGTGATTAGTCATTACGTCATAGAGATTCCATCCATTACTGAGGTGCTTTTTGCTACTTTAAGACCGAAGAACATGGCATTATAACTAGTATGCTTAAGAGCAACTGAAGTGAAAAATTAGCAAACTCAGTTTCAAGAGAGGTCGCATTTTATGATCGGAATCCCAATTATTGATTCTCATATTTACCACCTGAATATCTTTTAATAAAACAAAAGTAGAAGTCTTTGTGGTTTTTCCTAATTCCTAGTTATTTATTAATAGAGGGTAATTAAATGCAATCCGTTTAGAATAAATAGTTTTTGATACCTACCGTAGGATTCAAAGGAACTCAGTCAACGGCATTCCTTATGCCACAATATGTTTAAAATTCCGAACAAGGTAGCAAGTACTGGATCCAGTTATGATTTTAAGTATTTGGTGGTAAATACTTTCCAGCATTATTGTGTAAAAATCGTAGCTGGATGCAGTTAATTCCATTTGTATACACTAAGTAATGTTACAACTAAATCATTGTTTCTTCACACTTATTTAAATAGAATGATATATAGGTAATTATATTGGTCATCTAAAATTCGAAACTACTAATGAAGAATAATATCACGAAAAAAGTGAGTGTATGGAAGCGTAGTTAAAATTTCAAGTGGGATACACGATAAAATGAAAACAAATGAATTTTGTTAGATGGAAATCTCGAAAGAGAGAAAATCTGGTTAAAGGATGACGACCGAGTCGCTGACGTAGAGATCACATAGGATCCAATGTGGTGATAATCAGTAGTGGAGTCGAAGATAGAATTAGATAATTAGCGCTTAGCCGGTTAATGATAGATGTGCAGTGACTCACTTATTTAAAACAATAAAAAACGAACTACTACCTTTATTGTATTAAATATGATAAATATTAGAACATTCCGTCTACTCATTTAAGCGTAATAATACTTTTAATAATATAAATAAATATGTAGCAAAATATTGATTAAACAAGCAGATCAATTGTAACTCACTCACTGTATTCGACAATAGAGTTGGCAATCAAATCCACTTGGGGAACATCCGGTCGCACTCGAAAACCAGACCGGAATTAGCCACAAAAAGGTGCAAAAATTAACAAAGCAATGATTAGACAAGATGAGGAGTGTGGAATTAGGTTATGATAATTTGTTATTACTGTAAATTTCTGATATATCTTCCAAGTGTTCTAGAGCATTCTAAATTTAAAATAGTGTTTTTAAACAGTCTTAAAACTAATTTAGCACGGACTATTCTAGAATTATATTTTTTTCGACGGATGATTCTTGTTTTTATTGTAGCAGTTTTGTATATGTTAAAACATAATTTTTGACGCGTATTGCTTGAACTAGATTAATAGCATCACATAGCTAACTTCATGGATTTAGAATTAAACACTTAACCCTAAAAAAACTATTCTTTGTCCGGTATTATCCACGGAGCAGATTGAGTGTCAACAAACCACCATGGCAACAAGTCACGTCAAACATGTGCTGAGCGGACCGGTAGCATGACTAGACCTGAAGTGTCACAAGAACCAGCTGACTGGAAAAGGTTTAATAAAGCCACTGGCAGTTAATTCTTTTTTATAATGTAACCTCATTTATCTGAGATTTTTCTACATATAGTAGTTGGAATAGAAGGGGTTTTGTTACTTGCATTAATTTAAATACGACAGAGAAGGGCTTTTATTTCATGTTAATATTTTTCTAACGAAACAAAAATGGGCGGAACTAATATAAGATTTAACCGCAGCAATAGTTATTTTGAACTGTCATTGGCTTAATAAAATCCTTTAATAACAGATTACCAAACAGCGAAGCATAATTTACATTGAAGAATATAAGTAACAAATAATATGAAGTCCTCTAAGTTTTAAATACAGAAAAACAAGTAGACATAAAGAAGTACTGGCGCTATACTGAAAGCTGCAGACTACATGTGCAGTTGATGAACGTTTTCGTTCTACATCAGAAAAATGTCCGATAATATACAAGTTTTATCATTGATTGAATGACAGCATAAAGTCATATCAAATGTTTATTCTTTTTAGTAAGTACCAGTAAAACTCTGTCTGAAACCCAAATAATTTCTATGAGAAATCTAGTTATCAGTGCTCCGACTGAAGAAACGTTCTTTGCGCTAATCATTATCAATTCGGTATTTTCTGAGCACTGTAGCAAGCCTCTCCGATTTCTACTTTTCGATAAAAGCCCAAAAGTACGAAACAACAGATTGGATTCACATCGTTTATATAACATCCAATGTTGACTGTTTTGTTTGTTTTTGAAACCGGTTTGAATCGTATTCATCTATTTGTACTCTGCATAGGTTGTTTGTTTGCGTGGTGTATGAACTGCTTCGACTACCTAGATTATTAAGTTTTAATTCATCCATCTTTTTTAGCGTCACATAATGTGATCTTCATCTAAACAAATGAAACTAATAAATGAACGGAATGCTTATTATATCCATAATATTATTAAACAGTTGCATGACAGCGAATTGGGACAGATTATATTTTGCCACAGAATATAACAGAACTTTTTCCTACAGAAACCAAGTCGAAAAAATACTCATGAATTATCGCTAATTACTTTTGCTGTACTTCGTATTGTGAACAGATGCTACTTTTTTCATTGGCATGTGCTCACCTCGTTTCAAATGAAAAAGTCCTTAAATTTTTGGTTACAAGTTCTTCTTGTATGAAGGAGAAAAAAATCAAAGGGTAAAAATAATGTGAAATATAGAATTGGTTTTCGAATAGATTTTGTGATCTGATATGTGACATAATTATTTTGTGATGCTTGGAAATAATTATCTATGAAATGCTATCCAAAGGCAATGGGTGCTTTTCGAAATTAGGTCACTTAAAGTATTAAACATTATTTCTAATTTAAAAAGGATTTAAAGAAGAGACAGAAAGAGTTTGAATGAAGCTCTTCATATAATCATAAATAAAATGTTAGAACAAATGGCATAATACTTCTGAGCTTCAAGAAATGTTAGGACATAAATTTCGATATGTGATAAGTCATCAAACTTTGGCAAGGGAGACAACCGCACGTCCCACAATTATGATAAGAATATGAAGAATTCCATAAGTCTGTGGCCAAGTAAACAGCTAGAAAACAATTCATAAGTCAAGACATGCGTAACTGATCTCTAAAAACAAATCGATGCGTGTCCAAGGATTGGCCGGGGTGATGGATAACACTTACTGAGTATATCTGCATATTAAAAAAGTATATAGATAGCTGGGAATACTAAGTAGTACCTTGAATCTATATCACTCTATTAAAAGCTGGCATACAGATTTTTTTAGTTAGAAAACCTTCACAAAGATTTCACACGAAAAATGACATTTAGAGAAAAAGAAACAAACTTGAAGATAATGAAAAAGGTGGTCACAGTAAGAATTCAATTAAGAGTAATAAAAATGAAGGATTCATGATTAGGAAGAGTCATTGCTAAAATCCTGATATGTAAAACACTCGTTCTATAAATTCCAGATTTGGTGCAAGTTCTTGCAAACTAGTGAGTGTTAAAAGTATTATTTATAAACTAAATTGAGTGGAATAGATTGAATATGACGAGAAAACTGATATCCAGCGACTAATCGGGGGAAAGAGAGTATGAGTGCTGATCTCTCGCGTACAATCGTAGCATTGTTGAACTTGTTGTTTGCTGCTCCTTATCAAAGCTTGAGACGGCTGTTTGCCTGTTGTTCTAAGTTGTATACCAGTTATATATAGCTAAAAATGCATATATGCCAGATAGGGGAGCTCTGCAATGTTTCTCCAAAGAAGAGGTTATGGGGACGGACATCTTATTTATTCTTTCACATTAAAAAAACATTAAGAATAGCGTCAATTACTTTGATATTAATAAAACACTTATAAATATGTTCAACAAATATATAATTTCAGCGTTTTACCAATAATTTATGCCTATAAAGCTTGCAAGAAAATAAGAAAGATGGATTTTCAAAGTGTATTTCTTAGGAATGAAAGTGATAAAATGAGGTAGTAGTTCCCAGGTATTATACCGTAATTAGCATTTCTAATTTCTCGAAGAACAGTTCCAGTTGTGTAAGACTGAACTGTCACTTTTTTAGAAACAAACACGCTAACGTGGCATGTGTGCCAGGCATTATGTTTACAATTAATGAGTGAGGGGAAAGTTGGAAATTCTATGACTATGCTTTATGAGGCTTTTCAAACAGGTCTATAGAAAGGTTCAAACATTTAGATACGGAGAAATAAGGGAATATATAAAATTTTAAGCTGTTCGAATTGTTTTTATGGTAGCACAAATATAAAAATAGTCTTAGCGCACAAATAATTATTAATAAATTAAAGATAGATTGTTCAAGGACGTAAAATCAATGAATTTGACTGGATAGCTTACACAGCCAACAAGGTCACGCATGAAGCCAGCTCAATGGCATGAAGCGTTATCTTAGATCTACCAAACTGGCCCGTTAATTTGGCATACATTCTTTAAAGCATTTGAAAAACACTGCATTGGGGTCGTTGGCCATTTCACTAGGACTAGAGAAAGACTATGTTTAAGGCTCCTAATTTAAAACTATTGTTTACATGTTATAAGATATCAAAGCCAAAAATCCGTCAAATAGAAAAATTTAATTTTTACTCATTAGGTCTCTTTATATTGCGTGGAACCATAAAGACAACATGTTCCTAAGCAAACTAGGAAATTATCACATCATCCACGCTTATCTAATGCCTTCCAGAACAGGTTTGCTTTCTGAGATACAAGATTCAAATATGAATCATTCCTTAAAAATTTCCCTGTAATATAATATTTACTATTAAATAGATTTTTTTACCAAAATCAATCTGTGGTAGTCTTAAAAACCCATGCAAGTTTCTTCAACACGCCCAAAATTGAAACAGCACTAAGTCTTCTGTGAGTAAGGCTTTAATATCTTTACAATATTCTAGCCACTAATGCTTTATCATCTAAATTCCGTACAGGTGAAATATCATGTAATCATCTCAAGGTGTATAAATAATTATTTTATTTTATTTTAAATTATATTGAACTATATCTTAACAGAAATATAGATATGTGTAAAACGCTATAATTGCTAACATTACAAGCATATTCTTGCTGAACTTTGGTGAATGACGAAGGTAAACGATCAATGATGTCATAGATTGAGACGTCATTAGACCAGCAAGAATTCGTGGCGTTAATATAGCAAGAACTGACCGTATGATGTTTAGATCAGAAATAATGCTGCGTTGATATATACGCGATGATCCGCTTTAACCGAAGGTTGAGATTAGATGGGAACTTATGGGTCAACCACACTATTGTTGTCTAATTACTCTCCCATCAGGAACATTGCATATGACTTACATTAGCATTATGTCAGTTTTGCTAATGTTCTTCAGTGAATAAGTCATGATTTAATCTCCAAGTCGACAAATATAGTTAATTTAAGTTCAGTTGTGCATTATTTCAGCTTTACGATATATTTTGTCTAAATTCCAGTTTTCACCTTTGTTAGCTTTTCGATTCAGCTTTACAGTAGATGCTTGACATCGCAAACCTGTGTACTGCAGCTTACAATTAACAGTCGATAGAAAATTAAACAAAATTACAACAAATCTAACGCAGTTTTGATTGTTGTTAAGTGATATTGGGTGCTTTGTTTTCTTTCTTAGTAAAAAAATGATTTTCGCGTATTATTCTTAAGCGCTAAAAAAAATTTGCTAGAATACACAGTTTAAAATACCTATTTGAATGTAAAAGTTCAGAATATAAAACCAGCTTAAGATATCATATTTTAGTTCTCGAGAAATTGTGAAAAGAAGTAGGCCATAATTGGAAAATTTTTTAGCAAAATAGAAAAATTAGTTCGAAAAAATAGTTAGAATAAGAGATATAAACAAAAATTGAATGTATTTAGAAAATACGGATTTGATAGTATATTTTCATCATGAGAATAAGGTTTATTTGTAGGTGTTCATGTTTTATAGTTCATATAGATATCTTTAAGTAAATGAAGATATATAAATATGCTATAAAAGGATAAAATACACACTTACAAAATATGCAAACTGCGTTAGAGTATTTGAACGAAGCGGCGTTTCGAATTCGAAAATTGCGCTCTAATTATACCGGTTTAATGAGTATAGAACCTGACTATTCAACGTTCTCAAATGAAAGGATAACACATAAGTTGAAGTTAATTACGCTATAAATATAGTAGATATTATCACGTTACCGTAATTCGTCATGAGTCTATTTTGGAATAAACAGATTTATGTCATAGAATTAATCTTTACAGTATATATTTACTATTTCATATAGCATCCAGTCATGCAAAGTATCATTTTCGAAAATTATTTCAACATTTCTGCGTAAACTGCCATGAGAAGATTTGAATATTAATTAAGCGCTATTTTAAAGGTTTGACCTTTCTATAGGCTTATAAGCGAACTGTGGTGTTTAATATATGCACAATAGATGGCAATTTTTTATTTCGTCAAATAAATATGGCATTCCAAGAAACAACGCAATTGTTTTTAGCTCTTGAGTGCAAAAGCATATGGCGGATTACTCATGTTGCAAATATTAATCATAAATTATTAATGCAAATATATCAAAAGTATTTTTTATATTTTATGTAGCATAAAATTGGTGTTATAGATGTCATAAAACCCTTAAAAACATAAGTATAATATTGAGAAAAATGAATTTGTACATTCAGTACACGAAAAAATGAAAGTGGGAAGGCGTACAGTGGAAATTAGGCAATATTATGCAGTGAGTTTGGACAACAACAAGATCAAAACTGGTCAACTTAACTTATCAAATTTCCCCAGTAGAGTGAAAAAAATAAATACATATTCAATTAGAAATATTCTAGAAGTATATTCTAAGATTAGAAAGAAAACACTTAAGCCTATTACTTCAAATAAAAAAAGGCAATATCTTACTTTACTACTCATAATTATATCATTTTAAAAGTATTAAATTCAAATTTATTCGATTTTCTGATAGAGAATTTTATTTATGGTGTAATAGTGATTTTAGTAATTGTTCATATTTAAAGGACTGGAAACAATATAAAAGATCGGTAAACATTATTCTAAATTAAGTATTATTTTATAATTATTATTAGAAATAAGAAATTAATATTTTTAGCAAAAAATATCTTTAATTTTCAGATACCCTCACTAGTTTGAACTTTTATTGGTCATGTTATCGTTAAGTATAATTTTGCTCTTCTATTCTTATTCTAGTAGCAAAAAAAGTACGTATATAGAAAAAAGTGAACTTAGAATATAGAAGACCGAAGGGCATATGATGTCACTGTAAAGTTCTGCTCACTATTCGCTGTTACTTTGTATATGTGAGTAGATTAAAGCAAAACACAAACAAACAGTGAATAGAAAGAATAACTTGATCTCACAGAGAACAAACTAGTTTTTCTCGCATACACACTGCGTCACAATAAAGAAAACACGAAACAAGCTAATAGTGAAAATTGAGAAGAGACTTTCATACAAACTTGGAAAACTTTGGGTATTCTTCAACTAGAACCTGGTTAGTCAAAATATATAGGTAACATGCAAATAAAAAAATTACTTTTAAGCAAAAACCAAATGTTTTTAGATATTAAATAACATTTGAAGGAAAAAAATATTAAACAGAAATTGATTAGATATTTATGGTGGTTAAATGGAATGCTGTTCCAGGGCAGCTTATATGCGTCGCAAAGAGATAGTGATCGCGAGGCAATGACGCCCGCCCAAGTTGACCTCATACGCCAAATTTGTTGAGTTCATCACAAATTCATAGCAATTCAATAAACACATAATATGCAAAGTAGTCTCTAGCAGATATTATAAATTCATATATTGCATAGTTAAGTCATTAATTATAATAAATAGAAGTTCGAATAATATACCAATGAACGCTGAATTTTTTTAAACATATTTCTAGAAGACTAAAAGCTCTAATACTTGAACAATAATAAATATGAGAAGCAGAAAATAATCATCCATCATCACATTGATGGAGGAGGAGGGCAAGCAGCAGAACGACGAACCATTTCATTCGAAGAAACGGCTTTTATAGCTGTTACAGCTTATCAAAATCATAGAGTGAGACTGCGTATTTACCACCTTACTATTCCAAGACCCGTACACTTCTTAAATTTCCCAGATATAAAGTACTTTTGTGTCCTCTCTCTTCAGAGTTAGGTTCTTGGCAAGTCAAAGATCGAAATAATTTCAGGAATAGATTTTACCTAAATATTTAATATAGAGATTTCGAATTGTTTTCCATTCTTTTCCAGATCACGTCTTTGAAGATTGAATCTAACCCGTTCGCCAAAGGATTTCGCGAGTGTGAATTGGATGATCCACGCCTTCTCCCATTCATTATTCCATTTTATAACTTCGCTCTTCCTTTGAGAAAGACATAATACTCCATTGCTCCAGATATTATTTTTGACTAACTTTAGAAAAATTCGGTTTTCAGTCAGCACTTTATTCAAAAGTTTAAAAAATTGATAGCATAATTTCTAAGATTTGAAAGCGCAATTTCAAGTCGCAATTTAAATTGTTTAATTAATTTATCTCAAGCTCTTATTATTCACTGTAAATACTGATAGTATAAATATAGGAAGTCTCCATGAAAATTGAATTTCTATGGATTAAAATCCCATTTATCTTTGTATTTTCACAGCAAGCATTTTCATTAATTTTGCCCATATTTGTAAGTCAATATAAACTTACACTAATTTAGGCATAAACATTTTCATAAAATTCATTTCTTTCTTTTTGAAAATACACTGCAAGTGTTCTTACATATCTGAGGCACTTTGAATATGCAAAATGGTGTCAATTGCACTAAAAACTCGCTTATCTTAATAAATTGAAAGGATAGCTTCAGATATTAGTAAATTTGTCGTGGTATTTGGAATTTGATAGTAAGTATGAATCTACTATCATGGCGGCACACTACAAGTCTGAGTAGAATTATGAGCTTGACCAGTTTTGGCAGGTGCCATAAACGCAACGATCTGCTACAAAGATGTTCAATTTAAAAATCACTAGATACTTTAATATTTATTATTCAACATTATTATTATTATCTCAATGATATCTACTGCTATGCTGGATTCTGACAGAATCCACAAGTGGCGGCACAATGGTATTCCGCGGTGAATTTGTTTAAAGAGGTACACTTTCCGAATGACTTGAAGGCCGAACATCTGAGTAGTAAACTTTCAGATAGATTTGAAATCTAGAGTATAGACAAACAGTAGATGGAAATAAAAATAGCTAACTTGATACTCTTATCCCTGCAAGGATTTTTGGCAATTCCACACAAGTTACAAGTCTTAGCACAGTAGTATTTGATAGTGTCAACGTCATTCCACCGAGTGTTCGTGCAGAAGCCTTGCTGAGCTTGGCTTTCGCAAGAAGCACTAAAATTTGATAAGTTCCACGTTTTTCTAAGTAAGGATCGCATTAACCTAAAGTGGTTCCAACTACATTGGGATGAAAAAGATATTTTAAGACTTACTCATCGATCATGTTCTTACACTCGGATGTTGCTGTTGTGCTTGCTGTGGTCAACTCAAATACAGCTGAATTATCACAAAGTTTGCAAGTTTTAGCACAGTTCATTTTGATGACGCTAGTGTTGTATTGTCCGTTAGTGCAGAATCCCCATTCAGCTAGTTTGGCACAGTCACTCCTGAAAACTGATGACTTCTTTTATATTTTAGAAGCTTTTAGTAAGGTAGACTCACTCAGACCGCCTATTTACACAGGTGAGCGAATTTGGTCTGGTAATTGGTATAGATGTCGTCCCACACAGGCTACAGGTCTTGGCACAGTATTGCCTTACATACTCAGCAGAGTTCCTGCAGAACCCTTGTGAAGCTAGGTCCGGACACCTACGACTGAAACAGAAAGCTGCGTTCCTCCAATATATAGGATTCAATTTATCATCTGCAATCAGATCTTGTAAAAGTGGTACTCACCCAGAAAGCATATCCCTACAGGTCTGAGATGTCGTCCCACACAGGCTACAGGTCTCGGCACAGTATTTCCTTACATACTCAGCAGAGTTCCTGCAGAACCCTTGTGAAGCTAGGTCCGCACACCTACGACTGAAACAGAAAGCTGCGTTCCTCCAATATATAGGATTCAATTTATCATCTGCAATCAGATCTTGTAAAAGTGGTACTCACCCAGAAAGCATATCCCTACAGATCTGAGACGTCGTGGTTGGGGCCACGGTAGTAGATGTCGTCCCACACAGGCTACATGTCTTGGCACAGTATTGCTTTACAACCTCAGCAGAGTTCCATGTGCAAAATCCTTCTGAAGCCATACTAGAGCATCGGGACCTGGAACATAATTAGTGAATGCCTAAACAATTATTTAATTACTAGTATTTGGAGCTCACTCAGTTAGGTGGTCACGGCAATTCTGTGTATAAGGTTCTGTGGTTGGGGCTACAGTTGTTGTTTTAGCACCTGGGACGTTGTCCACTGTAAAAATTGCAACGAAAAGTTTGTGAAACAGACAAACTATAATTAAGGAGAGAAAAATCTATAATGTTTAATGGTTGGTATTTTAGATGGAAAACTCGCAGTTGTGGTTAAATGTTGAGCACCTACCGTATCTGTACTGTATTGTAAAATGTGTAGAATGGTACCGATTGAAATATATAATAGGTGTAGGATTAAGCTGACTCTCATATACAATGTTTTTGAACTCGTCGCAGCATATCCTAGGATAGAATACAAAAATATACAAATTCTAATTAAACAAATAAGAGTGGGACTTGAGAATATCATACATGCTAGTATGCTATCTTCTACCACGAATTTAACAAACTGCTGTTGATTTCATTTGAAACGTGTGTCAGAAATAGAAAGTTCTTGAGGCTAACTTTGGATTAGTTATTTTCTTGTCAGCTTTGCCTTTGATCTCAATTCCATTGAAGGGACATCCAAATTGGCATTGTGAATTTCGCATGCTTGTGATCTTAACTTGGATTGTTTTTCCCTTCGGAGCCTGGAAATTGCATTAAGCGTGCTTAAATCACTCTTTATAAAAGTGTAATAAGTGGCACAAAGAACCGTAGTTTCTACGACTCACCAAAACCCAATGATGACAGGTAGTGAATGTGTCTCTGACGTCTTGTGAAGAAGAGTCACCGAAGGAGAGGCTGTTAGACTGCCAATTTTCGGTGGCTTTTAAGTATCCACCACATCCGGATGGCTAAATAATTCATCAAACACACATTAATAAAGCATTCGGTATACCGAGACCACTTGGCAATATTTTGGAATAAAATAATGGTAATGTGGCAAAATCGCAAACTACTAACTCAGATTATATGCATTGCATTATTCCTACCCGTTCATCACAGTAATCTCCTCCATAACCAATGGGACAATTGCAGACGTTACAGTTGCGGGGGTTGGGGATACCTCCATTCTCACACCGAGCTGATCTTCCCACACTGCATTTGGCTAAATAATATGGAACGGTATATATCACAAAACTATGGATATTATCGATCTACATCCTATTTCGAATATACCAATCACTAAGCAGGTCATGGATTTCCCGACAATTGCTCAGAATGTTGCTTATCTTAAAACCTACTATTACATCCATAATGCTCGTTAATCATTTGCATGTCGTAGAAGGAGATCATACGATTTCCCATAGTGTATACATAGTCGGTGTCATTGGGCACAATTGTATAGGTCCCTTCTTTTGTCGTGAATCTAAACGATTCTGCATTTTACTTCCCGACAGTTTTCAATTCTTTCGTCAAAAATTAATTTAAGCAACTCTAAATGAGTTGTACTAGTTAATGGCATTAAATAAGTTATTGGTTTTAGCAGGACCTTTCTGACAATAAATCATGATTTAGGTAAAGACTGATTTTTAGGAAAATGTAGCAATACCCACGCGTTGGCTGAGTAGTGCATAAAACTGCCATACTCGTAAGGTGTAAAATTCTTTGAATCGTCTTCTGAGGTCTTCACAAAGTTATTAACGTTTTCCTTCTGAATAATTTTTGAACTTCGATAAATATGAGCTCCTTCTATTATACTAAATAAGATTTAGTGAGAGATGAGAACTCACTTTAACATTTGTGGTGTCTACGGTGACGTAGTCATCTCTGTCATATCTTGACTGCATGTGTCTAAAGCCAAGAGCGTGGTTAAACTCATGAGCAATTGTTCCAATCTAAATCGAACAATTGTTAGTTTTCTTCCTGAAATTCTTGACTCTTTCATACTTAATGCATAGCAATATATCGAAACTATAACTCACAACAGTACACCCGTCTCCAATCATAAGCGTTTGTTCCCTCCCGGTCATCCCGATAAATGATTGGCATCCCGGTCCATTAATAATCTGGGAGAAAAAAAGTTGGACCTTTGTGGCATAAATGGTGATAAACTGAATTTACTTGGGTTTAGGAGTTGTGAGTTGTGAGGATTGGAAAATGGAAAATTAAATGAAAAGTTGATTGTGACTGTTCGGAAACACCTTATTCTAGGTGAAAAGCCGCAAATTTTGACAAGCATGAGGTCTAAATTACCTTGATCCTGCTTCGAGCTGTGGAGCTCTCGATGAAGTTAATACAAGTGCGGCTTTGAATATAATTAATAGCGGCAGCTATGGCAGTTCTTTTGCGGTCGTCTGAAACAAATTTAATACATAATCATGGCTTTCAGTTGGTTTTCAAAGATTTAAAGACTTTTCGAGGAAATCTGTATCTAGAACAAAGTAGTTGTTTAAATGCAGTGGAATTGAAATAAAGTTTAAAATTATGGAACAGGTTGGTCATAATTTATAAACATCTAGTACCTATTGTCTCATCAAAATAGTAATAGACATTTCCATCGGTCCATTTTCTATAAATGGTAGATGCCTGTCTCTTTGATCTTCCGCTACCGTTTGTCGACTGTGCTCGCTCCAAAGCTTCGAGCTGCTCTCTATATATAGCCATTATTTTAAAATTGCTTCTATTTTCTCAGCTTTTCCTTCGCTCTAGTAATCTTTATTAGACTCTGCATAATAGCTCACTCTGTCAGCATAATATCTCCTTCGTAAAGATACTCAGACACTCCCTTGACATTATTAATTTGGGAGATATCCCCCCCAAAACCTTCCAGAGAAGGGACACGATTTATCTTACTAATATCCTAGAATAATTTAAATACACGTCAATTGGCTTTTCTCAACTTCTAGGTTAACTTTCAGAAGCACAAGTATATGAATTAAACAACAAGTATTTTATATAGTGACCTAATTTTTCTTAGGTATGCTTATATTTCATAGCCACATTATGAAATCCGACTTACCTCCACTTCGGTACCTTTATCAAACTCCCTTCCGTTAACTTGGTTTTCAAAATTTAGGCTTTGCAAAATTTCGTCCACTGACAATCCCCACGAGCATTGTGCCACTAACAAAATTCGCACTACAGAAACTAGACGCATGTATTACCTAGAAAAGCGTATATTTAAAATAATAAATTATTTAGCTACACAATTTGGGGAAATTGTAATTGAGGCCGCTAGTTTGTTGTAGACTCCAAGAGATTTAGACTCCTTGAAATTTCACTGTAAACTATGATAAAGATACCGATCATTGCTTTAAGATATTAAATGTCCAAGATTAGCTAATTTATGTTCTTAGCTAGTAATCAAAATATTAGCAAAGTCAAAGATCCGAATTAAAAAGAGAATTATAATAGAAACTAAGGGAGGAGATGATACAGTTCTTCTGATAAGTGTCCATCGATCTAGTACTGTTCTTTTATACTGATTCCCAGACTATTAGTACAGTTGTATTTAGAATTGATAGTTGCCATCAAAAATTAATAATCTAGGGCCAAATTTTTGTTAACGAAGCCCAATGGAACTCTCTTTGTAAGAGCTGTGTGGGACGTTTCCGTTTGCACAAATACAGGTGTACGACCTGATCTTCATACCGTTCATTAGACAGAAATCATTTAACCTAGTAAAGTACAGGATATTTCTGGCAGGCTTTCAACAAAAAAATTTCTAATCTATTTATTGCGTATTTAACCATTTTTTTCAAACTAGCTAAATAAGAGTATTTTTTCTTATTTATTATAAGTTATAATAGGAGGATGTTTCTCGACAATAATTCATTCTGAAGAATAAAATGGTTAAATACGCAATAAATAGATTAGAAATTTTTTTGTTGAAAGCCTGCCAGAAATATCCTGTACTTTACTAGGTTAAATGATTTCTGTCTAATGAACGGTATGAAGATCAGGTCGTACACCTGTATTTGTGCAAACGGAAACGTCCCACACAGCTCTTACAAAGAGAGTTCCATTGGGCTTCGTTAACAAAAATTTGGCCCTAGATTATTAATTTTTGATGGCAACTATCAATTCTAAATACAACTGTACTAATAGTCTGGGAATCAGTATAAAAGAACAGTACTAGATCGATGGACACTTATCAGAAGAACTGTATCATCTCCTCCCTTAGTTTCTATTATAATTCTCTTTTTAATTCGGATCTTTGACTTTGCTAATATTTTGATTACTAGCTAAGAACATAAATTAGCTAATCTTGGACATTTAATATCTTAAAGCAATGATCGGTATCTTTATCATAGTTTACAGTGAAATTTCAAGGAGTCTAAATCTCTTGGAGTCTACAACAAACTAGCGGCCTCAATTACAATTTCCCCAAATTGTGTAGCTAAATAATTTATTATTTTAAATATACGCTTTTCTAGGTAATACATGCGTCTAGTTTCTGTAGTGCGAATTTTGTTAGTGGCACAATGCTCGTGGGGATTGTCAGTGGACGAAATTTTGCAAAGCCTAAATTTTGAAAACCAAGTTAACGGAAGGGAGTTTGATAAAGGTACCGAAGTGGAGGTAAGTCGGATTTCATAATGTGGCTATGAAATATAAGCATACCTAAGAAAAATTAGGTCACTATATAAAATACTTGTTGTTTAATTCATATACTTGTGCTTCTGAAAGTTAACCTAGAAGTTGAGAAAAGCCAATTGACGTGTATTTAAATTATTCTAGGATATTAGTAAGATAAATCGTGTCCCTTCTCTGGAAGGTTTTGGGGGGGATATCTCCCAAATTAATAATGTCAAGGGAGTGTCTGAGTATCTTTACGAAGGAGATATTATGCTGACAGAGTGAGCTATTATGCAGAGTCTAATAAAGATTACTAGAGCGAAGGAAAAGCTGAGAAAATAGAAGCAATTTTAAAATAATGGCTATATATAGAGAGCAGCTCGAAGCTTTGGAGCGAGCACAGTCGACAAACGGTAGCGGAAGATCAAAGAGACAGGCATCTACCATTTATAGAAAATGGACCGATGGAAATGTCTATTACTATTTTGATGAGACAATAGGTACTAGATGTTTATAAATTATGACCAACCTGTTCCATAATTTTAAACTTTATTTCAATTCCACTGCATTTAAACAACTACTTTGTTCTAGATACAGATTTCCTCGAAAAGTCTTTAAATCTTTGAAAACCAACTGAAAGCCATGATTATGTATTAAATTTGTTTCAGACGACCGCAAAAGAACTGCCATAGCTGCCGCTATTAATTATATTCAAAGCCGCACTTGTATTAACTTCATCGAGAGCTCCACAGCTCGAAGCAGGATCAAGGTAATTTAGACCTCATGCTTGTCAAAATTTGCGGCTTTTCACCTAGAATAAGGTGTTTCCGAACAGTCACAATCAACTTTTCATTTAATTTTCCATTTTCCAATCCTCACAACTCACAACTCCTAAACCCAAGTAAATTCAGTTTATCACCATTTATGCCACAAAGGTCCAACTTTTTTTCTCCCAGATTATTAATGGACCGGGATGCCAATCATTTATCGGGATGACCGGGAGGGAACAAACGCTTATGATTGGAGACGGGTGTACTGTTGTGAGTTATAGTTTCGATATATTGCTATGCATTAAGTATGAAAGAGTCAAGAATTTCAGGAAGAAAACTAACAATTGTTCGATTTAGATTGGAACAATTGCTCATGAGTTTAACCACGCTCTTGGCTTTAGACACATGCAGTCAAGATATGACAGAGATGACTACGTCACCGTAGACACCACAAATGTTAAAGTGAGTTCTCATCTCTCACTAAATCTTATTTAGTATAATAGAAGGAGCTCATATTTATCGAAGTTCAAAAATTATTCAGAAGGAAAACGTTAATAACTTTGTGAAGACCTCAGAAGACGATTCAAAGAATTTTACACCTTACGAGTATGGCAGTTTTATGCACTACTCAGCCAACGCGTGGGTATTGCTACATTTTCCTAAAAATCAGTCTTTACCTAAATCATGATTTATTGTCAGAAAGGTCCTGCTAAAACCAATAACTTATTTAATGCCATTAACTAGTACAACTCATTTAGAGTTGCTTAAATTAATTTTTGACGAAAGAATTGAAAACTGTCGGGAAGTAAAATGCAGAATCGTTTAGATTCACGACAAAAGAAGGGACCTATACAATTGTGCCCAATGACACCGACTATGTATACACTATGGGAAATCGTATGATCTCCTTCTACGACATGCAAATGATTAACGAGCATTATGGATGTAATAGTAGGTTTTAAGATAAGCAACATTCTGAGCAATTGTCGGGAAATCCATGACCTGCTTAGTGATTGGTATATTCGAAATAGGATGTAGATCGATAATATCCATAGTTTTGTGATATATACCGTTCCATATTATTTAGCCAAATGCAGTGTGGGAAGATCAGCTCGGTGTGAGAATGGAGGTATCCCCAACCCCCGCAACTGTAACGTCTGCAATTGTCCCATTGGTTATGGAGGAGATTACTGTGATGAACGGGTAGGAATAATGCAATGCATATAATCTGAGTTAGTAGTTTGCGATTTTGCCACATTACCATTATTTTATTCCAAAATATTGCCAAGTGGTCTCGGTATACCGAATGCTTTATTAATGTGTGTTTGATGAATTATTTAGCCATCCGGATGTGGTGGATACTTAAAAGCCACCGAAAATTGGCAGTCTAACAGCCTCTCCTTCGGTGACTCTTCTTCACAAGACGTCAGAGACACATTCACTACCTGTCATCATTGGGTTTTGGTGAGTCGTAGAAACTACGGTTCTTTGTGCCACTTATTACACTTTTATAAAGAGTGATTTAAGCACGCTTAATGCAATTTCCAGGCTCCGAAGGGAAAAACAATCCAAGTTAAGATCACAAGCATGCGAAATTCACAATGCCAATTTGGATGTCCCTTCAATGGAATTGAGATCAAAGGCAAAGCTGACAAGAAAATAACTAATCCAAAGTTAGCCTCAAGAACTTTCTATTTCTGACACACGTTTCAAATGAAATCAACAGCAGTTTGTTAAATTCGTGGTAGAAGATAGCATACTAGCATGTATGATATTCTCAAGTCCCACTCTTATTTGTTTAATTAGAATTTGTATATTTTTGTATTCTATCCTAGGATATGCTGCGACGAGTTCAAAAACATTGTATATGAGAGTCAGCTTAATCCTACACCTATTATATATTTCAATCGGTACCATTCTACACATTTTACAATACAGTACAGATACGGTAGGTGCTCAACATTTAACCACAACTGCGAGTTTTCCATCTAAAATACCAACCATTAAACATTATAGATTTTTCTCTCCTTAATTATAGTTTGTCTGTTTCACAAACTTTTCGTTGCAATTTTTACAGTGGACAACGTCCCAGGTGCTAAAACAACAACTGTAGCCCCAACCACAGAACCTTATACACAGAATTGCCGTGACCACCTAACTGAGTGAGCTCCAAATACTAGTAATTAAATAATTGTTTAGGCATTCACTAATTATGTTCCAGGTCCCGATGCTCTAGTATGGCTTCAGAAGGATTTTGCACATGGAACTCTGCTGAGGTTGTAAAGCAATACTGTGCCAAGACATGTAGCCTGTGTGGGACGACATCTACTACCGTGGCCCCAACCACGACGTCTCAGATCTGTAGGGATATGCTTTCTGGGTGAGTACCACTTTTACAAGATCTGATTGCAGATGATAAATTGAATCCTATATATTGGAGGAACGCAGCTTTCTGTTTCAGTCGTAGGTGTGCGGACCTAGCTTCACAAGGGTTCTGCAGGAACTCTGCTGAGTATGTAAGGAAATACTGTGCCGAGACCTGTAGCCTGTGTGGGACGACATCTCAGACCTGTAGGGATATGCTTTCTGGGTGAGTACCACTTTTACAAGATCTGATTGCAGATGATAAATTGAATCCTATATATTGGAGGAACGCAGCTTTCTGTTTCAGTCGTAGGTGTCCGGACCTAGCTTCACAAGGGTTCTGCAGGAACTCTGCTGAGTATGTAAGGCAATACTGTGCCAAGACCTGTAGCCTGTGTGGGACGACATCTATACCAATTACCAGACCAAATTCGCTCACCTGTGTAAATAGGCGGTCTGAGTGAGTCTACCTTACTAAAAGCTTCTAAAATATAAAAGAAGTCATCAGTTTTCAGGAGTGACTGTGCCAAACTAGCTGAATGGGGATTCTGCACTAACGGACAATACAACACTAGCGTCATCAAAATGAACTGTGCTAAAACTTGCAAACTTTGTGATAATTCAGCTGTATTTGAGTTGACCACAGCAAGCACAACAGCAACATCCGAGTGTAAGAACATGATCGATGAGTAAGTCTTAAAATATCTTTTTCATCCCAATGTAGTTGGAACCACTTTAGGTTAATGCGATCCTTACTTAGAAAAACGTGGAACTTATCAAATTTTAGTGCTTCTTGCGAAAGCCAAGCTCAGCAAGGCTTCTGCACGAACACTCGGTGGAATGACGTTGACACTATCAAATACTACTGTGCTAAGACTTGTAACTTGTGTGGAATTGCCAAAAATCCTTGCAGGGATAAGAGTATCAAGTTAGCTATTTTTATTTCCATCTACTGTTTGTCTATACTCTAGATTTCAAATCTATCTGAAAGTTTACTACTCAGATGTTCGGCCTTCAAGTCATTCGGAAAGTGTACCTCTTTAAACAAATTCACCGCGGAATACCATTGTGCCGCCACTTGTGGATTCTGTCAGAATCCAGCATAGCAGTAGATATCATTGAGATAATAATAATAATGTTGAATAATAAATATTAAAGTATCTAGTGATTTTTAAATTGAACATCTTTGTAGCAGATCGTTGCGTTTATGGCACCTGCCAAAACTGGTCAAGCTCATAATTCTACTCAGACTTGTAGTGTGCCGCCATGATAGTAGATTCATACTTACTATCAAATTCCAAATACCACGACAAATTTACTAATATCTGAAGCTATCCTTTCAATTTATTAAGATAAGCGAGTTTTTAGTGCAATTGACACCATTTTGCATATTCAAAGTGCCTCAGATATGTAAGAACACTTGCAGTGTATTTTCAAAAAGAAAGAAATGAATTTTATGAAAATGTTTATGCCTAAATTAGTGTAAGTTTATATTGACTTACAAATATGGGCAAAATTAATGAAAATGCTTGCTGTGAAAATACAAAGATAAATGGGATTTTAATCCATAGAAATTCAATTTTCATGGAGACTTCCTATATTTATACTATCAGTATTTACAGTGAATAATAAGAGCTTGAGATAAATTAATTAAACAATTTAAATTGCGACTTGAAATTGCGCTTTCAAATCTTAGAAATTATGCTATCAATTTTTTAAACTTTTGAATAAAGTGCTGACTGAAAACCGAATTTTTCTAAAGTTAGTCAAAAATAATATCTGGAGCAATGGAGTATTATGTCTTTCTCAAAGGAAGAGCGAAGTTATAAAATGGAATAATGAATGGGAGAAGGCGTGGATCATCCAATTCACACTCGCGAAATCCTTTGGCGAACGGGTTAGATTCAATCTTCAAAGACGTGATCTGGAAAAGAATGGAAAACAATTCGAAATCTCTATATTAAATATTTAGGTAAAATCTATTCCTGAAATTATTTCGATCTTTGACTTGCCAAGAACCTAACTCTGAAGAGAGAGGACACAAAAGTACTTTATATCTGGGAAATTTAAGAAGTGTACGGGTCTTGGAATAGTAAGGTGGTAAATACGCAGTCTCACTCTATGATTTTGATAAGCTGTAACAGCTATAAAAGCCGTTTCTTCGAATGAAATGGTTCGTCGTTCTGCTGCTTGCCCTCCTCCTCCATCAATGTGACGGACAAGATGAATACGAGGACGGTAACGGTGCATGGAGTTGACTATTATCTGTTAGTAGAGTATTTGTTTGTTTTTATTCTGACATATTGTACTAGTTTTGATTTGTATCTCTTAGTAATTGCTTCTATTGCAGTGAAAATATTCTGCAGATGCGTAAAAATATCGATGTTTCCTACGTGTCCATTTTGGTCCAATTGATTGTTCGTTAATTTGATTTTATCGAATGAAATGACCGTTTTCATCCAATGAGCCCCGCTGGATGGGCTTTCAGGATGAACAAAGGTTCGACAAGGTAATTCTGCTTCACCTTAAAAGATTTTGAAAATATTTAAATCTGTTAATGTGAAATGCTTGTCAATTCATATGGCTATTTGTGTTGTGGAACTTATAAATATAAGGACAAAATATCCATCTTTTGTCTTTTTCCTTTTTCTTAGTACCAAAAAGTTGTAATATCAGGGATAATTTTCGCTTGCCCAACATGAGTACCTGGTCCTGTGGCAGTCCATTTGCTCTGATGGAATGAATATCGATAGCGTTTATTGTCAACGCATTCTAAATCAACCATCAGTGAGTAAAAAGCATTTGCGTCCAGACCAGAAAGTGAGACGGAGAGAGTTGGAAACATCCGTCTACAAGAAAGAATTAGTTATAACAAAATAGAGGAACGTAAACTGTTAAGTGCGTATGTGGAGTAAAGATTATCTTGGAAAAATATTTACTAATGAATAAGTTTTTCCTTGAAAGTTCAACAAGATTTTCGTCGAAAATACTTTGTAATAGGATTGACTTCACTGGCCTCACCGTCCACTTTTAGTAACGATCATCTCCGTGCCAAGTTCATAGAATTTTCTCCATAAGGATATCCCATCAAGCCGAAATCTCACGTTGCTTAGAGGTTTTTCAATTGTCAGGTTTCTTATGTCTCGGTCAGATACTGTTTCATGACTAAATGATGATCCAGCACTATGTAGCAGAAAATCTACGGAGAAATCCTTTGGCATCTGTCGATTTATTTCCGATTATTTTTTTCTAATTTTTACGAAATTTAACTAAGTAATTAAACATAAAATATGATTGTTTAGACTTTATTAATGTTTCTTCATTATTTAATAAGTTCATCAACTTCTATACTCAAAAATTTACATATTAAGGTGTCATTCAGTAATATCCTAAATGTAGAAGACCCACCTGATAATCAATCTGATTTGCTTACGGTACTGGCTGTCGATTCACCTCAGATCCCAGCAAGTGGTTGAGCGCATCGCAAATTGTCTGATATTGCTAACACATGTGAGTCGTCTCGCATCTGGATACCGTATGATGAATGACTCGGGATAGAAAGTTGTCGTTGTAAGAAATATGATACTGACTAACTGATAAGTTAGGTAAGTTTTGGTAGCCACCCAAACATTTAACCAAAAAAATTTTGTTATATCTGATGAACGATACGATCCTTGTAAAATATTCTCTATAATTGAGAGGAAATTATTTGTTCTTGAATAAATCCCATAAATTGTTTTGTCTGCAAATGATATAATATTACATTGTTATCATGTAATCAGTCCAATAATATAAATTTAAAGTGATAGAATTTTCTGTTTTAAGAACACATTATGTTTTTAAATATCAAAGATTTTTAACCTGCTGGATTATAACAGAGCCATTATTTTGCCTTCTATTCCAAATCCCCCCATTATACTGTGATCGTACAGCTCTATACGTTATGCGAAGTGGTGACTTTTCTAACAAGGAGTTTGTTTTTCCTCAATTTTGTACCTATTACCATTTCTTCTATAATTCACTTTCTTATACCTAGTGTGTTATAAATAATTCTAGTTTTATTCTATAATTTTAAGATTATGTAGTCTTGGTTAGTATTTAGGAGAGTTCTTTCACTATCATAATAAAAATATAAAAACTACCTTTTCTGAGCATTATAGCTTTATTTTACTTCTAGGTTATATTCAGAAAATTTGTACGTATTTTGTAGTTGCTTACTATGTGAATAATAAAGATATTACACAACAACCATCGTCAGTCAAACTTACATCTGGAATCTGTAGCGACAGACAGCGCGTAACAATAAATCACTAATATAAAACAAAAGACTGCAATAAAATCTCCAAATATATATCTTAAAATTTTAATTATGTATAGTTCGAACAATCTTAAGTCTGTTTACTTATCACCTTATCTGCATATTTGCTGAAAATAATGTTTCAAGCTCAAATAGTAATTCTAGTTGATGTACACTGCGCAGTGATAATTCCAGATTCACTAAAAATATCGTTTTTGCCAATATACTTTTACTCCGACTATTATGGTCTGAAGGCAATTGGGGAACTGTACAATTATATACCCATTGTAGTTATACTTAAATACTACGCAACAACTACATGTCCATTAAATGGTTCATCACCAAATTAATTTTGTCAAAAAATGTGACATTAGCTATCCAACTAATCACAGTGGCTGTTCTACTTCCCATAACGTTTATAAATTATATCGCAAGCTTACAAAAAATTACTAGCACTTTATATTGACTAATTGTTGATAGTAAAACGAAAAAAGCTCCTAAATATGAGTAGTTCACTGAGCTGATAAAACATGTGAAAGTAAAATGAACATATTTCTAGAATATCTGTAGCAATGTTTTGACATTTCTTGATGTAATATATCAACAAAGAAGCGATACAAAATTTAAACGTGAAAAATCTTGTGATCTAATATTATAGAATAATCTAAGCTAAAATATCTAGGAGAAAATGTCATAGTAAATCAATTATTTAAATCGTAGATCAGATTGGTTGCACCTACATTTCATTTTAGAGCGTACTGGTTATTTCAAAGTATACGTGTAGTGGAAAGATCGAGAATGTGAATGTGTGGAATCAGATAGTGTTATGAAATATGTAGGAAAAGAAGAAATATGAAAAATAGTTCAAAATTGGTTTATCTTGGTCTTATTTGAAATTAATACCAATAATTTCTCTAAAAATTTAAAATTCTTTATTGAAATGGGCGAATGGAAGTGTAGTTGTTATTGCATAGTCGGATTCTCAGTAGACCTTGTAACAAACAGTATCACCATCAAGTCATCTGCCAATACCGTTTGTCTGTATTCCGATGTTTCATTATTAGCCAATAATTTACTTCGATGTATGTAACCAAAGTGAAATAACTTTATTCGATAACCTCTTTTTCAAGGCAACTTTACCAAACGAAATACTGAAATCACGAAGTATAACGCGGCAGAAGTGGGAACTTCTATCAATATATACTGTGGATAAGAAATAGTGAGAAATCATACGACAACTATAACTTGTTGCTAATGACATTCACAGGAGTGATTGTTCGTGCTTAAGGTTGTAGAAGATCGCCTTGCTACATCCTTTATTGCGATTGCTCTGCCCGTAAACACTTGTTTCTGAACTTATCCATCATGTGTTAAACTAATAATTGACCTTAACGTAAATGATGCGAGAACTAAGTATTAATTCCTTGGTTAATCTACTGCAGACGTTTGAATAGAACGACATCATTTCCACATCCGCTCTCCGTTTCCTAACAGTTATTAGTGCATAATAAGTAGTGGCTAAAAACATGCTTAGGGGGAGAAAAATACAATTTTTTTAATATTGGCTTTTTAAATACATTTATAAAAGTATAGGGTGTATTTTTTCTTCAATATTAGGACATATAAATAAAGTATCCTGGATGGTTCTTAACATCTATTTTGGCCTTTGACATTTCTTGACATCTGTTACAGTTTTTTAACATCCTGTTAGAATTAAAATTCATAGGCGACCTTAGCCTATCACAAAATATTATTTTCAAAACCTTGCTTTTCAAGATAAGAAATATAGACTTTATTTTAGTGGTACCATGTTCGATTATTTATTTTTTAATCCCTACAGTTCTATGAGATCAGCTTATTAGATAGACACCCGGATTTCTCATTCTAAAGTATTTAATTAGCTTAATAACAACTACCAGAGAGATAACCTGTTTTATAATTTAAATAGGTTGAATTGGAATCTATTGGCAGTTGAACTATGGTTCAACTATATAGTTTCTTTTGCCGTATCTTTCATTTCTTAAGCAAAAATTTTCTTCGATTCCCCTCGTTTGTAATTCCCATTTTGAACTTTTATTTGAAATAAAATATGGTCACGGCAAATACATTTCATGAAAATTTGTATTGGAAGAGAGAAATTTGTTTGAAGCATTGTTTTATTATGCAGTGTCAGTTTATTTCGAAACTTCATTGAAACGATGGAAAAACGGTATATTGCTGCGGTAGGAACGAATTGAGATGTGCTTTTCAAACACTGAAATCTCCTTCCACTTGTCTTAGTCCCTTATAATCATCCATAACCAAGTGATAAATTGACTGGTTCGCAGTCACAACACATCCAGTGATACTTTCTGATAGTTGGTGATGGATGAATGCGCCTGCTTCACTGATTTCGACAACAATGTGGAGTATACAATTTGTAGGCTTATACCGTTATGTATACTCTCTACATGTGACCATAACTTTCATTTCAGCGAGTTATGGCATGAGCAACACTGAAAATAACATGAAGTCGTGTGCTAAAATATATCGGAAGCAAGATGGAAATTATGGTACACAATCTGAATCATCTCAGAATTATTAACATGTACTAAAACTAAGAATAATCAAGGGCGAAATAGTTGATCGAATAAGTGTTAAAAATAAACCCCAATGCGGTTCTCGAGATCTTCTTTTCCATCCCACCTTCCCACATACCTCTCTATCTCCGCAGCCGCACTAATCCATCACTCGCTGAAAGCCTCAGCTGACTAGTCAATCGATATTTTGATATATTCTTTCAAATGTGACAAATTCAACCTTTTTTTCGTATAAAAAATATAAAACTACAAAGCAATTAGATAATAGGAGGGTCGAAATGCTAGGATTCTTCACAGTTTTTATCTCAAATTCAACCTTTAACTTATTTATTGTAATAATTAGCTTTTAAAAATATATATCACTATCTGAATATTTATAAATGAGAAGAAAATAGTACTAGTGGAAAAGTGTCACTGTAGCACTTAGCATTATGCAGCAAGTACGATTTCTTAAATTTAAACAACTATCAGAGTCCAGAAAGGTTTCACCGTTTCACCTAAATGAGATATCTCAAGTCGATTGATCACTGTCTCTCAGCGGTGTCCTTTATAAATCTTTGTATTTACTTACTACAAACAACGTGAACAAATAATGCAGACCTTCCATTGCGCAAAGACAGTAGTTTACATATAAAATGATATTGGAAAAAAATTAGTGGTTAATTGTGCGTAAAAAATTTTGGCAGTAGTAATGAATATTATTATAGTTGTTTATGAGAAACGAGCAGGGGAATGTGTGGACTTAATGCCGCTCTGTTGTATTTATGCAGATAGGAAGAATGAATGTTGTCTTATTTCCTGTTCTCTAGAAAAATTAGTGAAACACTCCTGACAATATTTCTTCCTTTTACATCCTATTTACAAGCTACTATTGTATATATATATTTATTTATTTATTTTATTTAGTTTGAAGAAAATATTTAGTGCATAAATACAAAATCAAAAGACTACTTTGCAGAATAGTATATACACTCGTGCTACTATAATACGATGGTATCTTCGTAATAATGACATTCTCCCCAATGATTGTATCTGAGAGCCGTGTTGACTGTAATTAAACCAATTAGGTCCTCATATCGCTGGCAGATATATGGGAGCGGCTTCTTTTATGACAATTATCTGGTAACAGAGGGAGAGAGATGGTGAAGAAACACTAAAGAGAAACTTAGAACCTATGTAGAATGAATGGCTACAATTATCTATGACTTTACTGCACTATTGAAACATTCTTCTTCAATATTACTGAATTAATTGTTAGTTAATTTAAAACAAATTCGAGATCGTGGCATTTTAGTAGCAGTGTTGAAAAAGATTGAATAGACCTTTTAATTCTAGCCCTTATCTTTGAAGACAAAAAACGACCTCAACGTCATTGGTCGGTGTTTTGGCGCGTCTCAAGTGAGCGCATTACTGCGATACTGTCAGTCAGTAGTGAAAGAGATCAAAGAGAGCCGACCACAGCTGGTCGGCCGCCAACCGGGGTGATAAGTAGATTAGCAGGGTTTGGGAGGAATGAATTCTCTGTTGTCCAGTTCGTCGTCCAGCAAGTCTCAGCAAATATTATAAAAAGTAGTTCAATCAAATGTTTCATAAACTCTCTATTTAATGCACGCAATATTTTCTCATTATTTCATCTTTTTCAGATATCACAAAACAAAACAACACTCTACAATTGAAAATATATCCTACTGATTTTTTATACGGTGGCTTTTTCGAAATAATTAAGGACCCAGAATTTCTACTAAAATGTCTTCCATTGCTGTGTATCATATACTTATTTGTTTATCCTCATCTTTCACTATGATCTTATATCCCTTTTTTTTTGTTTTTACTTCCTTTTGTCTCAAGGACATATTCTGTCGGGTCCTCTGTGGCATGCGCCAGTTGCGTAACCCTTGCACCCTTTGAAAAAAGAGGATGAAGAGGTCATGTTGTCTCTACACAATCTATCAGTAATCCTATTTACCTTTGAGAATTGTTAATCACTATGTACATACGCCTATAAATAAGAAAGAATTGTTTTATATGTTTTTAATCCCTACTTGAACTAATAATTTCCATAAATAGCTTAAAAGATTACGATAAAATGATTTTAGACCCTTAAGTTGATGAAAGCTTAAGTTTCCTCGATTTTAATAGTCATTTATTTAAACGCAGACATAAAAAAGTACCTGATTTGTAACTCTACGAGTTAATTTAATCGACATAGATAAACTTGTTGTTCATTTATGAATGAAGTCTTAATCTTCTTTTATCTCTCTGTTTACTTAGAGACGATAATTAAGAATATGTACTTCATACGAAGTTCTGTAATTTTTAGTAATTCACGCGTTGATGCTGATTTAGTAGACACTATAGCAATGAATTGCTAATATTTCGAATAAGAATACGTATATAAACAAGTGCAAGTATTTATTTATCAGTCAACTATTTTTTCTCATATATGCCACATCATTAAATTTTTAGATACGAGTGCCTAGATACATATATAAGTAATGGATAGTAATTAATTAATTATTTCAACAGAGTTGAAGAAAAGCAATTCTAGCCATCATAAGAAATAAGGTTGGCATTTTTCTTTAATGCTGAAGTTCAAATTCGATACAAGTGAGGTAACTTATATGTTCGACCCTGCTATTCTCTCATCAGTTGCTCATTGGGTCCACAGAGGTCTTGTTTATGTTACTGCCGGCTTTCTCTTTTGATATCTGCTAATCCTGGGCATTATCGGCAATTCCCTATTGTATTTGTGCATATCCCATTACGTATTCAAACACGCATGAATTGTGGAGAGAGAGTGCATGAGAGAGACTGTCAAGTGCAGAGACCAAGGTACAGTGAGAAAACAAATTTTAGGTAACAGAAAAATTAACAATACTAGTAACTACATACATGAAATCATTATCATATCAAAACGTTACTGAGTAAATAGGAACTTACGTAATGAATATCTAAATCACCTTTCTACTTTTACATTTGGAGAATACGTTTCGTTACACTTTTTTAATCACTAGTTTTTGACGGCATTACTTCGAACAATTATGTTGCTGATATAAGTACTTTAAATATTTATTGGTTAAGCAATTTTCAATTCCACACAACAACGTCTATGCACAGAGGGAGAGACACTGCTTTGAGCGATTTGGAAAAGCTCTTAGAGAACTATTATGGGCACGACTTGACAGAATGTTTCATTATAACCAACAAGACCGAATAAAAGACAAGACATGCCCTTTTCGTAGCATGTGGTATATGGCCATGATCCAAACTCCGTAATTAGTTTTGACAAGAATGCGGGAACAGGGAATCTAAGAAATGCGCTGATAAATACCGTATTCGCCCTGGAGAATTCCGCAGTCTGCTTTGGTTATCGTCAGCGATACTGTATCATGGAAACTAGATGAAAAATGGCGAATGACTAAAAGATAGAGAGAAGACAGACTACGAGAGCAGCGGTGACGCTTATTGGAGACGCAGAACGTGATCAATCATTTGAGAGACAAGGCGTAGGCTCCCATCGGAGAGCGACCCGTTGCAGTGAGCGGTCCTGTTTTGATCTACCAAGACAATAATGTTTCACCGAGTCAATTTTACAATAATTACATTTCACGGTGGCTTTTAGAGAAACAAATCAACTCGATGATTGGTTATAGGAGAAGTTAGGTGACCTACAATTCCATTTGAATTGTCATCAAAAATTAGATCTATAAGTGGGCCAATTTCACCTCATCCGAGGGCGGCGAGTTATCCCAAGGCATGACACTACGTGCCAGAAATGCCTTTTCCTTTTCTCGTTTCTTCTCTTTCATTCGACGGTTTTGAAACCAAATTTTAACCTGAATTAGAGTTTTTCATCAGTGTCTTTAAAAATTAACGACAACTTAATACCCGAATTAGAATATGCTTCTAAAGCATAGGTGTTATGTATAGTATTTATTTTTACGTCATTATCATATATCCATTTAGTCTTACGTTCATTTCCTATGCTGTTCGCTAACTATTACTACTTCATAACTTCCCACATTATGTATTATTTAATAGTGCCTACCTGTGCCTCATTGAGCTTTAGATTCTGAGCGATCTCTGTTCGTCTTGTCCGATTAACATACTTTGCTGTGTGAAACTCCTTTTCCAACTCAGTAAGTTGATGAGTGCTAAAGTTGGTCCGGTTTGTGCCATTTTCATCCACAACTTTACGCTTGGGAGCTAAAAAAAAAGTTGTTTATGATTAACACAATAAAAATCATATTAATTAAAGAATAATATTAAAATTGCAACATAAAATATATATTTTAATCCAAGCATTATGAGTTTGGTAATTAATAATAGAATTATGTGATAATATTAAATTTAACGGAAGTCCCCTAAGTTTTGATCAATATTTAAGCACAATAACGTCTTGGCCGCGCCGACACCTAGAAACGGGTCTGTATAGACAGACACACCCGCACTACCGTATACCGCGGGGAGCGTGACTTGCTTGATTGACACTTGAGCCGGCCGGCGCCGCTCATCGCAGCACAACTCGCGCCCCAAAGTTAACTGATCACGTGCTATGAACGATATGAACAGGGTAAGATGTGAAACCATATGTAAATGCACATCCGTCACAGTATGTTGAAATGCCTTGAGCTTAGTTATTCTATAGCTTAATTTAACTACAAGCACTGAACTTAATCATTGATAAATTTAATGAAGACATTTATTTCTAAAAGTAAAGAAAATTTAGTTTAATTTAATATTTGCTATTTATTCTGATATAACATATTCCAATTTGCTTTAATATGCTAATTTGAATAAACAATCAACAATCAATCAGTACCAAGTGTCAAGCGGAACGTGTCAAGAAAGACAGATAGCGCCGTTTTTTGAATCATGCTTACAAATAGCTTTGAGATATGAGACAGTTTAAACGAAAATGGTATTTTAAATCTCCACTGATAACCACACTGACGTGAGTCTTCAAGGAAAATAAACTTGTAGTTTGAAAATAGATGCGGAAAAAGAAACTTAATTGCGTTCTGTTCTATAGAACTCTTGGTTTTTACATTGCTAAATTGAAAACTCGACTTAAAAAGGCATCTAATTTTTTTAGTAAAATTTTGGGGAAATTATGTTATTACCCGAAGGTTTGTGTGCCCTTTTAGTATGCATCCATTTGTAGGTGTTTGCTAATGGTTGTTGATGAAAAGAGGGAGGAGCTGCCCATATCTCACTAGTTGAGGGTGGTGGCAGACTCGAATATGCAGGTGAAGTAGTAGTTGCTGGAGGTGGAAGTTCCCTGCGATAAAATTTTATATAGGTTAAATCGTCTTTAATGTAATGAATTAAGTAGATTGAGCGTAACAATATTTATAATCTATTATAATACGTAAATATACCTTACAAACATAATAACTATTGCTTTATATGTACCGAATATTCTTCAGTTATGCATAAATTGGTATTTTTGAGAAATAAATTGTTCGAATAATATCATTCTTGAAACCAAATGTACCTGGGCAAATCACATCTAGCTGCATAAGCTGCATATGGAGCTTGTGGCCATTCCGGGTAGTAGGCAGGACCCCCGTAGGACTCAGCACAGCTCATATCGTAAATCAGCTGCCGCTCGGTCGGCACGAGCAATAAATCACGCACTGCGGCGCGGCGGCTGACAAGGGGAGGAGTTACTGCGCGAAAAGGGCGTGACCAGAAATAACCGGACCAATCACGTTCTTGGAAGGCTACGGTGAGGTTAGCTGCAATTAGTAAGGCTATATTTATGAGCATATTCTCAACGTTTACGGCTAATGAAAAAAGTAGAGCAGATAATTAATAATCTGGTTTACTCTCAACTGGAAACCAGTAAAATTCGTTTTTTTAAAGAATAATAAATGTTTTGTCTATTAATAATGGAAATAGGTAAAGTGTATTATCAGTACATCTAATATAATCTCACAATATGTAAGAAAATAATGGCATATTATCAAATGAAGTTCAATTAATATGTAAGAAATAACTTGAAGTCACGAGACTTTCATATACAATTTTCAAGAAATTAATTATGAACAACATTATTTGGTAGCATGTATATGATAAAAATTGGAAAATTGTGTTTTATACATCAATAGAGCGGTCCTCATCACTATGTAATTCAACAGTTCTAATCGTCTTTAAAATATAATGCATATAAGAAAATTAAGTTTATTAACAGCGAGAGTAAATAAGATCTCATTGTAATGCATAAAAACTAACACTTGCGAAGAAGTTAAAACCGTACGGAATACTGTTTATAAGCTCAGATCGAAGGTCGGAGCCGTAATACTAATTGCGTATAATGGACTATGTGTGCTGACCGGTAGTAAATCAGCAGAGAAAACGGCCAGAGGTGAACTGTCTGTGGTGTAATGAGGCCTGTTGTACGAGAAAACACAATATTTATCCAGTCCTGAGATATAATTTATTAAACTTTAGAAGTCATGCCAGAAATACTCGTTTCATACCTAGAACTCAAAGAAATGGTGTAATATAAGACGTAGTTTGCAGTTATATAATGGGATGCGGACTAGTACTGCTTTATGTACTTCTATTTTCGGCAAACTCATAAGCTTTTAGCGTTATAAATAAAAATACTAATGTAGCGAAAATCAAGCTATGTCAACTTTAGCATTACACCTCATAACATAAATTATTACGCCATTATATAATAATTAATATTTCGTTTAGAACAACATAAATAAATGTATAACATAATGAATAATACTAAGAGCGGATAGATAAAACCAAGAGAATTGGTAAGATGAGAATCTCCTCCATTTCGATTAGATGTTCACTGGGCCGTGAACATAAAGATAACATGGTGTGATTGTGATGAATGAGCCAAATCCGGTGGGCCAAAAGGCCCGACAACACAATTTGACTCAGGCTTTATCTCCTATTCTCTTTGGCTTAAAAGATTATTACGCTAACTTTTAAGCTGTTTATTATATTTAAATTCTGAATTTAGATACATTCTTAAGGATATGGTTTCAATATTTAACAATACATCATGTTGATGAAGTAAATATTAGTAGTAACTTACATAATCAAATTTTAACAATGGATTATTCCTTTTCATAGGCAAAGTGTCTTGCAGACCCATAAATAAGTAGCCAAAAATTCGATTTTAAATGAGCATAAATTAAAACACTACTAAAGTAATATTATGCACATTAATATAAAGCAAGGCAATTGATTGAGATTGGAGAGTGAGTTGCTTTTGTAAAGAAAACGACTAAAGGAATGAAGTAAGTATGATGTGCATATCTCCGAAAGTGGACTGCGTTTCAAGCAGGGAAGAGCCAGCCATTCATCTCTCCTCGCGCGCCGTGCGCCTACCATACATTAATCATGCCTGGCCCGCATGACCACGTCACACCACTATTGAACGAGTAGAAGTGGCTATCCATTCAGCCACCTCCCTTCCATCCATTTCCCTTTACACTTCCTTTCTCTTTTCCTTTCTCAAACCTTAAGCTTTATTTTATCCATCTTCTTCACTCGCTCACTATTCTTTTAAATTACTTTTTCATCTAATTTGCGTGTTATCTAAATCATAACTCTACAATAAATACTATAAATTTATTTTGTTATTTTAACCTGTAAATACATACGTATACGTATTCGCACATTATGGGTGATATTTTATATTTTATACCCCATTAAATCCTAGTAACTCTTTGGTATTCTAAATTTGACATCTATAGAGAGTTCACAGTTGTTTAAAATGTAGCTTGTGAAAATACAAGACTTTGAATCTTTTGCCATCTTTCGTTTTATTTATTTTGCCAATGAGTGTGAATGGTTGGCTGTTTAAATCCACAAAGCACCCGCGTGATTTACTGGAACGAAATTTTTGACAAATGATGCGATGCCTTCTACAGATTACGGTACAATTCATCATGTCGTCTTGCGTCACCTTGAATAACTTATACCAAGGGCGATCTGTGATAACGAAAGTGATGCTCTACCTCCTTCTCATTATTTATCACTTTTATGGTTATTAGTGTAACCATTATTTTATCTTTTTACCCGTTTTTGTCTTGCATTCTCTTCCACATCTCGAACTTTTTTTTTGCGCCATTTCTTTGAACCTATTGTTGTTCCGCACTTTTATCTTTAATCATTACTAATCATAAATGAAAATATTTTGTTTTTTACAGGCTTAATACATCTTTGGAAATTTTTTTTGGTATCTCCCATGATTTTATTCATTGTAGTTTCTGTTTGATGTAGGTGTTGCGATTCTTAAAGTCATGTAAATTTAATTTTAAGCTAACGTAATTATTTACACTGTGAATGAAACTTTCAATTTTTGAATATATCATAAAAGCATGAATACCATTTATCTAAATAAATAGTGGTTCTTTATTCAGTGGCATTATTAATCATTTCGGTAGCCTTAAAAGGATACATTTTTCCTAAAGACATGGTAATAGCCTAAGATATACAGTAGATAGATGAGAAACGCCGTGAGACATTGACAGTGATAGGTTCAAGTGCTCAAAGAAGTCACCCGCGCGACAAAATTCTTTTGTAGTGCCAGATACCAATCACTATGTTACCGTAGGTGAAGAGGATAATAATAATCAAAAATTACCGCCTGAAGATGCATTCAAATTTGAACAAAGAGTAATACACAAATAGAAGAGTTAACAAAGTGTCAATTTTCTTTATCACTTGCATGTTCATGTGTTATAGAGCGTATTTTCGAAAAACTAGCGGTGAGTATTTAATTGAATTAGCTTAAGCTAGATTCATTATTATTTGAAGCATTAAGATAATAGTCTTACTGTGGCAGCTTCCCACAGCGTTGCTGTCGATCGGCCATGCGGTTCGATCCATCATGATCTCTGTGCTCTTAGAGGCTGCCGACGAATTGTGTAACAAGCGCGGCCTAGAATTGTAGGGGATCTTAGAAGATTAATTGGGGACGCTGTGTCAAAACAGTATTACTTGTAACAATGAGAGCATATGGGATAGGCAGATCAAAGGAAAAGTCCAACGACTTTAGATGATAGCTTTGACAAAGTTGTTAGGATGTTTTTGATAGTCTTGTGATATCAAATGATATATTATAGATATGAGTCACTAATATAGTTTTCGATTTGATAGATATTTGCCGTTATTCATATAAGTATTTCAGGCAATAATGTTTCTACCATTGAATGACGATTAAACTAGTCTCTGATTTGTTGTTCTAGATAGCTTTTTAACAGTATCCGTATAAAAACGTTTTTGCAGACCATTGAGTTGCTATGTGTGTTCTTACGTGCAGGCTAAACTATTAATCATTCTCTTTATCACCACAACATATACTAGGACTGTTTTCAACAACAATTAAATGTGTTCAGTACGCAGAAAAAGTTACATCTGGCGCGAGTGTCGTGTTGACTGTGCCTTGATGGATTGTCTCTTTCGGCCGCCTAGATTTACGATCAAGAGATGGTCCGTTTACAACCCGGCCATCCATACACATTCACCAACAGCGACAGTTGATGCTAGGCTACCAATATTTAACCATATCTTCTAAGGAGCACTTTTAAAACAATTTATCTAGTCTGCATAAATGCAAATGACTGCTAGGCTCTACATTCAGTTTGTATAATATCTAAGAACCTCCTAAATGGAGACTCTGTTAAGTAAACTAACATGAAGTTTACAGCCTAATATCAATGCTGTTAGTTGATTGGACCAATTCAATGTAATCAAAGTTAACAAAGAAGTTTTGTTCTGTCTTATTTTACGACTTCATCTAATCAAATTTCGCCATCATGTTGGGTATACAGTCCAGCGATCGATTTTTAAACCACGTGGTTTCTCATGTAACTTGGCTAAAAACTTGTGACATGTAATCTCTTTATCGGTGATACCACTCTTTGGAAAGTCTTCAACTAAGCGATAAGAATTACTTCATTCACTTAGATTCATTAAATTATGGTATGTTTATTTTCAATACTTTTTAAACTTTTTACTTGGAATGTTGAAATACTATTGAAGTAGTTCTAAAAAACGAGTTTTTTGTATTGAGATTCTGATCAAGAAATCCCATTTTCGTGGCTTTCCATTATAATATTGGCCCTGATACCGTGTTTACCCTGCTGTAACATGTTTTCTGGCACCATTCGCCGCTCGCAGAAGCCAACTGACCTGAGAGAGGTCAATATTATGACTACTGTACCAAGTAGAGATTACGGTGCTCCATTTAGTGCTGTAGAAGATTAACACTTATCTACTGCCTAATTGATGAAAGTGCGATTGTATTTAATTTCTTCATTCCATTATCAGTTGTTTCAAATATCATGGAACATTATATCACTAAGCACAGGGCAACATTTTCTATGATTAGACCAAAAATTATCTTTCCCTATAATGCAAGGAAGTTTTATAAAATTTCAGCATTTATTTTAAAGTTTCAATTTGATGGACGTAGTTTTCATGACAGTATTTGTTTTTCTAGTTGATCTTTTTTGCGCTAAATTTATATATATATATATATGTATATTTGTAACAATAGTCGTTTTTATAGTCTGTCTCATTTCTCTCCTCTTTCCTACACTATATTCAGCCCCAAAGACTAGTCGGAAGTCTGTCTTTTCTTCTTGCCAGGTGCGATCATGATGAAAAACATGAGCGGGATAGATCTATAGGTGTCACGGAGGGTAAACTAACAGTTGTTTACATATGTGAGAATTTGAATACATCAAGAAATTAAGCCTAAATATGCTATGATATTATGTTATGTTGGGCTTTGCTATTTTAAGTATAGAAAGCTAGAACCTACTTCGAATGACTACAGAAAGAGAACAAAGAAAAGTAATGTGCAATCAATAACAATCGTATTTGGGTATCAATGTTTCGGTCCTTCGAACGAGAAGAGCCATAAAAACGCGGCATGCCGGACTGTTCACTGTCCTAATTAGGCATCGATTATACATATGGGGCACGACTGTTACTAAAACGGCACTTTCAATAATTCCTTCCAGTCTCCTCTTTCTCTTGTAGTAGTGGAGTTTCTTCCATTCACCCCTCCCCTTTACGATTTCACCCCTTTTTCAGTTTTGGGTTTCCCGTACAGCGAAATTCTTCATTTCTTTGTTGTTTTAATTGATTGTTCTCCAGTGAACTAAATTATTATAAGGTATTCTTAGACGTTTGAAATTTTTAGTTTGTTACCATTATATTAGAAATAAGTATTTCTCGAAAATTTGTTTTAATCTACTATAATGGAATATTTACTAAATGGAGTTAATATCACATTTTATTTATGAACTATTAAATATAAACTTTAGAGAACAATCTGCAAATCATCTTTCAATTTCAATTTTCGTACTATCTTTTCCAAAGATGTTTCAATGTTAAGTAATTCTTGCTAATAGCAAATTATCAAAATGATAAGAATGTGGTGAGTTGATAACGTGACCCTAGCACTCTTATTTTGGCTTTTAACTGACTTAGCAATGAAATAGTACAAATTAAAACTGTAATATATCAGTTATAAGCTTTATAAGATTTAAGACCGGAACTTACCATCATTGGAGTGTTCAAAAAACAGCCCGTTTATCATGAGCTAATTCACGTTGTTTAGTTTTAATTCCAGACTTGATACCATTCCTATTTTTTTAAATGCTAATGTTACGTAAGCTTTTTATTTTTGTTCTTTTTTGTTATACATTTCTCTAAACATACCGTGTGACCCTACCGAATGGGCGGGGCCTGCTTAGCATAGATCCAATCACTCAGGTATACGTTACTGACATGCGCAGCTTCGAGTGAGTTTTAATTATTATTCCCGTCTGTTTTTCTTCTTTAAAGCATCATAGTTTAGGTCAAAGGGAGGAACTGCTCTTTCTACTTAAACAACTTTTCAAGTTACCTATGTATAAGTAGAATCACTACACACTACCTTTATTACCCTATATTACTTTTTTAATGTGATGCAAATTCATATACATCTAGATATATTTCTTTGTTCTAGCTCTTTTTTTCCCATCTACTCTAAATTTCCGTCTTTTTATCTTTATATTTCTTCTCCAATTGAGAAATTACTTTTTGGAAGACGCGGCTGTTCACCCGATCACAACGTAGTGAACGTCTATTGCGTACTCGAATCGACGATAAAAATAGCGCGTGAAATTCAACCATTCGCCTTCCCAATAAATTCTTCAATCGCTATTTAACGCTTTATTTCTTGTTTGGTTTGCACTATCCCAGACTATTCCTTTCCCCCTTTTTTCACGTTGTTCATCCTGTGGTCGCGAGATTATCTCTCAGTGAAATAAGCTCGTTGCTACAGGCAGGATGAAGTGGAATACCAAAGATATCCCTATATATTTATACACACTTTTTATACAACGACTTTATTGCTTTATTGAGATTATTAAAGGATTATTATCGAATGTAAAAGATTAGATATGAAAAAATGATATACTATCAGTACTAGGTATTGCAACGTAAGACTGATATTTTTTTAAACACGTAAAATATGTTTTCTTCAATATGTCATGTACATCAAAAAAGGTACACGTGGCATTTCGACGTCTACACTTTTGAACGATGGACAACACCGGGAACAGCTTTTGTTTAGTTTTGATGTTCCAAAACATGCATATACAAAGAGACTATTTGTTCAACTATTTGTCTAATAATGTCGGAACGAATCTGAAATAATCTTGATATAACTGTAATCTTTATCTTAACAAACACATTAATCTCTCAATCGATAGTACGAGTACTATACCACTATAAATTTAGCTTCTTTCTAAACAATCAATTGTTACTGTGTGGTGATCAAAAATATTTTTGAGGATTCTTTTCTAGGGATTGAGAACATTTTCCTCATAAGTAAAATGGTTATTTGGCCTATAAAATACATGAAAAAATTAAGTACGAATCTGTTTTAACTATATAATCTTACCAAAGTACATAATAATATACATATCTTTTAACCACTTATGTCCTATTGAAACTATCCAAATTTTTATACAATTAAATAGCCTATTAATAATCTTTAAATACCCATTTTGATCTTTAGAAAAACTACACTGATCTAGTATATGAACCAATAAATTCAAATCAGTGGATTAGGAACAGTTGTTTAGCCTGAAAAAAAGTTCTGAAAGAGAAACTGCAAAGAAAAATGCAACAATTTTTCTCTCATAAATTCAACAAAAGTGGCTAATGTTTTGAGCCCTACCATTCTGCGTCTCACTCAAATACACAGTCTTGCACGTAATGTTGCGATGTCGCCGTTCGCTGATTTAGTGCCATTCATTATCGAGGTGAATCGCCGCGCGCGATCGTAAAACTCACCGGGTCGACGAAGAAGACCAGATGGATGGATTGATCGATCGCAGGAACGGAGTGGAAAAATGGATCAAATAGGACGCGTCAAATGTAATAAATTCCTTTATCACTGGTTATGAAATTATGTTAATAATAATAAACAAGTGCATTATAGATGGTATAGCCAATATACGCATTCTTATATACAATGCTTAAAATAAGTCGAACTTATTAATTCCGTTAAGCTTTGCTAATATCTAATATTTACTACTGTTTCCGAAACCGTTATCACTTCGATAATTTATCATGGAGAGTTGTTGCCAAAATTTTATAGGATAGAACACTATCTATCGAATTGATCTTGATATTTTTAACACTTTTAGAGACATTTTTTTATACAAATAAGTTGAAGTATAATTTTATACTAAACATGGTTATAACCTTGATATCTGAAGACATTGTTGTCAATGTGCTTCTACATAGTAACTCTATTTTGTTATCTATGTTTTCCTTATGGAAATTAATCATCCAAATTACTATTAGATTGTATTTCAAACTATAAGACTTGGAATGAAATTTGCATAATCCTCCATAAACATATTTAAAAGTTTCCAAAGCTGAAATTGTTTATTGTGTGTCTCAATTAATCTAACTGGAAATTTTCGAGTTTTTCTCTGATACAAACATTAATCTCCTTAAAACAGAATATCTGATCAAAGTTTCTTGAATTCTACATTAGCTCAATTCTTCTTAGTCAAGAGATTTCAAAATCTTAAATATAAATTCTATTAACTGCGCGACTACTAATCATGAAAAATTATAGTAAAAAAATAGGCATATTCGATAGCTACATTTTGAAGATAAAAATGTAAGTTTCTTAGAATCCAAAAATAATTAATGCCTAGGCACATAATAATTTAATCTGTTGTTCTAACTGGTGACGGAGAGAAATTCTTCTTGCGCGCCAAGTGAAGGAGTTCGTTCATATATCACTTGAGGTTCATATTATTTTAATGATTGTACTTAATTGAAAACGTATTGATTAGTAAGCACCAACTTTTCATAATAATTTCTAGCCACTCTTTTTTAACTGTTTATCAAACGGTGTCTTCGAAAGATAAAGTTTAAGATATTTCTACATCAACTTTTTTCAAATTAGTTAATGGAATTCATTGGTCAATTAGAATTCTACGATATAGACGTGGTATGGTTTTGCCTTCGTCGATATTCAGACCTATTATCCTTGTAGTGGCAAGTGGTCGTGTAGACTGGACAGAGTAGTATTTGGTTTGATGTATCCTTTCTATTCAAACGTTACAGTAAGTGTTTATAGGTGTGAGGAATTTACCGATATTTTAAAAATATACTGATGGCTATTTCAAATAAAACTATTATTTTTACGACGTAAATTATAGTTGAAATTCTAACTTTAAATTGCTTTCCAAACTCAAAAAACTTCTCTGCATGCTCGACCTTCTAGTATAGCTTTTTGGATCATCAAGCTTGACTCTTTTTTACCATTATCTATATTATATGAGTACTTAATGTGCAAATGTGAAAGTCATATCTCCAATATTAAAGTGCGAAATATCAGCATAATGATATGGAATATGACGATTTTGCATAATTTTTTCAACATGGCGAAGACTTAAAAATAAAAATTTGAAAAAAAACAGTTTTAAATTGTAAACGTAGAATAACTCGACCAAACCAATAGGATATAATCACAGTTATAGTCCACTAATCGATGGCCGATAAAGCGAGATATAATAAGGCATTCACTTTCCAGGAAACGTTGTCTGCTAATGTATATCTAGAGTTAGACAGATATATCTCTACGACTCTCAAGTAATATGCAATTTATAACATATATAAATACTGCTTGTTTAACCAGTTCAGCAATATCATGCAGAGCATAAAATATTCAACTATAGAAGACAAATGTATTAGAAATATAGCAGAGTTAGAAGGTCTTGGTATGATCTATCTATATAAATCCTCCATATTCCGTGATGATTTCACTGATTTTGTTCCAATAATAATTTTCGCAAGCATTAATTCATAGAACTTTTCATAAAACTTGCTCCCTCTCTACAAGAGACACTGTTCGACATATCCGTTATCTGCAATTAAAATAACTACAGTTCCTTTAGGCTTCGTGAAATTTCATTGCTAAACTAACAATTTTAAATACATTTCATACATTGAAATTGTTAAATATGCAACTGTGAAGTCTTCAAGTAGCATTTTAATATAATTTCCGTTTTCTCTTTTTGTTTTCTGATATTTACTTACCATTTTTGGGAAAACGTGAAGTCGCAATGAAACTTCAAGGTTTGTTTACCTAATTTTTTCAGAGAACTTAAAATGATGGTTCCACTCACTTTGAAGATCTTGTGGAGATGCGTGAAAAGAGTGATATCTCTGGTAGAACATCATATCCGCCAATGGTTACTGCACAGAAAAGGCATGATGGCAGATCTAACCTGTAAATAGGAACTTTATTTCATATCTAGTTATCAATCTGTTTTACATACTATGAATCGAAAAGTGTGAACTTTATGCCACAAGAGTAATTATTGCATTGTTCTTTACAGTCTCTGACAGCAAAGATTATCTCAAATTTGGTTTAATACTTAATTAAGAAAAACCAACTTTTTACATTAATTATGTGGGAAAAAATAGAGACTAGATGCATTCACTATCTTTATATTATAAATAGCATCAATCCTTTTAGTAAGAAGATATAATCCTATTCAACATTAGCAATGTCAGAACTTTGTTTAGTTCATAACTCTATGACAAAATGAAATTTCTAAAAATTGCATGAAAATTGAAATTAAACTATAAATCTGAGGAAATAGTTAATCTACATCAGTTCACTTATGTCATGTACTTTAAGAAAAATAAAATTATAATTTTATAGTATAAAAAATTACATTCTAATATATATCAGGAGATAGAATATCAAAAGTTGTATAATAAATACAGCACAAGGTTACCTAGAGAAAATGCTGGGCAAGAAAACATTATTTAAACTAGTCAAATATGTCTTGTAACTTACTCTAGTAATATAATAATGTTATGTATAGAAAACACAACAGTCAAATAAGAATTTTGCTACGATTGGTGTGATGTTGAAGACAATTCACTGCTACGTCTAAATGCAGATGATAGAATAGAGGAGTAGTAAATCCTCTGTATTGACAAGATCGATTCTATAGAGGTCAAAAGCCTTCAAAATCCTTATTGACGCATTTTGAGTGTCTCGATAGCCGGCTGCAGCGGCGCCTTTGTAATGCTAATCTCGACAAGCTGTATGCATCGTACTTATGCAATATTCTACCACTTGGCATTAACTGCCAGTCTTTAAACATCAATTAGAAAAGATACTCTTCGCTATCCACATGATTTTACTATTTTTATTTACAAACTTTGTTATGGCTAATTTCGAATCCTTAGTTGTCATTTGAATGTATATCTAGCTATCAGTAAAATTTCATTTTGTCTGTAGATAGTAAAATTTAAAATTTAGCTGACATATATTTTTAATTATGCAGTTTTTATAGAGAATAATAGTAATATTCGAGTTTGATATTTTATGTATATATGTTAACGTAACCAGTATATCGATTTACAACTATATACTGAGAAATTGAAATTTGCTTACAAACTAAGAAGAATTCAAAATCTTGTCTTCAGTTTTCGTTTAAATTTTGGCTTTCTGTCTTAGGAGAAAATCATTTACAGTTTCGTTTGCCCATTTATATATCATCGACCACTCCTAAAAGTAGCATATTCACCAATTATCTTTGCGATCATCAAGAAGTTTGTGGTTCGTGATGATTGTAAAGATATGGTAATATTAAAACCGTTTTCTCCATTAAAATTATGCTAATCTTCTAAACAGTTATCTCTGAAGTCAAACTACTTATTAATGCTTTAGCATTATTTTAATACATATATATAATCGTATCAGAAAGTCATTGTTTTAATAAAGATCAATAGTTAAGAGGAATCATTTTAGTCTCTATTCAACTATATATCCTTTTATCAAATAATTTTATGCGTAAAAGTTTGTTGTTAGATTTGTTAAAGATGTTTTTTTACCATATTACAAAATCGGTGATACTGATGAGAATCCCAGATAAGGTGAGCCGAAATCAACTAATAAAAAAGTACTACTATAATAAAAATATGAATATTATCTATTATAAAAACCACTTCGAAATCTATTAAAGTTTGAAGATCGACGTATTTTGTTGAATATTATACATAGTAGATCCTCAATCAGTAGATTGAGAATATAAGAAATCGTAGTGATCTAAAAATAAAATGAGAATTAAATTCTAAACTATGTGGCTTTAAGCACAGCCATGAAGACGTTTCAGAAGCATATGCGAAATTGTCCGTTTGTTCGAAACCTGAATTCCACGCGTGCGTATCGCCGCATGCTGCTATTCAGTGTTCCTTCCTATCCATGATTATTGCATAAACTGTAACAAATGAACAGATTCCTATACTCCTATTGTTTTCTCCTCCTCACTTTTTCTTCTAGTCCACTTGTTCTAGTTTCTATCCTTTATATGCCGTTATCCTATTCTCAGTTTATTCTCATATAACACTATTTCAAGAGCATCTTCCATATTTTCCGTGCTACTTACTTATTTAAGAACTTGTTTAACCCCAACTAGTTATATTTCGTCTATTTGACGACATAATTTCTTACTATTCACAACCAAAAAAATATATATAAGTTTCTCGTACCAAATTTTTTGATTTTCAAATAGGAATGGTTTGTCTTTGACAGGCCGAACAAAAAATTTTGCCTTTTCCATGCGTTGTGCGTTCACCTCTACATTTATTCTGCAATCAATACATAGCCCATTTATCTTTCCACAGCTCATTGAGCATCCCACTCAATATCCTGAAATTCTTGAATCTTGTCTTGTAGATACGTCAAGCTAAATAGTGTATTGTAACACTTCTTAAACTGTTCTATGTCATACTAATATGTTAAAGACATGGACGAAGCCATTTAAAAGCTTTTAATTATATGGATTTGTGATAATGTCGATACATAGATTTGCTTTTAATACGAATAACATCTTTTGTGACCCTTAGTTATACCAGAAGGCTTATTTGGAGATTGGCAAATTTTAAAAGCTAAGTTTGAAAACTATATGTTTGATCTGCAATATTTACCAATAATCAATACTACTACACAATTTATTAGAAATGATGCATAATGTGCACAAAGAATAGTTTGCTATATATTATCAAGATTACCAATATTACTAGTCAGTCATAAAGGTTACTTTTTCCAAGTATTTGTAAATTATTGTATCACAAGAAATATAAAGCCAAGCTTATTTTTTGAAATTTCGTAGTGTTAACTGGTGCTACTCTGATCATATGATTTAAGTGTAATCACCAATTGACATGTAGAAGAATTGAAAGTGAAATTTATTTTTAAAAATAAGAAAGTAATATTGTAAAATATTATAAAACCGAAATGATTTGAATTTAATGCCTATAGTACATAGACAAATTAAGTGATAAACTCACTGGACTTCTAAGTTACCATTAGCATTAATTTAAATATTTATGAAAACGAGTGGAAAGTAGTAGCGGAATAAGATTAGAATTAACGGCATCCTGTCTTTATGACCTTTACCGTATAGGGCTGGTCAGGAGCGAACCAATCATCGATCGCCGGTTTCCCTTTACGCAATGATCATTTAGCGAATACTTAGAATGTTATATATACAAAACACTCCAGCAAAAACATTGAGAACTAATATCATATATTTACAAACAGACAAAATCGTACCAGTTAATATACACTGCGACTAATATTACATAACTTAGGCAGTTTACGATATCGATAATACAGTTGGTGGTCTTGCTTTTACTCTCTCTAGCCTACTTTCTCAGGACAGTGATAATATTAATACAAATTAAGATTAATGTTATCATTAGCAAAACGCTCATTAACTAATTATATATATTTCGACTGATTGAGACTCTTTAGGTCAATTTCTTAAATTGAAAATAATTCCTTAATTATGTTATAGAGGATACCTTTTTAGTACTTTTATTTATTATATCCAGGCACTCAAGTAGATTTAGATATTGATTTTATATATGATAATCCTTTTTCGTTACACTAATAATAAACCTAACGGAATAGTATTCTTAAAATAAGGTAACTGGCCGAGAGAGTCCTTTCAAAAAAAATTCTAAAATTTAATCAGTTCAAATTCATTAAAAAATGTTTAATTTTTATTCCATTACTAAGTTATTATTTATATGCAATTATATACATGAATCATCTTTAAATCACTCATTCTGTTATAGTCTTTTGTTTTATAAGCAAAAATTTTAAAATTTAACAAAAAAAGAAATTATTTTCTTAACATCCTACAGTAATAAATGCAAAAAAGCAACATCTTATCTGATTTTATGTGTGCTATTTTTCCGCAATTCGCCGACCTCAACCTGTTTTCTTATTCAAGTTCGAAGCACTTGATTATTGATGGCCCACCATTAATAAAAGGACGTCCTGTGCTCGCCGAACAGTTGTCTACTGTACCATTTGCATATTTTGAATGCGCTTTCCTCTATTGAAGAAAATTACGGTATGTAGTAGCTCATACCATGGAAAACAGAACAACGATTTAATATCGGCAGAATGATTTTTATATTCTCAAATATAATTTTATTTTGATATAAATTGTTCTACTTTAAATAACTACTCCTTTCATTAATATTACCAGTCATTTATAAGATACTTATAATTACGTATTCTGCAAAAATAGTAAAAAAAAACATGAAACAGAGTGTTGTACAACTCTATAGAGATGAATATCCTTTTAATTAATGAAGACTGAATCTTTAGTAGATGTGTTGATCTTACTGGCAAAATCTTAATATAAACAGAACTTATAAAATACCAAAGCCAGTAATATGGTTTTAGTCAAAAATAACTTACAGAAATAGTTCTTACTATGATGTCCTGATAAAATATAGCATTAAACGACAGTTCACTTCAAAACTAAAATTTCTTCTTTTATCCAATAGAAAACAAAGAATAGCTTTCAGTCAAGTTTATCTTTGTTTAAAAATTATATGTAATTTTTAACGGATTTGTTTTAACTACTGAAAAGTACAGAAAAATCAGAATCTGTCCTTAAATATTACTTTTTATATTTATCTCACCAAAGTGAATAAAAATATCGGTAAAAAAGCACTGTTTTTTTGTTTGCATTATGTTTATAAGAGTGAGATTCGCAAAGTCTTCTAATGATGAATGCTTACATTTTAATATTTAAATCCCTTCTACAAAAAATTTATTGAATAGTACTCCCCATTTTATCTTACTATACCAAGCTCATTTCGCTGTGATGGATGTGCAATTTTCATAAAATCAACGCGTTACCGTATGCCTACAAGTGGGATCTAAATATTATATATCTATCTAGTCAAAGAATGCTGGCAGTTATAAACCTCACTTTACACTATATCTACATTACTTTGATCCATTTCAATAGCATTGTTAAATTTAAGATAAATGCTAAGTCTCTTTTAAAAGATCTATTAAATTAAAGGTGAGAAATGGGCAAATAGTTGATGCGTTGTTCATAACTATATAAATTATTATGAGCTACAAACGAAAGCATTAAGGCAAAATCGTGACCTAATAGCAAAATATATTGATGATATTGCATATTTCTTAATATAAATTTTAGTAACCGTTAGAGATGTTAATTTAAACGAAAATTAAGTGATATTTTCATAGCTCAATGTAAATAAACTTGATTACAATATTTTTGTTGACTAAATAGTTTTACAAATAGGGTAGTTTTCATATAAATTTTAAATTTTGTGACGAAAGACAACCTCGAAGGGCGGGCAAGTCGCTGCCGACATTCTCTCGCCCTCTCGCTAATGGATGTTGTGCAATATCCCCTAATTATCACCAATCTGTCAAACCAACGATAACTTTTCGGATAATATCTTTATGACTAAGAAAGGTAGCTTATCTTCCATATCGTACCTAGTGGTGTCAACGAAACAAATTAATCTTTTGTATTTGGAAAGCAATGCATTGCAATATATATTGAGTAGGAATAGATTCCTTACTGGTTCCAAAAAAATATCGCATGAGAATTAAATTTTTAAGTACCAGTATGTTGTGTATCTATATTTTGTATTATGTTAAACATGGTTTCCACTAGTATGCCTCTCTCTTTTGTTTGACTTTACTCTCCTTCTCTCTCTTTTTCTCTCTCTCTCCTCTGTCCTTTCTTCCTTTTTTTCCTCTCATCTTTTCTCTTTATTTTCTGACATCTATATAAGATATATAGATTTTGTTTCCTCCCATTATTCTGAAATATTAATTCATTGGAAAGCTACAGGAAGAATATATATATTTCATATTCATATGATTTTTAATTAATCAATTTAATGATGATCACTGTGATTAATATTTTTAGTATTTCTTTTAACATGTGTTTTAAACTCTTTAAGGCTCATTAATATTTGTCGTTAATTTACCTAATTTAATATTATCTACTTAAATAACCAAAAAAATCTTCACTATAAATGTGCATAATATTTTATATATTTCTTACGTCAAAATAAGTACTTTATTGTATCACAGTAATCCATTAATTACTATTACTTTTCAATTTGATTTGAAGAATGCTACAGTGTTCAGTTAAACTATGCATACTCCTTTCAATAAAGAAGTTCACATCCATACGGTAGGTTAAACTAGCGGCAGCTAGTGTATGCCGTGTGATGGATGAGATAATCTCGACACGAAGACTTGGAATCTGGCGCGAAAATTGATAGGTCGGCTGGCGGCGGCCTTTCATCCAGGCCGCCAAAGGCCTTTCGCTAAAGATAACCAACTCTCACCCGAATAACGATTAACCATGACCGAATCCCTACAGAAATGTTCATATGAGAATGTCCAATGTTATAATTAATCGCAACATTGTTTTATAATGCAGCACAAAATTTTATATGTCAATGGTGATGAGGTTACTCTCGCTTCACGCTTTGCTCCGCCCACCTAAAATCCCGCCAATAGACGTAAAGGGTTCGCGAGCGGTCGCAGTGCGGAGCGGCGGAAACCTCTCCACCAACACGGTCTATGGCGTGTGCCAGTCCGGTTAATGAGCTACGATTAGTTAAGTGAGCGATGACGTCATCAGCGGATTTCACGGCGGGACCTGCCCAAGGACTGATGAGCAGCGCTTTCTATTACGACAGTTCGCAGCAACCAGGTGCTGCATATTTTCCACAAAATACCGTAGGCCAGACAGGCAACTTTCCGAATCAGAGCAGTCAAGATCCGGTGAGTATTTTTAGATAAAAATTACGTACCTTGTTGTTACAGTAAGCAAATGCCACTATTATTCGTTATAAGGTAGAATTCTAAAGCCATGCCGCTTAGATAAATAAATTTACATAGAATGCTATTTAACTCTTTTCTTAACTGATTTTAGTCTTCTTAAATTTGATTAAATGTGACAGGTAGTGATATTATTTTTCGTAGCGATTTATTCAAAAGTAAACCTGGATGTTGTCGCTACATTACACAGCTCCAGTTGTTAACCTGTTACTCTTTCTACAATGATGCTTAAAAATATTTGTTAAGATTTCATATTTTTCTGACTTTATTGTTTTAATTCGTAATATTGTGTAATTTCGAAATTCACTTTAGCGGTTTATTAACAACTTGATTTGCAAAAATAAGGTAAAAACGATAAGTATTCCTTTAACATATGATAATCCTAGTGATATAGTAAATATCTCATGTACTTTCTCTTCTGATCATTTCTTAGTTGGTTTACAGTTAAGTATCAGTCTTAGATATATTAGCTATCACATTATCATATAGTTATCGAATATTTTATTCATCTCTGACCCTCCTGATCATTTCGAGCTCATGATGTGCATGATGTATTGCTTTTACGATCAGATGGCGATTTTGTAGGGGTAGATTAATGGCGGCGTACGGCCCGCCGCCGCTCAGATTTACGACACTGCGCTTCCACTCAGCCTTCTCACAAGTACCATGTAGATTTTTAAGTTGTACATATTATTTTGTATTATCTGCTTACTAAGAATGTTTATCACATTTAACGTTCAATTACAAATAAGCTTCACAATCAATAATGCTTTAAAAATACTTTTGTCATACATGTAATAGAGAAAACACCATAGGATAAATAATTACAGTATTATATAATTCCATATGAATAATTATACATATATCTCCTTGGTGAAATATTAAGTTATCGTTTACATTAAGAAATTTTTATAGCTACTAACGTTTCACTGGTTCATAAATAAATCTGCGTAACACTATTCACGACATAAAAATATAGTTAGTTTCTTACCTATCTACGTGCATTTCTAGAATCTATTTGAAAGGATTGATTTAGAATCTTTGTTATTCTCAACCTGTGGATTGGAAAGAAGATAAAGATGATAAAAAAGATGGAGAGGAAGAAAAATCAGGAGTAGCTGCCGTATATCCCTGGATGACCAGAGTGCATTCCAGTTCAGGTGAGGGTGAGTTATTAGAACTGGCATACAATAATTAGGAACTATACACAAAATAAATCTATATAAAATTCCTCCATTTGCTGAATTATATATAAAAACCCTTTATGAATATATACTTTTGCTCAACATCTATTAAACTTATTTGTTAGAAATGTTGCAAATTACCGTACACCACGAGGAAGAAAATAATTAAAATATACTTTTTTCTTAATTCTAAATTGACCTACCTTTACCGTACTCTCAACCTGTCATTGGAATTCTTTTCCAAATTCATCTTTGCCTGGCGTCTCGGTCTATGTTAGTGACGAGCGCCGCACGAAGATTTATCACAACGCCACACAAACTTCAGCGAGGGGTCGTGATAAATAGTAGCAAGATAAAATCGATCAATAGTCATTCATTCTATATATAAAAAATGCGGTAAACTACGTATAATTCATTCGTAACTTTGATTCTATTTAACTTAAATAAAATACGTTAAATACCGTGAGAAGTAATTCTACACCTCATTACCAATAATGACAACTTTATAAATTAACTACTTTCTTCATGATAAAATATAGCTAATATCTGTTATAGGCATGATTTCGAAGAGTTTAACTAAGGGAATAGGAGATTTTTCTGGAATCAATATTTTCAACTACCGTAACCATGAATTTCCTGTCGAGAGATCCTTATCTTTAAATCGATCCTATCTCTACCGACAATTTATCTTCCAGCTCCTTTCGATCATCAATATCAACGCCTGCTTTTCAAAGAGAGAAAACGCCGCCTGATACTAGCTTACTTTTGATCTCTATTATTAAGAAAATATGTTTATTAATTACCAAGTGGGCATGAAATGAAAGTATATTTTGCTCTTAAGTAAAGCATCATCCACTACTCATTATCCTAGTATTATTGTCTAACTTTAATTTCAAGCAAAGTGCCATATTTGCTACCGTAATCTCGCGTGTCGCAAGGCAATCTTCTCGGGAGTCGTCTAATAGTCGATTTATGCGCATGTTGACACGGCGTGCAGGCAATTTTCGAGGTCGTGACTTTCTGATTATCCTTTAATTATATCCTTAATTACCTCAAAAGGATCTTCGTTTCGTTTTTGCAACACGCGGTTCTATTTGGAACATGAGTGAAAAACTGTAATTGGTCCTATTATACGCAGTGGGAATTGAGAGTGTATCCAAAGGTCAATATCCAATGTAATATTCAATTTTTATGAATTTACTTTCTGTAGAAAACATCTTAAAACAGATACTTATCAAAAAAGTAAATTGTTTACATTTAACTGTTCTAATTGTCCTAGAGCAAACTATCTAACAAGTTTTGCGATAATCGCCTATTAAATGCGCATCACTTATCAAAAACTAGGTATGAGTAGCTCAGGTTTAAAGTGATTGTTAGAATAATCACATCCACTGACAGGGTCGCTCAATTCATCTCTCGTCCTTTGATAGAGACTCCATCCCTCCAGTGTACAGTTGTAAACCCGAATCGCACTGCTTTGATCGTATCTATGTATGATCGATTATGGCCAAACAAATTGCGCGGCTGTCCTAAGGTGGTTCGAGACATGGGCTTCCACTGTAGACAATTTTATTCTAAGTACTACATGTAAATAGACCGGCTACTTTAGAAGTTCTAATTCTATACAAAGTAAGACTCTTTTGTTTGTTTTCTGATGTAAAAGTTAAGAGTTTGAAGAAAGTTAAGAATGAAGACATTTATTTAGTTGTAAGGAAGACGTTGGAGATTAGAATCGATATTCTATGTGATTTCCTTTCCCATGATTGTTGTGGAACATCTGCTCAATCAAAATTAATGGAATACGTTCTTTAGATTTTCTTTGCATTATGTTCTATTCTAGGTGGCCTATAATTGTAACAACATTATCAAATATATCTCTAACTACACAAGGTTATGTAACTAGCTCATCGACTGAATATTTGTTAGCGCAGCACTTCTTAATCAATAATAGTTCTGATGAAGTGTCGCAATGTTTCATTAAGTCGTATATTGCGTTACCTATAACGATAACCAGTTCGAACCCAATAACTTGCTGTTTAGTGTTTAAGACATAGAACATCTGATGAACAATCGCATGGAATATCTCATGAAGAATCGCAAAACACGGCTCCCGCTGAGTATCACAGAACAGGAAAGCGATCAATCAAAAGACGCCACGATCAACACTCGAAAACAGCCTGAGAACGGTGGCTAGAAGGGGGATAGTGAAAATAGGTCTAATTAAATGGAAAACAGCTCTAACTCTTTATTTATAGATTACTAATTATATTTTAGGTCCAGTCATAATTGAATTAGGTAGCATATTTATTTATAAGTACAAATATTCTGCGCAGTCGTTACTAGACAAGACTTTATAAATCGCATGATATTATATTATTATAAGTTAATTAAGTATCCATTATATAAGCCTCCTGTTTATTTCAAATAAATAACATGAAGCATTTACCGATATAACTTCCATTATACTACAACGTCCTAACCAGGTGTTCATCGTTCGCTGCTATTAATAATCTAGCACTAAAAACGAGACATTCGTCTCACTGCAACCTAGATTTATCTAGCTGGCCTTAAATCCATTAATTTTCCCTTTTCAATTTATTGGAACAGTTGAGCAATATTCTGGTAATTATTTGCTAGGAACACTTAATAATATAAAATTCTAAGTTAAAACATTATATTTCCATAAGCATATAATAACGTCGAAAATATGTTTTTCTAGTGCGTGCAATTAAGATTTTCGCACTTCAGGTGACATAAGCATTACAGTATTTCCGGAGAATAAGTTCATTTCTTAATGCATTATTAATGTATTATGATTATTACATCTATTTAAAGGCAGTTATTTAGCTCGTTCCCACACATTTCTAAGATTAATTAATACTGCACAGTATGCCATCAATCACGCTTTGTATGCGTGCTTAAAATTAATGAACTCTTGACTATTACCGGATATTTTGTTCTAAGCAAGGTTAATTGATTAACTGCTCTAAAACGTTAAGCCTAATAGCTGTTCTATCCACAGTCGATTAGAAAATATTTAATAAAAATTCTGAAAGAATCAGTATACAGGCTGTTTTAGATAGTTAGTATCTATTATGATGTGCTGCAATAACAATTCAGAATTTTGTCTCTCAGAACGTTATTGCTATTATTACTGCTGTTGTGTTTGAAGGTGCCGATACTGATGTAGGTATATCCTCCTCACTTATCCCATTAGTAATGTAAGGGTCACCAAATGACAGTTGCAAACTATTTATTATCAAATGTCCCATAAATTATACAATGGTGACTTTTCGATTCCCAAATAAATATGGCAGGACGCAGCCGCGATATTACTGATTTACAGTGGAGCAGTAAATTATGTAGACGGTGATGAACCTTAGGGATTACAGTAATCCTTTTACTTAAGCATGTAATGATACAATTCAAGTAACTTTAACTTGCATTAATTTGTTATTGGGTTTTTTATTTAAGCCTAACATAATTTATTCATAAAAATGTAATTGCTTTAAAAAAATCATAAAATTATAGTGTTCTAGGTGGCTCTCGCGGAGAAAAAAGACAGCGAACAGCATATACGAGGAATCAAGTGCTTGAATTAGAAAAGGTAGTTAATTATAGTCATGTTATGTTTTGGATATGACCCTTGCAAAACTAATTATAATTCCTCTGTTATATATCTCTAAATTGATTTAAAAAAAATAACGTACAGTGTTCTAGTCAAAAATCAACAGCTTTGTTTGTAGGCTCTGATTTTATTTTAGAATTGTATTTGAAGCATATTCATTGTTAATTTGCCACCTACAACATAATGTAGTAAGTGTAGGCAGTTATAATAACACTACAATGTATGGTCAAACTTAGAAGTGTAAAATAATTAGAAAAATGCTTGAGCAGTGGTAATTAAATTTACAGGAATTTCACTTTAATAAATATCTCACTCGGAAGCGCAGGATTGAAATTGCACATTCACTCATGCTCACTGAGAGACAGGTGGGAAAGGAAGAATTAAAATTTTCTTAGTGAAATCAATAACTTAAACTACATTATCTCAGGTTAAAATCTGGTTTCAAAATCGACGAATGAAACACAAGAAAGAGAACAAAGTGGGTTTTATCATGTTGCAATAATTTTTATGTATTACTCCTTTAATCTGATTCTAAAATACTTTTCCCAAGACGCTATAAATCGGTAAATTTACAATTCAGTGTGTTTATGAAAGGGGAGCAATAAATTAGCTCTATGTGAACGCTACACTTCCCCAACTGAAAAAGTCATCGTCCATATGTTGCGTTTTATACGAACTGTCCATATTTCTTGTCGTTTGTTCCAAGGCCTTTACGGATGATTGATACCACATGTGTTGCAAATTATATTCCTTTTTATAGTGGTCGGAGAGAACGGCACCAAATTGATGTAAGAATTTTCGACAAAAGTGAGAAATGCTAATGAATTAAGACATTTGTGCTGTAAACGGAAACTAAACTTAAAAGTATTTGACTTGAATCAGTAGCTCTTTTTACTAAAGTCAATTCAAACTTGATTAATTATATAAACATTCGTAAAACTGCATAACAATAATTTCAGGACAAACCTGTAACGCCGCAGATGATGCCGTTTCCTACAGGGTCTCTTCCATTCGCCCATCTTGGATTCCCACGAAACTTTCTTCTCTCTAACCAGTTTTAAGTATTCAAATTAATGGTTATTAGTTTTTTTATCATTAACCATCATAGATTTAATCTCCAAAATACCTAATCACTTTTGATTTTTACTGACTTATCTGCTTTTATATATTTCATTCCAAGTGCTAATCACAGCTTTAACTTTATTTAACCAACTAGAAATTTAAACTTTATTGCTATGGTACTCCAGGGTTTTTTTTTGTTCACAGGGTTCTTCCCGCAAGGTAGTTAACTGTACAAGGTACAACCACAAGGTAATTTCCTCTTAAACAAGGTTCAGTTTAACAAGGTGTTATGTATAAAATTATGTGGTAAGGTAGACAGTATTTGTTGTTCCTGAGAAAGTTTAAATCTAATGGTTTGAATTTGAATTCCGATAACTTATAGCATTCAAACCATTAATGGAATTAGGAAAAAATGTGCAACGCATGTCAGTAGTATGGCCTGTATTTCTCTTCTCATTTTACATTTCATACGTATTGTGATTGATTTTGTTTACGTAAATGTATTGATCGTCAGAGAATAAAATATTCAGTCATTTATATACATTTTAATTGGAACTATATAAATCGTAATAATAGATTTAGGATTCCGGTGAAGAAGTTTATTTAAACATTGATACTACCAAAATGTAGATTATATATATGCATAACTTAAATAAAAATTACATAAATATAACAAAATTGCTAATGTGGACATTGGAGTTCCAAATATATATTAAAATCGATTTAATTATTCTAATATAGATATCCATTATTACTTATAGATATATAAATATAAAATGACGTTATATAGTGCAAATATAGATGTTTATATGAAAGATTTAATGAGAAACATGAATTATCGAGACATTGATTGATTACGGTAATCGGTGAACGACCAATGAGAATAGTGGGGCGTGGTCATAAGTTTAAATGGCTTGTATAGCATTTTTTTTTTAAATATTAACAGGCAAAGTATTAAATCAACTAATCTACGCATATCTCAAAATTCCTACTAAACTGGTAATTCCTGTGGATCATTGTTCGAGGGTAAACAATTCGCCCAGTCTACAATTATCCCATTGTCTAAAAATAGTAGTGTTTATACTTCCTTAAGCAGTACATTCTAAATGTATAATGTTAGAAATCTTATGAATTTCAAATCATGTCAAAATTTTAAAGAAATAATCTGCTTGACAGCTGAATTGAGCGGCACGCAGTCGGTACCATATGCTGATTTATATCCAACATTTGTCTACACGCAACAATTTATGACCGTTTCCTCGGCAGCTTACGTTCGCTTGAACAACGATTGACGATAACAGAAATCAGGGCTTTTAGTTAATTATAACCAAATATCTTTAACAAGAATAAAATAAATACAGACTAGTTACTCTATAGTAAACTGGACTGTAGTAAATGAGCACCATCACTCCTAATATACATTGTCAAATATGTATCAATACTGTTTCAACTAACAGAAAAGCTACATCTCAATGTTAATAGTTTAATTCAGATTTTAGATCTGCAAAGAAGTTACATTCTTATACCGTAGTAATAAGACTCTTTGTCCTACGCAGTAATGCATTATCTTCTTTTTCTACCATTGCACCTCACCCTGCTTCATTTTATCTCCATAGATCTTAGTAGATTTACAACCTTGCATATATTGGTGCTTCCACATTTATGGCTCACAGATATCGAAATATTAACAGTCCACGCTACTAACAATAAGATTCATTCATTTGTACCTTAGTATCGTCATCATTTGTTATATAAATATATAAATACATTAACCTCATAATTTTCGGAATATTCGGTACTACATATAGTTGTAAAAACTAGCTCTTAAATAAAGATGATGTTAAAACAGCACAACTCGCTCACATATTATATTATTTGCCCTATAAACAATATTAACTATAATAATTTAAAATAATATATGTGAAGTAACAACAATTAAAAGGGAATGAGGAAATTTTTTTCAGGCTATTTCAATTCGAAAAGACCCTTCTACTTCATTGAGAACTTCTTCGGGAATCCTGCAAAAATTTCGGTTGAATTTTGGAACAAAAGCTCATTTTTAGTAGGATAAAACAGGAATTTAATTTTCCTTATGATATTTTAAATTCTCGTTAAGTATAGGCGTAATTTTGTACTTTTTCTTGAACTAAATATAGTTTTACATAACAACTATAGCACGGTATAGTACGTATAGGTAATACTATGTAACTATGGCATTTTACATCAGCCTTTTTAAATGAACTATGCCCTATTTTTCAATAATTATTTGCGTAAAACCACTTATACTTACTATAGTATAATGATATGAAAGAAAATCCTTAATCACTGGTGTATTATTTACTCTATTTGGATTCGAACTTTTTGGACAGCTTGGTGGCAGCCCAACAAATACATAAATCTCGGTGCCAGCGCCATGTGTCAGTATTAGCCTGATACACGGCGGAGGGATCGGCTTAGTACGCCAGGAGAAATATACATGTCGTAAAAATAATGACTATGTGGAACAGATGAAGGTCAGACTATGATTTACAAGCGATTAACAAATAATTAACAGCTAAAAAATTTATATTCTTTACATAGTATAGAAGACAGAGGTAGATGAAAAGTAGATTTGATAATTTATTTTCCATCACTTAATCGATACCTCGACTATTCAAAAAATAAAAACCAACTAGACTTTTATTATATGGGATAACCGATTAATTACGGAATGTTCTTCCAAGTCTTAAGACTAACAAAATATGTATTTTCAAAATCGTACTAATTTAAGCTTACCATGGAACTACTTCATCTAGTTCTTCACAACGTAATACCCACACTGCACGGATAACAGACCACTCTGCATCTGCTACTTGTATACGAGTTTTTGGGTGTTTATCAGTACATGCAATAATTAGATCAGTAGTATCCACTAAAAATTGCACTTATTATAATAAGAGGATATGTATACATATAATTTTTTTCAATGAAAATAAATCTAGAAAATCGTATTCTTCTAGCAAATCTAACTAAAATTATTATTATCCTAACTCTCTAAAACCTGGACTTCCCACGACATAAGCTCCGAATCGAGTAAGGACTTCCATAATTCTCTTGCGTAAATTATCATTTGTCCCTTGTAGCACACATATAGTTTTCCCAGCTATTGGTGAATTCAACTTTTTCCGCTTTATATTCGGGACTGCACCTAATTTTATTGAAAATAATAGTAACGGTAATATCTGAGCTATTATACAGCTACAAATAACTCTAGAAAAACCGACTTATATTAAAATAAGATAAAAACTCACTTTCGTGAAATATTGACTTTTTTGTTATTTTTCGCGATTTTAGTGGCATTAAACTCCTTTCCGGTAATTTACTCCTCCTTATGATCTAAAACGTCGATCTATTAAATTCAATATTAATTAACCAATTAATATGTATTCCTATAAATGTGGGTGTTAGTAACACCAAATCCTGAAAACTCACTTCATCATACTGTAAGAATGTCTCTAAAGTATCGATTTCACCTAGCGATTTATCATAACGGATTCGACGGATAACTGGGTCAATTAGTTTCCCATCACGAATACCTGATGAAGCAACTTCAACAACCTGAACTGGGTTGTTATATATTTACTATATATAATTCAAATAAACTGAATTTAAAGGATACATTCATCAATCTCATATTAAATCAAATATCCTACTATCCAATGCTCTTTGCGCATAAATCCTCCCTTGGGATGGTCGATATAAAAACCATCTAGATCTGGGGGAGCCTCCTGTAAATTTCTATGGATTCCTAAAGCTTCTGTCTAGCTGTTATTAATACAAAAAATCTCTAGTAGTAACACTGAAAGTTAATACCTTTAACAATGGTCCATCTATAGTGTTGATCTCGTATATTTTTTTTCTATCCAAAAGAGTCAAACCAGAACAACAGTAAGAGATAGTTTTATATCTGTTTCCTGTGATGATGTAAATTTCAGTACCCTAATAAACAATTTGACAAAGTTCACAGAGATTAAAATAAAGAAATAGTAGAAAATATACAATATACCATTTCTAACTGCCACTTGATATGCGACTTTTCCATCAAGAGTACGCTCAGGATTTACTGCTACAAGAGCAAGATCCAATTCATTATCAATATTCGGTTTCAATTTAAACCAGCCATTTGATTTTTTACTATAATAATTTCACACTAATTTTCTTACAAAATTTTTAAATATATAATAAAGAGCAAATTATCGGAAGTATCCAAGTGGTTAAATAAAATATTACTACCAACCGAGTTCCAGGCTGATATACGATGTTTCGATTTTTTATTACAATTCCTTCGTCTCCGTTTCTCATAGCTTCACCGTAGAAATTGTCCACTTCATCTCTATATATATATATATATATATATATATATTTTACTCAAATATTTATAAAATATCCGTACACACATCTCTTTTAAAATAATATATATTACCGACTATTCGCTACGACTCGGGGTGAAATGAATATAACCTCCTCGCTTTGTGTCTTTAAGAGCCCACTATCCAATAGTCTAACTCGTTGCTCAAGTGGAACATTCATAATCGACTGTCCGTTGTAAAATAGTAAGTCAAAAACTACCACGACTGAAGAACAAACAATTAGCCAAAATTATAGAACTTTAAAACTTTAGAACCACGTAAGAAAAGCTTACCTAACTGAACGCTGTCGTTATGTTTTATATGGCGGAATGAATGCTTTGTCTTATCCGAATTATCCGACATGAATTGGTGACGACCTACACTATTTATTTACATAGATGAACTATTTTAAATAGAATAATTTAATACAGATAACACTAACATAATTTTCTCAGTTTTTTGTCCCATAGCATAAGTTCGCAATCAATGATGCAGTCAGTCACTGTATCCAAAAAGTAACCATGAATTCGTCCAGATAATTTTTCACTTGACGATGCCCCATAATCCTGAAATAAAATATAAATATCAAAACAACTCAGTAAGAGGAATTATTACAATAAAAGAGAATTATAAGGCATACAGCAGTAAAATCTTTTCCATTTCTGGTATACCATTTGTATGTGCATCTAGATATCTTGTGCATTAACACATGTTCTCCATCATACTTTGTTTCCATGAAAAAATCGCGTCCACTGTGAGCTTCGATCTAAATACATAGTGAATGCAAATATTAAGGTTTTTCACAAGATAATTTATCTTCTCTTACCATTTCCCACCAGTTGTGTTTTGGTAGCCTAGCCAACAACATTGGCCGAAAATTATAGCCTAGCTTTGGCTCAGCACTATTATAACCAGATGATAAATCCATGAGGTTTCTGCTTGCATTCCAACAAATTCTACCTTCCGGGCTAATCCATGATAAGATGGTACTTGGAGATATATTAATGTACGACTGAATTATTTTTAAACAGAAACTTTCATGGACAAATTAAGATGAACCAACACATAAAACTTAAAAACATATTCTAATAAAAATAAATCAGCCAACTATACCTCAACATTCCTTATCATAATATTGAAAATCCACAATAATTCATTTCCGGAACAATTCATAAAAAGGAACTCGAATTCTGCATTTTCTTGAAAGTAGTATTTTATAGCATATAACAGAATCCATACTGTTACTTATAGTATTCCGTCACATAAAAAATATTTAGTGCTAAATTCAATGCAGCTTTAAAAATATAAAACTGACGAAAAGTATATAATGTCAAGTGCAATCATATTTTAAAAACCAACCCAAATTTGAATTATTGCATATACAATCTAATTTCTCATTAACCACTACAACTGAAAGATGTTCGAAATCATCAGGTGTGATACGAGAGGATACTTCCTTTGCAAGCACTTCAACTACTTCATTTGATTTCTAAAATAAGTAGAACTTAGTGCAATAGTACAACTATTATAAAATAAACTTAATGAGGCCTCAACAACGAAAAACTTTCTCTTAGTGGTGAATTCTCACCATACTATTGATTCCAGTGATGTCATCAGATGAGATCGTTAAGATCTTGCATACACGTGCAATAAGCTTTTTCTGCAAATATCAAAATAGCTGAAAATTTGCTAGTATATTCGAGAATCTACAAATGTAAACTCGGTGAATAGGAATAATATAAACTTATATTGAAGTAATCACGAACTTTCTTAACATTAAACCGTCGAACTTCATCCAATGATGATAAGATAATACGAAGAATAGGGTATATAGCTTGTTCAGAATCATCCCAACGATGACACTTTTCCTTACAGCCATCAAAAAATTTTTTAAAAAGTTCCTTCCCAATTATTTTGTTATTCTGTTTGATATTAGACAGTAATGTACAAATCTCAGAAAATGTTACTTCATCAGCCAGCATAATCAAATTACAATTACCTGGAACAAACCTAACAAAGCCTAGTGAATTATAATTTTTATTCACCATTTGATGTAATATATTTTCTGAAAGGACGAAATATAATGCCTAAATTGGTAAACACTAAAGTATTTTTTTGTGATTTTATTTTACAAACGAATAATTATCTCTTTTTAAGTGAAAATATCTAATTGTAAAATGTGTGCTCCCCTAATCTTAAATTCCGTGGTCTTAACTAGTACAGATTGCGTAAACGAACAGTGTGTAAAAGTGTACGACTATCTCTACTTCCTCTACGTCCCCAATACTAGACAACTAAAGAAATTTGCGCGTAACAACTTTTCAAGCAGACACGATAGCGTTAAGGAGTGGAGCTGATCACACAATTTAACAGCGTAAAAATAATGAGAAATAAACGCATTTATTTGTATGTTAAGGAAATAATACGTGATTTGGGATGTCGGTGTTTGTTTTTATAACTAGCAAAGCATAATTTTTTGTAGTACCAAAACACTTGCACGTGGTTAATTCAAATTTTTATCCGGATAAAGGTAAATGTATACCATGTAATGCAGCGTACAAAGTCAAATAACTCATTATAAATGGTCTAAAGTATCAATAATCTTACCTTTGGGACCCAGATATTCTTCTTTAATTTCGTATCCAAATATAATTTTTCACTTACTGGTGCTTTATTCATAGGCTTTAATTTTGGTACCATTATTTAACATCTATTCGACGAATATGGTATCAACAAATACGTAATGTGAAATATGATAAAACTGCTCTAATGCTACTTTAAAAAGATAGGCAGCAGACACATAGGCAATCTGCGGCACGTTGCAACGCGTTGCTGTAGTATAAAATTTTTTAAGAGTTATCCCATGGTATGGTTTTATGTGCATATGACAAAATTATTTTAAATAACGTATTAGGTGCATAGTTTCTAAAGTGTGTTGGTATTTCATGACGTCAAAATTATTTGTGATATTTGTCTAACATTTTAAATCTGTATTAACTAATACTTTTACTAATATACCAAGGAAATAAGTATTCACCTTGTTTCTGTCATATTTGCATATTTCTAGATGTATTTCATTTTTATCGATTGTTTGTTTATATTTCAGAGATGCCTGCTGAGGTTGAAGTTCCTCCTACCACATGGGAACGTCTTCAACAGTATCAGGTTTGTATTATCAATCATTTAGATTGGCTAGATATTCGCATGAAAAATCGTGTCAATTCAGATTTAAAAACTGTTCTTAAACCCAAATCAAAAGTTGCCCAAGAGTGTTTTAAGACATCTATTTATATGATTAACGGATTAGTGAGATAAAAGCTAATGTTCTTGAAATAATAAATAAGCAGTTTAATTCAAAATGTGGCCCCTATTTAGGAAAAATTCTCTGCTGCATTGAGACATCCGGATTCTCCTGATTGGTTCAATAAGGATATCAATGAAAAGATGAAAAAAGAACTTATATGGGCTGCTCCATACGATGCTCGTTTTCCTCAGGTTGATAAGGAACACTTTCGTTTTATTGTAAATTTATGCTGATTTAAGATGTGGTATAATATTTACTATTTGACTTCCAGGTTCGCAAGCAGCGTCAATGCTTTGCTTATTACGTCGATTTTCACCGATGTAACGAACTTATGGGTAAAGACTACAAACCCTGCAAATTCTTCCAGAATGTTTACAAGGTATTTCACCTTCATAGTTCATGCTAACTAAAAGTGTGTAAGGGAATTTATGGATATTGGATGATCTTTATTATGATTCACCTTATTCTTAGTGATTTTAATCCTAATATTATTAATATATGGTGAAATTATTAATACTGTCTTTCATATAAGCTATTTTTAAAGGAATAAGTGACAAGCTTTAATAAAGCTTGTGAGTTTTTGATACAAGCAATTAACATATTTCGCACTGAAAAGGTTTGTTCTAGGACTTCTGTCCCGGATTCTGGGTTGAGAAGTGGGATGAACTGATTGAAGAGGGTCGTTTCCCAGCAAAGTTCGACCGCTAGTTATGGAAAAGAATGAATTATTAGCACTAGAATGTACAATTTTGAAATAAATAATGTTTCATGCTGTTATTTTGTTTGTTTTGAGGCGTAGTTCTTCGCCTGCTTTCTTGGTGATGGGAGGCACTGCAGACAAGATGTCTTAATTTCGATTGTTTCAAACGGAGAAAGTTTTTCACATTTAGTGATGGCGTCATCAACTCACATTAATGATACTGAAGTTGAAAGAAGGGAGAGTTACATAAGGGCAGGACTTCGTCAAAGAGAAATTCTTGATCCCTTCACTTGGAGTTATCCATGGAAGGTTTGTGTGAGCGAGAAACCAGGTCTGGTGTATTATTACAATGAGTATTAGAGTACTCAGATTGAAGTAATACTTGGGCACATTATAGCTTATCTTTACGTATTTGAAGTTTATGGCTATTATTCAGACTCAATTAGCTGTGGTATCAATAGTATTTGAATCCAAAAAAATAACCAATTACTAGGGTGCTGGAGTAATGTTTGGCTTATCAGTCGCTGCTGCTCATCTTCAAAATATGTGGAACAAGAAGCCTTATTATTTTGGTATGACTATAATTACTGTAAAATAATATTGTGCCCTATGATTGAATCCTAAATAGTTAATTTGATAATATATTGCAAAATTTCTTATATATTCAGCTAAGTTTTATCACAGTTATATTCAGCTTTATTCCCTCGTCTTATCGCTGTGTCTGCTGTAACTGCTCTTGGATATGGAGTAGGTTTATTACGTCAGCATCATTACCAAACAAGAGATGCTGTCATCGAGCATTATATGGAACTTCATCCTGATGATTTTGATCACTTTAAAGATCGTGAGTTTTATCAACAATAACAGTTACGATGAGTACTTTCTTTAGTAGTTTAACTTTACTAAGTTAATTGCAATAACTTTTTAATATTCAAATTTAAGTTAGATACAATTTTAGGGAGTGGTCGTCCTTTCGCTCAGATAATTTTGCCATGGTATCCAAGGCGTACGCAGTATACTAAATATGACTGAAGATTTTTCCAAATTAAACCATTTGGAACAGTTTTTAAATCTCTAATATTTTTAGTTTTAGGAATTGTATATTGTATGTTCTTTTATAATGTGAAGTGAAATAAATGTTAGCTTGATTGGAATTAAGTGATTTGCTAGGTATAGGCTTTAGATCCAATCGACTCTTTTTAAGACATTTGCCAATTTGTAATTCATATTATGTATTTGTAAATTTCCGTAGTTCGATGGATGAGAGAATAGTCGCTGAGCAAGCCAAGAGAAAAGAGAAACTACTTGCCAGACTTCAGCAGAGATATGTTACAAAGGAAGTCAGTAGTGTGGGTGCGTATTATTCTTATTTTATTCCATAATTTGTTTCCATTGTTGATATATTCGAATGCCGTAGTTCTAAGATTTTCATCTTTCTAAAATTTTTGCATTTTTGTCCTTTCCTTTTTAGCTAATTATATAACGATCCTTAATTTATGCATTGATTGATTATGTTTTTGGTATTTATGTTCTATTGCAGCCGTAGAAAAAAAATCTAGGGACCAAGAATTGGATGCTCTTTTAGAACGAGCACGTTGTGAGGCTGAGATTGGCGTAGTAGAAGATACAACAGTGTCGCACTTGGGTTAGTAGTATATATTTATCTTACCTGTACAACAGAAAATTGATTAATATCCTATTTAGAAAATTTCTTGGCATTAGAAGGCTCAGGATGGGCGACTAAAAGAATTCAAAATGCACTGGAAACACTTCGAAAAGTTAGCTTGAAAAACGATCGAATTGGTCATTCAAAATCTGGATTTTCTTTCCAGGTATGTATTGTATTTATTTTAGAAAACATGTGTTTAGGAACAACGATACTATTAGAAATATATTTACCTGAATTAAGATAGCTCTAGATAAGAAATGATGCTCCACCTCTAGTTCCCACTACGGAGGGAATGAAATCCTCAACTTCCACTGAAGCTCCACTTTTGGAACACTGTTTCACTGATACATCTCTACCAGATAACGTCATTCATCTTAATACACTTGTGGGCGAACACTTATCATTGTTATCGTAACCATCATGAAAATAACTTCACCTGGTAATCACCAAAAATCAACTCTATTATTTTGAATATTATACATTTATAATAATTTTAAATGTTTAGTCGAATGAAGATCGACTGGTGGAAGGTGTTGATGGTGCTGATGTAAAATTAAAATCTCTTCGGAAATGTCGATTAAGATTCGCCTTTCACCCATCAGCAGTCCATATGCAGGTATGATAAGAAACAAAAGTGTTTTATTTTTGAACAAAATTCTACTTTTTAATTCATCATCATGAATAGTGATTTATTATCTACTGAAACGATTAGAAAGAATTCCTTTTGAAAGAGTTCTAGAACTGCTGGGTAGTCACAGTATTTTTTTTTTGTAGGATATCACTGAGTGTACATTGCTGTTTTTACCCGTGCATACATCTATCCTAATGCATAATTGTTCAAGGTTAGTAATAATTTAAATTATGTGTGACTAACAAAAATGATGAATGAGCTGTCTGTATATTTTGTATACACTATTTCCTATTTCTACTTGCCACTGCTTGAAGTATGATGATTATAATTTAAAAATAGTATTCTTGCGAAATATTGCTTTATAGGAAATAAAAGTAATATTAGGCAGCGTTATCTAATTTTCGGGTATAATCTAAACATTTTTTCTGTTCTAAGGTTGCGCTTGTTTGCCTTTGCCCAACAGATACGGGTCCATACATCTTCTGAACTTTCTCTACATGTTGGAGTTAAAGCCGCCATTATTCTTGAATCGTGCACTCAAGTGAAAATGGCTCCATATAGGTTGGTTGAGATCTTGAAAATTTCATCATGCATTCAGGGAAACTAAAAGCTGTATCATTGTACTGTCATACTTCCAAACTGTTCATAAATAAAATATGAAGTACGATTTATTGTTTATTTTAAGTGTTATAATAAAGTGAGCTAACGAAATATTCATTCTGTACTATTAAAGTTATAACTTTCTAAATTTTTAACTTGTGCAATTAGGCTGTATCACAATGGCGTATTAGTGGAGGTTCCTGATAGTAATTCTTGGCGTCACCCTAATGATTTCGATTGGTTAGCAGAGGCTCAAAGCCCAAATTGGATGGTGATGTCTGAGGAGGAGTGGGAAACTGAGCTAATATAAAGGCAAGTAGTTTTTCTAATAGCCATTTTTATTTCCCCATATTTCATGAAATAACTTGACTGCTTAAAGTTACTTTTAGATACTTGAATGTATACGGTATAATATGTTTTCTATACTTCTTTCACCTGCTTAGGCTCTGTGATACTTTAATACACTGCTTGTTTAACTCAATATTTTTTCATTGCTCATTGTTCTCTTCACACAATGTCCTATTATTATTTATTACTATTAAAAGCTTGAAAGTGTTTCTAATCACATGGCACATCAGATGTTATTACTCGAAAGATAATACAAATAGGTGGTATTAAATTTTATTTTATATTTTAGTCTATTAAAGTGTATGTACAGTTATCGCGTGCAGAATATAATTTATTTCATACCTCGCATAGCTTAATTAGATTTGTGAGTTGTAATATGGAGGTTTGTAATCACAAATTGGAAAATAATATAGTTTTAGTAGTGTTTGCTTTAAAGTAAATAGTTGATGTATTAAGTATATGAGATGCTCACATATCCAATATATATTTTCAGATAAGAGATTTTTTATGTTAACTGAGTTTTAATGAAGAGTTGTCATATATATATGAGTGAAAATTAACAACAACTGGCATCCAGTTCTCAAAAACAATTCTACATGTAATCAACAAATCCATTTATCCAAAATATAATCAAGTGTAGAATAATCTTTTGAAATTCTTTAAGTGTTCTATCGGAATCATTTAAGCAGAAACCAAAAAGGTAAAGATTTTTTGCATGTAGAGAGATGCATTCGTATTAAAAATGTCGTTTCATGCCGTGAAATCAGGGATTTAATAAATGGAACATATGTAGCTATTATATGAGTAAAACACTTCCCAACATACCTAGCCCCTTTTCTTTGCACTCTGCTGCTTTGTCACAACACCCTCTAATTTTGTATCCGCCGCAGTTGATTTACAACCACGCGAACTGTGGTAAAATCTCATATTTGCGATGAATGGAGAGAGGGTCATAGAGATCTATCCCGCTCTTACTAATATCACAGGAAAATCGTTTTCAATGTTAAAAGAGCTTAGGTTATGCATGCAAAAGATTTTTTTTAATGCACTAATACAGAAGGAATATATTTACATCTTATTATTTGCTAACTTAAATACTTACGGGAAACTCAAATTGTTCCTAGTATGCATATTATAATTCCTTACATGCGCGTCTTCGAACGTTTTATGATAAATACGGACTCTCTAGGTATAAAACGTTTCATACACTTACTATTTTTCATCTACACTATATTAATTTAAATATCTATTTCAGAACTCTAAAATAGACTAATTGAAGGGAAATATCAAACGAAATGCATCATAAAATTTATTACAGAAGTATGAACACGAATGACAGTTACACTGGGCCACTTATTACAGAATACGCTAATGTTGATTGTAGAAATTAATCAATAATTAGCGGAACATCCGTAAAAATAGAAGAGATCTCAACGCGGTTTAAAATGCACATAAAATAAATCATAGAAAGGGAAAACAATGAAGAATAGAGCGCTAGCGTGTAGAAACCCGTGAGTTGGAGATAAATGGTATAAAATGCTGTGAAACCTGGCAATTTTGATGATGAGCGATCTTCTATTGATGATAAATGTAAGTTGTTCTAAAAAGAGTATTTTCCAACTATGCTACGAAGCTTATTTTAGGCCACGCACAGATATATGAAACCGTCTTTATAATTTCACGAGTTCTGCTGATCATCCTGCGTTGATTCATCACTGTCATTGCCAACAGTACTGTCTCCTTTGCTTTCTTTCTTGTGTTTCATTCGTCGATTTTGGAACCAAATTTTTACCTAAAAATTAACTATTGCAACTTGATGTTCAATAGTGCATTTAATGCTAAAAATTATACTTTATGGTGGTTTATGCTTGATTTTTCCGGGCCATTGCTATTCAATTCCGAACGAAATGTTGGTCAGATGTTATTAGTGATAAGCCTAATGTATACATATTGTGGGCTCTAGATAGATGGAATATAAAAATACTGTTTGAATGACACATTTATAAGTGAACAATACAATTCTCAGTATAGTGTTATGCAAATACCTTAATTCTATTTCATATGTCATTATAAGGAGACCCATACATATCAATAAGCATAAAAATTGGGAATTTACAAAATAGGTGGTGCGTTTGGTAACAATATTATTCGTCGTCTACCCCTATAATTGTTTTTCATATACTTCTTCCCTAAAGACGGCAAATATTGACATTATCTTCCTTCTTACCATGAACTCGTATGTAGACAATCAATAATGCCCTCTTCTCGACTTAACTTCATTATGAGAAACGATCGTGTCTATTAATGTGAAAAACAGTCCGGCCTATCAGTGTACGATCAAAAACTTCCTACGAGTTTATGCATAGGCGGAGACTTTGATTTTCATATACAGTATATTAAAATCTAATCAACTGTTACAAATATGGAAGTTCTTAATATATCCAAACAGAGTAGCTTCCATAACATTTATCGAGTACAATATATTTTGAAGGAAATGCTAATGTCATACATTAGATCAGGTAGGCGGGGTCAACGGATGAATATGTTATCGCACGTAATTCACGAAATGGTGCGCAAAATAAACTTGTACTTACTAATTTAAATCAACTGACTTGTCTCTCAGTTAACTGAAGGCTCTCAGATATCTCTTGTCTTCGTTTCCTTGTTAGGTACTTATTGTAATGGAATTCTTTTTCCAATTCTAGAGTTTGATTTCGAGAATAAGTTTGACGTGTCCGCTTTGACTCACCGGACTTCGATCCTATAAATTAACTAAAATTTAATAGATGGAAATTATCCACTTATCTGTTTGTTCTTCATAACGTAAAAAGCCATGCAGGTAGGTAATAATTTGTTCTGAATAGATGTATTTAGTAGGTTCACTTTTATAGTTGTGTAATACCATAAGAACTTCACTATTCATAATATTCTGGTTACCCACTTATTAAATGTTATGAAATATTTAATTAGTATTCGATTATTTTATCGAAAATAATGATAATAGTCAGACTCGCTCTGCTTAGCTCTTTATAAATTAATTCTTATTCATTTCTTTGGAGTAGCCAATGTTTTGACCTATTGCTTTAATTCTACCGTATCCCTGCCGTAAGGTGGCAGTCGCTCGAGCGCGGCCTCTGTTCTCGCGGGCGGCTCCTTTTCAAGTCGGGATTCGAATCTGGCGCCAAGATTTATGACTTATCACGTTGACACAACAGAGTACGCCGTTTGGCGATATGGAATATAACCGAAGACTGGAAGCATGAGAGGGCAGTGAATGGTGGAAAATAGATTAGAAGCAGTAGTTTACTGGTGATAAGTAAACGATGTGTCTACAAACTTAAGTATGATTACTTATAGGAACCGAATAATAAGTATTCCTATATGTAAATACTATTTAGTTCAATATGATGTTTTGCTGGAAAATAACTTGAAGATATTAATATTGTTATTATAATTATTTAGACAGCTGTGCCATCCACCTATGCACATAGCCATTTGTCACTACCGTAGTCCATTTGTACTAGACATGAAGAAATTTATGCTCATGCGACGCGTTAATTCTTCACTGCGTCATCCTATTGCTGATTTATAGAAGCAGAAATTAAACCGCAATTTGAATTTTGCCGTTTATTGTGAAGGAACAATTAACTAAGCAATTTCTTCTTTTTTGAATGACAATCTGCCAAACTCTAATAAGCTTTTAATTAAATAAGTTATTGTAATTTCTTCTTCAACATCAAATACTTAGCGTACTAGCTACATGTATGTAGTTCAAGTGAAAACAAATAGCAGTTTAATAAAATACGCATGTTTAAACGGTGTCGTTCAAACTAGCAAATTAAAGCTTCATAAAGATACAAAACAGAAATAAAATAATATGAAAATAATAAAACTGCCTAAGAAACAGCTGTTTTAAGTAGTATTTCCCAATCAGCATTTACAGTTCGCGTCGAACGACTATTGCAGGCCCATCGATCGATGGGATACGGTAGGGCATGAATAAGATTGCGTCAACAGAGTGATACCTTGGGATAATACAAAGCAAAAAAGGAAATAAATACGAAATAAGAGAGTAAGAAAGAAAGAAGAGGAGTATAAGAGTTGGAAAGTTCAGTGGATTAAAATAATTTTTAAAAAAAAGGAAAAATATGAAATCAGGAAATGGGAAGGAAAAGGAAAATGAGTAGAATTCTCAAACGATATTTTCATTCAAACTTCATTAAGTTGGTGTTTGTTATTTCATTCTCAATAGATATTTAAATAATCCAAGCCATATTTAAAATCAAAATTTGACATTGGCGGTAACTGATATTGGTGAACCGCATTATGAGAAATGATAAAACCCAGTGAGAATAGTAATCCTATGGCCAGATAAAGTGTGAAAAGAAGAGTACTAGTATTATGTATCATATTGTGAGCATTTATCCTAATAATAATCGTACTAATCTGTATAAATAAAAGTGCTTATAAAATATATACGCAAAAAATAATATATGAAGACATAGTTACTTTTGTTTTAGACGTTAATCTCCATAAAATCAAACTTATAACAAACTGGCGTGGCAAGATCGCCAAATGGATAGAAAAGAGGTACCACTTGATAATTTATGGAGCGGGCGCACATCGTAAACTTGCTCGACAGTACGCAAGGTTGGTAAATTACCATGACTATATTTTTATTGCTACCTGTTTATATATACTCTTTTCATACGAAATATGGAGTTATCAGAGTCCAAAATACGAAAATTGCAAATTATTATACTTCATTAACATCATAGAGACTTTGCTCATGATTGTTATGTTTTCTATCAATTATTCCTCTTCTGCAATAGTTTTTCGTCTAATTACTTTTTATAAAATAATTTTCACTTGATCTAAGCAACTCCATATTCTCAAATAATTTATCTAAATTTCGTGAATAAAGTTGTAAAAGTAATTATTTCTATGATTCCTGTTACAAAGATGATTCACATGTTTTTGTCGTAGATATTGTCTTGCAATATTTCGTGGAAGGAAAATAAATATAACAGTTGGTGATCAAAAGCGCGCCGCCGTCTAATATTTTAAACATTTTGAACGATGCTAGCATAACAGTTGTTGCTGCAAGAGGCTCTCATTTGTACGAGGTCGCAGGCAAATCGATATGGGCGGTATGAGGATGTAGTTATACTGCATGTATTTTTAACCTTATAGAATACTCCCAACACTTATTAACGTGCATTGAAAGTAAGGTAGTTATTTTACTTGTAACTCTACCTGGTGTATATATTAAAAGATCTACGAAATATATTTTTTATCAACCCCAAGTCCTCGTCGTTTCTTGACTGCTTGATTAAGCCTGGCACAGATCGGCAGTTATCCATCAGTGTTACACCATCTCTTTATATGACATCCGACAGTGGCCTCTATAATTTTACGCAGAAGCTGTCACCACTTGCTCATTACAGGTGTAACCCAAAGCTCATCATTATTAATGGAGATCATAACGTTCGTGATATTGATATGAAATGTATACATAACATTATATCACATATTATATCGCTTGATGTACCTAGTGATGAGACTCATGGACTATGCATATGTATGAATTAAGTAAATAAATAATAAGAATTGACAGTGTTTTTGTAAATCATTATGCTGGTACTGAAAGAAGGGAAATACATGGGATAAGAACTTAGAACTCAAACGCGAAGAGAAAGGAGGAAGTGTTGGTGGTGGGAAGAAAGAGGAGAACGCCTAAAATGTCTCTGAAGCTTTGGTAGTTGTTGGTCCCCTTCCGTAGCACCACCATCATTTGTCGCGCTGAGAAATGGTCTCACCTGAGTAGCAAAACATGCTGCGGGTGGTGCAACAATCGATTGAAAAGTCTGATTAATCGACTTCCGGTAGCGGACTGGACAGTTGGAAACGCCTGCGGCGATGTTTTTAGTAAGAATAGGGATTTTGCTATTATTCATTGTATTAAAAACAGAGACAAAATTCGAATAAAAGTAGTCATGTTTTTTTCCGATTTTTACGTTTCAGAATTTTTTTATAACTCAGAAATATAAATATCGTTGTAGCAAAAATATATCTAATTACTATCTTTGTTCTTTTAAATTATCTATTTCTTTGCAACTCTTATAATAACAAACCATCACCTTGTTATTCTACGCACAAAGCAAAACAAAAACTTGCTTTGCTCCGTATGGTCAGCTCATAAAATGCTAAAATATATCGTGAAATGATGTGACAAACGATCGATAAGGTCATCCGAATTGCTACTTTGAATGAGTAGATGACGGCTCGTAAATTGAAAATTACGACAACGCCACCAGCCATTTTTGCTATGAGTAATCATGTTCAATACATTAAGATTTCAATGGAATTTTAGGCTAAAAAAAATGTTAATTAACTTTCATAAAAATACTGATATACTTTGGCTCAAATAAATTGTGTTAGCATTCCACTTTTGTCAGAACTGTTTGAATCCACATGTAATAAATTTTAGCATATTTGTTTATTAATTATTTAAGCGTTCTTTTATAGCAAAAGTCATTATAATGAAAGTAAAATTAGACGTGATAATAACTAAATGAAGATCTATCTACACGTCTATTTTGCACATTACAGGGGAATTATTCATGACGTATTGTGTAGTCGCTAATGTTTAGAGCTATACCACTCTCACTAGATTTACTCAGAATTTTCACGATACTCAGGGAGCGTATCAGTGAATTGGATCGAAAAGCGGCGCACCGCACAATCGAGCTGCGACAAATGTTCTCAAACAGAGATTAGATGGATCGAGTAAAAACAAAGGAGAACGCTAGTAAAGAAAATGTGGGATAAAATATAGGGAGCACGCTAAAAATTATGGGTATAATGCAATTTTCAAAAATAATAACTACCAAATAAATTACATGCTAAGATGCATGTAAGAGTGTTTCATTCTTAAATAACAATATCATAAGATTTGAGCGCTTCTAAAACTGTACAACAATTTATTTTGCTTTTCATCAAAAAGTACATATACATTTATAAAATTCTATAGTTTTAATTCCAATATATGTCTTATAACAGATGGAATATTAATATTGAACCCTAATCAGGAAGTAGCTAAGACTATAATTTATATGCTCTAAATGACCTATTTGTAATATTTAACTTAACTAGAATAACATCAAACTTTAATATGGGAATCAAATTTTCTTAGATTTGATAAAAATTACAGTGTATAAAAATTTCTTTACTAGATTCTTTGTTAACTCTGTAGTAAGATACCGGTGGGTGCGATATTTCATTTAGCACCAGATGATTCTGTGTACTGTAATTGATGGCACAGTGGGTGATGGTTTTGCGAAAGAGATTATAGAAACTTGAGCAAAAATGTACAAAAGAAATAAATCAATTTAAATATGTTAGAAATTCATTACATCCTTCTTCATTAATTTCTTTTGGCTGTTCTCTCATAATGGTGTAATATTCACAAGAAAACTCGAAAAGGCCCTTAAATCAAGGTGCTTTATGACTAGAACCAATTTACGAGATTGGATCAATTAAGTGGTTGCATTTATTAAGAGGAAGAATTACGGGACTTTGGAGAGCAGAAATCCTTAAGAACACCATTTAATCAATATATTATTGTTTGTTTGGTATATATATATATATATTTAGCGATTTTCAGTGCAATACCTTCAAAATATGTGCAAAGTGACCCTAGAATCTATCACTCTCCTTACCCTAAGCCAAAGCGGCTTACGAGCGTATCAAAGTGATCTGGTTTAAACATACTGTAAATCAGGATTAGACATTCGGCTAGGCAGCTGCGAGAGACCGCGCATTTACAACCTGACTTCTTTGTTCTGTCAGACTTGGCTACAGGGAGGGTTTCCAGAGCAAGTGGAAAGTTTAAAAGATCTTTTTAGAAATTAACTATAGTTGTGGAAAAGAAAACGCCTCAGTTTGATGGGGGGTTTCGCGTATAATACAGAAAAACACATGTAAGGTAATTATTTTGCTCGAAAATATACGTTAAAAATAGCAAATTAGAGAGAAATAAAATTCAATTGTCAAGAAAAACCTAGAAATTCCAAGGTTTTTCCTAAAATTAACAATTCATGATAAGTTATTATACTCTAGAGACATTGAATGAACATGTGATGAATGGTGGTAGTGAGCGGAGAATAAGAATGTGGAGAGATGGCAGTGGCTTATTCTTCACCAACTTCTCCTAGACTGAACGGACAAAAAATATCTATTTGTCTATAACAATATAAAATAAATAAAGGTAAACACATAGTAAATAGTAATTGCAGCCTTATAAAATATAAACCATACTTCATAAGTGGTTATATATGGAACATTTGCAAAAATGTATTTTTAGTCTCGATTTTATAATGTGTAAATTTGATCTGATTTTGAAGTGCTAGTAATTACCAGAATTTCCTTTTTCCTACTTGCCACGCGTTCCAGATTTCTATCAAAAATGCGCTGGGAGTCGGAACTTTGACGATTACAATCGGGATGAATGATTCAGAAGTGTGAATATAAAGGATACTACAGTAGGAAAATTTTCGTATTAAAGAAACAAGGAAGCTATTATTGTGTGCAATATTGTCGTGGGTAATAAGCACATAATACCTCTAATTAATATGTAGTTTTAAATGATGTAGACTCACGTACTTTAACAATTACTACTAATATTTTCACAGTATTAATCACCACAACAGTCCCATAAAATCATTCACAGAGCAAACTGTTTCGCACGTTAGTTTTGCTGTCGACCGCATTATGACCCTATCAATTTCGTAAATCGGCTATAAAGGTTTTATGATCGCTCAAATGCTGCGACGGTCGTTCGCGCATGAAAAGGATAAATAGTGTGCGGATGAAGAGAGTTTGTGGAGAAACATGTTAATACTAACCACTCATTTTCATCCAGGGAAATACAGGCTGAGCGATTTGCACAGAACGCTCAGGAAATGATGCCGAGGTTGCTTGTAATGGATTGTATCCGGTGAATCTAGAGATCATAATAGATGTGCCAACATATATACAATATAGTCCATTAAATTAGATTATGAATATACTACAGAATTAACAAGGAAAACAGATGCCATTTTTTACTGAAACAAGTTTATAAAATTACGATATAGTCTAAATATACATATATATATATATATATGTACAGAATATTAATTACTACTAGAATGCTAAATAAGTAAATTTGAGTGAACTCACGGATTAGAGTTCTCCACCCATTGTGCAGCCAACATGTTCTTCATGTTGTTCATATAACTCTGATTATAAAGTAGAGGATCATATGGTTGTTTGAGGGTCTGGTTTGTTGGCATAGGAGCAAGATTTGGAGTAGATTGTCCCCAGTAGTGCTCGTCGCCAGCGGCCCAGCTAGGGTACATGCTCATCGTTGACTACCGTGTGGCGATGAAGCCAGAGCTGCGAGAGACAGGGGTCCGTCGGGGCGGGCAGAGATACAGAGGACGACCGCCAATCGCCGTCCGAGAGAAGTCTCTTTGAAGATGCCGCAGCCATAAAACAAGTCGTAAATTTTTATTCATGGCTGGCGCAGAGCCGAGAGCCCATTTGATAGCTCGATTATGAACAGATAGAGACATGGGTTATGGTTAAATTGGTATGACACTGGGCGTTGCATTTTAATCTTTTAGTACTACTCGTGGTGCGGACAGTATTCGGTATTCGCAACCTCTTTCCTATAGAAGAAAAAATCATTTATTTAAATAAAAAATATGTTGAATAATTGCTTTTAAAGGTGTACTGATAGGACTCGGTTTTAATTTTAATACTGCTTTGTAAATTTTCTATCTAATTGCTTATTACTATTCAAAAATGCATTAATGGATGTATAAACGTTAGATATGTATGCAGTTTTCTGAATTTTCTGATGCTAATTACTAGAAACAACACTTTTATAATTGACTTTATCAGTATAATCCAACGTATCATACTCTTCTCATCAGATGCCAGCACATGTTTTTTAGGAATCATGAATCCATTATCCTTTGTGAAAATATAATATTTCATAAAACCTTATAATTCCTTTGCTTCATACGGAATTTTATTTTCTAAGATTAAAACTTTTTGACTTCTCTTGAGAAATATATATATTAGTAATTTGCTGAGATAATAACCACCTTCATAACTGTGAATGACCCCATAATTCTCAGTCTATTGCAACAACTCAGTGGTATTTTTACGATCTACTCGGCCGGCATTTATTACTGTTTTAACGACCCGCGTCCACTCACTAAACGAGACACCGCATTATCCTTTTAGTTATGTTCTTAAGAGTTCTTCGTCAGGTTCCCTTCTCATTATTTAACCTTTAATGTACTTGTCTTATTAAAGCCTCTTCAGTCAAATGCTTAGGCAAGCATTGCTAGAATTTTATATAGTTTTCCCATTTTATTTATCATTTTATATCATGTGTTTTGATCTTACATCAGTTAATTTCACAATCTATTCAATGATTTTTGTTCGTTTTTTCATTTTCTGCTTTGTTTTGTCTCATTTTTATAATTAAATATGCGTGTCATCGAATTTTCCACACCTCTTCTGACACCAACATTTAGTTACATCTCAAAATACGCCGTTACTGCTTTTGCGTGTTATTTACCCCCATCATCACTTCCTAAATGATCTCATCATCATAGACATTACTGTTTAATTGCTGTTTAAAATCATTTGAAGCTCTTCATTTCGCCACAAATGACCGCTTTTTAAAATTGAGCTAATGAACTATTTTCCAGTGAGATATGTGTTATCATGCAAAAAATATGATTGTGTTATATATAAAGATTTTAATTATACATAATACAAAGAAGAATTTGACAACTTTTTGTTAATGATTATTGTAGTTGTTTTCTTTTCTTTAGATATTTGTCACAATAAACTTACTGAGAGATACTCTTACAATCTTTTAGTCTACTCAATTTCTCAGTGCCACTTCTCATCACTTAGTTTAATGTTTTGCTAGCTCTTTTATCTTCTCAATTGCTGCAGTATGTCATCGTCATCTGGAATTAGTTCATTTACAACGAGAAGAATAGACTCATAGAATGTACGATACCTTAGATTTTATAGGCTTTTAATTCATACCTGAGTTGTAAATGAATAAAAATCATTTTGTAATAGTTATCATATAAATTTTTATACTATTGAAATCCACTAATGGTATAAAAATATTTTAAATTCAGAGTTGGCTAGCAGAGAATTTATAGTCACTAATATGTTTATAATGAAAATAAGAGCATAACAATTTAAAAAAGTATCAAGGTAGTAAAGTATTATTGCTTTATCTTACTGTAAAGTGTTTCTGAATTTTAATTATTTTAATATAGGAAAAGAGCGATTATAGTTAACATATATGAAAAATATTTTTATAGCGATTTAATTTGAATACAGTAATCCTAATATGTAGATTGTATATTCCTTCAAGTCAAAATACCTAATAGGAAGGCAGGCTAATCTTCATTGTCCACTAAATTTGCCGTGGATTACTGTAAATTGTATTCTTTTCTTTGAAAACTGGCTTCTTGTCACGATATGCGTGCATGTCAGCTTGCTAACTACCGTAGTCTTTCCTTTGTCTGATCAGTTTGCGGCAAGTTCAAAGACACTACTATAACCAAACTTTTTCACTGTTGATTTATAACTAGAAGTTAAATTTTTAGTAAAATTAAATCCACCTAATATCGCAAGCTGCAACTATAACACTAAGAATCTTTAATTCAAAAATGTATTATATTAACAATAGTTAAATAAATAAAAACAACCTTATTACTTATTAAGTCTCAAAAATCACAATTGGAGATAATTCAGAAGTGCTCGTTGTGGTACCATCAAACTGGGTCGTATTACTGTAAATTTTGGCTGTTAGCGTAACTTCCTTATTCGTATTTTAAATCTTTTAAAAAAGTTGGCTGTTTCTAATGCCATAAATCTACAGTATACATTTTTCAAATCGCGCGTTCGTTCTCTCACCTCCCAAGACGAAAAAGTACAAATTTATTGCTTTGAGCCCTCTATCTGATCAGCACGTCTTATTTTCTTCCTAAGTGGAGGTCGAACCAATGATTAATTATCTTCAATAGAACATTAGTAGTAATTAATACGAAATGCCAACATTTTTAAAAACATAATCTTTTTCTGTATTCCTTTTCAGCCATCTTTGTATATCGCGTAGAAGTCCAATGAATACCTAATTTCCGTTATACGGTAGCGTGATACATGATCGGGGGTTCGAGGATAATTGAAGGAGATGGGAGATTTATGGAAGTTTGCCAGGTGGAGGGATAACGGGCGGAAAATTGTATAGATGTAGCTATACGAGGGGTAATGCTTGTTACTTAGAAACATTTTCAAGATAATAATGTTTGATTCTTCCTAAGCTTTATTAAGTTCAAGAAGTTTTTATTTAAAGTATTTTATAACTTGGTGTTCTTTATATACAATGATACTTGCAGCAACTAACTAAAAATACTCAATAATTACTTATTTTAATAACCAAGCAGATAGTAAATGTGAATATCAAACGATATCTACCGTTTCGAGAATCCAAAGCCATATTGTAGGAGTCAGCGGGGTATCAGAAGCGCGGGCTATAGAAACTCATAAAACTTGGTTTATGATAGCTGCGCAGCCGTTAGTGGAAGCATTGAAGTCAGTTGGCTCAGAGTCTAGCAAATTCCTCTTTAGTTAATCAGTCCTGTCCACCGCAGAAGTAAAAAGTATTGTGTTTCAATATGTGCTATTTTCAAAGGCCATTCTTACTGCAGCAAATATAGTATTCTGCTAGTGTTATGTAAACTACGTTCCGGATTGAATGTAAACTTCCATACAAAACATCATAAAAGTATGTTGTTAAAAATGTCTTCCGCATTTTTCAAGCAATGCTGTTGAACTTGGTTGAATAAAATTTATTCTTTCCATGTTAGTCTTATATAATATTAAGATTTACTAGGAGTTCGTTCTTTAAAATCATTAGGGAATGTAAAGAGTCTTAATAATATGTGGGCTTTCTCAATTATATAAATATGGTTCGTCGTACGGTTTTCCGGTACATGTGTTTGTCTTTTCTTCCCTTCCATAAGATCGATATTCTTCTGTTATATAACGTGTTGTTGCTCGCTTTTACACAAATCGGCTGTCGTGATTAATTGGTTTTAAAACTCTTCAACACCTTAAAAGCGTACCACTTTAGTGTGGTGGAAGAAGGGATTAATAACACTAATGAGTGAACATATTCGTTTTTATAGATTCACTCTCTAAGAATTTTTGATATAATACCGTATTCTCTGTAAATAGCTATGAAAATACAATAGATATAATTTAACAAACAAATATTTCGTTTAAGAGCACTAAAATGCTATAAATTGGGACATTCACAATTACCACTAGTAATTATAGCAGAAATACCAATATTATGCATATGTAATTTTAAAATTTCTTTAATAATATTATTAAGGAAATGTGTAAGTGTTATACGGATAATAGTGAAATGTCTATTTTCATATAACATGTTTATTCTTCTGCGATGCACAAGCCCTCACATGTAAAATCATTTCCTAATTTTTAAGTTCACTTAATCTATGTTATTGTTATTATAAAAGTACCCCTCTCTTGTTTTTATTTAGTTCTAGCTTTTTTTCCGGACAGTTTTGAGAGTTTCTTTCTTCTTGTACAAACAAAAACTGTTATTTATAAAATTGTTGTAAACTCTATGGAAAGGTTTCCATACAGTGTACGTATACAGGTATATACATACATTTAAACGAATTTGCATTAGATCAAAAAGATTTTATCTAAATTATCTTTACAACTTGTAATATTTTGGTTTGTATAAAAACCGGTAACTCACTAGATGAATATTTATATAGAATAAATACTGAACATTATTAAATGTTTTTCCTATTACAGCATCTTTACCTTCGCTTTGGGTGTAACAAGGTGCCTGGATACTGTATATCGAAAATGTCACTAAATTAATATCTAGTTTTGAAGAAGCTAAAAATTCAAGGTTTTGCTTTTCTCTAAGCCACTCTTTGCACAGTAAGAATATTTATTCCTTTTTTCAAAACTTTATCAAAAAACGTCTTTGATTGGAACATTTGATTCATACATTACTCACAAGGATATAGGAAGATCAGAAGATTGTTCACTTTATACAAAAGTAGGATCTTCACCATTTTAAAATACTGAAATCTTCAGCATAGAAAATTTATGAAAACACATAGAAACAAACAGATTGGAATAGCGTTGTGTACTGCTAATGAACGGCGCGCCAATCGATGCAGCTGTATACTGTAGATTAGTTGAAGGACACGACCAAACTGAAAGGGGTTAGAGATTGGTTCAGTATTTATCAATTTAATAGTCGTATGTCCCCTATAATTCTCTATTTAACATATAAAGCATGCTTTGTATATTTTTAAGACATTACTTTGTTCGTTATGGTCTATGCATTAATCTTATACATACATGAAATGTGCTCTTCTAAATGTTAGTGACAAATATATTGATCTCAAACCCGAAAATCAATCTAATGCAAATTTCTGGGTTTTAATAGATAAATCCATTAATTTCCTCATGTTCTGTTCTAAAATATGTATTCTCTACATCAATGTTATTTTCCAACAATTTGATTTTGCAGGAAAATATATTTGGAGAGGCACACATAAACATAAAAGGTTTGTTTTTTGTAACGTCTTCATCTTGGCTACTTTTTGTGACTCTCTTGTTAGCTATATGGTCGTAGATACCTTAGAATGAGTGACGCAAATAGACGTTCTTACTAGAAAATCTTTTGCAATATTGCTTAGTTTAGAATTTAAACTAGTTTTTTGTTTTGTTTATCTTTTTTCTTGTATTTCAGTGCGTCCTCTCCTATCGTACTTTCTACGCAACCCATCCGCCGACTGCGCCCCATGAATTATTACCCAGCCAACAGCGCTAGCAGACGCTGATCGCTAAGAACCTAGGAAAAGGGACCAAATTCAGTTTCAGAAGCCTTGAGCTGTTCTGAAAGTTGTAAGATTTGAAGTCAACATTGAATACTCTATTAAACACGGCGGTCAATATTTTTCTGTCTTATTTGGAATCAACTGTTTTCCACTAATTTATATTTAATCTGAAATCGATGCATTATTTCTAAATTAGGTAATTATATTTACTTGAATGATTAGAATAAGGGAACTCTAAAAATTTCCTTAATTAGTATATATTTAATAGTATGATATGAGAGAACGCTAAGGTATCCCACTTCCCATAAGTTAAAATCTCCGTCTGAAAGAAAACATAATGACTCGAAAAATATGGATCCCGCCAAACAGTATTGAATTTCATAAAAAATGAACGCTGAGATAACAAACGCCAGGTGTAGAATAACAGATGGTGATCTCGGGAAAATTCAATCTAATTTTCATTACATTGAAACTCAAACATATTTAGGGAATAGGTCCTTCAGGATAATTTTCTGGATGGGAAAATTGAAATTAATTGCTATTAAAAATTAGAATAATTGCTGGTAAATAATTAATAAAGGCTAGTATATTCGAAAGGATTTTTTGAAGCATATTTAGCAGACAATTATAGTGCTATAAATTTAGATATCAAGAAGAGTTGGGTTACATTTTATATACCAGAATTAATTTCAAAAAAGTACAATATAATTCCCAATTATGAAATTTTTATAGGAAAGTGTATTTTTAAATATTTTCATACATTATTGTAGTTAAAGTAGAAACTAGTTCATTTTCAAAGTTTATATTTTTGGTCTTTTCCTTAAAAGTAATTTATTATAGGTATTTTAAGCAATAAAGGAAATAACCTAATACTTATAACAGTTAGTGCATAATTATGCGCATAAATTTATGCAAATAAATAATTCAACAAAATTCTTTAACAGGACAATTAACGTGATCCTGATTCGTTTTATGTATATTAGTGTCAGATAATTTACTATCCACATCCTAAACATGTGTGGTTTTTAAATATTTAAATGTAACTATGTTTGAATCACCTTAGATTTGTTAAGATTTGAGAAAGAAATAGAAGACTCGATAAATAATTCCTTGTTGTTCTACTTATACATTAGAAGAATACGTTCTACAAATGGGAATTATATTAAGTCCAGTATAGCAGCTGAGACGATAGTTAATTATAAACCTGAAAAACTGAATTTCTTATTATTATATGGTAAGATAGCACGTTATATATTCTCATATTCCACTAATATGAATTGTTTCTTGATATCACATGACTGCAATAAGGAGAAAGCCCTGTAAAGAATCCGAAAGTAACCTGATGTACTGTATGTTTTTTAACTGTCTCAGTGTAATACTTCGCAACTGTTTTTTAGTGATAAAAGTACATCATTATTATCACATATTATTATATAAAAGTCAATCCTGCTCTGGTAATTTATTGTTATCAGATATATAACAATGCATTCTTTTAAATATTCCTTAGAAACACAATATTTATAAGTTTGTTTTGAACAATGAAGACATACAAATACATTTTTTAAGTTACAAATATATCTGTGATATTAATTGTGATGATATTCATAAGGGAACATATATTCTCATATTTTGTGAATATGAAAGAAAAACGTAAAATGAAGGAAATTTTCTGAAGAAGCTGAGATTTCTTGCTAGTAATTCAAACTACTTCCGCTCTAGATATAGTTGGGAACTGTTACGTATCTACCACACTTTCTTAACTTGCCGATAGTTCACCATGTTTTTCAGCACTCTTGTTTTTGTACCCAAGAGCAGATGTTGCGGGACTATTATGTTCTTTGACCTAGCTTTCAGGCATAATTCTTCACTTTTTAATAATTGGAACATTTAAATGCACCAATGAATCTTTAACTATTCCGGTTTTCTTCTCATGCAAATAATAGAATCATCTAAATATGCTATCAGAAAACTGATCACCTCTTAGGCTCATGAGGTCTTTTCAAGACTCACTTATAATTCATCACAATACGAAGAGCCTATGCCCAAGAGAGAAATACGCTGTGGTCAAACTCTCTTTCATGGAGTCGCTGAGGAAACGCGTTAGACAGTGAAATCTCGGTCATCGAGCACTTTATTTGCTAAATAGACATATCAGTTAGGAAGAAATAATGTTGCCGAACTTCCATATTAGCTTTTAAATAATTTATTTATGTTTGTTTTTATTAGAAATATAAAGATAGAATATTTTAAAGCAGAAAATCAAGTAAATTAATCCCATTATTAGGAAATAAATAAAATAGAAAGGATACAAGAACATACAACGTATTAAAACTTATATTATATACAGCAGGAAATTTTCTGCATAATTAATATTTGGTGGTGCATACATAATTATGGATGCTACCGGTTATCTTCTCAGCATACAGGCAGCTTAGACACAATTTTCAATTTAACAACAAACCTTAACCACAAAGAATGATTCACTCAGATCTTAAATAAACTTTGGTCTATGAAAGTCTGAGCTATCGATTTCTTATCTTCAGCATCGTATCACTAATTTACGCAGCAGTTCTTTACCTCAGACTGAAGTCAGCTTAATCAACACTTTCGTGTCTAGTGTTTCCGCCCGGTAAGGATTACGATATCTGAGCTGTTGGACAATCTACCAAAATATTATTGATATGCTACTATGTTCAGCAGTCGAAATGCTGTATTTCGGTCGAGTTTTTCAATAGGTGATAAACATATTTATTTTCATCAACACTACACACTGCATCTGAATTTGTAACAAAACAATTATATGGTGTTTCCATTGTACCCTTAGTTGTTTTTTAGATGGCTAGGTTAGAAAATTCATCACTTTCACCAGATCTGGCGATGATACGATTTATTTTCAGAGCTCTGCACCTCTTCGTCGTGGCATGAGATGCATTTGCAGTGGTTCAATACTTAATAAATTGCTTTCCCAATAACAAATCACGATGTTTTCGGATGTTTTGCAGTCGCCAGCAGACTATGACACGTTGTCCTTTTCTAATGCTTATAACTTTATACTTATTCATTTAAAATGCTATTATATAATAATTACAAGGTATTATATAGAATATATGAAAAAAAGGAATATGGAACAAGAGCAGAAATTGGGAGTTCAAACACTTGTGTTAACTAAAACTAATAGAAGCTTATAATTATCCCCAATAAAGTGTATTCGTATAAGATTCTATAATGACAATACTTTATTAAATATTACATTTAGTGTGGTAAGGCTTAAACTGTTTTATTTCTATAAGAGTGTACAGATATAACCACTTCATTAAATATTTCTATTTGTAAAGGTTGTCATATTCCTTTAAAATATTTTCACTTTTAAAAATACTCCTTAGTAGTTTAAAATTAAATTTTTCGATTTTTGCTCTGCTACGTAGAAATTTAATGGCTTACTGAGTCCAAAATATAATATAATAATCTGTACATATCCATAGTATAGCATCAAGTTAGGCTTAGTATACTGTATGTTAAATGTTGGATAAAAAAGTTAGCATTTTTGAAGGGATTTTTTAGTGATGTATTTTGAATTCCTTCCTAAGTAATATCTGAAATTTTCAATACTGTCTAAGTATATGTGTTAGCTACGTTTTATATAAAGTTTGGTAAACAGTCTATACTTAAATTGATCTATCAGAATAACTTCTTTAAATATTAGAAGAGAGTCACTTTGAATTGGATCGCTTCTTTTCTTTGACTTTGAGATGAAATACATTAATAACTAAATGTGTACCGTAAGCCTATTATTCTAAAATATTGCGATTTATTCAAGTATTCATTTATTACGAATAAAGTTTAGAAATACGGAACTGTGAGAAAATACTTCATCAGATGAAAATTTATTGGGATGTGATCTGTTTTTATCTATGAAGTGGAATCAATGTCATAGAAAAGTGAACTCTTGCTTAACGCAAATAACGTCAACAATATTCCCAAACTAATTAATCTTTTTGATAAAGGAAAAGAACCGGATTCATCTGAAAAAAAACAGCATAGCTGACAACGAAGCCTTGAAATTAAAGCGGAAATATCGAGTCTACCATACATTTTATAAGATACAACAAATAAATGCAGGAGCCAAAGGAAAACTAATTGAGAATGAAGTTTGAAATAACCTGTGTAATTCCCAGAATTCTCTATTTATGTTATTTATATTTTTGGAAAGGCTTATGCTAAGCCTTCACTTTCCTGCTCACTTGCATTTGAAATGAATGAACTGTGAAAACACTAGAGAGAAGCACCGATGAACAGTAATTAGTAAAATATCTTCATTTATATTATTTTTTTAAAGAATCTGGGAAAACTCTTTTCTTGAAGTTTAATACACTAATACAGGTGTAGTTAACAGAATGAATAACTTTTTATATTTACACAATATGCACTGTTATAAACATAGGGAGAAACTTTAATTGCTTAAAACTCTAGAGATAGTTTGAGTTAGATAACAGAATTGCAAAATATTATTTCCTCAAATCACAACAAAGACTTTCTCATATATTTGTACAATATCCATTATTAGCTATTTTTTAAATACTAGATAAGAGCTTTCTATAGAAGTAGTTCATGGATGATACTACCTACGTACAATTTTTCAAGATTTCTCTAAAGACTATAGAGCACAACTTACTAACTCAAAAAAGTCCTCTATCATCAATGAAATTTTGAAGATTTCACTCTAATGAAATTTTTTCTAGATGTTATTACGCATATAATAGATATCTGTTTTTACTATTTAAAAATAATTTACTAATTTGGTGAAGCGAATTTAATTATACCCATTTACATAAGCCTTCTGGCGATGCACTCCTTTTCGATAAAGAATAGGCTAACACATGGTGTTACAGCATTCATGTTGATGCTAACGCTTATAAGAGTCTACTTTCTAAACAATTTAAAACGTAATCCTAAATTCTTTAAAGACATGGTTTTCCAACTACCACCTGATGCATAGAATCTTGCATATTTTTCAATCTTTGGTATCGCTTTGCTCTACTTAAAACGATGTTCTCACGCAGTTTTTCACACTTCGGCATTCGACAAGAATCTCTTATCTAGACGGGAAACGTCGTAATTCGGCTCTTATCCGGTTGTTCTTGACAGACCACCAACGAAGACAGGGACAAGATTCACTGCGTAGAGGATGCTTGCAGATCTGCTAATACAGTACTACTTTAAGCGAAACAATATAGCACTCTAGCAATAATTCTTTAATTACAAATTATATACCATCTATATTTAAAATATAGCATGCATATAATTACGAGTCATTTATCACACGATTACCTACATAGAAATGCAAGCATAAATATCAAAGGAAGTACTGGGCTTTAAATTCTAGTAACTGAATTATCAACGATAATCTCATCATATGAGACATAAGACTAAACATGAAATGTTATTTTTACATAACCTAATTCCTTGAATTGCTTATCGGTAACTTTTGGGAGCTAGGACCACATTATGTCCTAAGATAGTTGTAATGTCGTATATAGAAAATCCATTATTTATTAATTTTATTAATTAGTACCCATATTGTTCTCGATTTCCCACCAGTAGTTCTTTAGCGCTGAATCATAACCTCGAGATGGACCGAATTCCGTCGGCGTAGCTCGCTGTTCACTTTTTGATTGGAGCGCGTTTGTCAGCGGCATCCTTTCATCTTGTGGATTATGGTAGTCGCCATTCGCACATTAAACCAGCACACATTGACTACCATCGATTGAACACCTTGCTCAAAAGTATCCATTCTTAAATTTCAAAAAACACTTTATTCGAATACTATTTACTTTCATATAGAGATCTAATTATGTTCATCGGATAATTTATGTACTTTACTAGGTTAAGTACAGACTAAGGAAGCCTCCGGATGTTTTCTTGTTAGTAGTTTGACCGCACCTATGAGATTCATTTTTTCCTTTCATCAGTACGCTTTTTTCATATTTCTCTTATACATCATTTTTACAGTTCAGTCCTTTAGTACATTGTTTATTGACTTCTATAGCTTAAATGTTATATTTTATCTCTACATCCTTTAAAAGGCTGTTATAATATTTTGTGCTGAGATGAAATTTAACATAACTTATTTTGTTTAACTCTTTATAAAGCGTAAGGCGAAACAGGATCTAATGTGCTGCATGTGAAATATGTGTGACAGTAACCTATTCACACTTGGTGTTCTCTCACCATAATTCTCCATGTGGCATAAATCTAGTTCTTTCTACTCTGTCATTCTCGACTGCTTGCATTAAGCTTATTCGAATCCATTCAGTGGGTAGTATGCGCCGCTCATACCCGAGCCATAAATCAACGATTATACATAAAAATAATAATTGCCAACCCACCGAGCTACCCATGGATCAATTGCTAAAAGAGCTGGATTTGGACATACAGTTGGTCCAAATGTCTATATTAGTTTATACATTCACATTTTAATTTATGGTTTTCTTTGTTATTAAATATTGCCCATTATCATTCTTTGTAGATACAATTGTATACCAACTAGGACAATGGTGGAAAAAATTATTTCGTGTACTTACAGGTCTCTTGTTTTATTTTTGACGCTTTCTAACTTGCTTTAATTACTGGCTGATGAGGTGTGATTTCACCCCAGTTGGCCTGATCCGGCAAGTGATAGTGCCTGTCGTCGACCATAACTCTTCGATTCCTTCCATTCGCCGCGCCATCCAATGTTTATGACCATTTTAAACTTTGCTAACGACTCTCGACTACCCCCAACGACGCTGATTTCACGACATTGATGATGGGGTTGTAAATCTTGTTGCAAAAGGAACAGATCGTGCGAACGCCGACATTTAGCACCAGATAATTATCAGCATAATATAATTTTCCATATGGAATATTTGAAAATTAAAAGTATAAGCTGGAATATTGGTTTATGCCCCTTACTGACTAGCGTGATATACAGGCCATCTACTTAGAAGAAGTGAGTATAATATTTGTAGATTAATTCCAGTAATATGTTAAATAAAAATGGTTATTATGACAGCATATTCGGACATCAGCCCATATACTATTATAATAAATAATAAATATTTTGTCCTCAAGTAAATCAGATCGAATAACAAGATTAAAGCTGCATTAGCTACTTTGTACCCTCAATGTCATGTATTTAATTTTCTTCACTGCCAAAATTAACTAAATTAATATAATACTGTATGAAAAGGGATGATAACTAACTCCGAATAACTTGTAACTGATAAGGATTCACAAGTTTTTGAAGTGAGCCAGATCAATTTATTTTTTCATAGATTTTAAAATGAAAGCACCCAATCTTTTGTTTAATCCCACTTTTACTCTCCTCATTATTTCTTTACAAATTAAGCCTATTAGTATGTTATTCACTAATAACTCTTATATGCACTATCTATAGAATTCATGTAATACATGTTAAAGTACTGGAACAACTAATATAGAGTTAAGTCAGAACAGTGACTCAGTAAGTCAACTGTTCAAAATCTTTGAAATTCAAGGTTATATTTGATAATATTATCTCGATTTTTTAAACTCTCCCTTAGTAATTGACTAGCTGCTTCTTGCGGTAAGATCAAAGCAATTTTCCGCTTGGTTGATATTAAATAATTATAACTTCGTTGTAAAAGGATTGAAGATGAAGGCGTATGTTCGAGTCCAACACATTATTTAGAATAGTACGATTTACGCAATGTCTTTTAAATGTGCTTATAAATTTCCTATTATTTCGTTTGTTATTTAAGTCTCAAGAGCTTCTTCATCTAAATTATGAACTCCTTTACAGAACAAGTATTTTCGTCACTTGCCATACTTTATTGTTATGGTTTTCCTTTACGTTGTACATCTTAACACTTTGAAAAGTTCTGTAATGTATATATTGTCATGTTTCCGAGTTTATGTCTGTTGATCTATTCTCTACGGTGAGTGCGTTCTTTCTTTGTCTACCATTTTAAGTGGTTGCTTTTTAACTCATTTTATCACGTTCTCTCTGTCTTATTAACTCCAGTGGACAAAGAGTAAAAACTGTCTGTAGGGTGTTTCCTCCTTGTAGGTCGATCTCATTTAGATCAGTTCGTAAATGTCCGAAAGTCGGGCGGTACTTTTCATCTATTCCTAAATTTTTAACAGATTGCGTGATCTCAAACATCAAAGAATTCATGAAATCTTCGAATTTTGTAATTATCCTGCTAAATTTTAAGCCTATAAGATTACGTACAAATAACTCAAGCAAATATATATGCGAATGATCTCCGATTAAATATACCATATTTTTCATATATAAAATTTACAGTTTATCTACTACCTAAGCTTATCTATAAACAAATAAATGAATAATTAAATATATGTATGTAAAGCTACAAACGACAAGACTTAAAATACTGGTCATATTCAATAAAAAAAAGTTGATCCATATGATTCCAGTTTTAAAGATTCTTATTAATATTAATTCATATAAATGTTTCAACATTATGCACCTGATAACATTGTTAAAATATAGCATTAGTCAGGGAAAGGGAATAAATTCACCAATACATCTCCGTTTTAAAATTATATTGACTAATATATGCACATTATATATTTAATTCCACTACTTTATGTATTTTGGCCGGTATTTTTAACAACCAAATCCTTATTTAGTTGCTAATCTCTTCATCTTCTTTGTTTTTAAATATCCTGATTTTAAACTTTAAATTACTGGATTATATTTAGTTAAAACACAAAGTTGTGTAGGAAGTTCATATAAATATAAAATATTTCTCTATTAATTCATATAGGGAACCTAACATTTAAATGCAAATAATTTTGAATTATAGTTAGAAAAATAAGGATATAGAATGCGAAATTTAGAAATCTTTTTATAAGTATCATCTAAGTTCAGGGAAATTATCAATTAAGCAAAAACCCAAATTTCTATACAATATTTCGAAACCTTTTTATACCTTGAAAGAATATTTGATCGTGAATGTGAGAGCATCTATGTATAGATATTTAGATTAAGGGTTTTAATTTCTTTAAAGATTATAATCAAGTTTAGGAAAACTTTAATTAACATCTCGTTATGCTAACTATTGTTATGAATCCTCAAAAAGCGAAACTCGGGCACTGTTACCGAAATTATTTAGATGATTAATCAGAACCAAAGAACCTTTGATGATCAAGTACGAAGGGTCTTAAACTCTTTCTTATCTATTTCCTTAGCTTGTCCCTCTTCACCACTCCGACCTTGTTCTTTTGTAGGGTGCGCCATCTGCATGCATCTGCTTGTGCGACGTCTTTTCGCAAGCACTTCCGCCATTTTTACGACTATATTTTATAACCCATGCCTCATAATTACGACTATTGTCAACTGTTGGCAACACACGGATAATGACTGCGAATCGACAGCAGATGCGAGATTACGGTAGATAGCATCATTTTAACTACCTTTTGAACTCTTTCTAGACCGCATTTTATTGTATTTTTGAAATATATACTTATAAGTGATAACTACTAAACAAAGATAAAATTAGAATTACTTCGTTAAGTGCTGTTTTTGAACGAATTCTGAAAAGATTGAATTTAAAGAATTAATGAATGACTAATATTTCTAGCACTTTATATATAAATAAGCAGAAGCGTTTAATTTCTGTATGTTGAAGAATAGGATTGTCAATAATATAATTGGTTAGCTGTATGGTTTACTCCCTCAACTAAGTAGTTGAGGAAGAAGCGATGACACCCTGGAGTACTCTCTCAACAAACCGCCTAACTAGCACTTTAGCTGCTTATTTATAGGTGTTTTTCATAGGGATGGCGGCGCCTAACAAAGAATTTAGTCGAGAAAGAAAGGACCATTGAGATCCACTAGAAAGTCTACTGACACCTGTTGCTTACTGTAAGAGAAAAGAAAATGCTTTAACAATATTATCCGTTAAATTTAGATTCGTATTATTTGCTAATGAAAAAAAAAGAACATATACCATATTAGCACATAACATTTTACACTAAAAATCCTTCAAGCTAAAGTCTCTATTATTTGAAAAAATGAAGTGGACATAACCTGTACTTATATCTTATAAAACTTCTTCTCATGCTTTAAATCAAATATATTTGAAAGGTTTCCATGACTAGTAGAAGTACATATCTATGTAAAACTGTATATACAAATTATTAATTGCATACTATAGTTTTAATAAAATATTTTCTTAATATTGACATTCCATTAGAAGGAATCGTTGCTGACTCGTATTTTATGTGATTAATTCTGTTTAGAAATATAGTTTAATTCTGTTTATATTGTAAGCTCATAACAGGAAAAATTAGGCGTATGATAATTAATAATTTATCACCAGTGAGCATAACTCTTAAATCCATAGGAAATTACAGTATCCTGGAACATGTTCATCATTTCGCTTGAAACTCTAGTTCTTTCCGCCATGCCGTCTCTGCTATCTTCCACATCCGCGCTATCTCGTTATTTGATTTATATTTTTCTCAGTCGAACAGGTTCAGTCCGCCTTTGTTGTCACCGCCGCTGCCGCCTGCTCGTGCCTCTTTTTCAGACTCTCGCTCTATTGATAATCTGCAAATTGATATTTTAGTTGCTCACACTACGTTCTATAGTATATCAGTATGGTTTCCTGAGTACGGTATTTTGGCGAGTCAAATAAATATTAATGAACGTTCGGCCAATTAGTGTCTTCGTCTGTTGTGAGTGGAAGCCGCTGTCTATGTCATTGTAAAGTGCTGGTTTGTTCACATAGCATAACAATGCTGTGATATTGAGATAATTTAATTAATATAACGAAAATTGAAAAACTAAATATAAAGTTGCATTTGCCTTAATTGCGACCAGCATCATAAAATATATATTACATATATTATCAAAATTCATGAAGACTGTAGGATTTTCACCGCGATAAACGATATTTAAATACCTATTTTTTAATATAAAAAGCATGTAAGATATTTTTTGTATTTTTTCTCATGATATATTATTATATCTAGCTGAAAATAAGTACAACTATTGCTTGTCTTTATCCTTCGTTTACTAGTAGCTAGTATTATCATTCTCCATTCGTCCTTGTCTCATTCATGTTCAAATCATCTTTGGCCACCCGTGGCGAGTCTTCTATGACTTGGTCGTAAATCCATGTAAAGAATGCAAATTTCCGAGTAATTGCTACGGTTAGCAGTTAGAATTATTGCAATATCATGGTTCTCGGTGTGTACCTTTAACATCAATATATACTCACAACTTTAAAGTAAGTTCAAAAGTTCATAAACACTAAAATACTAAGCCTATACATATTGCCTATCTATATTTTTACGACTGTTTATAGCAATCATATTCAATTTTATAGACTTTTCCATTATTTTTTTGAGAATTCTCATGTTTAGCATAAATTATTTACAAAATATATTGCTGCGAATCATGCTCTTATTATTAAAATATTGATAGGTTTGCTTCTAAAATCTGTGCACAAACCGATAAAATTCCCTAACTACTGAACATTGATATGTTGCTTCTGGTATACCCAGGCAGTTGCGATTCCTATTTGACGACCTTTCTAGAGGTGCTCACCCCGATTTATGCTGTCGTTTAGTACGCGCTTGTGCCTGGGGGCCTCGTTTATGAGCGAAGGTAGCAATAGCCTGTTTAATGTTGGACGTAATGCTGACTCTATCTATACCTTTCTACATTCCTTACTTTATTGGATTGATTCCACAACGTATCTTCTCTCCTTTCCCCACTCTGCCCTCTCAGTCACAACTGTTTTATTTATTTCTTCTTTCTTTTCTTTAGAATTAAAAGTGGAGCATGCACATTACTATCCTATGGATAAGGGTCTATCTACGTGTTTCAACCAGAAATTGTTTTCCGAAGTTTATGGGATCGAAGCTCCCTTATTCAGCTTCCATTTGAATGTAGACGATTACTTAAAGCAACAAACATACTTTTAATCTCCTGTGTGATTGTTTAGCTAATAGAATGAAATATGATAGAAATTATACTGTATTTAATATTCCAACCTACTCAATATCCTGTTTTCCATAGATAGAGATAGTACAGCGATGATCTACTGGATGTAAAAGACTTTTCTACGAAAAGTATCTCTGGCTAACGAATTATGATATTGGGCTTTGTATGCATCAGAAGAAGCCATTCTACGTAGTCCCTCACAGGTAGAATCGTTCAGAATACTTTTTGAACTACCGTGTAGCTTTGCATATGGCTAACTATGCGCAAAAACGTGCTTTACGATCGACGCACGTGCGTTTTTGATTTATCCAAATCGTTTTCTGACAAACACATTCCGACCACACGAAGAGAATAAAAAATATTCAGAACAAATATACCTCTCTTCGATAACAGTTTTTAATGGAGGAATCTAGCATACTTATCATTAAAGGTTTATTTTACTATTTTTGCTTACCAAATGCTGTCAAAAATATCAAGAAAAATATGGTAATAGGATAATATTCATTGCTAATCTTAATTAGTAACTACAAAGTACCAACAGAAGCATAACAGCTTTCGCGATGAGCTATAGGTCATTTCGAAATATGAATAAGTTTAGGAATAAGTGAAATCTTTTAGGAAATAAAATGAATTGAATATTTTAGATAATGCACTACTTTAAATTCCAATATTTGTACTTTTCCGTAATAAGCCATTGGTATTTTAAATTTATATGAACCATAATAGAAATCTCTGCATACATGAACATTTCAGTTTCTGACTTGCAGCGCCTTTTCACATTCATTTCTATTGAATGTTGCTTATATTTCTATATACTTTACTTTGCAGAAAAATCTTTAAAAATTAATACCATTCAAATGTTGATGCTCTAGAACCGTTGCCCTTCATAATAAGTCAAATAATAAGAATAGAATTCGTAATTCCAGTTAAATTTTATTCTTCACGCTCTTTCAATATTAATTACTCATTATAGGTATAGTTGTTTATTTTTTATGCTGTTCTATCATATGCTATATTAGATTTATCTTATTTCCTGTTGCTTTAAGCTTGTCGCTATATTCTCAGTTAGTGGTGCAAGTGGGGGCTCATATATATTGTTTACGACCTCCACCTGGGGTAACAGCTTTCATCCCGCCGCCTTGTTCACCTGCATCTACAGTAGCTTGTTGTCGGCTGTAGCAAGTAATTTAATTTTTATTCTATCTCAAGGAAACTTTGTATCTTATCATAACTTGTATTCACATTCACTGAGTTTTGTATACAAAAAACGAAATACATCACATTTTTGCCACGATCATTCTCTCTGTTTTTTTGTTCCCAGCTCGCTGGCGCCTCTATAATTTCGACTCTCAGGTTCTGTGACCAAAACGAAACCACATGCCAATTTGTCTAGCCGACCTCCTGCGTTCTGTGCTTACGAATCTTGTTTTGTTTCCTTTTTACCTTACAATTACTTTCCTCCGTTTGTCAATTCTTTTCTGATTTTTTCCCATTCTAGTTTTTCTTTGTATTTGTACGGCTGATTTTGTGCTATACATATGTTAGAGAAAGAAGTCATTTAGTTAGCTAATGTGGTATTAAATAATTACCTATTTTTGGTAGCATAGTCGATGACTATGTTGAAAGTATCTCTGTTGAAATGATGCACCAATTGATTCTGACTATTCTCCAACAATTTTATAATTTTAATACAAGTATTATCACATAAAAGTAAGTGCATATAATTATTTTCCAACTTATTTTAAGTCACTAAATTATTTTTCTACTAGGAAGTAAATTAATATGGTCTACTTTGTGGTTCAGTCCTTTTTGGTTGCTCTGATAAATCATATATTCTTAATCTTTTGAGGGATACATTTACTATCTTTGAAGATTCGTTTGCTACTACAAAAATGTATACAGGCTACTGTAACTGGGATGGAGAAGGGGTGCAAAAACGAGCTATTAGTACACAAATGTAGCGCAAAATCAATGCGGCGAGACCGGCAGGGCGCGGAAAAAAGGTCCCCAACGACCGAAATTTCTCCCCATTCAAATGCTGATTCAGCTGGGAAACACGTGTCATGGATGTGCGCATTTCAATAGGGTTACTGTCTTTAGTGAGTCAAATTTTTTTCGAAGTACGGTACCTGGGAAAAATGTCCATCATAACACTCATATGTAAAGCATAATTATTTGAACTTTTAATAGGAATGTTCTTTCACAGTTCTAAAATCTATAATAGTTATTTACAATTTCCAAAATCAACTAACTCTTCTATGCGTTTGATTATATCTAAATACAGAAAGGATTAGAAACTATAGATGTACTACATCAAAGCACCTACTTCTATGCTTAGATGTTCTTGTCGAAATTCTTTGGAAACTGATAACTGCATGGAGACTCAGTACAGATAATGTTTGGATGTACTTCAACGATCCCATTTAGATAACTCAAAATGAGCTCCATTGACGGTCGAATGGCAGCCGCTCAGGTTCTGAAATAAGGCGTCGGCTTTCTTTCATCTCCTCTCTTCAAATTCCACCGCGAATTAGTCTTTACCACTTTATACGATTTAACACATTTGAATTTCCTAGTATATGAATCCTACTTACTATAATTAGCATGTTTACAATTCCTAAGCAATAACTCCATAAAAGAATAATTGTAAGAATAGAATATTTCAACGTCCAATCAAAAAAGAAGAATCTATTAACTATTTCTAAAGTTTTAAGAATGAAGATGGAGTCTTTTTAGACGTGATTAAAGCTAAAAAATAATATTGCATATCCTTATAATTATTACATATATCTGAGACAAAATATTGGACGTTAGTACGGATTGAACTCGAAGCGTTAGTCTTGGCGGCATGATCAAAGGAACTACGGTGTCTAACTCCGCCCCTTGCCTATAAAATCTGGGTGCATAATCTATCTGAATCCACTCATCATCTCTAGCACCTATTCTAGTAATCTAACAACATCGTTAAACATGTACCTTATCAAAGGAGGGTCTAGTGTCCGTTATTATTGTGTGGTCGTTACAATTAACTATAACCTCTTACTAAAGATTATGGTTTTAATTGAAACATTGACAACAGTCTAACTAGGCTCTCAGATAAATTAATTTAAGTGCTTTCCTTATGATCAAGTTGGAGCTTCTCTAATACTTCGTGGTAGATAATTTTAGATACGTAATTATTGAATAAAATGCCTTAAATAATTAAAAACTAGTGAATTATAGAATATGACACTGACATAACGAACTTTGAAAAATTTAGATGTTGTTCTTGCTTTCAAAAATTTATATTCAACTAATATCTTTTTTAAGGTCTAATTTGCATAGTCGTAAACCTTGAAATGCATCCGAATGAACATTCTCCTATTGATTTTTGGATGCCACATATACTATTCTTATTTGTTCTATTTCACAACATTATTAATTATTAATGTACAGTATGGCTGATTTAGATTTTACTAAGTTCTCTGAAAAAATTTCCGCTTATTAATTATATTGCTTTAGCGTAAGTTCACTCATCTGGTTTATAGAAAGTTGCAAAAAATATGTACGCTTATAAAATTGTTAGTATAAACATAAATATAGGAGTATGAATCTATAAAGAGATCATTTTCTAGATAATTATTTTACTCAATACTATATAACTGATAATCGTTCGAGATTATTTTTACTATCATGTTTTAAAGAAATATTTGCAGTGACAATTTAATTTTGGTCGAGAAAAATTTCTCTATAACGTATTTCAGAACCAATAGCAAGCAAGCTTATATGGATGGTCTAAACTAGTTACCAACCATTGATAACGTAGATAATATATGCGTTTACAAAGCATAATTAAAATCCAGTAAAAATTCTATAAAAGATATAAAATTCATGTTGGACAACAATATTTTTTTCAAGTAGCTGGTACGGAACGCCATATTCAGCAAACTATACACGCATTTTATGACTTTCAAACAAAATAAGCAAACATTGGGGGAGGTCTCAAGCGTGATCATAAATGTGAATAATCTTTGTAGCATCTTTTTGGATACCCGATAGTTTTTTTTTACAAATCTCATTTTATTTCATTCTTATTTATATAATAAATGTGGAAAATTTACTACTAAGTAGTAATATGGTTATACAGTATCTTAAACAACGTTTGGGTGAAATATAATTGGACTTATGTAAAGAACGATACTTATATTACATGTCTAATGGACAAGATACTGTATAGTTAGAAATGGAAGATTAATTAATAAACACGAGAAAACAAAATAAACCGAACATTCTCTGAGAAGGACTTCTATAGCAATGAGGGCGCCATCATTTCGAATAATCGTAAAATTCGACGGCCCGCCGTGCGTATTGTTGATCGGTGTTCTCAGCCGCGCTCATTTAGAACATCCTAAGGACCTTTAAATGAGTTTAATGTTATGGTTATATCCTGCTACAATGTTGCTAATGCTCATCGTTTTTGGACATAATTTATCTTACTATTCTATTAATTCACTTCTTAAATTTTATGTACATATTTACACATATATTATTTGTTTATATATCTATTATTTATTTCAATTTAATCAGTTTTCGTTTTCCTATATTATGAGGCTTGAACCACGAAAATTTCTTAATCTCTCTATCCCTTGTTGTTCCAGCCAATCAGCACGGCAAGCCACGCCCTTAGATACGGTAGCCAAGCACTAGCGCGTCCCCTCAGATGAACCCTTCAACGCTGTCGTCGGTTGGCTTCGATTTCGGCGCCTCTGGCAGTCAGCCAGAAACCAATGACCATCTACAGGTACTACCTCAGGATTTGAATTGTGGAGTAGCAATCATAGTAAAGCATGGTTTGGTGCCATAATTCGTAATGAGGCCATTTCTGAAACATTATAGCTCTAAGTACCTCATTGAGGGGTCTATAACTTCTTCACTGGTATAATTCTGTATTCTTAAAGAAGTGCAGTTTCCATTTTTTTTATTATAAAATTAATGCTATGCGATAGATATAGGGGAATAACCTTGAATTTATTATTATTATTAAGTAGGCTTAGATTGTTCAATTATGACTGAGTTTAATTTTAAAGATTTCGTATCTAGGTATATTTATTACTCTATTGAATACGTTGCTGAAACATCGGTAATTTAATATTCCTTCGTGGTATAGTTCATGTAAAAAAGAGCAAGACAGAATTGATAGATTTTAAATTTTCACTGACAAATGTCAATTTTAATATTGTAGGATATATTTATGATAAACAATGGTTTCTATTCATAGATTTTGAAATCCATAAAAATATAAAGGCGAATAATTGCACAATAATGATTAAGTTCCCACTTTTTTGCACACTACCTCTATACTGAAGTTATTTAGGATCATACTCTTTTTCATGAAGCAATTTAATGTCCTTCTTTCATTGGGTTATGTTAGACTTATTCATCGCGTCAAACATTGAGAAATTACTTTAGTTGCTACTTAATAATTATACATTCCTATGTTACTACTGCTACTTTTGAATGTAATTTATAATTGCAGAGTCAAATGATTTGATGCTGAATTATAAAAGTATTTTTCATGAAAATATAAAATTTTATTTTAACTTTTGTACTGACTTTATTTTGCATCTGATTAATATAATAAAGTGAAAAAATAAATTTTATCACAAATATAATTATATTTGAAATTATTGTTCAATGTATGCAACTAGTTATTATTATATTTAGCGGTTAGCCGCCATGACCCAAGGAGTAGGCAAAGACGATTCTGATCAGTCAGCAGCTCCATCTGCTGATGCCGCTATGTATCCCGGTAAGCTCTATATCTGTCCCATTTATAATTCATCTTATCATTGCGAACCTACTGTTAGTAATCTCATTTACCTCTTTATATAACTCAATATATTTAGGTGCTGCTGCTTATATGCCCGGCTATCCGGGCTGGCCCAATTATTATCAACAATTTGGTCAACCCCTTACACCTGCAGCATTTTCAGCATGGCCTCCACAATGTTACGCGACACCTCACTGGCCTAATTATGGTTAGTTCGTACTTCATAGGACATACTCTGTCTATAGTGCCAATGATATTCGCAGTAATAAATAGTCATCAAGACAGTGACTTTTTCTGATACTGAAACATGACTTGTTTTTGAGAATCTAATTATCGCGTAACGTTTTTTATTACAATTAATTTCATATGTAACATTTTTATTAGATGATAGTACAATACTTGAACTGTAAGTTAATTGAAAAATCTTACGTTTAAATACAAGCAGCATTTAAAAACCTATCTTTAATAGCGTATAGACAAAAGTAGCATCTATTTTCAGTCTTGTAGCTGATAATTTAGTACAACTAATAATTTTTATTGCTTATTTTGTTTAAGAATATGATTACTGAGCGATAATAGGTTTTGTGATATCAAAATATTTCGCACATATCCAGTAATGAAAAAATCTAGTTGTGTTAACAACGTTGCTTAAAAAAAGACCTAACTGGGACAAAAGCTTTACATTTGTTGATTCGGGTGTCGATCGAGCTGCTAATGTTGTGGACGTGTGTGTTTCCTAAGTTCATATTAGTTAGAAACACTCCGAGACTATTTTTGATAACTCTAGTTCATTCTTGGAGTGTTTCCAGTAAAGCCTATTCTATCCTCATCTATCATACCATGACTAAAGACTGCTATATCTTAATTGAAAAAATCTCGATGGTCTGGTAGATGACAATAGAAGCGCCGCGCGGCAAACACACGCGAGCGCTCGCTTCTCGTGTCTACAGCCGTCCCAGCTCACGTGTGTTTGTTTCAGCGGCGTCGAAGAAGGGCCGACAGACGTACCAGCGGTATCAGACGAGCGTCCTCGAACAAAAATTCCAACAATCGAGCTACGTCAGTAAGAAACAACGAGAGGAATTAAGGCTACAAACAAATCTTACTGACCGACAGATTAAAATCTGGTTTCAAAATCGGCGGATGAAGGCCAAAAAAGAGAAGCAACGAATAGACGATCACAATGAACACGCACCACTGCTACCAGCAAATCCTCCAAAGTCTCACCTAGAGGATGAGGACAAGAAGTGGCACATGGGACCGCAACAGCAGTGGTCAGCACCACCTCCACATCCATATCAGTACCCACTTTGTCCCCCCTGAGCGTCGACACGGGTAGATCACTATGATATTGTTTATTTCATATTACTGATTTAATGACTGATTCTAATGTGCTATGTGTGTAAAGATGTTCTGTGTCTGCAGCGTTGTGGAGTCCAACTCGATCGATAGGCCGGAAGGGTGTTGAATGAAATGGGATAGAGTAGGGTATTTGTGCTGGATTATAGGGCTTATACTACTATGTATTATGATAAAAATATTGAGAAAACATACTCTAAATATATGGCTTATAAGTATTTATTATAGAACCGTATATAAGCTACGAGCTTAAAATGAGTCTATGTGGACCCTGAGCTAAACTTTATTTACAAATTTCTGTTGCCTGTGATAATATTCAACACAAAAATAAAACAAGGAATACACGTTGTTATAACGTGTTATGCAGTTATTCACACATTTCCTTTAAGGAAAATAAACGAACGATTTCAACGAAACTAAAGGAATTGTAAGAAAGAATGAAAGAAGGAAAGGGAGAGAGAGGAATTTAAGAAAACATCCTATAATTGATATGAGGAACCTGCTTAAGAGAAACTCGTTCTAGTTTTCCTGTCTCTGTGTTCTGTTTATGTAAATCTCAAGGTTGTTCTATATATCGATAGGCATAAGGCGATCGTAATAGCGTTTTTCCTCACCACGCAAGGGGCTAATATGCTGATTGTGCACTAGATTTGTCCGGACGAATGGGAATCAAATGAGGCAACCGAGACGATTCAGAAATAATGAGTATTTATTGTACATTAAATGTAAATAGTTTATATGAATACGGAAAATCTTTATCTTAACAATACTAGTTCTAGAAAATTCAATCTACACAATAAATAGTTTAAAAAATAATAGCATTAAAATTTAGAAGTTGACGTATGAAGTAGTCGACTAAATTAAAATTAGTCTTCAGATCTATCGTAAGTATTACTCTAGCTGACTATAGAGTATATATAATAGAACATAGAATTATTTCATTGATTATATTACAGTAGCTGAGGTATGCAAGAAACGTGGACGACAAACTTATACTAGACAACAAACTTTGGAACTAGAAAAAGAATTCCATTACAACAAATACTTGACAAGAAGGTATTTCCAATTAAACTTTAAGCTTATTGGATTTATTGATCAAATATAGTACCTTACATTACAAGTTAGTATTACTTCTTATTTTAAAACTAAGAAAATTGCATAATTACGATAATCAGAAAAAACAATAAAATACACTACCCTATTATAGGCGACGAATTGAGCTAAATCGTAGTCTAGGTTTAACCGAAAGACAAATTAAAATTTGGTTTCAAAATCGACGGATGAAACAGAAGAAGGAAAACAAAACAAAAGACGAGCACAAAGTAGATTCTTCGTGAGTAACTACGGTTTTTAAATCTTCTTTAATTAGTTTAATATCTCAGATGAAAATAATTATTCTAGAAATCACTCACGTAAATATTCATGGAAAGCTCTCATGTTGTTTCTTACTAATTGGGATGTTTACATGTTTTGAATTAATAATTAATAATTCATCAAACACTTTCTCACATGGTACATTACTAGTCATTTCCTTAAACGGCCAATGTCTAAACGGTTGTGAATTTGAAAAACATCAATGGGCTGTGTCTGTCACCTTATATAATAATAATATAGTAGTAGAACTTGGTTAATTTGCCATTGCCTTGATTAAGATATTTCATTGCCAAATTTTTCTGGTCATCTCACTTCATTTATTTTGCTGTAATCCTTATTGTTCTTACTTGATTATCTATCAAGTATACATCATTCAATAAATACTTTTTTAAATAAATATTGTAAGATAGATGTCACAATAAAGAACACTATTGGATGATACAAACTTCATTTATAACAATGCACGTTTTAAAAAGTTCCGAATTAGTATTTAAATAGTAAATTTATAGAATTTTTCTATTTATCAGGTTCTTTTTCTTCCTTACAGTAATCTGGTCAGTTGTCAGTAATGGCGGCATCGCTTTGTACGAAGCGGCGTTCTTCAACTGAAACAAAAACGGTCATTTGAATTTGGCGCCACCAGAGAATTTCTTCTTCAACTTCAATTAGTTGGAATGGGGTACACGCGTGCAAAACGAGACACCGACACGGTATAATGCTAAAATGATGACTGCACAAAGAAAACCTGAGAAAACGTCCTTGTTCAAAAAGGCTAAATGACGAGGGAACTTATGAGACTGAAATAATGATATCTTAGATAATAATTAACGTCAACTAAAAGTGCTTCTGTATATATAAATATAAATTCATTGAAATAAGAAAAAAGTACTTAAATAGTGCACATGTAATACTTGCAATAGGACTGAGTAGAAAACAAAGTTAAGTAATAATAATAATAGAAATAACAACAACAACAATAATAATAATATTAATAATAATAATAAAATAATAATAATAATAGGTCAAATTTTTATGGTGTTATAAGAATCTGGATCGAAATAATGTTTAATTATGTTCAAACAACTAAAAAAGTGGAATCTTGGTTAAAGCTCTATTCGATAACAGATATGGAATCCAAGCTATATGATCACGATATGAATAATTACAAATTTCTGCATTTCATGTAATATTTTGTATTTACATGCTTTCACTATTAGAGGAAAATGGCAGGCAACCAATACATCCCAGGGCAATTACCGTATCCAACGCGTGTTATGAATATTGCAGCTACCGTATCCCCAAGGCGGAGCGCCAACTACCTTATTCATTTGTCTGGTCCCCATCCACATTTCCACAACTACTATCCGGCATGCGTTATGTTTCCTCTCCGATAATTAGTGACAAAATATAGCGATATTGTATAATATGTGAAAATTAAATTTCGCTATACTAAACGGTTCAAATAAACAGTATACCTCGTAACATTGCTAGAAATAAAAGTGCATGAAGGATTTTAATAGTTAAAAAGTATATTCCAACTTTATATCTTTAAGTATATACTCGTCCTTATAGAATTATTATTCAAAAAATCTTAATGCATAACTCAGGATGAATTTATTATAAAAACAAAAAAGTGCCAGGTTTGAGAACTAGACGTGTTCAAAACCTAAGTGGTTCCATATATGACACAGTTATATAGAATTCCGTTTTTCAAAGTCTTAATTATCACGTAAACAAAATGCTGCTCTCCCTACCGTATAATCTAGCTTTTATCAAAAATGCGCGTTCCCAGGCGTCCCGTTGTCTCGTTTGTCCAATAGCTCTATTGATATTGTAATTCTGGACTGGAGAGGCAACTGTGAATTAAACGATAAATCGCGCGGCATGATGTGATTTTGGATGAGGCCATTTGGACATGCGAGCACAACGATGCTAGAAGGGGTGGCCGGTGAACAGAAAATTTAGTGGTAAAAAGATATTTTGAAGAGTTTTTATGTAATATAAGTTGATTTCGTTACATTTACGTACGACAACCATATGCATAGAGTATTGTGGAAATATAATTTGTTTAAAACAGTCCATATCTTAATTATTCAAGTACGTAGTACCGCTTTAAAATTACATACAAATTTATTAAATCATTTATAATCAGGTTCTATTTTTCAATCAATTTTACTGAATTGCCTGAATGTATGACATGGTGTCCCATTAGATGAGGACATTAGCCGCATGTCATACACACCGGCCGGAACCAGCTCTACCCAGTAATGTCCACATCGATTGAAAGGGGATCTGTATAACTGGAATCCAGTATTATCACTCATTTACATTACTTTTAAGCCATTGATTATTTTTAATAGCCTATAGAGCCAAAATTTAAAATAGGCGCAAATTTATCTTATTTATACAAAGTATATTCTAGTGGCTATAATGACTTAATATATGCAAAAAAAAATTACACCACGGCTGTTATGTAATTGAGTTCCGTATCTATTGTACGTGCATTTAGTTATTTTTCCAAATCTGTATTATTTATTTAGAACAATGCATCTATAGTTGTCCATTTCTAACAAGATCGCTTTTTTCCATTTTCGTTACAACTGGCGCCTTCTAATTCGACACGCCGTCTATGTTCTATAGGTCGGCGAACACAGGAAAACAAGTTAAAAGAAATAATACTTCCGGCAGAAAATTATAAGGTTAGATACTATGAATCTACCGAAACCTGTGGGATAAAATTATACTGGGGCTATAGTTCAGTAACAATAATATTCATTGTCTTTTGGAAAATAATAATTACCGTAATTATTATGAAAACAGATCATCTCATTGGTCTTCATCATGACTAACCGAAATCAATTAGGTTAGCTATTCTATTACCACACCATAAGTATTACACATTTCATTTCATGGCGTGATTTTACACAACTGATATGTAGGTAGTAATTGCTTTTCAGAATACGGTAACGTAATGAAGTTTTTTTACCGTAATCTCAGCAAAATCAAGACGTCCCGTAGCGAATTTCAAATGCAATACGACATAGATTATGCATTAAAAAGGGAGCAAGTACAAGACATTCAGCAAATATGAGATGTACAGTAGTAATGAACTATAAATGTTTTTAGGTTTATTGTAACTGTGGCATTAATAAACATTTCATAGAAATTATGTTTTACAATGCTACAGGTTATCATTTTCATAATAAGGAATAACATATCAATTTCCAGTATTAAATGCTCAAGAAGTCTAAAAAACTAACACTGATATACACTTTAAGATGAGAGTATTCATTTTTTTTGCGATAAGTAGCTAAACGAAGTTTTGTAAAACATATGTGTATTCAATTATGATATGAATACAGTATTAGTACGCATCGATATAGTTAAGGAAAATTAATTTAAAGTTCCAACTAAAGCAATTGCTGGTGTAAGAGTTAAATAATATTTTTTTTTTAAATTCTTAAGAAAGAGGATGAGAAATTGAAATCGATTAGTGCAATAAGAGAAAGACGACATAACTATGGGGTCGGATGATTTGGATACTGCCGTTGAGTTGTTAGGGGGATCATGCGGGCCCATACCATCCATCTCGCTTTATTGTATTGCTTCATCGCACACTCTGCTGCCCTTCGTGTGCCACTGATGGGTCTCATTATGAACCGACAGCAGGTGGCTAATGGTATTGATTACATAACTGACAGAGACAGTACAAGTCACAACTGTATTTTAACAAATAAAGTTACGAAAATTTCTCTTTAAACAAGTCATGTTCCAAAAATCCATAGTCGCTTTATTTTTGAATTTTACACTATGACATTTGCCTTGAGTAGGAGAATGAAGTATTGCGATAACAATTGAAAGGCATATATATATATATATAATGGTTTCATGCATTACCATTACTTGGATTTTGTTTGGTGGAGATCACCATTCCCTGTTGGATTAGACAGTCATAACATGGTTAAGTGACCTAGCTAAACAATTGAACGCTTGCGTATAATACACGAAAATCAATTGTGGAGAAATGTCAATTTTTGCACGAATTCTAGTGCCGTTATCTGGAATGTGTGAAGAATCTGAGTTAGAAATGTCAATTTTCTTTTTTGGAAAATTGCATTGAATTTCCATTTACTATTTTTATTCTGGTACAACCCTAATCCTTAATTTTTAATTAAGTTACAGTATTTATACCATAAGTTTAACAGTTCTACTTTGATCATATTATTACATATATCTGAAATATCTGAATTAGAAAAAAAGTTGAAATAAATACTTAGTAATGGAATGTAAGTATTTAGTGATACTGTGATAGGCAACTAATCAAGAAGCCTATTATGCCTCCCAAAAAGGCCGGAGCAAAGAAGAATAAAGGGAACGATTGGTCAGTTGTGACTTAAAAAATTGTGTGGCATATTTTAGTGTTAACTGTTTAATTTTATTTATAATAAGATGTCTTTTATAGTTTTGTTTCCTTGTAATAATATTTTATCAGGGATGACGAAGCAGCTGAACGTAAAATAGCTGCGTTAAAACTTAGCCAAAAAGCAGAGGATGATGATGAGATAAGATGGGAGACAGAGAACGACGTTGAACTTAAACCTACCATAGAAAAAAAGAAAGGCTTTTCTATGGCTATGCTTGTGGGTGTTTTTTTTTCCACTCACAATAATCATTAGTAAGTGGAACTGTACTCATTTAGTACTAGGTAACGATTAGTTTCAGATTTTTTAATGATTTGTATGAACAAAAAAACAGTGAGTGGTAATATAGAGGTATGAGATACTAGGCATATCCACCATTATCATGCGTGGTAATCTATGATAGTTGTTTCATGTTTATAAGGTAATTATATAGTATTGTAACAACTAAACCTGCATAAAAATACTTTTATATAGATGGATGACGATGATGATAGTGATACTTCTAAATCAGATATTAATTCTGAAGATGCTGTACAGGTTGGTAGATGTCTTTCTTAGCACTTATTTTTTGATATGTTTAAGAGGATTTATCTTACCTTATTAGGTAATTGAAAAGAGTACTAAAGTGCAGAAGAAACAGACGGAGGAGTCAAAAAAGAAAGAAGACTCAAAACGGGATAAGAAAAACGGAAAGAAAGGGAAAAAAGTATGCTTGTAATATTTATGAAATATTATATAACGTTATGAATTTTAAACTTATATAGTTCATATTTATCAAGTTCTACTTGTGCACATAATTCTTCCATTAATATCGATATGGAAAATCCATATTAGGGGAAGCAGAATAACAATGATAATGACGATCTTGATGCTATTATCGCTGAATTGGATCAGCCTATCGAAAAACCTGAGGTGAAAGAAAGGAAAAAAAACCGAACTGATGAAGCAAAAGAATTTACACCTGTAGAGGCGAAAAATATTGGTTCTGCAATAACTGTTGACTCAGGTTAGTACCAAATATTTCATTCTTATGTATTTTAAATTATCCCATATACATATTTCATTATATTATACAGTGCGTTTCAAAATGATAACATACTTAGTTTTTTTGCCTTTTTTTTCTGTTCTCTGTGGTCAGATTGATCCAATTTTTTTAGAGATATGATGTAAGAGCCTTGAAAATCTCCAGTTTAAATTTCATAGTTTTTCATAAAAAAATACTTTTATGCTAATTTTCCTCAAAACCACCACTTTTCATCGTTTCAAAATGGTAGCACACTTTATTAAAATATGTGTTTATGTTAAAAAACAACAACAATGAATGTACATAATAATTAACTAATAATGAGTACAACTACCACTTCTATTAATAACCTGAAAAATTCGTTCAGGCATACTGTTAACTAAGTTTTTGATGACACTTTTGTCTGCTTTGCTCCATGCTTTGCAAATGGCAGATTGAAGATCCTTGGTGGCCTCAAACTGACACTTATCACCATGAATCCGACAGACAAGAGTTGCCCAAAGATTCTTCATCAGATTTAAGTCCAGAGAGTGCGATGGCCAGTCCATAGTGGCCACATCATTGTCTTCCAACCAGGTATTGGTGCTTCGACTAGAGTGGATGATGGCATTGTCTTGTTGAAAAGTGAAGCTAACGATTGAAAAACGTTGGAGATACGAGACTAATCGATGTCCTAAGACATCCTGGTAGTCCACGCTGTTCATCTTCCTCGAGACAAACGCCAAGTCGACCAGTACCGTAGCGCTGAACGCACTTCAAATCATAACACTTCCTCTACTGAAATTTCGGGTTGGAAAGAGCTGCGGTCCCTTTTGTAAATACCTCCAATAGCAGTGACAATCATCAGGATCATCTAGATTGAACTTCTTCTCGCCACTGAAAGTCGCCTAAATTCGAAATAATGACATTACAGGCTTATTTTGGAAGACTCATAAAAGTGGTATCTTTTCCTAGTCGCATCTTATGAATATTCTGGCCCAGCAAAGTCTTTCGCCCTTGTGCGCTTGTGTAAGTTCTGGGCAATCCTGTATCCGTGGCAGAACAATATTGGGACGCTTGTCCAGAATTCTCCACACCGTAGTTTTTAAACATCAATACCACAAATCCTGCAGATTTCAATGATGCTGGTCGTGTTATTCGACGCAGTCCGCAGAATTTCCCTTTTTCGCGGTTATTCAACTTGCTAGGTCGTTCACTACTCTTCTTTGTATCATATTCTTCTTGGTGACGAAGGAAATTCATAATAGCCTTCCTGTAGCGCTTGACGACATTGGCACTCCGCTTCACCGTGTAACCGGTAGTTGATAGTACTTTAATTTGACGTCTTTCGTGTAGACTCAATGTAGAAGCACGACCCATTGTTATGATGGTCCAGGATTAGTCAATTTGCATTTTTTTTCGTTAAATAACGCCAAAATATGGGAAGTGTGCTATTATTTTGAAACGATGAAAAGTGGTGGTTTTGAGGAAAATTAGCATAAAAGTAATTTTTTTATGAAAAACGATGAAATTTAAACTGGAGATTTTCAAGGCTCTTACACCCCATCTCTAAAAAAATTGGATCAATCTGACCACAGAGAGTAGAAAAAAGGCAAAAAAAAATTAAGTGTGCTATCATTTTGAAACACATTGTAGTTAAGAATGTTTTACAGTTGCATTAGAGAGTTCTGAGGTAGTTATATAGTAATTAAGCTGCTTGAATTATTTTATCGTACGACAACTCGTAAAATGGAGCCACAACGCGTTGAAATTGGCTCGCTTCTTTTTGTGCAACGTGCTGTTTAACTGAATTTCCATTCATTGTCTGCGTCTCTTATAGAGATCTATCGTAAGCGATGAGGTAAAGCTCACAAGGGTGAGAAAAGTAGGCGAATGTAAGAGTACTATAAGTTGAAAAGAGGAAATAGTGAGGGAACTGAAGATGGTAAGAATAGTTAGAGTATTATATAGAATAATATATGAGGTAAAAGCACTTCTAAAGAACTTCTCATTATACGACTATAATCTACAAGGTTAATATAATGGCATTCCAACCTATACCAGTAATCTTCAAGCCCTCACAACAACGAGGACTGCCGTTATTCATCTTCAAACAAAACGAGCTCTTGATGGATTCATGGCTGGCTTACTACAGGGCAATATGGCTTTCGCTAAATGGACAGTTTCATTAGCATGCGACCGTAGCCAGAACTGTTCTACAAGGACTATGAACTACGGAGAAACATTTCACTCCAAGACTAGAGCATCTTACCCTAACAGGAACTTCCTTCCCATATGAGATACTGAAGTTCTGTGCTGCAAAGCTAACAATGGCAAGAACGATAGCCATTTCACTTGGCAATGGATTGTGGAAAGATCGCTACATCCGGCCAGATGACCAGGTGCGCCAACGTAATATCTTGGACATCATGGCAAATTTTCAACAGCATATAGTCCAGCTCGCCACAACAGACCGTTTTTCAACTAGGAGAGAGCTCAAATAATACTTGGATGATCTGGCTACCAACTTAGCCTCTTAGTAGTAGTAATAATAATAGTATATGTAGTTATTAAACATTCGTCTAGTCATATTTTGTAGTCATTTTTTACTCTTTAATTTAATGCAGGTTTTTAAGAATGTATTTTATATACTGCCTCTAGAAGTCTGTTGTAATTGTTCACTATGTTATATATCACATTACACTTTCTAAGATAAAGTATCCTAAGCCTAAATCTACTGTAAACCCTTTTCCGTGTCGAACCATTTGTGCTCCGTTGTCTGCACTTTGCTCAAGCGAGAGGTTAAAAATGGGCGTAGTTTACGAGTTGTCGCGTTACCGAATTATTTATATTTTTGTCATTTATTCTGTAAACCACACTCATGGTCGTAGAAGGTAATAACTCTTAAGAATAACAACAACTTTTGTGTAAATGTATTACTTTGCAGTTCGAGTAGAATCAACTATGGTTGATGTGCCACGAGATACCCCTGAGGAGTTAAATCAAGAGGTAATAGTTACTAATCAAGCGAACCAAAACTTGGTACGTCAGATACTAGTTGTGTGGATTAGTGAAGAGTAGAATATAAAAATTTGGATTCCAATTTTTCATTTTTTTCAAGAATCATTTAAGTATTTCCAATATTTCTGCTACATTTATATTTTTAGGAAGAAAATATGAATGAGGAGTGTGACACTGAGGAGGGGGATGATTCAGCTAAAGATAAGAAAAAAAAAAAAAAAGACAAAAAGAAGGATAAGAAAAAGGAGGAAAAGGAAGGAGGTGGCAAAGGGAAAAAAAACAAACGTGTAAGCTCTATTAATTTCAAGATAATTTATTGCTATGTACTTTACTTATGCTTTCAGGTGGATATGATTAAAGAACTTCTTCGAGCCAAAAAAGAAGCAGAAGAGGCTGAACAACGTCGTGTTAAAGAAGAAGAAGAACGTCTTGAAGCTATTGCTAAAGTCAAGGAGGAAGAAGTGCGAACTTACTTTTTTACTATTATTAAAATATTTAGAGCGAGTCTCTCACTTAGAGTTTTAGGTAATCTGATAATCTGGTAGTTAGAAATAGTTCGATAATCTAATTACAATACCAAACACACATATTTGAGATATTTTCTTTTAAATTTATAAATCTTAAACGAATTATTCAGGAATTGCGTACTTTATTTGTACGACTTTCTTACACCTGATTTTAACAGATTAAATATGAGGATATTACTTTGATATTTAGATAACTCATTAGTTCAAAAAGTGATAGTGATGCATAGGAACGACTGGCTCGTGAGAAACGTGAAGCGAAAAAGGCTAAGGAAAAGGCTGCAATCGAAAAGAAGAAGGCTGAGGGGACATATCTAACTGCAGCCCAAAGAGAGAAACAACGATTAGCTGCAGCAAAATTAGCTGCTGCTGGATGTAAGTAATCATATAAGTTCATTATTAGTGCTACGCCTTAAAAATACATTATTCTCAGAAAAGCTAGAGAATTATTCGGTGGACTATACTTATCGCAAGAAACAGTAGTTTTGAAATATTAGAAAATCCTCTTTATAATCTATTTCAATAGCATTTTTCAAAATCTTGGGTTTATGTCTATAATTTCTATATTCTTATGTTTAAAGGGTAGTGCTTTAGCTTTTGTTAATTTTCTAAACTATTTTAGTCACGATGCCTGTTCCTAGTCAGATATCAGATGAGGGTGGCGAAAAAAAGAAATCATATGTTTATATGGATAAAAGAGCATTGAAGAAACAACAGCTAAAAGAACAAAGGTTAAGAGAACAAGCCGAAGCTACTAAAGGTTATACGATTTCTAGTTTTTAATATTGATTTGTTTACTTTTAGTTGTATTTCAAAAGATTTGATTGGTGATTTGTTATTTAGACGAATCAACATCTTCGAGTCCTATTATTCCTGCAACACCTGAACCCTCCAAGGAGACTACACCAGAAGAATCTAACCCAGTTACTCCTTCGGAGGTACAGTTCACTATTATGACTATATTTTTTCATATAGATATTTCATATTTTTTAGACAGAGCCACTAGATGATTGGGAGATGGCGGATGGCGTTGAGCCCACAGCTTTATTACAGAAGGTAGATGAAACCAAAAAAGAATTTGCAAAGGCAAAATCCATGCTAATAGAGAAGAAAAATATAGAGGTAAAAAAATTGAGTGTTGTTTTTTTGCATTATTAATACATAAATATGGGTTAAGGATGCAACTGAATCATTTGATGACTCATCCAGTGATGATCGTAATAGTCTAGATGGGAATAGTAGTGAAGACGAATCATCTGATGAGGATGAGACACCAAAAGGTCGAGAGACAAAGGAACAGTTAATAGAAAGAATCAAGCAGAGACTCAAGGTTATAACTTGAACTTTACTCTTAATTATCTTATGTTTCAGCTTTCTTTTCAATACTAGGGTTTCATGTTTTATAATATTTAAATAACTATTTATGTTAAAAATAGAATTTTTGTAAATGCTCTTTGATAGTGAAAAATCTCAGTTAGCCTTGAAATGTTGCATAGATTTGAACTGTCCTTATAGAAGCGCCGAGAGTATGCAGAATCCAAACGATCGACAGATAATTTGCGTGCTCCTGTAATCTGTGTTCTTGGACATGTTGATACTGGGAAAACAAAAATGCTCGATACGGTTGGAGCTATTACTTTTGCTTCGTTTTAGAAAGTTATTGAAATGTTATTATTTGAATGTTTAACTCGAAATAAAAATAATTCATCTTATTAAGATTCGCCGAACCAATGTTCAAGATTTAGAGGCCGGAGGAATAACTCAACAAATTGGAGCCACTCAGGTGATACACTAATATATCAAGAGTATGTAAATATGACTTTCATGTTTTATTATAAGTTGGTCAGTAGTCATACAACTAAGATTAAAAACTAATAGGAGAAACAAATAAAACATGCTTATGAAAGAGTCAATTTAAATTGCAATTCATGATTTTCTTAAATACTAATTACGTTTGAAAATGTATAGTATATTCTTTTTAATTTTAACGCATTCCGTTTTTACTTATATATTTAAGTGGAATTTTAAAATTTATAGGTACCTGCTGATGGCATAAAGGAGCGCTGCAAACAGGTCCGCGATTTCTCGCCAGACACAATGAAAATACCTGGATTTTTAATTATCGATACTCCTGGTCACGAAAGTTTCTCGTACGTTTATAGTTATAAGATCTAACTTCATAGCTTTTAATCGTATTGAATTTAAGAATATTGTTTTTAACAGAGGAAAATAAGAGATGAATTATTTTATACTAATGTAGCAATTACTATTTATATAACAGGAACCTTCGATCCAGAGGGTCTTCACTGTGTGATTTTGCAATTTTGGTAGTCGATATTATGCATGGTCTTGAACCTCAAACCATAGAGTCACTGAAGTTGCTACTTAAAAGACGAACGCCATTTGTGATTGCTCTCAATAAGGTATTATTTATCACTATTACTCGATTGATCAGTGGTATATGACTTAATCTTGCGTTATCCTTCATAGCATGTTCTTTTAACTAACTGTTGTAATACGTTATAGCTACAATCTAGAAAATCCATCTAGTTTATTATCGTATCATCAAGGGAAGCTTGCTCGTTTTTGAAAAAAAAATCTTTACTGTCTTAAATCTAAAGTGTTTATTTTAGCGTTTTACCACTAGCATAGTTAACGAGGTAGTGAAGTACATTAGAATATTTATGTTCACGTTTAAATCCTTTAAAAAAATAGTACTTGTAATTTATACACTTTTTACTTTCATTAATATTAACTATAATAGAATTGAACATAAGAAAAGTTTATATGAAATAGTTATAGAGAACATTTTATACTAACAAATTGTTTTTTCATCAGTTCACGGAAATTTGTTTAACGTCATGAAACTTATCGTCAATATAACAACATTAGTCATATCTGGTAATGGAATATGTGATAAGGATTTCAAAGTTGTGCAAACTTACAATTTAAAATTAGTATTTTAAATGGTTATCTTCATTTTAGTCTTATAGATCGACCGCCTATATGGTTATGAGACCAATCCTCGGAAAGACGTTTACCAGCATCTTAGATCTCAACCTCAAAATACACAGCTTGAATTTAAAGAGCGTTATGAGAAGATTGTGGGAGAATTTGCTGAACAAGTGAGATTAAATAGTTTATATGGATGTTAACATGAAGTGGACATATCTAATCACTACTAGATATTCACGATATAAATAGGTCTTGTGGAAGGTAGATATATATCAATTTCTAGTCTTCTATACTCAAATCTGTGTGAATTTAGGGTATTAATGTTATATTGTCAAATCAAAATAAGAATATTGATGAATACATAAGCATGGTCCCCACTTCTGCCTTCCTTGGAGATGGGATTGGTGAGTATAACAGTTTTGTTATTAAATATGCTGAAAGCCTTTATAAAGAAGGAAAGTGATTTCAGGTAACTTGATGGCATACATCGTAAATATAACCCAGACACATTATGCCAATCAGCTATCGTTCTCAGAGGAACTAGATGCTACTGTAATGGAGGTCAATATTCATAGCTTCGTAAATATATTTAGCTGTTAGATCTATATATGGAGATTTTATTACCTATATATTCCAATATTATTCATTCTTTAGAATAATATTTTTATTGTTTTTCTCTAATTATGTCCCACTCTGTCGTTAAAAATGTCTACTTTTAGGTGAAAGCTATCGGTGGTCTTGGCACAACAATCGATGTTATTCTTGTAAATGGGCGGTTGCGTGTAGGAGATAACTTAGTTCTGACAGGAACTGATGGCGCTATAGTGACTCCTATTAGAGAGCTCCTCATGCCCCAACCGTTAAGAGAACTTAGAGTTAAGGTTAGGTTTAATAGCGATTATTATGTTCGAGAAATTGGTTTAAAAATTTTTTTACTATTTTTAGATTTCAACCTATCTGTATTTTAGTTAGATGGACTAAAACACGGTAAATGTGAGCATAATAGATAAAAATTTGTGGAATCATTATTTTCAGAACGAGTATGATCACTTTAAAGAAGTCCAAGGTGCTCAAGGAGTGAAAGTATTAGCCAAAGGACTAGAGAAAACTTTGGCTGGACTTCCCATTTATGTCGCGCACAAAGAAGATGAAATAGACGTACTTAAGTGAGCGTTAAAACTTATTTAGCAGTACAATAGGCTGAGTAGTGTTTATACGATTAGAATAACTAGATTATAACGCAAGAGGAGGTATTTTATGTTTAATGTTATCCATCCTTTTACTTAACATATATTATGTTTAAAATATTCAAGAATTTTCTTCTAGATTTGCTATAGTTTTGATTCAATTACAATTAATTACTATTATTAAGTTTCAGAGAAGAAGAAAAACATTTATTATAGGGAAGAAGCTGAAGCGCAGTTAAGTCGTGCACTTACATCCATCCAGAAGAAACCAGAGGGGGTTTACGTGCAGGCTAGTACTCTAGGATCGTTAGAGGCTCTGCTAGAATTTTTAAAAACACAAAAAATTCCCGTAAGTTGTATTTAAATATTCCCCTTCTTCTTTTTTAAAATGAAAGAAGCCCAAAGATACTGTTTTTGCAGTATTCAAATGTTAATATTGGCCCAGTTCATAAAAAAGATGTACAAAAGGCAGCTGCTATGTTGGAACACAAAGCTGAGTCAGTTATTAAGTTATTATTTAAGTTCAGTTTTCTCAAGCCCAGTGCTTAAGTGTTTTGACACTTTATTACTTAAATATTGCATATTCTAGATACGCTTGTATTTTGGCATTTGATGTCAAGGTGGAAAGAGAGGCTCAGATCTTTGCTGATCATGAAGGCGTGAAAATCTTTCAGGCTGATATCATCTATCATTTAGAGGACAACTTTCTAAAATATAGGTAACGATTGTTGCTTTATTATAGTAATTATGAAAGTCATACCATATTAGTGGAGGTACAGGTTTTTGAACTAGATATTTGGAACCGGATAATTTCTTGAGAATTGACTTTCATGTGTGAAATTTCTCAATAAACGGTGGTAGTCATTATTTGAAATATCAAGAAAAATAGTAATAGTTTAAGATTATAATGAAGACCTTTTATTAGTTAATCAACTAAATTACAAAGAGTGCTTGTATATAAGATTTTTGTTCGATTCGTCTATTGAGTAAGGAATATGCAAAAGTTGATTCAGAGAAGAGTTACGGATGAAGGCACGGAGGGATAATGAACATCTAGCCATCTTCCCATGTAAGCTGCGAGTTCTGCCTCAACATCTGTTCAATGCTAGAAATCCGATTGTTTGTGGCGTTGTTGTAGAGGCAGGACAGCTTAAGAGAGGCACTCCTATTTGTGTACCAAGCAAAGATGTGAGTAGCAGAAATTTCACTTCTAACGGATGTTGGCATAGTTGTAGAAAAAATTAAGTACTCGGAAGTTTTTCTACCGTGTATTTGTTTTACCAAATAATATTTAACTTAATATAGTGTGCAGTTAGTTTCAACTTTTTATGTAGCACAATTGGGAAAACGAATTTTTTAAATGTTTAGAAATTTTGATTTTGGTAATATCCATCATAAAATGGGAAGAAAACATGCATTAAGTTTAGACTTCTAGTTAAAGCCTATAGATGATTTTTTTAATCTTAATTAAAATGCACAAACAAACATAAACAATGTGTTTCAAAATGATAGCACACTTAATTTTTTTTTGCCTTTTTTCTACTCTCTGTGGTCAGATTGATCCAATTTTTTTAGAGATGGGGTGTAAGAGCCTTGAAAATCTCCAGTTTAAATTTCATCGTTTTTCATAAAAAAATTACTTTTATGCTAATTTTCCTCAAAACCACCACTTTTCATCGTTTCAAAATAATAGCACACTTCCCATATTTTGGCGTTATTTAACGAAAAAAAATGCAAATTGACTAATCCTGGACCATCATAACAATGGGTCGTGCTTCTACATTGAGTCTACACGAAAGACGTCAAATTAAAGTACTATCAACTACCGGTTACACGGTGAAGCGGAGTGCCAATGTCGTCAAGCGCTACAGGAAGGCTATTATGAATTTCCTTCGTCACCAAGAAGAATATGATACAAAGAAGAGTAGTGAACGACCTAGCAAGTTGAATAACCGCGAAAAAGGGAAATTCTGCGGACTGCGTCGAATAACACGACCAGCATCATTGAAATCTGCAGGATTTGTGGTATTGATGTTTAAAAACTACGGTGTGGAGAATTCTGGACAAGCGTCCCAATATTGTTCTGCCACGGATACAGGATTGCCCAGAACTTACACAAGCGCACAAGGGCGAAAGACTTTGCTGGGCCAGAATATTCATAAGATGCGACTAGGAAAAGATACCACTTTTATGAGTCTTCCAAAATAAGCCTGTAATGTCATTATTTCGAATTTAGGCGACTTTCAGTGGCGAGAAGAAGTTCAATCTAGATGATCCTGATGATTGTCACTGCTATTGGAGGTATTTACAAAAGGGACCGCAGCTCTTTCCAACCCGAAATTTCAGTAGAGGAAGTGTTATGATTTGAAGTGCGTTCAGCGCTACGGTACTGGTCGACTTGGCGTTTGTCTCGAGGAAGATGAACAGCGTGGACTACCAGGATGTCTTAGGACATCGATTAGTCTCGTATCTCCAACGTTTTTCAATCGTTAGCTTCACTTTTCAACAAGACAATGCCATCATCCACTCTAGTCGAAGCACCAATACCTGGTTGGAAGACAATGATGTGGCCACTATGGACTGGCCATCGCACTCTCTGGACTTAAATCTGATGAAGAATCTTTGGGCAACTCTTGTCTGTCGGATTCATGGTGATAAGTGTCAGTTTGAGGCCACCAAGGATCTTCAATCTGCCATTTGCAAAGCATGGAGCAAAGCAGACAAAAGTGTCATCAAAAACTTAGTTAACAGTATGCCTGAACGAATTTTTCAGGTTATTAATAGAAGTGGTAGTTGTACTCATTATTAGTTAATTATTATGTACATTCATTGTTGTTGTTTTTTAACATAAACACATATTTTAATAAAGTGTGCTACCATTTTGAAACGATGAAAAGTGGTGGTTTTGAGGAAAATTAGCATAAAAGTATTTTTTTATGAAAAACTATGAAATTTAAACTGGAGATTTTCAAGGCTCTTACATCATATCTCTAAAAAAATTGGATCAATCTGACCACAGAGAACAGAAAAAAAAGGCAAAAAAACTAAGTATGTTATCATTTTGAAACGCACTGTGTTATAAATTCTATGAGATAAATCCTTTATTGGTATCTAGGCATTTTGTTACTATATTTACATCTCATAAAAACCAATACGTTACCATGATTTCAAGCAAGCAATTCCTATTCCTAAGTAAATCTACCTACAACTATCGTAGGCCGTCGTTCATAGCGTTTTAAAAAAAAATTTCGCAGGGCATTTTTCTGGGAGCAGTTTCTTCCATTGAGAGGAATCATGAAGAAGTTATGTTGGCAAAAACTGGAGATGAGGTGACTATAATTATCTCATAAAATCGATCATTTGTATTTTTGAAATTTTGATTACGTAAATGAACTTACACATTTAGGTGTGTATAAAAATCGAAAACACTACTGGTGAAGCCCCTAAGCTGTATGGACGCCATTTTACACACGAAGATCCATTAATCAGCAGGGTTAATAAATCTATTTATATATATATGATGTAATCGGGTTATGAAGTTATATACTATTATTATTTAGATAAGTCGGGACTCAATTGACGTATGTAAAACCCACTTTCGTGATGATCTGAGTAAAGCCGACTGGCAGCTGATTGTTCAATTGAAGAGGCTACTTGACATCATGTAGTAACTATGTTTTATCGGTTTAAAGGGTATATAATTGTTTTGTTACTATTTTTCCTTGAATTATACTGTGTTGTTTTTTCTATATTATTGTTCTATTGTTCTGAAGCGGTTTAAAAGGAGCTCCTATTGTTCTAGTTCGAAAATTAGCGTTGCTATACGCTAGATAAACAAAGTTTCGACTTACGGTTTACTATAACGTGTTTATCTATAAGGACAATTCAAGAATTTTTGCATAAAAGTTGCACTGTATGCATTGAAGATATAGATTACTTTCTTTTAATTGGGGTTGGGGCATGCATGAGCAATGAGTAGCTTCATGTTCTCCAAAAGCGGTAGTTAGGAGGTTATTCAACTGAGATGGCGAGGGTGAAGAGCAGCCAACTTTAAAATTGAAACGAAATGGGCAGCCCTAAAACATGTTTTGATTTATATTCATCGTTAATCATAATTTTTTTCTCGTGCTAAAGGTAGTGCTATTCCTCTATTCTGTACTATTGGGTGTTAGACGCAAGTAGGATACTATATTACCTACCTGACATTCAGCAGCTGTATCAGTAACAGTCATAGGAAACTTAGCACAAGCTGGACAGAAAACCGATGGATTTAAGTATTCGGATACTTCACATTTAAGACGGTCTTCCTCCAACTGAATCGTGTCCTCGTATTCTAAAAAATAACAGTAGAAAGAGCGCAAATGAATAATGCGTAGTTAACTAACGTTCTCTAAGTAACGATGTATTCATTTCCTCAAATATATCAAGCATCCAATCTACATCGTTCAGTTCCAAAACACCCATTTCGGTTTTGACCTGAAAAAAAATCGATAGCACTCGGTCTTCTACTTGTGATACAACTCTTACCGTTTCCGCAGTTTCGCGTACAATGCTATCTACCTCGATTTCTCTGCGACAATTAAATTTATTCATTCGAGTAGAGCGAAGTCTATCCAAACAACGCTAAAATAATGTATTTTATGTATGAATGAAAGTAAAGATTGGCTCTAGAAGAATATGTTTGCCTTTTTCAATTGATCTCTGAACTTCATTGCACGACTAGCATTTTTGTATTGATCCATTCTACTTCTTGGCCCAGGCCCTGACATCATTGACTACTTGAATTTCTGAAATAAACAGAATTCCATATATGAACTCAAATAAAAACCAGACCTGAAACTATGGATCACATGAAGTATTTTACGACTTAATTGCTTAGAACGTTATACACTCCCCTTGGCTATGAAGGAAGATCATATATGAACTACCCTTGTTAGCTACGGTACTAAAGTGCGCACTTATGAAGTAAACGCCACTGCTAAGACAAATAAATATATAGCAAGCATTGCCCACCCCTCCATTTATCTAGAAGCAAAATTACGATCCATTTCAACCGAATTATTATTAAGATTTTTCTTTTAATACAATAGGCCACGAGTTTAAAACAAGAGGAACTGAGAGATCATGATTTATCACGTTCAAAAACATTTATATTCATGATCTCGATTGCATCTCTAAAAATCAACAAAGCAGAAACAAGAATTAAAATGTACAACCGTATCCTTTGTCTTGCACAATGAACAGATTTGTACTTTTTACAACGAAGACAAAAGTCACTTTTAATTAAAATAGGTTAAATAAATAAAATCTATATTATGTGTATACATGAATAAAAACAATATCATTAGTGTCATTAATCAATAACTATAAAGACTATTGATAGTGGCCATAATACTGTCCATAATATTGTTGCTGCGAAAACCCGGGTGGTGGTTGTTGAGGGAAGAAACTTTGCGTAACATAAGCTGGATGAGTGGGATAAACCGGCTGCTGAGATGCCGAGAAATACTGTTGTTGTTGTTGTTGTTGTTCATAGATTGCATACTGACTATAATCAGAAGATACGGTAGCTAGTGGAGATAATTTTTGTTGAGTTGTTGAAACAGATAATTCCTTGGCTTGAGTATTTGAATCAGGCCAACTTACGGGTACGCCAATTAGTCTTCGTTTCAGTGCTGATTTCTGGTCTAAAGATGAACTAGATTGCTGAGTGGGATTTTTCCACTGTTCTTGCAGTTGTGGAGACTGCTGATTATTAGCTAAAGTAGATGTCAATTTCCTAGTAGGTAATATTGTTCTAGCTAATGGCATTTTTTGCCCTGAAGCAATAAGCACAGGCGTATTTTCTTTAATTTTTTCAGGCTTTGCCGTTTGAGGATTCTCTTTTTGTTTCTGTGGAACAGGCTGAGTCCATGTTGAAGGTACACCAATCTTAGGTACCATTGGCTGATCAAGAATTTGTACCATTTCTGTTTCCAAATTATCCCAATCATCATCACCATCATCCAACCCTTCCTCCTCTGCCTGCTTCCGTAATCGCTCAGCTTCTTCTAGGAGTTCTTTCTTTTTTAATGCAACCTTTTGTTTTTTAGTCAGTTGATTGTTATTAATTGATGTATTTGATTCCTCTTGTACAATCAATTTTCCCCGCTGAACTAACTTTCGGATAGGCTTTGCAGGATACGTTGGTTCATACTCCGAACGAGCATTCCTTCCAGGAGATGCCTGTATTAGCTGTGGGAAAACAAACGAATTTTTATGGGGATTTTTGAAACTGAACTGATTCCTAGGTGATTTCCAACTCCCCGAATCACTTTGGAAAGCTACTTTTTCTTGTCTTTCTTTTTCTTGATCTGGGTCAGGGTATACAAAGGAGAAAGATTCACTCTCAGGAAACACATCTTCCCTTTTAGTAATAACGAAAGGTGGAGGCTTTACAATTGGAGATGGAGGACGATTTGACTTTATATTTGCTAATGACGACCGAACATCGGAAAGTAAAGAAAAAATACTTCCATTAGTAGATGAATTCATAACTTGCCGCTGTTTCGTTAGAATAGCCGATGTCAACTGATGAGATGTTGAAGGAATATATTGGTTTGTAGATACAGGGGTTTGGTTATGAAATTGAGACGTTGGTTCTGTATTCGAAATTTTACTTATACCAAATGATTCAAGATCAATAGCTGGCTTGTTTGCAGGTGATTCTTGTCCTGCAATCTGAGCGCAAAGTTGAGCTAGAAGTTGATCATTTGCAACTCCTTCTTTTTTTTGCAAACCAACTTCGCGGTATAAACGATCAACGATTGCAGCATCTAAGCCACCAGTTCTTTCAGCCTCTTGTTGCATAGTAATAAGTACTCCTAGTAGCTTACGCATCTCTACTTTCTCATCTGCAAAATGTTGTTGTTGGGATGATTGCTGAATGCATGAAGGCTGACGAGAGTAGCTACTGTCTTGGCGCTGTGTACCTGAACAAATATCCGAAATGTCATCAAAAGCACACATAGACTGAACAATTTCCTTTTGCTGGATGGGTATTGCGAGATTTCTAATTTGTTTGATCTTTTCAGCAAATAAATCAGAATTCTGATGATCAACGTTGATACCAGGAGTCCCACCTCCTAGCTGTTTGTCTAATGGACTTGTCACTTGAGACTTCTCATTGTTATGATTGTTTTTCTTGTGGTCAAGTACTTTGGCTGCAGCCTTAAAATCTCCCAATTTGGCTAGGAACGCAGCGGCGTTTTCCTCCCATGACATATTAGAATCCTTCACCGTATTTTCACGTGACCTGCTTCTATTGTGACGTAAAGAGTCCCGAGATCTACTACGTCTTCTAGACTCTCGACCGTGACTATGCTTCCAATTCCGGCTACGACTATGTTTGTCACGACTACTGCTGCGCCGTCGTTTACGCTCAGATAGAAGATCCATCTGTTTTCTCCTTCTATTGATATCCATGACATCAACCCTTTTATCGCGCGAACGTGAACGTTTACGTTGCTTGAAACTGAAAAATGATAATATAATTTAGACTCATTTACCACTGATATCTATTAGAGATCCATTATATTATTACCTCTCAGTTTTTTTCTTGTCAATCTTCTTCTTTTTAACAATAGGCAAATCAGTATCTGTTATTTCAACATCAGAGTCTTTAGATTTGCTTTTCTTTACAACTATTTTCTGTGGATTATTAAATTGTGTTGCTTCTTTTGACACAGGCGCAGGAACATCAACTCGACCAACACTGTTACCTAGAACGTGGTTCTGACATATAAATTGGTTATACTGATGCAGTAAATATCACAAACCCTCGAATCTCCATGATTGATCTAACACAGTGACATGCTCAGGCCATAGCCTACAAATTGTCGCTCGATCAAGAATTGATCTCAACCGATTGTTAACTTGAGATGGTGGTTGCTCCATCTAAAATATTCCACCCTGGATAAGTTTACAAAATCAATATCCATCTATGTAAACATATTCTAATTTCACATGAAAAGTGGAATCTAGAACTCACTCTCCAAATCTGAATAGCGAACTGTGATAGCATAGAAGTGCGTACAACATTATTTGTTTCGGAAATAACTGTTTGGTGGTACATTTTGTAATTTCGGAACTGCAAACATATATTAAAAAAACGCCTGTACCATTCGCTGCATGTATACCATCGAGTATGTTAGATAAGTAATTCTACTGAATATACTATGAGATCGCACTTACCAAATATGCTAGTTTATGTTCTTTGGTTTCTAAATGGATGAACATGCCACTAGGAGTAGTCCAGATTCCACACATCGAACAGTAGAAAGTGTCAAGCTCAGGTGAATCCACACAGACTACCTACATAGATCTTATATAAAAATGTTGAAAAAAACTTATGTAAAATCGATTGCACTAGTAAACACTGTGGAAAAAAGGCATAAGCATGCCTCGTATAAACAATCGAGACCAAGGACGCCTTCCATCCCACTTGCTTTCTTGTTAAATTTTAATGGTAATTCGTTTGGTGGAATTCTTTCAGCTCCTTGTCTCCAAACTAAAATAGAAATTGTTCATAAAAACACAAATTTTGACAAATGGATAAAACAATATTTCAAGCATGTAGTCTGCATTTATGTCTTATCAAATTCAGCCTCGAAAAAGTGATTAGTACAATACAGAATTAGGCATAAAAATATCACATTTATTTTTTCATCATGATTAAATGATACTATCGACTCACTAAAATCAACGAGCTGAGCACGGGTATGCATAATCTTTGGATTAGTGATGTATGGATCAACCTCTCGACCATGAAGAGATGGGCGGTAGACGTGATAAGATGGTGACAACGATCGCGTTTGAGAACTTGAACTTGAACGAGACCGACTACAATCGTAATCTGATGAATTTTCAGCATCTCGCGTGGGATATATTGGCATACTCTCTGCAACTGGCACAAACGATGAGAAAACGGGCTTTGGACCCACGAGTTCCAGAGTATTACGAATTAATTCTGGAGGGGGTTCACTATATTGAACGTTCGGGGATGACATGGTGAATGAATTAACTGGAGGTGGCACCCCATATTGGTTGAATGTTGAAGGAATAACACTCATATTTGGCGGTGGCACACTTATCATAGTGATTGGTGGCATCTGAGATGGCTTATTGACTAATTTGGCAGGAATAATAAGCTGTGGATCAGGTACCACTACGACTGGTTTTTGCAATGCAGCTTTTTCCTGAAGCTCTTTCATTTTTTGTTCGAGATCCAACTTCTCTTGCACCAATCTTTGAGCTTTATCTCTGTCCTGCAACACTTTCAAACGAGCTTTTTCACGGTCAAGTATTGATCGTAACTGAGCTTGTTGACTTTGTCTGCGTCCTTTCTCTTCAGTAACCTGGGCTCTCTTCTCATCTTCTACTTTTTGCGCATTTTCGAGAGCAACTTGGCGTAAACGCTGTCGTTCATCTTCAATCCTTTTCGCTCTGTCGCGTGCTTCTTTTTCTTTTCGCTCCCGTTCAATCTTCCTGTTTCGTTCTCTTTCTATTTCCTGCTCACGAAGTTTCCTTCGTTCTTCGTCTTTCCTTTTCCTTTCTTCTTGAGCTTTCTTTCTAGCCTCAGCCATTTGTCGCTGACGTTCTTCTTCTTTGGCCTTTTGCATAGCTACAATCCCCTTTCGTTCTTGTTCTCCAATTGGATCATAAACAGGAATACAATATTCAGATTTAGGTCGAACGTCTTTTAATCGTTGAGCAATTGCCCTACGAATTTCTCTGCCACCTTCTTTAGGAAGACCATCAATTTTCAAAATCGTGAGAGGATGATATTTGTGCTGGAAAAATATGGTTTAAAAAATAAGCAACCGGTACCCCACATTCCAGAACGGTAGCTACCTTCATAGCTGGCGTATAGACCCACCAAATAACAAAGAACATGCTGAACAGAGCGAACATGGGCTTCCAAAAGCATGGCTCTGCGTGGAATAACAGTGGCACATAGTCGACAAAAAAAATCCGGAGCATGTTCTCCAACTACTTCATTACTTCGTCTCTCGACAAGATCCTCGAGGCCAATAATGCTCAACACAAAGTCGTGCACTTTATTCTTAGAATTCCACTGCCAAGTAATCTTCTGAATAAAACGTCTATTTATACTTCTAAATAACCTTTCATAGAAAAGAAACATTATTCAATCTAACCTTGTTAGGGTCTTTTTGAACAAACGGCTTCACTGTATACGCGGAACAACTTTCAGAGAAGCCGAACATGTCTGAAATATGATGAAATAACCTCCGAAGAAGCTATAACCATGTAGTTCAGATCCGCAAACAGATCTGAAAACAAGCATTGTATTTTCACCTAATTTGCTAGCCATGAATGCTGTCATTCTCCTAAAGTGCTCATCAGATAGTAGATGTTTCTCCCATACGTCTTCAACCATATTGGCTACGGTTGTAGTGAACAAAAGCTCACAACCCTAAACGCACTTTAAGAATTACTTTTTCACAACACAGGACTTCATATATCGCCTTTAAAACTTCTCAATACAGGAAATACCAAACAAAGCAACGAAATGTAATTTCGGCCTAGTGAGGTCACAGTGACCACCAGGCTTGAAAATCACGAAAAATATTCACACAAAGAACGATTATATCACATTAACAATCTATGCAAAACAATAAGTTTAAAAATTAATTGGTGCCCAAAAAGATGCACCAATCACACTTCGTAACAGGGAAAAAACTCCCAAAATAATTAATATCATAAAACAATGGTTCAGGATTAAACAATATTTTGCTAGACCCAGTGGTTTTTATTCACTTATAAGTAGAAATAAATCACAGCATTAAAAATACCCTTTCATATTATTAGAACTATGTGTCATATTTTTTATAAATATAATTGATTTCTGCTAGATATTAACATCGTTAGGTGAATTTGTTAGGAGCATATTTCAGTTCAAAGACGTGGGATATGTGAAGCTCTAAAGGTTCCATACCCATTTTACAACAATCCTTCAATTTGTATAATTCGTCTTACTTTTACCATGTTCATTGTATTTAAAATATCTCAAATAGGTAATGATACAATTATCACTAAAATGAGCTTCCTCAATGGTAAGCGAGTGGAAATTCTTCTTTTCGAAGAATTACAACAGAGCATGAAGGAATTCACGAAAGACATGCACAGTAATAATAATGCTGTATTTTAGTGAATAGAAAAATAATAAAATCGTTTTACAAGAAAGATCTTCTATTTATGCCATGGCATTACCAACATGTTTTTCATCCCATACTTTGGAAAAGGAAACTAGGTAAACAACTTTAGGTTAACTGTGTCTAGTGTTCCATATATAGATATCACGTAATTACAATTTCATTGTTATAGAATATGAAATTTAGAAATCCCCTTGTATTCTTTGAAAGTTGTACAACTTTTAGATATTTTCAATAGAACTCACTGTGCATCTGCATAATATCTTGGTAGTCTTCCCATTTACCTCTTGAATATGCTGAATTTTCACCCCAGACATTGATAAGGCCTCTCTCAAACTTATACTACTTTTTTCAGCTGAAATTATACTCCATAATATTGCAAGCTCTTTGAAAGCACTTAACTATACTATAGTTATAGATTAATTACCGTCATCTTGAGAAACTGCATCAATAATCGTTACGAGTGATTCATACACAGGACGATGAATGGAGTTATAATTTGCAGATTCCACCTAAGTGATTAAAGATAAGAATATTTATTGCTTTGAAATACATTATATATTTCCCCAAAATGAATTACATTATACTAACCTTTCTGTATGGTACTTTTTCCCACTGATCCATTGTTAATGCCTTCTCTGGTGAGTATACGCGCATCTCATCCAGTACATTAGGTGATGCTCTCTGAAGCCACTCCAACATCAGATCCTGCACAGCTTGCTCGCTCTTCTGCACCAACAATAACGACAGAAGGTTACGGTTTGTTACATGCTAAATAAGCATAGAATACTAAAATAAAAACTTCAAATCACATAGTATATGGATTTATTCATTTAATTATTGTTCATATCCTTCAATTAAGAACTGACAAGGTACTGGTTAAGATGTATGTAAGATCTGATGTGATTGTTGATGATATCATGATTTTCCCTCTTATAGGTGCGGGCACACAATGTGCAAACAACCTAAAACAGCAAAGTAACATTATAATAAGATTACTAATGTGAAATTTCCCAATGGCAATACAATCAGTAACAGGTTAATATTACCTCGTCATTTTCTTGATCTTCGACAACATATTCAAGTCCGACATCACACTGAGTCTGTATCCTATAGGTAGTTCCTCCGTCAACCTAAACACCAAGAGCTAAATTTTTTATAGCCCAATATTCATCGAAACTTTTACAATAATATGTAAACTACTTAGTAAAATATATATTGTATTATAACAAATAAGAACATCTTAAAACGATTAGGATCAATAAAATTATAATTATCCTCCAGAAATTTCCTTCTAGAATTTAAATGTTTAAATATGATTAAATAAATTAATCTGCCACTATATAATACCTAAAATTTTCCACATAAGAATGAAAATGACATAATTAAAGCATGAAAAATCAATTTAATAAACAAAGCGACGTAAAATTGCTTCAAAAATTACTATATAATCAAATATGAGGAATAAAATAAAGATAACTCATATATTGTAATATAAACCTCCACATCTTTCCACTTTCCATGCAGATTGCGCTCAGCTTTTGGAATAGTAGAAGCCATCATGACAAAGAAATCGTCATCTAGAAGGAAAAAGCTCTTGCACATTATATTTTCCAAATTAATTCGTGATTATGAAATCAGAGCAACAAGGATTTGATTTTAAATTTGGTGAGGATTAGTAAATAAAGAAATACGATAATTATGAAAATATAATCTAAAATTAGATAAATATTAATTACTTCCAAGGTTTTTTTCTTAAAAAAATCATACACGGAACACACCAAAGCTAAAAGTAGCTCTTCTCACTGCGTAGTCAAAATGTGATTGTTGCGAGCAGTGATCATCCCAGATTGCTACACCTCTATCCTGTACATCCTTGTCTACCTTTATGGACAACCAACATACCTGAATACCACAATATAGTCAAATAATTAAAGTTTTATAAAATCTGAATTGTTTTGTCTATCTATCACCTACCATACAAAACAAGCAACTAGCATCAATACCAAGTGGTGTAAGTTCTGGCATGAATGGAGGAAACACATGAACATCAGGATTTAGTCGCTCCTAAAAAATAAGTCTATTTCTTAAACGAATATTGTATGTTATTCCAAGAAAACTTACACTGATTAAACCCGGCAATCTTTCAATCTTAGCCTTCTTCGTCTGTTCATTCTCCAGTGTAGTTTTTGATAATTTATCCAGCATACCTCTACGTCGTGCATCACAGCTCAATTGTAATACACTATACATTTCCAGTGGAAAAGCTACGGACTGCAAAGATAAATACAAAATTTAGGCATCTTCACCAAATATAAGTGAGTAACATACCAAAAAACGAGCAATATGGTTCTCAGAAGAAAAATGCTCCTCTATAGATTCTACGTTACAAAAACACAACTGACACAAATTTTGACGCTCTGGAAAAAATCCGATTTCGGTACCATATTATAAAATATTCATAGTTACATTAAATTAACTATAAATATAAATATGTATTTCAATATCAAAAAAGGCAAATTGAAAGACGCACTCACCACATACAACCAAGTATTTCACACCACAAACTGGTCCGTAGTGAACATCTTTCACATTCTTCCAATAATATGGTCCTTCATAACTAGAAACTTCTCCATCCACAACATCGACTAAATCAACTGAAATTCAAACCTATATTTCATTAAAATATTGGAGCATTTTTCATAAACACTTAGTCAAAAAATTTTGAAACTAACTCTGCTCCAGAGCTCCTTTTATGATAGCACAATTGCGATGGTTAAGGGACCTCTCATGAACAGACCACGTTCGGACGTAATTCTTTTTACAAGGAATAAGTTCATGACATGTCTGTAATGTTAATTATGCAAAAATGATTTAACCGCCAAAATAAGCACAATTATATACTAAAGATGTATACTCTTATAGCATAAAACTTGAATTATTTCAAAAAGCACCTAGGTATTTAAAAACGAATATGTGTTTGTATCTTAAGATAGAAGACAAAACATACCCAACATTGAATGATCCTTCTTTTAACATCAGATGGATTCTTATGGCATACGAAACCCAAATTAGAATCATCGATACCAAGTTTCTGAATCGCTTCTTCCTTAGATAGTGACATAACAAGAATTTCTGGGGGTAATAATTTTTCGCCTGCAAGAGTTTCTATACGTAAATTATACTATTGAAATACACATAATAAAAAGATCGGGAAAGTCAATATGGTTCTTGTGTATTTATTTCTTATTATAAACCAGCCTTGCTCTGCGTATAGATCCTCCCTTAGTTGAATAAGTTCTTCCAGAAGTTTCAATTTATCATTTCTCGGTAAAGTAGATGCTTTGTATGGATGAAATTCCTCCTTTATACAATTTTAAAAAATTTTAAATAGTTAAAACGCAAGTAATAGCACCTATATAATAATAAGAGGATAAAATATTGTCATATTTACCTGATTAAAACTGAAACTATCATATTAAAGAGGTAGCCATCTACTAATAAAATATTGATAGTATAAAAAATTTATATAACACCTGTAGCTCTTTTGTTCTTCCACTTGTTATTAGTTATATCAATTATTTTATCTTATTTATTAACCTTGCATCATACCCTTCATTAGACTTTGATTATATGTAATAGCTTACAATATAAGTTTGAAGATGGTTTAACGACATGAGATGTTGATCAGCTTGTTCATAGACACAGCCAGAATCATAGCAAATCGAGCATGCCCACCACGAACTAGTACTCCAAGGAAACTGCAGTTCATGAATACATTCTAACCCTGTAAGTAATATATTAGTCATTATATCTTATTTACTAATAGATAAAGATGATATTCTATCTTAAATTGTCGCTAACTAATTATAGCACTATATGCTTACCAACTGCTTTCTCTCTGGTTCGTTGATACCTTTTCATCAATGAAGAAGGTTTATCAGATGAAGGAAGATTGGCAGCTTCTTTTGCAAAAAAATCGTAGATTTTCAACTTCTAAATATGTACTCGATACTTTTCATTTTCATCAAGTTTTATTAGAATTAGCTTAATTTTGATTTTACTATAAAGCATGATGTGAAATTGCACCCTGAATCTAGTTACGGTAATTCGTTTAATTTACTACAGTGAACAAGTATAAGCACTAAACAAGTAATAAAGAAACAATAGTTCGTGAGACGTACAAACCTTAACATGCTTTGGTAGCTCTTCATGCTTCCTCTTGTCCTCTGAAGAACTGCAAACACTTTGACACACCTTAAAACATAAATGGGAATAGTTTGTCGAGCAAATACACTATTAAACACGTACTAACTAGGTAGAATAAATGTGCAAACCACAAATTTAAGAATAATATGGATGTACCAGACACGAATTATCCGTCCTCCATATATCGCTACGTTCTATATATTTTACACCGTTCGAAGTTGGCTCTGTCATCTAAATCAGAAAAAAGTTCCTCATATTCAATAAAATAATTGGAATACTCGACTTTTATATCGTACAGCTTCATTTATCAATGCAGTTAGTACTTAAACGCTTTTATTATGAGCATGCAATTTAATTTGTTCTCACATATTTAATAAATTACTGGAAGATCTAAACAGATGTATAACAACATTAACGAAAAGAGTGCAGACGAAGTATATCGATCGTTGATAATACCATAGTCGCTGCATTTAGCAATAGAGCTCATAGTTTTCTAAGCAAAATCTCAAATATTGGTCTCACTTTCTAACCAGAACCAAATATTAAGAGATCTACTTATATACTACGAAGTTTTAGGAAATAAAATAAATCAGTTGTTACTATCCTGACTGGAATATAGTTATATCTTAAAATAATGGTTTCTTGATATACAGTATCTTTGAGTAGATACTTGTTCATGCTGCAAAATTGTTTTTATAATGACTATCTTGGCATTCATAATTCCGCTTATGGATAGTAGATAATATATCTCAATGAGAGTAGTGAATTAAATCAGCATTGGGCTGTACGGCATATACCAAGCATTATGTCCTTTTCCGTTAATCCTTTTAATTATTTATGAAAGCATAGAATGCCAATTTTTTTCTTCTTTTAAGTTGATGTTATTTGTCCATAACTCGTACCAGCTATTAACAGATAGTATGACATTTTTTAGGTCCAGAGCTGTTATTAGTACTTCTAAAAGCAAAGATGCTTTCTAATTTTGGGAATAATTTTTAATTGTCCACATCTTCAAACAAAATTTATGTATTTGTAATATTTCATTCTGATATATCCTGAGTGCTTCTGATGTCTAGCAAATTGCATTCTGTAGGGAGCCGATCCCAAATTTAAAAGCAGTATTTTGATGCGCGCAGAAAAAAGTAGTAATCTCAATTAATATATATTAGGAATTATTACATATGAGAAAAAGCAATAGCAAGAGAGGAAATTTATGCCAAGTCAGCTAATAAATACTAAGTACTATAATAAAAATCCTGTGTCATTTGACTACGGCTTGTTACTAACGTTCTCCGTTTGTGTGATGAGTGCGCAATTGTTTTGCGGGAGTGGTGGAGGGGGCGGATGAGATTGCTAGCGGCTGCCGTTTCTATCTTACCCTCGACTGCAACAATCGATCGATAACTCGTTGATTCAATTAAAATTGATCAACAAAGTATTGATATAAATATCTATTCAATCCATCTGATCTATAAAAATGGCCCAAATTGTTCGTCAAAGTAAATTCCGCCATGTATTTTGCAAGCCCGTAAAACATGAGCAATGCATGTCTGACATTAAGGTAAGCCCTGAGAGATAGGAGTGAGATATAGATAAATTCTATTCTATTCATTAGTTCAAACGTTAAAACATATTCTTCATTTATAAAGACTATTTTCCCTTCTCTATAAACCACACCCTCGAAGATTTCGTAGTGAAAAGTTACTAGTTGTATAATTCAGGTTACGGAAATAACATGGGACTCTTTGTTTTGTGCTGTAAATCCTAAATTCATCGCTTTCATCAACAAAGGAGCTGGAGGACCATTCATGGTTATTCCTGTAAATAAGGCAAGTGTTTTAATAGTTTCTATTTGACCTTCGTAATTATGATTTTATTATATTAGTGGATATAAAATTTATGATTTTTTCAAATTAATGATTGATGCGATGTCTTGAAAAAGTGCAGAATAGTAGAACCATTAATTTAAAAACAAAGGACTAAGCATTTGAAAGAATACAAGTTTTCTGAGCATATGCTGATTATAATTGCTATAATTTGTTAGGATATTTGGTATCCTCTATATTTCACTTACATTTAAATGAATTTCTCGTCATTGATACATGTATCTCTCTGTACAATTGCTTGAAATATACATAGTGTATTTTCTACCGCATTTTCAAAGATTTACATTAACTGCCTTTTTGGCAATTTTTTGGTTTTACTTATATTTTAATATTAATTTATTTTCTATATCTGTGACAATATTATGGTTAGAATTTCTAGTGTCTATTTCCATTAATAACACTTTTTAATCTATGTTTTCGCCTAATGTTTTTCTGTGTTCACAACTTATACTCCAGTAAATATTCAAGTATTCAGTAAATTGACAATGTTTTATCTCAGTTTATTCACATAACTTAGGATATGTGCTCGTACAAGACGACCCCCAACAATTGTATGACTGACTTTGAATTGACATACCATCAAAAAGCAAAGTCTACTTTTCCTCTCCTCCGCTAGAAGCAAAATTTACCATAACAAATAGGTCGTATAGTTCATTATTATAGGTAAGTTTATTCTTACCACTAGGAAAACCTAGAAACACCTTATTTTAACGACAGAAAATTTGCCTGAAAAAAGAAACTGTTTGTATGAGATTAAAAATTTCATGTCAATTCTAAATCTGTCTTCAGATTTACAAAATCCCCACTTTCAACTAAGTAATGGACATGTGAGCAATCTATTCCGTTCAATATGTGTCTCTTACTACGCGATCCCACTCTATATGAATAAATATGCGGTTTTATTGGCACTATATAATAAAAGTTTATAATTCAACTATAATAGTATATAGTTATATGTTATACTACTGTTCATTTTTCAAGAATTTTTCAACATGGCAATATATATGAAAAAATTTGAGGTTGGTCGTATCGATAAGGATTACCCTTTCGTGGATGCGCACAAAGCTCCTTGTCTTGAAGTAGCATGGAGCCCTTTTAATGACAACGTTATCGCTTCGTGCTCCGAAGATACAACATGCAAGGTTCGCATTTTATAAGGTCTCAATATTTTAGTATTCATTTCTATTTTCAGATTTGGTTAATCCCTGAAAAAGGATTAATGCGCAATTTAGTAGAACCCGTAGTGGAACTATGCGGGCATCAGAAGAGGGTCAATACTATAGCTTGGCATCCTACTGCCAATAATATTCTTCTTACAGCGGGTAAAATATGATAGCTGCAGTTATAACTAATATTTATGGAAATAAAATTGCTTTTTTTAAATCTGACTTCTATCTTGTCTCTTTCCAAATAAATTTATTCATTCTATAAAATTGATATTTTATTATTAGTTGATACGTTAGCTATGATTTTAATACAATATGTATGTTAAGGTGGAGAGAACAAGCTTCTTCTCTGGAATGTTGCCAACGGAGAGGCTCTTTTAGAGATCGCTGGTCATCCTGATATGATTTGGAGTGTTGGGTTTAATTACGATGGAAGCCAATTCGTTACTACTTGCAAGGTTTATTACTCTGTATTTTATAATTTTAGTTATAGCCAACTAACTAAAATTGCATTCGTAATTTTAAATTTTTATTTTCTGCCCTTTGACTTTAGCATATGTAGAGCATAGCAGTTATGTTGATAGTACGCAGGAATAAGTACGTAGTGAGGATATTTTGGCATTAAAATCAAATTAATGAGGTCGTGTGCAGAAAACTATATGCTGTTCCGAAGATAGTAAATTGCAGATTTTACTGGTTATAAGAATATATATTTACTAAATATCCTATATGTGCAGCAAAATTAAATGTATGTTCAATCAAACTTTAACAATAATTTGGAAATTCTATGGTGCCATAAAATGTTGGTTAGTTCTCAATACGATAAATTCGCATCCAACAATTACACAGAACACTACGCTCTTTGAACTAAAAGCTCTAGGTCAATAGGAAAAAAGGCAGTATCCTCACTTATGAAAACCTTTTTCAGATACTATGTGCAGTTATTTTACCAATTTCATTTTACAGAATTCTATTAAATCAGCTTGTATGAGAAATTTGATTTTTTATGGATAACCCAAGAGTGAATTTTGGTTTTCTTGGAGAGATTATGAAAATGAACTTCAATATAGTGACCGATGATATCAGGATTTGCTCTGCTACCAGTATTTTAGTAATGAAAGTACAAGATAATTTCGAAACTGTATAAAATACAGACAATATTGTTTAAAGCGATATTTTCTGAATGTTTAACATCGAAACTAGTTCAATCTATATGGTGGATTGGTTTTTTGATATACAATTATGAGAATAAGTTAGTCAAATAATCAACACTTATTCACGATTATCCAACCATAGTATAGGTTATATAAACATTTTGGTGTATTATTATCTTAATGGTAGTAAAAACTACTTTTATCTAAAAAAGAATTTTTCAGGACAAAAAAATACGTATTCTAGACACTCACAGCGGTGAAGTGTTAAGTGAAGGTATTGGTCATGAAGGTGTCAAACCACAGAGGGCTATTTTTGTTAGAGATGGACGAGTGCTTAGCACTGGATTTACAAAGAGGTCTGAGAGGCTATACGCTTTGAGATCACCGGTTGGTGAAAACTTTTCATAATAGTTTTCATGTATTTCAATAATAATGGCAAGAATAATAATAGAGGAGAAACGTATAAGACAAGTAGGGCTGTGATGTTATTTGCATAGAGAACTATTGTTTAGAACTAAAATATACATACTGGTGTACGCTTAATTCTCTCATTTTAAATGAGTTTGGATGTATTCAAAAGGGAAAAATTATGTAAATTAGTCATAGTTCCTCATAAAATAAATAAATGAGCTATTCTAGTGAAGAATTGGTTACTGTTGCGTTTTCTCAAATTTCCTACTTTAGAATCACAATTATCAGCTTGTTACAGCTACTATCCAAAACTAAGTCAAAGGATTGTAGGATAACCTGGCTCAACCTATCATTGAAGAAGAATTGGATACTTCAAACGGAGTACTTTTTCCTCTCTATGACGAGGACACTGGACTTTTATACTTATGCGGAAAGGTAGTAAAATTCAAATTTATAATTGTACATTAATTAGACAACACTTTTGAATTCAAAATAAATACTGTCATATTGTCGGTAAATAGTAAATTTATGAGTGAGATTAATTATAATTGGGAATAGGTAACTAATTATAATCAGTTCAGTCAGTTAGCAGTTGTGCAAAAAGATCTCTAAAAATAATTTATATAATGGTATATCGCACCGATTGGTTTCACACTCTCCCAGTATGATTGATTTTCTGATTAGAACTAAATGTAATGAACTTATGATTTAGAAAAATTTCATTTCTTATTATCAGGTAATAATTTTAAAGAGTATTTTAGTGATTTTCCTGTATAATAGCTTAGTTCCATGATAAAATAAGGATCAATCCTGGACTTCTTCATGATAGACGGTGATAAAGTTTTATTTCGTATACTGATTGGGACTCTTAATTATTGATAGTTCATCTCATCAGTTTACTATTTTCAAAGTTTCCGCACAAAAACATCAACTGTCGTATTTAGGCTTAAATAAACATAAAATATTAGAAGACTAGAACTTCTGATAAGAAGCTTCCTCAATTTAATGAATTTAAGGAATTGGGTTTAAGAATGCACACGGGGAAATAATATAGTTGGATCAGTGGTAATTAGTTGACAGAGCGATAGTAGCACAAGGGTTTATAACAAATAGCTCTATTCAGAATAGTTTGAAAAATAATAGTAAGCCTGCAACATTATTGTTATTGATAAACAGGAATAAGAATAGACAGATCTAAGCATGTTGATCACTTGTTTTTATGACCTCTGGGTCAATTAATTTTCCTGGTCTATCATCTGGTGATTCAAGGTTAATCTACATTGAGGTGGTTAAAACAGTAACATAATACTAGAATATAAACAAGTGCAAAAGAAAAGGCTGAATTCCATGCTTTGCATGACATCAACTACTTTTAAAAACTGCTTTCCACTGAATTTTGAATGTACTCTCAGGGTGATTGCGCAATTCGCTACTATGAGGTGAACAATGATTACCCGTTCGTACACTACATAAACACTTATACCACCAGTGAACCTCAGAGAGCTATCGGATTCCAGAGCAAGAGAGGAATTAGCTCGGAGGAAAATGAGATAAACAGGTAATGAATATTTATTGGTTTTCCACGATAATTTGATGAGAATAGGTGCTAAATGTGGTGCTTCACTATAACGTTGGAGTCCAAAACTGTCCAGTTATTGAATCACTTAACATAAAAGTTCTGGATGATTTTTTAATCATAAAGCTAAGATATTATGATAATTAGGAAGAGACTAATATGGAAGGAAAAAAAGGTTTTTCAGAATATATAAATTGACTACGAAAGGAGTTGTTGATATTCTGCAGTTTTTTGTACCAAGAAAGTCCGATTTGTTCCAGGTCCGATTGCATTGTTTGGAAATGTAAACCTTTAGAAAATAAAGATAAGTAAACAATTAAAAAACCTGTTTAAGCATGATCTGTACCCCGATACACGTTCTACTATTCCTGCGCTTACTGCTGAGGAATTCATTGAGGGTAAGATATGAAAATTAATAGGTAAATAGAGGAACAAATGAGTTTAATGAACCTAATTTGTACCTTTATAAAAAAATAACTTATTCTATTATTTTCGAATATAGGGAAGAATGCTCCACCTAATGTGCAGCCCGTGAATGCCGTAGCAGCAGCTGCATCAGCTAAGCCTAAGATTCAAGTTAGTTTCTATATAAATAAATATATATATATAGACTGAAGTCCTTCTTTGTAACTAACGTAAATATAAATACACAAATATATATCGAATACATAGTTATATTACCTGAACTATCGCGAACTTTTGCTTCGCTTCTAACATAGAGAAATAAAGAAATGTTTTTTTAAAAATAATTTTCATTTACTGAATAAATATAGGCTCGTAACCATAAAATATAATAATTCAGTTTATAATTTAAGGTGGCGAAAAAGGCGAATATCCTTAGTCAACTTGCCCCGACAGCGTAAGTTTATCTATTTCATAGCCTCGAATTTTGACCTAGCACTTTGTCAAATATTAATACTGTTTGATAAGAACATAAAATTGGCAGATTTTTAACAGGTATCATGTGATTCTTTAGAAAAGTCTATTGTCGGTTTATTTTTAGAGCAGAACCTACTCCAAATAAATCTTATTCGGAACATAACTCTCCACAAGTGTGAGTTGACGTTAAATTAGCTAAAACTTTAATTAGAAAAATGAAAAACTCTAGATCTGCACCTCCATCTCCTCGTCCCTATTCTCAGTCTAGCCAGAGACGCCCAGTCATAGATGATGATATGGGAATAGTTCCTGTTGGCCAAGTAATATTTTCAAAACACTTATACTATTCCTTGCCATTATAGCTCAGAAATTGAAAACATTACGATGTAAGAAACTGGGTTCAGTAATTTGACTGAATTGCTAAACAAAGGTAAGCAAACGATTTCTTCCTATTGATTTTTAAATATTTCACGGTAAATCAAATTAGTGCTTTTAATGAGCAAAAATTAACTAAGCATTATCTTGTCAATAAATTACTTATGAATTAGTACCCAGTAATTAATTTAAAATTTTACTTTATTTGGAATGTTAATAAAGGTTGAAATGCAGCAGCGTTCCGTCTCCTCTCGCTCATCTTTTATACAAGACAGGGAGAGTCCTGAAAGGGAGAAGCCCAATCCAATGGTGCCCAAACAGCAGGTTAGTGTACTAAAAGATGCTACTGTACTTATTTTGAGACATGCGTTAATAACTCGTTTCATGAAAATGGAAGAATATATACTTTTATAATGAACAAGAACTGTATTAAACGAAAATAAATTGAAAGTGAAAATGATTAATAGAAATGATATCTAAATGGATTAAAGGTTAGTCTTCGTTCACGAGCTGAACGAGATGATGGAGGTACACAGACCGCCGGACAAAGAAGAGCAGCAGCTGAACTTGAAAGAATTAAGAGAGATCAGGTATTTTGATAAGATGCAGATAGTGTATTGCTATTGTTATGCCCGTTTTCCAAAACTGATTAATTTTATTGGTTCCATATTTGTTTAAAAAGGTATCACCAGTGACCTCCAATAAGTAGATCATGGTGCACGATATTGCAATAAATTACATCTATATGCTTAAAAAACAACAATTAGTTAACAATCGATAGTGCTAGTTGGCTAGTTGTTACAGCGATATTCCAGTATTTACGGATAATAAAGTGCACATTCACTTCATGTAAACGACGAAATCACACAATTTGATAGCAAATAAATACGTATATTGACTTTATTAGGATTGAAGTTCAATAGAGGTACATTATAAATCTATCATCAGTAATACTCATGTAGCACTTCATTTAAAACGAACTATCAGCTGGCCGACATTGAAATCAAGTACGTTTTAAAAGTGATTTTCTGCAATTATATCCAAATGTCTGAATAATTTGATTTTATAAAATTTTCTACATTCAGATGTTACTATTGATTTTCCATCCAAAAAGTTGTTATTATTGCATTTTTTCGAAAACACTCATCCACCAAATAAGTATTTGGACTTTTTTATTATTTAAATCATATTTTCTTAGGCTCGTTTACCTGATCAGGAGGATTTATCACCGCCCACTCCAAAAATGCAAGCTAGCCTCTCGCCTAGAATGAGTATTAGTAGCAGTAGCGGTTTAGAGGTGAGGAAAATTAAGTGCTTTTACGAATATCTTTCTTTTATAAAAAAATTACAGTGTAAGACCCTAATACGATACTTGTAATATTTACTGTAAAGTATCGTTCTATAGTTTCGAAATAATCTCTAGCATAGCTTTGAAAATAAGAAATATAAAAATTTAAGTTTTGTCATATTTGGGGCCGATATAGTCAGAATAAGGTAGAAGACGAGAATATCCTATCGGAAGCTTCCTTGCGATAGAGAATGACAGTTTCAACTTTACCAATGATAACGAGTGAAATAGCGAGAAGGGTTAGAAGCAAAGGTGAGTTAAGGAAAAAGGTTCGGGGTAGAGGAAGGCATGTAGGACTGGCTCTGGAGAGTTCAGAGCTTTTTTTACATTATATTCCCTTTAATTAACTGTCATGAATCTCAGTTGTTAAGTTCACTAACTTGTGCTCATGCACTAATGGTAGAAGACGCACTACTAGGGTGCAAGCGAAAGTTCAAAAGGTAATGAATCGTCTATACTTTGTATGGTACGTTTTATTTAAAGAAGATAAAGCTGGTTGAGATGTCCTGCTATATTTAGTTTGGAACTCATTAAAATTCTTAGTGTCAATCTTCTACAGCTTTTATGTTGCGTTCAATAAATTATTGTAAATGTAACCTTAATTTAAGGCTATTTTAATTCTTTTCAGAAATTAAAACATCAGTAAAACAGGATACAAATTGGTGTTTTTAAGGGTAAAGGTGGTAACGTGTTATGGAACATACAAAAATAACACATGTATTAAAGCAAACTTTAGTAATACCTCATAATTTCTTTCTAATGTTTGTCTAAATGAATAGTAGTAATTTTTAAAACTTGGATTCTGTGATCACTATTGAAGACAAAATAAGCAAAATATATCATACAGTTGCTATAGATCGAAATTTGCAAAACTTTATGGAAAGTGTTGTATTTTTAGAGTGCTCCCACAAATATTGAGGAGATTCTGGCTGATATCCAGCGAATGAAGTCTGTCATGCGACAGCATGAAAGGAGGATCAGAATTCTAGAGGAAGAACTTGCAGAGAGGAACATGAATAACGCGTATTCTTTTTAGTTAATATGTAGTTTGATACGATATCTGTAGTTGCTGTCACTCCGAGTTTATCATTAACAAATCATTAAATACGCTAGAAAATTCTTTAAAGTAAACACACCTTTCTATCTATTTTTTCAACCATTCAGATTTAAAGTCCTAATGATAGTTGTGTTGTTGTAACTAGTCAGGTGATCTAGCCTTGTATTCAGAAATTGCAAATATTTATAGAATAAATGTTTTTTTCAATGAAAATTTGAGTGATAGTTTAAGAAGCTTTTATATTTCAAAATGTGGGCATATGAAACTTGAGAATAATTAATCAAATTTTCCCAGTGTTACTGAGGTACTAGTTCATTTTTGGGAATTATATTTAACTATTTCATAATACTATTTAGCCTATCACATGCTTTCAAATATGTTAAAAATTGAAATTAACAGGTTATATCGAGTAAGAGTTATAAAGAAAATGTATAAGTAGCAGAACAAGTAGCAGGTAAAACATGTTCTGTTAAAATATCTTCAACGCGTCTTTTCAACTCCTAAAAGCGATTTCTTGGTGTACCATATATTCTATATTAACACATCTCATACATTAACAAGATTATTTATTGATTTACTGTTATGTTTACCGCATATATTTTGCTCATTTTTGGTTCGAGTGAATTGCTTTGAAGTAAAAATAAATAAATAATTGTTAAATTGGAACCAGTAGAACAAGTAAACAATTCAAACATACCAGCAAATTGTTGTCTTCTTGATTTACGCTTAGGTTAAGAGCGGCTAACATGCTTTCACTTCGGACGAGTCCAATATGCTCAGGGAATGCGCGAAGAAGAATGCGCAGTGATGATAGGGACCTTTCAACTAAGCGAATATCAGGAGCCTTGAGAAGAAAGGGGAACAGAGTAAACACACCTGAAGATAATTGGTTATAAATAAAAAATATCTTTAATAAGTGAATAAGTAGTCATTTTTTACTTCTGCAAAAAAATCTATAAAATGCTTTTGTTGTCCTTAAATATATAGCCTGTAGTAAGTCATTTCCATTTACAAACCTAAGAAAGTTTCACAATTTAGCATAAATGTTATAAATATGAAATTAATTTTTGGGTATAAAACACACCAGCTCCAACCATAAATCGCAAATGCATTAAGTCAGCTCCTGACAGCAAGTTAGCTACGGTCCACAGACATTCCTAGCAATAATAATTGGTGGCTTATATTAAACTAATCCATCTTCCATTCTTATTTTTCACAAACCTTCCTAAGTTTCAAATCTCCCTCGTAAATTCCTTCGATAATTTTAGAGTAAACATCATTATCGGTAAATAATACTTCAATATGTGATGCACTGCTAGCGGCTATGTTAGAACAAATCCAAGCGGCTTCACGACGGATCAAAGAAGAATCACCATCAGAGAGAGAACGTTTCTTAAAAAAATTATATTAGTTGGGTGCTAATTTTAACAATGGAAATTTGACTTAGACTGGAATAGTACAGAAAAAAATAGACCAGAAGAGTATAAAAGTTGAGGTGATATATGACTGCACTCGTTTGCTCGTCGTTGCCAGTAACGATATTTCCGAGTAGGCGGAGACAACTGTGATGAAGATCCCTGTGACCCTAGACCAGAATATAAGACTTCAAAGCATACAAAGTACGAGTGAAAAAAACTACTATTTATTTTGAAATTCATCACAATAAAAAATAGCAAAATTGTCATATTTTATAATATTCTAATTTTATCAAGCAATCATATGCTATTTATAGAAATCATGTATTTCGAATTAGTGTATGCTTTAACTTACAGTCTCAAGAATCTCCAAAATAAGATAAACAAGTCCATGCTCGATTAAAACTGCATCAATCTGCATGGAAACAAGCGTCAATTGATAACGTCCGTTCAATGCCATAGATACACGTACGATCATCTATGGGAAATACTTCTCTCACACCTTCGTATCAACGATCCACCTGTATTCCAGCGTGCATGTCATCGGCAAGGGCAGCGATGGCCCAAATACATTTTCTAACCAATGCAGTAATTGAACGATGTTGACGAATTATGAGTGTTAATGATGATACTAAAGAGCGCACGAACTGCAATAATAATAGATGTAATTAGTTCTCATAATTACGGGTATAGACTAAAAAGATAGTAGTGTACCTCTCAGCCACTCATAACTCTTCAATGTGACAATTCGCAATCGTCAATAAATTTTCGATCTGCCGTATAAACTGAGTATTTTTTTTTTTTTGCTCGAAAATTAGATTAATTTTACTGTACTCAAGTCAAAAGTGAAATTATCTGTTATAATCAATAAATTTCTCCAATTGTTGAGAAATTTAAAAAAAAGAGGAACAACGTTAACATATTAGCGATTAAAACTTGAGTTTTTGAGCGATTTGCAAAATTCTGACTATGGAAGATGTTAAGGGTGAGCACGCAGCTAACTTTTCATGTCCGAAATAACGCAGTCGTACTGTGTATCGAGCAACTGTGCAGAGCTTAGAATAACTTTCACGAAAAATTAAAAACTAACTTTAAATGGTATAGTTTGGATACCACCTCTGACCAGATTTTGTACACAACAGACAATATTTGTCAAATCATCCGAGCGTTTGTAGACACCCTTACTAAGAAGTTGCGTAAGTTGCTGTAAATATTTCCTTTTATAATAGAAAACATAAAAAACAACTAGTAATAAACTAACTACAAGCAAAGATGTTTCTCGACATTTTATTTTACATGGAGTGCAATCTGCAGCAATGTTTCCTAGTGCCCATATACATTGCAAACGAAACTCGCCAGAACCAGTAATGAGACCAGAGAGTAGAGCTTCTATTCCTCCCTGTTACTTAATTTATTATTTCCATTTAAGCTTATTATATTAAAGAAATTATCGCTAATATTACCTGCTCCACAATCATATGATTGACTTCCTTTGAAAGACAGGACATGTTAGTAACAGCCCATGCAGCATTGAGACGAACATCAGGGATATGAGTAGGAGAGGATACAATTGATAAAAGGCGCGTTACCTTTTGTATTTTTAATCAGATTGGCTTATTGATTTTTTTCTTTATTTAGTATATTACCAATTCAGTATAGTGCTCAGGTTGTTGAGATAACATTTTATGCTCAGATGAAAAAATTCTGCGGAAATAGTAAACGGCAGCTGCCTGAAATTAAAAATCTAAAAAATCTAGATTATAAGTGATTAAATAAATGTATGTAGGAGTGACCTGTGCATAAGATGAATAATCATTAGCTAACATCCCCACAATGATGTTCTTCTCATAATCATCTGGAAATATATTTCGACCTAGAGGTTCCTCGGATCGAATTTCTGAGTTATCCAAAAAACTCTGGAAAAATTAATATATATTCATGAATTTATAAAAACTCTTGACTAGCACGCCTTCATTTTAGAACTGATCATTTTAAATTTTTATATTAATTTATGCTCCAAGCAAAATAAATTTCGACTGATGTCAATAAGCTATCACAATACATCTTCAGGAGTATAATCAGTTTCCATGGTGTGCCGACCAGCAGAAAAGAAACTAATGAAATGAATACGGCCAGTGAAGTGAAGAGATAAAAGGAGATGATTATGTATACATAAAGTTCATAGTAAATAACGCAAATGGAATAAAAGACAACGCAATGCATTGGATAATTCTTTAAAAATAAAAACTCTAGCGGAAAATCTCAGGCTGCAAGTTGTTTTAACTCAACATATTATCCTTCTTTGGATGAAGACTTCTCCTAAAAATCAGTAAACTAATTCCACAAATGACATATATGAGAACTTATACAAGTTAGTGAGATAGAAGTGATTCCCTAGATTATAAAACTTCAATGTGGCTAGAACATTGTTTTGAATTAGTATGAAATATTCACTAGTAAATATCGAAGACAATAAAGAATTGCTTCTAACCAGTACAGTAACTACAAATAATGTGTTTCTAGTAATAACGATTGTTACGCATAGAATCTCTCTCAAAATATAATATAGAGTACTAAGTAACTAGTATACGCATCTCGTGAAAACATTAGAAATTATACAGAGCTGAAGTAAAAAAAAAACTAGCTATATAACACTGTGAATATGTCCCCAATATCTTAGACACAAATTTCCATTCGGAGGAAGAGTAAAATCATCTTTTATATTTAGCTGAAACTTAAAGCTATGGAAGAGGCATTATTTATTCAAGATATAAACAAGAATATTTTGGCACTAAATTTAGAAATCTTACTTGACCAACACGAGGTTCTAACTCGAAAATGTGAACATTTTTATTATTTCCGTAAGTACAGTAGTTTCTAACATTTCTAACCATAGTATTTACATATATTTGAGGATCAACTTGAGTATTAAAAAACCTATATAAGAAAATGATCAAAGGATATAAAGAATTAAGTAATTACTTTAGCAATTTCATAACTAGTAAAACAACATATGACAAACTGGAAGGATTTTAAAGTATTTATATCCAAAGCGATCATAGCCTATTAAATGAGTGTCCAGTTCATATATCCCGGAAAATGGTTATCACACGATGAAAATACTGCTGCTGTTTCATTGCGTTTCTCTATTTCACCACACTGAAAAACAAATTATATTTCATAAAAATAAGGGTAAAAATAAAACAAACCTCATTATACCATTCCGCTGCTTCTTTTAGAACTTGTTTTTCCACTAGGACTGCCCCAGATTGTGAAATAAGAACGCGTGCTTTGGATAGGTGTTGAATAGGATCTTAGTGAAAAAAAAATGAAAAATAGATATAAATGTAAGAAAATTATGCAGGAGAAAGCAAATATCATAAAAATTAACTTCTTTTCATTTTCCTTTCAGCTTGAGCTATGGCGAGAACGACAAGTCCTCGCTCCAGTTTGGAACAGTATTTGATAACATCTGGTTCACAGTCAGTAAGACTACTTAGAGCCTCTACTGTGTTTCCACTCATAAGCTAAATTAGCATATAAAGTAGTTTATATAGAAATGCTCATTATTTTGCACCTACGTAAACAACGCCTATTCTTCTCATTGCCATTGCAACAACGTTGCAAAGAGATTTGCCCTGAGCCTGATCTCGTACACCTCGTAACATATCGATGGCTGTATCAAAACGACTTTCGGCGCAATAAATCATAGCTAGTTGAAGACGAAGTCTAGAAAATAACAAATAAGAGTTTAAAAGAAATTTCTGTTCTATAATTGTTTTAAATGAATTTTGGATATACCTGGTGTATATACGTTATGTTAATTTTGGTAAAAGTTACCAATAAGAATATTCAAAGACCTTAAATGCATCATCACTGTCGGTTCTGTTTCATATTTATTATATACATTCTGTAATATACTTCTTGCGTCCGATATATGACCTCGTAAAGCACTAAGAAGAGCATCGCTGAAAATAAGATAAAAATATAAGAGACATCAAAAATGATCAGAAAAATTGGTGTGACCATTAAGTATTAAATTATAACCGCAAAATGGCTTCGTTCATATCCAACGCCTCCATATCCTTTAGAAGAAGATCACAGTTAGCCCACTGGCCACGAAGCAGTAAGAGATCAAATGATACAAGACAATCACAGAGTTGAACATGTACAGCTGCCTTAAATAAATTAAAAAATATTACTTCATTGAAAATAATGAATAAACAAGTATTCAAGTAGAGGAATGAAAGTAAGCTTAACCTGATAAGAATATTTTAAATGAAAACTTTCTTAGAGCACTGTAAACTGTTAGCTTTACGACACTTTCAATGATGAAGAATAAAGGAAAAAGTCAATTTTAGGAAATTTAGGCAAACCTGAACAAATATTTTAGTTTACCTCGTTTTCTCTACTGATTTAAAGCCATGGCGTTTATTACGTTTATTTGACAACTATATTATACATATAGTTAGTGAAAGTATTCTTCGCAATTTACAATAAGCAGAATGCTGATAACATTCTATTTTGAGTGTAAAGAAACAAAATAGATATTATTTACCTCTTCTATATAGTTTGAAATTTATCAAAAAATATTTAAGATAGGTGCTTTGAAGAAACAGAATTATATTTGTTATTTTCTATGAAAAAAATATGTAAATCTCGTAAATTCTATATTCTGTAAATAGATTAAGAACGAAATTATCTAATAATCACAAAGAGCGCTTAAATGATTATATTAACGGCAATAATTTAAAAAAAAACGTAATTGGATGATAAATATTTCGACTTTTACATTAACAAAATACAGATAGATATTTCTAAATACCTAACCTGCCAATTCACTTCTATGTTGAACATAACTCGCATTCTCTTTAGAATTTCTAGTGCGGTCGTCCAATCACCACTCATAGCGTAGGAATATACTATATTAACTCCCGCAACAGCCTATAATTAATGATATTTTAGTAATTTTGAAGGAACCTAAACTTCATAAATGTACTCCGAATTTTTGGTGCTTATGTATTGTTTTTTCTCTATAAGACTAGAAATAAAATGCATACGGATATTAAAGTAGAATTAGCTAGAGCATTGAATACATTCACATCAATCACCGCAACAATACCTAATTTTAGAAATAGATAGTGATTTTAAGGAATAATAACAGTTTAATAAGTCAATAAATTTTACATGTGCTTCCGTCTCGTGACGCGGTGCCGTGCCATCAGCATAGTTTGTATCGACCATAGCCTGAGCAATTGATCGAGCAGATGACAGAAGACCATGTTGCAACCGAACACTGCTGCATACTGCTGTACCAGCGTCGCTGATTAATCGTGATTTACTTCCTGCGTCCACACCTGAATGGCTACGAATAGCCGCCTCTATACCTTGTGCCACGCTGCAAAAACAATTTTTTAAAATAATTATGCTTAAAAATAAATGAACATTGCGAGTAAATAGTTCTAAAAGAAACTGTGGGATGTCTGCGATTAAAGAACTAATTAGTTTACACCGTTAAGCCTACTTGCAAGAATGTTTTTTAATGATATTGCCAGTAATTAGTAATTTTACTTCAACATACGATTGTTAATGATTTTATCTGTTAATGTAAAATCCAAAGAGTTACCTATGGTAGAAGAACTAAAGAAATAACAAAATATCACATTACAGAAATATTGAAGTAGTTTTAAATATTTTAAAAATTACCTTATACCGGATTCGCATTGTCGTGCTGCAGCAGTTGCAGTGAGAAGCTGTGCCATTGCATCAAGTTGATCTAGAAGCTGTTTGTACTCTAAAAAGCTCGTAGAACACTCATGACGATCTTCGCACTCATTCTCATTCCTAAAATCGTACTAGTAACAAGAGTACGGACCAAATACAGTAACAATCAACGTAGGAATTATACTTTATTACCGTCCTTCTTCATCTCCAACTCTATGAAGAATTCGCATTACTCCTTTAGCAGTGAGAAGATTTTCAGCATCACTTCCTATAATCATAATAAATATTTGAAAGATATGTAAAATAAATCTAGCAAAGAAAATTACCAGGTCCATCATTTGATTCTAGGTTTGTAAATGGAAGAGCCTCCAGAGCAGCTAATTCAACCATGGCTAATCTAAGACAAGCAACATCTCGTTGGCTCTGTGCCTGTTGTACACATTCGCATAATAACAACCGAGCCGTCCTCCTTCAAGTACCAGATCATACAAGGTTGGTATATCCAAATAAACAGAAATATCATTTCAAAAATATGGTTGAACTAACTTATCGCCGAATATCCTACATAATCTAGCTTGCAGAAGCGGAGCATACCGAAGTGGACGCTGATCAGTTGTACCTAGGCGAGTACGTTGATGCGTCATACCGATGATATCATTCATCCTACAAACAATAAAAATTATGTTTTGAAAATTATATTTGGCAATATACATACTAGTGGATGCATATAGGTTAAAACTTTACCTGAACATAGAATAATCGAAATAAATTCGCAATGATGTTGCAGCCGCAGTCATATTACGTGTACGAATATAACTAAGCATTTCGAGAATATGCTGAATATATAATTTTATAAATATATATGGTTAAACAATAATATAAAATATAAACAATTATAACTGACAACTTGTGCGATATCAGCATGATGCTTTCTGATTATTTCACACCAATCCATCAGTTCGCAGTCAGAGAATGCCGCGGATGGACAAATCTATAACAGTTTTATTAACATTAAAACCTTTTAGTCAAAAAAAACTTCAAAAAATGATACTTGAAGGTCTAACATGGTGTACTAACAATTCATTTACAGTTTAACTCATTGTTCATAGGAGTAAATGAAAGCATCTAATCACTCCCTATATAATGATTCATCAAATTAACCTATTTCTACATGAAATGGGACCTAGCAAACATTATCGCATATCGAAAAACATATTTATATAATATTTATTTATTGTAAAAGGCATATTCAAGTAAATTTGCCTGACGTAATTGTTACGTGTAGTTTTCTAATTTTCCACTAGTGATAATAGGAAACTACTAATATAAAACAATGGAAAAAAATCAGTTTAAAAAAACAATGAAGTTTTCGGCTAGTTTTAGAATTTTAAAACACATAAATACCAATAACATCTATAAATCATACTTGCATAAGATGCATTTGATTAGCTATCCACCTTCTGGCCCTGCTAGATGATTCAATTTCAAAAGGAATAACTGCAGGTTGACGACGAGGAACGATAATATCACTGTGATTTTCTATTTTAGTCAATCTCATGCAAAACATTATATATTAAAAGATAAGGTTTATTAAAACAAATTTCATAACTTACTCATCATTCATCGCAACTTCATTCTGTCGAACAGCATCACCTGCTCGCACCCATTCACGAAAAATTGAATTGAGGTTAAATATATCTTGAGTCGATAATTGGCACCATTCAGCGTGCATCTTCAAGAAAAATTTTAAAATATTAAGCCAAATATTCTAGTTGGAACTTCATTAAATAAGTACGGTACACAGTGCTAGCTCAATATTAACTGTTTTTAATCTCAGTACCATTAAATTCTCGAGTAAAAATATAGCATGCATGCATCTTGTTTATATGTGAAATAAGATCTACAGCTTACCTTTTTCAACCATATGCCAAGAAAAGATTTGCTAGCGACAAATTCGCCTCGGTTTGGTCTCATCTGCAGTAAATCTTCAACTCGAAGAAGCAAGTCCATACCGTCCATATAAGATTGAACACTGTAGCATCGTTAATAATTGTACCACAACCTATTCTTAGTTCAAACACTTTCTGACTAAAAAGATAATTATAGCAGTACTCACAGCAACACAAATTCTCTGTAGATTCCTTTTCGAACGGTTTTATCCATGTAACGTACCATTCTCTTTACCTCTAAGTAGGACATGTCACCATGCTCAATCATGCCATATAAAACTGATAATAACCTATAACTCCTTTTTGCATTTAAACTAATACCAAATAGATAATAACATTTAGCAAAAGGACCTGCAATGAAGCTGTTGTGAAAATATTTCAAGACCCTGATGATGTTCATCAAGTGTGCGCAGTAGAAGATAGATCGCCATCTGAAATCACAACCACATAATCTGGAAAATGCCGAAATTATATTGAATATAAAATACTAGCTTCATTAAGCTTACCTTGCATGGTGTAATACGCTCGCTGACAACGTTCTCATATATATTACCAAACAAATCATCCAAATTAACCCTACCATTAAATGGTATTGTTATACGATCAGTCCGAGAATTATCCGCATAAGTCATCTAAAAGTATTCAAGAATATATTTTACGTACGAGTCTCCAATAGAAGAGACAAATGAAATAGAATGAGTGAAAATATCCTATCTCAAACAAGTGGAATTCTAGAGAAGATTCACCTCTGATAATTTCATGTCATAACACAAACTTTAAATTATTTTACCCATATACGGTCATTCACTATCTTCATAAGTCTTTTCAACACTTTTGAACTGATAAGGAAGGTATAACTTCTCTGAGAATATATGTTATAAACGGACCAGAATGAAGTCAATAATTATACATTTCTCCACTCAGTTTAGTAGTAGAATTTAAGATATACTGATTTACTGATTTAAACACTGTAAGGAACACCTGAGAATATATAAACGAAAAAGTATGAATTCACTTATTTATTGAATGATGCATAGTACAGAGCAGTATAACTCTGGGTAAATTAAATACCGCTATTACTAAAATTGTTATAAATATACAACAGCAATAATCCTCTCAACATTTCTATAGAATTTAGACTTACAAACTAGATGGATGAGCATAAAATACTGACGCAATTCAGATGAGTAGTGACCAAAGGCAAGGTAACGTAGCACCAACACATAGCTTACAATCCATCACAACACTATAAATATGACAAACAAGAAAGAACAACTACCTCAAATTAAAAATCTAAAATAGTGTTAATTAATCTACAACAATAATTAGGCTATTTTACCAAACCACCTAATTCTGATTCGATAAATCGCCAATAATGCTATAAACACGTCGTTTCCAAGAGTCAAAAATCCTTCGATACCACAGTTTTCCGATTATGACGGAAAGTTCTCCCAAAAGTTTTCTAAAAACCCTCAGAAGCATGGATAGCTACTAGATCTCCCAAATTTTTCAATTAAATCTCATGATATATTTGTTAAGCGGGATAAAGAGTAAGAGATAGTGTAAATTCAAAACAATAGCTTTAAATTTGTTAAGCATTTGATCTGTATATAATTGCTAACAGTAACAAACTAGCAATTTTCCAGTAGAATAAAGTGCAATAAGCAGCCATTTCAAGTAATGGAAAAACTTCACGTCATGTCGGATTCAAATAACTATTATCTATTAAAGAAATTAGTCGAAAGTTCAAAAAATTTCAACGCATTTGGACAATAAGCACAGTATATCTAGGTAAACAAACACAATAAACTCTGTTTATAATTAATTATCACTATAGATCTAAAAACTAACTCATATAACAACCTCATAAACGTGTAAATTGTATCATAGTTTTACCTGCAATCAGAATGAAACCCCAGCAGGAATGTAAGGGAAGTACAAAAATGAACTGAAAACATCAGGATACAATGCACTTCTGTTTCGATCTCTTCCTTTTAGAGCGATTTATAGGGGCCCCACTTGTATTCTGGAAAATACTAATTCTTTACAAGTATATCTATTTAAAATGTTAGCAGTTACCTCTTCTTCGTCCTCATCAGATGGAAAACTTTTCACTATACGAACCAATTCGTGGAATGCGGCATCAACATTCACTGGAGGATCCTTAACATATCAATAAATATAAATTTAGAACATGTACATATTTTAAAAACACTTACTTTCGCAGATGTTTCAATATATGGTAGTTTTAGTTGAGCAGCTAATTCACGCCCCTCTGCTTCACTTACAACACGTTGGTTGACTAGGTCGATCTATAATCAGCATCACTACTAGAAATATTAACAATAGTAAAAAAAAACATTCAATAACAAATCTTTACAATCTAAATAATTCGGCTAATATTAAACCTTGTTAGCAGCGAGAAGTACGGGATACTCCAGTTTGTCTTTAACTCTTAAAACCTGTCTATAGAGTTTATGTGCTTCTTCAAAACTTTTTCGCTCTGTTACCGAATAAACCAGAAGGAAGCCCCGTCCATTTCGCATGTACTGCTCACGCATAGCCGAGAATTCTTCTTGCCCGGCAGTATCAAGAACTAAATTTGGAATATAAACCTATATAAATAAAATAAATATAAGACAACTAACCATCCATGATGACCCAGTTTCCATCAACTTCACAGTGTTGAATGTACTGATCTTCAATGGTTGGATCGTAATAGTCAATGAATTGTTTCTGTAAGATGAGATATACTTAGAGAAAATACTACGCAGCGCAAACATGTATAGATTATATAAGTGCTATATTATATTTGCCTGAAAAAACTGTATGGTCAACGAGCTCTTGCCCACTCCCCCGTCTCCAATTACAACTAAACGGTAAGTCGGCAACTTAGAGTCATCTTCCGGTGGCCTCTTACCGACAGAAGACATTAAATCTGAAAACGTGTACAAACGCTTATGGGGATAATAAGTAATATAAGAACAACAAACAATAGCAAAATCTAATTGCTTTAAGCATAAAAGATAATACCTAATGTCATAAAACATATAGTATAACAAAGCTGTTGGTAATAAAAATTTATTGATGAGAATCTTTGAAAGAATATATGTATATAGACCCTTAAAAATAGGCATACCAATCAGTCCCTACAAATCTTCCTAATTTATGATGAGATAAGTGCCTTTATGATCTAATAATATAATATTTATTAAAATTAAAATGCACTATTAATGTAGACTATTCCTTAACATAGGAATGGGTCAAAGAATGCCTAAAATACATGGAACACTGCAAAAATCTAGATATTTAAATATTTGAAAATGGCTGGGCAACCCTCCGAAACCATTAGACCTACGAAGCTGTAAACTACAAACTTCACAGGAAGATCAATATCGTACGGGATGTCATCCATGCTGATAATCTGAGATTCAAGGATCTCATACTTTCTCCATCTATACTTACTTTTCTGATTTTCTATAACTCTTGTAACCTTCTTGCATATATGTAAATATATATCCTTCTAGCTCTTATTTCCTTTAATCTTATATCACTTATTTTATATTTTTTTAAATCTCATTTTTGTAAAAACCTTGAGCAATGCATTACCTTTTCCCCAGGAATTGGTTTAAAGCGCATCCTATTAGTAAATCTCTTTGTTGGTTGCAAATCGTTAAGCTTGTTGCACATGACAGAGTATGAGTAGAACTTTAAATCTAGATAGGTATAGAGATAGGTAAAAAAAAGTCGAGAAGTCATTTTGACCACGGTTCGAACAATCAGAACCAGAGCAACACCTAAAATAAACTTCTTATCCTATATTTTAGTGTTCTTAACCTGTTAATTTTAAAACTCACCAGTGATGAATCTAACTGCATAGAAAAAAAATGCAGCATCAGAATTTGTTTCTGCAAGACTTCTTGATGGTGTTTCTCCCCCAATATGTAATGCTCGACTAGACCATATTGCAGCTGTACCAGATAGTACACTAACTACCTTAATATAATTTATGTTAACAATAAGTAGACAAAATCATTTAAATTAACATTATGTAATAATATAAAATTCTGAATTATGATTACTATGCAAACAATAGTGACTAATATATATATAATGAACTCATTGTGCAGTTTTAACGGAAAATTATTTATAGTTTACCTCTCCATAGCTTTGAGTTTCTGGCCAAGCTCTAGGATGTACCCAAATAAAAAACAAAACGACCAAATAAAAGTACAAAAAGAATAACGGATAGTCAGGAGAACTATCATCATAAGTGTCATAGAGCTTATCAGAAAATCCACCTTAAAAATAAAAAGCATTAAGATATAACACTGAAATGTGTCATGAAATATTATTTGCTATACAAAACTATTATATTTACATACCGAAGACGAAAAGAAGCAGAACTCCAATAGTCCAACCACTAAGTACATCACAAGGAGAGTGAACTCCCAAATATACACGGGACCAGGTCACTCCACAATTCCCTAAGTGATCCATACGATAATCTAATACTTTTTTTAGCATAACTATCATTATATCAAATATTTTAATCAATATTTAAGTGATGTGAGATAATTGCGTATGGGTTCGGGTATGGCGAACGCGAGCGAATGAGACAACAATGATCCCAATACGGACAGACAAACCCATGGAAACAGGTATTCTGCAAGTGTTAAATACAACATATTAATAGACTGTGAAATAATTAATAATTAAATGTTCTTATATCATTAAAGTAAGAGAATGTATAAGCGATTAACTATATCCACTTGACAAACACTAGTGATAAAGATCTTAGTCGTCCAAGGTAAATATATATATATGCTTGCTTATAGCCGTTGGAACATTACATTAATTAACTAAATAGTAAGTCCTATTTTAGAGAAAATCCATGAATTTTCTTTAATATAATAAAAGCAATACCCTTTGCAAGTTTGATGTCCATATAATTTTTTAATCTTATCATAGGCGTAAAATTAATCAGATTCTTTAATTCAACTTAATCATGGGCTAAAACGAAAAAATTGTGAATGAAATAAATACGGTATTAAAACACTTATCATTTGGTTTACACAGTGAAATATATTAAGATTACTGGGGCATAGCGCTACTTCTTATGTTTATAGATATTCCATATTATACTCATAAATGCACAATCGATATAAAATCAAAAGAAACTTACACGTAAATATCACAGCTAACAACAAGAGAGATATTAAAAGCGGAAGATCATAATGTTTACTGGCATACATCCATATAAACCATGGATAAACGGTCCCCAGAAGTGCATGATTAGATGGCCATGCCCTATATAAAATATATATTTATTCCGAAGTTTCATATGCAGTCTGCTACATTCACTGTTTAACTTATTTTATTATTTTATAGTATTCAAAATTACATTAAATATCTTAGTTAAATTTTAATTACAAAGTGTGTTTATAACTAGCAACATAAATATGTCTTCGTAGGCAGACCACAATATAGTTGCTGTGAACTGCTTTAGAAAGATATAACTTAATTGATGTGTAAACCAATGTTGTTTAAATTACTACGCATCTGTTAATAACCGAAATCAGCACTGGTGGAAATCATATTAAGAACACAAAAACTAAGCGGCGCCTTCCTTTGCTGTTATAAGACTGAAAAAATAAGTCTGTAGGTTTTAAGTTACTACAGTAATAGATAAAACTTCCGGAACCATAGCAACAATTCCTTTTCCTTTTTACTTAATAATAAGTTAAATAATGAAGCTGTATGTTAAAAAATACTCAATATACTAGTGATATTGTTATTCTTCAAATAATAACAGCTAAACACGTTTTTGAAACTGACCAATCTTTATTTTCATCACTGAGCTTTAAAGCTGGTGGAATAGGTGGACGAGGTAAGCAAAATGCAACTTTTAAACTTCCACATATAGAGAATCCTAGTGATAGCAAAACTGCTAGCAGACGACCAAGGCGTGCATCAAATAACCATATCTTTAAAGCAAATAATAAATACATTATGCTAAAAATTATACGGAAGAGTAAATTAAATGTATGTCATTAAGAAACACACCATAGACACAACTAAACTGAAGAAGAATTCTTCATGGCCAAGAAAAGTGAATATGTACGCAATTCGTGTGGTAATCGGTGAATGAAAAGACTGAATATATACATCTAAATTTCATGGAGAATGAGATAGAACAAAAATTTCACCTGCAAAAAGCTAATAGCAGGGTTACCAGACAAGATAAGGGATGTCAGATGAGTTCGTAGGTGGAAAGCCCAATCACCCAATTTATCAATTGGAGCAGAAACATAATACCTCAATATAAGACGGTTTGACAGTTACAGTATGGACCTCCTTCATTAATATTTTATCTCCATGTTAGCAAGCCATGAGCCTTTCAATAAAAACCACCATGTTTTGCTTATACTATTCATAGGAATCTCATAAACGTTTAACTACGCTGCATTTCTCTCATTGACAGTGTCGGCATCTTACCTATCAGTAATCGTAATATTCCAGTTGGGAAATTGCTCCAGCGGATATTCTTTCAAAATATCAGTAGCTGTGCACCCTGCTGACTAAAATGATTGACGTATTTCTTATTAAATACAACCCCGGGCCATACCTGCTCTAACTGGATTTCCGACGAATCAACCATCACCTCTAGATTCTGAACACTTGGAATATTTCTCAACCAGACTAATTTTTCGGTTACGTAACGCAAAGAGATTTAACTCATTTTATGCAGAAACATAAACCAATACATAACAATTTATGGTCATCAACAATAAACATGCAATCACCAAGAAGTGGTAGGAGCTCCAGCTCCCCACTCCTGGCCCTCCGCAGGCTTAGCTCCCTGGTTCCATGATGCGGTTTCCATAGCCCAGTCTTTAATTTCCGGCTGAGCAGTGAAATCGACGACACCAGCATCAACAGGGGCATCGTATTCAACCTTGGGGACGTCGGTAGTAATCTCCCCAGTTTCCTCCTTTTCAGACTCCTGAGGGTCTCTATAGAAATAGAGATCTGGCATGATCTCTTTTCCATCTAGAACAAATCCAGTTTGACGGGATATCTTGCCACGAAGTATGAGGATCTCACGGGCCAAAAGCCACCACATAAGTCCAATAGATTTCTCTCCCTAAAAAAGCTGATATTTCACTCAAAACAATAATATAAACAATATTATAAAAACTAGTATAAACAAACTTTGTTATTGCAAGGGATAGCGATATCCACAAGCTTTAGAGGTGACTCTGTGTTGCAAAATGAAATCACGGGGACATTAACGTAAGATGCTTCAGTGACAACCTAAATATAATCTCATGAAAATTAATACTATCCAAAAAACAACGATAAAGATACACGTACCTGATGATCTACTCGGGGATCAGAGATAACCAGAAGACGAGGCTCTTTGAAACTTTTCTGGATCTGATTAGTAAGACAACCAGGACTAAAACGTCCAAAAATGGCAGTTGCTCCCGTATGAGCAGCAAACTTTAGAAGTGCCCGCTGTGCATAGGGACGTGCCGATACAACAACAACATCAGCATAGTTTTCAACAGCTGCAATCGCACGCGCTGCCAGAAGAAGTTTCTCCCATGTCTTCTTGAGATTGATAATATAGGTCCCTTTAAAACAACAATTTTTAGAAACAAAATTCTTAGAAATAGATACCTACAAAAATAGCTTGTATATAAATTATGCAGTGACAAACTTTAGTATAATAATAAGTTAACCCTAACAATTAGGAAACGCTCACCATCGAAGCGGCGATTGTATACATATTGTTCCATCTGGTGATCGACATTTCCAGATCCTATATGAACTTGAGTAGCTATAAGTTTCAGAACATCTTCTTCTGTGAGAGCGAACGGCTCAAATCCGCCCGACATTGTTACCTATGGTAGATACGATAAAATTCATTAAATCAATAAAATGATATATAAATTAAACAGGGAAAATTTATATCATAACTTATTCCTGCCCAACATCAAATTCAAACCATTTTGGAAATCCAGTACTACAAATACTACAATTTAGAGTAAATCATTAAATATGTTACAACTGTATAGACTTTTAAAAATAAAAAAAGGAATCTGAAGAAAATTTTAAACATTAGAAGTTTTTAGGAAAAACAAATTATAAATTTAACAAAAATTTGTTTCACATTGCCTGCAATTCTCACATACAAAAATTTAATATTCAAGTGAACGCATATTAATTAAGTCCCAAAACGATAAGTTTTATTTTAACTTGAAGTTTTGGTATAATTTATGGTAGTTTTAATCACATGATAAACTATGAACATCGTGCTACAGAAAACTATGTGCTCTGGTTGTAACTCATTATCTATAATTTCGGGGTTGTCTAAAGGTTTTTATAGGAAAGTCGTACTCCCACAATTCATAGATGTTAACCCTAAACTCAAACAAAATTTGCAATTAGAATTTATCTTATTGCAGTTTTACTTAGTTGGTATATAGTTTGTATTGGAATCAAGGGAAATCTGTTTTTATAGATGACTACTTGGAATGACTCCAGTTGAAACTGCTAGTCGTAATACCAGTGCTCTGGTGACATTTTCGATTGTTCAACCACTGCAAGTTAGTTCTAATAGGTACGTTGAAATCTCAGATTATAATTGCTATTTTAGTTATTGTATTGGTCACTAACTGTTTTTTAAAAGTCGATTATCACTAGTTATACAAGTACTTGCTTTCAAATATCTGTGACTACATTATTTAATAAGATTCTTCTGTTTTCTAGTCTCGGAAATCACTTTTCACTTTTAAACTATATGTGGGTTGAAGGCTTTGCATAAATGTTCCTAAATGATATATGTATTTAAATACTGAAATTTATATTATATAAGTGACCATATTTTTCAGTACTGAGTATGCATCTCTATTATGTGATCAATTTTCTGAAGAGATTTTGATTAATTTCTGCGTCAGTGGTAGGCTACGGTCATCAAATTTGCGTTCAGTGGCATGGAAGGTTTGTTGTTGTTTTGCTTGATTTTTAAATGTTTTCTTATAATTACTTAGTAGTTTGATATCTTTACAGATACAATTGAAATGTCTGCCTATTACAAAAAATGAGTGGGCATCAGTTTCATCTCGTACTAGGCGACAGTATGAAGTACTCAAGAAAAAGAATATTTCTAATCCCTACGACGATGTATTCTCACAAGATCCACAATACAATAATCCTCTTGATCAAACAGACCACGTAATAAGATGATTATTCTTTTAAATGCTTATACCTAAGATTGTCGGTTTCTGTAATGCTTTATTTTCTAGAGCCCATGGCAGAGGTATTTTGCTGATAGTGAACTTCGAGATATTATCACGAAAGATGTTGATCGAACGTATGATTTACACATTATTTGTTTCAATTAGTAGATAACTCACTCATAGTAAATGGTTTTTCAGTTTTCCGGAGACAGAATTTTTCCAGCAAGCGCATATTCGTAGGATGATGTCAGATATATTGCTGATTTATGCTAAAGAGAATCCATTTCTGTCATACAAACAGGTATTTAAAAAAATAGTTATATATGAGAGGCTATTAGTATTACATAACTGTATTTTAGGGTATGCACGAAATTTTAGCTCCACTCATGTTTGTATTGTACTCTGACTCACAATCTTATGAACATTTCTCAGAAAATGGTGGATTAAGGTATAGTAATTATCATGTAATGTTAAATATTTCGATGTATTCTCGAATACCCAGTTCATTTTTTCAGAGATATCAGTGATAGCGACCGTCGGATTCTAGATATAATTTATGATACAAGTTATCTTGAACACGATAGCTTGTCAGTTTTTTTTCTGGTGTAGTGTTTTTTTTTAACGTTTTTGTTAAATACAGCACATGCTTTATTTGAAATTGTTTTTTTCAGTAGCATGTTTTGTGAAATGATGTTAGAAGTGTCGAAATGGTATGAGGAAGGAATACAGATATCACCAAATAAAGTTCAGAAAAGTGAAAGCAGTCCTTTTATGAGGTAAAATCTGTTCTCTAGAGTTATTATCTATTCTAAATCGCTTGTATATAAATAACAGTGTCACTCCGCTATGTGCGCTTTGTTCTTACAAATAATACATTTCTGATTTCTATCTTTAGAATATTATACTATTAAAACATTCAGCATTTCTTCTACTAGAGAAAAAATATAAAAAATAAAAAATATCGATATAGATTATTTCTTTAATAACCAGTTTATTGTGTATTTCCTTGCAATTACGCTTAATTCTTATAAGGAGGAGGGTAAAGTGTCTCAAATGAAGTAGATTCCGGATGTTTTCAGGATACAAGATGCTACGCCTACAAGTATTCTAATGAGTGAATTATCAGCAATTGGTGAACGTCTTTTTTCCATCGATCCAAAACTGGCGAAACATTTAAGTGCTCTTGATGTAGCACCACAACTCTATGGAATGTATGGCCTCACTATTTTTGATCGATACTTAATATAATACTTTTATTTATAGATGCATCCGTCGTGTAGTACTTTTTTTATTATAGACGCTGGCTTCGTCTTCTATTTGGAAGGGAATTTGCCATTCATGATTTACTTTATGTTTGGGACGTATTTATATGTGACAGACCTATAGACAGAATGGTAGAATGCGTGTTTCTGGCAATGCTAGTTCATATCAGGGATCTGTGTGAGTCAGTGGTTTTTAACTCAGTTATTTTAAAATTTCAGTTTACTGAGAAATACTTCCATTCTTTCTGCGTTAATTAACTGCATGTTTAGGAGCGTAGATGAGTGAGTATTATATTAAAATTAAAATATCCAACTATGGTTTTTTAAATTTAAAGGTTCTAATATTGGCAGAAATTTAAAGGGGTGAAAGTTAATTGTATGAATGTTAATTTTATTGCACAAATACCTTGTTAGGCATATCCATGGCTTCTTTGGTTTAGGCCTCATCTATTGAAGAAATATTCACCATTCAAGATAGCAATGAGAATTCAGAAAACAATATTTTTGCTTCAGTGCTCAAATCCGACTATGGGGGTTGTCTGCAATACTTAATGAGGTATCCCCCAGTCGTAGATGTTACTGCATTCATGCAACTGGCTCTTCATTTCAGAAATCCTAAGGTCTCAATTAGCTTCGTGTTTTTATTAATATTGTTGGATGTTATTATAAGTAACAATTTCGACCTTTTTTATTTAGATATACCACCGTCCTGCATATTCTGCTATGACAAACTTCTCCCATATTACTGTCGCGGGTACAAGTCACCCCAATAAGGTGACACGAGGTGGCGATGTACTGTCATACGAAGAACCACCGAGTGGATTGCGGCCCAAATCAACATCTGTGTTAGCGAAAATGAGAAGCTCCGTGTTCGACAGAGCAGGTAAATTATTATTTTTAAGTACACAAATGGTAAATAATATATAAATACTTGAGTTTGGGTAATGCTGTGAGCAGTTGTTTAGGTAGAAATTCGTTAAATTTGAAATATTAGCCATACCAGTTAATTACAGCTATGTCTGTTCCTAATACCCCACACACCACTCCAAGAAAATTGAAGCCGAAAGCGGGTAGTAATCACCAGTCTCAATCGCCTTCTTGGGAGACGGTGCGAATTTTTTCTTACTTCTCTTCTTATTTCTACTGCTGGCTGCTATCAGTATATCATGTTCGTCTGTTTTATTATTTTTCTTCTTAACAGGTGATGATTACATACATACATAATAGGCACAATTTTAGGAGTTACATTTAATGGAAGAGCAGGTAGCATGCTTACAATCGCGTCTAAACGAAAAGGACGTTGTGTGTTCTGAAGCTGCTAGGAGTATCGGTGCATTTCATTGTTTTCTTTTATTATTTTTCAAAATAAGATTATTGGTTGTTGATTTAGAAGAATGTGTTCGAGAGTTAGCTGTTGGGACTGATGATTCAATGCGTGGCGCTGTTTATGAGCGGCTGTTGGAAATTGGAAGAAGTCTTACTTTAAATACCGTGACAGAGCGGCTACCATCGGGTTAGAAGTAGTTCAAAAAGTTAAGGCAGTGGCAGATAAATATTAGAAAATATTGTTTAGGGTTGGGTTTCATGAGTAAGTTAAAAGTTGAAGATGCTAAGGAAGTTGTTGAACGACGAAAACATTCCCAGCGACCACAACCGCGTCTTATCCACAAGGAAAATGAAATGATAGATTTAAATAATCGTCCAGTGAGATAGTTTGCTTAGTTTTACCACATTTAATTTTATAGTACTTCTTGCCATCTCTTGTATATTACTTTTCTGCTCATTATATGGCCCAATAAAGTGCCGTATAATTGATAACTATGTAAGAGGGTTTAGCACTTGACTGTAATTTTTCCTTCATGTTGCTAGTCTTTTCTTTACATAAAATCCTGATCTAATTCATATTATAAGACCTGAAGTTTGTATTAGGTAGCTTGCTTGTAATATGGGTTCTGATATGTATATATGTGTCATTAATGTTTTTCGTGATGAATATAAACAAATAGTTTTCATAATCTATGTAAATATTAAGTGAAATTACATGTTTGTCTAATCTTCATCCACTGAGGTCTCTTCCATCATGGTTAGCCATTTTCGGCGCAGTATCTTGATTTGAGCGGAAGAGAAACCGTGCCGTCTACTGCACGGTTTTAACGTGCACTGCGCATTGCAAGGATTTGGAGTGTATGGAGAGCAGCAGCAATAACACTTATGTTCGATGCTAAAGATTGAGAAGGAAATTTTTAGGTTATGGAATGTAACCTAACGGAGGGAGATGAGAAAAGGTTTAGTAAGTAATAGTATCAAAAAAGAAGCCATGAAGTAAGAGGCCGTTGGTACTGCTCATGGTGCTAGTGCTAAGACATCGTATTATTTCGTGTAACAGCAGGAACTGTACCTTATGCAATTTAGCGGTTTGAGTGACCATACTTGGTCACGGATATTGGGAGGTACTAGTGCTCCTAGGAATTCAATGGCAGTAGAGTATCTGAAAGTGTTGAATCTACATGTATTTTATTATAATAATAATGTAAATGATGTTCTTGTCTAGATTAGTTATGTAGGAACAATTCTAATTTGATTATGGGTATATTTAAAATACTATAAAAGAATTTTTGAAAAAGAACAATGCAGGAATGATTATCCACCTTGGGGGCCAAACTTTGCATAGACCTGTTGTATCATCGTATGCTTGTGCGGTCATTGCACACGCTTGTCTTTCTGTTGGGAGATCACAAATCCGGTCGACTACACCGAAAGAATTACCCCTAAAAACATTTTTTGATGGTAGTTTATTATTCCGCTAGTTTTCCGTTTCGGTAGTGATTATAGCTCCTACAAAATTTAGGTACATTACAATAAAGAAAAAACTTATTCATTATTTAATTCGAGGAAAAGGACGAATTGAAAGTTGGTTATTTACTTTCAAAATTTCTTCTTATAGAATGAACTAAATATTCGGTTACAACGCTGGAGATACAAACATAAAAAATTAAGTTAGAATAATCACCCTTCTACATAATTGCATCTAGGTGAACAAGCAACTTGCACATTACACATTCCACAGGCATTGGCTGATTTGTTGAACAGCTCAGCATAGTCCATAACCTTTTGAACAATTGGATTTCCAACTCCTGTTATGAGCTGAAATTCTACAATGTTTATAGATAACAGTTAGGTCATTATAAAGGACTGCATGTGAAAATTAGATTAGTTCATACATACCGACATATATCTATTTTGATAACATTGTCTTGGTAAGCGGTGCCAAAATGTTCTGTCAGAAGTACTGTAAGAAACTCTAGTTCAAATGGTAACCTTAGTATAATTAGAATTTTAGATGAGAGTATACTAGAGTATATTTCAATAGAAGAGCGAATTAACTGACCTAAAGCAAGGCCCGAACTCGCTCCAATCTTGGCAGTTTGATGTTTTACCTGCCTGAGAAACTGATGAGAAGGCTGATGCGAGGAAAGATTCAGAAATTTGAACTATAGCTGAGAACACTACAATAGCTAAGTATAGATTAATATAGTAAGTGACACTTATTGATTGATTAGGGATTCGAGGTGGGCGCATGATGGCGTTTATAGAAGGCCGATTGACGAGTCGAGAGCTGGCTGCCGATAACAGGTTGGTCAGGGAAATCAGATACAGCAAGTGATAGAAGAGACGCAGACATCAGATGATGATGGAATCTGAAATAGCATAGCAGGTTACTTAAAGTCCTTTCAGTCTATGTAATTCAAATGTATTATACGGATCAAGATGTAAGATATGTTACATGGTTAGTGTAGTGTTAAACTTATTCACTAATAATTCCATAATTATTATGAAACTCCTAATTTGTAAAATACCAAATAAATACAGACTCCCTTGACTATTTGCCTTTACGCTTAGCTTAAAAAAAATGAACTGACAAAAATTACTATCATCTTACTATTGAATAGGACTTCTGTACAAGCTATAGTGACTTCATTCTTAGAAGAATGAAGATACATGAAGAAGTTGCTTCGTAGTTTGGCACTCCAAAAATACTAACCTCATAATTCTGTAAATTTAGGAACACAGGAATTATTAGATTGTAGAGCACCTTCTGTGTCTATTTAATAATAAATACTATCTGATATCTTATCTTATAATCATCTATCACTTTTATTTGTCCCGACATCAAATTTCGGCCGATTACAAAAAAGCTCAAAAAGGCGAACGGTTTCCTCCTTTTTTGTTAGCTTTACTAAGTCTGCTTTAAGCGTGGGGCGCTTCACTCGTGAGAAGCCGCCTGCTCAATAGCAACATAAGAGCTGTTGCGTGACCAGCAAACGATCAGATGATTCTTCTCACACTTTTTGATGGCCACTCATTTATGATTTGTGTTGTTTTCTATTCCTTATTTATGTATTTTCTTAGCTTTTATAATAATTTTCCTTTGCTATGCTATCTCGATATAAATTTACACTATAGTAAAACGAATGTAATGCATTCGTTTATAGTTTGTCAATAATGATACCTATCTTCCCCATTTCTTTAGTCTTTCAGAAAAGCTTATTATAGGATTCTTAACCTTTTATATGACAAAATAATTCATTTCAATTTGTTGATGAAAAGAGTCAATGGAACCATTAATTTATACTTCAGATATTAATGGCAATAGTACTGCGAATTATTGTTCTTGTCACGGTGGTAATTTGCGATCTTCCTTGGTATACTCCCACTGAATACTCTTTGAGCAATGGAACAATAGATGAAGCTTTTAAAATTAAAATGGATGGAACAATATGCAGACATGGTTAGGACTTATAAATAGACAGTTACATTGAAGCTTTGTCATCATAGACAAACAGTCTAAAAGACCAGAAAAATTTCCTTTCTTACTGTTGAAAACAATAGTAAAAGAAAATAAAGAACAAAGTTAGTATCTACAAGATCGGAAATTTCGTGCGTTTTTGTATTTGTAAAATTTCCACTTTGGATGAGATTAGGGGTGAAAGAGCAGGTATCTTTTTACTGCATGCCCACAGTGATGCCATACAAATGTATTTTACTTACATAGATAGAATTGTTGTTTAAAATCAAAACAGTAGTAGCTATAGTAATTTTCTTCAATCGTAGTACTTCATTTTAAGCGTTACATCTATACCAACAATAGGATAGTTTTATGATTTTTATAACAGAATAATAAAGATAAGAAACAAGACATTTTTTAAATGAATACTCGTATTATTATTATTAGACTAAAATTATTTTGAAGTTAACTTATGAAAACTAGAAATCATAAATAAACGACAAAATTTTTGGAACAGATTCTTGGGTTAGACAATGACACTATAGATTTCAATGAGAAAATAGAGTGTAAATATGTGAGTGTTATAAATACCTATTAACTTTGTGAAATGTTGATTAATTATTGCAGAGTGTTTAACAACAATGGACTGTACAACAGGACTCAGTTGCTTTCATGCTACAAATGAAAATTACGGGTGCTGCCTGCTAGGCCAGTTTGTATTCAATTCAACTTTTTATCTATAATGAATACGTTATTTACTTATCAGAATAGGGTGTTTTTTTGGCTAAAAATTGTTTTATTTCATATACTAATATTTTGTTAGCAAGTTTTAATATGTTTAAATTGTAAACCAATTCTGCAATCAAAGGAAAAATTTATTCCCTTTTTCCTGTAAGGATAGTCTAAAATCATAGTCAAGTTTGGTTGATATTTCAACATAAAATTGACAATTTAATTGTCATAAAAATATGACGGATGGAAAATTTTAGAATTAGAAACACCAACAACTGCGAGGTTTTAAAATCCATTTGGAAAATTAATATAAATAGTCCTAAAATTATAGCCTTGAAGCCTAACGAAACTGGATGTGTTCTTGATGATCAATGTAAGCGAGCCTGTGAAAGTACAATATGCGACAAGTCTCAAAAACTTACGAGATGCCTCTGCGAAAAAGGGAGACACTTCCTGTTCAATAAATGCTGTAAGAATTTATCTAAGAAGAAACGGTAGAAAATGTTTTAGAAGAAAGAAAGAAAGAGAAATTAAGAGAAAAAAAGAAAGAAAGAAAAAAACAGAGAAATTGGTTTTTAAAAATACTATTTTTAAGGGAGAAAATGTCCCGACTTTGCACACCCTGATCCAGTTGTGGATGCTATGGGATTCAGTAGATGCGAACTCAAAACAAACATCAAGACAGCAGTCAATTATATGAAAAGGATGAAAAGACAGATGAGGAGTAACTTCTGCTGAGGTGGATAAATATATTTTTCATAAGTAATATATCCAATCTTTCAAAACAATTAAACACTTTTAAATGTCTATCTTTTATTATCTGAGAAAAGTAATATTTGTAGGGGATTTTAATTGGTCAAGTACAAAAAATCCATATAATAATGACATGAAACTACCAATATAACTTAATATTAATACAGATTTGAACAAGCCTATGATTTGTGATTTTAATTCAGTAAAATATTCTTAAAAAATCAAATGTTTTTCACTTAATTTTAGTGAACTATAATAACGAAAAATCTTTGTTCTAAGAAACGATATTTATAGTTCCATATACGGATATTGTAAAAAAAGATAAACTCCTACTCTGTCCATGAAAGCGTGTTTTTGTCTAGTTCATATATTTTAGATTACTTAGAATCTATGTTTATATTAAACCTTTAGAATTTGATCTCTTAAATTTTTGTTAAAATACTGTGAGTATCTGTACAGTTATTGCTTCAGGACAGAGATTGAGCAAATCAAATGATTATCGCAGTTTTCAGGTAAATAAAATATTTGATTCCAACCATACGTTTTGAACGTGATTTCATATAAACTATCTAAATTCACACATTGAGATAGAAACCCCAGTACATAATATGAAAGAATACAAAAAATGCTGGAAAGGCGAACCGTGAGAAAAGATCAACCTGAAAATATACCTATTTATTTGAGATAACTGACTCCTTAAGGTTTTTACATGTTTTTATTCATAACTTTACAAATTATTCAAACTAAGGCTAACCTGTGCTGGACGTATTCTTCCCCAGACACCAGGTCGTGGTTTAAATGGGATTGGGGGCATTGGAACCATCGCTAATAGAGGAATTCGCTGGTCCATCTGGGACTCCATTTCGATCTAAGAAATGGCTGATGTACTTAACAATCAAATCATTTTAGTCTTAGAACATGCAGATGTATCCAAATCAATAAATCAAGTAACATACATAAGCTATTTGTTGTTAACATGGTTTAGAAGCTTTTTTAAAACCCTCAGTGACATTGCTTGCTAAATAAATATGAGGAACAACTTATGGATGCTAAGATAAGTGAAACATATCAAGCTTTATTATTCGTTAATTAATTTCTAAAAAGCTGTTAGTACATTGTACTTTTTGCAACCTACAAGTCCTGGAAAAAAAAATTAAAATTAATTTTTTTTGATTTAACACCAGATTTATTATAGAATCTAATAGTTTAAAGTAGTCTTAAAAAGCTTAATTAGAATATTTGTTGTTAAACTTTTGTGAAATCTAAGTTTCATTTAAATTCGATGTACAATTACATATCAAAAGAATAGTGATCTATCTAATTCAATATTGTTCCTAGCGGCATGTCTACCATTTAATAAATTTCGGCTGTTGTGAATCTTCTATTATTTTTAGTTACCCCCGAATCCAAGATGGCCTTTCCATGATATGAGTGGGCAGTGGATGAAAAAAAGCAAATACTCCCCTAGGGAAGAGCCGAGTAGATAAAGTTGTGACGAAATCAACGCTAGATATTTTAGTCAGTACATTTTCACATATTACAGATTATATAATAATATGTAAGAAAAGTTATGGAAGAGAATAGAAGAGATGGAAAAGTGAAAGGTAACACTGAGCTAAGGTGAGGATAATAAGGAATATTAATGATAATAGTAATATGATGATGATGATGATAATAATAATAATAATAATAATAATAATAATAATAATAATAATAATAATAATAATAATAATAATAATAATAATAATAATAATAATAATAATAATAATAACAATAATAAAAATAATAATAGTAATGGTAATAAGTTCCTGTTCCTTGTTTCATTTATTTTGAAAACTATAGTTAATAGTTCATTAAAACATGTGCTTAATACTACAGGACTTATGCATTATTTGTATTCATCAACAAACATTGTGAAATAAACTATAAAGAATTTTCGCCTGAACTTGGAAATAATTGTCTACTAAATTGAGTCATTACTCCATTGACGATCAAAGACACACAAGAGGATTCTCAACAGAAAGTGTGGCAGAAGCGGTTATTTTCAAATCTATATGGAACCATATTTTTTTTCTTAGAATATGCTTCAAAATACAGTTATAGAATTATTTTTCCAAAGCTATATTGGGATAAATCTCTTTTTCTTGTTGAATGAAATTATCTTATTTACTTGTAATAAGGTTTAAAGTAGCAGAGTTAATCAAAACTCATAGCTACAACTGTTAAAATAATATTGTTTTGAAATTATAGCAGATGCATATAGAATAAATCAATCAAATATAATTTTAAGATTATTACATTTTTAAAACATTAACTTATATATGAAGGCTGAAAACGATTATAGAAAAACTTTTTTATTACATATGTAACTATAGATGCTAAGAGTATATAGAATATTAATGGTGATTAAATAATAGTCAACCAATTAAATAATAGTATGCATTAATACAATAATATAATTTCACCTACGGTTAAACTGAAGATCTCTGTATGTTGTTTATTTGCTTAAGATTCCAAACTTAAAAGTATTTACTGAGTCTTACAAGTGAGACCATGGTATCACTGGTCTATTTCTAATGTTAAGAACAGTTTATCGTAATATGAAAATCTTTATTTAAAGAATTTCTCATAAGAGGCTCATATCTAGTGATCAACATGTGGAGTTACTGCTAAAACTATTTGATGGAGCATTTTTAAAAATTTAATTTGCGCTCCTACTTAGTTTTTTAAATGAATCATCTTACTAGAATATATTTTCAACAATTATTTGTTTTTAAGAAGTAATGGAAAAATTTACCTTAATAGAGCTCCTATTAGTGCTTCCTCTACTTTTTTTCTTACTAGTATTTCTTTTAAGTACTCCTTCTCCTGTTTCATAGTACTGTACTGGTGAAGCAGTACAAATCGAGCGGTTTCTCTTCATGAGATAGCCTATTGCAGCATACTCAACTAAAGAGGCGAATACTGAAAGCTATTTAAGTCCTTTGATTTAGTAAAATTCGTCAAATCTTAGTATCTTAAGACGTTAAAAAAGTGAAAAGATGAGAACAGCAATTACAAAAATATAAGATGGCAAAATTTCATGAACGAAGCATTTTACGCTGAATTTTGAACTCTCTTTAAATTCAGATGCTTATGAAATTTTGAGCAATATTTCATATTTATTTAGTCTGCTGTTTGTTGCATTTATTGTCTATTTTATTCTTTTCTTGTTCATATATATTTATATTTTCGACCTTTTTCTCAAACATACCTATGAAAAAGCACATCCCTAAAAATATGTCCAAGCTCTTTACGTAGCTGACCTGTAAATTATCGGGTTCAGAAAGAATATTCCAAGACATTACACATCCCTCGTGACCAATTTTAAATGCAAAAGTTCATTGTCTCGAGGATGATTTGTGGCAGTCTGCGCTTAAAAACAAGGCAGTATCAGCAGCGTAGGCAAAATCTCCTGTCGTTCTGATTAAGCTTATAAAAGATGCTGAAGCATGTCAGGGAAGATGATAGGGCAAAACAACAAAACTACTGGTAAATAAGATGATATAGAGAGAAGTAAAGTAAAGTAAGAAATTCTTAACGAACCTTTGGTAAGCTAGCGTTTGTACTAGTCATTAAAGTAGTCATTGTGAGTACGGTAGTAACGCCTGGAATGGATAACCAACACTTATTAAGAAGTACTTTCCCATGGCATCTATTTAAGTTTAACACTCTTTATTATCTCTAAAACATAATTACTTCATATTATAGAGTAATTTTCTAATGACTTCTGCTACAAACTTTCAGAAATTTCCATCATAAGCTTCAAATCAACTCCTGCTTATTATCCCTGATTATCTTTTTTGGGATATTTACAACAATAATTTGCCTAATTTCCTCCATAATGATGTTAAGTAAATATCCTGTGCTCAATGATTGGAAAGTAGAATTACTTCCTCCATTATATATTTTAATAAAATTGAATTATAGATATCTTATGGTTTTTATTTATCTTTTGCTGCTACCATGTAAGAATAATCACTGAAGTGTTTAAACAAATAAGGTAAAAATGCTCATACTTTAGTATTTTTTAGATCCCTGAAAAACTTCACAAAAGAATAATGTTAGATGGACACATTCTTTAATCCAATCACGACAGAGTGGAGGTATTGAATGAAGATGTGAGGTTGAACAACAAAAAACAAAAAGAGGTTTTAAAAGGGTATCGCGAGAAAGGAGTTACATAGTACCAAGTGTATAAAAGTAGCGAATCATGATTAGAATATACTGACTGATTAAGCACCTTTAATATCGATTTCTTGTCTGATAGAGTATAGATAAATAAGTTTAAGTAACAAACCGATTGCAACTCTAGCTTGAACAGCATCTCGATTTAGCCAGAATGAAACCCATGAAATCACAACTATTAACGATGACGGAAAGTATATCTGAATAAGATAGAATCCAATGTTACGTTTGAAAGAGAAATAGGCGGTCAGACGAGAGTAATTGCCTAAAATGATTTGCAATTGTATCTAACTATTTACTAATCCTTATACATATTTTTAAAGGCAAGTTGGATAAAATATTAAATACATATTAAAACCAAAAAAATATATACTTACCCGTACTGAGTGAGATGACTCTCTCTATGTAATAATTATTTACAATGGAGAAGTGCGCAAGATGCACGTTTTCATCAATTGTCACTGCATTGGATCCGTGCCAGTGATAAATGATATCTCTTGTGGAATACCCGTAACTCTGAAATGCTTATTCTTAACACTATTTTCTCTCCAACTTTTCCATGCTATAGCGTAGCATTCTTAAAATGCAAGATGATTGATATTAAGAGTCCTACCTCAACTTCTAAGGCACATTCTTGCATATCCAAAGGAAACTGAAATAAATAATTTATTTGATGAGTGAAATTCTTAGCTTTATTTTAATAACAATTTTTACTTTTGTCTAACCAAAAATGAAAGGAATTAATGAATAATATACCGTGTGCAAGTTCATTGGACAATTCGCAGTGACAGTAAGTCGAATACTTCGCAGAACATTGCCATGATTATCTATCCGTAGGAAGGAATTGTGTGAGGTTGCCTCGTGAAAGAAAGACTTCTTTTCATTAGGAAAAAATGTATCCGGCGTCCAAATCGTCTTCACCATGTCGATTCCTGTTATTGCTCTAATGTTAATGGTTCCTATGCGTTTTAATATTTATAAATTGTTTATTCATTCTCTTCAGTAAATAATGTAAATAACAACTTTAACCTATACTCATATATAAGCTCTCTATTTTTTCATATTATGTACCCTATTATTTCCAAATATTGAATTTAGTGGCTCAGAGAAAGACGCACAGCCCACTAATTAGGAACGGAAAACGATTATATGCATAAATATTTGTTTTCCGCTTTAAATATTCACACATGTATGTGATGGATAAACAGATACATATGAATATAGTCTAGAATCTTTAGTTATAATATGTTTATAAGTACAATTTTAGTTATTGTTTTATACCTAGTTTTTAATTTAATCCAATATTATCTAGCTATTCAGGCGATAATTGTGTTTAAGATATTAATAACCCTTCTCACTAAAGTTTTCCGACTTGTTAGACATTTATCATCTCTGTCCATGAATAACGTTACAAACCAGTAGGTCTACACTTATTTGGAAAAGCTACAATCGGAAAAGATTAGATGAAATGGTGAGTGAAATGTTGGATTTTTAGAGAAAAAATATTTAAATTAATCAATCGAATTGAATATTTGATTGGAACTGGACAAGAATGAGAGAGAGGAGATTAACCTATTGTTAGTGAAGATTCAGTATTACTCTGCCAGGCTAGCCGAGGATCTTTCCATATTTGACGAAGATAGAGATCCAAAGTATAATCCTAAATGTGTGTCTTTAATTATTAGTAAAAGAAATATTGTATATTCTTGAGTTTCTTCATTATTGATATCCTTTACACTTTTATATTCTGCTTTCCGCTTGCTATTTCGTTCAATTACTCCTTTGATAGTTGGAACCCACATCAGAGCGGAAGCGTTTAGGATCCATTTGGTTCATCATGTCTGAAGGAATTAGGGACCTATCTAAGTAGAAATTAAGACATTTATGAAATTAGACCCCGTAAAATTTCTGCACTTTTGTGGAACTTTGAATAATATTCTCACTGTAATGCTGAAAATTATGGGTAAAATGGAAAATAATTTCGTCGGAATGATTAGAACTACGCTTACCATAGATACTTCAGTAATCGCACTAATTGTAGTTATGTGAGCTGTTATGTTGACTTCAATTGGAGGTCCTAAACATTGAAGTTAATATCTCCATCTTTATGTTATTTTCTAAATAGATTAATTTTACATCGTCCAAATAAAAATTAAGAAATTAAGATTTTTTAAGTTATATTTTAAATATTATCAGCATAACTACTTTACTAATCGTGCTTTGATGTAAAAAGGAAACTCCAAAGCATTTCAGGTGAGCAAAGCATATATAATAGTGATAGTTATGTATCAGCCTTAAAGTGGTTTAAGTGAATTGGAACCAAATAGGTAGCCTATATTCAAAAATTTTATAAGTCTCTATATTAGACACTGCTAAATTATACCCAAATTATGACTATAGCTAAAAGGACATATATCTTTTGATACTTTGCACACAAAAAACGGAGAAAGATGTCAACTACTGTCGATGTTTCGTAAAGAATTTGATTATGAAATATTACTTGTCAAGAAGTTTCATGGAACACCACAGGGAATAGGCAGTTTGAAATAAACATGACAATGTAGTGTATGCGAGCTACAATGGTTTATGTTCTAAAATGAGAAAAAGTGGAAATTGTTGCAAAAATGAAAGAACAAGTACTCATATATAAATCATGGCATATACATTTTAATTGAGCAACAGTCAGAATTTAAATCCATAAGTGTAGTTATAGCTAATCACAAAAACGAAACCAATACATGATTAGATTATAGAAAACTTTATCATTCAAAAAATCATCAGATAAGTACAAAAAAGGTAGGGTAAGAAAAGCACATAGTTTAAAACAAATCACCTCCATAATTTGGTCGTATTCTTCTGTCGTGGCTAGCAATTAATTTATCCAGTAATTTGCTAACATTGTTTTCCAATTTTGAGTTGGACTTCGCATTTTCACCGCTATAAATTAAATTAGCTCTTTCTAAGTTACTTCAAAATTAACTTGATATTTAATATTTTTACAAGTCGTAAATACGTTAAATATTTTAAATAATGGTTATTAGTTTATGCTTATAAGTAGTAATAATGTAGTCGGGTAGTTTACAAATTTCAACGCTTACGCTACATAAACATATATTTATGTAAAATAGAAATGTAAATTTCTTTTTAGCTAAATAAATGATTTCGATAAAACAGTTAGACAAAAATAAGTAGTTTCGTGAAGCAAAAAGATATTAATACCTTCATATATCTTCATTTGTATTTGTAAATTCAAATCGCATAAATGACTTGAGCTAATTTAATTGTCTAAATAACAGTCTAATTTGATTTAATCTCAGAGGAAATTGTCTTATTCCATTTAATGCAGTCTTTTCATGATTTCAGATATATATTAGCAACAGCAACAATTTCATGGAATATCTGGTGACCTAAATTTTAGTATTAATCAACTGATGAAATATCATTAACATAAGAGCACAGATTTTCTCTTCTTTAAGTTATCCGTATTGAAAAGTTTAGTGAAAATTCTCTAAACTAAAACCCAGTTGTTTATGCATGTCTTTTACCCGAAATATCCTCATTCACACTCTCATTATCTATTGATATGTTCCCTAGGAAATTAGGGTGTACAAAAAATAAACGAAGAGGTTATGTAATATACAAAGATTGAATAAGTGAAAACTAACTCCTTTTCTATAACATTATTAAAACACGTATCGTAGACATGATGGTAATATATACATTTACTGTACTAGAAAATGTAACACTACTAATAATTTGCTGAGAATAACGTTTAATTATGGATACTATTCGAATTAAAATATAAATCGATTAACAATGACAATTTTTCGCATTAATTACTCGAAAGAGAGTATTAATTAAGTATGTAGAGCTCTAAACCAGTAATTTTTAGACATTAAATAATACGGTAAAAATATTATATAGATACTCACCTTTCTGCTTCTGAATACTTGTATTCTATTTCCTTATCAGTCTTCATTATCTGCAATTTATTAACTGCTATTACTAAAACATTTTCTTTGCTGAGAATCTAGTCTGATAAATACTAATATGTTATAATTATTCGATAGTGCAGTAAAACTAACTGGAGGATGTTCAGCTGCGGCTCCTAATAATATTGATAAGAAGAATACCGTACTCCTATGGGACGACATGTTGGCTTCTCGATAGAGAGCAAATGAGTGAAGGCGGAGCCAAGAAAAAAGCTATGCCATATGACATAATCGAATGATTGTAAGAACAAAGAACAATACAAAAGTAGCTAAGATATAAAAAAAGTATAGATAATTTATGCTTACAACTCTTAAATGAGGAAGTAAATTATGCTAACAATGAAATATATAGCTAGAATAGTTAAATAAATATTCACGTACATTTTTCTAGTCCTAATAAATATATTAGCCTATATATATAATTATTTTCCCCTCTTTGCACTATCATATTTGTCTATAAAGGATAATATTTTTATGCCAAGTCTGGCTGTGGATATGCCGACAAATTTTCTTAGATAAACATGGCTAACAAATTATTATGCTCTACGAATTATGGATGATATAGAACGTAGCACGAAAAAACAAGTATGTTATTGTTTATAATATTATTTCATTGCGAAAATTATAGTCTTTTATAACTTCTTTACTCAGTACCCCATACATGCTTTGGTGAATACGTTGTAGAAACTATCATGGAAGTTTTCTAAATTGACAAGAAAACAGCAAAAGATTATTGTATCTTAAATGTCGTGTTCAACATGAGTTCAGTGACTGGAGATGTGACAAGAACTACTATTATCTTAAATCTTTGATTACACTAAAGGTCCCAAATGCTAATAAAATGTATTTAAATACATATACATGGAGTAATGGATACTTTATCTATTTCACTTGTTGTATTAATCCTTTAGTATACCTATTTCACACAGTTAAATTTTTGAAATTTACTATATATAGTTTCTCATAAAAGCAATAGCCACTCCCACTGTAAAATAGCGCTACATTTTAAACCTTGCTTCATTGCGCAATTTCCTGCTCTAGTACAGACATTTCTGTTTATCAATTGTTCAACTGCGTTGCGCATAATCATGATTGGAATTTTAGTTTGCTCGTTAGGTTAGATATATAAGGATTTGTTTCGTCTTTTTGTCTTTTTTTATATGAGAATGAGTGCTTTAATAAACAGCTGATGTAATTTTTATATAGGCCTAAAATTGCTTAATTGTTTTTATACATGCGTGAATTTTCAAATTTCATTTTCATCGTTGATGATCACATCTACTGAATATGAGCAAACTAATATATATTTTTTCTTCATTTAATTGGTATAAATTTACATATTTACAGTATTTTATGGGTGAAACTGATGAATTAATCGAGTCAGCTCGACCAATTCTCATTGAAGCCGTGAACCTAGATCTTGCAAATCAATCAAATGACGCTCTGAACAAGTACATGGAAGGAATCAATAAACTTGATAGGGCTATAAAGTAAAGTTTTTAAATTTTAATATTATGGATAATTACTAACGTTAGGAGATTAGTGTTGTTGTATTGTTTACTGAAGCCAAGAATTAAGTAAGAGAATTCCAACCTAAATTCGTTTGTTTGTACTGAATAATATTAATCTAAGCACATAGCTGTTTATTATCAGGTTACTTAAAAGAGACGATTCTCGTCGGGAGGCACTATATAAACAAATTTCCCAATATATAACAAGGGCAGAGAATTTGAAATCTAAAACAAAAATCAAGGTATTTAATCATTTATTTCAGTTTTTTTTACATATAAATGCCAAGAAAATTAAAGTTTAAATTTTCTGTATCAGTATACATATTTTTTAAATGAATTAGACATTTTCAAATACGAAATTTGTCCGCGTGGCTATGTCGTAACTAATTCGGTTAAAGAACTTTATAATAAATTACAAATCTTTAGGTGCAATTCTTAGAACAACGGCGAATACTGGCTGATTCAACAGGACATGGTTACGATAAAGTATTTGGGAAATGCATAGATGATAAATTAACTACTGTTCACGTGCAGGATGCCTACATAGTTGCACATCACCAAGTTAGTTTAACCAACCTCTTTAATTAACAGTTGTCTTCAGGCTTAGATGAGAATTTCTTCATTAAATCTAAAGAATAGATTTATAACTTGTTTTCCATGTCCGTTTAAATATCTTTCTACTTCGGTATATTTCCTACTAGTTCTTGTTATTTTTCTATACGAATTATTGTAAATGGTGTTACCTCAGATTACAAATGTAGTTATTAGGACACATACAAATAACGATTTAGATGAATTTCAGATCCTCAATTTCGTTCGCTTCTGTGAATTGCTTGTAACACAAGCAAAAAATTTTCAATCAATTTCTTTGTTAACTGGTACTGCTGCAGAAGCGAATAAAGTTGCTTTTACTGAATTAGGACAAAGTCTGGAGAGCAGGCATATCACATTCAAGGTCGAATATAGTTCTTCTATACATGACAGGGAAATACGGTGGGGGTTTTTTTTACATGCTATCACATAAGCTTGATTCTTGGGCATAAAATACCAAAGTACCGTTTGCAGAGCATTTTAACAACATAGTGTACTTTTTTTGATGAAGAAGCTAATTTATTTGTTTCATGGGTTGAATCAACGGTCATCTCGATATGTTAATTTTTTACGTGTGATAATTCCTACTTCCTTTGATATGTGACTTAGTTTTTAGATATGCGACATCTTTTCAGATTTAATAATGGGTGGCTTATAAAGATCGGCAGAGGTTTGGATTATTTTAAAAATCCTGGCAGATACTCATTGGGTACTTGTGATATGAACTTAAAGCCCTGTTACGAAACTACCGTAGATATTTTCAAATGTTGTATTTGACGAATAGTTTTATAGTAAGTTTGGGATAGCACATTTCAGAAATTTTTTTGATTATATTGCTTCAAGTTAAATTTCAACAAATAGATATGGTTTAGTCAATCGTTTTAATAACAGAACCTTTTTGCTGTAAAACTTGAAACTACGAACGAAATAATTTTACTTGGTTAAAAATCTCGATCAAACATTCATATTGAGCGATTATCCCGAATTATCTTTTTACGACGTTTGTTATGCTTGTATAATTAAGGTTTATTGCTAGGGTATTTGCTAGATTAATTTCGGTTAAGCAACAGTTAAGCTGACATAAAAATGCCAAGATTTTTTAAATTTATCTATTTACAAAACGTGAATAACAGGCTAACTGAAGCTTTTAAAAGTAGCTTTCATTGTATTAATTGTCAGGTTCATAATACGGGTTTTGTTATTGTATATTCAAATAAGTAATAAATGTTTAATTTTTGATTTTTTGATTTTATCTGGTGAAATATCCTCTAATACTATGTATTGTTTTTCTGCTATATAATATATGTTCTAGTTCAATTTCGTTACAGGAAATAAAATGACGAAAACAGATCCATCAAAAGTCGTAGGTTTTTTGTCTCTTCTATTTTTAAATTCAACTTCAGTTTGTAAAATAATTTGTACTGTATAATATATAGTTTCTAATAATTAGAAATGGTGTTATTTAAGATCCGTGATTACAATAACAAACTGTTTGCTGAAGCAGAGAAGATTGTCATGGAGGAATTTCCTAGGAAGGTTATTGAGTACGATGAATTGCTTACTGTGGGTTATTATTATCTATAGTTATGTTTTTTTCTTTTTTCGGCTAATGGTTTTTTATTCTTATCAAGAGATTGATTTTCAGAGCCATCGGTTCTCATATGCCCGCCTTTCTGAGGTAATGCCTAATTCCGATCTTAACATTCCAATACCTGTGAAAGAGGTGCGTTTTTTGGATATATTATTATAAATCTTCTTTTCACTCATTTTTATGCTTAACATCTCAGTATTGTGATTATTTATAAAGTTCTACATTTATGGTTTATAGGATTCGATTGATGAAGCTCCTCCAGCAAAGAAGAGAAAAGGCATCGATGATGGAGAGGCGAAATCCAATGATATGTTTGGTCTATCTCTGTCTCACTTCCTGTCCTTGTCATTGTCCTCTGCATTTTAATGAAGGTATCTGGGATAAGATTCATCGCTCATCCCACCTGTGTCTCCGTATTCATAATATAAAGTGGTATGTTTTTTTAAAATAATTATCATACTTTAGGTATGCCTGTTTATGGTTTTATCAACGGCACTGTTCCATGCAATGACAAATTAGCTGATCTTATGGATGAAGTTAGACCCTTGCTAAGAGACGCGGTCGAAAACGTTAACAAGGTGCTGGATTCTTCCATTACATGGAATCTCAGTTGTTGATTATCTGCAAAAGTATCAAATAGTATGTGGTATAATTTTAGGTTAAGATGTGGATTACCCTGTTGATTCCCCGTATTGAAGACGGTAATAACTTTGGGGTATCCATTCAAGAGGAAACACTTGGCGAAGTATGTAAAGTTTAAAGCTTGGTATATAGAGAAAAACAAATAAAACAAGATTGTAAAGATATTAGATATCAACAATTAGTGTTCTTTAAAGGTGCGCAATGTTGAAAGTGAAGCAGCATCGTTCCTGGATCAAATGAGTAGATATTTTACGAGCCGAGGAAAACTTCTTACCAAAGTTAGATATATATGCATATGCATAAATTTATTTATTCAATATTCTAGTTGTTTCTAATGTCTCATATTGTTGCTTTCACTTTATTTGTACATAAAGCGCAATTTTAAATGGTCCTTAATCAGGTCGCAAAATACCCTCATGTCGATGATTATCGTAGGGCTATCTTCGACATGGATGAAAAACAATTTATCAATATCAGGTACTCATAAATTTAATGTCGAACTTTGTTTTATTATTCCATGGAATATAATAAATCTTGCTTTAGATTGGTAATTCTTGAAATGCGCAATCATTTCTCAACACTACACGATATGATCACAAAAAATATCGAGAAGATCAAGAGACCTCGTAACAGCAACATGGACCATCTTTATTAGGTTAATCTCTTATTCCTATGGTTATACCATAATTGAGTAATTAAAATACGTTTTTGAGTTAGAAGTCTTTAATTTAAGTTTTATAACCTAACTATCCTTATTATTGAACTTAATTGTTCTTGCATTACTAGGGATAATTATTTTTATAACACTTCTGAGTTAGTTTGAATTTATGAAATATCTCGGATAGAAAGAGCAGTTTACTAGTACCATGTACAGTACCACAATTTACAAATAAAATAACTCTGTGGATCGCATGTTCTGTTTTTCGAGCTGTTGTTTGGCTATTTTTGTTATTTTTGATGTCTTATAAATCTGTTAAATGTTCTTGTTCAAGCTTCCATAGTGGTTTTCTCCGTAACTACTATTTCAGTTACACTGGATAACGTAATTAATAGAGGATGTGTCATTTATTACCTATCGTAGTATGCAATGTAGAACATAAGTACTTCCTCTATCTGCAATCCTGGATTATCTATAACATTTGGGTTTCCAGGTTTAAAGTAAGAATGAGAGATGTAGACGACTTTGTATTTAAGAATATACAATGCACCGCTGTTTGTTTAGCAAAGGTAGGACAATAAAGAATCAAATAGCAATTCATTAAGGACGTAGATCTATTCTAATTGTGTAGTATGTATATATAAAACTAATTAAGCTGTTTTAGACACATATTCTTTAATCTAGGGCGAAAAAACTACATTGCATGATGTGAAGAAGCTGCTTCTTAGTGGACTGCCAGATGACATCGAATCTCAGCCATTGAACCATAATGTTCGATCAACACTTATAGGCCTTGGCAATTTCTTGCTGTATTCTAATGGGAAGGCAAGCAGTTAAATTATGGAAAAATAATATTTGTATAGGTTTGTATATAGTGTTATTTCAGTTTTCCGATGAACTCGTACCTATTTTGGTTAAATCTCTTAGTGTGTTGCCGCAAATGAACTGGGTTGATGATGGGATCGTCAATAAGCGTGATAGTAAGACAGCTTAAATCTGTAGCGTTGCATCTAACTATATCGTATTACTGTTTTAATGATCCGTTTTACAGAGATTCCTATCCAAGAGCAGTTTTCTTTTTGTTTTAATACAGTTCTTTCCGATTTGGCTGCTCATTTACCACACCACAGGGATACCATTATTGGTGTTCAGGTGATAGTTTTACGAAAATTATGGGAAATAATTTGTAGAAAAAGTTACTTCGCACATATTATGTAGTTGGTATGTGATAGATTAATCTAATCAGGTAGATGCTGTTGCTTGTACCGTAACTTCTATTCACGATTTACTTGAAGATGCAGGACATGCAGGGCAAAATAAAAGTAAGAAATGATATAAGAAATTATTATTTTATATGTGTTTCTCAATATTTTTCTTAATTTTTCATGTGTTCTTAGAAGTAATTTTTCATATTTTTCTTAAGAATTTTATATACATGCATTTATTTGATTAAGGAAAAAGTATGCTTTAATTAATGGGTTCTTAATTTACAGCACGTATTCTAAAGCTTACATGCTACTTACTTGGTTTATTGCGATCTCTTGGTCGCTATTCTACTGATCTCTGCAAACCACTCATTTCCTTTATATTTCCCATTCCTTTTGAGGAGGAGAAGGATAATGCAGATTTTGATTTGAAGTATGTATTTGGTACTTTATTAGGGTTGGTAATAATAGTTTAATTTGGTTTTTTATAGTGTAGATAATCAGCTGCTTAGTACCGAAGACACTTGGACATGGTTTGATGGAGTTACGGACAAAGAAAAAGATGGAAATCGTCTTATGAAAATGTATAATAAACATGGAGCTAGTTTTTTTGTTGGAAATAGCCAAATATTCAGAATGAATACGAGGGATCTTGAGGCGCTTTTCGATACGGTGGGAAAAAAACATATAAATGCAAATTAATGGAATTTTTAAATATTAATTACTATTAAATAACCATTCAAGGATTTTCATAATCAATATCCGTCTTATTCCATAATTTTTTTAATGCATCTCAGAGTTAGATAATATGTGGTAATGCATTTAAACTAAACGAATTTAAGTCAGATTCAACGTCTTCTTAAGAAGGATATACTCATAACACTGGACAATCATTCGACGGATGTTTTTTCAGTAATTTTATGCAATACTTTTTTTTATTCTACTTCTGTCATTAACATGATAATTAGTTTTATATTTTAGGCATCTAGTATCAAAAGATTCCCGTATAAGACTATAAGTGAGACCATTACGCTAGCATGTGTTACATTATTAAGAGATGTGGTACAGCCATTTAGTGTTCTTGATAAGAATTGTCCAGTGAAGGAGAATTTTGCTAAAGAGGTTTGTAGTTGAGAATACTGTCATTATTTGGTGTTTTATTATGATTTAAATTTTAAAAATTTAATACATTATAATTGCAACAAATATCAGTTTTATCCAAAATATATCAGTTGAACGCCTTTGTTGTTGAACTGTTAGCTTCAATCGATGTATCAAAATCTACTTCTGAAGATGAAAGGAGACCTCTGCGATTTGAGCAAGCCGTATCTAGAAATAAAATGGCTATTTTGGCAGCAACTACAGCACTAGAACTCATTGTATGGGCAGCTGTAGATGATATTGGTAGGCACTAACGTAGTAGTAATTTAGACAATATTATATTTGATTTATTCATGTTTAGATTCAAAAAAATTATAACGAATATTCGTAAATGTATTAGCATAGGAAATTCATTCTAGATTCTGATGCGGTATGCTCTACAATGTCCACACGTTTATTTGCCATGACAGTTAACCGTGTACCTTTATCTCAACTTCCGCTAGCACTCAAGGCGTTAGACTCTCTTGGAGGTATCTAATGGCTATCGCCTTCTTCGTTAATATAAATGTGGCATAACTAATATAAATAATTTCTTAATCATCAAATTTACTTATTATTCTTGTAGAACACGCAATATATTTCAGGAATATTTTGATTTTATATTAATTTAGAAGTCATATTAGTAAAGCATACATAAAAGTATTTTTCAGGACTAGCTGTGAAATTTCCTGCTGTGGCTACTGCTACCGTAGTTCCTATTTTATCACGATTTCTTCTCGAACCAGCTCCCATATTACTAAAATTATCATCTGAAATAGTATGTTATTATCTACTCTTTAAGTAAAATAGATAAGTACATTTTTTAATTATTAACTTGCCAATATTAAGACATCCGTCAAAAAAAGTGATTCCGAGCGTAAAGATGAAGAGGGTATGGCAAAACGCCGACTGGCTTTAGATTCATTACGTAATGGATCTATCCAAGCGCTTTGCAGGTGATGATCTATCAAAAATATATGATCATATCTTTAAAGAAATCCTTTAGTTAATATATCGCTGTCAGGCCTGTATTATGAATTAGAATATGGTTTTCATAGATTTTGTAACTATTTAGAATCACAAAATAATTCGTGAACTATAGTTTTTGTAGCGATACGTGCATACATTTCTACATTTTAAAAATATAATAGATTTTGATAGGGTTTAAGTGTTAGTTAATCTCAGTGTCCAGTAGTGTTTTACTTGTGATTGTGGCTTATTATTGTGTGATAGGCTTGAAAGCATTTATTTATACATAGTTTTGTGTGAATTAAATTATTTTTAAAATTATGTGATTTCAGAGCTTTAAAATCCTCGTTAAGCGTTGATGCTGATAGTGTACAGGCGTGTTTAGCAAGTTTATCATCGAAGCTTTTCGTTTGCTCAAATATTAATAATTTGTAAGTAGTTTGACAGTATTTTTAACAGGAATAATTCTCATAATTTGACTAAACTAATTTTGAACTTTCAGAAAATTTCATCCTGCTGCAAGGTGAGTTATTTCCTATATTCTAGAAGTTTCTTTAAACTGGAATTGAAATATAGACATACATATTATATTGTCATCAGTATTCTTATTGGTTAGCATAGACATTGCAAGATTGTGAAACTGATGACTATAATAGAATGTATTTAGTGTCGTTGCTTTGGTTTGTGAGAATGCCATTATGACATTGGGTGGAATAGGCGTGGCTCTTGTGAGCTTAAAGGAGGTCCCAGAGATGATACTACAAATTTATCTGCAAAGGTTTTTTTTCATTTCTTAACAGAATCGAATAACTTTATTATAGAAACCTATGTTATATAATTTAACTATAATTACAGAACTGAATTTATAAGAGAAATTGTCTTATGTGTATAATTTCTATAAAATCTAAAATTAATTCTGTTTATAAAAGCTCAAAAGATTTTGTTTTAATCCAAAATAATCATTTATCAATAGATGATAAGTGGTTATCTACATAAATAATAACCAGTAGTCTTATGTTTACAAGCTCTAAAAATTAGACCGTTAAATATGAGTAGTTTATTTTGTATGAATAGCTTTGTTTTAGATTTGCCAACCCTCCGTCCCATCTTGATTTAGTTATGGTAAGATGCTTGGCCAACATGTGGATAGCTGGAGCAGTGAGTTATTTCTTTGAATAATATATACATGTAATTATTACATTATGTACTGCAGCGATCCATTAACGACGGGGTGATGAAGCTATTCACACAAATATCCATTGAATCTAGTAACCGGGTTTATTCGCAGGAACCTACTAATGCTACAGACCATCGTTTTGCGTAAGTTTAACGTGAAATTTTAAATAATTATTGTATATATTAACGCATAATTAAATAAATTCATTGAATACTTTATTTTAAGCCATGTTTCACTATCGGTTGACACAGCACTCGGTAGAATGGCAGAAGGCGTGGAAGAGGAAGACGACAAACAAGCTTTACTAGTTCGACTACTAGAGTTGTTTGTCCAGCTGGGTATCGAGGGTCGAAGGGTAGGAAAGAAGATGTCAAAAAGTACTGTGAAGGTGAGGATTAATTTTGTAGGTACTTTTAACTACAAAAATTAAGCCTTATGATATAAGTAAAACATCTACATACATTCATTGTTTTTTAATGAAATGCATATCTTGTAAAATTTTGAAGTCAGCGGTTTATTTCTGAACAGTTTTGAAGCTTATTTCGAAAAATATAATGATATCTTATTTAGATAGATAGTAACAGTAAAATTTAATCACTACTAAGTTTGTAATTGGTATATTTCTTATAAGTATATCAAATATTCTAGAAAATACAGTATAGATTATTTTTATTAGAAATGGATATAACCGCTGTTCGCATATGAACATGAAATGATTATCTATTCTATCCATACATTTCAATTGCGCAATTAAAATTATTGAGAACGCTATGATTTTTCTGCTTATCTTATATTTTAGTGCTGCTAAGATTAAATTATGTTATTCTGGATTTTGTAACTTATTATGTGTGAGAAGAGCATAATTTGTTTCTTGTCTCTTTCTACGGCCTGTTTCAGTTAACTATAGTAGCTCTATCTACTTCTGTGAACTCGTACAAGGTTTGTTGAATAAATGACAAATTGGTGGCTGTGGAATGTCGTTTGTCTTTGTACCACGTTTTGTAATCGTTTAGCGTCTTTGTCATGGTTGTACCCCTCAATTAGAATGTCTCAATTAGTCGATAAGCTATTTAGATTTATTTCGTATGCTGAGCTATACCATGATCTGATTTGATATACAGTGGAGTAATAGTGATGATAGATAAAATTATTTTACATCTTTAGAATACTGATTAATAATAACATTTTTAATCAGATGTCAACTAGTGCTGGTAATCTTGGTGTTCTGATGCCAAAAATTGCTGCTTTACTAAGAAGGATGAGCCCAATCATGCAACCACCAACGAGACTTAAGAATTTGTTTAGGTGGGATTTATTCACATTAATTACATAATCAAGAGTACTATATTTCTGTATATAAGGTAACAGAACAACATTTCATGTTACTACTATTATCTTCTTTTTATAAATAGTTTAAGACTGAAAAATTTGTTTATAATCTTTTGTTGCCTCAAATAACTATTCTGCGTTAAAAGCAATACGGTTTAGGAGATATAATATTAAAATTGTTTATTTGGCGTATTCTATATAAATCCACCATTGTTAGGTAATTTTTTATTATTTTAATTATCAAAAATCATATAAGTGGTTAGTTGAAATATACCCTTAATCTGTTAAGTCCAGATACGTATTCTGGATATTATAGGTAGGATTTCACCGTAAAAATTTGTTTTCAAGGGAACCTCATTAGGCTTTACTTCCTATCAATTTATTGCTATATCTAATGCTTGTATTGCTTAGTTGTAAAATATATGATATTTTGTTACTTGAACCATTACCGCTGTTTGGATACCCTCTATTCATAGACGACACACTTCATTACAATGTAATGTAAAGATAAATTTCTGACATATTTCTAAACAATATTTGTTTGTTAATGTAGACGTGATTTGCATAGATAACATTGCCTAAGCTAAAAGGAATAATTGACTATCTAAAATATAAGTTTAAACTTATGAATTTTTGCATAGTATAGAACTGAATTATTCACCGAACTTTCTATAGCTTCTTTACGTGCAATATGTGAATTTAAATTAGTTAAATATGTTGAACAAATAATTCGAATAGATTCCGTTAACCTTCTTTTTCTGCAGAGATTTTTGGTTCTACTGTACCGTGCTAGGATTCGACGTCGAATATTCAGGTACATTTATTTGTTTATTCAGAATATTACAGATTACTTTATAATGTATTCTCAGGTTTATGGCCAGAAGAATGGTTTAATGCTGTCTGTGAAATTGCAACTAAGTCACCAGTACTTGTAGCCCAAGAAAATCTAAGATCAGAACTAATTGATAATGCAGCAATTAGAAGTGATACAATATCGCCGGTAAGATATTTTTCATGCTGACTGGCTGCTCAATCTGATGATAAAATTATTTCTAGAATGAATTGCAAGAATTCCGTAATACGGTATGCAGTGAGCTCGCGCATCCACCTGAAATTGTACCTATTGTTAATCGAATGGACTTTGCTCAGTGTACTTATTTATTATCTGTACTAAGAATGGAAAAAATGAGAGTGGTGAGTCTATTGTATCATGACAATATTTTCTTTTCTCTCTTATGATGAAATTATTCTTTATTATAGATTCATGCAAAATATAAGGAAGCAGTGCATCACTTTTTTAAATATCTGGAGGACAAGTTAGTTGAATTTATCAGTTAATCTCTTTCAGTATTTTATTTTGGTTTTTAATAAAGAGTGATAAGCTTTATTCAGGACAATTCGCAAGGATAAAGCAGGGATGTGGTTGTGCTTACTTTCCGGTGCTATCCTTGTTTTCGATGCTTTTCTAGAAGCTCTAAAGAAGGTAAGTTATACAAGTCTTTTTAAATTTACTTCTTTATCTATGTAATTCTTACACAGTTACTATCAATGGTAAATACTACATTTTAGAATCAAAATGACGAGTCGTCAGAAGGTGCTTTAATATATCATGCTCAATTTCTTCTGGTTCAGTTCAACCACAATTTAAGAGAAGTAATTCTCTTTTATTATTTTGAGATGACTTTTGTTCCTAAACTAGAAATCCTAAATTGTACTACATATAATTTCGTTGTTAAAAACTATTGCCGCTACTAATTTTCTTTAATTTGTTCTTTTTAAATTTATCTAGGTCCGACGTTGTGCTGACGCTTGTTTGTCTCATTTAGTAGATAAATTTCCGTATTTGTTGTGGAACGGCAAAGTGCTCACCACCGCTCTTCGGTTATTGCAGGTATTTGCTACAATACGTAAAAACCACTTTGGTAATTAAAAATTTGTGAACAGCCACTTCTATTTTGTTTTATTTCTTGTTTGTGAATTTTAAAATCTAGTAACATTAGAGTTATGATTACTATTAAGACACTGCAATCCAACCTTGTTTACGATGCGACATGTCGGGACTCGTCTGTTAGCATGAATGGGCTTGAGTGGACAATTCAACTACAGGTATAAATATCCTTAATGACTTTTTATTTGAGTATTATAACTGACTACTATTCTTATAATAGTCTCAAAATGTTTATTAACTTACAGGATACTCTAGATGGTCGTCGCGCCGTAGTTAAAGATTTCTCGCAACGTTGCGAACAAATACTCCAGGAAGCAATGAAATGGGCGCCAGCTAGCACACACAGTCATTTACTAGTTAGCTATACTAAAATACTATATGCATCTACTTTCCTATCATCTATCTAAATATCGCATCACAAAAAATTACAGGAGTATGTTTCTTCATACGGTGCTCCTTCAGATGGTTCTCTTCGACTTGCTATGGATGCAGTGATCAGTGGTGGTGCAGATAACACTAGTCTTTACCTATCGTCACTACACATGAGGAGTATGTATCTAGGACAGGTACGGAAATGTGGGATGTACAACAGAAGTTAGGCGAGTTTTTTTGAGCGCACTTTTGCCATAGCAGCGTTCCTAAAATTGCATGCTGTTATTAAATATTTATCAATATGTTGAATTTCTAGGTAAAAGGAATGCTATCCGCTGGTGTGAACGAGTGTAAGTCTGTTGCTCAGCGTTCTTTAATTGATAGATTGGAAGGGGACTTCGAACGAGCTTGCATATCAGGAAAAGAAGATGAAATGGAGCACGTTATTATGCTTCTAACGGCTTTATTCGTTACGCTGAAAGGTAGCGAGTGGTATTAACATCTTTATCAAGTTTTTATTTTGGCTATACTTCCCTTACTAATTAATTTTCGTTACTTGATCTCACTGATTTCTTAACCATTTTTAAATTATATATTTTATTAAATTAGTATTTTAGAATCAAATGAAAGAATCCTTCGAATCCTGGTTCGTACCCCTTTGCATAACTTCACAGAATCAACTATGCATCTTTGCGTTATGAGCTGGAATTGGTTGCTTGCTGCGCGCACTGATATTCAAAATATTGTAGGTTTTGATTTTTTTTTGTTTGTACTTTCCCACTAAAATATTTTTAACCTTAAAGATTTATATATCTAAATTCTAGTTTACTTTGGTACTTGGAAAATTAAGTTACAGTTTCTACAAGAAATGTGTCGTGCATGGTCAGACTCATGCCGAATGAATCTTGGCTTATTTGAAAAATGTACTCTACCACCATCACCTTTATGTGGACAACTTGTTCAACCCTCTGCTTCACCATTTTACCAGCCTCACGCTATATGGATTAATGTTAGTTACATTTTATTAAAATCAAAATAAGTAATATACAATCAGCAATAATATTTACACTGAATCACTATTGCTTCATAAGCGCGAATTACAATCAGAATTTATGCATTATTATTTTTAAAATTTATATCAACTTATAAGAACTTAAGCTTTTCTACTTAATATATTTACATAATTTTACAATTCCTTAGTATAGAATTAACTATCTTTTAAAAAGTACCTTTTGTTTAAAAATTGGTCGTTTCCGAAATATGAACCAAAATACATTTCTATGTGACAAAGTTCATTAAAATTGTTGCACACATCACTTCGAGAACATTTCTCTAATAATAATAATAATAAATTCCAGTTTATTGCTGAACGTGTTGATGTTGCAAAGTATAACAGTCGTGAGCAACTAGACATTTTGGAGATGATGTTTGCTCAGACGTTAAACTTATTTGTTGGATCAGCACCTGCACCATTAGTACAATCGCCTGTTGGATTACCTATAATTGAACATCAAGGTCACTATATAACTTTTCTATCACTCATATGAGGACCACATATGATGCTTTATAATAATGATTAGTGTGTTTGTAATTGTTTTACTGATACACTAAGCTATCTGGAGTTGTACAAGTTGAACCTTCAAGCTAATCTTTTAGATATTGTATAACATATGGCTCCAAACAGTATCTTTCTAGAGTTGGGTTGTACATATTTTATGAGAAATAACAGTGAATAGATTTTGCAGTACACATGACCCGTTCAATTGAAGCTGTGGGTGTTCGTTTTCGTCTTTTGTCCTGCGTGCTCGGCTTATTACAAGGTGAAACTGCTACAGCGAGACCATCTAATAATGTTATACGACAGAGAGTTTACGCTTCAGCACTACACTTTTTCACGTGGGGAATTTTTTATCTTATTTATTTATTGTAAGATATTTCGAGTGTTTAAATATATGTACACTGCTTTAATTTTCGTTACTTATTGTGGTTTTACAAAGTATTATATATAATATGTAATTTACAGATTGGCTCCACAAGGCCCAACACAGACTCATACTCAATTGAAAAATGATGTCAAACTCCTAATAGCATTCTGGCAGGTTCTATATGCTGATGGGAAGTACATAAGAAAAGAACTGTTTACATCAAATGGTATTTCACTCTTTTAGATTGCGTTTTCCAATTGATTAACTTTATTTAAAAGTCTTATTTGTTCAGATAACGACCTCAATTTCGCAACAACAATATCTCACTTGCAACCCTATTCTGAGCAGTTGGGGCAACGGTATTTAACATTTTTTTCCAGATATCAAATAAACAATCTAGTATTTTAATATGCTTCTGACTAGTTTCCCTTTACATAATTAAATATACTAAAATAATTACATGAGATTCTTTAGTTATTATATAAAAAGAGCACACAGTAAATACTTGTGCTTGTTTATTTTATAAAATATGCAAATATACTATAATTAAACAGGCATTTTTTTATGTTTTAATATATTTATGTCACCCAATGAATTTATTGCAATTATATAATATATTATCTACTTTATGGCTTTCAAGAGATAATGAATCTAACAAATTGTAGATCTAATGCGAACACTTGGCATGCAACTTCGAATAGTTCGAATTATGTAAATACGTTGACGCTCTCACAAAAGACTGCTACGATTTCCACAAGGAGCAGTGAGTATATAATAATGGAGATGGAAATGGGAAAAAGTAGTAGATAGAACAAAAAAAAACAAAAACAATATTTAGTTTACCCACTAAATAGCCATTGATAAAGCTGTTTATGACTATTTTTGTAGCTTTTCGACATGATAATTAATACTATGGAAGAGTTAAACTTTTAATTATACTGTCATTTAAATTTAGATGATACTCGAAAAGTCATTCAAAGCGGCAAACCATCACAAGATGTGGAAAAGCAAGTAAAGACATATTTAAAAAGAAGAAATCTGATTTTGTTGCTTGTGGTATGTGTTCACGATGTCTAATTTCCGTATAATTAAGACCAGAAACATTGTATTTTAATTGTTTTACTAATACAGGGTAATGAAATCGATCGTCTTTGTGCTTGGTTGAATCCACTTGGAGATTCTGCGGAAGGTGTGACACCAGTCGAGCAGTGGATGAAAAGCACTTTACCTGGTTAGAGAAATTAATTTTTCTTGCCTTTTTCTTGTGTTTCATCATTTCGAAAAATAAATAAATAAATTAGATGCTCGGACGGAATCTCGCGTTTTGAAAGACAATGCGCGACTAGCGTGGGAAATATCTCCTGAATTAGCAGTTAATTTACCGACTAGGTGAGAAGAATTTCCAATAATTTCTTAAATTTGGGAAAACAATATTTAGTAGATTATCAAGTCATCTTGACCTGTTACTATAATAATAATTATACTTTAGATTCCGAACCTGCCCTTCTTTACGAGAAATAGTACAAGATATGGTTCGAACACAACCCGAAGCAGTAGCACACTTGCCAGATGCGCTACCGTTGTTTCTCGGAAATAATGGTATTTTTGAAAGCCCAGATGTAAGCCAATACTCTTTTCTAATACTATTTACTATTTGTTACTCTTTTCTATGCTACTTTCACGTTAATTTCTACTATAATTTTAAGATTACCCATGTTTTAACTTGGGCATCATGTTCACCCGTTATGGCACTTTCGTTGCTTACTCCTCGACAGTATCCTATGCATCCTATCACGGTTCAGTATGCCGTACGAGTACTGCGATCATATCCAGCGGATGCCCTTCTTATGTATATCCCTCAAATAGTACAAGCTATAAGACATGATACGGTTTGTAATTTCAAATTACTCATTTAATAGGAAAGTAATAGATTAGTCGCATTGTAAAACTATTGGAATAAGTTATATTTTTGTAGATGGGTTATGTTGCTGAACTGATGATTTGGTTAGCTGAGCACTCCCAGTTGCTTGCTCATCAGTTAATTTGGAATATGGAGACTAACATGTACACTGATGAGGAGAGTAAAAATAGGGACTCTCTTCTTTACGATGCACTGAGTGATATTATTAGAAAGGTAAGTTAATATTCCTTTCTTTCTTTCTTTTTAAATACTAATCATATTTGTGCAGATGACAAGTCAGCTGGAAGGTGCTGCCCGTCGTTTTCATGAAGCAGAATTTTCATTATTCCGGAAACTTACCGCCATATCTGGAACGATTAAACCATATCCAAAAGGAGATGCTAGAAAGAAGGCTTGCTTGAAGGCTCTATCCGAGGTGAGTTTCTACGAAAAATTTATCTTAGTTACAACTTCATTTTTATATTTTCTTATATAGGTCAAACTGGAAACTATCACTTACCTACCTTCAAATCCGGAAGCAATTCTACTGGAAATAGACTATGGAAGTGCTACACCTATGCAGAGGTAATGACCATAAGAAGTAAGATTTAGCGAGTAGATGTATTAATTTGAAGTGACAAAATATTTAGATATAAGAAATATAGCTGAACATGTTTAGTGCCGCGAAAGCGCCATTCCTAGCTCGTTTTAAAGTTCTTCGTTGTGGTGTAAGGGAACTGGAACAAGTTGGTCTACGAGTGAGTTTGATGTTTATGTTTTATTCATAGGAAGTCATTAAAACAAAAACAAAAAAAGAATATTTTAAATATATTTTCATCCATATAAACTCCAATATCATAAGAAATGAAGTAATACAAACGATCTCTTAGTTATTTTTGGAAATAGAGGTGCTATATGTTTGAATTTTAAAAATCACTTTTCTCAAACTTAACCAAAATTGTTGTTTAAAAGCACTTGTAGTAACTAGAATATTTGACTTTTCGACGGTATTAGCTGCATTAGCATATTCTACACTTAAAAATTTCAATTATAAGTTTTGCATTTTCTCACACATTCGTTCTCAATTGTCTCGAATTTTCACAACTCTAATAACTAGAAATGGTTTTTATGTCTCTTAATATTAAATTGCATAATTAAAATTTTGTTAAATCGCCATTGTACATCTTTCTTTTGCTATAACAATTCGATTCTACCTACTTTTATAAAATTGACAGCTAGTGCAACAGAGGTAATTCCGCTGTTTTTGCAGTAGAGATAGTAGAAGCATCAAGTCCATGAATATCGTAGTAATTTTTAGTGATAACTAACTCTTTTACAAAAAAAGTCAGTTACTAGGATAGTGGAAATTTAAGATAAGTGAGGGGCTAAATATGTATGAAAAACACGAAATAGGCGTTTTCACAATATCTATAATTGAGCTTTTGACATGTGGGGTATGCTAATGAAGTGAATACGGCTAAGAAGCCAGTTATTCAAGCTATCATTAATACTTAAAGTCGGTCATTTTGTTGTGGACATCCTGTATCCTATTATCTACCTTACTAGATTCATTTTCTCTAAATAATTTTGAATGTCTTGTTTTAATTTTTTCAATGTTATTATTTAGGAACAATTAGAGCTTTAATCACTGTAATATAATAGCGTATACAGTGTGTTACTAGATAACATTGAGTTTTAGGCACAATCTTATGAAAGAGGTAAGAAACCACCCATAAGTGCTGATCTACAGGAACTAAAAAAGTGTCAGGATAGTCGAGTGTGTTGGCAAGCTGCCATTTTTAAAGTATGTTTCTCAATAAAACTACTTAATTTTCTAATGAAAAAATCACGTTTTTATTTGGAATGATTTAAGGTCGGTGATGATGTTCGTCAAGATATGCTAGCTTTACAGTTAATGCAGTTAATGAAGAATGTTTGGGCTGGTCTAGGGATACCAGTCAGGATTTTTCCATATAGGTATAATTTCGGGTTATATTTTATTATATTTATTAGTTATGTGGTTTTAAGGGTAGTGGCTACTTCTCCTGGTTGTGGAGTTATAGAATGTGTTCCCAATTCGAAAAGTCGGGATCAACTTGGTAGACAAACTGATTTTGGTGTGTTGATACAAAAGATTATTTGTTGTTAATTCTAAACAGTTTCGAATAGTTTTATATCATATAATTTAATGACGTGGTTATTGGATTTATTGCTTAATTTGATATTTTTTATTTTTCTAATATGTTTATGAAGTAATATTTTATTATCTTAGGACTCTACGAATATTTTAAAACAACATATGGTGATGAGAGCAGCGAATCTTTTCAGGTACATTTTATGTACCATTATTTAGCACCAATGCTTGCGGTTTATTTGCTTAATTGATTATTAAAGGAATGAATTCAGGAAGCTCGGAGAAATTTTGTCCAGAGTATGGCTGCTTACTCGGTATTTAGTTTTCTCCTGCAAATTAAGGATAGACACAATGGAAACATTATGATCGACTTAGATGGGCATATAATTCACATTGGTCCGTATTACACCACTAATTCATCATTTTTAAAATTTACTATCCATATTGCAGACTTTGGCTTTATGTTCGAAAGCAGTCCTGGTGGTAATCTTGGTTTTGAACCTGATTTCAAGCTCAGTGAAGAGATGGTAGCTATAATGGGCGGTAAGATGGAGGCTGCACCATTCAGGGAATTTGCAACACTCTGTGTTCAGGCTTACCTAGCAGTTAGACCTTACCATAAGGTAGAAGTTCCTAATGAGTTCCGCACTTCTGGTTCACTAATAATTTTCATCACTGTTATAAATACTTAGCTTGTATTGGAATCAATATGGTAATCAGCTGATTTATAAAGTTTCTTGTTATTTTTTAGGCATTTGTTGCTCTTGTATCGCTAATGTTGGACACTGGTCTTCCTTGCTTTCGTGGCAAAACAATTCAACAGCTGAGGGCACGGTTTGCCCCGGAAATGGGAGAAAAAGATGCAGCTAGGTGACTTTTTGTTATTAGATGTATGTCTTAACAAGTACATTTTTTCACTAATTTAGTTTGGTTACAGATATATGCACTCTGTAATCACGAATTGTTTTCTTAATATCAGGAGCAAGATGTACGACCAGCTTCAGTATATTCAAAATGAAATTCCGTATTAAAGTGTATTTAATATTCTGTAGAGACAAATTGAGTTTTTTAAGAATAAATAGTGTATACTATGATAAATCACTTTTATTTGTGCATAATAGCTTATTATTTCAGTTTAACTTTGACATAATTTATAGCTATTTTAAGAAGGTTAGTGAGAATGAACTGAAGAGTTTATAGAATAGTATTTTCCTATTTATGCCTGATTTTTTTTTTTACAAGATTCGTATATAAACATAGAGATCACTAGAATAATAAATTTTCTAGCAAGTTGCTTGCGATGAACAGATCATTATGAAGATTACAGAAAAAAGAAAAAAGCACAGTGACAATCAAATGATAGTGCAGTTGGGGTGAGATGTTTTTGAATGGTAATAAGATGTTAAAGTGATGGTGATTTGATATACTCGTGATTGACAGCATGATCTGGAGTACAGGAATTAATTTAATTCCGTTGGTTGATAGAAACGGACATGCACAAGTATGGAGGTGTATTTGTTTTGGAATAATTCTGGTACTTCATGTGGGATACAATTAATGTTATGCAAAAGAGGTCATAAAGGTTTCTATATATTAGAAGTGTTAAATGCCCTTTTAAAGATATTAATTCATTTATTTGGGTGCTTTCCGAAATTTTCCGAAGTGATAAATGTGTTCATATCGCGGTGTATTCCTGTTACAAACATATTTGATTCCAATAATATTCTCATCACTCATGAGGTATTATTTCTAGTTTTTGTTACCATAAATCTGTCTTTTTTCAGAAATTGTTCCGACAGCATCTCAATTACAATATGAGTAATCAGCGTCATTATAGTGAAAATCTGGTTTCTCATGTTTACTGATCTATTTTGGTCTTACTAGCTTTATTATTGAAAGTTTTGTCAACCTACCACTAAAACTCAAGAATCTTAATGGCTTTAAAAAAAAGTGTAAGTAAGAGAAAATTAAAAATAAAGTGCCAGTTTTTTGTTTTGAAATTGCAGAAGCAAATTATAATAGAATTTTAATATCTTCATTCAAATTTCGTAACGCATTGCAAATGTGCATATCATTATATAATAAACTGGACATGTTATACCGACAACTGTCATATTTCCAGATGCCTAGTTTTACATCATATAAAATAAGTACGCAATCGAAAAGCCAGAATTTTTTTTTCACCTTGCAATTAAAAGAGTAATTCAAACCCTTATAATTCACAGGTCTTAGTTAAGTATCGCCATCTGTTTTGAATCTTAGTTTCTTCATTTCACATGATGCGATGAAAGCTTTTATCCAATATAACTGTCATGTTTAAGAGTAGCTCAGCTGCTAATAGCGGAGAAAGTACGAGGGTTGGAGGATCCTGTTTAGTTAATTAACTTCCGAATTTCACTTCAACAGCAAAGCATAGCCTATAGGTCTAAATATTCAATACTGTAAAGTTATATGTTATTTCCATTTTTCAGTGCTATTATATATCAAAGGAAACGTTATAGAAAAATTTAAAAAAAAAACGACTATCATTGATCATTAGTTTGGAGTTTGACCTCAGTGCGGAAAATGTGCAAACGATTAAATTACTAGCATCACTATGCATTGTTTTTTTATTAAATTATTCGACGTTTAGACATAATTTAAAGCTAACAGTATTCTTTTTGCAATCATCTAAAAGACCCCAAATATTATTAGCATTCTAATGAGTCACTATTTAAAGTGGACTGAATTGGGAGACTAACAAAGTCTTTCGGTACCAATCAAGTGCGGAGCCAAAGGTATGTCCTTTTAAGAATTATACTAACTTTTAAAAATCTCAAGAGAGCAAAGAACACAGTTAAAATCATAAAAACAGTATATATTACAACGTTACACGTTTATTTATTAGGATAAACCACTTTAATAAACATGTATTACTATGTTCGAATTACTTTAGGTACAGAAAACGACGAGAAAATATTTTGAGATAATTTAAATTAGTTCATGCATGGACGAAAATCTTAAAGAAAAAGTGCAAAAGTTGTTGTTCATTATTAAGCTGAAATCCCATTATAAATTTTTGCTTTTTAGTATCTAATAAGTCTATAATTTCGCTGTATCTTGTTGCGTTTTACCTAGCATAGAAGGTTACTTGAAGATACTTATCACAATTGTTTGACAGAACTCGCAAAGAGCACCATATGGTTTGCTCCATCTCATTCACACCTCTTTAGCAGCGTTTTGCCTGTCGTTCCTTCCGCTTCACCGATGTTATGGCTACTCAGAATACTTTCAACAATGCTTGGAACCTAATTAAACTACGATAACGGGGTGTTTTTCCAGGAATATTAGTTTCGCTAAAGTATGCATTATTGTCTGTTGTATTCGCGGACTTCATTAACGTTCTGAATAGAGATTCTCATAACGACTGGTTCGCTGACCAGTATTCAGCGCTGTTTCCCGCCCTCCGCCGTTTACCGACTTTCGCTTTCAAATCGGTTGAATAATTCCTTAACATATTTTATCTGTTCACAACTATTACTATACCTAAAACGATAACTGTTCAATTTATGTATACTGTCCATTTTCAATTAATCTTCTCAGTAGAAATTCCATCCTCCAAAACAAATATAAATTGATTAAATTGAAGTCTAAAGATATCTAACTTTCCATAATTTAATAGCTTTGTGCAATTCTAATACTAAAAGCACGTTATATCTGGGAAATATGGAGTGAAATTTAACTCATTTGTTAGGAAAACAATATTTGAAATATTCTAGGCGTGCAAAACTGAAATGTTATGTCTATAATTACATCAAATGATAATTCACGGTTTAAGCTATCATAGTTTATAATTTTAGTTTCACAAAAATCATGTCAATAATGCTGCAAGACACTTTAAAAAATAAGGCTCCGTTTTTTGCTCTTGCTTTGTTAATCAACTATTTTTATTATATTTAGGACACATATTGGTTGGATTGCCTCTTTTCTAATGTTCCGCAGTTTAATGGTATTGAACAACCATTAATTTGGTCTCCGGTCAAACAACAGCACTCTGCTTTCATCCATAACATGCATCCTCTTTTTGATTCCATAGTTATATTTCTTGATTAAAAAATTACCAAGTGCTTCATGAATTTTCTTCTTAGCTTTATAAAATCTGCTTGTTTCAAAAGGGAGATTTATTGTTGTCCCACAAGTAATTCATATAAAACTAAACTATAATAGTAGCTTTCTTGGAATTGATAGTAAGCTAAACAATTTCGGTGATATTATTACGATTTTAATTCCATAGGTCTTTTGTGTGTACTTTTGTCCCTTCAGTTAACTGGATAATTCAGGAAAAACAGGATAGCTGTTTCAATAAGCAATGAAATTCATGACTGACGATAGGAAAACTTGAAAATATTTTGCATAATGTGCAATGCTGCGTCAGCACTCTTCGACCACTATTTGTGATGGGATCCGTGGAGATAGCCTCGTTTTATCGTTTGATGCGAGATATAATCACAGCAGATAACATGGGTAAACTATTAAATCTAAAAAGAGTGAAAGTAAGTATTCTCATTTCCCAAAAAAAATGTTTGGAAATGCTAAATTTTGATTGTAGATCATATAAAACCTAAGTAGTTAGTGCAAGACACAGTATGTCTAGAAATCATCTATAACATGAGATAGATTTATAAAACCTATTTCACACATAAATATAGCTGCATATGTGTAATATAATTGAACATAGAAGACAAAATATTATGGATAACTCTTTAATATTTTCCTAAATACTTTGGACATTATCGTCTCGTCTTTCAGTAATACATTACTTTATAATATATGTATAATTTAGAGTTTAGACTTATATAATTAAGACTCCCAAACAGTCAATAATTTAAAAATTTCAATAAAAAAGTGGGCATTTGATGATGTAATATGAGAATAAACTTCTACCATCACCATCTAAACTACTTGTGTATAACACTAAGACTTAAAAACTGAATAAAAATATTTTGAGGTGCATTTATAAATTTTTGTACCACTGAGAGCTGGATATTACTTTTTTTCTTACAAATCTCATCATTTTTATTACTAATAAATCTAGGTTTTAAATGTATCCAATCATAAACGAACACGACAAAATAGGTATAGAATATTCATTTATGGGCCATCTATATTTAAATATTTCATATAATCTACAATCATGTGTGAACCACAGGCGTAGTAATAGCTTACTCCTCGTAAGGACTCATATTAATATAATTTTTTACTCAATGCTTTTAGTGCTAGGGAGGCTTACATTCTTGACTGCTAAATACTTGAAAAATCGGATAAGGGAATAATCAGAAAAATGTGGTAAAAATTCATCAACACGATAAATTCTTGCATAATTCTAGCATACTTAATAGTAATATAAAATAGACCGGAGTGGAAATAAGGGTTAGTTTGGTCGTAGTGCTTACTACTTAAATCTAGTGATAGAGATAGTTATAGCAGCAAAACAAGACTTTGGCTTCAACTAGTGGGAGAATATGGTAACTGCCCTTTTTGTATCTGGATAAATTCCAGCTTTGTCATCAGATTCTAAGCATCTATCTTAGTTTATTGACCTCGATATACGTAATTATATATAGAACTTGTATTTAAATATAGTGCTGTTACTGCCTGTTTATTAATTACACCTAGAAAGATTTGCAAAAATGACTACCGTATTCGTGTATACCACAAATGAAGAAATAGATTTTAAAAAAATCTGATATCTATCATACATCCATGAAATAGAAGCAAACATCCGGCCAATTACGCTTTTAAAAAGAAAACATTTCCATGTAAACAAACGCAATTCGCATTGCAAAAAGTTGATGCATGCTTATGTTGCCTCAGTTGCATTTATTGCTACAACTACGAAAATTGAATTCCCGACTTCCAGTTGTCTAAATTCTTTCTGATATATACTGTCCTGTAAGATGATTAATTATTTGATTGTCATATTTTTCGTTTTTCAATAAGAATATATATTTGAACACTATTTAGCTTTCTTGTAAAATTCTAATATTTATTTATACAAAATACCCTTCAAAGTTCATTCAGCGTAGTTTAAATTTTGTCGTCATCGTTAATTACTGGTCCTTATATGGTTCATTTTCATCATATGTCTAAACGAGCAGTTTGGTTATTATAGTGCCGTAATCAAGCGAGATCATACGACTGCATTTTTAAGACACACAATTTGAAGTTTGTTTAGTGCAGTTAGAGACAAATCATTTTTTCAGTCTCCAAAGTACGGAAGCCGTTACTTTTACATGAACTAGAATAATATAGGTTCCTTATGTGATTTAACTTTTGGATAACAAGTTATTAAACATCCGAAGTATGCATGACAAACACTATTCAAAATCTAAGTTTAGAACGTTCTTCTTAAAATAACTTTAAACTCTTTAAAATATCTCGTTTTCGGAAAACTATAAAGCTTACACTAGATCTTTCTCATTATTTTACATTTGAAATCAAGCCAATTATAGTTGTTGTCTTTGTGTTCTATGGCTGAAAATGTGCATAAATTAATTTAGGTACTTAAAGTATTAACGTAAGATGTTATTTATATAATACTATTAAAATGTCACATTAGGGAACTATTGTGGGAGTTTATTTAGTAAAGTAATAAAAAGACTAGAGTATTATAGCCATTTGATATGTTAAAAAGAACCTTTTCTTATTGCCCGATGTCTTTTTCTGCTCTCATTACCTCTTCTTGTAAGTAGGATATGTTGAAAAACGTAAATTTCAGGAAATGTTCTCACTGAGGTCAATGATGTGGGCACTCATTGCTCTGATTGCTTTCTTCTGCGTTACAGACGCACGAAATTTGCAACCATATGGCAAGTATCATTAATACTTAATAAACAAACTTGGTTTACTTATAGTTATCAGTTTTTAGACTCTGAGGGAATGAATTTGGGAGATTATCGACTGGAACAATTTGGCGAGTATATCAATCCTCAGAAGCGTGTTCCATCTGCTGGCGACATGATGGTCCGTTTTGGAAAGCGGGCTGACTGACCGAATTACATCCTATATGAAATATTCGAGAAGCCTCATTGATCTCTGCTTGTAGTAAACATTCTATGGTTATGTAAATTAAGTGTTATGTAAAAATGTGAAGGTAACGACAATGTAATAATGCTTCATAATATTTGGACACGATATATTAAAGGCTAAAACAGCAACTATGCTTCTCTCTGGTATGATACTCGGGTGATGTGGAATTTTCAGTGCAAAGTAATCTGTGGTTTTTGTGTTGGGAATAATTGTTCATTCCTGTCATGTTTAACCGTTCACTTTCCATAATTATATTTTGGCATATTCACGAACAAATGTAGTTAGGGATAACAACGGTTAAAGTGGCTGGTTTAGTGTGAATACCAAAAATATCAAGTTGAATGGAGGAAAATTTTCTTGGAGGTTTGTTTGGAGAGCATAATGTTTGCTGAAATGCACTATCGCCTTTAGCAATTACGTTAAAATTTGAGCAACATTGCTTTATGCGGTATGACTTCACTTCCTAACATTTATCCTCGAAATTTGTGCTGAGTCTGAAACTTGGACAACAATGACGGTCTTGAAAAAAAGTGTTCGTTACAGTAGTATGCTTAAGTAATGACCCAATTTTGCCTTCAGAACTGTTGCTACGAAAGATGTGGAAATGGTACTATACGTTATATTTTCCTCGGGTGACCCACATATATCTGTTGGGGCAGAAGTGGTCATTATTGATTAGTAAACTTATATAATGAGACAAATAAATCCAATTTAAAGTTGGTGTTTCGGAAACTGTATATCCGTTGATTACAGGGAATTAAAAGCTACTAAGCTTGCACTACCACACATAGACCAACCAAACAGCTTAGAACACAATGTAAATAAAAAGCACTTCTCTTTTAATATGATATAGTTTAGAGAAATAAATAGTTCACAAAGAATAGATGTCGGAATTTCTATTTTACATTGCAAAACTTCAAGCTTCCTTTTTCAATTATTCTGTAAAATCGGAAGCGAAAAGCGATTATTGCATGGTTTACGCTTAGTTTATCATTCAGCGATGACTATGAAAATTGGATTAAGCAAAAAATGCTATTAGTGACGTATTTTAATTAGTTCTTAACAGAGATCTACAATTTTCAAGGATTTCAATTATCACAATTATATCCAGCCTCTTTTATGTATTGACTATAATTCTCCAAAAGATCCCTGGTTTCTAGATGACCCGCCTTTGGCGGGAGTCGTTCTTCCATACTCTTCTTGTGACCTGCACATTCAATCTACATTTTTGTAAACATCTCTATTAGATCGAGAATATTACATGAAAGTATGAGACGCAGACATCCCTGCGGAACTCTCGCTTCCCTATCCAATGGCATTTTGTCTGTGCCCTCTTCTTCGTACACGTTGTTTTCACACCTTTCTTGTCAGTGCAGTACTATTTCTCGCACACCTGTCCCCGTTTGACCCAATGGATACTACAGGAGAAATGGTCACTTGCCATTGCGCAATTTGGACAAACCGCTTGCGTCATACTGTAATCGGAGGAGCCATGCTGCCAGCTTCTTTCAACCACATGCAGACATTCGATCCCCAAACTTTTCATTATACATCATATGGCTACAAGTAAGTTTGTTTGGTAAATCTTAGTAAAAGCTTTTTTTGAATACAGTTTGAAAATATTTTGTAGTCCTTCATTCGCATCGATGTACAATACTCCCGTGTCTACCGTAATGGTACAACAACAGGCGCCGTCGTACTCCTATCCTGATGCTGCGTATTCGGTTAAATCTGAATCTGACACATCTCCTGGAGATTGTTATGATTCTGCTAAAAAGTCCGTAGCGATTGCGGTAATAGGGTACAACCCGCTCTTCCATCTTACTACCTTCAACTTTCTCATCGACATCTCATTATCCTGGAAAGAAAGCACCATAAGTTATACGTTAATTGAAAGAGTACTATTATAGAATGATTAGATATAATGGTTTACTTATCAGCTTTAAAGATGATATAGACAAGTAAGCCATCAAACTTGTTCAGGTAAGTTTGAGTATTCCCACTTCAATTTAGTCTCTTGACATGAAATATGGGGATGGATAAATGGTTAAAGTGAATTTCATAAATATTTGTTTTATTAGAAACAAATATTTATCATCTGTGCCTCAAATTATATATCATTATAGGCATAGAGAAAAAAGGGACAGAAATAATGAGGCTGCTAGAAAATCACGAATTAATAGAAGAGTAAGAGAACAAAAGATTAGCGGGGAAGCAGAAAGACTGAGAATGGAAAACCAGAATTTAAGAGAGCAAGTGTTCACTCTGAATCAGGTAGAACACTATTGAATTTTAAAAGTTAAGGAAGGACATATATTTAATCCTATTTGACTAATGAGTACAATAAAAACTACTTTACAGACTATTGATGAACTACGAAAGCAGCTAACCACTGGATGTTACTCATCTTCGTCAGAACCATTTAGAGATTCGAGCAATATCTCACGAGAATCTAATCAGAGTTCTCTAAATGGATACAAAAATATTCAACTTAATTTTAGCTTCTCAAACCAATCTCTTTAGATAAAACGAGAGAACTAGAATTGTAATAATTTGTGTATACATTTTTATTCTTAGCAGGAGCAAACTGGGTATCGCTCTTGTATAATCCCGGGATCAGTGGAAAAATAAAGATTTATTATATAATGTCAACCTGTAACAACATTACATTAAACAAATATCAGAAATACTTGTGAAGTGCATTGATTAATTGATTCGTACGAGTCAATCAAGAGCTCGTGAAACATGACCTAGTGCTAAATCACTCAAAGTTTAAATTAATCCGTTAATATTTTCCTGAAAAATACATTTGGGTGAAGATAAGATTGAGCTTTAATATAGTAAAACTATGTTTTAAAGAGAAATAAGCGGTCTATGTTACTATCTTATTACTGTTATACTTACCTGAATGGTATTATAAAGCAAAATGGCAATATTAGAAGTGGGTTTATAAAATATTACTTACTACTTAAAATACATTAACAGAGAGTGTCGAGATGCAGACATCCCTGCGGAACTCTCGCTTCCCTATCCAATGGCATTTTGTCTGTGCCCTCTTCTTCGTACACGTTGTTTTCACACCTTTCTTGTCAGTGCAGTACTATTTCTCGCACACCTGTCCCCGTTTGACCCAATGGATACTACAGGAGAAATGGTCACTTGCCATTGCGCAATTTGGACAAACCGCTTGCGTCATACTGTAATCGGAGGAGCCATGCTGCCAGCTTCTTTCAACCACATGCAGACATTCGATCCCCAAACTTTTCATTACAATACATATGCTGCTTATAAGTGGGTTTATGAAAATATTATATAGTTACTTATAATTTTAATTCGTTGTTTTGTTTCAACGTCAGATTTTATCTAGGAATAGAGTGGTAATCTACGCCATCAGCTTTAGGCAAGTTTTACCTAAATAACCTTAATAAGACCCCCCTGAGGCGTAGTATTAACATTCTTCTTAGATGTGATCCTCCTAAGGCATTATTATTTGTCGCTTGGAGTAATGTTTCATTAGTCTAGTCTAAAGACTATTGTACTAATTTAATAGTAGTGCTAAATTATTTATGCTTTTATAAATGCATTTGTTTTTCATCTGTTTATAAGGAAAGTTGTTTAAAACTTATAATTATATATCATAAAGAGTAATAATCACCAGAAAAATTACAGTCCACCTCTCACTACCGCATATGGATCACCCATCTCTTCAACACATCAACATGTACCAACATTCTACCCAGATCCTTCATATTCAATTAAGTCAGATTCGGACACTTCGCCGGAGGACAAAAAGAAAGATCCAATGTCCGTCGCGATGATGATATCAGGGATTGGGCTCGACTCTTCTCTATAGTTTTTGCAATTAAAAAAAAATTTTTTTCACTCTTTATAACTAAAGAAGATTATATTCATTTTGGAAATTTGAAGTATATGTGGAACAACTGTATTATTTTTAGCTTGCAAACCGACATATATCAAAGCGTTTCTTGGATCACCAATGAAAGCGTGAAAAAATTGAAATCAAACAAAATATAGGAAGTGGTGGACCACATAATCATACTATATTGCTTAGAAAAATATAGGAAACTGAAAATTGTTGGTATCTAACGTTGTTTCAGATATCTCGCTAAGCGTGCGAAAAACAATGATGCTGCCAAGAAATCAAGGCTGAACAGGTGATTCACTAGATATTAGTAGAAACAAGTTTATTTCTTAGAAACGTTTTTTAGGAGACAACGAGAGAAGAGCACTCTTCAGATTGTCGAGAAGCTGCGACAGGAGAACGAGAGTTTAAGAGCTGAAGTTATTGAAATGAGACAGGTAATAGGGGAATAGATATAATATTTTACATATATATACAATTACTTACGAAAACAAGCTCGAAAATAAGTTTTTTTACCAGATAATCACGGATCTACGCAAGCAGATCAATTCTGGTTGTTATACTCCGCAAGATCCAGTATTAAGAGAGACGAGTAACCAATTGAATGATGCTAACCAGAACTCTATGAGTAGCTATCAAGGATTTCAAATTAACTTCAATATTGGAAATCAAATCTAATGGGGTGCAAAAATTTTGCAAAAATCTCAATTACCACTGGTTAAAGCCCGGGTTCTCAATACACTTCGGGTTTCCCTCTATTTCAGTCATATAAATCTGGTTCGAGTCACGGTTACCCCGTCTCGTTTGTCCAATCAACACCTCTGATACATACCTAAATCTCTATTGTTTGGTGTTTGTATACGTGCTATGGAAATTTAATTTAAATAAACAATATTCTTATACTTGTTGTACATAGTTAGAAAATCGAAGTTCATATTGGACACATGTAGAATGTCTGAGATTTATTTTCTATACTCTACATATATTGCTAAAAACATTAAAAGAGTTGTTTATTTTTGGTACAAGCTAGCGTTGATTCTAACGTAAATAGGGTGCACTCCAATTTGGTATACAAAAATGAGAAGATATTACACATATATTATATCTTGTCCTGTTCGCTCATAGTCTTTTCTCGATTTGAAAGCACTTTGCTATTTCCTTGATACAAATGAAGGGTATTTCTTAGCCGTTATTTGGCATGTTTACCGTCCGCAGGGGGTTCGGCGGTAATTGTTTGTGAGTGGCCCCTCCCATTCTTATCGCAAGATACGGGTTGAGTTATGGCGGATTATGCTCTAGAGCACCCTAAGGACACCTGGGTTATGCAAACGCATACTGTGAGAGAATGAGATAGTAGTATGAAGAACATTACTATACAGAGATATTATAGCCACATACTTGGAATTATACCAATCTACTGATTCTTTTATCAGAATAATTATTTTCAATTAATATCATTCTGAAGTGCTTTTAAATATTCGTTTTATTAAACAAGTCCAAGTACTTAATATTAATTTGTGAATATGATAACTTCATATTTATAATATAATTCTTCATCTTTCCAAGACGCACTGTTAACAGTATCACACTAGATGAAACCAGCTGTCGTATTTGGGATCAAATAGTAGTAGTTTATTGCCTCGGATCAGAAGTCTCTTTAGTTCAATGATTTGGGAAACTAGATTAAAAATGCGCTGACTGAAATAAAGACTTGGATCAATGTAGATAATTGTAGAGAGCGATTGTGCATAATAATTAATTCAAATAACTTTATTCTAGATAGTTAGCAAATTAATAGAAAGCTGGTGGTAATATAGAATAAGACTAGACAGCACTAGACAGAACCCGATAGAATCCGAAAAATTAGGAAGCAACCCCGTTTATGTTGAACACCTACTTTTATATGATTTCGAGATCAATTAATTTTTTAGCTCTATCAACTGCTGGTTTAAGATTAATTTACACTGAGGAAGTCAAAACTGGAAACATTATACTAGAATGTAAACACGAGTTAAGGAAATTACTATAATCTATGCTATGCGTGACACCAGCTTTTATATTATATGTTTACTAAAACTCATAATACACATAAACAAACGTTTGTTTACACCTTACTGTTATTTTTCTCCATAATGATTAGTTTCTATAAACTATTGTTAATTTCAATCATCCGGGAAGTGGGTTGAGTGGACTCGTGAGAAGTCAAACTGCTGCGCCCATTGTTTCTCGCCAGTTGACAGCTCAGACATCAACCTTTATATTTTAAATCCTACTACAGCTTTATCCTAATATCTTTTGTATTGGTTTATATCTATTCACTTTATAATGCGATTTTATTATTTAATTTATTGGTTTGTTTATATCACATTCTAACTAAAGTTACACTTGAAATTTTAGTAAAAGCATTGTCATTTCAGAAGATAACAAAGCTAATTAATATTTAATAGTTTAACATTTTGGAAATTCTGGAATTTAATAACGGATATGTGCTTTATTATATTTGTCCTACCATGTTTCGTCAATTTAAGTGAGTTAGATATTGTTACATATATCAGTTATGTGGACTTTTTAAGGAACCAATATGCACATCATAATCCTTGTATAATTTAACATCACAACACCTGCGTCCAAACAATGGTTTACCCTAAAACATTCTTTTATATTTATTTCCTATGCGAATAGAAATGATTGACAGGCACTTATGACACGTCCAGACTCTTCTTTTCTTTAAAAACTAAAGATTGGAATATTTCAAGAGGAGGGTTCAGAAATGTTAATTATATTAAAGTTTTGAGCTGGACTCTACTGTTTAGAAAACAAACACTTGAAAAAGAGATAACCCTCTAGAAGATATGCTAAGGGTTATTCAAGGCATGAAAATTCGATATAAAAAGCGTGTTGCTTTAATAGTTCTGCGTTTCAATTCTCTAAGATTAATGTAATTTCACAATTGTGTTAAAATATTTATTATAGAAGATGCCAAGATACCAGGTGATGTTTAGTTCTTAACAATGTCCAGCGTATCTTGTTTGAAACAATTATTTAAAGTTCAATTCATACTTATTAAAGAACGAAATTGATATTTGCTTTTCTAGTAGTTAACATTCATCTTTTTTGTTACCTTAAGTCCTATAAGCTTTTGAATATTAGAAGTTCACTAAATTTTACGTTAAGTTATAAAGTTCCATGAGCTGATTAATTAAGAGAATTCATTGAAAGATTCCATTGGTGCAAGTGCGGTTCAAGGGTCTTAGTGTCTTGTGGTGAACCGAATTCAGAAATTTAATCTTGGTGTTTAACTAATTTGATAGATGCTAGCTTATACTAAATTAAAATTTGCAGAATTTAATTTCATAGGTTAAATTGCGAAAGTATTTTAGGAGAAAAGCACTTATATAAATTCTAATTAGTTTAATTAACATACTATGGCTTATTATACACAAATAAAACCCAAGCCTGTTAAGCATTACTGTTATAAGCTGTCTTCTTTCTGTATGAAACTACCAACAAAAATTGATAATTAACGCTAAGAAAGAATTAATGAAGTGAAATTGAATAAATTATTGTTCCAAATAAAACAGTTACGTGGTATTAGTTCCGTGTCACTTTTTAAGTGCTTGTGAGGAAATATAGTCACGTTTGCACTTCTTTCTCATATATAGAAGGGAAAGTAATTTAGTGAGATTTAATTAGAAAATATTTCGATCTTCTTTTAAGTGCTATATAATTAATAATATAAGGTTAGTTTCCTCACTTCTTTAGGCTGCTTCGTGCAATATAAAATATTAAAAGATTTAAGTAGACCATAGGCAAGTCTTTAGAATAGGAATATTATGACAAAATATTAAAGTATGAAGTATAGGAAACCTATGATTGTCTTTCAGTTCTCTGCAGTGTCATATTTACCACCGAGAATTGTAACCGCACACTCTACGGACTGCAAGTAGTGCCTGGACAACCAAACAGCTATAAGCAGTGCGGACCGTCGGGCAAAGTTTGGATTGTGCCTTGCGCACCCAGAATGAGCTTTGACGCTGCTGATAAAGTAGTTATCTATATTATAACAATTTCACCTTTCCACTTGTTTTCTATTTCATCTTCCTCCAATAACCACAATATTAAAATAGATAAGTGCCTTATGTTATATTTCTTCTAAAATTTGAAACGTTCACATTTAGATATGGTACGAATATTACCAATAAAATATTTCTATAGTGTAAAAAAATAACTCAAAATAAACTTTTCCAGAGAAAACTTATTAAAAGAAATATATTTTAGGTTTGCACAGACAAATGGATTCAACAAACGAAAACATTGTCATCAATTAGGAAAGTGGATGAGGCAGGATATAGTCATTAAATACTTTTATACGTACTTATAACATTTTCTAGACGTTTTTCATTCTCTTTCTCACGTTTAAATTAATTATTAATAGATAAATTATATTAAAAATGACTTTTTCAGTCTATGAAATTCCAATATTTGATTACTAGTACTTCTAAAAGCAATCAAAAGGACTTTGAAGAATTTTTTTATTCCACACGCAGACCAAAAACGTCACATCCACGATCTAGTTCTACTCCCTGTGGTCGAGGTACAAAATCTGAAATACTTATCTCTGTTGATTCGTGAGATCACATAGTTTTCAGTTGGCTCTACCAATACTTACTTCACTTCAGTTACACCTCAGATGTCAACTTTTCGAATATCTTAAAACATGATAACGGTTCCCTATAGTCTCGGTTTCAAAAATGTCTCTAATGAGAATAAATTGGAGAAAATGTCTCAGAAATACGCAGTAAAGTACAATGGACAGAACATAACGGAAAAGGAAATTCTAGAAAAAGTGGAAAATAAAATCAAAACGCAGAAGAAGACGAATTTTGTGGAGAACAAACAACTACGTAAAGAAGAGCATGAATCTGGAGAATTGAGTCACAAATCGGAAGAGAATATGACGAAAAAGTTATACCAACAGAACGTAGTACAAAGAACGGCAGAGCAGGTAAATCGAAGAAAGATACTAGCTAGTGGTGAAGAAATAGAGAACAATAAAGTTAGGAATAAAATAGAAAATCCCTCCATAGATTTCTGGAAAGAAAATAATACAAATGAAAATAAACCACAATAGCTATCAAATATAAAAGAAAAAGACCAATGGAGAATTAGTTGTCAGCAATTAGAAAGAAGGAATAAAAGAACAAAAAATATATTGCGACAAAACTGGATAAAAGGTAAAAGAAATCATGCTGATAGGAAAAGACGACTAATCATTGATAGAGGTAAAAATGTACGTTCGACTGTGACACGCAATAGTTATATTTGAGAAGAAAGGGGAAGTAGAAAAGGCGTAAGTAGTTAATTTCAGATTTATAAAGAACTGGAAAATAATTTCAGCTCTATACAGCAAAACATGATCTAACTAATTTAAGAAACTGGCACGATCGCTTCTGTGAACACTCCAAATAATCCTCTACACCAATCACAACAGTTTGAAAACTCGAATTCTGGATCTGTAAGGTATACAATTGAAATAATCTGCTATTACCTTTTATTTTTATATGATAAATATATATAATTAGAATATAGTTTTAGATTCTACTAATTAATTATTTAATAAGTTTTCAACACAAAAATTTATTAGATTTTTGCGAAATTGTGTTGAGATATACATATTTTGAACTTTAAATGCGATTTTTCTCTTCCTACTACGTCCAAGTTAAACAAACATAAACAAAAGAAATTTCAGCTGTTGTGCATAGCGATATTTCTTAATTTAATAGAGACTCACTTATGGTATAGAAAATTTCCATAGAATGCCATTAGCAAAAACTACATTAAATCAAGCTAAATTAATGCAAAAATATTAAAGCTAAAGAATTAATATATATGGTTAACAACTGAACTAATTATCGGATACTAGAGTAAATTTATCTTTAAGCTATTACAATCTTAATAATGATGTTTGATCATTTCCTATGGTTCCTAAATATTTAAGGTTTCCGTTTGGACTAGACTTAACCCGTTCAATATCAAATCCACAATGGATAACCAGTGCAAACTATTGGAAAATTCGACCATACCCAGAGAAAAAAAGAATAACGGTAAATTCAGCAGTTCTATTCTGATTTTCAAAAACCTACTTGTCATTTCTTTAAAATGCCATTTAGGCGAAATGCTAAACGTGACATTATAACAGTTTAACACAATTTTGATATTAAATGTATTTTATATTAGTAGGTTAAATCCAACTGAGACAATTTTAAAGGACTACAGTTCTTAGAACGCTCAAAAGATTCATCAATATGATTTTTTTCCATAACTTCTATAAAAGTAGTGCAAATAAATTTACATGTAACAATGGTGTGGAAAATCTATTACCAGAGTAATTTTATTATTGCAATAATAATTTTTTTAGGAACACCTTTTATGGAATTATTTACCTAAAATAATTCCTCTTTCAGTTCCCAATTAGTCTTCCTCAGACGAAGGTAGTCTCAGAATGTTATGTAGGTGACGAGTGTCCACTTGGCTTTAATGAAAATCTACTCTGCCAACATCCTAAGTTAGTGTAATTATACTTAAAATCTCTTCAAGCGCTCAAAAATTAATAAAATTAAATCTTTTCCATTTTTCTCTTAATTTCTTTAGTGAGAACCCAACTTCAAAATAGTCGAAATATGTGGTTCAGTAAAGTTAAAATGCAACTCTTGTCGTCTAATGGTTAAGTCATAGTTGAATGAAGAAAAAACATTCGATTTTCGAACATCAATTTTGCATTAAACATTTATATAATATTTCAGAAATCCTTCGTCGTTTCTGCAATGTATTCCGCTGGTAGGCAGAAATAGTCGATGGATGGAGAGGCACTGCCCTAACACACTTGTATTTATACAAGATTTAGCTAGATGTGTAAAGATGGATATGGTCAATGAAGATGCAATTATTTCTTAACATTAAATTTAGGATTCATAAAGCAATTTCTAAAATCAAACATTTTAGAATTTTAACTTTAATTCCTACAAGCCCAATGAGAGAGTGCTAATTCCTCGACTACCATCAGAGACTGAACATCTTAAATGGCAGGGAAACAAGTATTCTATTTCATTAACTGATATTAATTATTACAAGTTCTTAAGTTGATTCTCAGCTTACTCCTGCTTTTTTCCAGAATTATTGAGCAGAATGAAGAAACATTTTTACCCAAGAATCTGCCTCAATATTCTTCTAATAATCATCAGATATTCAACGCTATAAATTTGCTTACGAGTGACCCACTTCCAAATATAAATTCGTTTTATACTACAGAATTCCAACTAACAAATAAATTAAGCAATTATCATAGAGGAGTTACTGAGGTAAGTAGCTTATGAATGCTATATTCTAGTAATCCCATTATGGGTTATATATTATTACTTAATTTGTTGCAAATTATCATATTTGTTGGGTTTATAAAGGAATATTAATTGTTTATGGCTAAAAATTTCCTGGCACTTACAGTATTAAATTGAAATTAGCTACTAAAATCGGTCTGACAAAACTATACTTAGGTCTCTGTTAATTAAAGAAAAAATAAAATTGCGCTTTAAAATAATACATAATAGTATCGATATTATTCAAAGGAATTAAACTCAAACATGGATCCACCTCTAAATCGGCCGTTATTTCCAAGAGTAGAACCCAACTTCAACAAGGTACTCTCATCGTTTTCCACCTATCCACTACAAGAAGTGAGAGAAAGGATACTGTCAAACAGGAATGATGCTACTATTGAAGCCATTGCTAAACCAATAATAAAGCAGGTGGGATCATGAGTATAGGATTTAGTTTACAAAGTAAATTACAATCCACTTTTTTCAAACGTTATTTTAAGATAGCCTCCAACCAAACTGAATACTTTTTGGATCACTTGTTGACCGATCAGGTAACAGAAGATAGAGAAAAACATTATTTAAAATAACGGAAACAGAAGAGTGCAGATAGAGAAAAACCAACAAGCTTATTTTAATTTACGCCTTTCTATTTTTCATAAGTAGGATAAAGTAATAGAATATTTAAGAAACAAGTGTATTCTATAGTTAGTAAAATGATTGAAATGTAACATCTCATTTATGAACTACTCTAGACACGATTTCTAAAATCTTTTATTTTAATATGATTGAACATATCAGCTATTCTTATTGGATTTAACATATTCAAAGAATATTCCTCGTATTCCTATCCACACACTTCATTCAGATAAATTTGAGATATTAGAAAAACAAGAACGTTTGATGTGATTTGATTAAGCATCTAGTAGTGATTAAAGTAAGCACAACCAATGTTCGATGATCTTAGAACTGAAAAGATTTTCTTCTCATTATGTTGTTTCTGGATTATAACAACTATTATTTGGATGTATTACACATTAGAGATGTATAAAATTGTTCTGATGTTAACATGTTCAAGTTTGATATATGGAAAACATGAATATCTCATAAGATTTATTTTTTGATACGACTATATATTATATAGTATAGATTAAAAAAAGTTTATTTAATTTATTTAACTTCCAATAATTATTTCACTTGAAATATTTCAAGTTTTTATGGTGTTTTGTAGGTTTATATTACGATTTAGAGAAATATTATATAGTTCCTGACGATGCATTAAATGCTATAAAAGAAATTAACGAAACTAAATTGGTAAAAATATGTAAAAAAAACAATACTATAATGAGTATATATCTATATATTAAGACATGGAAGTAAAGTTGTAAAATTAAGGTCAATTTTTTGCGTAGTATTTGGACCAAGAGATGGTAGGAAAACTATGCAAACACTCTGCCGTTTTTTTGAGACGTATTGTGCGTGTGACGTAATGAAGCTGAAAACAAAAACAAGGGAATTAACATAATTAAAAAAATGAACTATAAAACTTATTGTGATAGTTGTTGGCAGACATTTTATATAGTAGACAAAGGTCTATAGAAAATAATTGTTATATGTCACGTAAGTCAAAGACACGATGAAAAAATACGTATTAAATAAAATAAATGATGAAATGATAATAAAACTAATAAGTTTAAAAAGGCATAGTTAGAAAATTGGAAGAAATATATATGGTATACGGAGGACCATAATATGAATAAAATAAAAGGAATGCAAGAAAATTACCTCAAGAAATCTTTTTACTTTTAGAAATACGCCATTGTCTTTATCCTCCTCTACTGATTCACTATACTTGAAGGTACAAATTGGGTAAGGATGAACTAAAAGTTTGGAATATATAGATTCAAATAACAGTAATTATAAAATTGCAACTGTGGAATACTTCTAAATTACGAGTATATTGGGAAATTCACATCAGTGTAATTGAGCATTTTACTTTCTCTTCAATATTTTACCTCCGTTCCCATTAGCAAAATCATTTACTATTTCCTTCTCGTAGGTGCTCAAATGACAATTGCTGTAGAAATAGTTAAGTAAAGACATCGTGTTCATAGCGAGAGGACGAATCTAGGAAAATAAATACTAGCCAAATATGATATGAAATAAATAAATTTCAAGACCTAGTAAAAAATGTTGAAACTTTGGAATTAGATATGAAAAATCACTTGTAACCATTACTAACCCGTATGTTTTCTAATTCAGTAATCTGTAGCGATTCCTCGAAAAAACAGGGAATTGTCTCATTCGATTCTACCTCATAGATTTCACCCATGTATGTGCTGGAGTCCTTAAAGTAAAAATTAAATTGACAAATAAATAAAAACTCTTCTTAACTCATTATTATATATTTATTGAAAACACATTTAGCAATTTCAATATTCTATATAATAGTTAAGTTACATTCTATATTTACAAGTCATCGAAATAATCTATTTAATTTCTCACCTCAAAAAGTTCGTCCATATTACGCAATACCATTTTCTAGGTGTTTACCGTCAATTAATATTATAATCATCTTCATTTCTACACCTGTCTAACAAGCATAGGTTATAGACTGTGTAAGATAAAGAGTTCCAGCTAACAGGGAAAACATGCAAAGTGAATGAATCTTGTATGTAAATATATTCAGAGATTATTGATCAGACAAGGAAACTAAAATACAAGCAATGGAATAACAAATGTTACATCAAACAGCTAAGAAATAAACAAAAAATAATTGGCGTTTAACATCGTTCTGTGATTAGCTGTCTTATGAGGAGATGAAAATCATAAGCCAACATAATTTGGACAATTGGAAATTTATCTTATATTCGCTATATAAGAAGAGTACTACATCATATAGAAGACCAAATTTTGAATTTTAGATTAATGCAAAAATTAATATTAATGTTTAATCCGATAATAATAATTAAACGAACTCAACACTAAACGATACATAAGCATGAAAATAAATTAACATTAACAAGATATTAGCATTAATATGAATTCTTGTAATACAGAATATTTAAAAGTATATTCTTTTTAAGTCAACGAGTTTTGATATCATATTATATTAGGTTGATACAGAAATAATGACGAATTTTAACGTTCAAGTTGAAACGAATATATCTCAGCTTAGAATAACATTTATTAATTGAAATAAGAATCATTTGAATCTAAAATTTTTTGTCAACAATAAACGAGTTTATTTATTCCGGTAACATAGAATTCTGAAGTCTTGAAATTGATGAGTTTTTTGAAGACGTTTTGAGCTGCTGCTTGGTTGTTGAATACCTTCTCTTGCAGGAAGTTGTCGAGATGCTTGAAAAGTGAGAATCGGTGGGAGAGAGGTCTAGTGAGTACACTGGGTAAAGTAGAGTTCCACAGGTCAATTCATCCAATTTCTACACGGTCCCTTGCGAGACATATGATCGGGCTTCGTCATGGAGAAGAATTGGTCCTTTTCGGTTGACAAATGCTGGACGTAAACGTTACAGTTCTAGGTGCATTTTGTTGATTTCGTGACAATACTTCTCTGCTGTGAGGGTTTCGCCTGGATCCAAAAAATTCTAGTAAATGATTCCACTTGCCGACCACCAAACAGTGACCATAACCTTCTTTTGATTTAAGTTCAATTTGAGTAAATGTTTTGGTGTTCCATCATGGTCCGGACACTGTGCGAAACGTGCATCAGTTGTCGTATGGAATAAATTTTTTGTCAGATGTCACAATGCGATTAAGAAATGAATCGTTTTTGTTGCGCAAAAGAAGCATAGAGCAGACTTCGCAACGACAATTTTATCTGCTTTTCGTTCAGCTCGTGCTGCACCAATTTGTCGAGCTTTTTGATTTCCTAATTTAGTGCAGATGTCAAACAAGTGCTGATTGGATAACGTCTAGTTCTTCAACAACCCCTCGAGTTGTTTTGCGTGTGTACCTTTCAATAATAGTCTTCAGTTGGTTATCATCAATCGCCAAAGGATGTCATCATCTTCAAGGTTTTCGTCTCTGCTATTTACGATTTACCTTTGCGTACGTTGTAATCAATTCCTTTTTGTGCTAGTCTGTTTTATTCTCGGTGTAAGTTACGCTTTGCTTTACATGTACTCATTAGTACGTAGATTGTCTGCCGTACTATTAATTTTCCTGTTTTTTATAGTTTGTGCTTGAAATGACGCCACCACCGAATTGAAAACTACCTTCAGAGTTTAGCTATCCTGATGATGTTCTATCTCAACTTCTAGAAAACCTTATTCATGTTATTTTCTAAATTACAAGTAATGACTGAAAGCTTCGTATCAAATATCTCTGCGATTTTCATGACTTTTCCTTCCTCTATCAAATAACTAAATGAAATAATTTTGGATTTGAAATAAACGATTTCTACAAAATTGTGCAATCTCTGGATCACTCACTCAATTATATGCGTATTAAAAAGCTCTATTTAGCAAGAGACATGGTCCATTCCTATACCAGAGGCGACTATACTAACCCTGAATAAGATTCGGATAGAGAGGTAAGAAAGAAGGCAGGTCGTAGAGACGATCAAGAAAACAAACTTCGCTGGATTATAAAAAATCTCGTTCTTTGTAAGCTTCGAAACTCGTGAAAATTACCTGTGTCCTATCGGGGAAAAATGTTGAACTATTTTTTTATGGAATTATGCGGTTTAATCTATAGCAACCAAATAAAAGTAGATCATGTACCGCCTTTATTTTCCTTCAAACGAAACATTAAAAGTAACAACCACGAATCATATCACCTCCTATACAACTATTTTGTGATGGAAGGAATAATCAGTATTTAGTGAATGTGATCATCATGTATAAATAAAGAAGACAACAACAAGTCAAAATCATTAACAGTTAAGAAATTAACCGCTTAAAAGCGCAAATCGGGACAATAAGAATATAATGTAGTGAGAATATCAAGAACAAATCCTGTCCTTCCGTCTATATTAGTCTCCTCTATTAAATGCAATATCAAATTCCATAAAATATCCCTCTACAACGTCCGTAGTATTGTTAAATTAACCTCGAAGGTAAGAGCATAGTTATATTGTCAAAAACCTAATATGTTAATAATTGTGGAAACATGGCTATATCCTTCAGTGGCTGGTTCTTCATTTCTCCGCAATTAACACTCTGTTTGGCAGTACTGATGGGTTTTACTCTCTAACGGATAAAATTCAACAGATAAAAGGGGACAAAATTTGAGCAAATAGGGATTTCAATCCTTCCCGTTAAGGGTTCCTATTACCGCCCATTCCAAACCTATCTAGATAATCTTCCTACGTTAAACGCGCATATTAATATAAGAACAGCAACTACTTAAAAAACCTGATACAATCAACAGATCATAAACCCCTCTATAATAAAACTTCTAAGAATAGATTTAAAAAGAAAATATTAATTAAACATTCAATTAATAATAATAGAGTTATAAACGACGGCGTTTGTTATGATATACACACATAAATCTGTTATCATAAGAACATTGTCTTGGTTTAGGACATTATGTCGTTTATCGATGCTTACATTCCAGAGAGCCCGTACCAATATATAAGATGATGCCATTCGAGACAGGGGAGAGAGTGGTCGGCGCAAGACTCAATACTGTACCCTAGACTACCCCTGTGCTATGTCACTATATTCTCTGTTTTCCTATGTGTTGTCTATTTATATATATTTACTTATCGGTCCTTTTCATTATATGCTATTCTTCTACATTTCTGACTTTCTTATAATGCCATATCAAGCTATATAGGTTATTTTCCCACTAGTTTCATGCGCATATTCACTGAGAATCCATTATTGAAAGTAAACAATGCTAACAAACACAATGTGAAAAACAATTTTACACTCCCTACTTAACAATCTTTACCGGTAGCCTGCTACATAACCCTACAAAAAAATAACAATAATCAGACACGGCGTTATATAAACATTTAAATAAGCAAGTCGTACTGAATTGATGTATGAATAGAAACAAATAACTCAGTCCCTTCTAGAGAACTGCTACATAGAAAATACATAAAATATCACTTAATAGATAATTACAAATTTTCACTAATCCCACAGTCCTACATCTCACAGGCAAAGTATCAACATTCAGAACAAATAAACTTTTCACAGCTAAGACTTCTTCCATGCAACCGGATATAAATTAGATTTCTGCATCATCATTCAAAACGCTGTACTGCTATTTATCTACTCTAGTGCCAATTACTGGGCAGCTATTCGTTCTCGTAGCCGAATAACACTACGTTCATCTACGGTCGTATTTTCGTCGAGATCCGTTGTGGTCTAGTGGTTAGGATTTACGGCTCTCACCCGTAAGGCCCGGGTTCGATTCCCGGCAACGGAATAGCTTTTAGTGTTACTTCTGTTAGCGCATAATCGGCGTTAATTCGTCACTGCACTGCTATTTATCTACTCTAGTGCCAATTACTGGCCAGCTATTCGTTCTCGTAGCCGAATAACACTACGTTCATCTACGGTCGTATTTTCGTCGAGATCCGTTGTGGTCTAGTGGTTAGGATTTACGGCTCTCACCCGTAAGGCCCGGGTTCGATTCCCGGCAACGGAATAGCTTTTAGTGTTACTTCTGTTAGCGCATAATCGGCGTTAATTCGTCACTGCACTGCTATTTATCTACTCTAGTGCCAATTACTGGCCAGCTATTCGTTCTCGTAGCCGAATAACACTACGTTCATCTACGGTCGTATTTTCGTCGAGATCCGTTGTGATCTAGTGGTTAGGATTTACGGCTCTCACCCGTAAGGCCCGGGTTCGATTCCCGGCAACGGAATAGCTTTTAGTGTTACTTCTGTTAGCGCATAATCGGCGTTAATTCGTCACTGCACTGCTATTTATCTACTCTAGTGCCAATTACTGGCCAGCTATTCGTTCTCGTAGCCGAATAACACTACGTTCATCTACGGTCGTATTTTCGTCGAGATCCGTTGTGGTCTAGTGGTTAGGATTTACGGCTCTCACCCGTAAGGCCCGGGTTCGATTCCCGGCAACGGAATAGCTTTTAGTGTTACTTCTGTTAGCGCATAATCGGCGTTAATTCGTCACTGCACTGCTATTTATCTACTCTAGTGCCAATTACTGGGCAGCTATTCGTTCTCGTAGCCGAATAACACTACGTTCATCTACGGTCGTATTTTCGTCGAGATCCGTTGTGGTCTAGTGGTTAGGATTTACGGCTCTCACCCGTAAGGCCCGGGTTCGATTCCCGGCAACGGAATAGCTTTTAGTGTTACTTCTGTTAGCGCATAATCGGCGTTAATTCGTCACTGCACTGCTATTTATCTACTCTAGTGCCAATTACTGGCCAGCTATTCGTTCTCGCAGCCGAATAACACTACGTTCATCTACGGTCGTATTTTCGCCGAGATCCGTTGTGGTCTAGTGGTTAGGATTTACGGCTCTCACCCGTAAGGCCCGGGTTCGATTCCCGGCAACGGAATAGCTTTTAGTGTTACTTCTGTTAGCGCATAATCGGCGTTAATTCGTCACTGCACTGCTATTTATCTACTCTAGTGCCAATTATTGGCCAGCTATTCGTTCTCGTAGCCGAATAACACTACGTTCATCTACGGTCGTATTTTCGTCGAGATCCGTTGTGGTCTAGTGGTTAGGATTTACGGCTCTCACCCGTAAGGCCCGGGTTCGATTCCCGGCAACGGAATAGCTTTTAGTGTTACTTCTGTTAGCGCATAATCGGCGTTAATTCGTCACTGCACTGCTATTTATCTACTCTAGTGCCAATTACTGGGCAGCTATTCGTTCTCGTAGCCGAATAACACTACGTTCATCTACGGTCGTATTTTCGTCGAGATCCGTTGTGGTCTAGTGGTTAGGATTTACGGCTCTCACCCGTAAGGCCCGGGTTCGATTCCCGGCAACGGAATAGCTTTTAGTGTTACTTCTGTTAGCGCATAATCGGCGTTAATTCGTCACTGCACTGCTATTTATCTACTCTAGTGCCAATTACTGGCCAGCTATTCGTTCTCGTAGCCGAATAACACTACGTTCATCTACGGTCGTATTTTCGTCGAGATCCGTTGTGGTCTAGTGGTTAGGATTTACGGCTCTCACCCGTAAGGCCCGGGTTCGATTCCCGGCAACGGAATACCTTTTAGTGTTACTTCTGTTAGCGCATAATCGGCGTTAATTCGTCACTGCACTGCTATTTATCTACTCTAGTGCCAATTACTGGCCAGCTATTCGTTCTCGTAGCCGAATAACACTACGTTCATCTACGGTCGTATTTTCGTCGAGATCCGTTGTGGTCTAGTGGTTAGGATTTACGGCTCTCACCCGTAAGGCCCGGGTTCGATTCCCGGCAACGGAATACCTTTTAGTGTTACTTCTGTTAGCGCATAATCGGCGTTAATTCGTCACTGCACTGCTATTTATCTACTCTAGTGCCAATTACTGGCCAGCTATTCGTTCTCGTAGCCGAATAACACTACGTTCATCTACGGTCGTATTTTCGTCGAGATCCGTTGTGGTCTAGTGGTTAGGATTTACGGCTCTCACCCGTAAGGCCCGGGTTCGATTCCCGGCAACGGAATAGCTTTTAGTGTTACTTCTGTTAGCGCATAATCGGCGTTAATTCGTCACTGCACTGCTATTTATCTACTCTAGTGCCAATTACTGGCCAGCTATTCGTTCTCGCAGCCGAATAACACTACGTTCATCTACGGTCGTATTTTCGTCGAGATCCGTTGTGGTCTAGTGGTTAGGATTTACGGCTCTCACCCGTAAGGCCCGGGTTCGATTCCCGGCAACGGAATAGCTTTTAGTGTTACTTCTGTTAGCGCATAATCGGCGTTAATTCGTCACTGCACTGCTATTTATCTACTCTAGTGCCAATTACTGGCCAGCTATTCGTTCTCGCAGCCGAATAACACTACGTTCATCTACGGTCGTATTTTCGTCGAGATCCGTTGTGGTCTAGTGGTTAGGATTTACGGCTCTCACCCGTAAGGCCCGGGTTCGATTCCCGGCAACGGAATAGCTTTTAGTGTTACTTCTGTTAGCGCATAATCGGCGTTAATTCGTCACTGCACTGCTATTTATCTACTCTAGTGCCAATTACTGGCCAGCTATTCGTTCTCGCAGCCGAATAACACTACGTTCATCTACGGTCGTATTTTCGTCGAGATCCGTTGTGGTCTAGTGGTTAGGATTTACGGCTCTCACCCGTAAGGCCCGGGTTCGATTCCCGGCAACGGAATAGCTTTTAGTGTTACTTCTGTTAGCGCATAATCGGCGTTAATTCGTCACTGCACTGCTATTTATCTACTCTAGTGCCAATTACTGGCCAGCTATTCGTTCTCGCAGCCGAATAACACTACGTTCATCTACGGTCGTATTTTCGTCGAGATCCGTTGTGGTCTAGTGGTTAGGATTTACGGCTCTCACCCGTAAGGCCCGGGTTCGATTCCCGGCAACGGAATAGCTTTTAGTGTTACTTCTGTTAGCGCATAATCGGCGTTAATTCGTCACTGCACTGCTATTTATCTACTCTAGTGCCAATTACTGGCCAGCTATTCGTTCTCGCAGCCGAATAACACTACGTTCATCTACGGTCGTATTTTCGTCGAGATCCGTTGTGGTCTAGTGGTTAGGATTTACGGCTCTCACCCGTAAGGCCCGGGTTCGATTCCCGGCAACGGAATAGCTTTTAGTGTTACTTCTGTTAGCGCATAATCGGCGTTAATTCGTCACTGCACTGCTATTTATCTACTCTAGTGCCAATTACTGGCCAGCTATTCGTTCTCGCAGCCGAATAACACTACGTTCATCTACGGTCGTATTTTCGTCGAGATCCGTTGTGGTCTAGTGGTTAGGATTTACGGCTCTCACCCGTAAGGCCCGGGTTCGATTCCCGGCAACGGAATAGCTTTTAGTGTTACTTCTGCTAGCGCATAATCGGCGTTAATTCGTCACTGCACTGCTATTTATCTACTCTAGTGCCAATTACTGGCCAGCTATTCGTTCTCGCAGCCGAATAACACTACGTTCATCTACGGTCGTATTTTCGTCGAGATCCGTTGTGGTCTAGTGGTTAGGATTTACGGCTCTCACCCGTAAGGCCCGGGTTCGATTCCCGGCAACGGAATAGCTTTTAGTGTTACTTCTGTTAGCGCATAATCGGCGTTAATTCGTCACTGCACTGCTATTTATCTACTCTAGTGCCAATTACTGGCCAGCTATTCGTTCTCGCAGCCGAATAACACTACGTTCATCTACGGTCGTATTTTCGTCGAGATCCGTTGTGGTCTAGTGGTTAGGATTTACGGCTCTCACCCGTAAGGCCCGGGTTCGATTCCCGGCAACGGAATAGCTTTTAGTGTTACTTCTGTTAGCGCATAATCGGCGTTAATTCGTCACTGCACTGCTATTTATCTACTCTAGTGCCAATTACTGGCCAGCTATTCGTTCTCGCAGCCGAATAACACTACGTTCATCTACGGTCGTATTTTCGTCGAGATCCGTTGTGGTCTAGTGGTTAGGATTTACGGCTCTCACCCGTAAGGCCCGGGTTCGATTCCCGGCAACGGAATAGCTTTTAGTGTTACTTCTGTTAGCGCATAATCGGCGTTAATTCGTCACTGCACTGCTATTTATCTACTCTAGTGCCAATTACTGGCCAGCTATTCGTTCTCGCAGCCGAATAACACTACGTTCATCTACGGTCGTATTTTCGTCGAGATCCGTTGTGGTCTAGTGGTTAGGATTTACGGCTCTCACCCGTAAGGCCCGGGTTCGATTCCCGGCAACGGAATAGCTTTTAGTGTTACTTCTGTTAGCGCATAATCGGCGTTAATTCGTCACTGCACTGCTATTTATCTACTCTAGTGCCAATTACTGGCCAGCTATTCGTTCTCGCAGCCGAATAACACTACGTTCATCTACGGTCGTATTTTCGTCGAGATCCGTTGTGGTCTAGTGGTTAGGATTTACGGCTCTCACCCGTAAGGCCCGGGTTCGATTCCCGGCAACGGAATAGCTTTTAGTGTTACTTCTGTTAGCGCATAATCGGCGTTAATTCGTCACTGCACTGCTATTTATCTACTCTAGTGCCAATTACTGGCCAGCTATTCGTTCTCGCAGCCGAATAACACTACGTTCATCTACGGTCGTATTTTCGTCGAGATCCGTTGTGGTCTAGTGGTTAGGATTTACGGCTCTCACCCGTAAGGCCCGGGTTCGATTCCCGGCAACGGAATAGCTTTTAGTGTTACTTCTGTTAGCGCATAATCGGCGTTAATTCGTCACTGCACTGCTATTTATCTACTCTAGTGCCAATTACTGGCCAGCTATTCGTTCTCGCAGCCGAATAACACTACGTTCATCTACGGTCGTATTTTCGTCGAGATCCGTTGTGGTCTAGTGGTTAGGATTTACGGCTCTCACCCGTAAGGCCCGGGTTCGATTCCCGGCAACGGAATAGCTTTTAGTGTTACTTCTGTTAGCGCATAATCGGCGTTAATTCGTCACTGCACTGCTATTTATCTACTCTAGTGCCAATTACTGGCCAGCTATTCGTTCTCGCAGCCGAATAACACTACGTTCATCTACGGTCGTATTTTCGTCGAGATCCGTTGTGGTCTAGTGGTTAGGATTTACGGCTCTCACCCGTAAGGCCCGGGTTCGATTCCCGGCAACGGAATAGCTTTTAGTGTTACTTCTGTTAGCGCATAATCGGCGTTAATTCGTCACTGCACTGCTATTTATCTACTCTAGTGCCAATTACTGGCCAGCTATTCGTTCTCGCAGCCGAATAACACTACGTTCATCTACGGTCGTATTTTCGTCGAGATCCGTTGTGGTCTAGTGGTTAGGATTTACGGCTCTCACCCGTAAGGCCCGGGTTCGATTCCCGGCAACGGAATAGCTTTTAGTGTTACTTCTGTTAGCGCATAATCGGCGTTAATTCGTCACTGCACTGCTATTTATCTACTCTAGTGCCAATTACTGGCCAGCTATTCGTTCTCGCAGCCGAATAACACTACGTTCATCTACGGTCGTATTTTCGTCGAGATCCGTTGTGGTCTAGTGGTTAGGATTTACGGCTCTCACCCGTAAGGCCCGGGTTCGATTCCCGGCAACGGAATAGCTTTTAGTGTTACTTCTGTTAGCGCATAATCGGCGTTAATTCGTCACTGCACTGCTATTTATCTACTCTAGTGCCAATTACTGGCCAGCTATTCGTTCTCGCAGCCGAATAACACTACGTTCATCTACGGTCGTATTTTCGTCGAGATCCGTTGTGGTCTAGTGGTTAGGATTTACGGCTCTCACCCGTAAGGCCCGGGTTCGATTCCCGGCAACGGAATAGCTTTTAGTGTTACTTCTGTTAGCGCATAATCGGCGTTAATTCGTCACTGCACTGCTATTTATCTACTCTAGTGCCAATTACTGGCCAGCTATTCGTTCTCGCAGCCGAATAACACTACGTTCATCTACGGTCGTATTTTCGTCGAGATCCGTTGTGGTCTAGTGGTTAGGATTTACGGCTCTCACCCGTAAGGCCCGGGTTCGATTCCCGGCAACGGAATAGCTTTTAGTGTTACTTCTGTTAGCGCATAATCGGCGTTAATTCGTCACTGCACTGCTATTTATCTACTCTAGTGCCAATTACTGGCCAGCTATTCGTTCTCGCAGCCGAATAACACTACGTTCATCTACGGTCGTATTTTCGTCGAGATCCGTTGTGGTCTAGTGGTTAGGATTTACGGCTCTCACCCGTAAGGCCCGGGTTCGATTCCCGGCAACGGAATAGCTTTTAGTGTTACTTCTGTTAGCGCATAATCGGCGTTAATTCGTCACTGCACTGCTATTTATCTACTCTAGTGCCAATTACTGGCCAGCTATTCGTTCTCGCAGCCGAATAACACTACGTTCATCTACGGTCGTATTTTCGTCGAGATCCGTTGTGGTCTAGTGGTTAGGATTTACGGCTCTCACCCGTAAGGCCCGGGTTCGATTCCCGGCAACGGAATAGCTTTTAGTGTTACTTCTGTTAGCGCATAATCGGCGTTAATTCGTCACTGCACTGCTATTTATCTACTCTAGTGCCAATTACTGGCCAGCTATTCGTTCTCGCAGCCGAATAACACTACGTTCATCTACGGTCGTATTTTCGTCGAGATCCGTTGTGGTCTAGTGGTTAGGATTTACGGCTCTCACCCGTAAGGCCCGGGTTCGATTCCCGACAACGGAATAGCTTTTAGTGTTACTTCTGTTAGCGCATAATCGGCGTTAATTCGTCACTGCACTGCTATTTATCTACTCTAGTGCCAATTACTGGCCAGCTATTCGTTCTCGCAGCCGAATAACACTACGTTCATCTACGGTCGTATTTTCGTCGAGATCCGTTGTGGTCTAGTGGTTAGGATTTACGGCTCTCACCCGTAAGGCCCGGGTTCGATTCCCGGCAACGGAATAGCTTTTAGTGTTACTTCTGTTAGCGCATAATCGGCGTTAATTCGTCACTGCACTGCTATTTATCTACTCTAGTGCCAATTACTGGCCAGCTATTCGTTCTCGCAGCCGAATAACACTACGTTCATCTACGGTCGTATTTTCGTCGAGATCCGTTGTGGTCTAGTGGTTAGGATTTACGGCTCTCACCCGTAAGGCCCGGGTTCGATTCCCGGCAACGGAATAGCTTTTAGTGTTACTTCTGTTAGCGCATAATCGGCGTTAATTCGTCACTGCACTGCTATTTATCTACTCTAGTGCCAATTACTGGCCAGCTATTCGTTCTCGCAGCCGAATAACACTACGTTCATCTACGGTCGTATTTTCGTCGAGATCCGTTGTGGTCTAGTGGTTAGGATTTACGGCTCTCACCCGTAAGGCCCGGGTTCGATTCCCGGCAACGGAATAGCTTTTAGTGTTACTTCTGTTAGCGCATAATCGGCGTTAATTCGTCACTGCACTGCTATTTATCTACTCTAGTGCCAATTACTGGCCAGCTATTCGTTCTCGCAGCCGAATAACACTACGTTCATCTACGGTCGTATTTTCGTCGAGATCCGTTGTGGTCTAGTGGTTAGGATTTACGGCTCTCACCCGTAAGGCCCGGGTTCGATTCCCGGCAACGGAATAGCTTTTAGTGTTACTTCTGTTAGCGCATAATCGGCGTTAATTCGTCACTGCACTGCTATTTATCTACTCTAGTGCCAATTACTGGCCAGCTATTCGTTCTCGCAGCCGAATAACACTACGTTCATCTACGGTCGTATTTTCGTCGAGATCCGTTGTGGTCTAGTGGTTAGGATTTACGGCTCTCACCCGTAAGGCCCGGGTTCGATTCCCGGCAACGGAATAGCTTTTAGTGTTACTTCTGTTAGCGCATAATCGGCGTTAATTCGTCACTGCACTGCTATTTATCTACTCTAGTGCCAATTACTGGCCAGCTATTCGTTCTCGCAGCCGAATAACACTACGTTCATCTACGGTCGTATTTTCGTCGAGATCCGTTGTGGTCTAGTGGTTAGGATTTACGGCTCTCACCCGTAAGGCCCGGGTTCGATTCCCGGCAACGGAATAGCTTTTAGTGTTACTTCTGTTAGCGCATAATCGGCGTTAATTCGTCACTGCACTGCTATTTATCTACTCTAGTGCCAATTACTGGCCAGCTATTCGTTCTCGCAGCCGAATAACACTACGTTCATCTACGGTCGTATTTTCGTCGAGATCCGTTGTGGTCTAGTGGTTAGGATTTACGGCTCTCACCCGTAAGGCCCGGGTTCGATTCCCGGCAACGGAATAGCTTTTAGTGTTACTTCTGTTAGCGCATAATCGGCGTTAATTCGTCACTGCACTGCTATTTATCTACTCTAGTGCCAATTACTGGCCAGCTATTCGTTCTCGCAGCCGAATAACACTACGTTCATCTACGGTCGTATTTTCGTCGAGATCCGTTGTGGTCTAGTGGTTAGGATTTACGGCTCTCACCCGTAAGGCCCGGGTTCGATTCCCGGCAACGGAATAGCTTTTAGTGTTACTTCTGTTAGCGCATAATCGGCGTTAATTCGTCACTGCACTGCTATTTATCTACTCTAGTGCCAATTACTGGCCAGCTATTCGTTCTCGCAGCCGAATAACACTACGTTCATCTACGGTCGTATTTTCGTCGAGATCCGTTGTGGTCTAGTGGTTAGGATTTACGGCTCTCACCCGTAAGGCCCGGGTTCGATTCCCGGCAACGGAATAGCTTTTAGTGTTACTTCTGTTAGCGCATAATCGGCGTTAATTCGTCACTGCACTGCTATTTATCTACTCTAGTGCCAATTACTGGCCAGCTATTCGTTCTCGCAGCCGAATAACACTACGTTCATCTACGGTCGTATTTTCGTCGAGATCCGTTGTGGTCTAGTGGTTAGGATTTACGGCTCTCACCCGTAAGGCCCGGGTTCGATTCCCGGCAACGGAATAGCTTTTAGTGTTACTTCTGTTAGCGCATAATCGGCGTTAATTCGTCACTGCACTGCTATTTATCTACTCTAGTGCCAATTACTGGCCAGCTATTCGTTCTCGCAGCCGAATAACACTACGTTCATCTACGGTCGTATTTTCGTCGAGATCCGTTGTGGTCTAGTGGTTAGGATTTACGGCTCTCACCCGTAAGGCCCGGGTTCGATTCCCGGCAACGGAATAGCTTTTAGTGTTACTTCTGTTAGCGCATAATCGGCGTTAATTCGTCACTGCACTGCTATTTATCTACTCTAGTGCCAATTACTGGCCAGCTATTCGTTCTCGCAGCCGAATAACACTACGTTCATCTACGGTCGTATTTTCGTCGAGATCCGTTGTGGTCTAGTGGTTAGGATTTACGGCTCTCACCCGTAAGGCCCGGGTTCGATTCCCGGCAACGGAATAGCTTTTAGTGTTACTTCTGTTAGCGCATAATCGGCGTTAATTCGTCACTGCACTGCTATTTATCTACTCTAGTGCCAATTACTGGCCAGCTATTCGTTCTCGCAGCCGAATAACACTACGTTCATCTACGGTCGTATTTTCGTCGAGATCCGTTGTGGTCTAGTGGTTAGGATTTACGGCTCTCACCCGTAAGGCCCGGGTTCGATTCCCGGCAACGGAATAGCTTTTAGTGTTACTTCTGTTAGCGCATAATCGGCGTTAATTCGTCACTGCACTGCTATTTATCTACTCTAGTGCCAATTACTGGCCAGCTATTCGTTCTCGCAGCCGAATAACACTACGTTCATCTACGGTCGTATTTTCGTCGAGATCCGTTGTGGTCTAGTGGTTAGGATTTACGGCTCTCACCCGTAAGGCCCGGGTTCGATTCCCGGCAACGGAATAGCTTTTAGTGTTACTTCTGTTAGCGCATAATCGGCGTTAATTCGTCACTGCACTGCTATTTATCTACTCTAGTGCCAATTACTGGCCAGCTATTCGTTCTCGCAGCCGAATAACACTACGTTCATCTACGGTCGTATTTTCGTCGAGATCCGTTGTGGTCTAGTGGTTAGGATTTACGGCTCTCACCCGTAAGGCCCGGGTTCGATTCCCGGCAACGGAATAGCTTTTAGTGTTACTTCTGTTAGCGCATAATCGGCGTTAATTCGTCACTGCACTGCTATTTATCTACTCTAGTGCCAATTACTGGCCAGCTATTCGTTCTCGCAGCCGAATAACACTACGTTCATCTACGGTCGTATTTTCGTCGAGATCCGTTGTGGTCTAGTGGTTAGGATTTACGGCTCTCACCCGTAAGGCCCGGGTTCGATTCCCGGCAACGGAATAGCTTTTAGTGTTACTTCTGTTAGCGCATAATCGGCGTTAATTCGTCACTGCACTGCTATTTATCTACTCTAGTGCCAATTACTGGCCAGCTATTCGTTCTCGCAGCCGAATAACACTACGTTCATCTACGGTCGTATTTTCGTCGAGATCCGTTGTGGTCTAGTGGTTAGGATTTACGGCTCTCACCCGTAAGGCCCGGGTTCGATTCCCGGCAACGGAATAGCTTTTAGTGTTACTTCTGTTAGCGCATAATCGGCGTTAATTCGTCACTGCACTGCTATTTATCTACTCTAGTGCCAATTACTGGCCAGCTATTCGTTCTCGCAGCCGAATAACACTACGTTCATCTACGGTCGTATTTTCGTCGAGATCCGTTGTGGTCTAGTGGTTAGGATTTACGGCTCTCACCCGTAAGGCCCGGGTTCGATTCCCGGCAACGGAATAGCTTTTAGTGTTACTTCTGTTAGCGCATAATCGGCGTTAATTCGTCACTGCACTGCTATTTATCTACTCTAGTGCCAATTACTGGCCAGCTATTCGTTCTCGCAGCCGAATAACACTACGTTCATCTACGGTCGTATTTTCGTCGAGATCCGTTGTGGTCTAGTGGTTAGGATTTACGGCTCTCACCCGTAAGGCCCGGGTTCGATTCCCGGCAACGGAATAGCTTTTAGTGTTACTTCTGTTAGCGCATAATCGGCGTTAATTCGTCACTGCACTGCTATTTATCTACTCTAGTGCCAATTACTGGCCAGCTATTCGTTCTCGCAGCCGAATAACACTACGTTCATCTACGGTCGTATTTTCGTCGAGATCCGTTGTGGTCTAGTGGTTAGGATTTACGGCTCTCACCCGTAAGGCCCGGGTTCGATTCCCGGCAACGGAATAGCTTTTAGTGTTACTTCTGTTAGCGCATAATCGGCGTTAATTCGTCACTGCACTGCTATTTATCTACTCTAGTGCCAATTACTGGCCAGCTATTCGTTCTCGCAGCCGAATAACACTACGTTCATCTACGGTCGTATTTTCGTCGAGATCCGTTGTGGTCTAGTGGTTAGGATTTACGGCTCTCACCCGTAAGGCCCGGGTTCGATTCCCGGCAACGGAATAGCTTTTAGTGTTACTTCTGTTAGCGCATAATCGGCGTTAATTCGTCACTGCACTGCTATTTATCTACTCTAGTGCCAATTACTGGCCAGCTATTCGTTCTCGCAGCCGAATAACACTACGTTCATCTACGGTCGTATTTTCGTCGAGATCCGTTGTGGTCTAGTGGTTAGGATTTACGGCTCTCACCCGTAAGGCCCGGGTTCGATTCCCGGCAACGGAATAGCTTTTAGTGTTACTTCTGTTAGCGCATAATCGGCGTTAATTCGTCACTGCACTGCTATTTATCTACTCTAGTGCCAATTACTGGCCAGCTATTCGTTCTCGCAGCCGAATAACACTACGTTCATCTACGGTCGTATTTTCGTCGAGATCCGTTGTGGTCTAGTGGTTAGGATTTACGGCTCTCACCCGTAAGGCCCGGGTTCGATTCCCGGCAACGGAATAGCTTTTAGTGTTACTTCTGTTAGCGCATAATCGGCGTTAATTCGTCACTGCACTGCTATTTATCTACTCTAGTGCCAATTACTGGCCAGCTATTCGTTCTCGCAGCCGAATAACACTACGTTCATCTACGGTCGTATTTTCGTCGAGATCCGTTGTGGTCTAGTGGTTAGGATTTACGGCTCTCACCCGTAAGGCCCGGGTTCGATTCCCGGCAACGGAATAGCTTTTAGTGTTACTTCTGTTAGCGCATAATCGGCGTTAATTCGTCACTGCACTGCTATTTATCTACTCTAGTGCCAATTACTGGCCAGCTATTCGTTCTCGCAGCCGAATAACACTACGTTCATCTACGGTCGTATTTTCGTCGAGATCCGTTGTGGTCTAGTGGTTAGGATTTACGGCTCTCACCCGTAAGGCCCGGGTTCGATTCCCGGCAACGGAATAGCTTTTAGTGTTACTTCTGTTAGCGCATAATCGGCGTTAATTCGTCACTGCACTGCTATTTATCTACTCTAGTGCCAATTACTGGCCAGCTATTCGTTCTCGCAGCCGAATAACACTACGTTCATCTACGGTCGTATTTTCGTCGAGATCCGTTGTGGTCTAGTGGTTAGGATTTACGGCTCTCACCCGTAAGGCCCGGGTTCGATTCCCGGCAACGGAATAGCTTTTAGTGTTACTTCTGTTAGCGCATAATCGGCGTTAATTCGTCACTGCACTGCTATTTATCTACTCTAGTGCCAATTACTGGCCAGCTATTCGTTCTCGCAGCCGAATAACACTACGTTCATCTACGGTCGTATTTTCGTCGAGATCCGTTGTGGTCTAGTGGTTAGGATTTACGGCTCTCACCCGTAAGGCCCGGGTTCGATTCCCGGCAACGGAATAGCTTTTAGTGTTACTTCTGTTAGCGCATAATCGGCGTTAATTCGTCACTGCACTGCTATTTATCTACTCTAGTGCCAATTACTGGCCAGCTATTCGTTCTCGCAGCCGAATAACACTACGTTCATCTACGGTCGTATTTTCGTCGAGATCCGTTGTGGTCTAGTGGTTAGGATTTACGGCTCTCACCCGTAAGGCCCGGGTTCGATTCCCGGCAACGGAATAGCTTTTAGTGTTACTTCTGTTAGCGCATAATCGGCGTTAATTCGTCACTGCACTGCTATTTATCTACTCTAGTGCCAATTACTGGCCAGCTATTCGTTCTCGCAGCCGAATAACACTACGTTCATCTACGGTCGTATTTTCGTCGAGATCCGTTGTGGTCTAGTGGTTAGGATTTACGGCTCTCACCCGTAAGGCCCGGGTTCGATTCCCGGCAACGGAATAGCTTTTAGTGTTACTTCTGTTAGCGCATAATCGGCGTTAATTCGTCACTGCACTGCTATTTATCTACTCTAGTGCCAATTACTGGCCAGCTATTCGTTCTCGCAGCCGAATAACACTACGTTCATCTACGGTCGTATTTTCGTCGAGATCCGTTGTGGTCTAGTGGTTAGGATTTACGGCTCTCACCCGTAAGGCCCGGGTTCGATTCCCGGCAACGGAATAGCTTTTAGTGTTACTTCTGTTAGCGCATAATCGGCGTTAATTCGTCACTGCACTGCTATTTATCTACTCTAGTGCCAATTACTGGCCAGCTATTCGTTCTCGCAGCCGAATAACACTACGTTCATCTACGGTCGTATTTTCGTCGAGATCCGTTGTGGTCTAGTGGTTAGGATTTACGGCTCTCACCCGTAAGGCCCGGGTTCGATTCCCGGCAACGGAATAGCTTTTAGTGTTACTTCTGTTAGCGCATAATCGGCGTTAATTCGTCACTGCACTGCTATTTATCTACTCTAGTGCCAATTACTGGCCAGCTATTCGTTCTCGCAGCCGAATAACACTACGTTCATCTACGGTCGTATTTTCGTCGAGATCCGTTGTGGTCTAGTGGTTAGGATTTACGGCTCTCACCCGTAAGGCCCGGGTTCGATTCCCGGCAACGGAATAGCTTTTAGTGTTACTTCTGTTAGCGCATAATCGGCGTTAATTCGTCACTGCACTGCTATTTATCTACTCTAGTGCCAATTACTGGCCAGCTATTCGTTCTCGCAGCCGAATAACACTACGTTCATCTACGGTCGTATTTTCGTCGAGATCCGTTGTGGTCTAGTGGTTAGGATTTACGGCTCTCACCCGTAAGGCCCGGGTTCGATTCCCGGCAACGGAATAGCTTTTAGTGTTACTTCTGTTAGCGCATAATCGGCGTTAATTCGTCACTGCACTGCTATTTATCTACTCTAGTGCCAATTACTGGCCAGCTATTCGTTCTCGCAGCCGAATAACACTACGTTCATCTACGGTCGTATTTTCGTCGAGATCCGTTGTGGTCTAGTGGTTAGGATTTACGGCTCTCACCCGTAAGGCCCGGGTTCGATTCCCGGCAACGGAATAGCTTTTAGTGTTACTTCTGTTAGCGCATAATCGGCGTTAATTCGTCACTGCACTGCTATTTATCTACTCTAGTGCCAATTACTGGCCAGCTATTCGTTCTCGCAGCCGAATAACACTACGTTCATCTACGGTCGTATTTTCGTCGAGATCCGTTGTGGTCTAGTGGTTAGGATTTACGGCTCTCACCCGTAAGGCCCGGGTTCGATTCCCGGCAACGGAATAGCTTTTAGTGTTACTTCTGTTAGCGCATAATCGGCGTTAATTCGTCACTGCACTGCTATTTATCTACTCTAGTGCCAATTACTGGCCAGCTATTCGTTCTCGCAGCCGAATAACACTACGTTCATCTACGGTCGTATTTTCGTCGAGATCCGTTGTGGTCTAGTGGTTAGGATTTACGGCTCTCACCCGTAAGGCCCGGGTTCGATTCCCGGCAACGGAATAGCTTTTAGTGTTACTTCTGTTAGCGCATAATCGGCGTTAATTCGTCACTGCACTGCTATTTATCTACTCTAGTGCCAATTACTGGCCAGCTATTCGTTCTCGCAGCCGAATAACACTACGTTCATCTACGGTCGTATTTTCGTCGAGATCCGTTGTGGTCTAGTGGTTAGGATTTACGGCTCTCACCCGTAAGGCCCGGGTTCGATTCCCGGCAACGGAATAGCTTTTAGTGTTACTTCTGTTAGCGCATAATCGGCGTTAATTCGTCACTGCACTGCTATTTATCTACTCTAGTGCCAATTACTGGCCAGCTATTCGTTCTCGCAGCCGAATAACACTACGTTCATCTACGGTCGTATTTTCGTCGAGATCCGTTGTGGTCTAGTGGTTAGGATTTACGGCTCTCACCCGTAAGGCCCGGGTTCGATTCCCGGCAACGGAATAGCTTTTAGTGTTACTTCTGTTAGCGCATAATCGGCGTTAATTCGTCACTGCACTGCTATTTATCTACTCTAGTGCCAATTACTGGCCAGCTATTCGTTCTCGCAGCCGAATAACACTACGTTCATCTACGGTCGTATTTTCGTCGAGATCCGTTGTGGTCTAGTGGTTAGGATTTACGGCTCTCACCCGTAAGGCCCGGGTTCGATTCCCGGCAACGGAATAGCTTTTAGTGTTACTTCTGTTAGCGCATAATCGGCGTTAATTCGTCACTGCACTGCTATTTATCTACTCTAGTGCCAATTACTGGCCAGCTATTCGTTCTCGCAGCCGAATAACACTACGTTCATCTACGGTCGTATTTTCGTCGAGATCCGTTGTGGTCTAGTGGTTAGGATTTACGGCTCTCACCCGTAAGGCCCGGGTTCGATTCCCGGCAACGGAATAGCTTTTAGTGTTACTTCTGTTAGCGCATAATCGGCGTTAATTCGTCACTGCACTGCTATTTATCTACTCTAGTGCCAATTACTGGCCAGCTATTCGTTCTCGCAGCCGAATAACACTACGTTCATCTACGGTCGTATTTTCGTCGAGATCCGTTGTGGTCTAGTGGTTAGGATTTACGGCTCTCACCCGTAAGGCCCGGGTTCGATTCCCGGCAACGGAATAGCTTTTAGTGTTACTTCTGCTAGCGCAAAATCGGCGTTAATTCGTCACTGCACTGCTATTTATCTACTCTAGTGCCAATTACTGGCCAGCTATTCGTTCTCGCAGCCGAATAACACTACGTTCATCTACGGTCGTATTTTCGTCGAGATCCGTTGTGGTCTAGTGGTTAGGATTTACGGCTCTCACCCGTAAGGCCCGGGTTCGATTCCCGGCAACGGAATAGCTTTTAGTGTTACTTCTGCTAGCGCAAAATCGGCGTTAATTCGTCACTGCACTGCTATTTATCTACTCTAGTGCCAATTACTGGCCAGCTATTCGTTCTCGCAGCCGAATAACACTACGTTCATCTACGGTCGTATTTTCGTCGAGATCCGTTGTGGTCTAGTGGTTAGGATTTACGGCTCTCACCCGTAAGGCCCGGGTTCGATTCCCGGCAACGGAATAGCTTTTAGTGTTACTTCTGTTAGCGCATAATCGGCGTTAATTCGTCACTGCACTGCTATTTATCTACTCTAGTGCCAATTACTGGCCAGCTATTCGTTCTCGCAGCCGAATAACACTACGTTCATCTACGGTCGTATTTTCGTCGAGATCCGTTGTGGTCTAGTGGTTAGGATTTACGGCTCTCACCCGTAAGGCCCGGGTTCGATTCCCGGCAACGGAATAGCTTTTAGTGTTACTTCTGTTAGCGCATAATCGGCGTTAATTCGTCACTGCACTGCTATTTATCTACTCTAGTGCCAATTACTGGCCAGCTATTCGTTCTCGCAGCCGAATAACACTACGTTCATCTACGGTCGTATTTTCGTCGAGATCCGTTGTGGTCTAGTGGTTAGGATTTACGGCTCTCACCCGTAAGGCCCGGGTTCGATTCCCGGCAACGGAATAGCTTTTAGTGTTACTTCTGTTAGCGCATAATCGGCGTTAATTCGTCACTGCACTGCTATTTATCTACTCTAGTGCCAATTACTGGCCAGCTATTCGTTCTCGCAGCCGAATAACACTACGTTCATCTACGGTCGTATTTTCGTCGAGATCCGTTGTGGTCTAGTGGTTAGGATTTACGGCTCTCACCCGTAAGGCCCGGGTTCGATTCCCGGCAACGGAATAGCTTTTAGTGTTACTTCTGTTAGCGCATAATCGGCGTTAATTCGTCACTGCACTGCTATTTATCTACTCTAGTGCCAATTACTGGCCAGCTATTCGTTCTCGCAGCCGAATAACACTACGTTCATCTACGGTCGTATTTTCGTCGAGATCCGTTGTGGTCTAGTGGTTAGGATTTACGGCTCTCACCCGTAAGGCCCGGGTTCGATTCCCGGCAACGGAATAGCTTTTAGTGTTACTTCTGTTAGCGCATAATCGGCGTTAATTCGTCACTGCACTGCTATTTATCTACTCTAGTGCCAATTACTGGCCAGCTATTCGTTCTCGCAGCCGAATAACACTACGTTCATCTACGGTCGTATTTTCGTCGAGATCCGTTGTGGTCTAGTGGTTAGGATTTACGGCTCTCACCCGTAAGGCCCGGGTTCGATTCCCGGCAACGGAATAGCTTTTAGTGTTACTTCTGTTAGCGCATAATCGGCGTTAATTCGTCACTGCACTGCTATTTATCTACTCTAGTGCCAATTACTGGCCAGCTATTCGTTCTCGCAGCCGAATAACACTACGTTCATCTACGGTCGTATTTTCGTCGAGATCCGTTGTGGTCTAGTGGTTAGGATTTACGGCTCTCACCCGTAAGGCCCGGGTTCGATTCCCGGCAACGGAATAGCTTTTAGTGTTACTTCTGTTAGCGCATAATCGGCGTTAATTCGTCACTGCACTGCTATTTATCTACTCTAGTGCCAATTACTGGCCAGCTATTCGTTCTCGCAGCCGAATAACACTACGTTCATCTACGGTCGTATTTTCGTCGAGATCCGTTGTGGTCTAGTGGTTAGGATTTACGGCTCTCACCCGTAAGGCCCGGGTTCGATTCCCGGCAACGGAATAGCTTTTAGTGTTACTTCTGCTAGCGCAAAATCGGCGTTAATTCGTCACTGCACTGCTATTTATCTACTCTAGTGCCAATTACTGGCCAGCTATTCGTTCTCGCAGCCGAATAACACTACGTTCATCTACGGTCGTATTTTCGTCGAGATCCGTTGTGGTCTAGTGGTTAGGATTTACGGCTCTCACCCGTAAGGCCCGGGTTCGATTCCCGGCAACGGAATAGCTTTTAGTGTTACTTCTGCTAGCGCATAATCGGCGTTAATTCGTCACTGCACTGCTATTTATCTACTCTAGTGCCAATTACTGGCCAGCTATTCGTTCTCGCAGCCGAATAACACTACGTTCATCTACGGTCGTATTTTCGTCGAGATCCGTTGTGGTCTAGTGGTTAGGATTTACGGCTCTCACCCGTAAGGCCCGGGTTCGATTCCCGGCAACGGAATAGCTTTTAGTGTTACTTCTGTTAGCGCATAATCGGCGTTAATTCGTCACTGCACTGCTATTTATCTACTCTAGTGCCAATTACTGGCCAGCTATTCGTTCTCGCAGCCGAATAACACTACGTTCATCTACGGTCGTATTTTCGTCGAGATCCGTTGTGGTCTAGTGGTTAGGATTTACGGCTCTCACCCGTAAGGCCCGGGTTCGATTCCCGGCAACGGAATAGCTTTTAGTGTTACTTCTGTTAGCGCATAATCGGCGTTAATTCGTCACTGCACTGCTATTTATCTACTCTAGTGCCAATTACTGGCCAGCTATTCGTTCTCGCAGCCGAATAACACTACGTTCATCTACGGTCGTATTTTCGTCGAGATCCGTTGTGGTCTAGTGGTTAGGATTTACGGCTCTCACCCGTAAGGCCCGGGTTCGATTCCCGGCAACGGAATAGCTTTTAGTGTTACTTCTGTTAGCGCATAATCGGCGTTAATTCGTCACTGCACTGCTATTTATCTACTCTAGTGCCAATTACTGGCCAGCTATTCGTTCTCGCAGCCGAATAACACTACGTTCATCTACGGTCGTATTTTCGTCGAGATCCGTTGTGGTCTAGTGGTTAGGATTTACGGCTCTCACCCGTAAGGCCCGGGTTCGATTCCCGGCAACGGAATAGCTTTTAGTGTTACTTCTGTTAGCGCATAATCGGCGTTAATTCGTCACTGCACTGCTATTTATCTACTCTAGTGCCAATTACTGGCCAGCTATTCGTTCTCGCAGCCGAATAACACTACGTTCATCTACGGTCGTATTTTCGTCGAGATCCGTTGTGGTCTAGTGGTTAGGATTTACGGCTCTCACCCGTAAGGCCCGGGTTCGATTCCCGGCAACGGAATAGCTTTTAGTGTTACTTCTGTTAGCGCATAATCGGCGTTAATTCGTCACTGCACTGCTATTTATCTACTCTAGTGCCAATTACTGGCCAGCTATTCGTTCTCGCAGCCGAATAACACTACGTTCATCTACGGTCGTATTTTCGTCGAGATCCGTTGTGGTCTAGTGGTTAGGATTTACGGCTCTCACCCGTAAGGCCCGGGTTCGATTCCCGGCAACGGAATAGCTTTTAGTGTTACTTCTGTTAGCGCATAATCGGCGTTAATTCGTCACTGCACTGCTATTTATCTACTCTAGTGCCAATTACTGGCCAGCTATTCGTTCTCGCAGCCGAATAACACTACGTTCATCTACGGTCGTATTTTCGTCGAGATCCGTTGTGGTCTAGTGGTTAGGATTTACGGCTCTCACCCGTAAGGCCCGGGTTCGATTCCCGGCAACGGAATAGCTTTTAGTGTTACTTCTGTTAGCGCATAATCGGCGTTAATTCGTCACTGCACTGCTATTTATCTACTCTAGTGCCAATTACTGGCCAGCTATTCGTTCTCGCAGCCGAATAACACTACGTTCATCTACGGTCGTATTTTCGTCGAGATCCGTTGTGGTCTAGTGGTTAGGATTTACGGCTCTCACCCGTAAGGCCCGGGTTCGATTCCCGGCAACGGAATAGCTTTTAGTGTTACTTCTGTTAGCGCATAATCGGCGTTAATTCGTCACTGCACTGCTATTTATCTACTCTAGTGCCAATTACTGGCCAGCTATTCGTTCTCGCAGCCGAATAACACTACGTTCATCTACGGTCGTATTTTCGTCGAGATCCGTTGTGGTCTAGTGGTTAGGATTTACGGCTCTCACCCGTAAGGCCCGGGTTCGATTCCCGGCAACGGAATAGCTTTTAGTGTTACTTCTGTTAGCGCATAATCGGCGTTAATTCGTCACTGCACTGCTATTTATCTACTCTAGTGCCAATTACTGGCCAGCTATTCGTTCTCGCAGCCGAATAACACTACGTTCATCTACGGTCGTATTTTCGTCGAGATCCGTTGTGGTCTAGTGGTTAGGATTTACGGCTCTCACCCGTAAGGCCCGGGTTCGATTCCCGGCAACGGAATAGCTTTTAGTGTTACTTCTGCTAGCGCAAAATCGGCGTTAATTCGTCACTGCACTGCTATTTATCTACTCTAGTGCCAATTACTGGCCAGCTATTCGTTCTCGCAGCCGAATAACACTACGTTCATCTACGGTCGTATTTTCGTCGAGATCCGTTGTGGTCTAGTGGTTAGGATTTACGGCTCTCACCCGTAAGGCCCGGGTTCGATTCCCGGCAACGGAATAGCTTTTAGTGTTACTTCTGTTAGCGCATAATCGGCGTTAATTCGTCACTGCACTGCTATTTATCTACTCTAGTGCCAATTACTGGCCAGCTATTCGTTCTCGCAGCCGAATAACACTACGTTCATCTACGGTCGTATTTTCGTCGAGATCCGTTGTGGTCTAGTGGTTAGGATTTACGGCTCTCACCCGTAAGGCCCGGGTTCGATTCCCGGCAACGGAATAGCTTTTAGTGTTACTTCTGTTAGCGCATAATCGGCGTTAATTCGTCACTGCACTGCTATTTATCTACTCTAGTGCCAATTACTGGCCAGCTATTCGTTCTCGTAGCCGAATAACACTACGTTCATCTACGGTCGTATTTTCGTCGAGATCCGTTGTGGTCTAGTGGTTAGGATTTACGGCTCTCACCCGTAAGGCCCGGGTTCGATTCCCGACAACGGAATAGCTTTTAGTGTTACTTCTGTTAGCGCATAATCGGCGTTAATTCGTCACTGCACTGCTATTTATCTACTCTAGTGCCAATTACTGGCCAGCTATTCGTTCTCGCAGCCGAATAACACTACGTTCATCTACGGTCGTATTTTCGTCGAGATCCGTTGTGGTCTAGTGGTTAGGATTTACGGCTCTCACCCGTAAGGCCCGGGTTCGATTCCCGGCAACGGAATAGCTTTTAGTGTTACTTCTGTTAGCGCATAATCGGCGTTAATTCGTCACTGCACTGCTATTTATCTACTCTAGTGCCAATTACTGGCCAGCTATTCGTTCTCGCAGCCGAATAACACTACGTTCATCTACGGTCGTATTTTCGTCGAGATCCGTTGTGGTCTAGTGGTTAGGATTTACGGCTCTCACCCGTAAGGCCCGGGTTCGATTCCCGGCAACGGAATAGCTTTTAGTGTTACTTCTGTTAGCGCATAATCGGCGTTAATTCGTCACTGCACTGCTATTTATCTACTCTAGTGCCAATTACTGGCCAGCTATTCGTTCTCGCAGCCGAATAACACTACGTTCATCTACGGTCGTATTTTCGTCGAGATCCGTTGTGGTCTAGTGGTTAGGATTTACGGCTCTCACCCGTAAGGCCCGGGTTCGATTCCCGGCAACGGAATAGCTTTTAGTGTTACTTCTGTTAGCGCAAAATCGGCGTTAATTCGTCACTGCACTGCTATTTATCTACTCTAGTGCCAATTACTGGCCAGCTATTCGTTCTCGCAGCCGAATAACACTACGTTCATCTACGGTCGTATTTTCGTCGAGATCCGTTGTGGTCTAGTGGTTAGGATTTACGGCTCTCACCCGTAAGGCCCGGGTTCGATTCCCGGCAACGGAATAGCTTTTAGTGTTACTTCTGTTAGCGCATAATCGGCGTTAATTCGTCACTGCACTGCTATTTATCTACTCTAGTGCCAATTACTGGCCAGCTATTCGTTCTCGCAGCCGAATAACACTACGTTCATCTACGGTCGTATTTTCGTCGAGATCCGTTGTGGTCTAGTGGTTAGGATTTACGGCTCTCACCCGTAAGGCCCGGGTTCGATTCCCGGCAACGGAATAGCTTTTAGTGTTACTTCTGTTAGCGCATAATCGGCGTTAATTCGTCACTGCACTGCTATTTATCTACTCTAGTGCCAATTACTGGCCAGCTATTCGTTCTCGCAGCCGAATAACACTACGTTCATCTACGGTCGTATTTTCGTCGAGATCCGTTGTGGTCTAGTGGTTAGGATTTACGGCTCTCACCCGTAAGGCCCGGGTTCGATTCCCGGCAACGGAATAGCTTTTAGTGTTACTTCTGTTAGCGCATAATCGGCGTTAATTCGTCACTGCACTGCTATTTATCTACTCTAGTGCCAATTACTGGCCAGCTATTCGTTCTCGCAGCCGAATAACACTACGTTCATCTACGGTCGTATTTTCGTCGAGATCCGTTGTGGTCTAGTGGTTAGGATTTACGGCTCTCACCCGTAAGGCCCGGGTTCGATTCCCGGCAACGGAATAGCTTTTAGTGTTACTTCTGTTAGCGCATAATCGGCGTTAATTCGTCACTGCACTGCTATTTATCTACTCTAGTGCCAATTACTGGCCAGCTATTCGTTCTCGCAGCCGAATAACACTACGTTCATCTACGGTCGTATTTTCGTCGAGATCCGTTGTGGTCTAGTGGTTAGGATTTACGGCTCTCACCCGTAAGGCCCGGGTTCGATTCCCGGCAACGGAATAGCTTTTAGTGTTACTTCTGTTAGCGCATAATCGGCGTTAATTCGTCACTGCACTGCTATTTATCTACTCTAGTGCCAATTACTGGCCAGCTATTCGTTCTCGCAGCCGAATAACACTACGTTCATCTACGGTCGTATTTTCGTCGAGATCCGTTGTGGTCTAGTGGTTAGGATTTACGGCTCTCACCCGTAAGGCCCGGGTTCGATTCCCGGCAACGGAATAGCTTTTAGTGTTACTTCTGCTAGCGCAAAATCGGCGTTAATTCGTCACTGCACTGCTATTTATCTACTCTAGTGCCAATTACTGGCCAGCTATTCGTTCTCGCAGCCGAATAACACTACGTTCATCTACGGTCGTATTTTCGTCGAGATCCGTTGTGGTCTAGTGGTTAGGATTTACGGCTCTCACCCGTAAGGCCCGGGTTCGATTCCCGACAACGGAATAGCTTTTAGTGTTACTTCTGTTAGCGCATAATCGGCGTTAATTCGTCACTGCACTGCTATTTATCTACTCTAGTGCCAATTACTGGCCAGCTATTCGTTCTCGTAGCCGAATAACACTACGTTCATCTACGGTCGTATTTTCGTCGAGATCCGTTGTGGTCTAGTGGTTAGGATTTACGGCTCTCACCCGTAAGGCCCGGGTTCGATTCCCGGCAACGGAATAGCTTTTAGTGTTACTTCTGTTAGCGCATAATCGGCGTTAATTCGTCACTGCACTGCTATTTATCTACTCTAGTGCCAATTACTGGCCAGCTATTCGTTCTCGCAGCCGAATAACACTACGTTCATCTACGGTCGTATTTTCGTCGAGATCCGTTGTGGTCTAGTGGTTAGGATTTACGGCTCTCACCCGTAAGGCCCGGGTTCGATTCCCGGCAACGGAATAGCTTTTAGTGTTACTTCTGTTAGCGCATAATCGGCGTTAATTCGTCACTGCACTGCTATTTATCTACTCTAGTGCCAATTACTGGCCAGCTATTCGTTCTCGCAGCCGAATAACACTACGTTCATCTACGGTCGTATTTTCGTCGAGATCCGTTGTGGTCTAGTGGTTAGGATTTACGGCTCTCACCCGTAAGGCCCGGGTTCGATTCCCGGCAACGGAATAGCTTTTAGTGTTACTTCTGCTAGCGCAAAATCGGCGTTAATTCGTCACTGCACTGCTATTTATCTACTCTAGTGCCAATTACTGGCCAGCTATTCGTTCTCGCAGCCGAATAACACTACGTTCATCTACGGTCGTATTTTCGTCGAGATCCGTTGTGGTCTAGTGGTTAGGATTTACGGCTCTCACCCGTAAGGCCCGGGTTCGATTCCCGGCAACGGAATAGCTTTTAGTGTTACTTCTGCTAGCGCAAAATCGGCGTTAATTCGTCACTGCACTGCTATTTATCTACTCTAGTGCCAATTACTGGCCAGCTATTCGTTCTCGCAGCCGAATAACACTACGTTCATCTACGGTCGTATTTTCGTCGAGATCCGTTGTGGTCTAGTGGTTAGGATTTACGGCTCTCACCCGTAAGGCCCGGGTTCGATTCCCGGCAACGGAATAGCTTTTAGTGTTACTTCTGTTAGCGCATAATCGGCGTTAATTCGTCACTGCACTGCTATTTATCTACTCTAGTGCCAATTACTGGCCAGCTATTCGTTCTCGCAGCCGAATAACACTACGTTCATCTACGGTCGTATTTTCGTCGAGATCCGTTGTGGTCTAGTGGTTAGGATTTACGGCTCTCACCCGTAAGGCCCGGGTTCGATTCCCGGCAACGGAATAGCTTTTAGTGTTACTTCTGTTAGCGCATAATCGGCGTTAATTCGTCACTGCACTGCTATTTATCTACTCTAGTGCCAATTACTGGCCAGCTATTCGTTCTCGCAGCCGAATAACACTACGTTCATCTACGGTCGTATTTTCGTCGAGATCCGTTGTGGTCTAGTGGTTAGGATTTACGGCTCTCACCCGTAAGGCCCGGGTTCGATTCCCGGCAACGGAATAGCTTTTAGTGTTACTTCTGCTAGCGCAAAATCGGCGTTAATTCGTCACTGCACTGCTATTTATCTACTCTAGTGCCAATTACTGGCCAGCTATTCGTTCTCGCAGCCGAATAACACTACGTTCATCTACGGTCGTATTTTCGTCGAGATCCGTTGTGGTCTAGTGGTTAGGATTTACGGCTCTCACCCGTAAGGCCCGGGTTCGATTCCCGGCAACGGAATAGCTTTTAGTGTTACTTCTGCTAGCGCAAAATCGGCGTTAATTCGTCACTGCACTGCTATTTATCTACTCTAGTGCCAATTACTGGCCAGCTATTCGTTCTCGCAGCCGAATAACACTACGTTCATCTACGGTCGTATTTTCGTCGAGATCCGTTGTGGTCTAGTGGTTAGGATTTACGGCTCTCACCCGTAAGGCCCGGGTTCGATTCCCGGCAACGGAATAGCTTTTAGTGTTACTTCTGTTAGCGCATAATCGGCGTTAATTCGTCACTGCACTGCTATTTATCTACTCTAGTGCCAATTACTGGCCAGCTATTCGTTCTCGCAGCCGAATAACACTACGTTCATCTACGGTCGTATTTTCGTCGAGATCCGTTGTGGTCTAGTGGTTAGGATTTACGGCTCTCACCCGTAAGGCCCGGGTTCGATTCCCGGCAACGGAATAGCTTTTAGTGTTACTTCTGTTAGCGCATAATCGGCGTTAATTCGTCACTGCACTGCTATTTATCTACTCTAGTGCCAATTACTGGCCAGCTATTCGTTCTCGCAGCCGAATAACACTACGTTCATCTACGGTCGTATTTTCGTCGAGATCCGTTGTGGTCTAGTGGTTAGGATTTACGGCTCTCACCCGTAAGGCCCGGGTTCGATTCCCGGCAACGGAATAGCTTTTAGTGTTACTTCTGCTAGCGCAAAATCGGCGTTAATTCGTCACTGCACTGCTATTTATCTACTCTAGTGCCAATTACTGGCCAGCTATTCGTTCTCGCAGCCGAATAACACTACGTTCATCTACGGTCGTATTTTCGTCGAGATCCGTTGTGGTCTAGTGGTTAGGATTTACGGCTCTCACCCGTAAGGCCCGGGTTCGATTCCCGGCAACGGAATAGCTTTTAGTGTTACTTCTGTTAGCGCATAATCGGCGTTAATTCGTCACTGCACTGCTATTTATCTACTCTAGTGCCAATTACTGGCCAGCTATTCGTTCTCGCAGCCGAATAACACTACGTTCATCTACGGTCGTATTTTCGTCGAGATCCGTTGTGGTCTAGTGGTTAGGATTTACGGCTCTCACCCGTAAGGCCCGGGTTCGATTCCCGGCAACGGAATAGCTTTTAGTGTTACTTCTGTTAGCGCATAATCGGCGTTAATTCGTCACTGCACTGCTATTTATCTACTCTAGTGCCAATTACTGGCCAGCTATTCGTTCTCGCAGCCGAATAACACTACGTTCATCTACGGTCGTATTTTCGTCGAGATCCGTTGTGGTCTAGTGGTTAGGATTTACGGCTCTCACCCGTAAGGCCCGGGTTCGATTCCCGGCAACGGAATAGCTTTTAGTGTTACTTCTGCTAGCGCAAAATCGGCGTTAATTCGTCACTGCACTGCTATTTATCTACTCTAGTGCCAATTACTGGCCAGCTATTCGTTCTCGCAGCCGAATAACACTACGTTCATCTACGGTCGTATTTTCGTCGAGATCCGTTGTGGTCTAGTGGTTAGGATTTACGGCTCTCACCCGTAAGGCCCGGGTTCGATTCCCGGCAACGGAATAGCTTTTAGTGTTACTTCTGTTAGCGCATAATCGGCGTTAATTCGTCACTGCACTGCTATTTATCTACTCTAGTGCCAATTACTGGCCAGCTATTCGTTCTCGCAGCCGAATAACACTACGTTCATCTACGGTCGTATTTTCGTCGAGATCCGTTGTGGTCTAGTGGTTAGGATTTACGGCTCTCACCCGTAAGGCCCGGGTTCGATTCCCGGCAACGGAATAGCTTTTAGTGTTACTTCTGTTAGCGCATAATCGGCGTTAATTCGTCACTGCACTGCTATTTATCTACTCTAGTGCCAATTACTGGCCAGCTATTCGTTCTCGCAGCCGAATAACACTACGTTCATCTACGGTCGTATTTTCGTCGAGATCCGTTGTGGTCTAGTGGTTAGGATTTACGGCTCTCACCCGTAAGGCCCGGGTTCGATTCCCGGCAACGGAATAGCTTTTAGTGTTACTTCTGTTAGCGCATAATCGGCGTTAATTCGTCACTGCACTGCTATTTATCTACTCTAGTGCCAATTACTGGCCAGCTATTCGTTCTCGCAGCCGAATAACACTACGTTCATCTACGGTCGTATTTTCGTCGAGATCCGTTGTGGTCTAGTGGTTAGGATTTACGGCTCTCACCCGTAAGGCCCGGGTTCGATTCCCGGCAACGGAATAGCTTTTAGTGTTACTTCTGTTAGCGCATAATCGGCGTTAATTCGTCACTGCACTGCTATTTATCTACTCTAGTGCCAATTACTGGCCAGCTATTCGTTCTCGCAGCCGAATAACACTACGTTCATCTACGGTCGTATTTTCGTCGAGATCCGTTGTGGTCTAGTGGTTAGGATTTACGGCTCTCACCCGTAAGGCCCGGGTTCGATTCCCGGCAACGGAATAGCTTTTAGTGTTACTTCTGTTAGCGCATAATCGGCGTTAATTCGTCACTGCACTGCTATTTATCTACTCTAGTGCCAATTACTGGCCAGCTATTCGTTCTCGCAGCCGAATAACACTACGTTCATCTACGGTCGTATTTTCGTCGAGATCCGTTGTGGTCTAGTGGTTAGGATTTACGGCTCTCACCCGTAAGGCCCGGGTTCGATTCCCGGCAACGGAATAGCTTTTAGTGTTACTTCTGCTAGCGCAAAATCGGCGTTAATTCGTCACTGCACTGCTATTTATCTACTCTAGTGCCAATTACTGGCCAGCTATTCGTTCTCGCAGCCGAATAACACTACGTTCATCTACGGTCGTATTTTCGTCGAGATCCGTTGTGGTCTAGTGGTTAGGATTTACGGCTCTCACCCGTAAGGCCCGGGTTCGATTCCCGGCAACGGAATAGCTTTTAGTGTTACTTCTGTTAGCGCATAATCGGCGTTAATTCGTCACTGCACTGCTATTTATCTACTCTAGTGCCAATTACTGGCCAGCTATTCGTTCTCGCAGCCGAATAACACTACGTTCATCTACGGTCGTATTTTCGTCGAGATCCGTTGTGGTCTAGTGGTTAGGATTTACGGCTCTCACCCGTAAGGCCCGGGTTCGATTCCCGGCAACGGAATAGCTTTTAGTGTTACTTCTGTTAGCGCATAATCGGCGTTAATTCGTCACTGCACTGCTATTTATCTACTCTAGTGCCAATTACTGGCCAGCTATTCGTTCTCGCAGCCGAATAACACTACGTTCATCTACGGTCGTATTTTCGTCGAGATCCGTTGTGGTCTAGTGGTTAGGATTTACGGCTCTCACCCGTAAGGCCCGGGTTCGATTCCCGGCAACGGAATAGCTTTTAGTGTTACTTCTGTTAGCGCATAATCGGCGTTAATTCGTCACTGCACTGCTATTTATCTACTCTAGTGCCAATTACTGGCCAGCTATTCGTTCTCGCAGCCGAATAACACTACGTTCATCTACGGTCGTATTTTCGTCGAGATCCGTTGTGGTCTAGTGGTTAGGATTTACGGCTCTCACCCGTAAGGCCCGGGTTCGATTCCCGGCAACGGAATAGCTTTTAGTGTTACTTCTGTTAGCGCATAATCGGCGTTAATTCGTCACTGCACTGCTATTTATCTACTCTAGTGCCAATTACTGGCCAGCTATTCGTTCTCGCAGCCGAATAACACTACGTTCATCTACGGTCGTATTTTCGTCGAGATCCGTTGTGGTCTAGTGGTTAGGATTTACGGCTCTCACCCGTAAGGCCCGGGTTCGATTCCCGGCAACGGAATAGCTTTTAGTGTTACTTCTGTTAGCGCATAATCGGCGTTAATTCGTCACTGCACTGCTATTTATCTACTCTAGTGCCAATTACTGGCCAGCTATTCGTTCTCGCAGCCGAATAACACTACGTTCATCTACGGTCGTATTTTCGTCGAGATCCGTTGTGGTCTAGTGGTTAGGATTTACGGCTCTCACCCGTAAGGCCCGGGTTCGATTCCCGGCAACGGAATAGCTTTTAGTGTTACTTCTGCTAGCGCAAAATCGGCGTTAATTCGTCACTGCACTGCTATTTATCTACTCTAGTGCCAATTACTGGCCAGCTATTCGTTCTCGCAGCCGAATAACACTACGTTCATCTACGGTCGTATTTTCGTCGAGATCCGTTGTGGTCTAGTGGTTAGGATTTACGGCTCTCACCCGTAAGGCCCGGGTTCGATTCCCGGCAACGGAATAGCTTTTAGTGTTACTTCTGTTAGCGCATAATCGGCGTTAATTCGTCACTGCACTGCTATTTATCTACTCTAGTGCCAATTACTGGCCAGCTATTCGTTCTCGCAGCCGAATAACACTACGTTCATCTACGGTCGTATTTTCGTCGAGATCCGTTGTGGTCTAGTGGTTAGGATTTACGGCTCTCACCCGTAAGGCCCGGGTTCGATTCCCGGCAACGGAATAGCTTTTAGTGTTACTTCTGTTAGCGCATAATCGGCGTTAATTCGTCACTGCACTGCTATTTATCTACTCTAGTGCCAATTACTGGCCAGCTATTCGTTCTCGCAGCCGAATAACACTACGTTCATCTACGGTCGTATTTTCGTCGAGATCCGTTGTGGTCTAGTGGTTAGGATTTACGGCTCTCACCCGTAAGGCCCGGGTTCGATTCCCGGCAACGGAATAGCTTTTAGTGTTACTTCTGTTAGCGCATAATCGGCGTTAATTCGTCACTGCACTGCTATTTATCTACTCTAGTGCCAATTACTGGCCAGCTATTCGTTCTCGCAGCCGAATAACACTACGTTCATCTACGGTCGTATTTTCGTCGAGATCCGTTGTGGTCTAGTGGTTAGGATTTACGGCTCTCACCCGTAAGGCCCGGGTTCGATTCCCGGCAACGGAATAGCTTTTAGTGTTACTTCTGTTAGCGCATAATCGGCGTTAATTCGTCACTGCACTGCTATTTATCTACTCTAGTGCCAATTACTGGCCAGCTATTCGTTCTCGCAGCCGAATAACACTACGTTCATCTACGGTCGTATTTTCGTCGAGATCCGTTGTGGTCTAGTGGTTAGGATTTACGGCTCTCACCCGTAAGGCCCGGGTTCGATTCCCGGCAACGGAATAGCTTTTAGTGTTACTTCTGTTAGCGCATAATCGGCGTTAATTCGTCACTGCACTGCTATTTATCTACTCTAGTGCCAATTACTGGCCAGCTATTCGTTCTCGCAGCCGAATAACACTACGTTCATCTACGGTCGTATTTTCGTCGAGATCCGTTGTGGTCTAGTGGTTAGGATTTACGGCTCTCACCCGTAAGGCCCGGGTTCGATTCCCGGCAACGGAATAGCTTTTAGTGTTACTTCTGTTAGCGCATAATCGGCGTTAATTCGTCACTGCACTGCTATTTATCTACTCTAGTGCCAATTACTGGCCAGCTATTCGTTCTCGCAGCCGAATAACACTACGTTCATCTACGGTCGTATTTTCGTCGAGATCCGTTGTGGTCTAGTGGTTAGGATTTACGGCTCTCACCCGTAAGGCCCGGGTTCGATTCCCGGCAACGGAATAGCTTTTAGTGTTACTTCTGTTAGCGCATAATCGGCGTTAATTCGTCACTGCACTGCTATTTATCTACTCTAGTGCCAATTACTGGCCAGCTATTCGTTCTCGCAGCCGAATAACACTACGTTCATCTACGGTCGTATTTTCGTCGAGATCCGTTGTGGTCTAGTGGTTAGGATTTACGGCTCTCACCCGTAAGGCCCGGGTTCGATTCCCGGCAACGGAATAGCTTTTAGTGTTACTTCTGTTAGCGCATAATCGGCGTTAATTCGTCACTGCACTGCTATTTATCTACTCTAGTGCCAATTACTGGCCAGCTATTCGTTCTCGCAGCCGAATAACACTACGTTCATCTACGGTCGTATTTTCGTCGAGATCCGTTGTGGTCTAGTGGTTAGGATTTACGGCTCTCACCCGTAAGGCCCGGGTTCGATTCCCGGCAACGGAATAGCTTTTAGTGTTACTTCTGTTAGCGCATAATCGGCGTTAATTCGTCACTGCACTGCTATTTATCTACTCTAGTGCCAATTACTGGCCAGCTATTCGTTCTCGCAGCCGAATAACACTACGTTCATCTACGGTCGTATTTTCGTCGAGATCCGTTGTGGTCTAGTGGTTAGGATTTACGGCTCTCACCCGTAAGGCCCGGGTTCGATTCCCGGCAACGGAATAGCTTTTAGTGTTACTTCTGTTAGCGCATAATCGGCGTTAATTCGTCACTGCACTGCTATTTATCTACTCTAGTGCCAATTACTGGCCAGCTATTCGTTCTCGCAGCCGAATAACACTACGTTCATCTACGGTCGTATTTTCGTCGAGATCCGTTGTGGTCTAGTGGTTAGGATTTACGGCTCTCACCCGTAAGGCCCGGGTTCGATTCCCGGCAACGGAATAGCTTTTAGTGTTACTTCTGTTAGCGCATAATCGGCGTTAATTCGTCACTGCACTGCTATTTATCTACTCTAGTGCCAATTACTGGCCAGCTATTCGTTCTCGCAGCCGAATAACACTACGTTCATCTACGGTCGTATTTTCGTCGAGATCCGTTGTGGTCTAGTGGTTAGGATTTACGGCTCTCACCCGTAAGGCCCGGGTTCGATTCCCGGCAACGGAATAGCTTTTAGTGTTACTTCTGTTAGCGCATAATCGGCGTTAATTCGTCACTGCACTGCTATTTATCTACTCTAGTGCCAATTACTGGCCAGCTATTCGTTCTCGCAGCCGAATAACACTACGTTCATCTACGGTCGTATTTTCGTCGAGATCCGTTGTGGTCTAGTGGTTAGGATTTACGGCTCTCACCCGTAAGGCCCGGGTTCGATTCCCGGCAACGGAATAGCTTTTAGTGTTACTTCTGTTAGCGCATAATCGGCGTTAATTCGTCACTGCACTGCTATTTATCTACTCTAGTGCCAATTACTGGCCAGCTATTCGTTCTCGCAGCCGAATAACACTACGTTCATCTACGGTCGTATTTTCGTCGAGATCCGTTGTGGTCTAGTGGTTAGGATTTACGGCTCTCACCCGTAAGGCCCGGGTTCGATTCCCGGCAACGGAATAGCTTTTAGTGTTACTTCTGTTAGCGCATAATCGGCGTTAATTCGTCACTGCACTGCTATTTATCTACTCTAGTGCCAATTACTGGCCAGCTATTCGTTCTCGCAGCCGAATAACACTACGTTCATCTACGGTCGTATTTTCGTCGAGATCCGTTGTGGTCTAGTGGTTAGGATTTACGGCTCTCACCCGTAAGGCCCGGGTTCGATTCCCGGCAACGGAATAGCTTTTAGTGTTACTTCTGTTAGCGCATAATCGGCGTTAATTCGTCACTGCACTGCTATTTATCTACTCTAGTGCCAATTACTGGCCAGCTATTCGTTCTCGCAGCCGAATAACACTACGTTCATCTACGGTCGTATTTTCGTCGAGATCCGTTGTGGTCTAGTGGTTAGGATTTACGGCTCTCACCCGTAAGGCCCGGGTTCGATTCCCGGCAACGGAATAGCTTTTAGTGTTACTTCTGTTAGCGCATAATCGGCGTTAATTCGTCACTGCACTGCTATTTATCTACTCTAGTGCCAATTACTGGCCAGCTATTCGTTCTCGCAGCCGAATAACACTACGTTCATCTACGGTCGTATTTTCGTCGAGATCCGTTGTGGTCTAGTGGTTAGGATTTACGGCTCTCACCCGTAAGGCCCGGGTTCGATTCCCGGCAACGGAATAGCTTTTAGTGTTACTTCTGTTAGCGCATAATCGGCGTTAATTCGTCACTGCACTGCTATTTATCTACTCTAGTGCCAATTACTGGCCAGCTATTCGTTCTCGCAGCCGAATAACACTACGTTCATCTACGGTCGTATTTTCGTCGAGATCCGTTGTGGTCTAGTGGTTAGGATTTACGGCTCTCACCCGTAAGGCCCGGGTTCGATTCCCGGCAACGGAATAGCTTTTAGTGTTACTTCTGTTAGCGCATAATCGGCGTTAATTCGTCACTGCACTGCTATTTATCTACTCTAGTGCCAATTACTGGCCAGCTATTCGTTCTCGCAGCCGAATAACACTACGTTCATCTACGGTCGTATTTTCGTCGAGATCCGTTGTGGTCTAGTGGTTAGGATTTACGGCTCTCACCCGTAAGGCCCGGGTTCGATTCCCGGCAACGGAATAGCTTTTAGTGTTACTTCTGTTAGCGCATAATCGGCGTTAATTCGTCACTGCACTGCTATTTATCTACTCTAGTGCCAATTACTGGCCAGCTATTCGTTCTCGCAGCCGAATAACACTACGTTCATCTACGGTCGTATTTTCGTCGAGATCCGTTGTGGTCTAGTGGTTAGGATTTACGGCTCTCACCCGTAAGGCCCGGGTTCGATTCCCGGCAACGGAATAGCTTTTAGTGTTACTTCTGTTAGCGCATAATCGGCGTTAATTCGTCACTGCACTGCTATTTATCTACTCTAGTGCCAATTACTGGCCAGCTATTCGTTCTCGCAGCCGAATAACACTACGTTCATCTACGGTCGTATTTTCGTCGAGATCCGTTGTGGTCTAGTGGTTAGGATTTACGGCTCTCACCCGTAAGGCCCGGGTTCGATTCCCGGCAACGGAATAGCTTTTAGTGTTACTTCTGTTAGCGCATAATCGGCGTTAATTCGTCACTGCACTGCTATTTATCTACTCTAGTGCCAATTACTGGCCAGCTATTCGTTCTCGCAGCCGAATAACACTACGTTCATCTACGGTCGTATTTTCGTCGAGATCCGTTGTGGTCTAGTGGTTAGGATTTACGGCTCTCACCCGTAAGGCCCGGGTTCGATTCCCGGCAACGGAATAGCTTTTAGTGTTACTTCTGTTAGCGCATAATCGGCGTTAATTCGTCACTGCACTGCTATTTATCTACTCTAGTGCCAATTACTGGCCAGCTATTCGTTCTCGCAGCCGAATAACACTACGTTCATCTACGGTCGTATTTTCGTCGAGATCCGTTGTGGTCTAGTGGTTAGGATTTACGGCTCTCACCCGTAAGGCCCGGGTTCGATTCCCGGCAACGGAATAGCTTTTAGTGTTACTTCTGTTAGCGCATAATCGGCGTTAATTCGTCACTGCACTGCTATTTATCTACTCTAGTGCCAATTACTGGCCAGCTATTCGTTCTCGCAGCCGAATAACACTACGTTCATCTACGGTCGTATTTTCGTCGAGATCCGTTGTGGTCTAGTGGTTAGGATTTACGGCTCTCACCCGTAAGGCCCGGGTTCGATTCCCGGCAACGGAATAGCTTTTAGTGTTACTTCTGTTAGCGCATAATCGGCGTTAATTCGTCACTGCACTGCTATTTATCTACTCTAGTGCCAATTACTGGCCAGCTATTCGTTCTCGCAGCCGAATAACACTACGTTCATCTACGGTCGTATTTTCGTCGAGATCCGTTGTGGTCTAGTGGTTAGGATTTACGGCTCTCACCCGTAAGGCCCGGGTTCGATTCCCGGCAACGGAATAGCTTTTAGTGTTACTTCTGTTAGCGCATAATCGGCGTTAATTCGTCACTGCACTGCTATTTATCTACTCTAGTGCCAATTACTGGCCAGCTATTCGTTCTCGCAGCCGAATAACACTACGTTCATCTACGGTCGTATTTTCGTCGAGATCCGTTGTGGTCTAGTGGTTAGGATTTACGGCTCTCACCCGTAAGGCCCGGGTTCGATTCCCGGCAACGGAATAGCTTTTAGTGTTACTTCTGTTAGCGCATAATCGGCGTTAATTCGTCACTGCACTGCTATTTATCTACTCTAGTGCCAATTACTGGCCAGCTATTCGTTCTCGCAGCCGAATAACACTACGTTCATCTACGGTCGTATTTTCGTCGAGATCCGTTGTGGTCTAGTGGTTAGGATTTACGGCTCTCACCCGTAAGGCCCGGGTTCGATTCCCGGCAACGGAATAGCTTTTAGTGTTACTTCTGTTAGCGCATAATCGGCGTTAATTCGTCACTGCACTGCTATTTATCTACTCTAGTGCCAATTACTGGCCAGCTATTCGTTCTCGCAGCCGAATAACACTACGTTCATCTACGGTCGTATTTTCGTCGAGATCCGTTGTGGTCTAGTGGTTAGGATTTACGGCTCTCACCCGTAAGGCCCGGGTTCGATTCCCGGCAACGGAATAGCTTTTAGTGTTACTTCTGTTAGCGCATAATCGGCGTTAATTCGTCACTGCACTGCTATTTATCTACTCTAGTGCCAATTACTGGCCAGCTATTCGTTCTCGCAGCCGAATAACACTACGTTCATCTACGGTCGTATTTTCGTCGAGATCCGTTGTGGTCTAGTGGTTAGGATTTACGGCTCTCACCCGTAAGGCCCGGGTTCGATTCCCGGCAACGGAATAGCTTTTAGTGTTACTTCTGTTAGCGCATAATCGGCGTTAATTCGTCACTGCACTGCTATTTATCTACTCTAGTGCCAATTACTGGCCAGCTATTCGTTCTCGCAGCCGAATAACACTACGTTCATCTACGGTCGTATTTTCGTCGAGATCCGTTGTGGTCTAGTGGTTAGGATTTACGGCTCTCACCCGTAAGGCCCGGGTTCGATTCCCGGCAACGGAATAGCTTTTAGTGTTACTTCTGTTAGCGCATAATCGGCGTTAATTCGTCACTGCACTGCTATTTATCTACTCTAGTGCCAATTACTGGCCAGCTATTCGTTCTCGCAGCCGAATAACACTACGTTCATCTACGGTCGTATTTTCGTCGAGATCCGTTGTGGTCTAGTGGTTAGGATTTACGGCTCTCACCCGTAAGGCCCGGGTTCGATTCCCGGCAACGGAATAGCTTTTAGTGTTACTTCTGTTAGCGCATAATCGGCGTTAATTCGTCACTGCACTGCTATTTATCTACTCTAGTGCCAATTACTGGCCAGCTATTCGTTCTCGCAGCCGAATAACACTACGTTCATCTACGGTCGTATTTTCGTCGAGATCCGTTGTGGTCTAGTGGTTAGGATTTACGGCTCTCACCCGTAAGGCCCGGGTTCGATTCCCGGCAACGGAATAGCTTTTAGTGTTACTTCTGTTAGCGCATAATCGGCGTTAATTCGTCACTGCACTGCTATTTATCTACTCTAGTGCCAATTACTGGCCAGCTATTCGTTCTCGCAGCCGAATAACACTACGTTCATCTACGGTCGTATTTTCGTCGAGATCCGTTGTGGTCTAGTGGTTAGGATTTACGGCTCTCACCCGTAAGGCCCGGGTTCGATTCCCGGCAACGGAATAGCTTTTAGTGTTACTTCTGTTAGCGCATAATCGGCGTTAATTCGTCACTGCACTGCTATTTATCTACTCTAGTGCCAATTACTGGCCAGCTATTCGTTCTCGCAGCCGAATAACACTACGTTCATCTACGGTCGTATTTTCGTCGAGATCCGTTGTGGTCTAGTGGTTAGGATTTACGGCTCTCACCCGTAAGGCCCGGGTTCGATTCCCGGCAACGGAATAGCTTTTAGTGTTACTTCTGTTAGCGCATAATCGGCGTTAATTCGTCACTGCACTGCTATTTATCTACTCTAGTGCCAATTACTGGCCAGCTATTCGTTCTCGCAGCCGAATAACACTACGTTCATCTACGGTCGTATTTTCGTCGAGATCCGTTGTGGTCTAGTGGTTAGGATTTACGGCTCTCACCCGTAAGGCCCGGGTTCGATTCCCGGCAACGGAATAGCTTTTAGTGTTACTTCTGTTAGCGCATAATCGGCGTTAATTCGTCACTGCACTGCTATTTATCTACTCTAGTGCCAATTACTGGCCAGCTATTCGTTCTCGCAGCCGAATAACACTACGTTCATCTACGGTCGTATTTTCGTCGAGATCCGTTGTGGTCTAGTGGTTAGGATTTACGGCTCTCACCCGTAAGGCCCGGGTTCGATTCCCGGCAACGGAATAGCTTTTAGTGTTACTTCTGTTAGCGCATAATCGGCGTTAATTCGTCACTGCACTGCTATTTATCTACTCTAGTGCCAATTACTGGCCAGCTATTCGTTCTCGCAGCCGAATAACACTACGTTCATCTACGGTCGTATTTTCGTCGAGATCCGTTGTGGTCTAGTGGTTAGGATTTACGGCTCTCACCCGTAAGGCCCGGGTTCGATTCCCGGCAACGGAATAGCTTTTAGTGTTACTTCTGTTAGCGCATAATCGGCGTTAATTCGTCACTGCACTGCTATTTATCTACTCTAGTGCCAATTACTGGCCAGCTATTCGTTCTCGCAGCCGAATAACACTACGTTCATCTACGGTCGTATTTTCGTCGAGATCCGTTGTGGTCTAGTGGTTAGGATTTACGGCTCTCACCCGTAAGGCCCGGGTTCGATTCCCGGCAACGGAATAGCTTTTAGTGTTACTTCTGTTAGCGCATAATCGGCGTTAATTCGTCACTGCACTGCTATTTATCTACTCTAGTGCCAATTACTGGCCAGCTATTCGTTCTCGCAGCCGAATAACACTACGTTCATCTACGGTCGTATTTTCGTCGAGATCCGTTGTGGTCTAGTGGTTAGGATTTACGGCTCTCACCCGTAAGGCCCGGGTTCGATTCCCGGCAACGGAATAGCTTTTAGTGTTACTTCTGTTAGCGCATAATCGGCGTTAATTCGTCACTGCACTGCTATTTATCTACTCTAGTGCCAATTACTGGCCAGCTATTCGTTCTCGCAGCCGAATAACACTACGTTCATCTACGGTCGTATTTTCGTCGAGATCCGTTGTGGTCTAGTGGTTAGGATTTACGGCTCTCACCCGTAAGGCCCGGGTTCGATTCCCGGCAACGGAATAGCTTTTAGTGTTACTTCTGTTAGCGCATAATCGGCGTTAATTCGTCACTGCACTGCTATTTATCTACTCTAGTGCCAATTACTGGCCAGCTATTCGTTCTCGCAGCCGAATAACACTACGTTCATCTACGGTCGTATTTTCGTCGAGATCCGTTGTGGTCTAGTGGTTAGGATTTACGGCTCTCACCCGTAAGGCCCGGGTTCGATTCCCGGCAACGGAATAGCTTTTAGTGTTACTTCTGTTAGCGCATAATCGGCGTTAATTCGTCACTGCACTGCTATTTATCTACTCTAGTGCCAATTACTGGCCAGCTATTCGTTCTCGCAGCCGAATAACACTACGTTCATCTACGGTCGTATTTTCGTCGAGATCCGTTGTGGTCTAGTGGTTAGGATTTACGGCTCTCACCCGTAAGGCCCGGGTTCGATTCCCGGCAACGGAATAGCTTTTAGTGTTACTTCTGTTAGCGCATAATCGGCGTTAATTCGTCACTGCACTGCTATTTATCTACTCTAGTGCCAATTACTGGCCAGCTATTCGTTCTCGCAGCCGAATAACACTACGTTCATCTACGGTCGTATTTTCGTCGAGATCCGTTGTGGTCTAGTGGTTAGGATTTACGGCTCTCACCCGTAAGGCCCGGGTTCGATTCCCGGCAACGGAATAGCTTTTAGTGTTACTTCTGTTAGCGCATAATCGGCGTTAATTCGTCACTGCACTGCTATTTATCTACTCTAGTGCCAATTACTGGCCAGCTATTCGTTCTCGCAGCCGAATAACACTACGTTCATCTACGGTCGTATTTTCGTCGAGATCCGTTGTGGTCTAGTGGTTAGGATTTACGGCTCTCACCCGTAAGGCCCGGGTTCGATTCCCGGCAACGGAATAGCTTTTAGTGTTACTTCTGTTAGCGCATAATCGGCGTTAATTCGTCACTGCACTGCTATTTATCTACTCTAGTGCCAATTACTGGCCAGCTATTCGTTCTCGCAGCCGAATAACACTACGTTCATCTACGGTCGTATTTTCGTCGAGATCCGTTGTGGTCTAGTGGTTAGGATTTACGGCTCTCACCCGTAAGGCCCGGGTTCGATTCCCGGCAACGGAATAGCTTTTAGTGTTACTTCTGTTAGCGCATAATCGGCGTTAATTCGTCACTGCACTGCTATTTATCTACTCTAGTGCCAATTACTGGCCAGCTATTCGTTCTCGCAGCCGAATAACACTACGTTCATCTACGGTCGTATTTTCGTCGAGATCCGTTGTGGTCTAGTGGTTAGGATTTACGGCTCTCACCCGTAAGGCCCGGGTTCGATTCCCGGCAACGGAATAGCTTTTAGTGTTACTTCTGTTAGCGCATAATCGGCGTTAATTCGTCACTGCACTGCTATTTATCTACTCTAGTGCCAATTACTGGCCAGCTATTCGTTCTCGCAGCCGAATAACACTACGTTCATCTACGGTCGTATTTTCGTCGAGATCCGTTGTGGTCTAGTGGTTAGGATTTACGGCTCTCACCCGTAAGGCCCGGGTTCGATTCCCGGCAACGGAATAGCTTTTAGTGTTACTTCTGTTAGCGCATAATCGGCGTTAATTCGTCACTGCACTGCTATTTATCTACTCTAGTGCCAATTACTGGCCAGCTATTCGTTCTCGCAGCCGAATAACACTACGTTCATCTACGGTCGTATTTTCGTCGAGATCCGTTGTGGTCTAGTGGTTAGGATTTACGGCTCTCACCCGTAAGGCCCGGGTTCGATTCCCGGCAACGGAATAGCTTTTAGTGTTACTTCTGTTAGCGCATAATCGGCGTTAATTCGTCACTGCACTGCTATTTATCTACTCTAGTGCCAATTACTGGCCAGCTATTCGTTCTCGCAGCCGAATAACACTACGTTCATCTACGGTCGTATTTTCGTCGAGATCCGTTGTGGTCTAGTGGTTAGGATTTACGGCTCTCACCCGTAAGGCCCGGGTTCGATTCCCGGCAACGGAATAGCTTTTAGTGTTACTTCTGTTAGCGCATAATCGGCGTTAATTCGTCACTGCACTGCTATTTATCTACTCTAGTGCCAATTACTGGCCAGCTATTCGTTCTCGCAGCCGAATAACACTACGTTCATCTACGGTCGTATTTTCGTCGAGATCCGTTGTGGTCTAGTGGTTAGGATTTACGGCTCTCACCCGTAAGGCCCGGGTTCGATTCCCGGCAACGGAATAGCTTTTAGTGTTACTTCTGTTAGCGCATAATCGGCGTTAATTCGTCACTGCACTGCTATTTATCTACTCTAGTGCCAATTACTGGCCAGCTATTCGTTCTCGCAGCCGAATAACACTACGTTCATCTACGGTCGTATTTTCGTCGAGATCCGTTGTGGTCTAGTGGTTAGGATTTACGGCTCTCACCCGTAAGGCCCGGGTTCGATTCCCGGCAACGGAATAGCTTTTAGTGTTACTTCTGTTAGCGCATAATCGGCGTTAATTCGTCACTGCACTGCTATTTATCTACTCTAGTGCCAATTACTGGCCAGCTATTCGTTCTCGCAGCCGAATAACACTACGTTCATCTACGGTCGTATTTTCGTCGAGATCCGTTGTGGTCTAGTGGTTAGGATTTACGGCTCTCACCCGTAAGGCCCGGGTTCGATTCCCGGCAACGGAATAGCTTTTAGTGTTACTTCTGTTAGCGCATAATCGGCGTTAATTCGTCACTGCACTGCTATTTATCTACTCTAGTGCCAATTACTGGCCAGCTATTCGTTCTCGCAGCCGAATAACACTACGTTCATCTACGGTCGTATTTTCGTCGAGATCCGTTGTGGTCTAGTGGTTAGGATTTACGGCTCTCACCCGTAAGGCCCGGGTTCGATTCCCGGCAACGGAATAGCTTTTAGTGTTACTTCTGTTAGCGCATAATCGGCGTTAATTCGTCACTGCACTGCTATTTATCTACTCTAGTGCCAATTACTGGCCAGCTATTCGTTCTCGCAGCCGAATAACACTACGTTCATCTACGGTCGTATTTTCGTCGAGATCCGTTGTGGTCTAGTGGTTAGGATTTACGGCTCTCACCCGTAAGGCCCGGGTTCGATTCCCGGCAACGGAATAGCTTTTAGTGTTACTTCTGTTAGCGCATAATCGGCGTTAATTCGTCACTGCACTGCTATTTATCTACTCTAGTGCCAATTACTGGCCAGCTATTCGTTCTCGCAGCCGAATAACACTACGTTCATCTACGGTCGTATTTTCGTCGAGATCCGTTGTGGTCTAGTGGTTAGGATTTACGGCTCTCACCCGTAAGGCCCGGGTTCGATTCCCGGCAACGGAATAGCTTTTAGTGTTACTTCTGTTAGCGCATAATCGGCGTTAATTCGTCACTGCACTGCTATTTATCTACTCTAGTGCCAATTACTGGCCAGCTATTCGTTCTCGCAGCCGAATAACACTACGTTCATCTACGGTCGTATTTTCGTCGAGATCCGTTGTCGTCTAGTGGTTAGGATTTACGGCTCTCACCCGTAAGGCCCGGGTTCGATTCCCGGCAACGGAATAGCTTTTAGTGTTACTTCTGTTAGCGCATAATCGGCGTTAATTCGTCACTGCACTGCTATTTATCTACTCTAGTGCCAATTACTGGCCAGCTATTCGTTCTCGCAGCCGAATAACACTACGTTCATCTACGGTCGTATTTTCGTCGAGATCCGTTGTGGTCTAGTGGTTAGGATTTACGGCTCTCACCCGTAAGGCCCGGGTTCGATTCCCGGCAACGGAATAGCTTTTAGTGTTACTTCTGTTAGCGCATAATCGGCGTTAATTCGTCACTGCACTGCTATTTATCTACTCTAGTGCCAATTACTGGCCAGCTATTCGTTCTCGCAGCCGAATAACACTACGTTCATCTACGGTCGTATTTTCGTCGAGATCCGTTGTGGTCTAGTGGTTAGGATTTACGGCTCTCACCCGTAAGGCCCGGGTTCGATTCCCGGCAACGGAATAGCTTTTAGTGTTACTTCTGTTAGCGCATAATCGGCGTTAATTCGTCACTGCACTGCTATTTATCTACTCTAGTGCCAATTACTGGCCAGCTATTCGTTCTCGCAGCCGAATAACACTACGTTCATCTACGGTCGTATTTTCGTCGAGATCCGTTGTGGTCTAGTGGTTAGGATTTACGGCTCTCACCCGTAAGGCCCGGGTTCGATTCCCGGCAACGGAATAGCTTTTAGTGTTACTTCTGTTAGCGCATAATCGGCGTTAATTCGTCACTGCACTGCTATTTATCTACTCTAGTGCCAATTACTGGCCAGCTATTCGTTCTCGCAGCCGAATAACACTACGTTCATCTACGGTCGTATTTTCGTCGAGATCCGTTGTGGTCTAGTGGTTAGGATTTACGGCTCTCACCCGTAAGGCCCGGGTTCGATTCCCGGCAACGGAATAGCTTTTAGTGTTACTTCTGTTAGCGCATAATCGGCGTTAATTCGTCACTGCACTGCTATTTATCTACTCTAGTGCCAATTACTGGCCAGCTATTCGTTCTCGCAGCCGAATAACACTACGTTCATCTACGGTCGTATTTTCGTCGAGATCCGTTGTCGTCTAGTGGTTAGGATTTACGGCTCTCACCCGTAAGGCCCGGGTTCGATTCCCGGCAACGGAATAGCTTTTAGTGTTACTTCTGTTAGCGCATAATCGGCGTTAATTCGTCACTGCACTGCTATTTATCTACTCTAGTGCCAATTACTGGCCAGCTATTCGTTCTCGCAGCCGAATAACACTACGTTCATCTACGGTCGTATTTTCGTCGAGATCCGTTGTGGTCTAGTGGTTAGGATTTACGGCTCTCACCCGTAAGGCCCGGGTTCGATTCCCGGCAACGGAATAGCTTTTAGTGTTACTTCTGTTAGCGCATAATCGGCGTTAATTCGTCACTGCACTGCTATTTATCTACTCTAGTGCCAATTACTGGCCAGCTATTCGTTCTCGCAGCCGAATAACACTACGTTCATCTACGGTCGTATTTTCGTCGAGATCCGTTGTGGTCTAGTGGTTAGGATTTACGGCTCTCACCCGTAAGGCCCGGGTTCGATTCCCGGCAACGGAATAGCTTTTAGTGTTACTTCTGTTAGCGCATAATCGGCGTTAATTCGTCACTGCACTGCTATTTATCTACTCTAGTGCCAATTACTGGCCAGCTATTCGTTCTCGCAGCCGAATAACACTACGTTCATCTACGGTCGTATTTTCGTCGAGATCCGTTGTGGTCTAGTGGTTAGGATTTACGGCTCTCACCCGTAAGGCCCGGGTTCGATTCCCGGCAACGGAATAGCTTTTAGTGTTACTTCTGTTAGCGCATAATCGGCGTTAATTCGTCACTGCACTGCTATTTATCTACTCTAGTGCCAATTACTGGCCAGCTATTCGTTCTCGCAGCCGAATAACACTACGTTCATCTACGGTCGTATTTTCGTCGAGATCCGTTGTGGTCTAGTGGTTAGGATTTACGGCTCTCACCCGTAAGGCCCGGGTTCGATTCCCGGCAACGGAATAGCTTTTAGTGTTACTTCTGTTAGCGCATAATCGGCGTTAATTCGTCACTGCACTGCTATTTATCTACTCTAGTGCCAATTACTGGCCAGCTATTCGTTCTCGCAGCCGAATAACACTACGTTCATCTACGGTCGTATTTTCGTCGAGATCCGTTGTGGTCTAGTGGTTAGGATTTACGGCTCTCACCCGTAAGGCCCGGGTTCGATTCCCGGCAACGGAATAGCTTTTAGTGTTACTTCTGTTAGCGCATAATCGGCGTTAATTCGTCACTGCACTGCTATTTATCTACTCTAGTGCCAATTACTGGCCAGCTATTCGTTCTCGCAGCCGAATAACACTACGTTCATCTACGGTCGTATTTTCGTCGAGATCCGTTGTGGTCTAGTGGTTAGGATTTACGGCTCTCACCCGTAAGGCCCGGGTTCGATTCCCGGCAACGGAATAGCTTTTAGTGTTACTTCTGTTAGCGCATAATCGGCGTTAATTCGTCACTGCACTGCTATTTATCTACTCTAGTGCCAATTACTGGCCAGCTATTCGTTCTCGCAGCCGAATAACACTACGTTCATCTACGGTCGTATTTTCGTCGAGATCCGTTGTGGTCTAGTGGTTAGGATTTACGGCTCTCACCCGTAAGGCCCGGGTTCGATTCCCGGCAACGGAATAGCTTTTAGTGTTACTTCTGTTAGCGCATAATCGGCGTTAATTCGTCACTGCACTGCTATTTATCTACTCTAGTGCCAATTACTGGCCAGCTATTCGTTCTCGCAGCCGAATAACACTACGTTCATCTACGGTCGTATTTTCGTCGAGATCCGTTGTGGTCTAGTGGTTAGGATTTACGGCTCTCACCCGTAAGGCCCGGGTTCGATTCCCGGCAACGGAATAGCTTTTAGTGTTACTTCTGTTAGCGCATAATCGGCGTTAATTCGTCACTGCACTGCTATTTATCTACTCTAGTGCCAATTACTGGCCAGCTATTCGTTCTCGCAGCCGAATAACACTACGTTCATCTACGGTCGTATTTTCGTCGAGATCCGTTGTGGTCTAGTGGTTAGGATTTACGGCTCTCACCCGTAAGGCCCGGGTTCGATTCCCGGCAACGGAATAGCTTTTAGTGTTACTTCTGTTAGCGCATAATCGGCGTTAATTCGTCACTGCACTGCTATTTATCTACTCTAGTGCCAATTACTGGCCAGCTATTCGTTCTCGCAGCCGAATAACACTACGTTCAATTACGGTCGTATTTTCGTCGAGATCCGTTGTGGTCTAGTGGTTAGGATTTACGGCTCTCACCCGTAAGGCCCGGGTTCGATTCCCGGCAACGGAATAGCGTTTAGTGTTACTTCTGTTAGCGCATAATCGGCGTTAATTCGTCACTGCACTGCTATTTATCTACTCTAGTGCCAATTACTGGCCAGCTATTCGTTCTCGCAGCCGAATAACACTACGTTCAATTACGGTCGTATTTTCGTCGAGATCCGTTGTGGTCTAGTGGTTAGGATTTACGGCTCTCACCCGTAAGGCCCGGGTTCGATTCCCGGCAACGGAATAGCGTTTAGTGTTACTTCTGTTAGCGCATAATCGGCGTTAATTCGTCACTGCACTGCTATTTATCTACTCTAGTGCCAATTACTGGCCAGCTATTCGTTCTCGCAGCCGAATAACACTACGTTCATCTACGGTCGTATTTTCGTCGAGATCCGTTGTGGTCTAGTGGTTAGGATTTACGGCTCTCACCCGTAAGGCCCGGGTTCGATTCCCGGCAACGGAATAGCTTTTAGTGTTACTTCTGTTAGCGCATAATCGGCGTTAATTCGTCACTGCACTGCTATTTATCTACTCTAGTGCCAATTACTGGCCAGCTATTCGTTCTCGCAGCCGAATAACACTACGTTCATCTACGGTCGTATTTTCGTCGAGATCCGTTGTGGTCTAGTGGTTAGGATTTACGGCTCTCACCCGTAAGGCCCGGGTTCGATTCCCGGCAACGGAATAGCTTTTAGTGTTACTTCTGTTAGCGCATAATCGGCGTTAATTCGTCACTGCACTGCTATTTATCTACTCTAGTGCCAATTACTGGCCAGCTATTCGTTCTCGCAGCCGAATAACACTACGTTCATCTACGGTCGTATTTTCGTCGAGATCCGTTGTGGTCTAGTGGTTAGGATTTACGGCTCTCACCCGTAAGGCCCGGGTTCGATTCCCGGCAACGGAATAGCTTTTAGTGTTACTTCTGTTAGCGCATAATCGGCGTTAATTCGTCACTGCACTGCTATTTATCTACTCTAGTGCCAATTACTGGCCAACTATTCTTCTTCTTTTTTTTTGCGTTTTTGATAGCTTTTTTTTAAGTTCATAATAATGTAAAAATTTGATTACATTTTTTACGTATTTTGTTAATGTGGTTAGCGGTTGAAGAATAGGATGTGCTGCGTCACAACATGGATGCACTCCAATAATCCAAGATATAGACCTATTTTCAACAGATTTTTGCAAGTGTTAATATGTTCATGGGTAGTTTTGTATAATTTGAGGAATAGGTTATGGAACCATAATTTTTTATTGAATAAGTTGAGAAAGTACTCGGCGCCAATAGGCTATTGGACTCTGAATGCATTAGTTATTAGTAAAAGATTTATAATATGCTAGCTTTTTTGGAATGGAGGTTATATGTAGCTGAACGGAGAGCATATGAACCTCCAACGCAACTTTATTCAAGTTTTAATAGAAAAGTGATCCCCTCCATGGCTTTACCATTAGTTATATTATTGTAAAGGCGAGCCTTTATCTTATGTTTATTGTATTACATAAAATAGTATTAGGAAAGTTCACATTTTTTTTAGATTCTCTTATTTAATCGTGTAAGTAGTCCTATATGTTCTGAGACTTATTCATTACTTAGTTACAAAATAAACAGTTGTTCCAACAAAGGAAGATTATTTACAATTGTGTTTGAATAAAAGTTAAATGAATGTTAATAAAATATTAAGCAGATTCTATCAAGACATAAAAATCCACTTTAAGTTTGTAGAATAGTGGAAATTTGAGATGAATGAGGTCGAATATGTTGAAAAAGCGCGAAGTTTATAATTGCAATTTTCAAATGTGAAATATGCAATTGTGGTTAATATGGTCCAAAAGCTAAATTGTCAAGAGTTGAGAAAAGCGTTTAAACTACGATTCAAGTTGAATTTTTGGAACGTTATAAAAGTTTTATAATCGGTTCCTTTGTCTTGACCATCTTATATGTAATACATTTATTCTTGTTTGCATATTTATTGCTTACCATATATAATGTCATTATTTTAGCCAAATAATAGTTTTTTATTATTAATTTAAAATTTATTATTTTACTATAAATATGTTGAGGCACTCATATAGATGTGTATACAGTGTCTTTCAAAATGACAACACATTTTGCTATTTCGCCTTTTTTTCAGTTCTCAGTTTTTAGATTAATCTTTTTTTCTGAGATGAGGCGTAAGAGCTTTGCAAATCTTAAGCTTAAATTTAATCGTTTTTCATTAAAAAAATTACCACTTTTATGTTTTTTTCTTCAAATCACTCACTTTTTGGTTTTTCCATATGAGCACACTTTACTAAAATATGTGATTATGACCAAAATAATAACAATTAATGTTTATAACAATTAACAAATAGGCAGTAGCACTTCTATTAATAATCTGAAAAATTTGTTTAGGCATATTGTTGACTAAATTTTCCATGACTCTTTTTCTATTTCGCTCCACGCTTTTCTGTTCGCACACTGGAGATCCTTGACGGTCTCAAACTGACAGTTATTAACATGAATCTGACGCACGAGAATTCTCAATGATTGCCGATCGGATTCAATCAAGAGCACCAGTCCTGAGTGTTCACGTCATTGTTCAACAACCAAGTTTTGGTGCTTTGAATGGTGTGGATGGTGGCATTATCATTTTGGAAAGTGAATCTAGTGACTGGAAAACTGTGGAGATACAGGACTAGATGATGTCTTATGACATCCTGATAGTCTATGCTGTTTATATTTGTAGACACAAGCGCTAAGACAACCAGTCCTGCAGTGCTGAATGCTCCCTAAACCATAGTACTTCCTCTAGAGAAATGTCGGGTTGAAAAGTACCAAGAATCCTTGCGCAATTCTCTCCAAAGCGAAGTCTTCCATCCCTGTGCTTCTGTATTAGTTGTGGGTGCATCTTCATCCCTAACCGGACAATATTGGGACACTTGTCCAGCGTTCTCCACACCGTAATTTTTGAAGCATCAATGCCACAAGTCCTACGGATTTCATTGATGCTGATCATGCTACTCGACGTTGTCCGCAGAATTCCTCTTTTTTCACGGCCATTCAACTTGCTAGGTCGTCCTCTACTCTTCTTTGTACCATATTCTTCTTGGTGACGCAGGGAATTCATAATAGGCTTCCTGGAGCGCTTGACGACATCGGCAATCTGCTTCACCGTGTGGCCGCTAGTTGACAGTACATTAATTTGACCTCTCTTGTGTAGACTCAGTGTAGAAGCACGACCCATTGTTATGATGGTCCAGGATTAGTGAATTTGCGTTTTTTTTTTGGTTAAATAACGCCAAAATATGTGAAGTATGCTATACTTTTAAAACGATGAAAAAGTGAGTGATTTTGAAAAAAAAACATAAAAGCGGTATTTTTTTTAAATGAAAAACGATGAAATTTAAACTGGAGATTTTCAAAGCTATTGCGCCTCATCTCAGAAAAATTATATTAATCTAGGGACTGAGAACAGAAAAAAGCGAATTAGAAAAATGTGCTATTTTGAAAGACACTGTATATATAAGAGATCACTGAATAATGGAAACATTGAGAGATAAAAGTCATCGTATTTATGAGCTTCTACAAATGTTATTTTTGTATGATTACCCGTTTTTTATCTTATAGGTGGTCTTATGCTTTTTCTGGTTCTTTTCCATTCAACAGAAGACTCATTTCCTCCTATAAAAAAATGTATATAATACCATACGCAATGGGCTATATGTAACTTATTATTTATGCTTGGTTTTATTGTGTATACCTCTTCATCATGTGTTGATCCATTTTCTTTTGAATTTAGTGCCTTTACTGCTTCTTTTGCTTCTGAGGCTATTTGACGGGTTGAAATGGGCACAAGGAGAGCTGATGGATCTTGGATTGGAGCCGACTATTATTAAGTAAATTAATTTCTTAAATATTTAATACTGGTAGTCTGATTTGTCTGATTTGTTTGATAAAGTAGATTTAAAGCATCATAGGTATATACCTCTCGATAGTTGCTGAGTGATGCTAACGTGTTTTTTCGTCGCGATGGGGACGGTGATCGTGATCCATTACCTTCATTAGATAAATCATCGCGCCTAAATTTTATGTTGTATTGGCTGATAAGCATTGTTGTTTCTATACCATTCATAATCTAACGTATTTTCATCTTTTATGGGCCGTGAATACTGTCCTACTTTTAGTTAAGTATTACATTTGAGAATTTCCAGCTTATTTATATTTTGAAAATAACAGATGATCCAACTAAATACTAACCCAACTTAACAAAATCATCAGTACTTTATTGAAAAGTAAAACTGTTGAAAACCACTATAATCTCAGATACCCTTTTTCCCTTTGCATTAATGTTGATTTGAATGCATTTATATAGGCTGCTACGCTGACATCTAGATAGGTACAGTCTTCCTTAACTGCTACTGAATAATCCGGTTTAAACATTAAATCTGGCCGACGGCATGAGAGATCAGTAGTGTCTGAAAATAACGGTCTTATTAATTTCATTGGAGTGTTTACTTCCTAGTATAAAAAACATGTTTTTCATTGCAATAATCGATAAATCTTATACTTAAATTATTACTTAAGGTTTATATTCACATTCATTCATAAAAAAGTTATTTTTTTACGAATTTTTAGAATGTATGTAATAAACGGAAAATTAGTTCATTGATCGAAAGCTTTTCTAGTTAATTGAAATGGTATATCTAATACAATAATGCTCGTTCATGTTCGGAAATATTACCTTCTCTCACCCACCGACAATGGACGTGCTCCTACTCAAAGTAGCTGCTCCGTCTACCAGTTTCTTAAGAATTTCACTTCCAAAGCTGTGCCATGGACCAGCTTCAAACATCATACCACTCTGAATAAACTCTTACACGTAATTTTCAGTTTTTCCGATTACTTTGCTTATTCAAATTGTGTTGCCTCGGTGATGCATAGTAAGTAAAATTTTAGTAACCTGTCCTATTGTAACTTGTACTCTCCCTTCTAATATCAAAAGAAAACGATCACTCATTTCATCTTTTGTATACAGTTTAGTCAAGCGCGGGACATTCACGGTATCGTGGGACATTGCCATTAGAGCAGAAATATCCACCTGAAATAGAGAGTATTAAAAGGTAAGTGTATATCCATGGTTAGGTTTTTTTATCAGGCACTTACCCGTCTCGCACTGTTTCTAATTAGTCTTTCTAATACTGTCGTATTTATAAATTTTGGTGCAAATGCTTCTTCGTTGGCAACAAGCCATTGCAGAGCAACCATTTGAATCTGGAAGTTGATATTAATAGAGCTAATTGGAAGGGCTTCATTGTGACAGTTTATATCCTGTTATAAATCTTAATAAACTAAGTAATTCTCTCGAATTTTTCCGGTAGGAAATTATAATTATAAGTACATAATGCCAAAATTTTAATACTAATTTTTTAAATAAAAATTGAAAAAATATAAGTGCATCTATGTAAAATATGAATTATAATATTCTATATCATAGAGTTGATCCCACCTGAAGCGATATTTGGATCTGTGGAGCTTCTTTATCAAACATTTTTGACATATCACGTTGCTGACAGAATACAGTTTAACATTTATTTATGCTAATTCTCTAATTTTCACTTCATTTAGCCTGTCCTTAGCGAAAATTTGTCAAAAATAGAAAAAGGAACAATATTAAATACAACGCTTAGGACCTGCCTTAATCATACTTACCTGTTGATTTTTTCTCTTAATCTTATTTACATTGTCAGAAACAACATCAAATTCGTCATTAATTTCTGCCTGAAAATAATCTTCGTTGTATGCGATAAGAGGAACCTACAGTAACGCTCAGGATTAGTAGTAACAAATCGAATCGAGTGCACTATCGACTGTAATTTGCATTGGAATGATCTATTTTGTATTCTGATTACAGATTCGAATTCAGCATCAAATTGCGGTTCCTTTCCATGTAACTTCTTTAGTTTTGGGCAAAGTTGACTTTTGATGAAAAAGAGGGCATCTCAGATTCAAGGGATTACTACGAGAATATAAGCGGACGTCAAAAGGCATAGAGCACTCAGCAATATAGTTACTATTCTATAGTTCATCCTTTCCTGATGAATTGTCCTTTTTTACTTTCATGCGCAGTGAGGAGTCACCAGCGTAGTCTGGGGTAGCACTCCCTTCAAAAGACCACATCTCTACCTACTCTATCCTAAAGATAGTTCTGGCTGGTTCCTGCCACTTCTAGTGGGTGGTTTTCCGAAATTCTTTAGAAGCCCGAAGAAATTAGCAAATTTAAAAGCATAAGAAGAAGTGGTAGCTGATAGCAGATTACCAGTCTGAGACACTATCAGAGTTCTTCTCCTATCGTTTCTCAATCCAATAGGGAAGGAATTGTGGTGGCCTTGTGGTGTAGGTCATACGAAGAGGGAATAAAAGCGCAAGATCGGTTCCGGTCCGTTCCCAGGAGGTTGTCTCGGTTTCCGCCTCTTCCTTATTGCCAAACTCGTCCGATGGCTGGCTCCGCAACAATTGTCGTCCAAAACAACTGAAAGACGTTTGTGTGCGAGAATAGTTGGCTAAATCTGGCGGTTTCGTCTGTCTTTCACTTACCGGTTACGAGGTTCCCTCGCAAATGTCTAGAGACCTTCTGCGATGAGTGCAAAACAATAACAGAAGGACGTAGAAATAAGGCAGTTTACTCGGTCAACACATGGCTTGCTCTGTTCAAGAATCTAGCTTAAAAGTTGATTATAGAAGCTGAGAAACAAATAGCTATTAATTAATAAAAATATATACATTCATTTGACACTAACAGCGTGAAATAATGTACTGATGATAATACTCACAACTGAGAAAATGCACCGTCGTGGCCTAGTGGTAGATGTCGGCGCTTAAGTGGGGGAATCGTGGTTTCGATCCGGGCCAGTGCTTTTTGTCTTCTCAGCTATTTAGTAATAGCTGATCATTTATTGTGTGTGTGCACTCCCGGCTGAGGTACGGAGAAGGTTTAGGTGGGGGTTTCGGCTATTCTTGTGAAAAAATGCAGACGACCGAGCAAATGGTAAGTGTCGGTTCACGTGGACGTACGTTTGGAAGACTTCGAGGATCGTAAGTTTACCGGTGATTTTTCTTTTCAAGTGATTCCAGGATTTTCTTGAGCCGAGGCCTTTGCCTCAGCGCTCTGTTGAGCCGGGGCTTTGCCTCAGCGCTCTGTTGAGCCGGGGCTTTGCCTCAGCGCTCTGTTGAGCCGGGGCTTTGCCTCAGCGCTCTGTTGAGCCGGGGCTTTGCCTCAGCGCTCTGTTGAGCCGGGGCTTTGCCTCAGCGCTCTGTTGAGCCGGGGCTTTGCCTCAGCGCTCTGTTGAGCCGGGGCTTTGCCTCAGCGCTCTGTTGAGCCGGGGCTTTGCCTCAGCGCTCTGTTGAGCCGGGGCTTTGCCTCAGCGCTCTGTTGAGCCGGGGCTTTGCCTCAGCGCTCTGTTGAGCCGGGGCTTTGCCTCAGCGCTCTGTTGAGCCGGGGCTTTGCCTCAGCGCTCTGTTGAGCCGGGGCTTTGCCTCAGCGCTCTGTTGAGCCGGGGCTTTGCCTCAGCGCTCTGTTGAGCCGGGGCTTTGCCTCAGCGCTCTGTTGAGCCGGGGCTTTGCCTCAGCGCTCTGTTGAGCCGGGGCTTTGCCTCAGCGCTCTGTTGAGCCGGGGCTTTGCCTCAGCGCTCTGTTGAGCCGGGGCTTTGCCTCAGCGCTCAACTCCCACCTCTCATTCGGGAGAAGAGTGGGGCAATTTTGGACGCTTCTGAAGCGTTCGGCACTCAGGTGCTGGACTGCTTCAGAAGCTTATTGGCACCTAGGTGTCTTCGGACCCTAATGGGTCGCACTGAAAAACCTTGGAAAGACGAATATATGCCCAATTTTTTTTCTCTGCGTCTCCTATCTCTCGACGGCAAAAACTGATCCAGCGATAGGTACGGAAGCCGAAAAGTGTTTATATTTTTGAATTTTCTAGTTTCTTTGGGCTTCAAAAGCCGTTCGAAAGCCAGTCACGATGAGTGGCTGGACACGACCAGAACTACCTTCCGTTAAGGGAAGGTAGGATATGGTCTTTTGGAGGGAATACTACCCTATACCCGTTAAGGGTTGGGGTAGTATCTTTCCTAATTTTGGAGAGCTTAGCTGAAATATAGCTAAGGTTCTATCTATATATAAAAGAATAGTATGTAATACATCATTTTAAATCCTGGAAAATCTGGGCATGACCTCCCCTTATATTCAAGGTATTGGCACCTAGGTGCCAATAAGCTTCTAAAGCAGTCCAGCACCTGAGTGCCGAACGCTTCAGAAGCGTCCAAAATTATCCCACTATCCTCCCAAAGAGGAAATGGGAGTTGAGCGCTGAGGCAAAGCCCCGGCTCAACAGAGCGCTGAGGCAAAGCCCCGGCTCAACAGAGCGCTGAGGCAAAGCCCCGGCTCAACAGAGCGCTGAGGCAAAGCCCCGGCTCAACAGAGCGCTGAGGCAAAGCCCCGGCTCAACAGAGCGCTGAGGCAAAGCCCCGGCTCAACAGAGCGCTGAGGCAAAGCCCCGGCTCAACAGAGCGCTGAGGCAAAGCCCCGGCTCAACAGAGCGCTGAGGCAAAGCCCCGGCTCAACAGAGCGCTGAGGCAAAGCCCCGGCTCAACAGAGCGCTGAGGCAAAGCCCCGGCTCAACAGAGCGCTGAGGCAAAGCCCCGGCTCAACAGAGCGCTGAGGCAAAGCCCCGGCTCAACAGAGCGCTGAGGCAAAGCCCCGGCTCAACAGAGCGCTGAGGCAAAGCCCCGGCTCAACAGAGCGCTGAGGCAAAGGCCTCGGCTCAAGAAAATCCTGGAATCACTTGAAAAGAAAAATCACCGGTAAACTTACGATCCTCGAAGTCTTCCAAACGTACGTCCACGTGAACCGACACTTACCATTTGCTCGGTCGTCTGCATTTTTTCACAAGAATAGCCGAAACCCCCACCTAAACCTTCTCCGTACCTCAGCCGGGAGTGCACACACACAATAAATGATCAGCTATTACTAAATAGCTGAGAAGACAAAAAGCACTGGCCCGGATCGAAACCACGATTCCCCCACTTAAGCGCCGACATCTACCACTAGGCCACGACGGTGCATTTTCTCAGTTGTGAGTATTATCATCAGTACATTATTTCACGCTGTTAGTGTCAAATGAATGTATATATTTTTATTAATTAATAGCTATTTGTTTCTCAGCTTCTATAATCAACTTTTAAGCTAGATTCTTGAACAGAGCAAGCCATGTGTTGACCGAGTAAACTGCCTTATTTCTACGTCCTTCTGTTATTGTTTTGCACTCATCGCAGAAGGTCTCTAGACATTTGCGAGGGAACCTCGTAACCGGTAAGTGAAAGACAGACGAAACCGCCAGATTTAGCCAACTATTCTCGCACACAAACGTCTTTCAGTTGTTTTGGACGACAATTGTTGCGGAGCCAGCCATCGGACGAGTTTGGCAATAAGGAAGAGGCGGAAACCGAGACAACCTCCTGGGAACGGACCGGAACCGATCTTGCGCTTTTATTCCCTCTTCGTATGACCTACACCACAAGGCCACCACAATTCCTTCCCTATTGGATTGAGAAACGATAGGAGAAGAACTCTGATAGTGTCTCAGACTGGTAATCTGCTATCAGCTACCACTTCTTCTTATGCTTTTAAATTTGCTAATTTCTTCGGGCTTCTAAAGAATTTCGGAAAACCACCCACTAGAAGTGGCAGGAACCAGCCAGAACTATCTTTAGGATAGAGTAGGTAGAGATGTGGTCTTTTGAAGGGAGTGCTACCCCAGACTACGCTGGTGACTCCTCACTGCGCATGAAAGTAAAAAAGGACAATTCATCAGGAAAGGATGAACTATAGAATAGTAACTATATTGCTGAGTGCTCTATGCCTTTTGACGTCCGCTTATATTCTCGTAGTAATCCCTTGAATCTGAGATGCCCTCTTTTTCATCAAAAGTCAACTTTGCCCAAAACTAAAGAAGTTACATGGAAAGGAACCGCAATTTGATGCTGAATTCGAATCTGTAATCAGAATACAAAATAGATCATTCCAATGCAAATTACAGTCGATAGTGCACTCGATTCGATTTGTTACTACTAATCCTGAGCGTTACTGTATCTATATGTATATTCTAGGTTTTTTGCATTCTATATTCTTATATTAAAAATTTCCACAATAGATAATTAATTAATAGAAAGTGTGATTTAAAGTATCTAATTTTTACTTTATGATTTAAGTTACATGCCTGTAATATTTCTTCAACGATATCTTCTAGCGTAACAACTCCAACCAATTCATACGAAGGGTCATGGTCTTCTGCTCCCACTAGCTTTTTTACCATAGCCAAATGTCCTTCACCCTAAAAAATCTTTTTACCTAACAAAGTTCTAAAATAATCATACATATTTTAGCATATATTTATATCCAAAGAAATACTTACTTTTTTGAATGCCTCAAGAAGAACACTTAGTGGAGTGTCGTTGAACACAAATTTCACAGGGTGTTTGTGGTATCCGCATACCGTCTTCACAGTAAAATTGTCGTCAGGATCAAGCAGAGCCAAGTCCTTTGATATATTGAGATTATTAATATTTAACCTTAGAATATTAAAAGTGACGTATTTTTGTCAAACAGACAGCAATTTTTTGAAAAACACACCGCACATTATGCGATTGTACCTTGACGAAAAGTATATCAGTAACGTTGTTTTTATCTCCTTCCGAGAAAACGGGAATACGTGTGTAGCCCATTTTTACTATCTCTGCAATCGTCTTCGCATTCAGCACTGTAGTATCAGGAATCATGAAAACGTCCTAAAGACAAATAAATCTTTTTTATTGCTATTATAATAATCCACTCTATCTATATTTTTAAAATTCTATATATTATTGAGTATCCAAACCCACTGCTAGCTGCGTCATGACATGTTCGGCGACTTTGTCGGCTATCTCCATAGCACCCACTGCTATTTTCAATTCATTTGATAATTGTCCATTATCACTCTTAATAGACATTCTGATCAGTTCCATCAATCTTTTACGGTCGTAAGCTTGCTAAAGAATATCATCAGGATACTGTACAAGGTTAATTGTGAATAAATTTAACTTAGATAACTACATAAGTAGTACTTACATATTCATCTCCTAGAAGACAATCTAGAAGTTTGCTGACTGGCCAAGCAATGGGATAGGTAATTAAGATAAATATCTGGGTGATGTTGATAGTATGGGCGCCCACTGCCAGACCTTTTCTAAATATGTAAATGAATATTAATTGCGTTGTCAGATATTAAGCCAAATACACTTAATACATAAATAACTATTCTTGAAAATATTTGAATTTGAAAATAAGCATAATATTTTTCGTATTTCCTAAGAAAAAGTAAGAATGATATGACTCATTTAAAAATAATATTTACTTGACACATATACTTTGGGGTAAAATCTCCCCAAAAATTACTATTCCTAGAGATGAAACCAAAAGAGCTAGAAGACCAGATGTCAACTCCCCGAAAAGAATAGAAATTGCCGCGTTTACAATGACGTTTCCCAGTAACAAAGCACAGAGTAAAAGATTTCCTGAAAATTCTACCTTTTAGTTATTAATATTTCGTATTACCCACACAGAAATAAATATTAAGACACATCGGAATGCTAAGATCATCTTAAAATATTAAATTCATATGCTTACCCTTTTTTCTGATAGGCAGAATTTTGGCTGCATATTTTTGTTCGCTAAGAGAACCAGATTTCATGACGAGCTCAAGTTCTTGTGGTGTTAAAGACATGAGACCTAGAGTCAATCCAGAAAATAGGGCAGACAGGCAAAGAAGGAATGCAATAACTGTAACCTGGAGGGAAACTGGTTCAAACTAAGCCTATTCACTCACTATATATTTATCTACCCTTTTGACGCTCAAACATAGGGGTTTCATACGTCAGTTATGTTCTAAATCTTAACTAACTTGAACAGGAAATGGAAGAAAGTACTCCTTCGGTGGTTTCTCTGTAGTAATCCACGTTGAAATATCGTCCAGCTTAAATTTAGACAATAGTACGTGGAATATAAATAGAAAATTTATCAACATCAGGACTTAATCAAATTTATAACGTGATTAATTAATTGCCAACACGTATTATTGTCAATACTATACAAAGTTATAACCAATTTTTTCCGAACATACGGGATTTAGTTCTGTCCCACTCAATGAACCCTTCGGTTTCACACACATTTTGTATGCATGAATGCTTTCAGGAAGCATTGGCAGAATCAGATGAAACGTTGCCTATAAAATATTTTCATAAATAACCATCTAGAATAATATTCGTTATTTATAGATATAGGTTTTATTTCAAGTAGGGAAGAAATAGAAACACAAGCCAGAAACACTATCAACTATTTGCCATCTAATTTTTTCACTGATAAGAACATATACATCTGATGTTGTGTTAGACAAATTTAAGTTAAATGTACAAAATATGAGTTGAAGTACCTTGTGATTGAAGTGGATTATGAAATCATTGGTGGCATCGACAACATGGCCATCCGTGCAATTGTTAGTGAATGTGAATATCAGTTGAGCTATCTTGTCCAGATGGTTGCCGTAGATCACCACCTTGAACTGCTCATCTGGTGTCACAATGCATACACCGTGTTTGCTGAGAAATACCATTATATGTGTTTTAAAATGTCTTTAATTTTAAGAAGAGTGAAGACAGAGATCAGAAAATTATCACCCTGTAGCCAATTCTTATGTATTAAAATTATGGTAGCATAAACTAATAAAAAGTACTAACGTAGAATGTGATTTTAATACCACTATATTAAGTGCAATAACTAACTCGTATCCAAAAGGATCATCTGCAGGTAGTTCTACCCTCATTCCAAAAATGCTTGGCATACGAACCATACTTCCGTTTGGAGAATAGTTGGGAACAAACGGTGCCTAGAAATGAATTCTAAGCCTCTTATATATATATATAAATATTAATTCTGACTATATTCATTATTGATTAGTCGCAGTCTTTTCATGCATACATTTCGTCTAAAAAGCAGTATTATTAGAGGTAAAAATTTCAGACAATACATCAGATAAATTTATCTTGTAAAATCAATTAGAAAAAGAACTATGTTTTTAAAAGTTACTAAACTATATAAGATGGTATGTAGAATTTGCAAAATTGTCGTTTAAAAATCTCATATGGCAAGCAATGAAATAGAAATAAAACTTCGAAAAACGTCATTTTGCCAAATTAAATGAATGCATTTACGCGAATAGAATACCCCAGAGAGGAACCTAATTTATAGAGAAATCATCCTGTTCATTTCGAGAGAATTACGTAGATAAGAGTAGTTTCACGAACATATATGCTATCGAAAACAAAAAGACACGCATTTTTCAGTAGTATTTTCAAGAAAAGCTAAGTTAGGTAGATTCTTGCCTACCTTGACATGTGCTACAATCGTTGTGTCGGCATTCTCTTCGCTCCATTTATCTGTATAAAACATCTCTTCCGTCTCGTTACTTTCGTACGACACATGAGTTAATGTCAAAAAAATTAATGGCAGCTTCATCTGAAAAAGGTTTTATATAGATAATGGGAAGCAAAGATCAGTTTCACAATGGCCTACTTTAATAAACTTAAGCAAAATTAAAATACGATATTATTTGTGTTATGTCTTAAATAATTTATTCCAAATAGATTTAATAATTTGTAGGTAAAGCATTAAAAGATAAAACCAATATTTAATGCACCTGACTATTAACCGTGCCTATAAGTGATATTTAATAAATGAATTAAAACCAAGTACAAAATATATCAGCGTCGGTCGACGAAAGATGATTCATTGGATATTAGAAACAAAAGTTTCAATCAATTATACACTGATCGGGATAAATAAAAATGTGGTGAAGTCATGTAGGCAGGTTTTAAATTTGTAATTATCTTAGGAAAAAATCTTGCTGAAAAAAACAGTAGTAAACACAATATTATGTGCATGGAAAGACTAACAAGAAGAGGGATTGCAATTGAGAGAATAAAGCCCCTGACGTCAATAGACAGCAGCGAAGGGGATCTAACGAGTGGTGGTGAAATGGTTAAGAAGAGTAGATTTAGAAAAAATGTACTGAGTACTCAATGGCCTCTGTCATATCGTAGGATTAAGCGTATAATTTTAAAAAACCTGAAATATGAAATAAACTTAGGAGTTATAATTTAAAACGTTACTTAAAAGTAGGAGATTGTGGTAGATGTTAGATAAGATGTTCATGAAATAAGCAATAGTCTCTAGTTGTTTGAGGACTATGTCAATTATCCGATGGGAAACAGTAAAATGAATTTGCAATCATGTGCGTCCAGTGATTAATTCCTTTCGAAACAAACCTGAAATTCGTGTACTGGGTGAGAAAATAAGTTCAAAAAAGAAGTACATCGATCGCACTGAGATCAGAATAGAGATGATGGTAGTAGCTATTCCTAATTAGTTGGTGAAAGATGGTGGAGTTTGTCCTTATTTAATGAGAATTACTGAGGAAAATGGTAGAAACATAATACCAATAGTTTATGTGGGATATAAACAGATTTGTCCACTATAGGCATATGATATCGTTCCATTCTCTCTCTCTCTCTGAATTTTTAGATGATATGATCGATGTTTCTAACGAATATAGCGGTTAGGGTGGGGATGTTGAAAGATCGATGAACAAATTGTGGAACTATATAAGATTCACATTAGAAATAATCAAGATTAATTTACTTTCATAGAAGGAAATAAATTGGAGGAAATGTCTTCCTATAGATAGTGTTACTTCCCAATCCAAATTTTCTGCCAGTGTCTCACGTAATATTCTGATTATCAATTCAAAATACAATTATTTATTTCTCACGGAATTATTTGCTAAGTGTTAACAAAAGCGCTTTTGACTATCTTTTGTATCCTCTAGAATAAAAGGTTTTTAAAGTCAAGTCATACAAGGTTATATTTGGATCTTATAACATAATTTTTATATATCATACATAAAATAACAAAAAGACAATAGTTTATTTTACTTCAGTGAATACATCGTAGTAGTGCATTCTTCCTTTGAAGATTTTACTCGAATACACATATATAGCATGTTTTTATCATTATAACATAATATTATTCGTATTAAACCTGGAAAAATGTCTTTATTGTGCTGCAATGTAAATATCTTGCAATGAGGTATAGCAGCAGTTTATTACAGAAAAAAATACTGATATTTATATCTACAACGAATCAAGAAATGCTTCAAACTTCGGTTAACAATTTAATCTTAGAGACAACAGATTTTTCACATCATAACCGGATATTTTCGAGATTAGAATGAGAATAAATGACGCAAACCACTTTTTATAGTTTTTTAACAAAATATTCATATAAACCATTATTAACAGCCGTAACTTATAGATGTAAAATCAAAAAACATTGTCACATTTATATCATCGATATATAAATTTTCATATTAAACCTCTTCGCACTTATACTTTAATATCTTCTACGGTTTTCCTCAATCTATTAACTAAAGTAAACTGCAATATAGGAACAATTATACCTGTAATTTTCAGGTGTTATCTTTTCTTATCTATCTCATAGATGTACATGCGTTTTCCTAGCTTCCTCAATTATTCCTCCAATAAAAACTATTGGCATGGCGCCAGTACGTCCCTTGGTTTCTCATCGTTGCGTTTTTTCTATAGATGTCGTTTCAGGCTTTTTGCATTTTAGTGTTATTCTATAAAGATGGACAAGTATTGATCGCCTCATCCCATCTATTGAATTTCGGCTGCAGCATTAAAGTTCAGAAGGCAGAAAGGGCGAAAAACTTTAAAAAGGCAACACTGGGAATCGAGCGACTTGCCTTTGCCGCACGAACAAAATTTAGCTATGCAAAATAGTATGAAAAGTGGAGAATGAGTTAGTAACTTACACTCTCACATGTATTAAACAAGGGAAAAGTCGATTAAACCAGTATAAGGTATTTAAAATAATTAGTGGAGAACATAATAAAAAAATTGTAAATAAACATTACAAATAAAAGAAGGTATTATATATAAATTGATAAAACGAATGCCTACTTTATAAATTCTGTATAACTGCCATATTGTGGCATTACTAGTTACCTAAGCACAAGATTTTACTTTTTGTTAAACAGTAACTAGTTGAAATTCCTATGAGAAACTCCATGCTATTATTAAGCTTATAATATTTAGGTATCTCCAGTACAGTATTATTACTTCTAACAGTGTATCTAGTTTACTGTACTATTTTCTCGTTTTTTAAACACTTAAATGTTTGTAAAAAATGTTTCTCCCACCGCTCCATAACTAACAATTATAACCAAAAGATTTGAATCTGAAAACGCTAATCACCACGAATGTTTACCACATGCAAAGCTAGCACTAAGTAATAAACAAGCATCCAGTCGTAGATTTATTGAAAACTTCAGTATCACTTAGCTGTTTCTAGACTTTGAGCTAATGATATGGTATAAATTTTTTTGAATTTATATTTGAAGAGCATTTCTTATCTAACTATTTTTTTAGAGCGGGTATAGTTCCGATATGGAACTAATAAGTATTCAAAATTACTTGAGAAGCACGTATGTATACCAAATTACAGCCTAAATTAAACGAAAAAAAACTTCATTTAAAATCTTACGCATAGTATTGTTGAGCGACCATCAGACACTTGAATTGTATGGAAAGTGCAGCACTAACGGTTAATATTTGTACTGTAGAGGTAGCACTGGTTAGACAAACATCATAAAAATTAGTTGATCTCAGCTCTTAATTCCATGATTCACTTTTTTTTTCCTATGTGATGTCATCAGTCGACATCTTAAATTATAATGGAAGTATTCTAGATTAATTGTACATAAATCAATAAATGAGAAGAGAATTTAAACGTATAGATAACAATTCTTCTGTGCTCTACTATTCAAACACTGGTCGCGGGTAAAGATTCACCGATCAGAAAGCAGTTATATAGCATTAATCTCAACATTGTCTAATTGATTTTTATATTCAAATAATTGAAGTCGAAAAAATATCTAGCTGGAATTAATTTAGACTACTGTAAAATAATATAACAAAATGTTAGAGAACCCTAATGGAAGTTATTTGCTTCCTGGATTATCAGATTTAAATTGGGCTTTGCAAGAAGTGGTAAAGCTGGGAGTATTGAGCAGGTCACAGCAATAACAACACGTACAATCATCGATCGCCTGCCTTCGTAGACAGCTGTTCTACTAAAGTACGTAAGAACATAAGAAAGCGTTGCAAGATTTAAAATTGTTAGAGAAGTGAAGTTTGTGGTTGATTTAATTGTTCAATCTAAAATTATATTAGTCGGAAACTGCAATTTTAAGAGCATATTAATATTTGTTAAAATATAATTAATATATGGAGAAGTTGTGACACATATTCATGAACAATCACACTGATAAAGCTACAATTTTCCATTATTTACCATAAATATGGAAAATACTAACGAATTCTTCCTGTGTTAGCAATATATGACAATAATATATTAATTCTACTAAGTTGGCTGGATAATAACATGAATTAATGGAAATTGAAAGTGATTTTATTGAATACATAATATAACAGTAGAAAGAACCGATTTGGAGAAGTTAAGCAGAAACAGATATTTCTACAATTGATTATTTCCTATAGTTCACTTTCTGAGGGATTATTTTCACTGGAAAAATTACTAACTCATATTTAAAAATCTTTTAACCGCATTAAATTTTCGCAAAAATTTCTTAAAGTATTTAAAATAGCAAAATTCGTTGAAGATCTCAACTTTGCAATAACAACTAAATGAGCAAACACTTAGTAGTATCGATACTAAAGTGAAAGATTAATAGTAGGAAATACTAATAAATCTCTTTTATGAGTTTCAGTAAAGAAAATAAACTACCATTAATGAAGTAACTAGTTCTAAATATATGCGATCCCCACTTCTCATTTAAAATAGGTTTCATTGATATTACAGCCATTATGAGTAATACCAACTCACACTCAAGTGAGTATATTATGTATTTTAAACAATATGGAATCTCTTTAAATTTTTACTAACATTAGAACTTAATGATAACAACTTCTCAAGTAAATTTTCTTTACCACGTGTGTAAAACACTTTTTCAAGCATAGATTTTTAGTTCTAAGTGATTTATAAATAGATTAGTATTGCGTATTTGTATCTTGAACTTTTATTGAACTCATCTATATGTTGTTCTTGACCTTTCTGATCGTTATAAATATGTTCTGCATTACTTTTACATAAACAAAAGTAGTGAGTAAAACTGCACATGTCCGCACATAAAATAGAGAAAAGTCGAATTCAAAACCAAGAATTCCCTAGTTCGTTTTAAATGTTACATATACAAATATAATAACTAGAACATTACTTAACTCTATATAAAATACTTCAGTTTCAATTTTTGCTAGCCTATGTTTGTAATGTTCTTCTAAATAAACTACAACACACTGCTTAAACTCGTAAATCTTGTTATTTACAAAAATCGCATTAAACGTTGTCAGAACTGCCTATATTTTTATGTCTACTAGTACCTGATGTTTTTAATTGGAAATCTTTCGTTGTGAATATACATATTTTTGTTATGCTAATTGTAATGCGTATCTGTAGAGTATTTGAATATGAATATTTGCGGCTTAGCCATTCGAATAATATCTATACCATGAAATAACAGATGCGCAATATTTATTTAAAGCAAATATAATTTTAATGCTACTAAAACAATTTCTTTGAACTTCATAAAATTATGACTTAACCGTTCGTTTAAAAAGTATAATTTGTAAATAAACCATCTAGTAATAAATAAAAGTTTTACAAGAAAAAGTCTCATTACATATAGAGTATGTAGCACGAATCAAATAGTGTACTGCTAAATATCATATTTTACTAAAAGAGATTTGAAGTCAACCTATAATCGAGTTTGCAAAAACATTGGCTTATGATGTTTAGAAAGTCTATAGCAATTCATTTAAAACTGAATTCCCGCTGTAATATGGAAATTTCGTTTTATTAACGCAGTACATCCAAAGCAAAGCGAGGAAATATACATATGTTATGGTAAACAAATCTAGGTACTAAGAGATGCTTTCAATAAAATTTATTATTTAATACAGTTTACTAAATAGCGTGATTACTCTTGAAATATTTTTTTAAAAGTATACGGGATACTCAATTATCTTTATCATAAACGATAAACTTCTTATTCTATCTTGGAACTACTCCATTTGGATGTAAAAGACCAGATAAATAATAGCATACAAAATTCAAGGATATCTGGTATTCTATTGGTACGGTTAAATGGAGTTATGAGGCAAAGGAAGCTTTGCATATCTTCGATTAGATAGATGGGGGATCTATTAATTTTGATAATTATAAAAATTTGTATAACCATAATTCAATATGCTTAATATCATTTGAGTACCGGAGTTTTTTTTTTGTATTTTTATAGTGTGCTCCGTATAATATGAACGTAGTGTTGTTGTAATAAATTAGTATTTACGTATCATTTTGAAAACGAGGAGCGGTCCTAACATGACAAGCTATCTCTGATAATGTCTTTAATAATTTTATGTCTTCACATACTGAGTCGAATACATTAATTCTTAAAACAATTATTCATCATAAAAACTGGAATTAAGTTCAATATTGAGTAATTTCATGGATTTATTAGACATATGTATATTACGAAATAGGCCGTGGTAAAATCTATTTGTGTTCTAATATGAAATTTATTGATTTCAGAGATTCCTATAAAAACGAATTATGAGTAGTGAAGAGAGTGATGATATCGATAGTATTATTCCGGAAATCGCTCTGAGTGCAGCTTTAAATGGCAAGGAACAGAGGCTGATTCGGAAGCGTAGAAAACCAGCGGATCTTGGTGAAGATATAATAGAATCTTCACCAGAAAAAAAAACGAATGTTTATTGCAAGGTATTGAGATCGTGATAAATTATTTATACTATTTAAAACAATATAGCTTGTTAATTTATTGTTATTATCTATGTTTATACTCGGACTTTCTCCATAAAAAAGCAGTAGTATTCCATCACGCTAGGATATATTATAGAGGAAATCAAGTAACGGTAGTCAGACGTCTATCGAGAATTATCTTCTGCAGAATATAGATAGCAGTCGATGGATCCCAGTTCATAAAAAACCTGTAAATACAGAAAGGAGGATAAGAAAGAAAGGTATTCAAAGAAGATTTAAGTTTGCATTTTAGATCGAGCACTGATTGATGTGTTGCTATTGTAGTAATCAATATCGATGAGGATGATGGGCCAAAATTTGGTCCCGTATCTGCCGTTGTTCAAGAGGTAAAGTTACGTTCTCCACGTTTCTAGAAGGTAGTCAATATGATGTACTATATAGATGGAGTTATCCATTTATTTAAAGTTGAAATTTGCTATAGCTGAATCGCATCACATTTATATAATTTATCTGTTTGTTTAATATGAATAATGTCTAAATATTTATAATCATTGCAACTATCGTACGGTTGCAGTTTCAAAAAAATTTTGAAGTGTTTTTATGGTTTTAAGTATGAAACAACAAAACATTAATTTAACTAGACTAATAATATATTTGCTACAAAATAAACATCCATAATTTGCAATTTGTTATAGGTTCAGAGTGATTTCGACGAGGAAGACATGAGTGAAACTGTAAAATTATCGAAGAATATTCAAAAGGCTAGGCGAAAATCAATTGTCAATTACTTTCCTCAAGTCAGAAATATTATTGGTATACTATATGCAATAAGCATTTCATATGCTTTTGTTGTTTTTTTATTATTCGTCATAATTAACTATTTCGTCCTGATCTATATTGTTATTCTTTTCAGATTAAGAACAAGGATAAAAACGGGACTACGTTAAAGAATTTTATGAGTCATGAAAAAAATAGTACTGATGATTCACTAACCATTGATGTCAATGAGGATGAAGTTAAACAGACAGCCGAATTATATATTGAAGATGTAACTGATCAATCGGCAACGAACATCAAGACAAGTTATCATCTAACGATATCTTTTCAAAAGTAGTCAGATACTAATATCGCCGAGAATTTAACTAGTCTTTTTCATCTGGAATTTATAGCGTTAAACTTTACAAGTAAATTTAATCGATTGAAATATATTTATGCAAGAAAGATTTTTTAGAGAATGCATTGAAAAAGGAGCCATGATAGGTGCTGAACGCGAAGTATTTAATGAGGTTGAAGGACATGAAGTGGAGGATCATTATGTAAAGTTAAAAGAACACTATATGGAAGAACCGCAAGTGAATTGGTCGGTGCCGTATTTTTTATTCGATATCGTTCTTGTATATTTTAAACATAATTAGTTTCTGTGCTCTTCATATATGTCCGGTGAAAACTAATATTTTTTAAATTGGCATATTCAGTTCCAGTTCTTTTTTTTCAGCAAAAACTTATCACATATTACATAATTTAGGTGTGCGTATTTTGAGGAAGTATGAGGTATATTTAGTGACATAGATTCCCTGCACATTCTTTTTCGAGAAAGCGTATTGTAATTTAAAAATAGCTTTTTGAAAAATAAAATATTTTTATTATAGCTTAACATTTGGTTTTATTTGCTTGTTTTACTACTTTAGTGTTTATGAGACTATATTCCTAATGAAAACTTAACTACTTTCCAAAATTATGGGAATTATTTAGTACGTGTAAGGACCTGCTTTATAATATATATTATTGTTGCAATTAGTCATTTATTGAGGTTTATACCTACCTTTACATTTTATTTTGCTATTTTTAGGTATTTAATAAGCTTATTATTGCATAGTGTATATATTTTTCCAGTTTAATTTCTCCGGTAAATATGGGTTCAGCTGTATATTCAAATATCGACAGATTGAGGTCTGTTCTCAACAAGGGTTTGCTAGAGTATGGCAAGTTACTTATATCATATAGTTTATTTCTATATTTATAGTTGTGGTTGTATAAAATGTTCTACTTTTCCAGACACTGAGCCAAATTTAGATCGGCCCAATGAAGACCTCGATATGTGTTATGTAATGACAAATACAATAAACAAAGGTTCATTTCAAGATTTATAGCAACTAGAATTCATATATGTTAAAATTCGCAATGATTATCTTTTACAGATATTGTGCCTCAGCCTTACCCAAAGATCTGTGCAGATCCCATTCTGAACTTTGGAATAAGGGGTTTTGTACGTCTACCATGGTCAACTGGTAATGTATACAAAAATTATCATTGGTAAGATTTGTTTCTATTTTGCAGACTTTTACAAATCTAAGTTACTAATTAGTTATTTATTGCATAGCTTATTTTCTAATTTCAAGTTTCTGTATTTATTAATGAACTACCACTTTTTACAATTAAAATTTAGTTTAAAAGAAATACAGTACGCATGTTTTCTATATTACTGAAATGTACTAGTGTTACATTGAAAATTATAATATATTGGAAGAAGTTTTTCAGTTACGCTATGATTGAGAAAGCACTTCGAACACTTAGCAATAATGAAGCGTATAATATACATGCTGTAGTAGTGAGTTATAAGATAATGAATTTATATTTCAACGTATCAATCTAATGTTGCTTTTTACTTTTTATTTTGTATTGCTACCAGTTATTTATTCCAGACAACTATACAAGAATGTGCTCCTTGGGTAGAGGACTGTAGTGCTTTGGTTTCTTTTTCGGAAAATCTTTCAGAAAGTGATCGTAGTGAATTGTTGAGAACGATGACTGGTATAGCTAACCTGGCACTTAGAGCCAAGCATCTTATAAATGCTGTAAGTGGCATTTATTTTCTGGTTATTTAAGATAGTTGTGTGACAAACCGTTTAAGTTTTGATTTTGTTTGTTTAATGTTCTTGTGTTCATGTTTAGAAATGTCATTTTATTTTTAGCCGTTGCAAATTTTGAAGAGAGGTTCATGTCGAACAGTAACTCTCAGTCAGGAGCAGTGTGCTTGTTTACTAGCTAACGCCTTCTTTTGCACCTATCGCAAGGAATCATTCGGATTTAATGCTTTCAATATGGCTGGGTTTGTTTAAATCATACAGTATATATATATATATATATATATATAAGAGAATAGTTATTTTATTGCTTCTATTATTTCAGTTTATTCTCGGTAAAAAATGAATTGTCATTTACCAAGTTACGCTTCATTCTTCACTACTTTTCCACGGTTTTGCGAAAAATGCCAACTGGTTGTATTTCTTTTCGACGTGTAGTTGTCAGTCCTCACAAATGTCCAGACTGGGAAATAGATAATAGAGAAGTAATTTTGTTTTAACTTCTCTTAAAGCTTAATTCCATTCACAAATCCCCTATATCAATTTAATAACGCTGTTTCATGTGAGTTATCCGTATAATTAATTTAGCTGACTTCTCTTGCAATAATTAGTAAAGGCTCTATTGAAGAAACATTTGGTTGTCTTCAAATGGATTTTGCCAATAAATATATTGGGGGAGGAGTGATGAATTCCGGTGCTGTACAGGTATCCTTTAGTGATCTCTTCGTAAACCTTTTTTCGATAGTAAATTTTCCTCATTTTTTTTATATTCAGGAGGAGATTCGTTTCCTTATTTGTCCCGAAATGCTTATTTCTTGTCTTTTATGTGAGTGGATGGATGATCACGAGGCCATCATTATCGTTGGAGCTCAGCGATATAGCAGCTATACCGGATATGGTTTGTTATTAATTTTGCATGGAAGCATAATATACTTAACCTGTATTAAATTAATACATAGCTTTAGGAAGCACTCTCCAATGGGCACCATATGAGGATTATGGTAAAGAACCTGTGGACAAATTTGGGTTGGTATATAGCACTTACTCACCACTAGTAATTTAATTTGTTTTATTTTCAGTCGTATCAAATGCGAAGTAGTAGCAGTTGATGCACTATGTTTTGGATGGGGTAGATTAACATACTCCTCTCAATATGATCAAGTAATAATTAATAGAGAACTTAACAAGGTGAAACAGATTGTTCAAACTACTAAAATTTATGTTAAATTTGCATTTTAATTTTAATAACTGTTCTAGTAGAAATAGTTTTTTTAGGCGTTCGCAGGTTTTTATTCAACACAAAAGATGTGTCGGCCAATTGCAACGGGACATTGGGGATGCGGAGCATTTGGTGGAGATAAGCAGTTGAAGAGTGAGATTAGAATACCATAATTAACTCCAAATGTGAAAGGTTTAAAAACTAGATTCTGATAATCTCACAGGTTTGATTCAAATAATGGCTGCAGCCTGCGCTCGTAGAGATGTTATCTACTACACCTTTAATGATCTTAACTTTGAAAATAGTCTGGATCGAGTTTATCGTGAACTAATCAAAAGAAGGATTACTATAGGTACGTATCTGATTTTCCTTCAAATATAATATTGAAAACATCCTAAGTTTTTATGTGTACAAGACAACATGTTCATGGGAATTTTTTGTTATGGTTCTATTGATTTTGATTAGCTCATCTGATTCAAATCTTGGTTAGTTTATTCTAGAATGTAGCCTATCTTTTTTTGGTTTTCATTAATGCTAACTAATTAAGTTAAGAGAATATGACGCATAAATGATCAAGAGAATGTTAACATTTTGAACCCATTTTGGTGATAGTTGGTCCTATTATGGTTTGCTTATACTTTATAGAAACAAAAGTATGTATGTATGAGATATTTTAAGTATAAAAATACTGATTTGACAATATTACGTGTGGTGAATGCCAAAATTAATATTTCAAATGGTTTTAATTTCTTATTTGGTTTCAGGCGAACTGTATAGGTATCTTGTCACATATCAGTCGAACTGTGACGATAAGGTTTCTGTGTTCGATTATGTCATGAATCAGATGAATATTAATTCCACCTAATCTTGCGCATATGTATTAAGTAAATTAGCTTCTTCGTTTTAGAATAGTATGTCTTATGTTATATAAGATAGATTAATATGTCATAAATACTTCTACAGTTCATTCTCTGTTATTGTTAACATATTCATTGGCTGATTATAGATTTATTCTTAGTTTTATTGTAGGTGTTTTGAACGATTACAGCCAGGAAATATGGCAATGAAATAATGACACTGCGTTGTAGTGCCGTAATATTTTTGTGAAGTATTTAATTTGTGATATTAGTATTTTCTTTTTTATATTTAAGGCCATTATTTTTTCTACAAATGTGTAAAATGTAATATTTGGTTGTTTTGGATGAATTCCACGATTTTTTTGTTTTTATTGTTGATTACAACATTTATAAAATGAAGTATAACCTGAGTGTAATGAGTATAATAATAATAATAATCTAGTTACTCATAGTTATTAAATGGGATCTATTTTCAAAACTTATGGAGATTAAAGTGGGTGAGTTTAATTTTTTTAAACATTAGTGTAAGTTCTGCGTACTGGACTAAGGATAGTTGTGCGCCGAGTTGTAGTGGTTGTACGCACGGTTACAGCTTCTAAGGGTTCAATATTTGTAGGACCGGCCGGTGGGTAATAAAGCATATCATGTGGGTACTCATGTGGCAAAGTAGCTTCTTCTATTCTACCTCTTTCCACTGTTGAATGGGACGGTGTTAAGTACGAGGACACTGAAACGGAGGTTTCATGAATATAAACTATAGTGAATTTCCTAGATTATGTTTATATCATAGAGTGTCGCAGTATGATTAATCTAGGTATTGTTCTATTATATGTTAATTTCCTTACCAGGTCTATGCTGGGGAGTTATGGAATGCGGGTAATCTTGTGGAGATGTACCCCTCAGTGGTGATTGCTGTTATTATAATTATATCATTTAAATTTTTATGCAGTTTTTCTTAGTACTAGTTTATTACAGTAAAACTTCTGAAAATAATTACCTTCTGATATGGAGACATATCTGATGGTATGATTATAGAAGGAGGCTGAAGGGAAGTGACTGAGGCTAGCTGTAACACAATGGAATTCTTCCAGTAAAATTATTTTGAACCTATTTATTTAAACGCGTTATAAAAGAAGTTTCCTAAACACTAAATTAGTAGTGAATATTGAAACTACCAGTGTCTGCTTTCAAGTTAAGTTAGGAAAATACTTAAGTATTTCTGTTAAGAAGAAACGGTGTGAACGTACGCATAAAAGATGGGGAAAAATCAGATGATTAAGTCGGTTTGTGTACGGATGACGTGTATTTATGTAAGGTTCAGTGTCAATATAAGATAGAGTGGTATTCAAGTAGGCTTATGCTACTATGCAGGTAAACATTTTATATGCAGTTGTAGAAAACTCGTAAGATCTAAACTACATAAAATAATTAATCCCATGGTAATAAGAATTCCAGTATGGGCTAATTTTATGTATTTAAAAAAGTACATTATAGGTAAATATAATTTTAAGAAAGTTTCTGATTCATTTTTAAATTATAGTAAAAAGTGGTCTAGGAAATTTATTTTTCGAAATAAGTGCGGTAACCAGTATAAAAACCAAGTATATAATAAGAAGGGTACCTGCTGAGTATTAGGATGTGGCGATACCAAACGTCCAGGAGGGATAGGACTCGTATGCTGCATGCTTTGTATTTCGACTGTCGGCTGGAGTTCAGAAATAGATATAGAGGGCTTTTTGGAGGTATCTTCTTCGATTGAATTAGGTGGCAGTCGTCCGCCAGCTTTCACTGGAAAAAAATTTATTTGCTAAATAATTTTTAAAATCGTGATTTGGGAATACATAATGCCACTTAAACAAGAGTATTAAAGAAGTGGGGACCAATAAGTAACTGAAAACACATCAGTTATATATATTCGTTTTAAAATCTCTTTAAGATAAAAATACCTATCAAAGAAAATTTTAAAGCCTTTTGTTGCTAGTATATTTCCCAATGAGAAAATAGACGACATTATTTACCATATTGCTGCAGTTGCCACTTAGCTGATCCAAGTGGCCAAGGATGTGAAGAACGATGAGTCTCACGGACTTCTTCTCGAAAAGATTCGTACCTACGTAATGATAAATCAATATTTTAAGTCAATTATTTAATATGATTTTATTTGAAAAAATATTTAGAAAAATATTTATTTAACCAGTCATTATTTTCATTTATATTAATTATAACGTTGCATCACATTGGATAATTATCCAGCGACAGTCTAAAGTATAATTTTTGCAGACTGAAAAGTTACATTAGTTTATGTCATAATAGAATGTCTTTTATGCCATTGTTGTATAATAGCACTTGCATCTAAAAACATTTACAATGACTTGTTAGTTTGGAAGCTTAACTTCAATGATGAAAGAATTAAATATTAAAAAATCAATTAATTTCAAAAATTACAAATATATATTGAGAAACAAGAAACCCACCAAGACTTCAAACAAGCAAAATATGCAACTATGGCGATAGAACCGAGTATAACGCAGGGGCCGAAAAAAGAGAAGAAGATAACGGCCAACTGAGATATTAATTGATTTCGCTTTGAATATAGGAGAAACTGTGTTATTTAACTAACTAGATGAAATTGAAATAAAATTTCTCATATATTATATATTCTAATATAAATTTTTCAAAAAATTAACGAAATACAGTGGCGCTCATAATTACTGGTAACAAATTGCATCGAGGGCACATGAGTGCACTAAGTGAACCATCGATTGTAACTCGCTTCTGAATGATCTACTTTGTATTTTAATTAAAGATTAAGTTTCAGCATCAAATTGCGTTTCTTCTCAGTATAATTTCCTTAGTTCTATTCAAAGTTGACTTTTGATGAAAACGAGAATATCTCAGATTCAAGGGATTATTATGACAATATAAGTAGACCACAAAAGGCGTCAATCATTTAGTAATATGGCTACTATTCTATAGTCCATTTTTTATTGATGAATTGTAGTACTTTTTACTTCCATGCTCTGTTAGCAGTCACCAAAGGACGGCCCACCAAAGGGCAGCATTAGTTTCTGTTGAATTTTGGGAAAACTAGGACCCAAAAACAAAGGTTTTATTTATTTATTTTGTTACCTATCGCTTCCCTATTGATCCGAAAAGTCCTGTGATGGCCTTGTGGCGTAGGTCGTACGAAGTGGTATTTGCAGTGCAGGATCGGTTCCCTTCAAGAACCGAAAGGCGTCTCCATCTCTTTCTCCTTCTTCTTGCCAAACTCGTCCGATCGAATGCTCCGCCACAATTGGCATCCAAAATAGCTGTATGTGAGTAAGGAGAGTTGGTTAAACATGGCAAAGTATTTCAGTTAACAAGTAAAGAAATTCCCTCGTATAAGAACAGTCTTTCTGTGGCGAGTGTAAAACGATAGCCTAAGAGCATAGAAACAAAGCAGTTTATTCGCCCAACACACATAGCTTACTTTGGCTGTTTTTATAGAAAAATATATAAAAATTCACATAACACTAATCATTTACTGAACACAGAAGGTGTTCTCGTGGCCCAGTGATAGTCGCCGAGGCGTAGGTGTGGTGGTCGAGGTGTCGACTCCCGCCAGTTCCCTTTTGATCTTCTCGTATTGAGTAATAGCTAATCATTTATTGTGCGTATGTGCAATCCCGGCTGAAGTACGGAACAGGCTTAAGTGGGGGTTTCTGCTATTTGTGAAACGAACCGCAGACGACCGAGCAAATGGTAAGTTTCGATGCACTTGGAAGGTGCGTTTGGAAGATTCTGAGGAATGTAAGTTTATTGGCAAGTTCTCTTCCTATTTTTAAGGGCTTTCTTGAGCCGAGGCCTTTGCCTCAGCGCTCAACTCCCATTTCCTCTTTGGGAGGATAGTGGGAAAATTTTGGACGATTCTGAAGCGTTCGGCACTCAGGTGCTGGACTGCTTCAGAAGCTTATTGGCACTCAGGTGCCTTCGGACCCTAACGGGTCGCACTGAAAAACCTTGGAAAGACGAATCTGTGCCCAATTTTTTTTCTCTGCGTCTCCTATCTCTCGACGGCAAAAACTGATCCAGCGATAGGTACGGAAGCCGAAAAGTGTTTATATTTTTGAATTTTCTAGTTTCTTTGGGCTTCAAAAGCCGTTCGAAAGCCAGTCACGATGAGTGGCTGGACACGACCAGAACTACCTTCCGTTAAGGGAAGGTAGGATATGGTCTTTTGGAGGGAATACTACCCTATACCCATTAAGGGTTGGGGTAGTATCTTTCCTAATTTTGGAGACCTTAGCTGAAATATAGCTAAGGTTCTACCTATATATAAAAGAATAGTATGTAATACATCATTTTAAATCCTGGAAAATCTGGGCATGACCTCCCCTTATATTCAAGGTATTGGCACCTAGGTGCCAATAAGCTTCTGAAGCAGTCCAGCACCTGAGTGCCGAACGCTTCAGAATCGTCCAAAATTTTCCCACTATCCTCCCAAAGAGGAAATGGGAGTTGAGCGCTGAGGCAAAGGCCTCGGCTCAAGAAAGCCCTTAAAAATAGGAAGAGAACTTGCCAATAAACTTACATTCCTCAGAATCTTCCAAACGCACCTTCCAAGTGCATCGAAACTTACCATTTGCTCGGTCGTCTGCGGTTCGTTTCACAAATAGCAGAAACCCCCACTTAAGCCTGTTCCGTACTTCAGCCGGGATTGCACATACGCACAATAAATGATTAGCTATTACTCAATACGAGAAGATCAAAAGGGAACTGGCGGGAGTCGACACCTCGACCACCACACCTACGCCTCGGCGACTATCACTGGGCCACGAGAACACCTTCTGTGTTCAGTAAATGATTAGTGTTATGTGAATTTTTATATATTTTTCTATAAAAACAGCCAAAGTAAGCTATGTGTGTTGGGCGAATAAACTGCTTTGTTTCTATGCTCTTAGGCTATCGTTTTACACTCGCCACAGAAAGACTGTTCTTATACGAGGGAATTTCTTTACTTGTTAACTGAAATACTTTGCCATGTTTAACCAACTCTCCTTACTCACATACAGCTATTTTGGATGCCAATTGTGGCGGAGCATTCGATCGGACGAGTTTGGCAAGAAGAAGGAGAAAGAGATGGAGACGCCTTTCGGTTCTTGAAGGGAACCGATCCTGCACTGCAAATACCACTTCGTACGACCTACGCCACAAGGCCATCACAGGACTTTTCGGATCAATAGGGAAGCGATAGGTAACAAAATAAATAAATAAAACCTTTGTTTTTGGGTCCTAGTTTTCCCAAAATTCAACAGAAACTAATGCTGCCCTTTGGTGGGCCGTCCTTTGGTGACTGCTAACAGAGCATGGAAGTAAAAAGTACTACAATTCATCAATAAAAAATGGACTATAGAATAGTAGCCATATTACTAAATGATTGACGCCTTTTGTGGTCTACTTATATTGTCATAATAATCCCTTGAATCTGAGATATTCTCGTTTTCATCAAAAGTCAACTTTGAATAGAACTAAGGAAATTATACTGAGAAGAAACGCAATTTGATGCTGAAACTTAATCTTTAATTAAAATACAAAGTAGATCATTCAGAAGCGAGTTACAATCGATGGTTCACTTAGTGCACTCATGTGCCCTCGATGCAATTTGTTACCAGTAATTATGAGCGCCACTGTATTTTTTATTCATTTGTACATACAATCATTGCTTGATTTACATCATTCATATTACGTACTATTAAAGTTTATTAGCAAGGATTCATCTAAAAATAAGGGGGGGGGGGGGGGTATTTGAGTTCTTCTTCAATCATTTTTGAGTAGTAGGATTTACATGAGTTTTACAAACAAGTGGCGCAAATCAAACTTCTGAGGTATTGGAAATAGCGACCTTGCTTTCGTAAGATAGTGTTCCCTTGTTTGTTAGCATTTCGTAAGCGCTTTGCGTACGTAGAGTGACCGTGCGTAGTAAGAATTTGCGATCCAGCTACTTGATCATAAAATACTTTCATAAGTGGTGTAAGTAAGCTACTTACACACATATGGAGCACACCAGGCGAATCCTATATGACATCGATACATTACTCAACATTGGTCAAACGCCACACAAATTCACAACCATATAATGCTTTGAACTAAACTATTTTTAATTGCTTTGAAATTTTACAGAAATTACGCTTCGATAAGTTCCTTTTTCCCCGTCTATTTGACAGGTTTTTTGCTAGCCGATAAAAGACGAAAAAGTGTAAATACAATGCGTATTTTATTCATGTTGAGAATGTCTTGATCTTCCAAATAGTACTAATTTCTTCATTTACATGCACTTGAGCTATAACATAAAAAAACGTTAAGATTGTTTATAATTGCGCAGCATACTGGTTTTGTGTAGAGCATTTCTGTTGGCACTAGTAATTCTCCATATTAAAACATAAATAATGCTTCATTTCTATATCATCATTAAGCCATTACTAAGACGTGTGGAAAGTAAGGAATTACTATTTGTTTGAAGGCTAAGCCATACCTTATGGAAATCACCCCAGTCAAAAGCACACACCGGTTGCAAGTTGACAAATAACAGTAGAATTGAAGATCCACGAATGATTGATAACATGATCTTTACTGAATAATCAACTTCAGCAATTACGGACTAAAAGGTTCATAGGAATATCGATAGCACTAGTAGTAGTGGTCACAACACTGGTTAGTGGTTACCTAGGTGTTTAATCCTCAATTATCTCAGCCCGTACTGGACATCATTACGCGAAGTATGTAAAACCACAAGATAGTACAGATATTAAAATTATGATGGCTTAATAACTATAAACATGAGGCATTTTCAGTTTTCAAAGCAATATTTGTATTGCATTTAATTGTTAATTAAGAATGCTGTATCAAAAATTTGGCTCTATATTGAGATACTATTTATTTGTTTCATTCACGTTTAAACTTGATTAGTTAAGTCTAACGTAATTATTGAAGTGATAATAATAGTAACTTTTAAGTAGTAACAGTTCTAAATTTCGTACTAAGCTTCCTGAGTAGTCACATATTATACCCGGTGATTTACTATTTCACATTACAAGTACATTCTAATAAAGAACAAGTTAAAATAGTCATTTGACAGTTCATGCGTGTTTTTGTCTTCATTCGAGCACTATTTGTTGAGTCCTTTCAGAGCAAATGTCAAAATACGATAGGCTGTGGTCGTAAGTGTCAGCAATCACCACGCTACTCTTAGTCATTTCTCAATTAATCTAATACTTAGGACACTGAATAACGTTTTACACGCTCACTTAGTCTACTCCAAAATAACTATTGTATAGAGTCAAGTGACTAGTGTTTCAAAACTTTATCTGCTTGATCCTGCGTTTCATACTTAGTCAACAGCCAGTAAGGGCGGTCGGCCGGTTTCGGGATCGTCACAAGTGGACTCACAATGTGGGTGTTGCTGGCTGCTCTGGCTGTGTCTGTGGCTATGGCCCAGCAAGGAAATCTGTTTGGAACCATTGTTAACTACATTCCGATACATCTGAGACCAAAGATGCACCACGAGTGGTTAAACTCCGGTCAGGTTGTCCATTTTTTTAAAGGATTTATCATTTGAAACAACTTCTCCTTAAAATATGATATTTAAGGAAAATTCCAAGGTGATATCGATGGAATAGACGTGCGTTTACTACAAGAACCAGTGAGTAGAAAAATAAAGATTATGAGTAGTGATATAATGATAAAGAATATTTAGCTATAACCTGTAGTAAATATGTTTACCCTCGATATTTAGAACGGATCTCCATTATTCAACGCAATGAAGAACAAACAGTTGACATGGCCAGAAGGAATTATTCCGTATGAGATGGACTCGGCATTCTGTAAGTAAGTTATATGTATGATCCGGTTATAAACTGCATATAAAAATCTAAATAAATAATTTAACTTGTATATATGAAGTGGCAAATGTATTATATATAATATCGATTATTTTAAACTGATAAATTGCGGTTGAAAGGGAAATAGGAATAAATGAAAGCAACGTGAAAAACACCCCAATAGTGGTATGGTGTCTGAATACATTTCAGCCGTGTCGGAAGTCCGAACAATTGAAAAGGCGTTTGCTACGTATAGTAAGAACACTTGCATACGATTCATACCTAGGAGTTCGGAAACTGATTTCCTCAACATTTTAAAGGGATACGGGCAAGTGCATCTTGAATGTGACGTAAAGTAGTCGATAAAAGGCTACATTGCAACTTAGTAGGTGTTATTCTATTCAGATGTTATTCTCAAGTAGGACGAACTGGAGGTAAGCAAGAAATATCCTTGGGGAGAGGATGTCTTTTTCACGAAATAATTGTCCATGAACTGATGCATTCCGTTGGTTTCTGGCATGAACACAGCAGAGCCGGTAATCAACCTTATTTTTATTTTATTTTGCTCTTTTTATAATATTTTCTTATTATTACCATTTTGTTGCTTGGTGATTTAACTTAAATACGTATTAATTGTGTTTATTGGCCGCAAACAACGTTAGTATGAATATATGTAATGTGAAACACATTATTGGTGAATATTATTTCGCTCGTTTGAGAACTGTTGTTTATAACCGAGTTAATTCTGCAGAACCATTTTCTTGATTTAATTCACTAAACTCTTTAAACTAAATATTTAGTAAGTTATAACTCCTAAAATGTTTCATATTAAATAAAGAAGAAGATAAACATTTAATATATCTGTATTTCCGATCGTGATGAGCACATTCGAATTAAGTGGGAAAACATCCTTCCCGGCATGAAATCTCAATTTGACAAAATCTCCGCTTCACTTCAGGTATGCGTTAGTGTTCTAAAAAGATCGCATAAGCATGCGTATGGTGTCCGTTAGAACTCGTGTTACGTGACTAATTTCGTGTGAGCAGAGTTCGTTAGGCTGATCGTCTAGGATCTACAAGGTGAAAATTACGACTACCGATCAATTATGCACTACGACTCGACGGCATTCTCGCGCAACGGAAAAAATACTATTGAGACCGTAAAAGATGGTTTTACGGAAATCATTGGCAGTGCTAATGACTTGTCGCCTCTGGACATCATCAAGGTGCTAAATTATTGAATTTATTAATTAGCACTAATATGGACGTAAACCATAAAAAAAAGTTATCAGTGAAATATTATGTAAATTTACCCTTAATTAGCTCAGCTTTCCTTGTTGCATTAATAATATCTCTAAAGAACCATTTCAGTATTTTTTAGCGTTTTATATGATTTAATGGAACTAATGATCCATTAGCCTTCGAACCGGTTCATATTTGTCCCTCTCATGCTGTTTTTGGTCCCGGTCGTGCCTGAAGAGAAAGCAAACATTTGTTCCTCTCCAACAACAGTTACGTGCTAAATAGAGGATTTGGAAGAGGATACCCTTCAATACTTTAAGATATAAGATCTACACCGCAGTTAAACTACTTACTTTTCAGCAATATATACTAAAAAGTGTTAAATTAAGGTATAAGTTAGTCTAAATATGTTGAGTGGAGTCTCTTGAGATGCACTGCGAATTGTTCATTTTTATAAATGTTGATGTAACAGTGAGATGCATCTTACTTCGAAATTAATTTACATGGATTGCTTAATTGTCATTACAGATTAACAAATTGTATCAGTGTAAACCAAGAAAGAAAAGCAAGACAACAATAACAACAACAACGGCACCATCTCAAAAAATAAAGCCTGTTGAAGAAAGTACGTTTCTGCGTTATAAAATCTACTGCTACTAATAGATTACTTTTATAACGTTTTAAAGTATTTAACGCTAATATTCTGTAATATATTTGAGGCAATAGTGAATTTATACTACGAAATATAAGTCTTTATGAGTTTTTGTTAACAAAAATATCGTTAATTAAATAAGGCCGTTTGTATTGTGCATCTGAGATGCCAAGAATAAACAAGTGCTATGATTTTCCGCAACTTCAATTGTTATTAGACCTAGTCCGTCACTGACTCCAATTTCTGATGGTCTCTTAGAATGTTTCGCGCCACTGACTATGTCAACACCAGTGTAAGCGTGCGTGCGACACTTTAAGAGGACAGTAGAAGAATGAACGATATTGAATGGAAGTGATAAAAATCGGCGGAGAACGAAGAATTACTAAAAATAATAATTTCAGATTGCATAGACCACTTCATCGATTGTCCACACTTCTCGCAATACTGTAAAAGAGCTTCTTTTTTTTTCGTTATGAAGAGTTATTGTCCACTCACCTGTAAACATTGCAAACTATAAGAATAGGAAACAACTGATACAGTTTGTCAATATAATGGTGCAATATTACTCTTTAGTTTATTAGTTTATTTCTATTTTGATTAGAAGTCGCATAAATTATTAGTTTTCGAAATAGGTAGAAATGTAAGGAATTAAAGAGATTGAATACGTATGAAAATAGTTCAAGAAGTAGGCAATTATATCTTAAGAGTTTGTAATTTATAAAATATTTATAAAATTGTCTGTTTATATGAGTAAACTATTAATACATGTTAGATACATTGTTAGATTGTCATTAACACTATGTTATCATTACATAACGGAAAAATAAATAGTTCAAATCATCATGTACAGTAAAAAGAATAACTCATATAATCTTATAATAAAAGTTCATATATCACTCGTCCATAATTGGATGGTCGGTCGAAAATGGCTGATCATGCAAATCTTGCACATCGTGATGGTATGAAATATTAGCAAAAACAATGTGATTTAAGAAATTAGAAGGAAATTAAAGAAAAATGTGATTAAAATTTTCAAGAATGCTTCAAGCTGCTGCTTGGTTTCATGCACTGTATTCACAAATTACATGCCACCTATGGTAAAATGTTTTTAAGTTTTAATAGTAATAAGCACTAAGATCTAACTAACTAGCTAATTAGTAGAACTTCCACGCATATTTGTGAAAAATACAATCAGGTGTAGTAGTGGATAAATTGTTAAACTCCTTCTGTTCGATGCATATATTTTTAGTTAAGAAAGCGATTGTAACTGGTGATTCTCATACCTAACGCACGAAGTCCAGAAAATACGATGCATAGTTAAAGGAATCAACTTGCTTCTCCTTTCACCATTTTTTCGTATTCAGACTCATAATTCATAGATTAAAACACATAAATCATGCAGTGCCAAGTGGCATAAAATTTAGGAAGGCTTGTAAAATATCAAAAATTCTGGGACAATACATTGAAAAAATAAAAGAAGTAGTCAATAAATCTATAGCTTTTTGGATACAGCTTTCCATCATTCTTCTGCATTTGAAACAATGGATTAATATTACATTCCCAGGCTTAGTTTATACCAAGTGGCACATAGATTTTGATCATACTGCATAAATAATTTGATAAACTAGTTTTATAACGTAATTATGATATAGAAAATGAGAATAAGCAATTCAAATTAGTTCTCCTAGGTACTTTTTTCATAGCACCAAACTCATTTATTCATAAATACAATATATCTTACCTACAGTAGACGAATTATGGTAGGACACCCTTCGAAAAATCACCCGAGGAGCGTGTGCATATGCAAATCGCAGTTCTGCGACAAACGAAAAAATAAACAGCTGAACGAGCAATACCATAATCCACTCAGAACAAGAAGATAGCAAGTGGTTGAGTAACAACTAAAAATACCACAGAAAGTTAGAATATTCATGCCCTTCGATATAAGTGATGAAGAAATATCCATGTAAAAACATTTTCTATATTGCGGAAAATATTACTTACTAAGGGGTTACTCTTGTGCCACCGAATTCCGTACCACCCTCTGACTTTAGAATGTATGAAGGGATGGAAAGCTATGGATACTTCGTCTATTAAAACAAAAAGTTAAACAAAAAATACTTATCGTAGAGTTAGATTAATTGTATATGTAAATTGTTTATGGACTGTATGTGGAAACTTAAAGTAATTATAGAACCCACTCACGAAAAATGAAGCATACTGTAGAAATGGTGATAATACACAGTCGGAAGTGGTTAATGCATATCGCCGCCATATGAGGAACCATAGCATACCTGTCAAGTGAGGAAAAATGCAGAATAGAACCAATAAATGTATAATATAAGTATTACAGATGATGGTAAGCATTTTTGAGCCATACGCTTAAACCGTATTTATTAATTCTCTTTTTAACAGTAAGAAATAAAAGTACTTAATTAAACAGCCCAAAATTGTTTTAAAATGTTTAAACTAATTGTTTCTACGTTAAATAAGGACACATGGTCAATAGATGTTCCTGAACTTGCTACATTTGTGACCGCTCACAAAATATAAGCTGGCTCCCATTATGCTCTTTTGCGAGAATTTCATGAGCATACATTTTTTTTAAACTTTACTTAATTAACTGCTTTGCTTTGCTCTACTTCGATGTGCAATTATCTAGAATATTTAAGACATGGGAATAGTACCTTACATTTTTGAAGAAAAACAAGTGTTAAAAGGACATGTGATAGTATTAATTAAATGGAAAAAACGGGAAAAAAGAAATTAATAGAGTAGTTATAGCAGCAAACATATAATAAAAAACAACGAAACTATTAAGTCTTAATTACCCAATGATAATCTGTCCCCAAGCATAAATCAGCATTGAAAGGTATGTGAGAAATGATGCGAGGCTATGAACTTTTCCCACTTCCGATTTCTAAAAGGTACAAAACGTAATGGTTCATATGTTTCTAAATAACTTCTCATCCAAAATTTAAAACGCATAAATAATTACTAATTAATTTCATAGCATATTACTAGGATCTCATCTGTTCTTTTTCTTCTATATAACATGATGTCTGCTCAACTTACGTAAGAACATCAAATACTGTATGATTCCCAAACCCATATATTTATATTAGGTATAGACTTTCAAAAAATACCTGATTTAGAACACTAATTTGAATAAATAATAATAACCACAAACCATAAAATTGTAGATAATAATAGTTGGTCCTTCATTTACATTTACTCTGCTATTATTGTGTAAAAATGTTATTTCTAAACTAAGTGTTAATTGTCTCTTTAAAGATGTATTTAGCACACAACAAGAACAAAATGAAAAAATACGTAGATACCTATAAATTATTGACGAATAAAAGATGTGTATCATAAGTTTGACTAAAACGCAAGAGATCATCAATATCACCTGCCACTCACGGGGAAGTTAGCCATAACAGTGAGACCTATGGAGGAGAATATGCCAATCCACATTAGAACAAGTGACGAATAGCGCCAGCCGCGCTCCTCCCAACAAAGTCGATTTCCATAATATTCCACAGTTTGCCGGTGTCGCATGTAGCATGTCACTATCACTGTAATACACTTATTAGCACTAGTCTCGGAGAGAAAAATTTAGTGTTTAGGATAAACAAACAAGAGAGACCGTCAATCATTTAGTTAAATTAACTTTAAAATGCCGCTATTACCTGTGTAGAACAATAGTTAATCTTTCATTAAAAATTTTTTTTAAGAAAAACTGGATCGGAAATATTGGAATTATATAGTTAAATAGAATTAAAATTGGTCAATTAAGTTTTAGCAGTACAATATTGAATATAAACAGGAATTTGTTGTATGGACAAAAAAATCCGTTATTAATCAATGCCGACTGCTAAGTAAAATAGCTATTTTCAACAGAAAATCAAGTGAATTGTTATAACAGAATGTTAGTGACGTTAGAAGTTTTTCTGTCCATCGGAATAGAATTCATTGTATTTAGGAGGTAAATAAAATCTAATGAATGGAATGCATGAAGAATCATTAAATAGTGAAACATCATAACTAATAAAGCAAAGAATTATAGCATTAGCTTTTAACTATCCCAATAATTCAGCAGTGTGCATTGACAATATAACCACACAAGCACTCAATAATTAATTACACATAAATAATAAATAAAAAAGACCATTATATATAGAAGTTCAAGAACGAGTTGATTCTATAAATAGAGGATTTTTGCACATTTAAAGCATTTTATGAATGCCATTAATATTGCAGAAAACAAATTGTAGAATATCGAAATAATATAGGTATCATATTTTTATCGATACAGGAACATATTGATGCTCCGCATATTTATCCATAAAATTATCTTAACAAATAATTTCAGTGTCACCATATTAAACTTAAAAACAATAAAAACTTACAAAAGAATGCAGCCATATTTAAGAGCTGGGTGAATATACATCCCTCAGGTGGAAATGACCCGCCGTCACTAAAACATCTTAGTTGTCACTTTCGATTTTCTTGGAATGGTTATCTGCACTTAACTGTACCTAATAAACGGAACTACAGCAGGAAAGTGCTTCTTCACTGCTCCAATGATAGAACTGAAGTATTTAAAATTTAGAAAATGGCTATATCAATGACTCAAAATTACCTCTAAGTGATGACAATAAAAATAACCTTAAACATTATAACCTGGTACGATTTTAAAAGCGTAAGTGGTTCCAACATCAAAAAAAACAGTAGTGTACTCTGTACTACCTTGTATAGTTACGGTCTTAATGGCAAAACTCACCTAATTAACATGGCACCAACGGTGCAGGTAACTGATAAGACAGGGATCATCCATATCTTGCGCACCACCATAGTGGGCAAAACAACAAAGCAGGTCGATTTAAAATTCTCAAATTCCTAATTACATCAAACTTTAAGTTTAATTGCTAAATATCTAATATTATCAGTTTCACTAAATATAAAAAATCCGTGAAGGAAAAAGGTGACTATAGAATTAATTTCATGAAATAACCGTGAAATTACAGGCGCCTTGTTCTGCTGATAAGAATGCCTAAGATACTAGCTGAAGTAGTGTGCAGATAGCATTCTAATATGATAGTACTGAAGATAAATATAAGTACTAAGAAATTAGCATTCACTCAATAGGAACAAGCCAAGTATAATTTATCTCACTGTTGGTATATATCAGACCAGAGAAAAAAACTACACAATATAAATTTCATACTACACAACTCACAGCGATCGAAGCAAAATTTACTACATTTACCAGTATACTTTTCATAACCGATCGTTGAACATGAATTGAATGAAGCCGGAAACCAAAGATAAAGAAACGCGATAAAATATATTAAGCCGGACATAAATAGTAGTTTAAGTTTAGAGAAATTCGCCTAATTCCATTTTCACTGGTTTCCAAATTTAACAAAATATTTAAATGATAGTATACTTGTTTCACTATCAATAAATTCTCCGGTTTCATTTAAATGTGTAACAATTGATCATGGAAAATATATTAGAAAACATAGATTTCACTTCGATCACTTATTATATTATTACCTAATCTTTCGTATCAATGATACGACTATGTAAAGCAATTGGACGATGCGATACGAATACAATCAAGTAGTTACAACTACCTATAAATAAATCAATAAATGATTTATACTATAGAAAGATGATGATGTTTTTGAGCGGTAACCGAGGTTTACGATGAATGCATACTATGAAAAGAAAATGCTTGCTATAAATGAGACTCAGGCCTTAAATCCTTCTAACATAGTTTTAAGGACATCAAAAGTCTTGCTCATCATCTCTTTCTGTTCTTGTAGATGAGTGTATTTATTGCCAGTGGCCGGAGAAGCAGATGGTAAGCGACCAGCGTAACGAATGACGCGACCATCCGGTGAGAGAAGAGAGTTGAAACGAGGCTGCACAAAGCCCCAAGCACCCATATTTTTGTGTTCCTAGAAGCGACAGTTAAGTAAAAAAACTAATGAAAAGTAAGTAACCATTTTAAATAGTTTGGTTTTAATATAAAACACTCACTTCTTGAGACCAAATAAGTTCAGCACCCGGATATTTTTGGCACTCTTGCTGTATAAGGTCATATGGGAATGGAGATATTTGCTCCACCCGGCAGATAGCTACGTTATTCTCTTTTCCAACATGTTTTCGTGCGTTGATTAGATCGTAATATATCTTGCCTTTAAGAGAATGCAAAAATTAATACTTCTGAACCGTAAGACATTAAATAAAATATTTTTTTAAATTGTTAATTATAACTGACCAGTGCAGAAGACAAGCCTCTGTACATTTGAAGAATTCTGTTCAGGTGCACCTGTTTCAGGAATGATCCGCTTAAAATGCGTACCAGAAAGGAAATCCTCAATAGGTGAACGTGCCATTGGATGACGAAGCAATGACTTAGGAGACATCACAACAGCCGGTTTACGGAAAGGCATTGTCACCTAAACAAGCGATGTGAAGACACAATGCATAACAAGGTTTATAAACATATATTTTTGAGAAAATTATGGAAAAGTTAACGAGATAACCTAAATCAAAAACTGTTGTATTCAAAATTATATACGAATTCACCTGTCTTCTCATTAAATGAAAAATATTAGCAGGAGTGGTGCAGTTAGCAACGATCCAATTAGTGTCGTGTAGTTGTTGAGCTTCAAATGTGCCGCCAAAGGCGACTTTCTAAAGGTACGAAACGACATATATATCTTGCTCCAAATTAATTTTTATCATGTCACAAGCAGCATTTTTTTTAAATAATTAAACAAGTCGGTAAAACCTCCAGATCGATTTCATCGTCTTCATTACACATTTGCAAAAATCGTTCTGGTCGAGCAGACGAGTGCTCGGGACCCATTCCTTCATAGCCATGTGGTAAAAGCATCACTAGACCAGACTGACGAATCCACTTTGATTGGCCTAGTAAACGAGGTTATAATAACTGTATAAATATAACTGCTGATATTAGACACGTCAGGACCAAAAGAATGGTAATATAACCGTTTTAATTAATGAGAAAACTAACCCGATGATATGAACTGGTCGATAATACACTGAGCTGTGTTCGAAAAATCACCGAATTGTGCTTCCCATATGACAAGTGAATTTGGATCAACCATAGAATACCCTTTTAAAAAAAATCAATTTTCATTGATGATAATAATACTCCTTTACGATATATAATTACCTAGCTCAAATCCTAGGACAGCATACTCTGACAAAGATGAATTACAGACAGTGTATTCAGCTTGTCCTTCAGCAAGGTTATTTAGTGGATTATAAGTCTAAAAAGATTAATTATATTCCCTAGGGCTAGAAAATATTTCGCATTTTACTATATATATATATATATATATATATATCTATGATTACATCTGCTTTATACCTTTTGATCAATCTTCTGGTCATGAAGCACATGATGTCTATGAGAGAATGTTCCTCTCTCAACGTCTTGCCCACTAAGGCGGACATGGGTACCCTCTTTTAATAAAGAACCAAAGGCAAGCGCTTCTCCAATGGACCAATCCACCTTGTAATAGTAATGCCAGTATCTCACTTAAATCTAAGTAAATCAAAACAATTATTTCTAACCAAGTTATCTTTAAGCATTTGTTTTCTACCCTTTAATGTACGATCTAAGCCTCGATGCAAATTGAAGCCCTCTGGCACAGAACTGTAACGAAGTCATAAAATACTTTAATAATGTAGCTTTGAATACGTTTAAATAAATAGTAACAGCAATTTAAAACTCAACCTAAATTTATTAATAATCGAAGTCACATTGTCCTCATCGATACCGGTCGAAATAAGCTATAAAAAATATTTTGCAGAACTAAAGCAACTCATGAGTTTAATTAATTTATAATTTTTTTCTAACAAAGATATTTACCTTTAAAGGATCTCTCTTCTTAAAGAAATCATCCCAAGGAGAATCCAACCAGTCTCTGTTTCTAACATATGTCACTTTCTGAGCGTTTTCGTATGCATCTTCTAATATTTGGCCATATTTTGTCAGTTCATCCTTAATAAAGCAAAACAATAAGTATTTTAACAACTAATATTTTAGATATAACATTGTAAGTAACGGCACATTGTTATCACAAATTTACTCACTTTAACATATTGTTCATTAGCCACTCCTTCAGTAATAATCTTTTCCTGATACTTCTCTAGAGCTGTAACTGTCTGCTTGATTTTTTGATACATTAAAGGTTGCGTAAACATTGGTTCATCTAATTCGTTATGACCGTGTCTGAAAAAAATAAATAAACACCAGAGAATAACTTAAAAATGAATATAAAATAGAAACCTTCTATAGCAAACTAAATCAATGATGACATCTTTCTTAAATGTCTTTCTCCAATCTGATGCAACGTTGCACACATGCATGACGGCCTCCGGATCATCGACATTAACATGAAAAATTGGACAGCCGACAACCCTACCAACATCTGTGCAATAAGGAGATGATCTAAATATTTCGTAATTAAAACACATTATTTCATACAAATCGTAGCTTTTTTAACATGTAGATTCAAATTAAATTATGATCAAATAATAGACGCTTATATACCTGCTACTCCTGGGATCCGTAGTGAATCCTATCTGGTTGTTAACAACAATGTGGATTGCACCATGTGTAGTATAGCTTGGTAGATCATCAAGATTGAATGTTTCCATAACAACTCCCTGGCCAGAAAAGGCAGCATCGCCATGCATAAGAATTGCCATAGTACGATCACACTTTGTGTCTCCGGCATAAAATGCCTCAGCACGAACCTATTTAAAAACCAATGAAAAATTTTTAAGTGAGAAAAATTTTAAAAACTTGAAGTTTAAAAGCGAAACAACAGAAAATAAAACCTTTCCCATGACAACTGGATCAACGGCCTCGAGATGTGAGGGATTTGCAACTACAGCTATTTTAACATTTCGCTGTGATTGACGGTTCAGACGTTCAATACAAACTCCCAAATGATATTTCACGTCACCAGACCCTTAAAAAAAAGAAAACGGTTAATAAAATATTTAAAATTATTACCAACAATATAATTATAAGGTATATTCAACGCAAAGAAAGTAATTTACCTTCATCAGCAGGCTCAAGTGTAGAAAACTGTGACAGAATAGTAGAGAGTGGTTGACGACATACATTAGCTAGTACGTTGAGACGACCACGGTGAGGCATTCCTATGACAACTGAGTCGACACCAAGAGCAGAAGAAGAATCAATTACCTGTAATAGTTTGAGCTTCATTAGTACTTAAAAAAAACAATTTTTGAAGTGCATTGATAGTTAATAATATATTTGATTAAACTGAATTAAAACAATGTAGTGTAAACCTGCTTAATCGCTGGGATTAGAACTTCACATCCCTCAAGACCAAATCGCTTTTCACTTGGCCATTTCTTTGCTAGAAATTCCTCAAACTTTGTGGAACGAATAAGACGTTTAAACAGTACCTGAATAAATGCTGCCCTTGTATGAATACATTAAATAATCTTTGAACATCAATATATTTTATTTAATTGTAAAGTAGAATAGTGGTTTAACGTCTAATTACCTTCTTCTGGTCATGGGATAGTTCAGTTACACGAGGTGATTCAAAACGGCGACGAATCCAGTCTTGTTGTTCTAGGTTGTTTAAATGCATATACTCGATACCAGTTGATTTACAGTAGATAACCTATACAATACTTATATTAATTTACAGATTCCAAAGAGTAGCGAAGCAAAAATAGTGTCATAACAACGAAAATAGTTCCAATATTTGTATTTCTACAATTATAATGAGTATAGAAAACGACAACACAATAAGCATATATATATTAAACCACTTACCTTTAGTCTGTGCATTATTTCTCTTAAAGTAAGAGTTTTTAAGTCACCACTAATAAATGTAGTTGGGGGAAGCAGGAACTCGCTGAAAACCCGCTATAAATAGAAATCATACATTTAAACTACAAATATTACGAAAGATTTAAATAAACTGACCGATCAAGGTCACGTTCTCCGAATCCATAGAAGGATAGCTCAAGTTCGGGAGGAATTGTGTCATCCAGATCTGCACTGTTAATCCCCAAGGGATCCAAATCAGCTATATTGTGGCCTCTGGTCTAATAACGACTATATTCATCAATAAAGAACCCTGAACATCTAAGTGGTATGAAAAAAACCTGATAACTCCTAATTAATAGCTGAATCTTAAGATGATCAGAGATAGATTCAATAGACGCAGTAGTATCTGGATATATGCTGCCTGCAGTAGATGGCCTGAATAAATCACTTAAAATCATTTGGTACTATAACCACTATAAATAAGTCCAAGCTTTTTGTAGCACTTTATGGTTCAGCTAAACTTTTAAATAGATTAAATATTTTATATGCAAATTTTCATTACAAGATACTAAATATAAAATATAACTTTCTCTGATGCCTAATGAAAATTTTATCTTACAGAGAATATCTTTCCCCGTTGGAAACAACTGCAACAGCAGGTGGAGCGTGGAAAGCATGGCCTGGCTTGGCTCCAGCTTCAACATTACGAAAATAGGCATCCCAAGATATATGCACTGATTTCGGATCATTAAGCCACGCTTCGTACATCTAAAATCAGTAAAAGTGCAATAAATAAAACAAGCATATAATATTTGATGTAAACTTTTTTTTACATTTTTTGTAGAAATGAGTTAAGTTGAAATCGCTCTTAAATGTCTATAAAACATTAACACAGCTGTGGTAAAATTAGCCTAAGCTGATTTTAATTATTTAAAGGTAGATATACTATAGAAAAAATTGAAATAAAGAGCGCAAATCATGTGTTTAAGTTGCAAGATTTATAGTGATTACTCTAAAGGATAGATTATGCGACATACTTGCTCAATATAAACAGACGATGTTCCATTCATAAACGGTTCATGCTTGACGGAAGACGCTGCAGATTGACAGCGAACCTAAAATAGCCACTTGAGTACTTTACTTTGCTTAACATATTTGCCCACCATACCTGTACATTTGACGATGAAATAGGAGCAGAAAGAGCAACTTTAGCTGATGCTTTTCTCACTACAAATGAGGCAGCCCTACTAGGCGACGCCAAACGACACAGCATACCCGCACGATGCATCCTGCTGTAGCGGGGGGACCCGGTGTTTGATCTACGAATAATTTGAAAGTAGTAATCAAAAACAAGTAGAAAAACACATTGTAAAACCGAGAATCAACGCAAATGACTCATCCAAAAATATAAAATATTTAAGTATAGGAAAACATTCTAAAAATTACAAATATAGATGTTATCAAGACGTAATTACACGTATGAATAAAAATATAACTTAAATAAAAATTCATTATCGATCAATAGTTCATTTCATGGAAGAGACCGTCTACGTCATTTAAATTGGACGAGATAACAGGGTAAAGTGCCGGCGCGACGGGAAACCCAAGACCAAAAACTGGACATCACTAAATTTCATTTAAAACCACACAGATTAAAGGCTACAATCTACACTACAATAAAAGAAGGTTTAAAAAATATAAGGTAAAAACATCAAAAGACATATTTGAAACTATGCATTACTGTGCAAAGTATTTCCACTGTATCCAATAAAAATCATAATTATTTGTTCATTTTTCTATAATCGGAATAAAAAAAAAGCTAATTTGAAAGAAAAGGTAGTTTTTAGCAACTACTATAACAAGCATATTATCATGTGAAGCTCAACATAAAAACATGATGCCGAAACTACAGTTTGATACCCATCGCGTACATGAGGTTCATAAAAACACCACTTGCGTTGTAATAGGACTTATTTATAATGGCAGCGGTCGATATATCCATGGCTTAAGCACAGGAAAGAGCAATCCTATCACAGCTTAACATATAAAAAAAGCGCACAGTTAAACGAATAAATGTATACTACAATCTAGATATTCTTATATGAAATACAACAATCAGCAAGAAATATTAATACGGTACGTTAATGCGGCATAGGATTGAATAATAAAATACTAAAAATAATTTTAATTATATAAAAGAAGATATATTAGATTTAGATATACATAGGAAATACCGCGAAACAAAAATAGGCTGCTTGAATTTCAGTTCAGACAGCTATTTTGGCGAAGCAGACCTGTTTGAGAATTATACCTACAGAAAGAACGTAACTATGAGTAGAACGCCTGAATTCACACGCCAATTACGTGTTCTTTTACATAATTAAAAATAAACGGACCATTAAAGCTTATTAAGAGTAATAATTTTATAATAAAACTATATGGAAATGTGAACTTGTGAAAAAAACCGGTCAAAGATATTTTAGACCTACATAACATACTTCCTTTTGTGCAATTTGTAAAAATTTTCTTTTCATACTACACTATTAAATTGAAACTACTATGAATCTTTTTCACTACAAAAAATCATAATAAAAAATGTCGAAATATGTATTTGGAATTTTGTGGAATTACATGATGCACAATTTGTTAGTTCATGCAGCTTGGATATTATAATGTTACTAATGAAAAGGTAATATGAAAGTTCTATAATATAATTAAAAATCATACTGGTAGTTACATTATTCAAAACTAGAAAATATTTTGAATAACCCATTTAGCATGCATGAAGTTAATCAGAATGCACATGTATATTGCTGTGGTTTATTTCACATTCAAATTAGGTGAACACCTTGCATTTATTCCTATATATAAATATACTAATGAATATTATTAAAAGCTTGGTAAAACCAATTAAAAGATTGACCAGTCTTATCATTGAAGTCATATAATAATCATTATATAGATTTTTTATTGAAAACTAGTGGTAATCCCATTCAAAGATTTGTTTTCTACAAAATCCATAAAAATAGATGTTGATTATCAAACGCTGAAAATGCTTCATACAATTGGAATAATATTCAAATCCTGTAGTGAAGTAGCGGAACTTTGCTGGATAGCGCCTAATGGCATGGCGGATGGCGTTTTTGAGACATTCTTCAGGGCGTCACATGGCGTGTTTGTGTGCATTAAAATCTTTTCAAACAGATGTAACGAAATTTAATGCTATATTCTGATGAAATTATATGTTTAAAATTAAATATGATGTGTTTAGGATAGTTATTCACTCAAATGAAATGAAATTCAGTGATTACAAATTTCCTGTACATAAATGTTGAACACAAAAGCACATACTATCTTCAAGCAACAAGTGATACAAGTATGAAAATAACAGTTTAAATCGATGAGTTGTGGCTGTAATATACAACAAACGGAGATCGGAGCGCTCAAACAAACAGGCAGGGAATGATGACGCAAACTACGGCCATGCTGTAGGTGTTCCTAAATCAGTTCCTGGGTACATCGGTAATCAATAGGATGAAGGAGAGTTCATAAAGAATTAAAAATTTGTAATGGACGTAACTATTTAGATGAAAATTAAACAGTAAATTATAAATATGAAAGTAATAGTGTGTGATAGCATATGAAAATGGCATTGTTCAAATACTGTAGGACAAAAACGATAAGTAAAAAATAAGTTTAACATGATTATATGTTATATTACAAAACTGCAGAAAGATTTATGCTGAAAAATAACGTGCCCAATGAGTTATTTAAAAGGCGATATTACCCAGCATCTTAAAAAGCTCCTAAACTTTAATAATAGTTTCATTGTCAGACAAATAATGTTTCAAAAATAAGAACTACTTAGAAAGAATTCGTCAATTAATTATTTTAGAATTTAAAATCATAGTCCACATATAATCCTCATCACTTTGTATCGTTAATTTTGCCTCTGTATATTATTAATGAGTCCGTCGTCAATATTCTCGAGCTATTTGGAGTGAAATGAAAATGTTTTGTGTACTATATCCATATCACTCAGAATAAGTTGTGAAATTAATCAGCCTAATTTTTGTAGACTTGCTGATGGTGAATAGTATGATATTTCTGCAAATGATTTGTATCATCAACTGGTTCGTAGTGTACGTGATATTTACCAGAGTTGACGATATTTGAGTTGAAAATGATGGAAATACGAGTAATTGGTCTATATGAGCATTCCATCAGAAAGAAGAGAAATTGGAGTTAATTAAGATGTTTTTTTCCGATTAGACTATCATCGCAATTCTTAATCAATGTTTAGTTCGTAATATTGACTACTTCTAAATCATTAGACCACGTCAAATTAACGATCCGCAACACTTAGATGACGTTTTCTACTTGAATTTGTTATAGTGGTAAGTTTTAAACAAAACAGTTTAATATGATTAAGGTGTTATACAGGTTTGAATACATGTTTGATCTGCTGCAGAGAGATCAAACTACAAGTAATAATCAAGTGGCTTACAAGACATGTTCCCATCGCGTATATTATTATATTGGCTTTCCATATGAACGATGGGGCAAGACCAAAAGACACTCAAAAGAAAATTGAAAATCGAAAATTGAAAGAAATCCATATAAAAATTATGAAGAAGAGATTTTAAACATTTTTGTAAATTAATATAAATATAAAATAAATTCGATTGTGAATTATATCTGAACAGACATTCTATGTGAAGGAATTCTTTTTGATCAGTGTTAAGGTAATCTATAACCCTCGTAACAATCTAGATCGATTTTTAGCACTTATTAAATAATAACAAGATGATATTCTCTACTTTAATTCGCATTATTATATAAACTTTAAGATTTCATATAATTTCTCTTTTATAGGCTTAGTTCTAAATGAATCAGTTGGGTGTTGGTGTTCTGGTTTTTTAATATGCTTAGTAAAAATGCAATATTTCCGCTCAATTAATAGTTGATACTTCTTGATTTGCTTGAAGACTTTTTTTCGCATTCTCTTCCTCGTATTTCTTAAATACCTCTCGGCTCCGATTTGCATGACACCTTCCTATTTGCGGATGGGACAGTGCACACAGTACTCAATCGTCCTACTCGCACGATTACCCGCCAAACGGTCAATTCGAGCTCAAACAAACGATTTTCACTTCTTATACTGGTAATCGCACTTGAGACTCTCACAATCCACATGTGTTTCTAGTAATTTTCAGGGGTTTTCTTCCGATTATCAACGGATATTAAGTCTAATATTCACAGATCCATTCGCACTTTTTATTATCTATTTAATATTTCCACCACCTATTCATTTTGATTCTCTCAATAAACAATCTCACGTTTTAAGTAGACACTTTGAGTGTGATCATTAAGTGTCGATGGTGCGATATCCTTTTCCATTTTTATTGGTATTTATCTCTTCCCTTCATACGGTCTGTTTGATATCATATACACTTCAAGGAACAAAATAAGCAGTTAGATTTCCTTATAATAATAGTACTTTATTGTGTGGTGAATCAATAAAATAACGAGGCTTATCTGCTAGTCACCAATCAGATGCTACTTTTCCCACTTCTTATTCTACTGCTGTTTTTAATAGTTTTTGGTGAGTCAGATTTCCTTATCCACAGCATGCAAGCCATAGAATTCATTTCATATGGTTTTTGAAATTCCTACGAACCATGATGTTATTGCCTGTTATTAGTTGAAGTTGAATAAAATATTATCACTCTATCTCACTTTTCAAAGCTTCACTCCAATTTAGTATAATAAAAATAAAATTTTAGAATAATAATTTAATATTATTACGGGACTATGGCATTTTTCCTGTCCATTTTTAGGTTCCTTTGAAATTTCTTTCTGCTCAATAGGCGACGAGTGTCAGAGCTGCGCCATTAAGTATGCTCTTGCTTCATCATGCAGTAAGGAAGATGGAGAACAGATATTCCTATTTTGTAATCCTCGATCAAAGTATGAACGTTTACTATTTGGAATGGTTATCATGAACATTAATATTAAAGAATATATTGGTATGTAGTCCTGCAAGCTTCAGTACTTATTAACTATAAATAGTTATTTATTTATCAAAAATCGAATTAGCACGTTTTATTTTTCCATTTTATAGACGGGTGGACATTGATGCATCCTCATATCTAATTTGTTTAAACGGATTCTGGCGACAAAAGACATGTTCAGAAGATGGCCGTATACATTTCCATATGACTACCAGAGAGTGTGTTGATGTCGCTAACATAATTTTTCATTCGCAAGGAACATTTGGTTGGTTATTTGCCATCATAAGGAAGTTGTAGTGACATAACCTATACATATAATCAGGTATTTATAACTTACTCCAACATGACACTTATAAGCACTCTAAACAGTTATTGGAATGAACTTACATATTCTGAAATGCCTTTAGGCTCTGGTCGTGCGGGTGATGTCTGTTCCTTCAATACAGATTGCTTAGGAGGAATGTACTGTGCTGCGGGACAGTGCCGATGTCTTTCTACCTACGTCGCTGTTGATGAATACTGCTACGAAAGTTAATATTTATTCTCATATGTATGAATTTCACTTAGAGGACTGTTCAAAAAAGAAACGCCAGACGTTGAAACTATTGGATATGACGCAATATCTAAAAATAATTGTGCTATTGGTTACTTTTAACTTCAACTGTAATAATTTAATCGGCACATTAAAATACAAATCCCGAATTTATTCTTTAGCTAATCCACTAGTACAGTTTTCTCATATATTTAGAACTTAATAATGTATTTGAACGTCGTCCCATTATGCTTCATCCATAGAGTTTAATATCCACTCTTTCCATTAATTATTCTACAATTACTTTCAAAAATAAGCGAAATTTTAGAGAGTGCTATCTTGTAAAGAGAACTTAGCTATATATTATATTTGTTGTACAATATATCACTCTTTTAAAAATTATATTTATTTGCAGTTAGACTAAAATGTTTATTTTAAGCCAGTTAGATAATGTAGATGTATGGATTACAGTTTCATCTATATGATGATCATTATGTGTTACCAAACATTCTAGCTTTACTGCTGAGGAAAAATTTCCGGGAATTTTAGTAAAACAGAAACTAAAAAGTGTGGATATTAGGTATCTTAAATTATGGAGGACGTGAATACCTTATTTCAAATGAATCTAGAAAAACTACTTATTTTCTTAGCGGATATAATAGTTGGCAAATTTTTTTAATTCCAGAAATTTCTCCATCTGAGTCAGGTTGCTTCTACGATATACAATGCTCTTCTGTATGGCCAGATTCATCTTGCAAAAACGGCCAATGCACTTGTCCCAGCGAGGACATGGTAGCCGTCAAGACAAAGTATTTTCTTTATCTATTTTCATCTCCCTCTCCATTCTTCTATTTTCTGTATTGTTCGCATTGTCACAGTCTCCGACCGTTTATCTTTCTCTTACCTTGTCAAGTGTTCTGTTGAATGGATTTGATTACCTTTCGATTGTGGGCCTTTTACGAGTGACAAACATTATAGTACAAACGCAACAAGTAACCAGTCAACGGAACACTTATATTCCTAGAATTTTAATAATATTACTAAAAATCAAATTTGCACAATATTATAAAGAAAAATAAAAAATAAAAAATATTCAAAGTGTAAAATTCGTTGTTTTTAAAATTCTAAAATCCATGTTCTGGGAAAACTTACGGAAAAATAGAGTATCGTCAGAATTAAACGACACTGATCTATATGAAGTGATATTAATTAGCGCCATTCACGCATTTCAGGGATGGTACAATGTGCGTATGGTCAACTTCTATAGAACCTGCCTGTCCCCTTCCTTCTCTTCCTCCACCAGAATCACCAGCTGCACTTGTAGTGCTTCCAGCACCAGCAAGTATAAGATATTTTAAATTACGTATTTTTTTTAGATTATATTTTAAGCAGGTATTGTACCATACAATGGCTGAATAGGACTGAATTGAATGCAATGTTACAGGCAACCGTACGGTGAGCATCGCAGCTTGTAACCCACACAGTTCTTCCCTTCCCTCCAATGAGGAAGACCTGCTCCAAAGGCCATACGAATACAAGTGTGCCGTTAGAGGAATGGCGAGTTTCATTGTATACCTAGCAGATGAATATAATGTTTTTTGATATTTTACAAATTGGCCTTAAGATAATTACGGGGCAATTTCATTTTTCAACTTTATTATGATGCATTTATTCAAATATAGTGCAAATATTTACATAGGAACACGTTTTAACAATTTTTTTAAAATGAGGCTTGTTAAAACCTTTTGTAACTTCATAAGCTAGAATTGCGTGGGAAACTGCTAAAATTGCTTTTATATAATGTTCGTGTAATCCCACTCTTAGCTGGTAACCAAGAAATATGCCTTTTTCTACGTCTTCGTTTAGAGACCACCTTTCTGTTAGTAAATAAATACATGTCAGCATAAGAGTTATAAATTTATTCTAATACTTAGAGTAATTATATACGATGAAATAAAATTTGGAATGATTTAGTTTTCGTTTAAATATGAATAAAAACTTCTATCACAATTTACCAGCGTTAATGTACAAGCATGGCGCTATGCCAACTCTACTTTGTTTCAATTCGACTGGATCGAGATCCCTCAAAAAGGCGCCTTCCGTAAACTTGTCATTATTTACCGTCATTACTACTTCTATTTCTTAAAATACAAATATCTCAAATATATTTTCTTGGCCAATTTCACATTATAATTTACATTTAATAGATTAGTCACCTATACTTATAAAATGTTGTTTATTAATTGGCCAGATTTATGTTGTCTATGTTGAGCACTACAATAACAATTCTAGTCAAATTAATGTTTTGTATTCTAAATTTTCTTTGTGGCTTAGTTAATTTATATTATCTTAAAATACTTACTATCAAATATTTTTTAAATATAAAATTGGTATTTTATTTTTAGCTTGACGAGAATCCATCTCCAGCAGATGTATCAGACATTTATGAGTGCATTGACAACACTCTTTTCTGGAAGTCTCACGGAATCGATATCAATTCACACCCTGTAGGAGTGTGTTGTATGAATAGAGGTGAGTGTGATATAATAAATTCATTTTCCATAATTTCGGTTCATATCATTAAGGCTAAAACAAATTTACTAAGTTTTGCAGCTTTCACATGTCAGCAACCAAAGAGGGGCGAATCTGATGCACTGGGCTCAGTGCCTCGTTGGTGGTTTAATAGTGTTGTAGGCTCTTGCCTACAGTTCCTTTTTGACCCAAATAGTTCTGAAGTTAGTCCGAATAACTTTGAAACACTTGATCACTGCGAAAGTTTCTGCAAAGATAGTGAGTTATTTGATACTCAGAATTCTTCACCAATAAAATTAATGTTGTATAGATTAATAGCATTCGAATCTTTCAAGTGCTAATCGTATTTGAATAGAACACATATTTTTCTTGACTTAGACGTCGAAGAGTTCCCACTTGTTTAGACCGTAATTAACATTAACCTAAACCTTTGCAGCTTGCCCCCGTGGAAATCCCGCGTACTTAGCTTTACAATTTCATTTGAGTCAGTCTCCGCAGATTGGATGCACCTTAAATTATCCTTGTCCTTACCCATTTGTTTGCACTGAAGTGGCTAGTCTAAGTATATGTTGTCCTACCAGAAGTAAGTTGTTCACATCTATGTTTCTTAAAATTTTTAAATCTTATGCAATGTCTACAGAAGTAAGTAAGTCTTTTTGGTTGAATTGTATTCAATATTTAGAAATGATCTGTAGCGAAACCGGTGGACGAATGAAAGATGCGCATCGTGTCACTCCTTATGATTCAGGCATAGGCTTTAATGAACTTACTGGAGATGAGACTATCAATAATGGAGTTGGAGTGAGCACGAGGTTATTGTCATAGAGTAATATATAGTATTTTCCTTTATTTGTATAAAGTGAAGACTGGCTATGGGAAATATGTTAAAATCCTGAATAACCAATATTCTGCAGAATTTAGTATTTTTTGTTTTTGCAGATATTATTATAGTCCCAAAGATGGCCAATGTTACCCATTCACCTATAACGGATACCTGGGTAATTTTAATAACTTCTTTAGTCACGGTGATTGCCAGATTTTCTGTTCACGATGTGAGTTTGAAAGTTTCTATGATTCTCCGAAACTTTTAAAAATACTTATATATAAACAGTTTATATAGTCATTCAATTTATATTTTTCTGTGTTTGAACTTTGAAAGCCATTGAGGTAATTTACATGTCATATTTTATCGCATAGAGCTTCACTTCTCATGAAAGCTTAGATAAAATATCAAAGAGTAACAAAATTATAGCACCTGTTCTGAGCTTTTAAATGTTTGGTAATACCACATGCAGTACTAATAGATATATTTTTACTTAGTTCTTAAGATAAATAAATTGAATTCACCATTAAATCTCTCAGATTTATGCTTCATTTTGTTAGTGAATGATTTTTAAATCTACATCCATGGGTATAAAAATACCGAAGACAAGCTTAAATAATACAGTATTTCGTTAGTAATTGATTTTGAGAAACATTAAAATTGGTATGGATGAATCAACAGAACAGATATACAAAACCAGTGAAGTAAGATCTGCTATTTTAAATGTGAGATAAACTGATTAATTTATAATATAATAAAACAAATTGATTCAGTACAATGTCCTCATGGTAGTCCTTTGAGTAACGGAAGAGGAGCTCCACAAAGGTGTCGCCGTGACTCAGAGTGCCCTTCTACACATACATGCTCCACTGAACATGCAGTTTGTTGCATTAGACCACGTTTGTTTTACACAGAAAATATTGCTTTTAAAATATTTGTGTTTAATCCGAATATCGACAATCTTAGGCTTTAAACTTGAATTTCGATGAGAAGCCAACTATTATTTATTTAAGAAACACTATGTACAGAGCCTCTTCTCTTTGGTGATTGCAAACAATCTATACGGCAGTTCTGGTAGTCTTTTATTTTACTTAATATTAATTTCTATTAACTAAAATTTAAGAATATAACTAGATCCTTTTTAGGTATAATGCAGAGACTCGTTCCTGTGAAGCATTTATGTATACAGGTTGCCAAGGGAATAACAATAGATTTCACTCTCTCAACGAATGCCGAAGTTTCTGCAAAAACATAAATGGTAATAATTTAATGAGTTATGTATTTTATTACTGTTCTGCTTCGAACTCTTCTTAAAATTTTCATCCTTCCTAGTATATTAAATTTTTTAAATAAAAAATCAACAAATTTTATTATCGTTTTCACTTTCCCCATTACTGTTCAGCGGAGCCAAAATGTCTACAAGGTAGGGCCTACACTGATCCTTCTGGAAGATTCCTACAATGCGGCGAGAGCGAAATTTCTTGTCCAAGTAATTATGAGTGCCACTTCGATGGTGTGGTTCACGGATGTTGTCCTATGAAAGGTGAGTGTAAATAGGCCTACATAATCTTTAAAAAGTTAAATTTGTGAGGATAAATTTTAGCAAACCTGTAAATGGTAGCATGTTCATACTGAAGTTCACTTCATTTTAGCTTACACTTGCTCTCTTTCCATGAACAAAGGTTTGACCTGCGGTTCTGGTTCTTCCTATCGATTTTATTACAATAGCCAAATGAAGGTAATATAATTACATTATCTTAATTTCTTTTAATAATTGAAAATTAGCAGTATTGAAGTCTTAACTAACATTTGTTTGAAATCATATTTTAATTTTCAACTGTACTTTAAAGGAATGCCAATCGTTTCTATTTATGGGGTGTGATGGTAATTCGAACAATTTTCCAAATATAGAAAAATGCCAAAATTACTGCGAAATGGCAGGTGAACTGGTTTCCCACTGAGTTTTCTTTTAAATTAAAAAAAATCGGAATTAATATTTTTATTTCAACGTTAAATAAAGCATGTTTTTTTTACAATGGTTATAGTTTGTCCGAATGGTGGTTCACCTCTTCGTTTTAACTTAAAAGCCGTTACATGTTCTGTTAATGAACATTGTCCCAATGGTTACGAGTGTAGTCAAGTGGATTCCAATGAGATCACTCATGGAAAGTGCTGTCCCTCTAAAGGTGAGCTCATTTTTCTTTAATACTTACGTTCATTATCTTAACTAGGCTTATATTCCATCTTTCAGTGACCATCTGTTCAAAACCACCGCAAATGGGAATATTTCCAAAGTGTGGAAGCAGTGGTGGTCAAACCAAGTAAGATAAAATGTATATTTTAAAATATTAATATGAATTACCTATTTTATATTTTAGTATTATAAAATTCGATATTTGAAAGAAAAAGTAGTTTTGTTACTCAATTCAATCGTATTGGAACGGGTCTCAAATTCCGTTTTATCTTTAAGGAAATTCTATAGAAAATTATGTAAAAGTTACTATCGATTCTACTTAAATCATACTTTGGTATTTTACAATTGGTTTTTTTCAAATATGTTTACCAATATAACAGCCCAGTGAGCCAGTCGTATGTCAAAAATGACTTAGACTATATAGTGCGAAATGTAGTTTTTGAGATTAAATATATTTATGAATTTTAACAAGACAATATCCATTCTGTAGATCATTTTCCATTTACCATTAATCAAATTTTGTACGTTTAAATTCATTTAGCGTTAAAATTATCAAAATTCCATCTCTACGAGCATCATTGCTATCCTGCGTAATGTACGAAACACGTGTGATTCGGTTAGTGACAAATGGCCAAGTGGTAGCTGTGATGATTTCCTTATGCCGTTTACCCGACAGAGTGTTTGTGGTGAAACTCTTTGAATCTGAGCTCATTCTGTCTTTGTTTGTTGTGGGGATTTTCCATAATTCGCACATTATGGAGATTGGGGGTTAGGTATTAGTTATTGAAGTTGAGACTGTGGGTGGAGTTTTTTTTCAATTTCTTCTCTAATCTTAATATTATAAATGAGCATTATTTGGTGTTTTGTTAAATGGTTTTATGTAATTAATAACAAATAATAAAAAAGGTAATAATTTCATAGAAATTATAGATAATATGGTCAATTCCATTGTTTTATTTATACTTGCACATTGAAATTCTTTAGATTTGTATGTACTACAAAGTGTTTATAATTTTCTACTTCAGGTTCTACTTTAATATCGCTCTGAGGTCCTGCTCTACCTATAAATCGAATGGATGCGATATTTCAATGAACTCCTTTAGTTCCCTTCAGGAATGCGAGAACTTTTGCTTTAGTGCTGGATGTAAAGCTGGAGATATGGTTTATAAAGTATGATTCTCGTCACTTTAAGATTGAATAAAATAAATACATTTCGCATTAATTCGTTGTTCCCTTTATTTGTATATATACATTTAAGCATAAAATGTAGATTCTTGCAGGACCCAAATATGAATCGTCCATTACTCTGCAACATAGCCTTGCAAAATAATTGTCCATCGACCTTTCAATGCACGTTCAATATGCTTACGCAGAACCATGTTTGCTGTGGATCAGAAAGCATGGGTATAAGAGAGCAGAATGTAAAAAAGTTTATGGTCTATTTTGATTAGAAGAATTATATTTTAAAACAAATAAAATATTTAGGATTAAAACATTTGTGAGATAATGTTTCCGTTTAACAAATGTTTTATTCCACAATATTTCCTAGGAATATGCCCTTTTGGTGAGAAGGTCTTTATTGACTCTCGTACCTCTACTCCTCTACAGTGTGCAATGACAGCCGATGGAAGATGTCCACCTGGATATCTTTGCCGACTTTCATCTACGAAACAAAAGTATTATTGCTGTGGCAGTATAAATGGAAGTTAGATTTTTATTTCAAAAATTGTTTTTCGAAATATTTTCAGATTTAGATGAGGTATTCACAACCTAGTATGGATTTAATTATTCCCTTTTATCTGGCAAGCTGTTGTGGTAGATGGATTTTTTCAATTTTAGTTGTTTTTTTTAAGCACTATGTCCATCTGGTCATGCTCTCTTTCGCTATTCATCTTCACAACTTCCATCACAGGTAAATATTTTTTAAATTATAAATTGAATGGAACTAAACAACTAACATAAAATCAGTCGTGATGCCTATTACTTTTAGAATACTTGGTCATAATTCCACCTAGAAGCTGTATTTCTATTAAGTTAGAAAAAAATCATTACCATATTTATCTGTCAGCTAGTTAAACCTTTGCATTAAGGATTGCACAATCAATCCACTTGTCTCACTGAAATTAACTAATCTACAGTTGGGAAAAAAAGACCTATTTTAAAAGTTTTCCAACGCCCTTTAAACTAAACTAAAATTGTCGTTCAAAAGCGTTTCTGGAAGCTTGAATATCTGACTTCTCAGCGGTATTCGCTTCATTAGCTGAAATTATTGTTCATGAAAGCACCCATTTTCATGTTTTTCCACACGTATTTGGCCTCATCTCGGATTTTCACCACTCTTTTATTTCATCATGATTGTACACGTTCTCCTCTTGCCGCAACAACCGTCTGGATCTTTCACTTGAATTTTGAACACCATTTATTTCACTTCTCCAGAGCTAGTTTGTCCATATTTCAATGATTCTTTGCTTGAGATCATCAATGGAGGTAAATTCAGCTTTAGAATAAATTTAAGATTCCAGCAATGCCTATAATTTGCAATCAACAGGATTCAAATCAGGTGAATTTGAAGGCCATTGACTAAGAGTTATGAATCCAAGTGCCTGTCTTCTGAGGTATTCCATTGTTGCTGTTTTTTTGGTTTTATGAGATAGAGCAGAATCCTGAACAAAAATGAATCCACTTAAATACAACAATCTGCGATCGAGAAGAAGGCAAATTCTTGAGGATGTTTGTATAGTACGTGTAATTAATCTTGTTGTGTTCAATGGTCGAGAATGGTCTGTCGATCTTTATTAGTTCACAGAGAAAAAGACTAACCCCATAATATGTTTATATGCATTTATATATCTTAGCTTGATAGCAGGGTTTGTTGTCATCAGATATATGCTAATGTACCTAATAACAAGATACCTGTAAACCATAGTGTTAGATAAAGCGGATCCTGGTTATAACATTAACGTAATACTACAAATCTTTACTCCGAGTATCACAAAATTCATGGATGTTTTTCCATTAAAGCAGATCCCCGCACTCACCTCCACACTTTTAGAAAAATGCATTCTTTGCACGACACCGTTGGTATCGAAAATCTTTCTTGCGTCTTTCTCCAAACACAGCATCGTTTCTGCGGTTATAAGAAGTGAATAATATTAGTTTTTTGTCAGAAAATCAATACTTTTCAAGCAATCCCAAGTTAGCCATCTGAAGAGCTTCCTACATTTTATGAGCCGCTGATTTTTATTTTCTCTGTTAACAGATGAACTGGAACTTTAGTAAATTTATGAAGTTGCATATCAAACTTCACGATAGAAGATTTGTTAATACTAGTCTATTTATAGATTTGTCTAACTGACTGATGTGTGCTAGGCTTATCCGAATCACTGATAGTGCACTTCAAGACAATTTGAACATTGGTAGATATTCTCATCGATCTGGAATGTCCACTACCTAGTTTTCTATGTAGATTATCATCTATTTCCTAGTAAATTGAACACTGATAACTATTAATTTACCAAGAATCAACTTAAATTAAAGACCACTAATTTTTATATGATTGATACCTCGTGCAACAGATTCTGGTAGCAAATTCTGATGTTTTTGCAGATGACAGGTGGTAGAAGCATCGAATATATTAATATAGTTATTGTTTTTAATAATAGTTAGATCTTCCACAGAAAAGTAAACTATTTTCAGTTATTAGGGTAGTGAAAATCCGAGATGAGGCCAAATACGTGTGGAAAAACATGAAAATGGGTGCTTTCATGAACAATAATTTCAGCTAATAAAGTAAATACGACTGAGAAGTCAGATATTCAAGCTTCCAGAAACGCTTTTAAACGACAATTTTAGTTTAGTTTGAAGAGAATTATAAAACTTCTAGAATTCATCTTATTTGCCTACCCTGTATACAGAGTGTGCCATAAGTTCTGCTATATATTTTAAACGCAATTAAACTAACATTTATGACGTTATAATTCATTATACTTATGCAAATGTGTTATTTTAAGCTCTCTTGTACCATTTTTCAAACTTCATTCAATTATTTCGTCTCTGAACTGTTTTTTAATAAATACATCTCTAAACCTACCATCATTCACCTCCACGAGCAAGGAGAGAAAAATGTTGCGATTGTTAAGAAGTTCTGCGTCACGATAATAGCTGTTCATCAGACTGTGAAACTATACCAAAAGATGTGTATGATAGAGGACCATTCTAAAAATGGAAGACCCAGGTCCGTGGACACTTTTCGTGTTAGGAAAATGGTCAAGAAGAGGATCCTCCAAGATAATAAGTGATCGATAGGGAATATGGCTTCTGACCTCAATATTAGTCCAATATCAATGGGGAGAATTGTCCACCATGATAGGGTTCTACGCATATGAGATCCGTCGAGCCCACATGTTGACGAAAAAAATAAAGCTTAATCGTTACGACATAATAAAGAAACTTCTACGCATCGTTCAGCATGGCCGCGCCTCAAACGTGGTTTTCACAGATGAGATATTTTTCACTGTCAACCCGACATGTAATAGTCAGAACAATAAGTAACTTCTTCAATGCTAACACTCAAGGTTTGAGAAAGCATCTGTAAATACCAGAAGTCATTTTCCATCATATGCTATGGTTTGCGTCAAAATCACGTAAAGCTTTGTTGGTATTCGTCAAAAAAAAATGTCTAGATTAACGCAACCAAGACGAAATTTTACTGAAGATATTAGTTTCTTGGGCTCCAAAACATTTCGGATCACAAAATTGGTCATTTCAACAAGAGTAAGCACCAGATCGTGGAGTTAAAACAGCAGTTAAGCTCTGCCGGCAGCTGTTTCCAAACATGAAACTAATATATTTGGTCACCAAAATCGGCTAATCTGAATCCTATGGAATTAGAGATGGTTAGTCTTGGGAAATAAGCTGAGTAAAACATCCTACAACAATTCGGACTCTCTTGTAGTCACCTTAGTTAAATCTTGAAACAAAATTATCTAAGAGGAGCTGTGGCCCATTGTGGACGACTTCAAGAATCAGCTACAAGCTTGTGTGACTGCAAAATGAGGGAGCTTTAAACACCAATTAAATTAAATTATTGTTTGGTATTGTATGTCTAAATGAATTTTCGTGTTGAAAGGTATTTTTATAATAAAATTATACGAATTGGAATTTGTATTATAATTTTTGGCGTGCTCTGTATATAAATAGGAAGTCTCGAAACGTCGTGAGTTCCTCTTAAAATACTTTGCTTCCGTTATTCTAGTGCCGTATTTCTAAATTTATTTCATCGTGTCCTCCGACATATACTTGTCTTAGCAGTGTGCCAAACGCATTCCAGGGATATTGCTGCAGCATTCAGAGTGGGTTCCGCTAAAAGTTCTACTTTATGTGAAACTCTTTTCTTACCTTCCCATTGAAATAATAATTACATAATAATATATCGTAAATTATAATATATAACTCATGAAATACTCTACTATTAATACAAGTAGTTTTCAGCAATATGTCCAGGAGGGCTTTTTCATATCGATAACAAAACGCAAATGCCAACCACATGTACGAACGAAGGATTTACATCGTGTCCACAGGTAAAGAATTAAATATACAATTTTAAAATATATGAACTATTTATATTTAGGGATACTCTTGCCAACAACAACCTGAAACAAACAATTATTACTGCTGTACTAGTCTAGACGATAGATTAAATGGTATGATTATTGTACCTAGTAGTACAAGAACATTTTAACATATGAATGCTAAGCGTTCTAGTATTTAGCTAGCAAATATTCCAGATGGTTGCCCTCCTTCACAATTTGCATACTTTGTTGGGGATGAAGTTAAAACTTGTGATCCATTCAATTCTTTCGGTACAGATATTTATAATTAATAAATTGAACTTTTAGTTTTATCACATGAGAACAATGTATATAATATTTTTATAATCAGATTCTATTTGCCCTCTTCACTACACTTGTCAGTGGTCACTCAAAAATCAGAAGTACCAATGTTGTGGAACCCGACTAATCAAGCGAACGAAATCAAAGATAGGTTAGAAATTGGTTTTTAGAGGTTAATTCTATTAGTTTATTCTGTTAAGTCGAAATAAAATATTGTTGTTTTCTGTTTTACAGATGATGGATGTCTGAATAAGCAGTTCGCTCTGATTAATTTGAAAAGCGGTAAACCGAGAGTGTGTACGCCAGGCGAGGTCAATTGATGCATTTCTTGCAATAAAACTGTTATTGTACTACAGTTATTTTAGGAAAAGTCGTGTCCTATCGGATTTTTTTGCCAATTTTCAGCTAAGAAATTCCAGTTTCAGTGTTGTGGGCAAAGTGGAGGTAAATTGAATATTTTTGCTCTTTAAATCTTTAAATAAATTTACGTTTACTACATTTAGCTTTAATGAAACAAATTTGGTGAGAGACCATAACTGTGCTATTTTACTATTATCTATGGTCATGGAAAAAATACCTTGTCTATTGGAAATTAAGATGTAAATATAGTAAAACACGCGAAAATAGCAATTTGTAGTAACCGTTCAGTATTTTACCTAGTTTTTTAAATAGAATATTACCTAATTTTCAAACACTTACATTCTCATTTCAAATATTTAAAAACTTATCTTTTTAGCAAGTATACACAACTTTGAAAACTACTGTTTAAGTATGTACTTTGCTTATTTTGAAAAATAATAATTAGTAAATAATAAACGATATTGTATAATTACTTGAATTCTTGGTTGCCCACCACGCCGTGCTGCTTATATAGCGATGAACGGGGATGCACAAGAATGTGTGGCAGGACCTAATATGTGTGCAAAAGGATATGAATGTGTAACAAGTCTGAGTGGAAAGAAACGTATTTGCTGCAGTAAAGAAGATAATGGTGAGGTTATGTCACATAAGAGAACAAGGGACATTTTACAAAGATGTAAACAACTTATTTATAATTAATAAAAATTTTAATAGGCCATTTAACCCTTATATAAGTTTAGTTTGCGCTGAGCACAAAAAGATAATAAATGGCGAATATGGGTGGCCTTTGTCATAAAGATGAAGAATGCACGGGAGGGAGTAATTGCTTTGAAATCATCCTGCATATGAGATAAAAAAGGAGAGGGAGAGATAATATGTGTAAGAGAGAAAGGAAAGTAAGTATACTACACTAAAATATAGAACCTATATCCTATGAAGTGTCCACATGAAAAATTATTTCAAAGTGGCGAATGTGTGATGAAGTGCTCCGACGCACGAGTACGAGTTAATTACTACTATCTATGATCTGGGGTCTATATTAGTTATTCTATCACATTACTCGAACTATAAAATAAAAGTAGATTTTAAAATAGTTATAGTCGGTTGGCTTGTAACTCCACCAATAAAGCAGACATAGGGCAGGCATGCAAAACTTCACTACAGGTTACACAGGACATTTACGTAGACTTAAGTCTGTACTGTAAAATATTTGCTCCTTTCGTCAATGAATTTATAGTTTTAAGCAAAATTTTAACATTAATGTTTATATACCGGAAATAATATGAAAAATTACAGTGCATGACAAATTTACGTTGTTTTTCTGAAATACGTAATTGTTCTAGAAATGACAACTGTGGGAAACAACTGTCTAACAGAAGGAGGTACAGTGGCGCTCAGAATTACTAGTAACAAATTGCATCGAGGGCACATGAGTGCACTAAGTGAACTATCGATTGTAACTCGATTCTGAGTGATCTACTTCGTATTCTAATTACTGATTCGGATTCAGCATCAAATTGCGCTTCTTCTCAGTATAATTTCCTTAGTTCTATTCAAAGTTGACTTTTGATGAAAACAAGAATATCTCAGATTCAAGGGATTATTATGACAATATAAGTAGACCACAAAAGGCGTCAATCATTTAGTAATATGGCTACTATTCTATAGTCCATTTTTTATTGATGAATTGTAGTACTTTTTACTTCCATGCTCTGTTAGCAGTCACCAAAGGACGGCCCACCAAAGGGCAGCATTAGTTTCTGTTGAATTTTGGGAAAACTAGGACCCAGAATCAATAGGTTTATTTATTTTGTTACATAACAGTAACCAAATTACTGAATACATTACGTCTTTTGTCATCTGCTTATATTCTCGTAGTAATCCCTTGAATCTGAGATGCCCTCTTTTTCATCAAAAGTCAACTTTGCCCAAAACTAAGGAAGTTACATGGAAAGGAACCGCAATTTGATGTTGAATTCGAATCTGTAATCAGAATACAAAATAGATCATTCCAAAGCGAATTGCAGTCGATAGTGCACTCGATTCGATTTGTCACTACTAATCCTGAGCGTTACTGTATGTTTTAAAACCATAGACGGATCACAACAGCTTTATTAAAGAGTATAGGTCACAATAGAATTAATTTTCAAATATGCCATATGCTTAACTAGTTTAGAGATAATGTAATTCCCTCTCACACCCATAATAAATATATGTTCGGAACGCAATAATCGCCCGTTTTATGAGGATGAAACGATGAGTGAGATACTGTAGTCATACTATGAATAATTGCCCTCGAGACTATTTTTGTCAGTACAGTGAATCGATACTTCATACGCAATTATATAGTTTCCTAGGCAATATTTATTATTATAGGTGAAACAAAATATCAGCCCTAGGAAAGCTGTTGGAGATAAAGAAGCAGTGAAACAAAGTGTTTGAATTTGTCAGTTGTAATTCAAATAAAGATTCAAATATACAATACTATTAGATCCTTAACATAGGCTATATCATCATACCTCTCTGATATATACGCACTGTAGTGGAAGTATCTTTTAAACAGAAGGTGTAAGTCTTGCTGTCTTTATGCCTTTTAATGCGTGTTTTCGCCATCCTGGGTCAACTATAATTCCTGCTCAAAGCAACAAAGGGCCCTTACTACATGCATCGTTTCTACTATGAGCTTAATTTGTAGATCTAGACTTCCTAGTTAATTCTCTTTCAAAAGCTTAATAGATTGCTTCAAATATGAGCAATGGGATGTGGAAAGTCCAGCTAAATGATAGTTCCCGACGAAAACATAATTTATGGACCACCTTATTAGTAACAAGTTAAAATTCAAAACCTGGTTACTCTATGCTCCGACTTTTTAAAGAAAAGAGCTATATTCGGCTTAGAAAGGACGAAAGAGGTGAATAATTGGCATTATAAATTAATTATTTGATAGATATATGCTTTAATTATAAATAGTGACCGTTGAAAGTCTTTTAAAAGTGATATTAGCAATTGAAACAGCTTGCTGAAGTTCTTGTTCATTATGTATTGTGATAAATATATGTTCAACGTTTGTGTTACATCTTTTAATATATGTACTACGTACAACTATTTAATCAGTAAAGGAATTTCCCTGTTAGAATTAAGCAAAGTAATAACTGAAAGAATGAGAGGAGCAACAACTCAAATATCAGGAGAAATACATTTTCGGATTACAGTCTACAAAAATTCATTCCGAAAGTGATCTGAGCCAATAGTGAAACTATGCAGTCAAATAAGCATTAAGGTGCTGTTGTAACTCCGCAGGTATGCAGCTAAGAACAGCGGAATTAACTGCAGGACCACGCTGCAAAACTGCCTGAGCCAGGTAACCTGCAAAAAAGTTTTTTTAAACATGTTTTTAAACAAATGAAAGTTCCTTACCTTTATAATTAGAAATCTCAGGAACGATAGGGTCTGCTCGAGGTGCATAACTTAGACGGCAATATGGATTTATGAATTCTCCTTCAGCATTGTACATTGCAGCCTAAAAATTCGTTTTTAATTTAGTATTAACGTTACTAATACGTGATATACCTGTTCTTCTTCAGGAGATAGGACTGGGCGTTCACTAACCGATGGAGCTTCAATCAGTTGTGCACATCCTATTGCTAAACTTCCATATTGTTCACTAAAACCAACAAAATTACACCTAATTATATTCATTTCCTAGGTAATGTACTCACGCAATAAAATTGGTGGCATTTGCAAGTACATTACTGATGCCAATTGCAATTATACGTTTGTCTTCGATAGTCGTCATGTTCTGCAGACTGCTCAGCTCATTACATACTACCTTTTCCACAACCATTCGAAACATTCCTGGTTGAATCGCCTCGATTGACTATAAGACGTAAACGGTTTTCAAGTAAATTTTTTTCTAATAATATTCTTTGTATGTAAAATCACCTTTGCTAATATATCCGCACCACGAATTATGGCAAACCGGCAAAGGAAAACTATGAACTGCTTCATAAACTTTGGTGTTTTACTAAATTGCACACGGCGAAACATATTGTTCAACAATACACCTAATGGACTTTCAACACCGTTCACCATCTGCAATAAGAACAAACATGAATGCACTGATTTATCAAATGATTAATCATACCTCAATAACTGGAAGAATTGAACCAGCCAGTTGAAAACCATACTGATCAAGAGATTTGGAACCGACTAATCTGAAAAAACTAGGTTAATAATTATATTAGTGTTTTGTAATTTTAGTATCACTTATATTTTATCATGAAATAAAGTACTAAATGTTACACGAATTCAACTCCATTTGTGATAATAAAATCAACTAGAAATAAATAATATCAACATTTTAAACTTTTATGCCCTATACCATGTGGCGTTTAATGTTATCTAAGGACTTAACATTATTTAATGCAAACTCAGGAGACATCAAAAAAAAGTGCTAGACCAGATCAATCCTCTTTTTATCAATTACACACGATTTTCGCTTATATTATGTTCAAAAATAGTTGTTTAAAATTGTCGGAATCATAGCTCAAGATTTGTAAACTTTTTTAGAGTAGAGTATATCAATCTATGTGGTATCTAGATGTTAAGTTGCCATATGGTACTGACAATGGCAATATATATGATATAAAAGTATTGAACATAAGTATATCCCCTTTCCAAGATAGGCTGCTTATCTCGCTAATTTATTAATAACAGTGGTCAATTCTCGTAAGAAATATCAGTTACTTTATTGCTGATAAAAGCATAGAGTAAATTGGACCCAGAAGAAAATTTCACGATAATTCAGATAAAGCATTAACTCCAGGGTACAGTGATATTCCTAATACTAATATCATAAGAGGAATTTACATGCTTCTAATTTTCCATTTTTGGCAATGTATTTATACTTATTAAAATCTTATTCGTGATTTGCTATATACCTTACATAATGCTGCATCACTAATTCGCCATGTTGTCGAAGAACGACTTCTGGACATATCTTGAGGTAAACCTAGAAAAACACTTATACTCTACATATAATTATAACGATAATTTTATCACTACATACAGCATCCATAACTCTTATACCTCAAGTACGGATAAAGCAGCAGGTATATTTGCAGATCTTGCCCATAACTGTGTAGATAACAGAAATGGAAGAAATGATACATATTGATCTATAGACGAATTGCGAGCAGCAGCAGCATTTAGTAGAACACCTGTAAATGAAATATGGTAATCACCTATTCCATGGATAGATGATAAATGAGTATTATATTCACTGCATTATATTAGATGCAAAAATAATAGCGGTTTGTTATTTGAAATTTTGGTACTTATTTTAGAAAGTTCTATTTAATTATTTTTATGTAATATACCACTTTAAAGAGCTAAATTCGCTCTACTGATTTATGCTAATAATTTTGCTTTCACTGTTTTTGTTTATTTTAGCCTGTCAAATTTAAAATTTAAAAAAAGTAAAGTAAATTCGAGCGATTATACTCTATGGGTTTAAATTGGGACTTAAAATAGCAGAAACCGCTGGTAATATAAACTAAGCATTTGGTGATAGGACTGTCAATAAATGTACAGCTCAACATTGTTTTCGAAGATTTCGTAACAGATACGAGAGCCTGAAAGAGAGGACATCCTTTAGCGATTAACAGCAACCAATTGAGAGCCATTATTCAAGTGGACCAACGGAAAACAACTTGAGAGGTTGCAGAAGAACTAATAAATGTTAACTATTAGACAGTTGTTCAACATTTGCACCAAATTGGAACATTAAAAAAGCCCGACAAATGGGTGTGGCACAAGCTGAACAAAAATCAAGAAAATTTTCTTTACAAAATCTTCTCTGCGTTTCTTTTGGGTAATGAAAACTATCTATTTATTGGTCACATTGTGACATGTGGCAAAAAGTGGATTTTAAACAACTGGTGACGTTCCGCGCAGTGGCTGGACCAAACTGAGGCTCTAAACCGAAGTTGTATCAAAAGAAGGTCATGGTTAGTGTTTGGTGCTCGGCAAGTGGAGTCATCCACTACAACTTCTTGTATTCTGGCGAAACAATCACAGCGGAGAAGGGTTACCACGAAATCGACAAAATGCACCAAAAATTGTAAAGTTTACGTCCAGCATTTGTCAACCGAAAAGGACCAATTCTTCTCCATGACAATGCCCGACTTCATGTCTCACAAATGACTCCGCAGATATTGAACGAACTTGGCTACAAAACTTTACATTACAGAGCTTACTCACCAGACCTCACTCCGACCGATTACTTTTTCAAGTATCTCGACAATTTTTTGCAAACGAAGGTATTCAGCAACTAACCAGCAGCTCAAAATACCTTCGGATAATTCATCGGTTCGAGGAGTCAAGAATTCTACGCAACCAGAATAAATAAACTTGTTTCTTGCTGACAAAAAATTTGTATATTATAAAAATTCTTATTTCAATTTATCAATTTTATTCAAAGCTGAGATATATTACTTTAAATTTGAAGGTTTAAATCCGTTATTATTTTTGCATCAATCTAATAAATATAAATATCTTCTAACGAACCAGTAATTTGCAGAGCATATGGAATTAAATCAGCAATATCCTGCGACAATATCGTCTCGATTAGAGGCATAAGCTGAGCATCAAGAGCTCCCTCAGGCAAATTAGTAGTCTTCAAAATTTTGTCTAGTTTCTTTCCACATTTCTTTCTTATAACCCTAAATTATATTTTGTGTCATACCTTCTTCACGAGTACGCACATTGTTTCAAAAAGGAAATGTGTATGCACTGGGTCCGCTGGATTTTTCGTTGCAGCTTCAACCAAAGATGAAAGCTTAGATGCAATAGCACCTCCATGACGAGCCGTATCATCCTGTAATTAAGCAACAAACCTATGATTCAGTCTAAGGTAGTTTACGTATTTAAAGCAATCCTCACATCAAGTATAGCCACAACACGCAAAATTGCTTTTATAAGATATGGTGAATTTTGTGCTTTAGTATCCTTGTCAAATGCAGTGACGAGATTTGTAAGAAGTGATCCCACAGGCACCACTCGGGCAGTTAACAGCGTAGTCTAAAATATATCATGCAATTCTTATTTCATGCTTGCTCCAAATATTTAAAAAAATTCTCACAGCATCTCCAGGATTCCTAACCAATAATAGTTTATCAAGCGCGTACGCCGCATACTTGTGTAGAACAGGTAGATTGGAAGTTAAAAGCCGATCAATAGCCTGAGCTACCTCGACTAATATCTCGACTCGCAGTTGATTACGGAATGTCACGACGAATCTGAGACCGTTAATGGTTAATATCTATCAAAAGCTAATGGAATATTTGACTGAATAGCAATGAGTCGTTCTAGAAAATACTGTTAGCATTTATTTGTTAACGAAATATACTAATGTATATATAAACAAACTTCAGAGCATCTGCTTTCAGTATAGGATTCTCATTAACATCCGAAGATAAATGAGCACGCACCTGGCTCACATAGTAGTCGGAAACGTCTACCTAAATATGCCACACAAAATAAGCAAGTTAAACCATATTTATATTAAATTTTAAGAACTATAACAATTAATAACGCATAAAATAAAATTCATCATACTAGTTGACTGGTACTGGTTGCTCCACTTTTCGCTGTCTCTGTTTTCGATGCCATTGCTGTCACTAGACAATATACCACATCTAATTTAAGCCAATCCCCATTCCCGCACAATGACTGTACAATCTAAAGTAAGAGATTTCGATGGAATAGAATATGGTAATCAGAAAATTCATACCTGAGCTAAAATCGGCACTAAATGCACTTCAAATCTTCTGCATAGTGCTCGAACCAAATCAACAGCACCTCTCCTTCGTGTACCAACATCAGTTCCTAATAAAATCTTTGTAAAATACACATATAATAAGGACAAAGAATATAAGAATTAAACCTTCTAAATCCCTTCTCATGTAATCAATTGGTTCATCTTCAAATAATTCCAAATCTTCTTGTCTTAAGTGGAGATTTTTAACACATACATCCTCTGGAAAGGAATTAATCGAATCTATAACATAAAAAAACTTCAATATCAAATGCCTTACGTGCTAATGTTTGTAGCACCCCTTGGCCCGTAAAATAACCCTCATAATGGGTTTTCTGACAAATTATTGATAGGAACTCCAGTGCTGCGCATACCATGCTGTCATATCTAGGTACGAAAATAATTAAGCCTATTCACTTTATGAAATACCTAAAACTAGAATACCTGGTATCTTGTTCAGTTTGTACAACTAATTGCCAAACAGCCTGTATAATTGATTGCATAAAGGAATTGATTTCTTCTTCGTATCGCTGAGCATACAAAGTAAATATCTCACATAGTTCTGTCTAAACATAAAGCATTTTGTATTATTGTTTCAAGGAAATTATTAATTGAGAAAAATAGTAATAAATCATGTAACCTTTAGTTTATCAAGTGATGTCGGCTCCCCAGCCGCTGTTACTTGTGATGGACAATTTAACTTCATTAACTCCAAAAATCCATCCACCCAAGGCTTCAAATTATCCTAAATAATACTCATTTAATTTATCTTTAAGTGTCATAGAATATTTTTCAAAATACGAATAGAAAAATTAAACCTCAAAATATTCTGGTATATCCTGATAACAAAGTGAGTGGAACACTTTGCTGATCAAATAAAGCACCTCCAACCACTGTGCAACTCCATCTGCACCAAGATTATCCTTTTGTGGGATGTATTCCATCATCTTTTTGTAAAGCTCTGTTAAAGGCTCTTGCACCTGATATGGATGTGTAACAAATAATCTATTTAAATTTATACTATTATAATATTTCAGATGCAAACATTTTGTTCATACAAACCGTTAGCAGGCAATTTTTGAGTTCAGTCCAAAGAACTGTGGACTTTGCCTCGATACGAAACTTTTTAAATAGTTGGTCCATGGCTGAAAGGGTGGCAACCAGACGGTCTAGATTATCCGCAGATAAATGGACAGCCAAAGAAGGTACGAGAGTAGGCCAACGTTCAGGAAAATCACGCTGAAGACAATAATGGCTAGATTAAAGCGAAAATGGTTACTTCGAAAACTTTAATAGGAACCTGCGCTATGATATGAAGAGTATGAGATAGCTGATTTTGCAGATTTCCTCTACTATTAAACATTGCATCAAGGATATTTTGGCGTATTTGTTCCTCCTCATCCACAGCAATATCTACTTCTGGTGTAGGACTCGGAAAAAGAAATGATAACTTCCATTATTAAAATTCATGTGTTATCCAGACACAATACACAAGTATATTAAATATACACTTGACTCGAAACCAATACATACCCAATTTTTTTTCACAAAATTCTTCAGAGCAACAGCAGCTGCCATGCGTATCTCACACAGTTCCTCACTGCAGAGCAACTGTACTAACAGATTAGCATAACCTGAGTATAACGTCTCAAAATCATTGAAACTATCCAAATAATAGGGCTAACATTTAAATCGCCAAACCCATAAGGATAAATATTACACTAACCTGGTACTTTCTCAAAAGTGCTAATTCTCTCCTCAGCAGTCCGTCGCAGAACGGGATCTAGCTGTAAAGTATGTTGCAGCATTTCAGCCACCTGCCGCAAACTTTCCCCCATTATTATCTGTTCTGTATATTGTAGTAAACTGAAATATTTTTAAAATATCGAAAAATATCTTAACTAGGTAGTAAATTAACGATTCAAATTATTTAACAACATGTAATTCTTACGGTCAGTGGATCACAGAGTTCAATACCTCAGTTGTTTATCATATTTCTCAGAAACAATAAAAATATTATATATTGAGCGCACTCAATATACTTCTAGTCAACTTTCTGACAGCTAAGTTATAAATAACCCCGTATTTTTATTTAGAACGAGATAATGAGATAACTCACTCCATAGTACGAAATAATGTGAATTTGATATATGCAAGTGAAACTCATAAATCAATGCAAAAATTAGCATGTGCAGAGTAGAACAAAAAACCGATATGAATACTAATTTTGCAATGTGATATGGCCATGGTGGACTTAAACTACCGTACATATGGGTTGAATTCCCGCCTAAAACGATTTTTCTCGCTGAAGTCCTCTTTAATAAGAAAATAACTCTATTAATATTACATCTAAACCTGTACCACTTGAGTGGTGACAATTATTAAAAGGCGTTGTATGTCGAATACACTAAAAATCCATTACTTCATCGAAATGCCCATTTCAAACCAAATACCACGGAACAACCATCATGATAGAACTATGAGCAATAACACTACCCACGCTCAATCGCGTTCTAGCCATACTTTATTAAACGGTAATTTAGTCCAATTTTCCGAAATGATATTCTCCTTTTTTACATTCTAGTTTTATTAACTATAGCTGAAGCAGTTCATCGGAAACTACCATCACCTGGCAACTGTATATATGTAGACTTTCAATTACTCTATTTTATTATACATTGATTTGACATTAAATAAAGGCTAGAGTAGACGTATCCACCATGCATAACTAATAACAACGAACATTAAGTACACGACAATATTTAGAGTTATAAAAACAATAGATCTTAAATTCTAAACTTAGAACGATCTGATGCATACAGTGATAACCCGTAATTATTCGTTATCCCCCTGAATATCCCAGTAGGAATTCTACGAATAACATTTTCGATATAAAAAAGTTCCAGAAATAAAATACTAGTAGCTAAAATGGACAATTCGACTTAATACTCAGAAACTTGTACTAGAGGGGTGTCGGTCCATTTAGCTAGGAAAATCCATTCTGATAACGAAAGCTGAAATATAAATTCTCATTATGATGTTACAAAGAGGTTCAAACAGTTACTATCACAACAATAAACACACCGCTACAACGGAGCCTGGACCAACAAACAATACTACTCTAGATGCGGTACCAGGAAATAAAGAACGTACATTAAGATTATGGTACATATGGAGTATACGCAAACATCCAACAAATAATTTTGATGGTAACATTATACAAAACTATAATGGTCTGCGATTACATTTCCGAATACTAAAGTTGTTATGTATTAAAGCGGAGATATAAATCAGCAATTCAACTGCGATTCAAGTATGCCGATGGAGAAGGCGACATCGTCTGAAATAGATTTTTAATAACGTGTATAATAAAAAAATATAGTCCGAAAACATTAATGCGAAATAAAATAATCATAAACCAACTATTCCGTCCCATACTGTTTTAATTACTTGATGCTTATCACCTCTTCGTTGACGGCAAGTTCGTGCGGCTACCTTATTTTTCCCTAAATGAAAATCATGTACATAACGACATATAAACTATATGATAACATAATAGACAACAAACCTCTTCTCCGGATCTTTCTTATAAGTTGTTTCTGATATTCAGTTAAGTTCTCGTTTTTGAGTACTTTCTGCAGATCAGATAACGTCATTTCGGCAATTTCTTTAGCTGAGACCGGTAGTTGATTAGCAGCTGCTAATTGTTCATCTTTGGACTGTCGTCCACGACGACGAGGTTGCTGCGACATGCCAAGAAGAGTTGTCCGACTGAAAATGATCCCTAGATCAAAATTGATTATTATAATATTCCGACAATATAGAAGCTAACCTAAAGCCAGGTGAGTCAGAAAAAAATACTTTTATTTCATCGTCGTCTTTATGAGATGGGATCAGTTTTCCGAAATATCTAAAAAGCGATTTGAAAAATTCAACAAAATATTAGTGCTTTAAAAAGTTCAAACATTATAATAAAGATGAATAGAAGTAATTTCTTGCCTACTAGCACGCGGGCTTAAGTTCTCCGCCTCGTTGAGATGACTTGGAGATACGACCGATGAAGAGGAACATACAGATGACGATTCACTAATAAAACCATAAATTAATAAACGTTTGATAATATCTGTAACACGTAATAGTAAGACAAAAAAATAACGGACTTGCTAAAAGATACAGTCCTAGATGTACAGTATGGATTATACATTTGCATCATAGAAGTTGTGCAATGCTAGAATTTATAGTATTATAGTAAAAAAAGTGTATAAGCCTTAAAATATGAGACAAGAAAAAGAACAACAATTACCTGTATTCTACTAGTTCTTATATTTGAGTCTGTTGCTTGATAAGCATGGTCATAGTGACTTCCTGTGGATACAATAAGAGCAGTAGTATCATTCTGAGGTTCAAACGGAGCAAACGAGTTATTACCAAAGACTGAAAGCATTTCACTTACAATTATTAAATAGATTACTAAAAAGCGCAGGGAATTGTAAGCATTATTATATTAGTACGGCTTTTTCCTATGAACTACAATTATCTCCTATAGCAATTTCTACACAGGAAATTTTAGTATTCTATGTAAGTCTTCATATATTGGGTTAAACACTAATAGCCATAAAGAAATTTTAAATTTACAAGCATAAGACTAATGATTTATAACAAATAATGATATATGTGTGCCTCTTACATAAATCGATTTAGATCATATTAGTTTCGTCTATCTTTCTTTAAAATTAATCTCTAAAGAACTAACTATCACTTGACGAAATATCAGCCTGTTGTAACCATGGATGCATCTGTATGCCTGTACCGTTGTAAAGTGCTGCTGGTGGAGGCGGAGTTTGAGCAGCAATGGCTGCTGCCTCTCTCTGATCACGTATGTAAGCCATCTCAGATACTAAAGTAGATAGAAACCAATGAAATTATTAAAAACGTAAAGTAGATACGCCTAGTACCAACCATTCTGTGCAGAGAATACGATACCCTGTGACAAGCTAACGTTATTCAAAAGAGGCTCTGTCAAAGGTTCGAGAGCAGTATCTAAGCAACAACCAGGATCACAGGTAAGCTGGTCTAAGTGGCCACCTTCCTTAGAAACGTCCTCCAATAAATCAGCAAGATCTTCCTAAAATTAAATATAAGTACATATGCATTTCTATTGAGTACCGAATACATTTAAAACTAACATCAGTAGGAGTGGCAATATCTCTTTTTACATTCAAATCCAGCAATGTTGTCGATGTTCGGGGAATCAATGTTTTTTCGTTCAAGTTACGACGCAAGAGATGTGGAGTATAGAAGTCCTCGAAATAAACTTTCGATAAATCCTCGTACCGAGAAGATTCTTCTGCGGACAGTTGCTAAAATAAAAATCCTAAACAAATTAACTGGTAAACTAGTTCCTAAAACTCAAAGTAACGTAACTCTTGTTTTCTTTATACTATTAAAGGGTAAATACATTAGAATTTTTTAAAAGCGTCTCATGGTTCAAGTATTAAACTAATTTACTGATAATTTATAGTTCCTGAACTTATAGTTAGCAACGTTCACTATCATATCACGAGAAATACGATCGCTTTTTAATGTAAACTATTTATCCATGAGCGGCAATGTTGTCTCATAGAAGTATGGTCGTATTCCTAATAATACTGATCTTCTGTTCATCAGTTGTCAACACTACTAAACTTCTACTTTCTATTAAACCAAAATTCAACTCAACATTGAGAAACCGAGCATCCAATATAGATAATAACATAAGATTACTGGCTGTATTAGGACTCCAAGAAAACGTAAGATAATTTAATTCTTAGTCACTAAGTATATCTGACTTTATATATTTAGAAATGGGAATTATATGGTGACTTCTGGTATCGATTATTTGAAGTAGATCTTATGTGGATCCCTGCCGAAAACTTCTGCCGGTCTATGGGTGGACATCTAGCAAGTATTGAAGATGAAGCAGAAAACTATTTTATACATAAGCTGAGAAAAAGTAAGAAAAATTAGTCGATTATAGTATTTCCACTACTCGGATCAATGCTTTGTTAAGTTTGATCAAACAAAAACCAAGCTAGTTGGTGATGAAATAAATACGTATTCTAGAAAATAACATTTGGATAGGATTAAATAAAATAGATGACCCATACCAAATCTATAAGTGGAGTGATGGTAGTAGTGCTCTATTTCTCAATTGGGACTCTACACAACCAAATGAACCAGAGGTATGATTTTTTTTAATATAATTTATATTCATTACTACTGCTTATATCTATCTTATTTAGGTAGACTGCGTCTACATGGCATATCACCAAGAACAACGCGGTACATGGTTTGACTATGGCTGTCATGAGATGCTTCCACAATACTTTGTATGTAAATTACCATCACCTTAAATTTCAATCTCATTACTCTGCTCAACATTTTGAGAATAAAGAACGAAAACAACAAGCTACTGACCACATGAATGCTTTTCTCAGTAAGAAGTTGTAGATCTCTTTCGTACTGCTCAGCTGGAGCAAGTTGGCGTGTTCCTTTCTCAGCAGCAATATCACTTCGCCATAATACGTCGATCAGTTCTATATCCTACAAAATCGTACTCCATTTGCTACCATAAGAAAGCAACCCTGGTAAAAGAACAAATGTGCGGAAAATACCTCAGTATACAATAATTTCATGCTAGTAGTAGGAAATTTTTATTGGATACCTCAATAGAGGGGTCTTGTCTAGAAGGTGTCGGAGAAGCTGTGGAAGTTGTTGGTACTAAATGCCCTGTACCTCGAACAAGATGCGTACAGGGACGTTCCGTAATGATTGGCATCACCGTGATCCAAAATTATTGTATCATCAAATAACACAACCAATGCATCCTTTATTGCTAATGCAAAAACTATTACCCGTGTATCATTATATGAAAATACTACTTTTATGTATGACATAAGAGTTTTAATATTTTAAGTTAAAAATAAATTCATGGCACACAAAAAAATTATTTCAAAGAGAGATTTTGCAAATCCTTCAACCACGAAACTAATAAAATAACATTGTACTAATGTCAGATATTTCCTCTTTACCTGACGTTCATTTAGACATCTTTCTGTGTAATTATGAGCCATACGGGCCAACACTGCCTCATCTCTCCATCTGTAAAAAGCTTAACTGAAAAAAAAGCCTTTAAAATTACACATAAAACATCATTTATAAACCTTCTTTATGCCAGTAAATTTCAAACATTAGTGTGATACCCTTATTATATACTATTAATACATATCTTAACGTATACAACTAAGCCTAAACAATTTTTAGCTTGTATCTGATGTTTACGTAATAGTTATATCACAAAAAATAAAACTACATTTTTTTTACACATTTAAAACCCTAATCATGTATTGGGCGAGTTTTAAAACATTAACTATGAAATTTTAATTCACCTGAGACCAAGAGGGCGAATTTTAGCAATTTCTATTTGCTCAGAATGATCAATTCCATACATAATTAAATTCAAGTCTGGAAGAAAATTAATTATTAATAGTAGATATTACCATATAATAACCAATTATTTATGATAAGGACATATGTTTATCTTCGAAGTAAAACACATACTGCCAGTAATAGAAACTGCAAAAAAAAAGTTGCCACAATGACCAGCATCAACCAATAATGATAGATCACAAATCTAAGTTCATAGTTTCGCTAAGAGCAATTTCAGACAGAAAACAAAAAGGGCACCAATAGTCTCTACCAGGAAGTAAGCAACAATAGAAATCCATAGCTAATTAGTAAGATTTATTTTTTATCAAGCCATTTCTAATATAAAATAGATAGTTACTTATAGCTGATCTGTTCCTTTAAATAAAAACAAGCTATATAAGAAAACTATAGTGACTGAAAGCAATGCTAACCAAGTGTATCTTTCTAATGCGGAAATTAACTGTTTGGAAATGTAATATTGAAATAGCCATACAATTTTAAACTTGCTAGTTTATAAATTGTTACCAATAAAATGTACAACCAAAAGCATTTAAATTCTTAGCAAAATAAATAATCATACCACCATTTCAGCCAGTAAATCTCTAATATACTAATCGTTTATGCCGATATGTAGCAATCAAAAGCAACTGACAAAAAGAAATGGCGTCACCGCACACTACGATAGCACCACTGTAAATGATAGCAAACACACCTTTCCAGAGTACATAAGTACCTTTTTCACTGCCTGAGTCTTGCACCGTTTTGGAGAACGGTACCGGAGCAATCACAACTGCTGATGCAATTGCTAACCACCAAACTGACACCTGAAATTCAAACTAATTAGAAATTATTTCACTATACCACTAGAGCTTGAACGTGAAAGCATAAACTATAAAAGAACAGCTTAGGACAGAAAACCAGTAATACGTTTATTCCACGGGCCGCGCGCGGCGCAACGCGATCACCCTTAATATTGCGAAATAGTGATCAGAGTGAAGGACGGGAACGTTTTGTGGTTTACGGGTTAAGTGAATCAATGTTTAAAAACATACTAACGCTAGTAAATACATAAGGGATGAAAAGTAGAGCTAATTTTCTTGCCAGTTTAATATTAATGTTTATCAGTGAATAACATAAAACTCAGTAACCAGCCTTAGAAGGTGGAAGTATATATAAAACAGAAAAGTAAGTGTAAAAATAGTATATTTCACAATACTTTTATCAAAACTAGTATTAACCAGACAAATAGTTGCCTTATACTAAAGGTTGATAACAAAAATAAGTGCAGTTCCCCACATGTAACATTATGACGAGGGGAAACGTCGGAGCATAAAACTGATACAAATAACAGTCGCATGCAGGTCCAAAATGTGGCATGTTATTTATAGTAGTTTCAATTTGGTCATTATAGACTAACATGAATATTCTAAATCAGTGGTTACAAAATTTTTTTAAAACGTGGATAAGGTAAAGATAAATACTTGCAATATCACACTTACATTTGATTCATAGCGAAATTTCTTTCGGCTAACAAGACTAGCATAGCGGATTCTCGATAGCGAACGATCTTCAGCGGAAGCTAGTGAGATTTCATAACCATCATCACTCGAATCGCTACTACTAGTACTGCCCCGTCGAATTCTGTGTCGTCGATTTCTCTCTAAACCACCCATGCACGATCAGTGTCCTAAATATTGTCGACAAAGACCCTAAAATGATGCACCACATAAAAATACCTTACAACGTAGTGCCAATCAAGATAATGATAACTGCATAAGATAATATTCTGGAAATTCAGCCATAAAATCTATAAATATAGTATATTCGTGTTTCATTTAAACCATTGTATTACTTTATATACAACATGTACATAAAAGATACTTAAACTACAAATATGATAAAAATCTATTAGAACTAGACTGCTAACACAAATACAGAAATCTGAATGATGGGAAATACGTTATGGAGAAAGATAAAATGGAAGAAAAACAACAATTGAGAGTAAATTCATGAAGCAGGTGGACGTGCAGCAACCACTTGCACAATCGCACCTCGAAGATTAGCCAATAAAATTTTCATAGCCTTAGTCCAACGCTCTTCACTATTAAGCAGCATCTTTGCTGAGTATTCCATATTTCCTTGTACAAGTCTGTCTTTATTTATGCGGTACAGTAGACGAAATGCGGGGTTCTGCGCCTGTAGGAAAAATAATTTTACGATCTGTTTTGACTATAAAGCAAGAAAAATGCTAGCGTAACCATTAGATATGACTTGGATTAAGAATTAGTCACATAGGTTTACGATATAGAGTACTGTAAGAGTAAGGAAACTCAAAAGATAATAAAAACAGATAATACTATGATCTGAAATATAAAAACACACAACCTTCAACAACTGTGATACGCGTGACTAAGAAAACAACAAGTCAAGCGTCTGGAAGGAAGAACCACATGAAAAGGACAATGGATCAAAATGTTTAAAAAAATAATCATCACATATTAGAGAAAAGTTATTAAAAACAACTACAGAAAATAGACATACGACAAACGCAAAACCTTATTAAGGTTCTCATAAAGTTACAAATTAGAAAACCACGTTGGAATTCAGTTTAATATTCTTCTAAAGTTTTCTCTTTTATTTCTCAAATCTAATCTTCTTTGCTACCAATCTTTAATACTTTACTTATCTCAAAAAAAAAACTTTCAAAAACGGATTAATCACTGAAAGGATAAGCTTCGTTGAGGTGAATTATGCTCTATTAAATTAGAGTTATCAAAATTTAACAAATAAAGCATAGTGAAAAGAACAGAGAAGAGTTAAGTAAAAATAAAAAATATTATGGAATATATATATATAATCCACGTATGAAATTGAAAAATCTAGTATTATTAATTGAGGAAATATGCTAATCATAGTATGCATTAAATATGAAATATAGAAAATAGAATAATTAAGCATTTGCTAACACACCCCCAGAGACTCCATACATTGCAAGAAAGCCATAATTCCACTGTCCATGTTGTTATTCCCGAAAGGCTTCCAACTACCTGACGCGAATAGAGGACAGCTAACAAAGTCTCCAGACGATCTGGGTAATTTTTAAATTATATTCCATAAAAACAAATACGTCTCATTCTCTGAAGTCTGTTTGGCTAATTGCTTTAAAAGCGCACACCTTGCTCCTAATATAAATCTCACTGAAATGTTAAAAAATATATTGAAAATAAAAATTCATATGTACCGCTTGACCCTTATACAGGAATGACTTCCCATAGCAATCAGTTTGCAATTTTCTTGGAGAACATTCATTCTCTGCATTAATACCTAAAAAATTATCTATAGCTAAGACATAATCAACAATAAAATTAAAATTAAATACAACTATTAAAAGTTACATCAAGCAATAATACAGCTTGACCCCATGCAGCATTAATCTCTGGCCAATCAACAGCGCGATCAGGCAATCGACCAAGACGGAAACCATTAATTTCTCCTAGACTTAAAACTATAAAGAATTGTAAATTTTCAAAACTATAATTAACAGAAATTTAACTAGACCAACCAATCGTTCCATCTGTTGAATCAACCCATATATGAAAACAAAGATCAAGCACGTTTAAACCAGCCAATTTTCGGTGTTGGGCTTCTGCATAACGCAGCTCAGCATCTACTTTCCGCGTTTTCTCATCAATATCCAATAATCTCCTATAATGAAAATATTAGAACCTAATCACAACTTTAAATTTTCAAATTTTAATAATATCAATAGATTATACCTATGGTTATCCCTGAACTGTCTCCACAGTCTAGCTTCTTCCTCAGTTCTACATTCCAATTCGCGTTTTTTTTCGAGTTGTTCATCGTCTAAACGCTTCTCCTCTAATATCAGTCGTTGCAATTCTGCTTCTAATACTCGTTCTTCCTCCTTAAGTTTAAACATCATAGTAAAAGCTTAGTGTTGTATTATATACATAATTCTTTGCTCAATAAAAAGTATGGAAAATGGGTTAAATAGCCTCAATGGAGATTAAAAGACATACTTTAAGGTTTCTGAGAGTTTGCCTGTGAGCCAAAATATCTGAATTTGAGTGCTTGCTTTTCAAACATTCAATAAGTTGTCGGTAGGAACTACAGTCGTCCTCCAAAGTATCAAGCTGTTGATCCATCCCAGTTAATAATGCGTCTGAGCACTCCTTACATAATACGGAATTATTACATCAAAGTATTCAAAAATATTAGAAAAATAGGTCGAAAAAGGTATTACCTTACATATTGGTGCATCTGTAGGTACTTCAGCATCACATATTATCTGCAATAAATTTCTTGATTGTCCCTCAAGTCCATCCGCACTATCTACATCCAACGACTGCAAACCATTCAAATATTCGTTGAAAAAATAAAAACCCATATATCTTTAATAACTGCGATAAAATCAAGTGCAAACAAAAAAGAGTATGAAGATATTTTATCCATTACGTATAAAATTTTAATTAACTACGAAATAAAGAACAAATAAATGCCACCAACTATTTTCTTATCTTTATCCTCTCTTGAATTTACGTCCAACTTCAAAGGACTTTGGCAATTAAGGCACATAAATGTCCGTTGTTCCGTTTGGATTTGGGTGGACATTCTGGTTATACCACACTTCGCAGGAAAACCGATCAGTCACTAAATCACAACCTGTATGAAATCAAAAACAGACATCTATTAGTGTGGCAGAGTATCCCTTTTTTCACTAAAGAAATAATGTAGCTGTAATTTTCAAGCAAAGCAATTTAATCTCTTAGATTATTCACCAAAATCTATAAATAATAAGTATATATTTCGTCTACTAACGATAATACCATATGTTGCAACAATTATTTTAAAAGGCTAGTTTCTTCTTCATGTATGCTTCAAAATATAAATAATTATGAGAATTTTAGAAGCGTTATAAAGATTAAATATTAACACACATAATAGCTATTAAAAATCATTTCACACTTCCTACGCTACAAATGTAGTCGAGTAACTGTTTCGTCTTCCTTTTAATAAATATATAGTTTACTTATTATAACTTAGACATGGTAGAATAAAACGTCCCTAACATCTTTTGAGGATTTTGTACCAAGGACCTAGGAAAAATAAAATAAAGATTTCTGACAATTGCAACTTTCATACATACCAAAAATGAATCAATGCGATAGAATGCTTCCAAAAACTATATATCAGTTTCCCACAAATTGACCGCAGTCCAGACGATAACCACTGAATGACCAAAATATGGGTACAGACTCATACCGTTTGAGTACTGGATGATTGGAATCCCACTCGCAAAATACTGATCGCTAAACAGATTTAAACAAGGGACTGTGTGAGAATCAAGAACAGACATTAGAAAATAGTCATTCCAACATTATTACATCTTATAATAGCGAAAGCTATATATACTGACAAGCATTGGTAACTATAAAATGTGACAGAGAAATTAGACTGGTGTTTTACTCTACCTAAGTAAAATATCAACATAAGTTATTGAAATAAAACAGCAATAAAAAAATAACTCGTTTCAAACTCCAATGACTATGACATAACTGATAAAAGTTTAAGTGCTTAATATCTACAGCACATTTGGATTTTTTTTTAAAAAGTAGTTTCTTGATATAAGTAAATATTAACACTTAGTGGTTTGCTATACAAATTAAATTCTATATACCTAAAGTGGAAATGACATATTATAGGACCTAGCACAGCTGTTATACCAAGTATGCGCAAACACAACTTCATTGGCGCAAGAAGCGCGTAGAATTTCTCGAAATAATAGGGGAAACGTTAACACTCATTTAGATAGGAATTATTTGGGATTGTACACTAATCATAAACTAATGTTAGACATTAGATATTAATTTAATGTTTAACCAGTGTGGATTTTGTCTTAAAAACTACTGTAAAATAATATTTGAATATTTGAAGGTGCTACTTGAGATTTTAGGTTATTACTGTGCTGTAATATTTTCCTGTATGTTACATTTATTACTTTTTTGATATGATTTTATCACTTGGATTTTTAGATATTATAATCAACAATGTTCAACAATAAAGACAGTGCATCTGTAGTTTTCAGCAGCTGCTTAAGCCGTCTCAATAATTCAAAAGACTTACAAACGAGATAAATGGGAGAGGTCGAATATTTACCATATTCTTAATTCTTCAACAGCTCTTGTTTACGTTTAAGACCAAATTATTATCAAAGTTTATATTAACTCCCATTGTAACAATTAAAAACAGTGAATGAGTCGTGAGATACATCTTGTTTGCGTAATATTGCCTTTAACTAACATGTCTTCCAATCTAAGAAAATAAATTGTTCACCTTTTATACCACGATTTAACTAAATTTTATGGTGTCGAGCAAGTTTTTAAGGGCATATTTATGCAGACTATTGATATAATCAGAATCAAAAAAGGTCCATAAATATAGTTGAGCTACGTTTGGATATCAGAATATTATTTTTTTACTAAGAGCAAACTTCCATTTGTAACCTTTCAATTTATATTCGTGATGGAGAACTGAAGACTAGTAAACGTTTTATTTTGAAACTCGAAGAAATACATCAAGAATGAATAATCAACAACGGTCCAGCCTGTTATGACACTTTACATGTCTCTTATGAGGTGTATGGATTCTAGACTCACTATGAACATTATTTTCATCATTATATAATTCCTAGAATTATTTTCAAATAGAAGAACAATAAGTTCTAGATAGTTAACTTTATCTACACCGGAATCTAAGAGTTATTAGGGATTAAAATAATTACAGTATCCTTGAATTTAAGAATACATCTTTGTAGACAATTTCATGGATATCCATAACGACTGTGTTAATTGGGCAAAATATTAATGTAGTTGAAATTTAGTAATGGAAAAGATTCAGACCTTCATTCAAACCTGTACCCCCGTTTATACAGTGTTTGCTTGAGGTATTCAATTTTAATCATTTCATCATCTGATGGCTTCCCACGATATACCTGCAATGGAATGTTTTCTTAGTTAACTACAATATGTATCTCTAGTGAAATCAATACTTTAAGATTTTAAGCGATGGTCAAGAGACAATGTCCCAAAAATAGCATTATCTAGCTGAGTGATTATATGTATACTATAGAACATAATAGAAAAATGAAGTTCTATTTCAATTCGCAAAGGAGTAGGTTAATAAGAATTTTTAGTGATTAGACACACCAGAGAGAACTTGTTACCAGTTTCCTGATCCAGAAGGTCCTCGGGCTCTTCTTCTACTAATTTGCATCGTAAACTAGGTTTACTCAATATAATGGCAGCGAAGTACTTGTAATGAGATTGCGGGTCGACTAGCATGTACTGAGCAATACCTTCATCGTAAATCTGGAAACACTAGACAAATAGAAATATTTTATTGCAGAGACCATATTGATAATGATAATCAATTATACATTACAAGAAACGTTTCTAGAATGCAAGGAGACGATTACCGACATTTTCCAAAACTTCCGGTTAATACCAAGGGAATAAGATATGTTTTAGGAAAATGTGCTCTTAACTTTGATTTAAGAACAGATAAGATCTGAAATTTTACCACTAGTTAATTTACCTATAATATATTTTTCAGTTGTAATTCAGCTAAATCTTAAGGTCGCATTTGTTAGTTAATAATCGTTTCAGAAAAATGTAGTCTCTTGCATTATTGCAGTGTATTTACACAGCTTAATAATGTTAAACGAACCAATGCGTAAACCACTTTATAATGAGCATGATCTATATATACATAAAATCACTATGAAACTACCCTTCTAAACTTACTTTAATACTACCATCTAGTTCCCAATTGGGATCCCATCGCTTAACAAACATCAGCAGCTGAGTGATATCTATTTCTGGTACTGTTGGTCTTATGAGACGCGTGGACACATCTTTTTCGCGACCCATCTGAGAAATCTAATTGAAAAGCACGATATTTGTCTTTCACCGAAAATTGTAAACGTGCAATTATATATCTTAAAAAGGCATTAGAATATTAAGCTTTATAGCAAAATCCAATAAGGTTATTAATAATTTTCTAAACATATAATGTGCGGTAATTTGTTTAAAAATATTATGATAAGATAAAATAACTTAAATCTAATAATTTTTAACATTTCGAGTTCGTTGGCGACAATTGCACAGAACCATTCTCATTGTATTGCACCACACACGCACAGTGTAAAATTCATATGGTTATAATCAAAGCTAACCTAGGGAAAAATTCACCTCTTCACCTACTATATTATTATAATATAATATTCAATTAATTACACAGTTTAAAATTTCTGGAATCCAATATTACATTATTCTTTCAACACATTATAAATGACAAAAACCCGTGCTAGTTACAAATGCTTCACTTTTGTCACTGTGCACTAAATGTTCAATTAATAGATTTAAAAAAGCTAAAAACAACTCATTAGTTAATTAATTTTTTGAAAATTATACTATCGTTGTATAGATATGAACTATTTTTACATCATTGTTTTCGAATAAATTACAAAGAAAAAGATGTTCCGAATGTAACCAGAAATGAGCGGAAACAATTTACGTTGCTACAAAAGTAATTATCAATAAAACTAGTAGAAAACAATTGTATAGAAAAGTTGAAGCAACAAAAATCTAAAGTGGCAGATATTTCGGCCTAAAATCTAAGGGATTAAAAATAAAATCCCATGTGAAGCAGTAAATTGCGTTAAATCCGGACCATGGCCAAAGACGGTAGAATAAGTATATATCTAATATTTACACTGTAAATTTATGATTGGAATATTATCATAATTTAAATAATTTGGGAATCAGTTTATATGAAGTGATCTTACGTAATTCGTTCATGGTATTAACCACTTGTGCCTCTACATGTTTTTAAGTGTTTTCTTTATGTGTAGTCTCAAACGTCATAATATATCAGTCATAGAACTAACCGAAGATGATCTGTCCTTAAGAATTTTGCAAGTGAAATTTTAAAAAGGTTAAATCATCTTTTATTTAAGATTTAATACTATTTACACCTTTATACTCAGGAACACAGAAATGAATATGAAGATCCAAAACGCGATATAAATACTATAATTATTTAAGGTTTGAATCAATAATTACGAATATAACCATTTAAGAGAAATTCAAAAAGAATTATTATTGATGGAATTAAATGCACGAGAAAAAATGTAGAAAATTATAAGTGCATTACTTTACTAAACTGGAGCGATAGAAGAGACTTGTAAGTATATGTGCTCCACTCACGTCACAACACACAAAATATCTTCGATTTTTCATTAAGTAATATATACGTTAAATTTCAAATTAACCATAAAACAAGTGCATTGTTTCCTAAATTAATTAAGTTCAAGTTCACATAAGAATAAGCAAAATGGTAAACAGAGGTCCGGCTAAGTATATGAGAAATGATTTTCCGCTACTCACTCTTGTACTAGGGATTTTTTTTCACATAGAAAATAGGTTGCATAAACCGGCTTATTATTTGTCCGCTAGTAGAAGTGGAGTCAACGAGTATTAGAAAATGGAAAACGTCAGTTAGGCGGGAATATGAACAGCGCGTAAGCTGAGCGCGCTCGCAAACAATGTTTGTTTGCAGCTCGCGAAAAAAAATCACATTAAAAAAAATTAATCGTAGATAAGTTTCTTTGTTAGGGTAAATTTCTTTTACGAACTATACAGACAAATAATGGGTTGCTATGAATGACACTGGATTACTTGTTTTGGTTTTATATGGTTCAATTTGTATTATATTAGTTTAGCTATCATTGAGTATTATTTGTAATACACCCAATCTAATACCAAACATGGGCTTGAACATGTAGAAATCTTCAAATATTCGTAGCTGGATTCCCGAAATAAAATGAAGTGAATTTCTCACTATTTGTCGCTTAAATAACTGAATTGCGTACCAAGAATTTGTTCGTCATTGCCTCCCATCCTATGATTAGGAAAGAATAGATTTTATGTCGTATCATTATCCTAGTTTAGAGGTCTAATCATAAATTGCTAGAATAATTGAGTTATTTCTGATTTGTAATTTTTGGCGATTTGCGTGAAATAACTTACCGCATAATATTTAAGACCATTGACTTGTCTTCACTATGTGCTTCTTTCACAGTATGGGATATTTAATTTCCCCACTATGGAAAAAATTTATTTAAAAGTCAATTTTAACCATTAATTAACAAAACTCTTGAAGAATACTTAAACCTATTGAAAAATCACAATCCCAATAAACAGATTAAACAGACCCATTACAAATCTAATCATTTTAAATATTCATCGAAAAATAATATATCAAATATACAATATTTTAAATACCGAAGAATGGATGTAGGATGTTTTAAGCATGGAAATAAAACGCAACTATAGTTTAGCCATAGCTAGTCAGCCTTGAATAAAATGCCATTTATCAACATCCGATGGCAGGTCATATTTGGCAGCCGGTGTAGCAGAATTGTGCACGATATTATGCCACGCATCTTGTGTAGCCTGGTGAGCGGCATCAACCAGCATACATTGGCTAGAATATTTTTTTTAGAGACCAAAACAATATTGTACGAAATTTAGTATCATGGAAATTGGAAGTAGGTGGAAATGTTATCATTTAAAAACCAACTAACGTGTTCAGTTTAGGTGAGACTTCCTTTATAAGAGCTTTCCAGAATTTGTTAGTCTCTTCGATAATTTTATGTGCGTATTCACGATCTTTATACTCGCCATTAAACGCGAATTCATTAGCTGGCTTCCCAGCTGGGATTTTATATATTCTGAACCATTCTACAGTCGCCTATAATGCATCTAACTTAACAATGATAATTTATTTACCAATCAGAAATTACCTTAAGTAAACCAGGAAAATGTTTCTCTACATCTCCAATCGAGTTCATCTCGGTCGCCAATGGATCATTGACGTCTATTGATACTAATTTCCAGTCAGTCTCTCCCTCATCAATAAGAGCCAAAGTACCAAGAACCTTGACCTGTATAAGATCATCATATAATGTATAAGATCATCATATAATGTATAAGATCATCATATAATGTATAAGATCATCATATAATGTATAATACCATCATATAATGTATAAGATCATCATATAATGTATAATATCATCATATAATGTATAAGATCATCATATAATATATAATACATTGAAAAGAACAAAATTATTCTACAAATAAAGAACCTGGACAATATCTCCACTGCAGTGCACTTTTGAACCAATCTCAACCACATCAATAGGATCATTATCTCCCTTGGCTCCAGTTTCAGAAACAACATGTGATGGATTCTCCCATGTCTATAAAAATTTAGGTTGCGACAGTATGATAGATAACAAAAGAGCCTAACCTGTGGCAGAGCTCCATAATTCCAAATATATCCCTTATGAGGAAATATATTATGAACAAATCGTGGTTTCCCCTTTTTCTCGTCCTGTTTAATAGGATTAAGAGGTTCTGTGGTAGCCATCTATAAATAATAGTAATCTGAGACTACTATGATGGAAAAATAACCATTAATCTCGAGTAAAATAATACATTACTCACTTCCATCTTGGCATTGGACCAGCGTGGTATTTCTACAACCATATTGAAAACTTTATTAGCTTCATCCGCATACAGTGGAATATCGTGCCAGGGAGATATAAATCCATTAGGACCCTCTAAAGATTAAAAAATAAAAACAGGTTATACACATAATAATAATTAATACGAACTAAAAAAAATCCGGTAGTCGTTTCCATACAAAGATCCTCTTTCAATCTTCTCATAGCTAACTGAGTCTGTAGATCCCATATTGTGTTCTTTTTTAGCAACAGCCTTAGCGTAGAAAGTTTGCGTCGATGTTAGTGACCTATAAATCTTCTTTAAAACTAAAGTAATTGCAGAGCAATTGGAATCCAAATATTTTTTGACATTTATCAAATATGTGCCCTAAAAACCATACATTAATAGAATTGAGTCTTCAGTAATGGAAACAAATATTATAGATCTAACTGAAAAGTTTAATACTCAACAGTTTTTTCAGAAATGCAGATACCATGTAGATAGACAATTTGAAGAAAATTAGTAGTAATTTACCAGTTAAAAATAATATTGGCAGTTAGATTATTATAAAATAACAAAAAAACATACATATTTGGGATTTTTACAACTCTAGCCACTATAATTTGTGAATAATGGCAATAACACGACAGAAGAGAAATAATTACCAAGTAAACTATTTCTACATATGAAATAATAACCTACAATGGGGTAATATAATTAGATAAATCTAAGTTTCATCGTGTAATCTGAGTGTGGAAATAATTCAACAAGTTAAGTTCTAAACCGGTTAAATTACTTACGATTTTTTGCCATAGAAGAAAGTGGCATTAACCATACCATTAAAAAAATTGAGTCGACCAACTTGTTGCGATTGAAGCACATTCCGCATAACATCCACATATTAGATAAAACTGCTGGAATGACCAACACAGAAAGAAAGGCCAAGGAAGAATTTTACGATAAAAATGATTGGTTTAACATAACACTTTGGGAAGTAAACAGGTCAGATTACTACCATCTCATTTTAATAACTAGTTTGAATGTTAGTTCTAAATTAACTAAATTCTGAACTGTTAGAATAAGATCTCTGTGCAAGTCTATCCTACCAACCTGTGCGCGCTCCTCTGTTGTTGTCGGAACATGGTATCGTCTACTACGAAAGGTGTCCTCGGCAACGAAGACGAGTTTGCGCTATTTGTCAATCCCGCACATAGTGCTAGGCGACCACCCGCTGAAGCCGCACAACCCATTCGCCACATCGGTGACGTCATCTGCATGATCATCTAGCCATCGCTATCATCTCTTAAGAAATCCCTCATGATACTCTGCACAATCTTCATGCGGTTACCATGGAAATAATCCGCCTACTATAAACACCAAGAAAATCGCCTCAGTGGATTGCATACTATAGGAAGGAACCTATCGAAATCCCAGATAAATCTTCAACACTGCGATGATTATATTGAGCTCAACAGTTCCACTGGATACAATACTTAGCTCAAGATATAAAAATAGATACCTATCACTGATCAATGGAATTTTAAAAAAATTAAACAAAACTCGTACACATCAGAGTAAAAGTGGTAAAGCTAAAACCACCTATGATAAGCATAGTCCCAAGATACCACGATAACATTGGAACTGTAGGAACGAAAGAAACAAATATGGACACCAAGATAACATAAATGCGTCAAAACGCAATAAGAATAAAAAAAAATTATGAAAATTCTTTGTCTGCAAATCTTAACACATCAGAATGAAACCAAACTGAATCTTTAAAAAAATCACTATTTCATTAGAATACATTAAGCCGTATTAATTACATAACAGTATCTTCACGGGATATATTCTCTATGTACCGATGTAAGCTAAATCAAAGAAAGATCAAATATTATACATAAGATAGTATGTAACACCATAATGTCAACCGACGGGTTTCAACCGTTATACAACCCGACATCACGAAATACGATACAAAAGATTAGAAAAATCTATAAACAATAGTAATATTAAGAGATCAAAATTAGAAGAAATGAGTGCTAATTTATTAAGTTACCATGGAAATATTTATGCAACAACGTAGGGAAGTTCTATAAACTGATTTACTTATAATGAATGGGAAGTCAGCACCTGTATAACACGCAAAAGATTTGATAAGGCAACTTTTGTAATCGGAATCCATTCACTGTTATCAGAAGCGTATAAAAGGCGTGTATAAGTGTCCCGGATCTAAAACAATATACTTAGGATAAAAAATTAAGATTAAAAGAAGTAAAATCTGCAACCGACTTCAGCAACGCTAACAGCAATCGAATGAGATATCCTCGTCCTTAATAAATGATCTCCATCTGCTAAGAAACTTGAAAGAAGCTCAATAATGAGGTGGATTCGAGCGGCCTGTCGCGCAGCGTCAACGTGAGATAATCCAGAGTGAATAGATTTAGATAAATCGGCGAACATAGCATCTAGAAAAATTGTATGTAATAGCCCTGTAGTAAAGTAAAATTATATTCTACTCACTAACCATGTGCTGAGCAGTTTTCTTCATCTGATGATGGAAGAGCTGTAGTGATATTTTGAATTGAAGATGAAATCATTTTTTCGACAATTTCAGCACGATCTATTTGAATAACGAATCTTGGCGATAAATACATACTGCACAACTTAATTAATGAACGGAGATCATCATTCACCTACAAAACAAACTATTAAGTGCATAATATTACTAATCATTTATACTCCTCACCAATAGTGCTTCCTCTTGATAAGTAATAGTGCTTCCTAAACCACTTAATTCATCTATTTGAACAATCCCATCGTTCCACCAGGACAGTAATAATTTAGGGGAAACATCAGATATCGGAAGTGGATGAGAGTAGCGTTGTGACCATGCCCATCTCACCATGATTGCAATATCTTGCTGAAATAAATATATACAATGTTATTTACACTAATTTATCTAACTATATATTTCTGGAAATCTATTGGACGGAACGCTTCTACGTAACGAAGTAAATACCTGAGAATGAAAATGAAGAGCTAAAAGTCGACTCTCATGTCCATCTACATCTTCAATTAACCAGTCTAAGAAACTATGTGCACGACTTAGCAGAAGAAACATGAGAGCACGCATGGCTACATTCTGGAATGTTTGCGTTGATTAAATACTTTTATGGATTTAAGAATAAAATATGTTCATACCGTATGTTCCATAAGTAGCATTCTCATAAGCGAACATACAAGACCTTTCTTATCCTCAGTTGACAAAGCATCACCCTGCAAACGAGCCAATATAGTTTTATTCCGTTCAGAATGCACTACAAACTAACCATGAACTCTAGGGCGTGTGCAATCAAGCGAATGTTGCGACCACACTGAGCAGGATCTATTACTGATTGTCTACACATGAATAGAATAATTTCACTGAAATTAAAATTCCAACTTTTTAGTTCAGTATAAAAATTATTTTTTAAAATAACTTTCTAAGTGCATCACAAACAATATGTTAATACTACTACACAACGTAGAAAAAGAAAAATTCAATTTTAAAAATTCGTACTTCACGAAGGGTACCCAGAAACCTCCACCGGACAATGCGTTAGCAACGTTCATCAACTTTTCCTCCTAGTACAATTACTTTTAATATATAAAATTTTTACAGTGCAAACATAAAAATATATGAAACTAACCTCTTTGTTATGAATACAATCACTAATTTTTCGAGAACCATATACTGCCTTAACTACGTTCCACATATCTCCTGAGTGCAATCTTTGGGAGCACTGAAAACTGAAAGTGGATAAAAAAACCCAAATTATTCTATAGAATATATAGAAACCAATATTACCTCGGCTACAATTCTCCCAAATACTGTGGGTTCCATTTTAGCTATCAAACACTTAGTTTCTTCCTCAAGGCTAGACTCAATCATATCAACAGTCATAGCGCTGGATGTCAGAGCATCGATAAGTTTTTGTTCTATAGCCTGAATAAAGATATTTTAAGACCATAATAACACACATTACTAAGAACAAGCAACCTCCACATCGCTAGTCACACCACGAAGTGATCTACGTAGACTCTGTGGAATGGATGTATTGATAGAACTGGGCTCTTTTGAATTCGGAACTGCAAAAATACTATTGATATATATCTACTAAAAAAATGCTTTACGACATATGGTAGCAAAAAATACCAATACTTTTTCGAGGTCTTCCCCGACGATTCTTTTGATTTGAATTTATTGCTTCAGTATCCGCCTAAAATTATATTGAGTAACTATACTTTTACTTAAAAGAATCGAGATGTATATACTTGAAAAATTAAAGTGATTCGAAACATACAAATTCATCATTATGTCTTTTTCACCTTTAACGTTAATGACTTATTAGTAAGATTTTTATCGATATCACTTACCATGGATGAGGAAGGTCGTTTCAGAGCTTGACTTGTTCTTGTTGGTGGCAAAAATAATTGCTGAAAGAATGGTCTAATTTGGAATTTCTTATAAGTAAATATTAGATAAAAATTCACATATATAATATGTTTCATTCTCATATTACGTAATAACATAAGTATAGTACTGAATACCTTGTTAACTGCCTTTGCTGTTGGACATAATTTACGCGATGATCTCCGATTTTTATTATCATTCATGTCTTCTGATATTTGTTTCTTACTTTCATTCCCGTGTAAATTATCTTTTGTCTCATTTTCAATTGAAGGAACCAAAATAGGCGAGTTCTCTAAATTCAAAAAAAACTACAAAACGTTGCGCATTTGTAATATTTCGTTTCGCGAATGAAATTAAAATGCCTTTGAAAAATGATATGAATACGAAATTTAATATGAAAGTATAAAGAAATCATTTTACCCAGTGTCGTCGTATTCATCGTTTGATTATCCGAATTATTGGATGAAGCAGGCTAAATAAGCATTGAATAACAAATATTAGTGAATAATAGATTCGGGAATTCTTACTAGTATTTATCAATTACTGGAAAAGAAATTACTACATAGAATACCTCTTCGTCTAATAGATCAGCTATTTGCAATCTTGATTCTACATCATCGCACTGGTTTTCTGTTACATGTTCATTCCCAGTAGTACTCTAAAACAAAACATCCTTTTTCCTGAATGAAAGTTTAAGAGTATGTACACTACCTAACCTGTATTTTGGGTACATCTTCGCTCCCCATATTCGAACTAGTAACATGAAGTTTCCTTTCTGATAAAGTAATTCGTCTCCGCTTCTAAATTAGTGTTCAATAGTGAAATGTAATCTACGAATTTCAACAATTAGTTAAAATACTAACCGGTGCAGTAGGCCCCGTTCGACATATAACACGCGTTGGCGGTGCTTCCTGGTCAATCAGATTAGTAGTAGCCTGATCTCCTAAAATAAGTTATTTATTTACCAATAGGAGTTATAAATGTTATTTAACCCCAATTGAATTATTGAAATAGGTACAACTAATCGCACGTCTTTAAAAAAAGAAGACGATAATGCTGACTACCCCAATAGACATTTGATGAAAATAAAAAAGATTGTTTTCATTATATAATTTCTTAGTACTCTTTTAACATTCCAACCATTTCAGCTCTTTTTATATAGCTGGAATTATTAGATCATTTAAGCTTTAGTATTGTTTTAAACTTCAAAATAAACAATAATCGGGAATATGTCTCAATATAAAACATCAAAATGAAATTAAGTAGAAACATTTGAAATCGAATTTAACATAACTAACCAAGATTCATGGGTTTGATGACTTTATTTATTCTAACGGAAGAGTTGGTATTATCTTGCATTGTATTCTCCTTTTTAATATAACAAGGAGTTGCTTTAACCGTGGCGCTTTCTTTTATGATATTCTTTGCTGTAATGCCTTCCTCGGAGATAACATCCAAGTTGCATTGTTCTATTACACGGGATACTGAACTTGAAGTAGAAGTGTCAGCCTTGTCAGTATAAAGTGATTCTAGAACAAGAATCTAGAATATAAAATCAGACAGTTTAAAAAAATTACTCAAATACATTGGATAAAAACCGGTGTCTTATATTAAAATGCTACCCTTTAAATAATACATTAATAATACCGTTTTTAATATTGTTAACCACTTCAGTCCCTCTTAAATGTTGGTCTGTTTCAACGAACATGACATTGGTACTTGTGATCTGTAAATTCATACTAGACAATATAACTGAAGAAAACAGTTTTATTTACCAACATACAACAATAATAACGTAAAACTGACCATCCGCAGCACTAAATCCTTCTCATTATTGTGTATTTCCAAAGCACGCGGTTTTGCTAAATTTTCTAACTGAGGCTCTAATTCTCTTTCTAAGCGTTGAATATGTTCAAGAGCTCTAATTGTTTTTGCTGAGGAACACATATTCCTAAACGAGATAGTTTCACAACCTTGACCGCTAGAATTTTATATAAAGATTAAAAATAACATCTTATTCCTTAAATTTATCCGATAAATAAATTTGAAGTACTTATAACTAGTTCCAGAACTTCCTTCCATCTTCAAATTCCCTGCAGAAACTGGTAATGTATTCAACCCATTCTCAGAATTGCCAATATCGCAAGAAGTCACAGATGGAACAGTTGAATTGTTATCGTCCATGAGATTCTTCTATAATACATTAAGTTACATTTTATGTGTGAAAGTATAGAATTCACGGAGGTAAGAAGAACTTAAGCCGTTCAAACTTACCAAAATATATTAATAATCAGGCCTGTTTTGAAAATCTTTTACAAAATAGTAGAAAGTACCTAATATGAACCTCATTTAATGGCTTCATTTGACGTTGATATGTAAGCTCCAAAGAATTTGGTTGTTCACTTCTTAGATTTGAAACCTCAGCAATATCTTAAAGAAATATAAGCAAAATTTCGTTAATCAACAGAAAAGAAATACGAAAGTACTATTTAGAAATAACTCATATTGCTTGGATAAATAACCGCATCATATTTGACTGTTAGAGAAGGTGAGGGTAAAAGTTAAATAAATAAATAAATAATATCAATTATTAAGTTTCAGATTTTATCAATACCATTAACCACTTGAGCGTCAGTTCGTTTGGCAATAGCTCTTTTCATTGCAGCAACACGCTCTTTCACAGGTTTTTCTTGCATTTGTGCAGCTTGTTGTTCACGAACAGTAATTCCCTTTTTCCCATGAATTGAACTATAAAATCAATATCCATTTTATAATTAAACCGAACTAAGGAAATTAGACATACCTTATATTTATTTGTGAAGCATCAGAATTATTATTTTCAGTTTTCTTCAATTTATTCGCCATAGCCTCAACTTAAAGAGAAAAATAGTTAGTTATATGAAACATTAATTAAAAGGAATTATTAACCATGTCGCCTTTCAAGCTCAGTTAAATCCATGACAGGGAGAGCATTTGCCAGAACTGATGTATTCTTTATTACTTCACTACGCCCGAGATTTCTAGCTCTTCCTCTTCCTCTTCCTCTCACAGGAGCACGAGGCTTTAAAACATCTTAAGTTTCAAAGTTTAATTTCTTTAAATATAAGTAGTAATTTTTACCACTGAGGTCCTCAATTCTGGTCCCTGAGTAGTATCATCATCACTGAGAGCGGGTAATATTCCATTAGTTTTAACTAATGCTTTTTCTAATGTCCGTACTGCTTCTGAATACGAATAGTAGCGCATTAAAAAAAAGTCTAAACTTATTAATGAATAACCAACTTTCCTATTACCATATTATATTATTGCAATACAATTAGTTAGCGCACTAACCTTCATCACTTTGAGATTCTTCATTATGTGCAGTAACTTTATCACCGAGTAATATAGCTCTAGTTTCTGGACGATGAACGACATCAATAGCCTTCTTTGTTTTAAAAGACAAATTGTTGTATTCACCAGAGCGAGAAGTTAAAATAACTAAATGTTTATATGTATCGGATATATACGTGATTCAAGCTTAACATAATATATAATAACTAGAAAGAGATATTGTCAAACAATATTTAAAGACCCACTCATACTATCCAGAATCTCGTATAGCATAGGAACATACTTCCGAAAAACCTTATGTTGATCTTTCAGCATCTTATTTTGAACTTCTAGAGTTTCAATTTGTTTTGAACTCTCCTCATTCCTGATAATCAAGCAATGAAAACTCTGCTTCAATTATATATATTCACATAATTATATGGTTACTGGATATACATTTTCTTGTTCTTCATTGCAACATCCAAAGCATGATCAAGTCTTTGCTGGGCTTTGACTCGCTTTTCTTGAACTATTTCCATAATGACGCACGTTCGTTCATATTTCTCACGCCAGACATTAGCTGCATTGGCGTGATCCTAAACTATAAAGTAAGAATATGAATCGGGAAATACTTTCCATCATTTAATGGTACATGCATACCTTTGCTTCTTTGGCTTTTTCCACAATAATTTGATATTGTTTATCCAGATCAGCCAATTTCTTGTTAGCCTAGAAAAAACACTGAGACATAATAGATATGTATACTATTATATATTATTCCAACCTTACTAGCTTCCAATTTAGCGGCGTTTAGCTCTGTTTCCTGTTCATGGTGTTTTCTTAGGGTTTCCTCTACATACATGTTCGCCTCGCCTAATTGTCGTTGAAGTTGTATATTCTCCTAGATTATTAAATTGACTATTCTGATGACATTAAATAATGAAATTATGTTTTATATAAACCAAACACACAGTTTCCATTGATTCAAAACGAGCTATCTTGCGAGACATTATTATAGCACTATCGAGTGCACGTTGTGCGTTAGCTCTCATGTTGCAGCACCGATCACAAGTTGTTCGCATACCATTCAAAAAGTTAGGTGGCAATACCTCTTCATTCTGAAATATTAATAAACTTCATTTTAAACTTAGTTCATAGACAATTTTAGTTACGAGATTATATATTGATAATGGATACTATCCCAAAAGGAATATCTACAGAAATAACTCAGTTAATATGATGCTAAATACTAAATAACCTTACCACTGGATCGGGCTCATAATTAGGATGATGTACATATTGATCACTCAATGGGTGTTCCGAAACATCTTCTGATGTTAGTGTCGACGGACCCTTGGAAGAACTATTTTCAAAAATTATTTTTTACGCTACTGTTATACAAATAAATGTTATTTTAAAAGACTAGTCTATTAAATAACATATGTCACTTGTGGATGATCCGATGAGGAACCCGATAAGCTACAACCACTCCGTAGATTAGATGACAGAGAAATTGGCATATTTAACTGTGCTTTCTGCGAAAATGCCGTATCATTGATACCAGAAGCATTGGGAGAACTTGAGGAAGTTGATGGCAAACAATTATCGTACTCACTAAAAAAAATCAATCCTGTATAATTAAATTCCTAAAAGTAAAAGTAACTGGTCAAATCCTGTTTTTTGCTGATAATAACAACTTCATCCAAAATGATCAAGCCAAAAATCACCTCTCATTCATATCGAAACTTTCGCTCGTTTATAAAGCAGCATAAAGGAATACTTCTAAAGTAAATTAGTATTAGTCACATAATCAAGTTTATAAAATCGAGGCATATCTTCGAAATAAGAAACATCCTACGCAATTAATATAGAAAGTAACTATGAAGTAGCTTTCCAAAATATTGTAAGGAATGTACAAAGTAAATATACGTATACTTAAATCTACTTCAAATCCTGGTTTCAGAATTAGCACTAAATTACTTACGAATATCCAAATTTTTATTGTTATTTAAATTAACTCTTAAGAACATGCTTAAAGGAAAAGCATTCAAGCATAAATAAGTACACCAAAAAAATCTTGGAAATTTTTATAATTTATTACCAATTCAGCTAATACAAGAAACCATAGATGAAAATCTCGCGCGCTGTATGAAATACCGTAATTAGATGCGCATGTACAATGAGTTCTTTCAAATTTTAGGCCATTGCATTCATAATAAAATGAACATCCTTGTCCTTCTTTCGATTTCTATACGCTGAATTCTTGCATTTGTATTTTAATGTTTTCCTAGTAATTGTGTAAAAGTTGGCTATATATATACTGTAATTTAAATGTTTTTCCGTTTAATTTTTGAGCGGGAACTTGTGAATATTTTAGCTATTACTTTATCTATTTGTAGGGTATCGCCATGGTTGTTGGACAGAAACCCACTGTCAAAACCTCTAGAGGTGAAAAGAAAGTCTTAAGGAAGAAGAAGGTACATCTGAAATTCAACATCGAATGCAAAAATCCTGCTGAGGATGGAATTTTCAAAATCGAGGATTTTGTCAGTTGACTTTCTAATGTATTCATAGTTCCTACTAGTTGCATTGGGCTTAGGGTGTTCACAGTCCCTATTAAGTCCCGATAACTTGCAGGAGACTTTTTTAAATGAGAAGATCAAAGTTAATGGGAAAACAGGACAGCTAGCATCAAGTGGACTGAAGGTGGAAGTGAACAAAACTAAAGTGTCTGTCGTTTCTGAAATTCCATTTTCGAAGCGGTGAGTATTGTCATGTTAAATTTTTTAGTGAATAAAAGTGACTTACTTTTAAAATTATTTATAGTTATCTGAAATATCTAACGAAGAAATATCTCAAGAGGAATTCGCTTCGTGATTGGTTAAGAATTGTGGCCATCAATAAAAATACGTATGAGCTGAGATATTTCCACATTAATCAAGATGAGGATGAAGGTAGTGATAATGAGTAATGGCTTGATTTGTTGGAATAAAATTGTTACTCTGAGTTTTTGTACACTGTCGTATTGTATTTGTAAATTACACTAGTAATAAAGAAACTTTATGTAAGAATACTAACCATTTTTATGGAAATGGTTGTATCACGTAACACTGCATTGAAAATAGTGTTTTCGTAAACGTTAGAAACATTTCTTACCAGTCAGTCTTTCACAAAAAACATTGGCATTTTGAATGAGAATTCTATTGCTACAACCGAAGTCTGAATTTGATTCAAAAATATTCGAGATGCTTTGGGCGAGGCTGCTCACTATAGAAGTTAGGTGAGGGAGAGCCATAGTAGCTTGGCACCAAAATAGGTTCCAATCACAGAGGTCAAACAACTCTGGATGTTCGTACACCTGAATTATTTTGCTGAGATATCCATCCAAATGAATTTAAGTGGAGTTTACGTACCATCCGTATAACAGAATCTTTTATTAAACTTCCATTTGGTATTTGGCCATGTGCGTAGAAGTAACAAAAATCTGTTATTAATTGTGCTCTTCCAATGGGGGAAAAGAGTAGTGGTCTTTCCAATATAAATCTGCCAACAAGGAAAGTATCAGATTTTATGGGAGTTATAACTTGTTTCGTAGAGTAATAATATTGCACATGTTTAATATTCTTTTGTAAATGATCTAGACTCACCTAAATATTGATTCCCATAAGTTGAGATCATAGTTAACGCGCATAAATGAAGTGAAGTTCAGATTTATAAAGAAAGGCATTTTGGTTTCGTGTAGGGCCATAGATTCCGCGAAGAGGAAACGAGGCTTCGAAAATGTGGAGGAAAGTCGAAGTGGCCAAGTAACTGCAGACGTCTGGCGAATAAGGTAGGATGATCCTTTATTTTCTACTAATAAAGAAGGAAACCCGCCTTGTATGAACCAGAATCTATAGACCTATAAAATACCTTAATAATTTAGTGATATGAAGCAAGCATTAAAAAATCAACACTTTTGACTGCTTTGTAATACCTCTGCAAGGGTGGTATTAGCATCTAATTTGATCTTGTTAAAGTGGTGTAGAAAGGTTGATAGGTCGAGGAACTGTTGGGTAGAAACAAGTTTCTTTATAGTTGAGAACATATACTCTTCCCCAACAACAGATTCTAGAGTCTCCAACATGATGACCCCCTTGAGATAGCAGTGAGAGGTTATCTGAAAGTTGTCTACTTCTTCCTTTATTCCTTCATATCTGGATAATTATTTGTAGATAACGTATTTGAAAGATAATGTAGTCTAAATTAGGAAAATTAGAGGAAAAATTCATAATCCGGGTAGGAATTTGGTAATATTAAACGGAAATATCTGATTGGGTTTATTTTCATAAATAACGAGAAAATAAGGCGAGGGACAGGAGTATATTTCATCCTCTTAAATTGTTCGCTTACACCTCACCGTTTCTTTGGTAATCTGCTCTGGCATAACCAAAGAATGTCCGACAGACAGAAAATCCTCCGCTAGTTGAATTTCAACATACTTAGCCAGTCTAAATCGATTATATCGGTCGTCTTCATTGAGAAGTGCACGAACAACTTTAAAGGCCAGGAAATCGGTTAGATCCTCCTGAAAAAATATCACAAATCACGTATTATCACCATTTGTTTTCTAGTGACTCATAATGAGTGGGTAAAATTCACTATTTTCTATTTTCATATAATCGAACTAGAAATCATCTCAAAAAGCTAGGAACGGTATCATACACACTCTTCTTCTTTTCATTGTTGTTTGTAAGGCACATTTATCTCACTCGTTTACCTCCACCTAGTATAGCTATCACGTACATATTTCTGGAAATATAAAACATGTTTCAAGTGTTTTATGATTTCTTTTTTCTTGGTTTTGCTTGTTTTTAAATTTGTCAAACCACTAATATTCCTCCTTATGGTAGCAGTAATTTACGGAGTATTGTATTTCTTGTTATAAGCTCTTACCACTGTTCTCAATGAGGTACTGTTCTACAATGTAGGTGTACGACTCTTTCATAAAAACGATTATTTTCCTAATATTTTCTCCTTTTCCCCGCACAAGTGCATCCCCGTCTCATGCTCTTTCGGGGGCGGCGCTCGGAATTGTGTGCATCAGGCGCTTAGGCGTCCGATCGAAAACAACAAAACAGAAAAATAGAACACAACACGAGACGGGGTGCAGACTAGACACGGAACTCGACGTGAAACATCACAAATCGCTCGTTTGGAGTGATGCCAGTTTGTCTGTATTCTTAAGTATATTCTGAAAGTTATTCATGAGAGGTTATGAATAATTTAATCTTTATAAAAATTTAGACTCATTAACTTATAAGAACTAGCTTTGTAATAAATTGAGGACTCACGCTATCATTTTGCATTCGCTTAAAGCATGATATTAAAAACTACGTAATTCTTTAGGTTGAATTACTTCAAATAACTTAAGTAGACTGTGGTTTAATTGTAGGGTAAAAACAGAACGTGAGCAACGGAATTACCTCATTTTGTTATTCATCTTTTGTAAATTTTTAAGGTTTATAATAGTATGTAGTATTGAACGATATGATTCTCAGCATTGATGTCTGCTATACTAATAATATATATTCTCACTTAGCATCCTCTTGTTAGGAAGTTATGACAATTTAAGTAACTGCAGAGGTGATTATTGTTTCGTTTTACATATAATGTATACCTTAAATAATAATTAAGGACATGCGATCCTGTCTATCTGTCATTTAGAGCAGTCGATACATTGTTCTATGTTTACCAGCATTACACCTTAACAGACGATTGTTTTTAAGTACAGAGTCGCTTGTCTGTAACTGTCTTGTGCATGGCATATGAGTGATTCACAAAGCATTTTGGTGATAAAATTTCTAGGTCTATGAAAATTATCTATGTTCATAGAAACACTACATTGATGCTGTGATTTTGTCAGTTATCTATAATGGACTAATTATTCAGAATACTACAAAACCGAGCAGATTAGGATTAATGCAGTTGGGATTAAATTATAAACTAGTGCTATTCTGACGAGCATAAGCAACACACTTCATTTTCAGGAGGATTTGTTGAGTATCTACTCTTCAGTGATATTTTCGAAAATTAGCATTGCCCACCTCCAAAGTTCCAACTTTTCTATCCTATCTGTATCCTACGATTTTTTCAATATTTCTTATTTCTGTTGCCCACTTGTCTACTTTTATAGCCCTCAAACTCGGTGAGCCGTACGAATCCGCAATAAATACAAAACAACTGAAACACACGCTGTTTCAGCTCAAGCATACAAATAATTACTCATAATATCATAAACAAAAATATTTTGCTCAACTTCATATGTAATGAGGAAACAAAATAAGATTGTGCTACTGTAAGGCGGCAAAAATAGGCAAGAGTTTGCCCTTTAGTTTAGAAAGTAACCAATTTAATATTTACCCGAAACTAATAAGTATTATTTCCTGTTATACATGTTCCCTTTTTAGTAATGGTCCCAATCTGTTAAATGTTACTAAGTAGTTTTGAATTAAGACAGGAAAATTATTATAACTTACATATTTATTGCATTCAAGAGCTTTAGCTTGAACACTAGTCGATTAATCTTAGAGAGGACTATTATAATTTGTTTCCAGTAATAATAATGCCACAGCCAACACAATCAATAGGATATGAAAAAATTATCAGAATGCATCATTTTTTCAATATATTAGAATAATCAATTGCTTAAGGAAAGTTTGTAGGTCTATGTGCATATTACATCTATTGATATATAAATCTTACTAAATACCTTTTTTCGTATCTTAATGATGGACTTCCCACCAAAAATATTAACAGATGCAAACAACTAGTTTAAGTAGATAAAGAACGTACCTGGAGACAGATATACTGCCAGCTTTTGATTGTTGTTTTACCTCCCACCCAATGATGAGCAAGTTCATGAGCAACAACATATATGAGGTGTGCGTCATCACCAGTAGAGGCTAGAGATTCTGAGAGCAGTACGTGACCCCAATTTTCCATTCCACCGTCATAGAACGGTACAAGAATGAAATTGATCTGAAATACGGAAAATATCTTTATTTTTGTAACGAACGTTTTTCTTTAACTTATTTACCTTGTTCAATGGAAGTGGTACTTCCATAATAGTGGCTAAAAGTTCAAAGGAAATCAAGGCGATGTTAAGCACACGGAGGGCGAAAACGTGCGAAGCAGCATTCACACGTACAGTTACACCGAAAGAGGTTTGTCGCGAAAGCTAAATTCAAAGTAAAGTCTAAAACTAGTTTTATTTCTGTAGTTTAATATTTATTTCGAATTTTCGTTATAAATAAATGAATAGTTTAAATATTGGTGATGTACTTCACTAGGAGTTGCGTATCTAAAACAAACTATTTTGGCTTCTGATTATACAGCTACTCAATATCTTTATTGCCGTTTTCTTCTAGCCCCTCCTAACTATCGTTTCCGCCATTCCATAAGTGGTTGTTGATGTTATGTTCCATGATTGCTATGCTAGTTCATACTCCTATGTCTATTATAATATCAATGTTTTTTGATCGGTAATATAATTAATAAAACAAATTTAACATCTGAAAGAGTATCGTTTCTATTTCTCGTATTGCACAAAATCACATTAATTATGGATACCGAAATTAAAAAGGCAGAATACGTAGTGATTAACAATACTTTGTTGTCACACTCATATAGAGTATTCATAGTTTAAACATCTTCCCTTTGGTGAAGGCTGAGTGCTATTATTCCTTCAACATAACCTATCATTAACTCACTAAACAATATCTTATATTATAAATTCATGAAATATTACGGCATTAGTGTTTGGTTGGAACTCTTTTTCGTGTGTTGCATAATACTACCGGCGACATGATAAATAACACTTGACTGGCAATCCAAACACGAGGCGCGTAAACCGGGAAAAACAAAAGAGCGAAATGTGAGGTAAACACGCCCTAGTGCAAATCTTAGCTAATAGACACGCGCACGCGTACAATCGCAATGCGGTTTCCCGCTTTTATGCATTAGAATACTGTAAATTTGAAGTAACTTAATTTTTTAATACTAATAAGGTTTGAATTTCCCAATATGTCGTCATATTAATGTTAGTAGTGCATGTGAATATATATCACTAGATTGGACTATATCTTTAAATCGAGTCTCGTAGTTTATGGTTATTGTTTTTGTTATTGAGCAACGACTTGTGCTGCTTAGACAGTAATTACACGATTGCCAACTGAGGCGGAAGCTGTTTTTTGTTTACTTGGTGAGGGGCGAGCCAGACAGTGCCCAGACAATCGGTATGCCTGTTAGAACCACGTGTGATCTCGGTTCAGCTGCCTAGGCTAATTACAACAAAATAGATATGGTGTAAGAAGCTAAATCTCTCAACGTCTGAGGTACAACAATGGTGAGTACACGGAAGATCATACCATATATAGATGTTTATGTGGTTATTAAGAAGAATTTTCTATATTGCTATCTATGTTCATTTAAAAGCAGTCTCTAACATCTAATACCAATATTAGTAATAACATGAATATTACGGTTATTCTTCTCTTCACTAACTTACTTGGATATAACTGTTTGGCATAACAGAGAATGAAATGAGATAGGCTGGTAGAGAGGGAGTCGGAGCGAATATTGTCTTCTGCCACTTGTCGTTAATGATTTGTACATCCTCTATCATTGTGTTAGATTGGGACGTAGTCCTAGTAGGGTGGATTACGGAGAGTCGAAATGAGGCCTTCATTGATGGATGATCAATACATGGTAAGAAATGGCGCGCGAAGTCTGGTTGGAAATGCGTTGAATAAAACTCATGATTTCTATGAAATACTGCTGAGGTTTCGTTATTTAACAAACCACTGTATTCTCCTATGGTTAGGAGAAACTCTCCGGGAAGCAACATTTCGGTAAACTCGAAGTCTACAGTTCCATTCAAAATCCTAATGTTCTTCAGTAATGGCTCGTAAAGGTCGTGAGAGGAAATTATGGATATATTTAAATAGGAGTGTAGATTGACAGCATGAAGAGTAACGTTTTTTGTGCGACTGCTCAAATTAAAGTGGAGTGAAACCGACGCGATGAAACCCTCGGAAGGATGTAAAATTGGCAGTTTAACGGAGACGTCATATGAAAGAGGCGTGAGATGAGGTGAAAGGTCCGTATGGCATGATAAGATCCACATAGGGAAGAGAAAGAAGTAAGCAGTTAGTAAAGGGGTCATCTCGGGACTAACAATCGCCAACTATTTGCCAGTGGGTACACTGAGCTACACCAACTACCCGAAAAAAGATTAGTAAATACTAGGCCTTTTAAGTTTAAAACTTCCGACTATTTCTTCCTGTATCTATTTTATTGTTACTTTTAAATAGAAATGGTTTCCAATATCACCAGATGGTTATGATTAAAGTTTGTTGCTATGAAAAAACCATAAATAAATAAATAAATATTATATGTATTGCAAATATTACTACAGATAATATACGTTAAGTGTTAGTCATCATCGGACACTTGTTTCCTTGAGTTTACATACAGTATTCTATCCTTCCCCAAGCATGCGCTAGACGCCCAAGCAAAGTACAACGGTGGGCGGAGCTAAATCGAATAAGGACGTAGAGTAATGTCTGCGTCTCCGTCCGATCGTGCGCTCCCTCACCTGTTTACATTTATGTGTGGTAAACAGAGAGTAAACAAGCGCGGGCGCATTTGTCACCGGCCAGAGAGTGGTGCTCTCGGTCTCTCCCATCATGGCTCAGGTCAGTTCGCTTTTCTTCTCTGATTCTGGCATGTTCTTTTGTTTCTCTGCTCCCTCCTCCTCGTGCTCACTCTGTCTTTCACGTGCGTTGTGTTGGTTGATTTCTGGTTGCACTATAGTGTTCAAAAGAGGCGTTTCCTATGCTGCTGTGCACTTTGCGTCCGTCTCGCCGCCGTTCAGTCCTAGTGCCCAATTGATGCTTTCGTGTGTCGCCGGCTGTATTTCTTATCAACTACCTCATCATTATATCGATACCACTACTTCGATGTTTCCAAATTATTTGTCAGCGCTAACCGCGGTAATTTTTTCTATTTTTCTATTTATATTTCGTATTTCTGGTCATCAAGTCAGATGCCAATGGATTTGACCTCTAAACATGTTTACCTGTCTAAGTCTCGTGGGTACACGTGATCTCTCGTCGGCTGTCTAGCTCCTCCCCCAGTGGGTCATGCGCACTCCTGCTTGTTGGTTTATGGCGACGTACGCGCTTGTTTCTGGTTGTGATATGATATGAAACTTGGTGTCATTTACTGCTACTAAAATTATTCATATTACTACATTGTACGTCGTTCATATAAAGATTGGTTTCACTGGCTTACTGACAGTCCTCGGTTCTGAAGTAAATACTAATACCACACATCAACTCATGTTTTCAAAGTGTAAGTTTTGAACTATGAAAATCCGCAGAATCCAATATTTTCTTGAGAATAAAGTTGGTTTTTTGTATTCTTATGTTGATGTAGTGTATATTTGCGTATCGTGCTTTTTTTAACACAAATTCTATTGCGGAATATAAACTATATGACAAGTGGTCGATCCATTTATTTGCGGTTGTATTATATTCGATAATACTTGTTCTTGGAAAGTCTTTACCTATTATGATAATTGTATTTATAAGTTTTTACCTATTTATTAGATGTCTATAAACAACTATTTTGTCTTAAAATATTCTTTATTTTAATCTCATTTCGTGTGAAAAAAAATTATTTTTGTTTTAGGAAGAGTCATCAGCCCCCAGCATGCTATCAGAGGCCCAGCGGACCCCTGCTGAACCATCAGGGCCCGGTGTTCCTGATGGTCTTCTACTACTCGCCATTCAGGAGCGACTTAATAACCAACTGCGACCCGCATCTAACAACACGTTCAACAATTTGAACAGTCTTAATTTGAATACGATCAGTAATGATGCGACGAGTAGACTGTTCCAGTCAATATTACTTGGTTTACCATTACTTCCTACTTTGCCCAACCCACTAGATCTAGCTTGTCTGCCGGGTACATCTATGTCTCATCCACTATGGCAACACAACTTATGTGCTTGGCCGGGGTGTAACCAACCATGCGAGAGTCTACCTTTATTCATCGCTCACCTATCGCAGGCACACACTTTCGATGAAAGGTGAATGCGTATTGCTTTATTTTATTTACGGTAAGATGTACTGTTTTTTATTTAACATACTTATGTCTTTATGGATTTAGATCTACAACTGATATGCGGAGTCAAGTTGAGTTAGTAGACACTCTGGAACATAGATTAAATAAGGAAAGAAATCGACTACAGGCTATGATGCAACACCTACATATGAAACAATCGCCAGACACTACAACCCCCACCCTTGGAAAGGTCGTATTCTGTTCTATGTACTAAACATAACAACTTTCTTATAAAATTCATAATTGTTAGTTGCAGATTGAACCCACTACATCGCCACTAAGGTCTCCCAAACAGGAAACTTCTTCGCTATCGTCAATTTCATCATTACCTTCTCAATCTCACCCAAATATGCAAGTCCGTCTTTTTTTCAATTCATATTTGTTCATACCACTACGCTTACGTGTTTTGCGCTTTGGCTGTGTATTTAACTTACATCCCACGCACATTGTTATCATCAACTATTGGTCCATTGCCCTCTGTTTCATAGTGATCGTTGGATAGCCTGCAGATTCCATTTCTCTCATTCCCGTCTCGTCACAGGTCTGTTTTGTTTACATGACGATCGATGGCGCAGATAAACAAAACATGCAGCGGGACGAGGTCTATACAAGCTGGCAGCTGGCATCGATTGGTAATTGATCTTGCACTGTGTCAGCATTCTCATCTAGAAATAAGGAAGTCATTTAACATGATCATTGTCAGAACGTTTGCTGGCTATCCTGGTTACGATATATTAGGGAATCTTTTCTATACTAAGCTTGTAAACTTATAAGTGGTGTTTTGTTTATCAATAACAAGTAGTTGGTCTAAATTTGTACCTTAAAATTACAAATTGAAAATTACTAGGCGGTTAACTAGACTGACACCTGTCGATCCAGGAGCAGTCGATCGATTACGGTCTTATCGTCTAGTAGTAGTCCTGGTAATGTACTTTGACTACTGTCTGGTTAGCGACGCAAACAAATTCAGTGCGGCTGGAAACTGCAACCATCAGGGTATTATTAATTAAGCATAGAATGACACTAACGAAAGTACTCTTTAATGAAAGTTAATATTGCAAGTACTAATGGCTGTGGTTCTAATGCATCTATATTCTACATAAATGTTGCCCTTAAACACTATTCTTGTTGGTATTATAACGTGATACAAGTAGTGATTATTTACTAAGCAAGATATTAATGTTTCGTTTTAAATTTAAACAATTATTGTTTGTTTTCTTATGATTTATTTCCAACGTCAGTAGACATTTTTGAATTGAAGGTCGTAAGCAAATCAATGTTGGTAGTTGTGCGCAATCGATATCCTGCAGCTGGACTTGGTTTCCCGCCTTCTTTTTCTTCAAATATTGTCCTAATTTTGGTCTCTGGCAATGTTACTAAGTTAACGAAAGTATTTGACAGCGTGCTGATATGCATATCGATATTTTTCTGAACGTGAGTAAGCTCAGTCTTTTGCCCTGATCTGGATTTCTATACTCTTATTATTTGGCTTAGTCAAACATGAGGTTTCTAATGAACGGCTTTGTTTTTTTTACTTATAAGAATGCACTTCATACCCAACTACGTCATCGTATAAGAAGTGCAGTGTGTATGGCTTTTCTTTGCGTTCTTTGAATCCCTGTTTGGGTAGCCTATAGGTGGTCTGCGCTGACGAGTGCAGACACAATGGATATCATAATAGGATGCAAATAAAGACGAGACGAAACAGTGTACGCTTTTTAGAGATTGTTACTATGAAAGAAATTTGTTTATGGTCATAAGCTTAAGACATTAATCAGATGTTTTCACAACTGTAGAGATGTCTTAACAAGAGAAGCGTGCTTCTCGATCGATTTCATGGCATAAGAATTGTGTTTAATCGCATCAAGACAGTTGCGACGTCGACTTAGTACACGTACTCACATGGTAGGTTTGACACACTATTCTCACATGATACATAATTGTGTAAACAGGGCACATTAAGTCTGTTGCATCACAATGTTACTTAGATAAAAAGTACTATGTCAAGCATTGAGGGATTTTCGATTATCATAAGCTTTACTCATGAATTACTATAATTTTTAATTACTCTCTTTTCATGTTTATTAGAGTAGGTATGCACATCATCAGATAATATCTATGTATAAACTTATATTTGTTTTCTGATTTCATCATTTTGCACAATAAAATCGTCTAAGTAGCGAGTGTCATTAAATCCTAAGCCCATTTTCATGATGCATTGCTGCCTTCCATAGACGTCGTTCCGTGATGCTTTAGTGACTTCATAATGCTCTGCGATGGTATGTTTTCCCGTTAGATGTGCATGTGACGCCTTCCCCCGCGCAGCTCAGTATTTTGGTTATAAACACAACATACACCGGCCGCGATAGATCAATTGGGTCAAGTCAGGCGCGCGACGCGATGAGATGCCTACGAAAGCGACAAGGTTTCTAACTTGGGGGGGGGGGGACATGCGAGATAAATGAAATGTATTTCAATCGACTTTATAACTATCAATGTATTCAATGGGATAATACCGAGTCCAGTTGTAGCTGATATTTTATTTCACAAAAAATGTATTTTAACTGCATAGTCCAGCGTTTTAGGTTCTACCTACTGTATCTCTATCAATAACGGAATCTACATCGGCACCACTGACACTTCCAGCTCCGTCTGTTGTTTCTTCTGAAACATCACCAAATCCTGACCAGAAACCTTTCGTACCTAGGCGTAGTAGAATATCTGACAAAACGGTACTGCCGATATCAGCTGATATAGCTAGGAACAGGTAAATGTGTTTTTTTAAATACTGTATTTGTAGTGTTATAGCACATTTTTTTGTTGTGATATTCTTTCAACAATCGAGATTATTTTACAGGGAGTTTTATCGTTCTAATGACGTACGTCCACCGTATACATATGCGTCGCTCATACGACAGGCGATTATGGAGTCACCAGATTGCCAGCTCACTTTAAATGAAATATATACTTGGTTTACGGAAACCTTTGCTTACTTCAGGAGGAATGCTGCTACTTGGAAGGTTAGAACTTACAAATGATGAATATTTCCTATATAGATGCTATAGACCCATCATACATATATTAGTAATTTTTTGTATTATTCGTGGCTTTTATTTCTTATATCAATTGCCAATTCTTAACAAATCTTTTGCCATATTAGTTATTTTTTATTATTTTACCATATTTAATTTCCAGTAAAGTGCAGATTTTTAAGATTCCAAATAATAAAAACTTAACAATTTAATGATATTATTTTTCGATCATTGTTTGATATTCATTTGACTGCTATGTGGCTTTTCTGAAAGCTCTGTACCATTTTAAACGGTGCGAATTTTAAAAAGTAACTTTATGAAATACTTTAGTGGAGGACAGTGCATCATTTCCTAACTATAGTTGATCTGAACCTTCACTGATTGATAAGCTCTCATCAGTTCATTTATGCAAATTAACTGTTTTGATGCACCAAATCGGTCCTGTTTTTCGTATTGTATAAAGGGTTATGTATATTATCTCGTTTTCCACTTTACATTGTTCATTAAGTTACTTCCATTTCAATGCTGATAATTTTTCAGAATGCGGTAAGGCACAATCTATCGCTGCACAAGTGCTTTCAGCGGGTTGAACAAAATGTGAAGGGAGCGGTATGGACTGTGGATGACAGTGAATTCTATCGTAGACGGCCACAGCGTGCAGCGGCCACGCGTAGTCAACCAAATACGCCTATGCCAGATGAGGTTAGTACAATTTTAAATGTAATTTATAGCCAATGAATATTATCAGAAATAGTTATGTATAGTTTTAGATGTTGGCCCAACGTTTACTTGATCAAACAGCAATGAGTATGATCGAACATGGCCAACGAGCCGATGGTACTGCTCATATAACAGAAGGAATGCCTTTAAATGGGTCTCTAGAAGGAGTTTTATCATTCCTTGGTGGGTCTGCTAAATCAACTCTTAGAGGTATTTGTTAGTAATAAAAATAATGTTAACATATTAGTTGGATTACAGCGAACTCAGGCGATTCAAATCCTCTGTCATTATTGTCAGCAGCTGCAGCAGCTTCGGAACATAGTTCTTGTGCACCAACCCCTAACATATTTATGAAAGAAGAACCAAGGGACGAGCGGATGGATGTGGACGCTCATTTAGTAGAGCATCAACGTCAAAATGGAGTGATAGGTTCGTTATTTTATGTCTTACATTTTCATTCGGATATTTTTTTCAATATTGTAATTTTGCTTTAGATGTCAATGATCCAGATGCTACTCCCCCTGCAGAAGAAGATTCTCGTTTAGTCGTGGACGATCAACCTCCTGCTGTTGTATCGAGTTGTTGAAGGCTGACCTATCAAGCAACGTTGCCTCGTTCAAGCGTCTCAGGATCGAATCCCTTCGCCGCCGTTCTCCACAGGGTTGAATCCGATTCAAGCCAAGCCAGAATTGATATTTTATATGTCGTATCAAACTTTTGACAATTCTAATGTTCTTTTGTTTGTTTGAAACATTAATTGAGTCAGTAATCTTAACCCTACTGAATACCAAATGTGAGTCTTACCCAAACATTTCGCAGACCTTATTCCTATATCATTTCTTCAGGGTGTTTTTGTCAGTTCTAAACTATAATAGGTTCCAAACTGAGATGCAATCACTAGTTTTATTGAATTATCAATCAATACCTTTGGGTTAGGTGAGCTGATATCGATTTTTGTTGGGTCCTTAGGATAACATAATTTCATCTTATGTCATGTATTTTTTCTCTATTCTATAGTACTCATCGAATATCGAACCATCGAACTAGCCTCTCCACCTAACCCGTGGGTGCGTAGATCAAATCTGCGTAGTGGCCGTGGGTGTATAACGCACAATTGCCTCCTGATATAGAAGGGTATTTTAATCCCACCCTTGGCCCAGGAGGATTTGTAGTATCACTCCTATCCCCGATCTCATCCGGGTTTCATCCTCCTGTTATACCATTGTTGATGCCTTGTTACAACCTCAGAACCCGAATAAATTTATTTTCTTCTTGTTTATATATTCTTGAGGAATGTATCATAGTTTGTTTGAGTGGATTGTGGGAGGTAATGGAAGGTTTACAGAGACAAGCTTGTGTAAAGGAACGCAGTGAGGAACCATGGATATTTTATGAAGCGAGGAGGGTTAGGGAATCGTCTAAAGATTCAAAGGCAAGTTTGTGGCGTTTCACCAGTGTATTGGTAGCCATGACAACTCGTTTGTGCTTGAGCTAACTGGGTTGGATACGTGATTATCCTTATCCTCTTTAACTCTCATCTTAACATGCATTATTTCTTTAACAACAATAACTGTAGTTTAATATGAAAAAACTAGTCAATTGGGATAATAAGTTGCGTAATCAGTGTGGGAGGGTACACTTGCCTACACAAACTAGGTTTTTCACCAATCTTTTTGGGGTTTAATTATAGTTTATGTAAAGTGTATCCTTAAATCTAATTACTGTGTAAAAGCAGGCATCGCATTATATTGTTTTGACTATGTCAGATGACGAGGTGGACCAGATAGCAGAAGAAGTAGTACTTAAGGTAAGTCCTGAAAATATCTAATCACTACAATTACATTATATTAAGCATAGTTCTAAAGATATAATCATCTTGATAAAAGTAGCTGTATTTCAGATAGTTGTATGTGGTGATGGATCTTCAGGAAAAACGTCAATCTGCACTAGATTTGCCAAAGATGATTTCGATAGGACCTACTATCAGGTTATTAATTCACCTTTAATATTAGAAGAAAATGTCTATGGGTTCTGTGTATACGATTAGCTATTTCTTAAAAGTTTGTAAAAGCAAAAACAAGTATTGAATGCATGATATCTCACATTAGATTGTCCTTTTCAAACCAACATTTGAAATAAAAGTAACTAGAAGTTGAAATGTCCTATTCTGCCGACACTAATTGGTAGGTATGTGTGCGGTTTTTGCTGTATAAATAAAGGCAGCACATCGATTATTGTGGGCTGCGGAGGGTCTCAGCGCGATGTTGACGCCCAGAAGGACACACCAAATAGAACACGAGACACCACTGAAACCCAGGAACAGCTGACAGGGGTTGGATGCGCAGACAATGAAGCGCGGCAGACTGTGTGTCTGTCTTGTGGTTTAAACAGTACATGAAGATATTAAACTATATGTATTATATTCAAATTTGATGTATATAGCTTAAGATCTTTCTTTTCTAATTGCTTAAGCCTAGATAAATTTCCTTGCTTCCAGACACTCGGTCTTGATTTTTTTTCGAAACGAATATCCCTACCCGGTGATGTGCAAGTACTAATGCAGGTTTGAGATTTGAGAAGCAATTACTAGAAAAATTTGAAAGCTTAGAATAGATAAGTAAAAGTGCACTTTTTATTGTAAAAATATATCTGCATAATTGAGGTTTGGGATATTGGTGGTCAAAGTATAGCTGGCGAAATGATCGACAAGTATATATATGGGTCACATGCAGCTATGATTGTTTATGACGTCACTAATATCAGTTCTTTCGATAATTGTCAGGATTGGTTGAACGTGATCAGAAGGGTCACGAAAACTCAAGAAAAGGTATAAATATTTAATTTCCTATTTTCTTAACAACACTACAATACCGAGAAATAATACTGAAATTATATGTTATATATTTATAGGTATTCAATTTTATTATAATTAGATAACATTAAGGAATACGTTCACTGACTTTATCTAAATATTCTTTTAGTCTTTTCTTTACCAAACAATAAAGCCGCAATACAACAATTAGTCGTGACCCAAATACAAAACTATGAGCGATTGCAGTGCCCAGCCTGTTTATTTGGGACTTGTTTGTTGTTGATGTGTTGTCTTGTTTAGGCCGGATCCGATTCAGTCAAGGTCTGTAGTAGTAAACAACGCACTAGGAACTAATTGCTAGGGATCGAGCTCTAAGAGAAAACATAGTTATTATTTTGGAAACTGCAATACTTACTATTATTTATTGTTTTAAACTTTATCTTAGTAATAATTTCACTTGATACTTAATGTGATGTAGTTTCAAGTATATTGACGAAATATACATCTTTCAGATAAATATGAGGATAGGGTTATAGTTTTGGTATAATAGCAACGTTTTTCGCATATTTATCTCTAATAGTAAAAAAAGTCACAAAATAAAATTTTAATTATTACAAATAAACTGCAACGTACTTAGCGGGAAATAGCTTATTTTAATCGTAAATTTGTACGAGTAACAAATTTGAATTTGAATTTGAAAAAAAAATTAAATTATGACAAGATTTTCATGAGATCAAATTAGATATTGACTGTGATCTCATCAGCAATTGAAGCTACCTGCTTGCTTTGTTTACATATCATGCGGCCTTTCGCTTCGAATGCGTATCGCGTGTTTAGATATGCCAAGGTTTATTTGTTTGCCTTGCGTCCGAAGCCTCTGCTACATTCATGTTAGTACGAGGAGAGGACAGGGATTGAAAAAGAAACAGTTGTGCAGTTTGTGTCATTCGAATTCCGCGGGATTTTTGTTCATACTTGTTATTTTATATTGTCTATATCCATTAGATCGCTAAGCATTTGCTCACATTTACTGATAGATGTAATCACCGCAATTATCTGAAGGCAGTTATGTACTGGAGATACAATATAAATATCGTCAGTACTATAATTCTCTGCTTATAGATTTCCTTCTAGATATGTGTTCGACGTGTAAGACTGGAACTTTTAATTGATAGACAACATATATTGTGCATTATGCTTTATCAATGAATATTTTATTATTTTTAGTCATAGCTGATCATTCAACATTCAAAGGTTGACAGAAGATATAGAATGTTTACACCACTAAATTTCAGCCACCCAACATCGTACTAGTGGGAAATAAAGTTGACGAAGAACGGCTTCGAAAGGTTAGCGTTGATGTACATTGCTCGTTTGCCCGTCAGCATGATCTTAAAGCTTTCTACGTCTCAGCTAAAACTGGGGACTCGGTTCTAATGACATTCAGGTATGGTTTTTGCATCTGCTAATTAAAGCCACTTGTTTACTTGTTAAAATATTTCTCGAGTTTAATTGTTCTATTTGTTTCACTCTTAGACATTATTATAGGGTTAAGAAACTTATCACACATTTACTCCCAATATTTAATTAGTTATATAAAATTGGGGAAACAACAAATATATAATCCAGATGGAGGGTTCCATCAACGTTCGTTTTGAGGGTATAACAGACTTCTATATGTTTTGTCCACAAATTTGTGTTTCTTGACATCTTTATCTGCTTTTTCTGTTGTTTTTGTGAATTTTTGTGATGTGCCCTAAATGGACCCATGAATCATTTTGAAAGTCAACAATGCCGATGTTGTTCTGATTAGGATGGGTAGAAGTGGATATTCAGGAATTAACAAAATTTGTTATCGTGGTAGTTTATAAATGTATTCTGAGCTCTATAAATGGATAAAGAGCTGGTCTTTGTCAACGTGAAATGGTTAAGGTCGTCTTCAAAAACTTCCTAAATGTATCTTTCATGAAGTCGCATGGAATATTGTTGCGAGCATTAACCAAGGTGTGAACAAGTGCCGATGCACTCCGACGCGTAATCGTTTACTAAACTACGATAACATGCCGCCATGTCGGGTGTGTTTGACTGTATGTATCAGTCGAAAAAGTGCAAAAGGTGATTTAATCATTGTCAGAGAAAAATAGCATTTTAATTTGACTATCAACAGCTAGTACTTAATACGATCGAGATAACTACACGGAAATATCGTATTTTTAATATCGAAGAAATTGGATAAATGCAATGGTTTCTTAGTTTGTCCTCGTTTTAGAATAATTTTTAACTTAAGCAGTTATGGGAAGTAGAAACAGTTAAGTAAAAGACTAAGTCAAACTTTTTGTTATCAATTACACATAAGTTCCATTCTTAGTTGTATTATAAGAGTCAACAAATGACTTATCTATATGTATGGTAACTTACAACAATTATTTCGGAAAATATAAGACAAATTTATCTACTCATGAATTCCCAAAGTCATTTTTTATTAGTGCCCATTTGTTTTTTTTGTAATAGCGGGTCGTTTTCTGTTTTAAAAGCGCAGGCTAAAAATTTTGAACGTAAGATATAATATGCTTGTATTCTGAGGATTTTACGGACATTCTCGATTTACTCAGGGAATTAATAATAACAACAACAAACAAAATATTGTGAAATGTTCTCCTAATAATTACTATCTTATGGGACTCTAGTATCTAAGTAAGTAATATGTTAAGAATGATCAAAACTGAAAATAGCGACTTAAAGTTGGTAAACACGAATTAGTAATGTAGGGTTATAAATAGAACGATATTTGGATATAGAAATATGTGAATGTTCATTTTTCTCGTCTTTTAATTGCTGGCCAGTGGTACTCTATTAGTGACGGTTGATGCCCGGCTGGGCGGTATTGGTGAATTACTAGAAATGCATTGCGAACTACAGGTACATTAAACAGACTCCTTATTTCAAGTACGTTTTCACTAGTGATTTCTTCTCTCTTCAATAAGAGATTGTGCGAGGTGGAGAGAGTGCTTGTTCCTTGGAGTACACTGAAAGTGCAGGCGATCCTGCTGGCCGCGCATTTGTTTGGTGCGTGCTCATAAACTGCTTGTCAACGATTAATAGAAGGGACCAAACCCACTTGGTGGAAATATAGAATGATTACACATAAATAAAGTCAACTAAGATACAAATCATCAGATTCCTTATGTTATAAAGAATAAACTTCCAGAAATCTCAAAAAAAAAAGATTCTGTAAAAGTATAATCTATACAAACAAGATTGGGAATATATAAAATTTGTAGTTCTTCACTACGTGATTTGCTAGTATATTGTATGTAGTCTTATGACGGATTTTACAGTATTCACGTGACGTACTGAAATTAGTAGTAGCGAATAATCGAAAAAATACACGTTTGTGTATACATGACCTATAGGTGCTCAATCGACTAATTTTTAAAATGTATGAAATTCATGTACATTTTCGGAAATAAAATTAATTCGAAACTGTGGACCACAATGTTTTAGATTTTTATGCAAACAATTCAAGTGCTAAGAAAGTGCTAATTGGAATAATAAATCCATCGAATCCTGCACAAATCGGATGTCTGTGCTCAGCAGTCATAACCGATGAGTCCTATTCTCAATATGATGACTCACCCATATGCTATTACTTCTTTTATAAATACGACATTATATTTCAATAGGCCATATCGTTCTGTCTGAAAATTGTTGATGAAGGGTAAAGGGATTGTTATTATCTTTTAAAGGTTTTGCATTTTAAATATGGTTTAAACCAGAAATATGAAAAACAGTGATGGTTAGAACCTATATATCTCTACTGTTTTATTAAGCATAATTGGAGTTATTACCATAATTTATTTAGTATTGAATGAGATAGTTGAGTGATAGAAAGTAGTTAAAACAGCGAACCAGTCAGGATAGACCATCTAAATGAACAGGTCAGTTCATCTTTCTTCCAGGCAGGTAGCAGCTGATGTACTGAAGATTGTGCTGACAAGAGTCGATCAAGAAGCAGATATTGTCATAGTGCAAGGAGAAGTAGCTCACGACGTAAGGGAACCCAGAAAGAGGACAGTCGATCAGTCGAGAAGCACCGCTGTCTGCTCTATTCAATAACACTAACATTCATAGTAGATAAACAGCGGACAAAAGAGTTGGTAGATTGGTGTTACCATTTTCAATATTCTTGGGATATGTATCAGTTATCATAGTCCAGCAAGCTAATGATGCAGTATGTATATATTCATTATTGTTTATTAATCATAGCTGAAGTTATAAATACCGAACCTCCTGTGGATTTTCATGTCGCAGGATTCGTGGACCTGAATGGGCGGCGTTCCGGGTTCCCATGTCCGTGCGTGGAATTTCACAAACAACACCATGACGCGTGTGATTCGTGTTGACACAATCTGCCTGTTTTGTAACTTATTGTGTTATTTTGACCTTTTGTTGATCAAAACACAGATATTGTTATGCAATGCCGTCTGCGTTTTCTATTATGAGGGGTTGACTGAATGAAGAACTTGATTGAACTGTGAATGTTAGCATCTTTAGGAAAAATATACCCACCTATAATGTAGGATATTAATTGAGAATAACAGTAAGCTGACAACTAAGATACTAATAGGCAAAACCATGTATCTGCTTTTAGCCGTATTTTATAGCAATTAGAGGTGAAAATACATTAATTATGTAGATGCTAAGAGGAATGAGAGAAAGTTAATACCAAAATAAAAACAGTGGTAAAGAGATATCGTGCCATACCACTTTTTGTCTTTTTGGTGCGTATGTATTTAGATGCGTTTTTCTGGTTCTGTCCTGCCTATGTCCTATACAGAAATAGCCGAAGGATCCGCAACCGTCACGCGTAAACAAGTTTATCACGTAGTGTCTGATGCAATTCTGCGAAGTGGAAGGAGGTGAAGAGCTATAGGCTTAAGATGAGGAAAACTAAGGATACGGGTAATATAAAATAAATTTAAAAAAAAAAGATGTGTACAGGATAGTGCTAATACTCCCTCAATGTAAATACAGTAAGAATAAATAGAAAATATATCTGAAAAGGAAAGCTAGGAGAAACCAATAATAATTCAACAGACACAGAATAAGTAAGCCGTCGAAACTATAAAAGCTAATATTTGGAAATGTAAACAGTGGAAAAATTCCTAGAGGTTAAGAATAATAGATGTGAGAGCAGGTATAATTAATTGTAAATATGGAAATAATGGAATTAGACAGGAAAAACAAAAAATAACTAATATAGAAATCTGTTTCGAAACAATTGGCCGGTGACAAAAATCTTAAAATTACGACTGCTAGTAACTACTCACTGGCTTTGCATTATTTTATCTACTATATAATTTAATTTAAAACGGAATTAACGTTTTCCACCATTTTCTTTATCAAAGGATGGAAGTAAATTTGCTTCTATTTTGTGCAGCATTCGGAAACTAACTTAAAACATTAAACAAATAAAAACAATTTCATTACCTCCATTATTCTAATGTAAGTCTGTAACGGAATAGTAATCAGCCAAAAATCAGATGAAAATGTTGTAATTCGATCTAAGTACTTGGAATGTACTGCTGATAGCATTGCCACTCAGATATAGTAACGGTTATAAGTTTTCCAAACATCCCAATTTATTTGAAAAAGTAACAAATCTTCAAATTAATTTTTAATTTTTGCATGACTACTTTCAACCAATTTATTTGCTTTAACTGTCATTTATGCTCATATTTCTTCAGCGATAATGAACTGGATAGAACGAAATAGAAAGTTTTAAATCAATTTTAAAAAATTGCCGTCATTATAAAAATTTAAAATAGACGAGCTGTCGCGCTGGGATAAATAATTCTATGCACAATCTAGTCATACCGTTGATTAGTTAAAGTGCAGTGGTGTTACTCTATACTTCAGTTTTCAATGAATTTATTATTTCGTTGATGATAAAGAAATTTTTAATAATAGTAAATGCTCTGACTTATTGCTGCACTAGTACTCCTTCTTATTTGTTAGATTTCGGCAACTGTTTTTAGATATTTAGCCTTAAAAAGTTACTACATATATTCTGACTTAGTTATTACCACTTAATTAATTATGTATTATTACTAAAAAAAATAAGGATTATCAGATATATTCCCATCAAATACTCAGTTTTTAACGTAGTAAACTTCTATTTTAAATTTTTGATGAGCATATAAACGACTCCCTACAGAATGGAATTGAACTAAAGAGTGGCAATGAACCTGGGTTTTAATTTTGATATGGACTACCCACAGTCAACTTCGAAGCATATTCCTTTACCGCATAATAATCTAATCAAGGAATCTGATGATATTGATTTTACCAAGGATGAGCTTTTGAAGCTATTATCTTATCTAGAAGGAGAGTTACAAGGTCGAGATGAAGTTATAGCGCGACTACGGGTACGTTTTTTTAGTCGCAGTTTTATTGTTTATTCTTTTAGTATTTCTCATCTTTATACTACCTTTTTGATGTTAAAGTCTTATTTAATTATTTAATTTAAACGATTAATACGACTGTTGGTTTAAAGCCTTTAAAATATTAGAATGAGAGGACAAAATTTCTTCTGTATGATGCGAAGTACGGGAAATTGGGAGGAAATGATCCTTTTTGTGCGCTTCGCCGGGATTCAACAATGACAGAGGAGGAATTGGATGAAAAAGATATAGGACAACTCTATGAATCTCAGCTTATACAACTGGAGAAACTTATCTCAGTTCAAAGAAAAAGCCACGCCCGAGCTAAGAATGTAAGCAATTTTTATTCTTAAGTTTTTGATCAAAAACCGTTTTTAAACTGATTATTACATTGGTCGGGCAACTACTATTCCAATAACTTTCTTTATATATTAATATCTGTTAAATTGCAGTTCATTTATACTTCTAAGATAGGATTCTTAAAATTAGAGACATTTAAATATTGATCTTTAGCTTTTGGCATCTGCTGAAAAACGACATAATAAAGCTCTTCGAGAGTTAGAATTAGAGAAAGAAAGGAAGTGTCGGTATGCTGAGCAGGGTGATGATGTTTTGGCACTTTTAGAGAAGGAGCGGAACAAACTCACTCAACAAGTACTGTTCATATTTATCCATATATCATTTAAATGAGGTTTCGAAATTGTCAGTTCAATAATGTGAAATTTTAATAAGTTATTTTGATTTGATTTTAGTATTTGTACGTAAAAGTATAGTAAAAATACTATGTTCAACCTTCTAACTCCTAATATGACTTTTATATAGACCATTCACTACTGAATTTTTAGCTCGAATTTCAAATAAGCGAAGTAATGATGTGTAAGAAAGAGACAGAGAAAGTAGAACGGAAGCTGGAAGCCGAAAAAGAAAGGCATAAATCTATGGTTTTATTTTTGATTAACGAAAGGAAACAGATGTTGGTCAAAATGCATGAGCTCAGAGTCAGAACAGAAAATCATGGTGAGTCTTGAAATAGTTTTTAAAATTACTTCTACCTAGTGTTTTTAGTATAACATCTTTTAAGCTCCTACATCAATGGCTGAACAGACTTTGATAGAAGAGTTGAAAAAAGAAGTAAGCGTACTTAGACAAGAGCGAGACATCTTGAAGGGTAACAACAAGTCACTAAAGGTTTTTTCATAGGTCACTTTGATTAAAAACTAGTAATTAATTTAAAATGCTTATTATATACGTACTTTTCTGATTATAGGCAGAAAATCTGAGTTTGAAAGAAGTGGTCAAAGGACAAGAAGCTGATCTATTGATGTTAAGAAAAAATCTAATATCAAATACAAAGCTGCCTCTTGAGAAAACTGAAACAGTATGTACCTAAAGAAGTGTTTAATTAGTACTAATATAAAATAAAAATCATATTGTAGCATCTTCCTCAGCTATCAGATGAGCGATCTTTGGTCGTTGCAAATAGAATGGCAACTTCATCTTCTGTTATTGGGCCGTCCCGTACACGTCTTGCTAATTCTAGTAGCTTTCCTTCGGAGAAAAGTCGTCTTCCACGTGCACCATCTTCTCCAGCAAGAAACATTACGTCACCCAGGTGAATTAAATTTCAGTGACTTTTTTCCGGAAATTGTATGTGTTCTAAATATATAAACCACATAGAGAAAATAACTAGATTCGTTTTGCCAGAGATGATCTACTAACTAACATAAATAGATATGGATGCTCATATATGTTGTCGAACTCACATGACAATAATTGAAGTCGGTTAAATAATATCAAACAGTAATTTATTTTATACAACTGTTAAGATTCTAAGAAATGAAAAGCTCTCTAATATTTCTTTGATTTAGTTATTATAAATTTTACTGATGGTTCGAAAGACAAATGAAACATTTTTTGCATTTTCTTCGTTTTAAGTTAATATAAATTCACACTTTTGTTTTTGTCTCACTGAAAACTAGTAATGACAAGTGTTTATGGTGAATATCCTTATCCTCGTCAACAGGATACCCTCATCTCCGACTAAGAAGGCTCCAGCGATGGGTTTGGCTACCGTGCGGCAACGACCTCCAATTCCTACGGTTGCACGTTATATTGAACCGGAGTTACAGGAACTAGAAGCCGCAATAGAGTCGATGACCGGATCAAACGGTAAGCTTTGCAACCATTATCTATTTTTAAGCTTGTTCTTTATTCACTTTATAGGTTAATTAGTCGCGCATCTTGCTACATTGTGACTAGCTTTTAGTTGCACCTTCCTCACCGACAAAGCGAAGTAGTAGCCTACCACGAGGTCGCAGTGAACCAAGAGTAGTAGAGACGGCACTTGTTTACAAAACAGAAACTACGCCACGGCAAATACCACAAATGGGTAGCGCTAATGCAAGTAGAATAGGTTTGTAATTTATTTTACAGATTTTCTATTGCCTTTTCAAATCATTAACTCATGTTTAACAACGATTATTAGTATTCCTGAGACTCATAAGTAAGCCAGTTTTCTTTTATAATGTAGGTACATAATATTATCTATTCATTTTTACAGACCATTTCTTTGATACAGAACTTGAGTGGCCCAATAATCATAACAAATTATGAAGGATAAGTGTTAACCATGAATAATATGATGACTAACTTCACAAACACTCCTAGATTGTTATTAATTATAGTAGTTGTTTGTGTTGTAATATGGATTTGTTTAGTACACCACACCCGTCCAGATCCCCCTTTACGGAAGCTTTCTGGGACTATACCAAAGAGAAATGGTTTGTCAGCAGTTACTAAAGCGTTCGGAAAGTAACTACCATTACTAGTATAGTATTTATTTATTTATTTATTTGGTTGATTATGTTTAATTAGTACATTACTTGTTAATAATTTCGCAAGTAGGTTCTTTAACCTATTTATATATTTTCATATAACATCAGCAACGAAAATCTAATCACCCATTAACTCTTAATTATGAATTGTGTCACATGCAATTACTATAACTTGATATTTATACTTTGTGATGTATTGAATTACTTATATTGAATTATTCAGAATCATTTTTATACCATCTTTCTGATTCTAAGATCAGGGGCATGCGAAATAACACAGCTCATAATTTTTTTTAAAGCTTTTGTTGGTGCATACGTGTATATACATGTACACACAATAATTGTGCCTTATCATAAAATCGCACCCTTCCTGATTACAGTTAACATTCTTGAATCGAAGTTCTCAGTAATAAGACTTGCAGTAGCATGAATAAATATTGAAAAGGTATTGGTAATAAGGCATTTGGTCGCAATATTAGTTTTACAAATTATATTCCATTAGAGGAAACAACAGATATGGACCTATTCAGCGTCTTTATAACTGACGACGTATCCTTTGGTATAACTGATGGTCTTGATTCCTATAATATTACCAGTATTTTTATGTAGCATAATGGGACGGAAGGTTTATTAAAAGTGGTTTTCACCTTAGATCTTGAATCTGATATAAGATCAAGAGCTATTTTCCAGTAGGGCACTCCATTCAAATTAATATCGAGGATGGGGCACCACTTCCGATGAGCATTTATGACATCCAATGGAATTTCACTACTATATAAGAAGTTATTTTAAAAAAAAAAAGTACTATTTAAATACTAGGTATACTTACCATATGATTAACATTTTAGCACACATTTCACAACTAGCAAAATATACAGCATTTGATTCTATACTGTTCATTTTTATTGCCCATCCCAAACAAGCACAAATAATATGTTCTTTCTTATTAGCGGGAAAAACAGAATCCGAAATAGTTATGTCGCTCGGTATTTTCTGAAATAAAGTATAGTGAAGATTAGTGTTCAGTAATTTCAAATAAATAAATAACTATGTTGAAAATGTAAGTTTATAATTTACCACGTTGTACAAATTTATTTCTTATTCTAAAGCTATATTTCAAGATTCACCAGATTAAGATCTGCGATATGGTAGGTTTCCAATCGTTCTTTGATGATTTCCTTGACTGCACATGCATTATTCAGCTTCAAATGAAAATCAATATAGGCAGATCGATAAATACAGGTTAACTCGTGCGAGATAACGATGTGATCACGAACGCGTCTAAAAAAGAGTCTGTATAATCCATGAATAACTTAGAAACAAAGTACTAATTATAAATAATCAGTAGTCACGTACTTCAAGCATTTGTTGTAAACATCAATATTAACTTCTGTAATTCTAGGAACAGTAGTATATAACAATCGTCCACACGATATGCACTTTGCTTTGTTTTTTCCTATGCATTTCCATCCATGTACAGCTAATTCTCGTGGACTAATCTCGTTACCAGTCCATAAACTAGGCTTAAAATATCATTATTTTTATATACTTATAATATTATGAAAACGGATCTCATTTAGACCAAATTACAATTAAATTAAATAGCACCCACTATATAAGACTTTACCAATATTTGATAAGTAGAAAGCGCTTCATCTTGAGCAGTTGCCCTGCAATGTATATAAGACAATAATGGAGTTGCTAATCAGTTCAGAGTAAAACATTATATTATTCCATGTATAAACTACAATATACGTAATGAGTACTGATCTTAAAATAAATGGAAAATATAGTTATTTACCGTTTTGACGGTATGGGAGACGAGATCGCTTCAAAAAGTGTTAATAATTTTCCAGAAACTTTTCGTTTTAAATCACGCATCTTGTGAAGTGAACTTTCATCTAAGATTTGAGTACCATTTTCTAAGTCTTCATTTGCCATACTTTTGTTTTATTAATATACAAATTGGCCACTAGGATTGAACACTGTAATATATAGTGCTTTAAAAGATACGGATTACTTCCATGAACACGAAATATCAATATACGTAAAGTTTACACTTAGTAGTGACCACTTATATACCACAATCCTCTTACACCAAAAAATTTGTTATCAAGAAAGTAGTTCTTTATTGTAGCTCTCGAATAAATCCATTTCTTTCCAACTAAAAACCCTTAATATAATAATTTAGTGAAGTTAGAAGATTTATGAATATGTATTAAAAGAATGCATGAATTCCAAGATAATATAGCATACATTTTCGTCGTAACAAATCACTATTAATACGCCTAGCTCCCAATGTAGTTTTGACAATAAATGTTTAAAATATGTAAATGACACTAAGTGCATAAAAATCGCTTGTATTTTTCAGTTTTTGGTCCCGTTAGGATTTGAGACCCTACGCGAACAGTACGTGCTAGCACCGCCCATCTTAAGACCTGGTTTAACAGTCGATAATTTTAATCGATAGTAGGCCATCTGTTCTGATTCGCTTTTGGTTCAGTTCGAGGATTGATGGGGAGCCCTGAAGTGGTTTTTTTTTAAAAAGAATTTTATGGAGGAGCTTAGGCTTTGAATATTAGATATATAGTGAACGAGAGCTAACCAAAGTATAGGTTCATATTTTTGTTTAAGTCTTACTGTTACTCCTTTAAAGTTGAATAAGATAATGGGTCATGATTTTGCAATTCTTAACTTAAAAGTGCATTAGTCGTTTTATTCATAGGCATATTTAAACAACGAAAAGGAACTATGATAGTTTCTGATTAATCTTGGCTATTATTAAACTTGCATTTTAAACGCATGGGATTTAAGTACGTATTAAACCAAGTACCAAACTAGATTATATATATTGAGCATTCTTAGTGAACATAATTAATTTCAGCTTTTGTTGGAATCAACTTAACTGTTGGTATTTCCTGATACGTGATGTCGTGCAGTAGTGATGATCAATCCGATAAAGAGGTAATCATAGTGTTTATATTAGTTTTAAATTTAATTAGTGAATCTTATTATATATTTGATAAAATACTTTTAGTGTCCACTCTGTATGGAGCAACTTGAAATCGATGATGTTGATTTTTATCCTTGTAAGTGTGAATACCAGGTCAGTTCGTACTTTTCTATCTTTTCGTTTACAGTTTTATTGAGCGCTTATTCCTTACTATATTGTTTTTTTGAGGATTTTTAGATCTGTCGATTTTGTTGGCATCGTCTATTAACAGATGAAAATGGACTTTGCCCTGCATGTAGGCAACCTTATCCAGAGGACCCAGTAAATTTTAAGGTAAGATCTGTAGTACTAATTGTTACTGAATTAACGTATTATCATTATTAAATTTCCGTGAAATGCTTAGATATATGAGCAATTTTTGTTTATGAATTAATATATTTAGTGTTGTAGAACGAATTACCACTTTATATTTCTGAATATTCTTAAAATTTAGTTGTTTTACACGTCGAATTCATCAATAAGCGCATAATTTTGTATTGGAGAAAGCAGCATAATTTTTAGCCGTTGTCTTCTGCTGATGTTCAAAGGATAAAGGATGAGAAACGTTTAAAACAGCAGGCAGAGAAACTACGTATCTCAGAATCTCGGAAACATTTAGCTAATTACCGTGTACTACAGAAGGTAACCATTTTGCTTGCCTATTTCTTTATGCAATTTTTCTACGTTGTATATAGGTGTACTAATAATATCTATATACTTCTGTAATATTGATTTTAGGACAATGGCTAGCATTTGTTTCGTTTTTTATAGAATATTATTCAAAAGAATAACGTTCTTTTCTTTTCGAAGAATGTGGTTGTTATTTACTTGTTTATAGAACTTAGTATATGTGGTTGGTTTATCTCAACACGTAGCTGATCCAGATGTTTTGAAGAAATCCGAGTACTTTGGTAGATATGGTAAAATTCTTAAGGTTAGTTTTATCCTATTTTTAGCCGTTTTTTCACGTGTTTTTATTTTATTGATTAAATGAATTAGACATTCAATTTTTAGGTTGTAGTAGGAACTGCACCAAATGTGAATCATCCACACTTACAACCAAGCCACACCGCGTATGTGACATATAGTAAAGTGGAAGAGGCTTTGAGGGCTATACAGGTTAGTAATTTTTAAAATACTAGAAATGAAATTCCGTTTATTTAAAAACTAGCAATTCATTGGTCTACCTTAATTTTTTAAACTTTAAATACATTGTTTTTCGATTTTGAAATCATTATTTTAAATAAATATAATGTTCCTGTGTTGAGAGCATTTTATATTAAAGACTAAAACAACACAAAATATTTTAAAGATATAATTTTTAGGGAGTGGGAAATGCTCAACTTGATGGAAGAATTGTGAAAGCGTCGTTGGGGACAACGAAGTATTGTTCATCATTCTTGCGGAGTCAGAAATGTTTCAAACCGGTGATTTTTAAATATTTTATAAGTCATAGCTTATATTAATTTTATTTAGTTGTGTTTAGGAATGTATGTATCTGCATGAGATAGCTGAGAGCGATATAAGTTTTACTAAAGATGATATGCATATGGGGAAACATGCTGAATATGAAAGGAGGTTTGTGGGCTCTTTTTTGTTATATAATATTTTTTACACAACTATTTTCTGTCACGTCTAAATAAATTAAGAGTTAAATGAGAATTCGTTTTTTAAATTTTTTTCTCTTTTTTAAGGTTAATTGATATGGTATTGAATAAGTCTATTTCTCATTCCCAGGATAAACGAACACAGTTAGTCATTTTTTGCAAATTTGGTATAAGATCAGCTAGTTTTTTGGCAATTGACAGTACTACTTATAGAGCATGGGTAAATAAAAATGTATGTTGGGAACAAAATGGTCGCGAAATAAGTGAAGAACCACTGGATAATGTAGCAGTTGATATCGCTTATAGTAACAATGATGAGGTTGGTTATATTTTTGATGTTTTTACAACGTTTTTGTACATTGTGTGGGTTTTTCTATATAATTCTTGCGTGGTGATTGAAAGTCCTATTTATCTAATACATAAATTATTAATTTAAAGTCTTCGTTGGAAGATCCTACACCATCTGAAGCTCTTTCATTGGAACGAGATCGGCAAATCTCTCATGGAAAAGAAAATCAGCCTAAACGAGTGTTGTCTAAACCACCGACCCTCTGTCAACGAGAATCTACTCCTCCACCGAAAGATCCTACATTGCCGATGGTATGCTAAATTTTTCGTTTTAATATATTTATTCTCACATTTTGAAAGTCCCTATTTCTAATCCAGGATTACTTAACCACCGTTAGAGATGTTGTTGAAGAGGAAGCGGAAGTCATCCAACAAATGGTATCACCAAGTAGCGATTTCAAACATGGAAATGATTCAAAATTATTCCGGTAATGATGATCTAAATGTGCTAGTAGTTGAAAAATTTTGATTTAATTACGTGAACGATGGTTTAATAAATCAGGTTTATGCTTGCAACTGAGGATAGTGGTCAGGGTGTAGTGCCAGCTCCTGCTCCTACAGTTGAGGCACCAGCCCCTCTGATAAACTGGCAAGCGTTACTTGGTCTAGCTCCTCAAGCGACAGGTCAATCTTCTCAAACCAAAGCTCAGTCTTCCCGGCAAGTGGTAACCAGTCCTCCTCCAGGTGACTATCTTAATAGACGAATATTTTTCTTGCTCGTATGGACCTTGTAATATTGCTTATAACTTTTTGTCTCAATTTTATATAACATGAACGGTACTTTTAAGTTATTTTTGAAATACTATTTTTTCATTAAATTATCGTTCTAGGTCTGAATGGATTTGGTTCAGATGATGACCTTGGTTTCGATCCATTCAGTGAATCGTCAAAAGGTTTAGCTGTTCTGCTTGAAGAAGAAAAGACAAAATACCAGCATTCGTTAGTTTGTTTTCTGATCTTATATGATAATCTCTAAAGTTGCAACCATGTTATTTAAATATTTAATTTAGAGTTCCATTGCACAACAACCACCATCAAGGATTACATTCTCAAGGACATTCATTAAGAGATCTGTGGATTAGGCCTTTGGCCGGCTTCACAGGACAATTACCAAGTCATCCACAACACAATTCGTTCGACTTGTTTCCTGGTCTTTCATCCCTTGGGAGTAATGGACATGCATCAAGTATACATCACCAGCAACATCAAACACATTTTGATTTTCCGCCCGCATTTGCACCTCCTCCTGGTTTAATTCCTCCTCAGCACCGTCCTTCACAACCAGCACCGCCACAATCAATGTCTGAGTGGCAAGAGGGATTAAAGGCTCTTTTGCCTAATGTAAATGTGCGATTTGCTAGTGATCTAGAAAATCACAGTCACCAGTCACAGCACACAAGTCGTTGGCCACAGACAACATCTTTCGGTATAGATAGCGTTGGACGTGCATCATCATCTCATCATATGATGCCTCACTCGATACCACCGCCTCCTGGTTTCTCTGTTCCAAACCGCTAGGCATTAGACTCCATCGTCAATTGTGATCATCCGTCCGGTCGTGTAGCGAACAGGCTACATTGCCGCGACTACTCATCATAATACTGTCCTGTCCTTCTTCACTCTGTTTAATTTATGTGTTCGTTTCATCCCGTCACTCACTCGCTAGTCGAGAAGGGGGCGCTAATCGCGTTAAGCGTAAGCGTTACCCCTATCTTTATGTTTCAATAAACATTTTCTTAAATATGGTTGAATAGTTTAAGCGTTATTATATCATATGGTATTTTTGGTTTAGCTAGTAATATTCATGTAATTCGATGGATCTCGTATTTGAGGACATTGGGGTCTACCAAGAAGTCATGGATAATTTTTTTCAACCCGAATTCGATGCTAAGGAAGCACTGAGGGCAACATCTAGTAGTCCGGAGAAGTGTTTGCCAACAATTGATGAATTCGAATCTCAGTTGGTGAAGGACAATCCTGAGCTAGCAAAAGTTATTTGTGAACTTGATTCTGTTGGGAACAAAGGAAAGAAGTTAGTCAACTGATTTACTGTTTTAGCAAGGGAAAGCTTTATTATGGGGAGACATTTGTTTTCTATGAATTTTAGAACACTGATTGAAGTATTACGAACTTCACAGTGGGGGAGAAGATATCCGAAGTTCCATCATAAAGCTATTCTTTATGGTATATATATATGCTTTATATTAGGCAGGAGCTTCGAGAACGAGTTGTAAGATTGCAAGCGATGACTAAAGAAGGAAGAGAGCTATTTGAAAAAAGAAAAAAATGTGTAATGCGGTTAGTTATGGTATAACGTATTTTTATACTTGGGGTATGATCCACCAAGTGATATGGTTGAAAATTTCTAGGTTGCAGCACTGTTCTTCAAAACATGAAGTCGGATTGGTCTAGTGGTCCTATGAGCCTTCTCTACCGAGCAATAAGAGAAAAACTTCGTCTAGAGGTTGTTTTAGCTGATTCTAAGTTTCTAAAAAGAGATTCCAGTTAATTGCTTAATTAGGTACGAATCCGAACATTAAATCGTGTTGACCGCATTGCCCATGGATTTCTGGTGGCTTTCGACAAACACCTAAATGTAGTGTTAAGAGATGTTGATGAATTTGCGTTACCAGGACGGTAGGTGTTTGCCATTTTGTGAGATAAGGATATAATGGAGAAATAAGTCCCACTTCTTTTCTTTTTTTTTAGGAAAGAGGAACGTAGTTTTGGTCGTCGTAAACCAGAACACTGCTATCTCCCCCTAGGAATGATCTGGAGAGCAGGGGGTCAGTGGCCATGGCCCCTAGGTAAATGCCGAGTGGTTCTGGAGAGGCATATTAGCTGTTCTTTTATAAAAGGCGACACAATTGTTCTCATTAGAGCCTTTGTATAGTTTTAAAAGTTTCATGTTACTTTCCGTTTTTAAAAAGATAAATGATATAGAAATTTAGACCTATATTAGGAAATATGATAATTAATAACATTGGGTGACAATAATTAGTTGATTTCTCTAAACAAACACCATCCGTAAATTTATTTTGATAAATATCACAACGAAATTAACAACTTTTCAACAAACTAACAATTTGCAGGTTTAGGCAAAATTCATCTTACTCGGTAGATAACAGCTCATTAAGATTCAGCAATTTATGAAATAATTTTAGAAGTCTGAAAACTGCAAAAAAATGTTGCAGTTTTAAAAATGCTGAACCAAACCATCTAACGCAATCATGTTATATTTGCATTAAAAGGCTTTCAAAACGAATCAGTTCCTCTGGTAGGCACAATAAAATTAGCAACATGTAACAAGAAACAGGAGGCAACTGGATGAAAATACCCCAACCATAGTCTATTAAAGGAAAGGCGCATGTAGACGTAATATTTCTCACAAAACAATGTAAGCTGAGTGCTGCTAATAACACAAAATAACAAATGTTAGAGAATTACCGCCCAATATCGAAAAAGTACGTCCAATTCAGATAAAACCTAGTGTGTTCATTTATGCCTGGGACAAATTTAAACATTTGAATTTAACTTGAGCATGTTAAAGAAATGATATAACTGACGGGACGCTATAAAACCAGTGCAAAAAAGTATCCTCGTTCACCATACTATTGGAGGAATGCTTGGTTACTTGTTATGGCTTAGTGCTGTTGTTGTACGACTTTAATTTTAGCGTACATACTCATAAGTTGCTTGTCCAACTCTCTTGACTTATAGTTGCTGAGAATTGCCAGCAAGTCCGATCCAAGTGGATCTGGCATAAGTGACTGAACAGCCCTTGGGAAGTCGTCTGGATGGGCTTGGCGAAGTGTTAGGAGGGTAACTGCCACTTCATGTACTACCTGTGTGAAATTGATAATCGTAACTATATGGTTGCCTAGTAACTTTAAATCCCTATTTATCTCATTATTTGGTAAAAGAATCAAGTCATGCATTCTCTAATACTTCTGATTGACAAAATTACATAGATGACGATGTTTTCCTTTGATAAAATAATATAATTACCCTTTATATACCTACCACTGAACTACCTGCATCGGTAGGGCTAATATGAGATAGAGAGGGGACCTCTAAAGCGGTGCGTAGAGTCCTTTGCCACCATGCAATATTACCGGCTGATAGCTTAGCTAATGTGGCTAGTGCCAGCTTCTGGCAAGACTGGTCACTACTTAAAGCTAAATGTGTCGCTGCCTCCAAGAGACAATCAACAGTTGAACCTAAAATTATTTTGAACAAATACATTATGAAAATATTAAATGATAAAACACTCACCAGTAGCAATATCTGATAACATATCACATACTGTGGTCGTGTAGAAAAGTTGAAGAAAAGCTCTTCGTACATAAATAAGATTCCGGTAATCACTTTCATCTGAAAACTGTTCTTATATCATCATTATATAGAATTTCATTTGCACAACTTCATGAAATACGTTACTTTGATTGTCTCTTAAGTGGTACACCACTTATTACCTACTCCTTTAATAATTATTTACTGTATAACACCTAGTTATAATTAAATACATTATTATTGCTATTATTAAATAACCCACTAAGTATTAAATACAACTCTCTAGCACATTGGGATATTATGAATTATGAGTGGAATATATGGAGTTCACCATATTTTTACGTTACGATTAGAGTCCAGTATTTTAAGTTGTAGATCAATGGAGTCATTTGAATAGTTGTTCTAAATATTATCTAGTAAAACTTGCCTATTTAGCATGTTAATACAGCTCACCTTGAGCTCTCAGAACCGACGACGGTTCTGTTTCTAAAGAGAAACGAGCAGCAGCAGTAAGTATAGCACCAAAATCTACACCTGACAACAAGCATTCTTTCTGAAAAAACAAAATAAAAAACAATTACATTTTATTATAAAAAATGTGATGAACACTAATGCATTTCATAGCTAAGAATGAGTATCTACGTTTATAATATGAAAATATTTATTAAAAACCTTATACTTTGCGACGATTTGATGACTAAGGATAAGTAAGTGATTCATACTATCAAGATCCGTCGATACCTATAAAATTAATCTAGAATTAAACTTGAAAGAAATAAAAAATATTATTAAAAATTGTACTTTTAAAATTCTCGTACCCCAGCCAACCCAGCCATAAGTGATGGAAGAATTGGTAGTAATTCCGAATTCAGGCAAACAACCATACGATGTGCCAACTGACGAACAGGCTCAAGTAAAAATGCGTTTGCAGGAGTCAAATTGCCGAGAAAGAGCTGGAAAAGTTGACGTTTTAAAAAAGATTTATGAAAAGCAAAATCGAAATATATTCAATATCAAAATTTGTAAAACAAAGATAATATAAATGTTTTGATCGACTTACATTAAGTAACCGTAAATAGACATCTACACATCGGCAAGCTTGCATTGAATTAGTATTATTAAATGCCTTCGATAAACGACTGAAATAATAAGCATACAAAAAAGTAACTATGAATCAATTATATAAATATTAAGTAAAATATTTTTTTATTAAGTAATAAATATAGTTACCTACAATACCCCAGGATATTAATCATGAACTGAGTGATTATCTGAACTTTTGAAGCATCTCCCGCTGAGCGAGCAGATTCTAATTCAGAAACGGCTGATAAAAATCTTTCTCCTAATGTATTGGCTAATTCACCAATGTAGTTTGCCTAAAGATAAAAACATATCATATATTAGCTTAACACATAATAATTTCATTAATCTTAGTGATATTTGGAATTTGAAAGCTTTTCTTATATTCAACAAATTTAAGTGGTATATTCTCCAAAATTTTCAGTATGATCAGGACTTTTCCACAAACTTTTTGCTCTACTGCAAGTTCACCAAATACTATAAGGGTGCCGGTGGCCTCAAATATAAACGCTTGATCATCAGCAGTAAGCATCTGATCTGCTTGTGGAGACACTGCCAAAAGAGGAGCTAGGCGTGATATCACCTGAATAAGTGAATTTATTCAATTAAAAAATAACTGTAATTCATTATGATGAGATTCAAATACTATTCATATGACTAACATAACAAAAACAAAATCTCTGGGAAATAATGTATCAAATTCTGCATGTGAATAATATTTAAATATTACCTCAGAAACAAGTGGACTGAGTACCGTCTTATGGGATTTCACAAATCGACAGAAAAGATATACAATGCGTGTTCGTACACGCGAAATTCGAAACGCAATTCCTCTAAAATATTAAGCTACTTAAAACTAATTAAAATCTATGTATAACCGAGTAGTACCAAAATTATATAAGTTGAATTAGAATAGTTTCAACCAAAAAATCACAAATTGATATTAAGAATTTACATGCAATGTTAAAAATAACCTCTCATCAAGAAAAGCAGCAGCAACTTGGTGAATAACAGGTTGAGGACGAGCCATTAATAGTCGCTCGTAGCGACAAGCTATCTGGAGCAAATGATCTAACATGAATAGTTACCTCCTAATTGCTAGTTATTCCTATGTATACCTCAAAATACAGTGCATGAACAGTGGCAGATCTTCCATCAAGACGTATTGCATTGAGAAGGTCGACAGGCAACTGTGCACCACGCCCCATCCAACCCTCTTTTATGTTAACAAAATTAGCCTATAATTATTGAAATAATTCGCTTGCGCTATTCATTACTTTCTAACTTAAATGAAGGTCATGATGTCTATGTAACATAAGCAAAAATACTTTACTAATGCAAGATTATACTTAATTATACCTACTATATAATAAGAAAAAAAAAACTAACTGGTATTAGTTCCACTAGATTATGAACCATTTGAACTATTGCCTCAAGTCGAGCTACTGGCATAGCAGACCCGCCTCCACTAGTTGATACTTCACTTACTAATGTTTCTAGTGGTGCAATAATTAAATCTGCCCGCTAAAAAAATTTGTTATTAACATGAATGCCTATACTGTTGGTAAGAATTGCAGAATATCTATTTCACAGCTTACACGAGATCCAATCGAGTTCATTAATCCGCGTAGTTCCTTCCTATATTTACCAAACTCAATTTCATCTTCTCCTGATCCATCGACATCTAGCTCTTCACTCATGACAAAGCGACGCATACAGACAGAAATGATTCGAGTAAAAAGATGGGTACATTTCTAGAAGAAATAAAGACGTTTTATTAGTGGTTGAATATAGAAAAATTAAAAGAGTAATACCAAGTATAAGCACTTATGAAGTATACTAATTTAATCTTTCAGATAAAATAAACATACGGTTTTTTAAACGTCTAGACATAAAAAATTACCTCTTCTTCACAGCTGTCTTTCAATAAGTATACGTAGGAGCGAAGAGTGTAAATAATAAGGTCGCTTAATTCTGGGTCTTCATTATCAAGTACAAGAAGCATAGAATCTATATCAATCTCTAGTGCTTCCAAACATCTTTTAGCATCATTTTCTGCGTTTTCCGCTTTAAATCTAAAATTACTAGAATATAAACGGAATTACAGAATTAACAGAAACTTTAATTGTTAATTCTTATGTAAACATACTTTATAATTGAATTAAAAGAATAAATAGTTTCTAGTTACTCCCAAAAATTTGTTATAGTAGAATAAAAGTTATCACAAATCTTTAAGCAATATCATTATTTTTACTGGAAAAATAATAACTATGTGATCCAAAAGAACTTCTAACAGAAACTAACAAAGAATAGGAACCGGAATTTGATAGAAAATTAAGCTATGAATCAGCAGTCCCGATATGACCGGCTATTTCGTCTCATCTCTGATATCGGGGTCAATTCCGCCGGTCGCAACAAAGATTCTTTCCCGCTCAAACTTCCATATAGAATGCTTCTACTATTAATATTACTACTGGTATCTCTTAATGATGTAAAATCTCAAGAAACTCATGACTTGGTTTATGCCTGCCAATCTCTTATCTGCGACCCACCTAAAATGTGCATTATTCGTGATGAGGTAAACCGCCCTTGAAATTATATTTTTCGACTAGAATCCATCGTAAAAGTGTTCTCAGGTTGCACAATGCTTATTAGTCCTTGCACCAGCAAAAGGTACAACAACTTACTTATTTGGTAGAGCAGAAATTACTCCAGAGCCAAGACAACCCCCGGTACAGTGATTAAATTTTTGTATTTCAAAATTTTAATGAACATATATTGTCTTGTAATTTAAATAACTAATATTTTATCTTAGGTAGTACACATCAGATTTAGGCATCTTCTTCTCGACCACTGTTTACTAAGGAAAAGGCCTCGCCAGAGACATTCTTCTCAAATCTAGGTGCTGGATCAGCACCTTTTGATTTCAAGCTGTCTACTTCAACAGGTTATTGTTAGTTGTATCACAGTATACCAAAATAGTATATATTACGGGATTTGCAGCTTCCACCACCACTTCATTATCGCCTTTAGCGCCATTTTTAAATTTATTTGGATCTGCTGCATCAATTACGCTTCCCACATTAGCACCACCATCTATTTCGTCAACTCCAAAGCCAACTGATGTCTGTTCTCTCCCGCCCCTTACTGGAACATGTAATCGGGCAAGAATAATGTGGTTAGTTAACCAATAATTACGTTTAGGTGAATGTCCCTTATCTAAACATAATAAGTTTCACTTTTCCAAAAAGGTGAGTGATCTAATATTAAATTATGACCATTAGGTACTTCGATACAGAGACTGGAAAATGCGAAAGATTCAGCTATAGCGGTTGTGGTAACGAAAACAGATTTCCAAGCAGGATCCAGTGTGAAACAAAATGCTTTCGACAAGGATAAAATAGTCATAACTATATAAACTTGATTATTACCATTTGCATTCAGTACATGACTATTTTTTCCGAATAGTTTTCACTAAAATTACAGTAAGTGATATTTCATGAATAAATAAAATGATGCAATAAAAGCAAATAACTCACTTCTGATATGAGTCGATCAGAACGGATCCCAACGCACTCAGTAGAGAACCAGCACGAAGAACATCATCATAATCACTGTTCTGGATTTTAAAAGCAAATTTATACAAATACTACATGAGAGTGGTAAAATAGTCACTGTTAATAGTTGTATGATTCTTCCTTACAGGGTTAACGGTAATCAGTTGATTAGTACGCATGACATCAGCAAGTGCTACAACCAGAGGAAGTTTTTTAGATGCAGGCATTCCTTTTTGAATCAAGGCCGAAACTGCGTGAACTGCAGACTGCAATGTAAAATTTTTCAGAAAATCTATAATAGAAAACATTTTCAAAACCATTAGAAAAATACAAACTTCTGATGTGTCATTGTTGCCCAATCTAGCCATTACAAGAGATACGAAAACATCATTTGCCACTAGCTCAACATCAATCCAATCAACAAATGCAGCAATGGTATCAAGACACAGACATTGTGCTGTAACATCCGAGCACTGATCCTAAATAGTATAAGTCTTATTATGATTTTTCACAGAATATAAGATTATAGATGCAAAAAACCAACAAGTATTGTCCACCAGCTCTGTACTACTTGCGGTACACATATATCACGCATAAAATCCTTGATCTTCGTATTACGGTCGAAAATCTGATATTTCGGTTTAAGAATTATTTGCAAAAGATATAATTACTTTTCCCAATATCATGGAACTTACAGTTTTCGTTCTCTGAATATCTCGGTCAACAACTTCTGAATCTATAGCTTGCAAAGTTTTAAGATAGAAAATAACAATTGGAACGTTATCAAATCCGCGAGAAAGAAAGCTGAAAAAAACTATTTTTGAAAAAATGCATTCATTATTCACAATAAACATAAAGACAACCTGCATATAATTAAACAAAACTAGGAAAACATACATATCATCCATAAAGTTCGGCCACCTATCTGGAAAATCGACAGCAAAAACGAGAGAAAAGATATGTGCCATTTTGTTAACCAAAAATACAGGTTGATCAGAAGTGGAAGATAATTTCTGAACAAAGCTGTCATTAAAATGTACTTCAAAATAGTTGATTCAATTCTATCTACAAATATTATTCGAAAATAATACTATTTTAGATTTAAAATCTAAAGAGAAAAATCCCAATTTATACGTAGGAAATTATATATTAATAGAACACCTGGATCCAGTGGGAAAGAAGGCTACGAATACATATGATGCTCTCATTATCGGCATCAATATATCGACGACTAAGATAATCTTCTACAACTTGGAGAAGAAGAAAATGTTCTTCAACATTACTGGAAAAAACTCCGTATTATTAACTTCATATCACATTTTTTAAAACTATCTAAACCATGCAAACCTTAAATTATTTGTGATTATGTTATCTGTTGATTTACGCCATCCATTTTCATCCGTTTTCAATGCTTCGAGGTATTGATAAAGCTAAAAAAAAAATACTCTGTCTCAATAATGATACTGCGAAAAAAATAATAACCTAAAAATACCTGAGCATGTTTGGTAGGATCAGTAATAGATCCACCAAATTGGGTAGTACTCACGGTTCCGTTTACTGCTGTCATGACAGGTAAAGTTTAATAGTGAAACAGAGACTATCGACGATTGGTTTTGCACTTTTGACTGATTTTCAATTTGGCAGAGCATATAGCATACTACCAATAAAATAGACCAGAATAAATTCAAAGCAAAAGCATTATAATATTGTTGCACCTTGCTGCAAGTCAAGAGATTATATACAAGTAGTAAAATTACAAATAAAATAAAAACTATTCAGTGATATAAGTTGTTTAATAAAACTATAAATCAAATATTTAAAGAGAGAATAATCTTGAAAAGAATTATTCACAGTGAAAAAATTTAGATTGACGTAAGTTACTGAAACAATAATGAGAACGATACATTACTGTGTAAAGCAACCCCTTTTTTGACCTTTAGTGTATTTACATAATAATCTTTTTGAATTCCTCTAATACTTATTATTAATATAATAAATCAAATAAAAAACTACTAAAAAATGCCTATCCTACTCAAAACCGATTTGTATCAGTTTTGGCATAATTCCAGCAAAATATTAATGGTGCCTCAAAACGACTGCCCTTTCAAATAAGTAGAAGGACGATGTCAATTCGGTATCGCTATTTTAGTAGTGGTTTTTCAGGATCACTTGAACTGAGGATTTTTCTATCGTTTGAAACGATCTAAACATAGTGCTGTGAAATAGCTGTTTATTATTCTAAGTTTTTAAATGTTTGTGAAAAATTTGTTTACTCTATTATATATTTAATTTATCCGTACTTATGATTGCTCCATCGTTCTACAAGCTATATACAAAATATTCAAGTATTAATTCTAGGTAAAATGGCTAAAAGTCTTAGATCCAAATTCAAGAGAAAAATGCGTTCCATAGCACGGACCAAAAAAACACCTAAGGAACTCGCACTTCTTGATGGAGCTGTTGCTCGACGGACAGCTTATGAGTTGCAAAATTCCAGTTAGTGTGGTTATTATATTTAATTAATCATATTATGTTTCAAATTCTTTAGAAATAATGAAAAGTTAGTGAACTAAAATCATTAGAGTTAACCAATATTTAATTTTAGCAAATATGGAGGCTTTGAAACATGCATCTGGTTCTGAAGAAAGTGAAAGTGTTTGTTCTTTTTATTGTTACGTCTTGAATAATTGCAAATGTATATTGAATATAATTTCATTAATTCAGACTTATAGTAATTGTATGTACACAATATTTTTTGAAATGTAGGTGAAGATTTAAGATGGAAATAATGGAAGAGAAGGTGAACATTGGAGCTACCATCAACGTGAAAACCATGAAGAAAGCCGACGGAACTTACCCAAGCTGGTTAAATAATAAGTGAATTTGATGATATTTAGTTCAGACTTTTTCATACTTTTATCAATACAGTTTAAATTGTTTCAGCCAAAAGAATAAACTAAGTAAGAAACTTAAAGCCGCTAAGAAGAATAAGGCTAAGAAAGCACAGAGACGTCGTTAGCAAATATAGCAGTTGTTTTTGTTAATAATATATATTATAATCCAGCTCGTTATTGCTTTTTTGGCTTTGTTGAAGCAGTGTTTGTTACCATCTCTAAATGTTAAGTTGAAGTGCTTAAGTAGCTGTAAAATATGAATTATGGATCAGTTTCAAAAAGGCATTACATTGTTATTCTCTTGGTATAAATTGCTATAGTGATTTATTTTATGTACATTTCTTGAAGCATTTTTATTTAAAAAATTAACATGTTTAGAAACCAGTAGTTTTTCCTTTCTTAAAATTTGGATTTGGGAGGAATCGTTATCTTTGTTAAATAATAAATATGTTAAGGATGGGAATCGAATAAATAGACAAGAGGGGATTTGTATTATTACTATTTAAAATAGTAAATGTGATATAGAAAAGAAAAATCAGATCCATATAATGAAATATGGTTCAATTATCATTAAGTTTATAAGATGCAATTTATCTATTTTATTGGTTTCTCCCGCAAGATATTTTTGTTTATAACTGTAGGTTGCAGGTTTTTCTTCTACAGTTTTATTTGGAAGTCTGGATATTGGAAGGAGCATGTTTGGAATAATTACTGGTGAATTGAGGGTATTACCTACTGTTAATCCACATAAAAATAAGTAATTGCTAAAATGGCTATATATTTAGTAGTTCTTAAAAATAAATTAGACTTGGTTTTAATAGCTAAAACTTTATTGTAAGCAATCTTTGTTATCTGAACGCTTGCTTTAGTGTACACCAGTACCACTTCGCACCCTAGGGGAGGGACGGCTGTCCTTCGATTTCTTACTCACCATCCAACAGACACTAGTTCAATCGATTATCGACAGTGTAAGCTATGAACTGGTTGCAGCTACTTCTAAACTTTGTTCTCTTCGTTTTTGGAATAGAGGCTTATTTAGAAGTACATAGGCCCGAGACCACTGGTTAGTTGCAATAGAACTTAAGAATTGAGAGCTTAAGGAAATAATAAAAGCTAGATTAATTTATAGTAGACTTTACCGTATTCTGCCCAGTTTTATATCATTAAATGATGCAATGTAAGACTGCTACATTGATGAAGAGAAAAAAGTGGTAAGATACATTTTAAAAAGTAATTATGAAAAATATATTATAGATCCACTATGCGTCGTAAGTGCTTGCAAGAAAAGTGATCTCTGTGTAATCAAAAATGGAAAAGCTGAATGCATTAGAAAACATCTACTGTAAGATCATCTTCTAATTTATTTTCTTACTTCATTAAAGTTTAACGATTAAGACTAGAAGAGCAAAATATATGGGAGCTAAAAAGTATATAGTGCGTTTCAAAATGGTAACAGATTTCGTTTTTTCATTTTTTTGTTCTCAGTCATCAGATTGATGCAATTTTTTCTGAGGTGAGGTGTAATAGCCTTGAAAATACCTGGTATTCATTTCGTATTTTTCATAAAAATTGATGTTTTTGTTTTATTTTTTCTCGAAACCACTAACTTTTAATCGTTCGAAAATGATAGAACACTTTATTAAAATATGTGTTAACAGTAACAACCAATGTATACAACAATTAATTAATAGTCACTACTATTTATATTAATAACCTGAAAAATCGATTCAGGCATATTGTTTACTAAGTCCTTAATGACACTTTTGTCTACTTCGCCCTTCGTTTTGCTAATCGCACATTGGAGATCCTTGACGGTCTCGAACTGACGGTTATTGGTATAGATCCGACGCACGAGACTTGCTCAAAGATGCTCTATTGGATCTAAGTCCAAAATGTCCACTTTGTTGTTCTTCAGTAAAGTCTTAATGATTCGACTGGTGTCAATGATGACATTATTTTGATGAAAAGTGAAGCTAACGTCTAGAAAACGGTGAAGACTCAGAACTAGACGATGTCCTTAGGCATTCTGGTAGTCCGCGCTGTTCATCTTCGTCGACACAAACGCCAAGTCAACTAGTCCCATAGCGCTGAACGCACCTCAAATCATAACACTTCCTCTACTGAAATTTCGAGTTGGAAATAGCTGCGGTTCCTTTTGTAAATACCTCCAATAGCAGTGACAATCATCAGGATCATCTAGATTGAACTTCTTCTCGCCACTGAAAGTCGCCTAAATTCGAAATAATGACATTACAGGCTTATTTTGGAAGACTCATAAAAGTGGTATCTTTTCCTAGTCGCATCTTATGAATATTCTGGCCCAACAAAGTCTTTCGCCCTTGTGCGCTTGTGTAAGTTCTGGGCAATCCTGTATCCGTGGTAGAACAATATTGGGACGCTTGTCCAGAATTCTCCACACCGTAGTTTTTAAACATCAATACCACAAATCCTGCAGATTTCAATGATGCTGGTCGTGTTATTCGACGCAGTCCGCAGAATTTCCCTTTTTCGCCGTTATTCAACTTGCTAGGTCGTTCACTACTCTTTCTTGTCGCTATTCTTCCTGAAGACACAGGAAATCCATAATAGCTTTTCTGGAGCGCTTGACGACATCAGAAATCTGCTTCACCGTGTAACCGGCAGTTGTCAGTGCTTTAATTTGACCTCTTTCGTATGGACTCGCTGTAGAAGCACAACCCATTGTTCTGATAGTTCAGACTTAGTGAATTTGCGCATTTTTCGTTAAATAATGCAAAGCATGTTAAGTGTTCTATCATTCTGAATGGCTGAGAAGTGGGTGGTTTTGAGAAGCAAAAACAAAAGCACCGTCTTTTAAGAAAAAATACCAAATTAATACTGGAAACTTCCAAGGATATTACACTTCACCCCAGAAAAAATTGCATCAATCTGCTGATTGAAAACAGAAAAAAAGTGAAAAAAATCAAAGTGCTATCACTTTGAAACGCACTGTATATTAATCATGAAAGAAGTTATATTTAGAAAGCCATTGTAATGTCTGAAATATAAATTATATGGAAGACCTAAAATATAAGACAACTTTAAGGTAACAATTTATCTTATAAATGTTAAATTCATAGATGCTAAGTTAATATTTTATCTAAATGTTAGTTTTCGCATATTTCTACATAATAGTTGTTATTATTAAACAAATAATTTAATTTTTATCCCAAAATCTATAATATCAACATACTTAAAACTAATTAAGTTAACTAATCTTAAAAAATTGCTTCTAGATGGGAATTTAGGGCAACATAGTTTTATAATCTCTTATTTTTAGGAACCAATTGGCGAAGAAACATCAAATTCATCATAAGAATAAACACAGGCTGAACGTCAAGGTATCATTTAATGTATTATTCTGTAATTTACTTCCTCCTATGTAAATGATATATGACTTCCATTTTCCTTTCTAATCCCTATTATTATTAAACTATCTAAAAGCTCTAATATATTCATTTTTATCACAACAGAGTTAATGTATTATCTAAATGTAATCAATTGAGGGGAAATTGTAGTATGGTCAGAAATGGTTGCATATTTTATAAAACTTAGATGTTTAATTGGAAATATAGTTTATAACTGGTTTTTTTCACTAACAGAAACTTTGGAAAGCATTTTCTAAATGAATTTCCATTTTCCAGTATATACTAATTTGTACTGATTCATCAAAATAACTGTTAATCTACATTAAATATAGCTTTAAAAAAATAAAGAAAAGTTAGTTGCAACATGACTCAAATTTGCCTATAAGAATTTTCAGTATCTAACATTTATAGAAAAATATGTAACTAAGAAGAATACTTAAAGAAGTTAAATTCATTTCTAAGACAAGATATAATACAATCTGCATTAACAATATTCATCGAGATCTCCAAATTAAAGAATGAAAACTGATATAGATATTAATGCTCTATAAATTTTCCGTTCATATATGATGAATATATTATATTCTGTATTTGTTAGGAATTTAGAATGATCATTTTAGTTTCCACACAAATACTGCTTCAAAAATTAGTGTTATTGAAATAAAGGTTATTTTTCCTGTTCAAGAACGACCAATAAATTAATATTGAATATATAAGAATTGTTTATTATTAGTGATTTTAGTCCCATATAAGATTCGTAATGGCCAAAATAAAGTAGGTTTATGCTTGATTATAGATACAGATCTAATAAATAAGCATTTATTCTTTTTAATAAGCGAGTTTATTTTTGGTATAATTCAACCCTCATCCTTTCTGTAGAGCGATTTCTAAAACTATCACACATTATTATTCATATCTACAGATATTATCCCCCACTGATCATGGTTAAAACAAGTGCTCACACTAATTTGTAAACAAATTATACAAATACCATCTGTGTCAACTTTTCACAATAGATTTTCCTACATACTTTATGGGTGAACCATAAGTGTTCCCACTAAACAACGATGCCGTAGTGTTTAAACCATTAAATGCAAGTTATTCATGGAATACATTAGTTCAGTGCTAATTAACATTGACACTAAATTTACGTGAATAAAAGGATATCACGAGAAGTGGGCTAATCTATTACGTACATTATGCGCAGTTATAGGGTATGTGATGTATATATATTACATATACAGACTATGGAATTTTGCACAAACGTCGTTGTGGGTGGCCCAAATGATAGTAATTGTTAGTTTATTACCGGCAATCGTAATCAAAGCATACCGACGATATTTTGTCATTTGGAATCATTTGATGTCGCTAATTCGCGAGAGAAAATAGAATAACGATCCGCGGTTTCAACTTTGTAATTATTCTTGTGGATAGAAGGATGAATATTACTATGTTGAAATTGACATTATGATAAATATAATGATATGATATGTATTAATTGTACAACTATTTCTTATTATAGGGCGATAATGGTCCTTTAAACCTCTGAAAGAGAGATTACTGCATTGATCTAATCAAAAGCATATAGTTTTTTATAAGATGATAATGGTGCTTACACCACAGTTTCTAGAAATAGATCTAATATCTGCATTTTTTACCCTGTGATTTCACTTCAAAAAATGGACTTGGTACTCTAGGATTTTACCTCATACTTTCGTATTATATCATCATATGATTAATGTACAGTTTAAGTTATTAACCTACAATGTTAGTAGAGGGAAATTTGTAAGTATAGCTCATCGATAAACTTTTTTTAGTATGAGAAGAAAGGAAGTCATTTGGCACATGGGCAGCTTGGCAAACATAGTGAGTTAAAACTTCAATTATTTAATCTACTTTTTTTTGCAGAAATTAAAAAAAAAACAATTTTATCCTTAATAGTATTGGTTTAAATGTGTCGCGGTCACACTGCGCTCTGTTCCACTATTCGATGGACACGTAACTGTTTGTGTAGTGAACTTGTTGTAATTGTCCTTGTGTGGAAATGAGCTAATCAGGAATATCTAAAACGTCATGAATTAATTAGTAGTATAAATGATTATTGTCAGATTCAGAATAACTTCATCACTAAGAAAGCTCCATAAAGTTGTAATGCTAATAAGTGTTTTACTAGTGTAAGGGTTTCATCCAATAATAATTTTGGTTATTAAATTATAATGGTGGAACATTGATATTTAATAGTACGAATAAAACTATATTTATTATGATTAAAATCTAAGTGGTATTCTGTCTTAATAAAATTTTATAGTGAGTAAATAAGATTACTAAACACTGTTCATGCAAGGATTTGCAATCAAATTAAGTAGGGAAGAACATTTATTGAACTGATAAGAAATTTGTTAAAAACCCGTTATAATGACTGATACTAATAAATATTTATAAATTTTTTAAGTGAAAACTTACGTTCCCTGTTTAATTATTAGTTACAAGTTAAGAACTATGTATAATACAAAATAAGAGAGCAAGACGGTGATAAAGATTTCGAGGAAACAAGAATCCCGATATAGTAAAAATTATTACGTTGTTATTATTATTATATAGTTAAAGAAACGGTATTGTAGACTGTTCACGCAGTGAACTGCTCTCGATGGGAGGGCGTCTACTGCAGTGGTTCACCGACATGCATGGGGTCAGCGGGGGAGTAGACAAGTCGCTCGGTGGTAGGTTATCCAAATATTTCATCTTCTCAAAACTTCTGCTGAGTACCCATCTTTATCGCCTCCTGGAATAGTATTTACCTAGAATACTCATTTATTATCCTTATTGATATTGTTATTAATCGTGCTATATATCAGAAATTTAGACTTAGTTTGGACTATGGAGTTGTAATGTCCATTATTTTGGACATATACTTTTTATATTAACAGATAGCTTAATTGTCATTACCTCTAATTTGAATTGGCAATCATACACGAAGGTCGTAATGAACAATGGAATATTCATATTGATTTATTCTTTCATGTTTATATTACTGAGTATTTTTGTCGAAACACACTTATATTTTAAAGTGCCAACTTTATTCTCCCCCAATATTCTTGACTTGTTAGTTTCGCCTACACTGGATTGTTAGCGTCAACCAGTAAATTCGGAGGGTAATAATATTAACAAAGACTTGTTCTTAGCGAAACACCAATAGAAAATAACGTACAGAAATTACAATTATTACATTATGAACTTTTGAATTTGACTGAGTCTCTAATAAGTTCAAATTATGATGTCAATCTAATATTGGTAACCAGTTTTCACTTATTGTATTTTGAATTTTTCTCAAATCTTAGCGTTTAAATCAATCCAATCCACTGGTCATTTGGTTGAAAGGGAGATAATTTGCCCATTAACAAATTTAACGCCTGGATAGACAAACCGTAACCAAACGCGTCTTCAGAGAATTGAAAATGCAAATCAGTGAAATGAAATGCATCATTAACAATAAAAGACTATGCAACACATAGAAGAAAATTAATAAGTCGAAATTAACTTCTCACATACGACGGCGATGCCCTCTTATATTACTTAATTAATAATCACTTAACAGACTTACGGAATAACTGGGAGGAGGAGGCATGGCGTATGAGGGAGGCAGGTTTAGTCGCGTATCTGGATTTATAGTAGGTAGTTCCTCATCAACGGTGCGCATTTTTTTAATATGCCTGGAACAACTACATTATTTTTGCCGATGTTTTTCCGACCTTTGATTTTCCTTCATGACTATCTAGTAGAGTTATTACTTAGATTTATATAGAGATTCATATTGTATTATGAAGTTAGTAGGAGATATTGAAAAGTGGCAATATACATCCATTTATTTTATTTCGATAAGATATAATTAAACAAAACTAAGGAGAAACATGGTTTTATCAAGTATAGAGTATAAATTGTTTTTGGTATTGCACGGTGGCAATATAACATCAGTATTATTTTGGACAACATATTAGTAAACTACGTAAATCAACAAGAGACTCAGTAAAAAGTATGACTACATTGAAATCAACTTGTTTTTATAGATTTATTTTTGTTAAAATAGTATAAGAATGTTTTTCTCGAATTGTTATTTTTTCGTTCACCCTTTCTTATTAATTGTGTTCATTTTAATATGCGATTTTAATGCAATGCAAATTTATAATTATAATAAAACAAAACCATTAACTTTTGAGTAACTAGGCCTGATTTATCTCTTGATACATAAGTAAGAAATACTACTAATTTTTATAGAGAAACCAAAAACGTACTATAACCATAGATTCAATACTAAGTTTTGTATTGGATTACTATAAGCTCGAAATTGCTTGCGAAATATTTAGTTATACAAAATTTTGTGGGGATTTTACTATTAGATCATGCAGTAACAGTAAATTAACCTGAATTTTTTTGTAACATTTTGAATAAATAGCGCTTTTTTGTATGGGGGCCAACAACCTATTGTGTTGTCGCTTCGGAGTTTCGATGTTTTACATTACACTTGACATCTGCGAACAAGGACGATTGAATAATGATAAGAGACAGAGTATGAACATGAAAAGCCAAGTCGAGCTGATTTAACTATGAATTCAATTAATTTTGTTTATTTTCCAATAATTACTCTTTTGGTCCATTGCGTATTTATTCGTGGTTACATAGCGTAAGCATGGAAAAGAAGCTTCCAAGTGAACCAAGAATACTAATATTTTATTCGAAACTAATTTTTTAATAGCTTCATGGTCACTTGTAAAGTCCCGCATTGAGGGCGCTGAATTACTATTTCATCTCTGATGATCAGTTTAAGTATCATAAAATAATATATAATTGGATTTGATATGTACTAAAAGTAAAATCCTCATAAGTAAAGAAATGAAGAGAAAACATGGGAATTAGAATTCTCACCTGACTAGAAGAAATAAAAATACGAGGAAGAGAAGAGTAGCAGCGAAGCCGTTTGTCATCGACTCTCTGTACATTATGGTAGTGGAGAACAGGTTGGGCCGAAGATGTATGATGTAAAGGGCGGAAGAACACTCAGGCAAATCAATAGGGCATTTAATCTTAATGAATGTTGATTGAATTAATATTAACAGGTTAAATAAAAGCTAATAGAAGGTAATGTATATGTCCAGTTATGTTTTACTTGATAAGCTACTGAAATATTCATAACAAATGTTAAGGAAATTGAGAATTAATTGAATATATAGGTTGTTGTAGTTGAACTACGTGTTTGACAGGAATTTATTATAATAAAATACTACATAGTTTATTGATTACCACCTAATTAATTAAGTTACATAAATGTATTAATAATTACTCTTAGTGGTAGGACTTAAGTATAAATTATAGAAAAACATTTCTTATATTGTTCGTAGTGATTGACTAAGATATTTTGTTTGAAACATGATTTATAGATAGTGTCTAATTACAATGATTGACTGAGATTGCATTCTCACGCGACTAGAGTTACATGGGCCTTAATACTGTTGTAGATGAAAACATTGTTGAGTAGCATTTTTGTCAATTACAACTCTACTACTGAATATTGGACGTCATATAGCAATTAATCTTTATGGTAAACTACGAAAAACTGCTTGTTTAGAATTCTGTGCGATTACTATCACATGAAATTTACTAGATTATTGGGTATTATTTAGTAAAAATTGAAAATTATAGGAACAAGAAAACAAAGAACCAACTTTCAATAGTATTCATCGATCAGCAGACAAGCAATGGTCGCGTGTGGGGAGATGAATTCGGGGGCGGAGAAAGACAAGAAAGGGGGCCGTCCTCTGTGGGGGGCATGAAGGACGCAAAACAGGGAGAGTGACAAACAGATGGATGGACATGAGGAGAGACACAGATGGTGATAGAATGAGGAAAAAAGTACACAAAATATAAAGAAAACGATGAGAATACAAAAATACATTTTAAATTGCACCAAACATACCAATTACTTCATATACTCTTAAACTGAGGGGTTCAGAGTAAAATTGGTTCCAAATTCATTTTGTTGTATCATCTAAGTAAATCAACTTCTATTCACTATTTCTGGTTTCAGTTCATCACATAGCTTGCCGTGGAGACGTCGCATGGATGTTTGAACAATGGGATGGAAATAGTGATGGAATGCTTTCTAAAGTACGTTAAACTATATTTTGAAGCACTACCGAAAGTTATAAAATTAATATTTAGTCGAATACTGGTATTTAATTCAAACAGAAATGCCATTATTTTGTTGTAGTTGGTTTATTGCATTTTCCTCACCATGATACATTTCATAATCATTTCATTTTTTTCTGAAACTTCATCTGCTTATTGTTAGGATGAGCTATTACCGCTCGAGAGTGGAACTGAAAGATGTACTTCTCAATTCATTGATATGTGTGGTAATCACTTTTGCTTACTTTCAAATGTACCATTTACAATTTTTCTAATGATTCTTTAAAACCTGCTTTTCTTAAAACAAGTGAAAGATAATCTTTATTATGAAACGTTACAAATAGCTAATAAACTTTTAGATTATGCAAGAACGGAAATTTGAAATCTTAATCCTTATTTTCAAAAAATTGTACTTTCTTCACTGATAATACTTTTTAGATGATATAGAGATAGATGGATATATCTCTATCGACGAATGGTGTGACTGTTTTTCCTTCGCAGATAATCATCGCCACGAGCCGCCTTGTCACAAAGCCAAGCATTCTGTTAATCCTCATATTCAAGGTGAGTTGACTAAGCGTAATAGGATGATTCATATACTTATATATAATATGAGTAAGCAACAATAAAAAACGAGTAACACGCAATAATCAACATTGTGAAAGTATTAAAAAAAAAGAGTGAGCAATACTTATCTCGTTTTTTCTGAGTAGATTTTTATATTCATAATGATTAAATCTCTACAATTTTCTTTATGGATATTTATTCTGGAAACAACTATAATTGAACAACTATACAGTGCAACGAACTTTAGAAATATGTTTACCAGCATTGGTGTCGAATTTTACGAGGAATTAATGACGGATTATAGATTAACATGACAGGCGGTGACCGACTGAGAGATAGGCTAGCAGATATGGGCTAGGAAAGATAAAAGCGAGAGAGGAGAAGAGGAAATTGATGAGAAAAGAAAGTATCGCAGTAAAGCCATATATCATGAAAAGAGGAACAAATTGAATGAAATGATGGAAATAATATTAACGTAAAAGTAAACAATTAGTCATAAATCTGCTTCTTGACAAGAAAGTATGTATGTGATCTGGTGTTCTTCAGGTGTTTATATTCCATACTGCGACCTTGAAGGGTTCTACCGTGCAGAGCAGTGCCACGAAGGACAGTGTTGGTGTGTGGATAAATATGGAAGGGAATTCGATAAATCTAGAGTTCAACACCAGTTACCAGACTGTGGCCAGTATGGTGAGAGATTTTTCTAAACTATACAAATACACTAACAAACTTATATCAGAACATTTAATGATAGTCTGCAAATAAGTTAAAAACACATTATTTTCCAGCTTCCAAACTCGTCAAGGATGATATTGCGAATTTAAAGACTCGACTATAAATTGGTAGATTGTTAAACTTGCTAATTTTGAGTTCTATGTTTATTAAACCGATCTTTAAATATATCATAGAATCATAGGAATTGTGGCTAAATAAAGACAGTGATACATCTTCAAACACGGACAATCCTAAATATAATACATAATTAAACATTTAAAGTGAATAAAGTGGGTTTTGTATATAGATGCTAGACCGTGAAACTCATAAAAATGGATTTAATAGCTATATAAAGAAAAGAACAACCAGTTCAATTTGTTACAAAATTGTGCAGAAAGAATAGTGGTGAAATTTAAAAAACCATCTATTTGATGACATTTCTAGTTGATGAGAAGTTCCTTCTTTTCTAGCTTTCCTGATTTATATTCATTGTCCTCTAATAAAGCATCTAATCTCTCATGTGAAACTACAGATGAACACAGTAATCCATCACTATGGAGGATCCTGAGAAAAAGCCCGATGTTAATAACAAGGAAGATGCCACCTCCACCCATGGCAATCCAGACGTAGTATCTGTAACAAAATGATAGCATTACCTCACTTTTCCAAAAAGGCTCCGTATCTTTACTACTCATACAAATGTAGCTCCAATGAATTTCCAAATAGCTCTTCCAACTTACATATGCATATTGTCCATATTAACATAAGCCCAACCAATAAGGAAAAATTGAACTCCAAATCGGAATATTATAAATGCTATAATATTCATGTATCCTATAGCTTTCGACACTGCTATCATGGATGTAGCTGACAATTTACTGATATGTAGTAATGAGCGTGAATGAAGAAAGATAGATGATACCTAGAACATTTTACAATAATAGTTATTACTCAGATTATATATTAAAATAAGTAATAATGTGGCATGACAAAAAGTTAACCGAATTTTTATTACCAACAGTTAAACTAGTATGGTACAATTGTTGTCAAGACTATATACCGCGCTTTTAGTGCTGATCTGGTTAAATATCAACGACAGTATCAATTTGAGTGGTGAAAGCCTTCGAAGAACCATTTAAGAAAGAAACTATATCGATAATTGTTAAATAAGCAACCTAATGCTTAAAAAAACATTGAAAGCATGTATAACTATAGATTAACCGCAAGCATACCTTCTCTTCATTGAATAACAACTGAAATGACCAGTTACTTTAGAAATCAAAATTAAATGGTCATCCTATATATTATAATAGACCGGACTTCAATAAAAAAACATGGAAAACAATAGAGAAAAGAAAACCAATAAAATACAGATGGACTTGGAGAGCGGTAAGTGTTCTAAATTAACAATCTTATCATGAGGTTTACAGCAATACTTTAAAATCTAAAAAACCAACAAAAAAAAATAGAGTGTACTTAGCCAAGTTATTTTCCAAGATCGATACTTCTTTAATATACCACGATTAAAAACTATTATAAGATAAGAAAAAGAAATATTTGTCCTTAGAAATAGGTAATCTATTCTTCAAGTATCAAAAATGAATAAATTAAAGAAATGAAAATAAACTAACTTCCATAAGAAGAGCCCAATATGCATATAGTAAAAATTTCTTTGATGCGATAGCCGTTGATAATACGTAAACAGAAGCTATATGGTGAAACAGTAAAACACATGTTGCGATTGATATTCTTTAAAAAAGCAAATTTCTGTTAACTATATTGATACTTAGAAAAGTGGTATTTTTCTACCAATAAAATATATGGACTATTTCCAACCATTAAATAAGCACATATAACAAATCGTTAAAAACTAAAATTACTGGGCTTTTTTTCCAATTATTTTAAAATTGTAGTGGTACTAAAATTATTTTTTGTTTTATAATACTCAACTAACTTTAAAACGCATTAAGATAACAATATATATGTATATATAATGAAGATCCACACATGTATTTGGTTTTATTAAATATGCGAAAATCTCACCAAAATCATTAATACTTATCGCGATGAAAAACGTTTCAAAAGTAGACACCATTGTTTCACCTACCTATCATTAACTAATAAGTCACATGCATCGTAAATAAAGTATCCAATAGAAAGCATGACGATTTGAGAATCAGAATAGCTATAATAATGCATGGGAGAAGAGAACATTATTTGCGTATTGCGGATGAAGTACACAAATAGGAATACTCCCGAAACCTGTAAAACAAATACAAACATAACAAAAGTGACCAAAACTTTAGCTTAAGATGACGGTGAACACCTAGATCATATCATACTAACAACTGACCCAAAAAAACAAGCATTTTCACTCACAATAACGTACTAATGGTAATATATGTACTCAAATATTGCTTTGTTTCTCATTTCACATAAAAACAAGTTATTTCTGACGAGCATAAAGGTACAAAACTAAATCATTATGCAATCTATGCAATTGGATACTGATAAAACTTAAAAATGGAAGTTAAACAACGCATAAGAAGATATAAATTTAGTGAACGCCATACTCACTGAGGAGTGTATGAGTGAGGTGGTAACATTAACGAGTCGTTTCCGTCGTATACCTTCTTGCCAAGTTGTCCAACAATGAGTAGTTACTGCGAGATTAACTGAATACCATAGAACAGTGTAGCAAATAAGAGGAATGAATGTATCGATGCTTAGCATCACTGTGTAATCCGTAACATGTCGTTCGGCACCGTCTGAAAGATACTTTAAAAAAAACTTTTCATATAGAATTTAGTCTTCTCGTATTTTTGAGTGATATTCACTTTTTACTTCTATACAAATTTTAGAAAACTCACTATTTATGCCGAGATTAGTGTGGTTGTCAATTTCAAAAAGAAAGAAATTACTTGATGTTAATTCAATATTCCTATTTGAATCAATATACATAGTATTTCCTAAAAATATAAAATACTGCAACTTAAACAAGTAGTGTATTTTTAAAATGTAGCTCGTAAAACTATTAGTAAATAATTTTGAACAAACTTGAGAGCATATAAGTTTATAGGAGAAAAAGAAAGCATGAAACATTATTAACGTCTTATATACATAAGTATCATCCATAAATAAGTATGCATATATAGAAAATAACGATATGCTGTTAATATTATAATATTATATGTTCCATTAAAAAACCTTCATTAAGTATCGATGAAACACTAAAACATACATTGTTAGATTAGTTGTTAAGCCGTTTACTGTATCACCTTTCTGTAACTACAGAAAACCTATAATTACTAAAAATTCGAAGTGTTTTAGAATAGTTTCCTTCTTTTTTCTTGAGTTCATGACAGTATTTTTCACTTATAGAATAATGAAATAATGTAAAGAAATAAAAGAATGTATTACTGTAAAACTATATCTATTTATATTGTTAAATTGTTTTCAAGTCGATCTATATTTTAGGATATCTTTCGCTTGAAGTATCCAAGAACATTATTTGATAATTAATGCAATTATTGGACGTAGTATAATGTTAGCAGATCACAGCCAATCAATATCGTTTTGAAGCGTGTTGTACGAAGCGTAGTAGATAGAATCTTAGTTGACAGAGAAAGCCACTCGCATCCTTTTCGCCTTATCTAAAGGTGATATCTGCGAAACACGTGTTGTATCGAAGAAATATTGTTTAAAAGTGCTGAACATTCATAATGGTACATGAGTGAAATTCATGTGGAATAGAAAGTCGTTTGTGTCTGTCACTATATTCAATTAACTTTATAACGTATAGGTTTCAAACCTAAGTATTTGTCACAATGTTCTACTAAGAAAATAAATGCTTAAAGCCACTGATAGTAAATATCCTAAATAATGTGGAACTTTATAAAGTGCTAATTTACGTATATATACTAAATCATTCTATTTATTGTTAACTAGGCTTGTTAAAACAATGAACGAGGATATTTTAAAAAAAGCTAATGTAGTAACTGGAGTATTAATTTATCCTTACTTATTGCATTAATTTATTTGTAAGCTAGTTTTATATAGTAATGTTGTATCTGTGACGGACGTTGGTTATTTCGGATTATTATGGACCATGGATGGAGACGGAAAGAGGCTCCAGCGTTGGTTGCTAGGCTAGACTTCAATCGCCCCTGACAACATGGCGATGATTAATGAATAACGGAGATATTCATCTCTTCTTATGCATTTCGTCTCTAGTGACCACAGAACTGTTTAAGAATTTTTTTTTGAGTTTCTGTAACGTCCAGTTGTCTTAATTATAAAACATGCAATGTTGTATTTGTTTTTACCATTTCTATCACATTTCTTTTGTATTCTCAAGTAGGTACACAATGCATATAATGTAAGTTTAGGTTAATAATATTATAGGAACTAATATTTTGACTGTATTTTTGATTTAAGACGTTTTTTCATTACTATTGAAAGTTGACCTTTGAATGTATTTTTGATTTTTGGTTTGACTAATTTCTATGCATCTATATTTGCTTAAACTTAGGTATTACAGTTACTGAACTTTTGTATTTAAATATTTGCTACATTATTAAATCAAACAAACTTGAAGAATTTTCGGAAATGTCTTCATCCGAAGAAGTTGAGATGCCGAAGAAACTGCAGCAAAATGAAAATAGTGGAAAAAACGATAAGAAGGTGAAATCGCGTTTAATCTTCTTTATAGATAAGTGTTTTAGGAAGTGGGGGTTATTGTGAGTCAATTTTTTACTAGGTGCATTTAAGATAGTACAACCACATTTCAAATTACTTAGAATAATGTTCTCTTTCGGTAAGTCAACGTATATTTACTGTAATTAAGTATAACATGTTTAGCGCTCCAAATCACTGAGGCGAGCTGCTGCAAAGGAGGATTCAAGTTCAGATGAAGGAGTCGAAGATAAGATCCCCATAAAAAAAGCGAAAATGTCGGGAGAAATACAGGCAATCACTAACAAGGATGGACAGGAGGTTGGTGAATTTTATTTCTTTTACCTCAATTTTTATCTTATAATAGAAATAGATAACAAAAAAGTAATAGCACCATTAAATTTTTTAAAAGCCATCTGTTTGATAAGCTTGTATGTTTGAATATTTCAAAATCCGTCTTTTGCCCTAACATTTGTACTAGTAACCTGCAACCAAATGCTATAATACCTGAAGCATTAGCACATGAAAACTTTATTCCCGTCAGATGTTTGAGCTGGGTAGCATGCGCTACGTAACAGTACGTGATTTTCGTGGCAAGGCTCTCGTCGATATTCGCGAGTTCTATATTGATAAGGTGAGCCAAAAACAGTTTCAAGTTATTTTCTCTCTTTTATATCTGTAACATTTTTCAGGAAGAGATATTTTGTTCATATATCGTACAAAGAAACTACATCTTTATGACATCAATTTTTGAAAATATGTTTTACAGGCATCTGGTGAGATGCGTCCAGGGAAGAAAGGAATAAGCTTGAACAAAGAACAGTATCAGAATTTCAAGAGTATCATAGAAAAAATCGATTCGAAGTTATAATCGGGCTCTTTGTGATTTTTTCGATATTTATGTTACATCTTACATATTTCCTCAATTTTCTGAATCACTTAATCATCTGTTGTTATCATGACTTCATTTAATAGTTATCCGTGTTTGTCTTACGGTTTATAAGTGGTGCGAAGATCTCTATAAATCAGAATATTTTTGTAACTTTATTGTATCTTTCCGTCTTATCGGCCTTATCTTATTTTCTTAAACATGAAGCATTTTTGGATTCCATTTTCAATGGAAATTGAAAATAAAGACATGAAAATGTCAGCTACTGTATTTCAGCGACGATGAGAATCAAAAGAGAGTCTCCATCGTTGGATGATGGAAATTCGTCAATGCACAGTGGAGGTGATGGAATGCGAACTGTTAAACAGGTTTGATATTTTAATATTCTTAATACATAATTGTCTGAACAGCATCTTTTTAAATTTAGGCTATTGTATATATACAATTCTGTAAGACAGGCAAATTGAAGTTTTTATTGCATTGGTTTCCCTTTACTTATTAATACCATGTTTGTTTCTATTTGCATCTTTTATTTTATTCAATATAAAGGAGTTAACGCCATCCGTGGATAGTCCTCTGGGCCATCTCGATCCTTCAAAAATTACCAATATGGTAGTTGATCAGGTGGGACTCGGCGGTGGACCAGGTTCCAGCCACGATGGTTTCGTTGTACCGGGACCACCACATGTTCGTTGTGCAAGCATCTTTATGTTTTATAAGGCTGCTTCTTATATTCATATATCAAAATTACTGTATTGGATATTTTAGCAGTGGCCTCGTGCATCTCCTTCTGCAAGTCCTTCAATACAACAGTCTCCTTGTAAAGGCGAGTGTGTCACGATTCTCCGCATCTCCTATGTATCTCTGATCTCAGTAGGCCTATAAAAGGCTCTGGGCGGAGTAATCGGGGTTTTTGCGGGTGTCTTGAGCCTCTGACCCTCCTGCCTTATTGTTATGTCCTCAAGCTGAGGAATAGTAGAGAAGTTCTTAATGCAACAGTCCAGAATCAAACAGAGAATCAAAAGTGCAGTGCTAATTAAAATACTCAACACGTGAACTAACTGTTATATGCTAGTTCGTATTTGAATGCTAACTTGTATCTTACGCTAATTAGGTTTCTAATACGAATTATGTACCTTATCCTAACACCTCTCCCAATAACATGATGCTACTGGTAATATTATTTAGCATGTTTTAAATTTGGGATTTACAGACATAGGCAAAGTTGGTTTTCTAATTTTCGGTGTTCTTCGAGGGAATGTCCTCTGTTCTTGTGTGAGGGTGTCGTTAGGTACTTTTGAGTTGAACGTTGAGATATCGAACATCTCGAGTAGATTTCTGAACGTTTGTTCCTCCTTGATTGGTTCCTCGGATAGGAGGCGAAATTGCTTTGCGTGGCGTGAACACACCTGATTATCGATCTAAACATCGTACAAAACAACCATGACGTTTAAGAATGACTTCTGCTTGTCATTTGTTGTTGGTGTTATAGACCCGATCTTCCACTTTAAATCCACGTTTCTGGGCTCTATGACGCTGATTGTATTGACTCTCCATTTTGGTGTTTCGCGTCTGTCTTCGTAATAGGGCGGAGAAGATCAAGTGAGGTCCTTATTCGACGTCCCATTAGCGATTCTGCTGGGGTGATATATCCTGGTAGTGATAAATTGGGTGACGATCTATAACTTAATATTAATTTTTTGGAGAATCTCTTCCGTGTTCCCTTCCCCTCTGGATTTCAACATTGCTCGTTTGAAGGTATCGACGAATCGTTCTGCTTGACTATTTGATTAAGGGTGATACGGCAGGAACCGGACGTATTCTATTCCATTTTCTGAGCAGCATTCTGCAAATAGTGTAACTTAAATTGTGTACCATTGTCTGAAACGAGTTTAGAGCATGCCATTTTGGGCCAATATGCGTCTTAGCATTTTCATTGTAGCTGATACTGTCGTGTAGTTCGTAGATATGATTTTAGCCACTTAGAGTATGAGTTCACTATAACAAGAAAAAATGTTCCTTCGTATGGGCCTGCATAGTCGACATGTATGCGAGACCATGGTTTCTCAGGAATAGGTCATGATGATTGTGTTGGTTTAGTGGGATTTTTGGAAGCCATTTGCACATTTTGTGCATGGACGCACCATATTTTCGAAGTCCGCGTCTATCTCGGGCAAAAATGCGTAACTCCTTGCAAGAGATTTCATTCTAACAATTCCCGGATGACCAGAATGGAGCTGGTGAAGAACGCGATGTGTGAGGATGTCCAGAATGACTACGCGTTCTGCAAGTAGTAAACAGTTGTTAATGATTGTTGAGGAATCTCGATGACGGTAGTAGACCAGAAGACTGGGGGCATGTGATGTGTTTCGGCCAGGATTTTTGTGGGTATTGTATCACTTTTCGTAATGCAGTGTCTGTAGTTGTTGCTGCCTTAATTTTGTGTTGTTACTGGTAGCGCGCGGACTGAATCCTGGAATGATAGTCGGATTTCTTTATCAGTAGATATTGTGGCATTGACATGATCTTCTTTTTCCAGTTGTTGGGTACGATCGACTATTAAACGAGATAGTGCGTCTGCTTGTCCAAAAGATGTTGTAGATCTATACTCAATCTGAAAATCGTAAGGCAGGAGAGTGGTTGCCCATGGTTGGAGTCGATTGGCTGTATAAATTGAAATTCCTTTCTTTGAGCCAAAAATGCTAATTAGAGGTTTGTGATCGGTTAAAAGAGTGAAATGACGTTCATGTATCATTCGATGGAATTTTTTAACTGCAAACATTAGTGCTAGACCCTCTTTTTCAATTTGACTATAATTTTTCTCGCTTTTAGTGGGGAATGTTATTCGTGCATGATTGCCTTCTCTGAACCCTTTTTATCCCTATGGATAATAACCGCCGATTCCGTAGTTCGATGCATCGGCTGCTACAATTATGCTTTATTGTGGATCGTAGTGGGTTAGTAATAAGTCTGATTGGAGATAGATTTAATTTTATCGAATGATTTCTGGCAATCGGGTGACCATTTCCACACGACGTCTTTCTTCAGAAGGTTGTCCAATGAGCCGCGGTAGTCGTTCATATTTTTAACAAAGGAACTGTAATAATTTACTAAACCTAGAAAAGAGCGGAGTGAATTAATTTCGATAGGTGGAGGCATATTCCGTATAGCCTCTATCTTTACTGGATACGGGCGTCTTCCATTTTTATCGATAGTGAAACCGAGATATTTAACTTCTGATAGAGCAAAAGAGCACTTGTCTAATCGAATTTTGAAACCAAACTCCTCAATTCGGCGGAGAACGGCATCAAGATTTCTCTGGAGTTCTGTTATCGTCTTTTCCTGTGACGATAATATCATCTAGATATGCTATTGCTCGTTGGGTACCCGCCGGCATAATGTCCATTATCTGCTGAAAAATTCCTGATGTTGACTTCACTCTAAATGGATGTCGGTTGTATCTATACGGACCACGGTGTGTGTTGATAGTTAATAATTCCTTAGATTCATCTTCTACTTCAACTTGTAAATATGCGTCCGCAAAATCGATTTGAGAGATTATTTTTCCTCCGTTTAATGTTCTGAAAATATCATCCGGCAGTGGAAACAGATGTTAATGAAGTTCTAAAGCATTATTTAATCCTGTTGAAAAGTCTGCGCAAATTCTAAGTGAACCATTCGCTTTCTTAACAACTACAATAGGGGCCGCCCAATTTGAATATGAGACCTTGTTTATTACTCTTTGTTCTTCCAATCTATCTAATTACTTATCGACAGCATGTTGAGCTGCATACGGGACGGTTCGTCTGGCGCGAAAGACAGGCTTAGAATGCTCTTTGAGTTGAAGATGTGCCTTGAGCAGTGTGCAGTGACCCAGTGATTGAGAACATATTCTCGGGTATTGTTGTCGAATTTGATCAGGATTATAGTTTGTTCTAATTACCCGACACTGACTTGTAAGCGAATCCAGTAGTTGAAGTTAGTCAATTGTATCTATTCCTATGAGGTTTACCTCTAGAAGTTCTACTACGAATATTGTTCCGTAATAACTCTTTCCCTTAAAGACCAGTTGTGAGTCAAATGATCCTAAAATGGGAAGTATTTATCGGTTAGCTGCATATGCTTTTGTGGTTGTCCTCCGAAGTTTTGGCTGATCTAGACGTTCCCAAGTTCCTTGAGTTATTATAGTGATTCCTGATCCAGTATACACCATCATTTCAACTGGTACTTCCCTAATTGTGATATCTAAGAACAGGCAGCGTGATTTTTGGGACACGGAAAATATAGTGACTTCTTACTACTCTTGTTTTCTGGCTGAGCTTTGGTGAAGATTTACAATGATTCTAGGTGACCCAAATTACCATACCTTGAACATTTGTATTTTGGTTTTGTGCAGTAGCGATTAAAATGGTTACCTCTGTAGTTCCAACATGGTGAAGGGGGTAGCCTGGTTTTATCAATTTGATTTGCTTTCCTGGGATTGTGATGATCTGAGTTCCGTTCGTGCTGCTCTTTTACGGTATTGATGACGACTAACTTGGTAGACTCGATCATTTTGGTATCGTTTTTTAAAGTTAATCAGTCGGTTGCATGATTCCGATAAAATTTGTAGACTAACTTGTGCTTCTGTCTCAATCTTATGGAGTAATTTCAGTCTAATATCCGCAACAGATGGGTCCTGTAAACTGCAGACAAAAATTAAGCACTTAAATTGATCTTCTGTTAGTTTAGCTAACTGGAACCTCTCACACTCCTTATTTATGATTCCGGCGTGTGTTGTGTAGTCGTCGTGAAGTTTCTTTGTGATTATCAAACAGTTATACCTTATGTTGAATAGCCACGACTGTTCTCCAAACAATTTCTTTAGCGTATTGACTGTTTCTACAAACGGGAACTATCTTGGATTCTTTGGAAGAATAAAATTGACGTATCTCTCATGTACCGACGTGTGGAGTCGGCGTAGGATGAGACGAACACGAGCAGCGTCGTCAAGTGAGGCGGCGTCAATTATAAAGACGTCCTTGTACCGTTTGAACCATGTCTCAAACGTACATCCTGCCTCAGGCTCAAAAGCAAATTCACTAATTGAGTTTGCGAGGGATTCCATCAGAGTACTCCCTTTCATTGAGATGTTTTGATTGGACTGAAATTATTCCAAGAGTACACTTATCAATTCCTTTGTTTGTATTTGTTGTGCATCGAGGATGCTTTGAAGATCCTTAGTTGATAATGACATTTTTCTAAATATATCTATATATAAGTATCCGACTTATCTTATCCTGATCGCCAGTTGTTATGTCCTCAAGCTGAGGAATAGTAGAGAAGTTCTTAATGCAACAGTCCAGAGTCAAACAGATGAATCAAAAGTGCAGTGCTAATTAAAATACTCAACACATTAACTAACTGTTATATGCTAGTTCGTATTTGAATGCTAACTTGTATCTTGTGCTAATTATGTACCTTATCCTAACACTTATGTAATCCTCTGTATCATTTACATTATAGTCTAATAAATATCTTTAACCCTAGAGTGCACTCTATCCAACCCACACCTAAATACCATGGGCTCCGCTACGTCTAAAAGGGAGTAACCAGCTTGATCACCTGGTTACGTACCACCCTTTTACAAGTGGGACTTTTCGCTGTTTATGCCAAGACCCACATTTTAAAGTCTATTGCGCATATCCCTATCTGATTTTTTGGTTAGCAAAACATAGAATTATACTGCTGTTTCCCTCATAAATGACGAATCAAAGCGTGTTCAGTTTATTTCTAGAATTAATGGTTTGAATATATAGTAATTTTAGATGTCGACTTTGGTATATAATATTGCTCTAAACTTATGTTAGGTCCAAAATTGCCATATGTAAACGCGTTCTAGTCATCTGATTTGACCTGATCTATAATTTCCACGTGGTCTCTTGACTGGGTCGTGGGCCTAATACTAAGCAGAAATGTCGCTAGTTGCCTGGTATGGAGACAGAGTCAGACGTGCAGAGTGTATGAGAGACATAGGGTCGGTTGGATTGGATACTACGGGTAGCCCGTGCCATGGTCATCAGTAACACCAAAATTTTTGGCCCTTTAACTATTTAAGGAGATATGAGTGTTTTAGTATTTATATTTATATAGTCTCATTTTATCTAACTATTGATCTTATTATTATATTCTCCTCACAACATCAGTTACGCACAAGTAACTGCGTGTTTTTAGTCGATTTTGCTCCAAAATGTTCCAAATAAGAATGCAGTCTTCTATGTTATTATATTTAAGTATTTGATTATGATTGTCATTTGAATACTTGCTGAGTTTCTACTGCATTATAGTTAAATACGAAATTTATGATTTACTAAAACTCTAACGCTGCTAATCAGGGTGCTAATGATGATTCATAATCCTTTATATTGTAACAAAATTTTTGCATAATATCCTTATATTTGAGTTGTAGTAATTTGGTTTTTATTTTAATTAATAAGATCAAATTAGTGTTTTTGTAGGATTCAGGATAATATAATTTATGATTTTTTGGTTTCTATTTTAAGGAATGGATTCATGTGGACAACTTCAGCAGCCAGCTGGAACTCCTACTCATATGCATAACCAACAGCAGATACACATGCAGCAAAGTATGTATATTAATGCAGAATATTTTATGGAAGACTATTCTTATTTATTGTTTTTTTTACGTTTTCCATTTAATATTTCGTATTACTAAAACATTATAATATTCAATACTCAGATGCAATCGGTAGTCCTTCAGTCGGTAATCCTGTAACTCCACAACAACAACATATGCAACAACAACAAGGAATTATGCATCCACATACACCTACTGGTCACTTTGACCCCACGTTTCAGCAGCAAATGCAGCAAGGTGGTTATGCACAGGGAGGCATTCCTCCTAGTCCAGGTTTGTAGGTCTTCTGCAGGCGATATCTATAGAACATTACATTGATTGGAAATTGGTGCTATAAAATGTAATTTGATAATATTCAGTTAAAATGTAACTTTTTTGCGCAAGTGACTACTTAAAGATCGTATAAAATAATATGTGGTAAAACCGTTTATTTTTGAGAAATATGATTCAAAAATAATGATATACTAATGAGATGATAATTATCCTTAAATCCGTTTACTTCAATTAGGCTTTAATAATATAAGTTATTAAAACGAAATCTTAACGAAAACTAATGATTTCGTAATATTTAAACTGCGTATGTCTAATCCATTCATATATGACGGCGATAATATCTCTGTAGTTTTTTTTTAGTGATTACTTATTCAAGAAGAAGTGCTGGATTTGAACTGTTTATCTTATTCACTTTTAAGATATCCTGAAAAGTATATGCTATGCACTTTTTCCATATTGAAAAATTTGAAATTCCTCGGTTTTTATGCAGGAATTGCGTATTTCTGCTACAAACAGCATTTTAGATTGATTTAAATAGAATGGCGTTGTTTTCACTATTCTTAAAATTAAAGGAAAAGACTTTATATAATTGTGTTTTGGTATAACCAAACTTATAAATACAGGTGGTATGCATATTCAAATGCAACAGCAAGCGTTGATGAGTGGCGGAGGTAACACAAATGTACAAGCGGAAGCATCGCCTGGTATGTACAATAGACAAGTGATGGCACAACAACAACAACAACAACAACAACAACAGGTTTTTCATACTATTATTCTGCTTTTAGATCCTGTTATTAAACTTATAGATATTTTATCATATTTAATAAAAAATCTAAATAGAAAACGATCTAGATGATGGTAAATCAACAGTCAACCGGTATGGGTCCAATGATGGGTGCTGCAGCAACACAGTACGCATATCCTCCACATTCCCAACAACAACAGTGGGCTCACCAGCAACAGCAACAGGTTATTTAGTTAGAATGATTTACTAACAATTAGTAGCAAGATTTCTGTTGACTAATTCTTTTACCTTTTCACGTTTAGTATTAGCTTTTTAAAGATCCAACAAGCCGCCCACTATGTTCGACAACCACAGATGATGGGAGGTGCTCCAGGGCAGCGTGTCATGATCCAGAGGGTACCTTATCCACCTGGTTAGATTTTCCTTCTTCTAATTGTTTCCTTATCGTTTAGTTGGTTCTCACTTTTGTTCGTAGATTAAATGATCTCGTTCCTTCAGAAGATAGGTTTCCATGCTTTGCTGTTTGGATCGTCGACAAATATCTAAAAAGGTGCAGTCATTTTCACGAAAATCCTGCTGATTTAATTGAATAGAAATTAGAATAGTTCCAAATTCAGCGTGTAGTTTCTGACTGGATCTGTGTACGTATTTGATTTAAAGCGTAGGGCAAAGACATTTACTAATCACTGTTGCATTAAATCTTAATTCATTCTTCATTTTCACTGGACCAAGCGATTGCTTTCCGTGTAAGTTAATTGGGTATTCTTCTGATTTGCATGATAGCTATAAATTTTTTGTCACTAGCGTAATATCTGAGAAATATTACACAGCGGTCATCATCAGTCGTCTCGAATTTCCACTTATATGCCATACTTAGTCTGTTTGTTGCTTTCTTCACAATGACTTAATAATATTTTATGCTCGTAAATTTTACAGGAGGGGAAAATGTCAATTTGGGGATCGAATTACAGACTTGTTCTCAAGAACTTGTTTTTATGAGATTACTCGTTTCGATTTCTTTTCTTTTTTTTGTGAAACACTTATACTGCATTAGAAATCGGTCTTTTTTGGTTTTAAAAAGTAAATTCCTATTTTCTTTACTCTTAAATGCTGGTAATCAAATATTCTCATTTATGTTAGTCTTATTGTGTGCAGGTCATTGATGGAGACTATTATAAGTTTACTTTAAGATATAATTCGATTAGGCGGACTTACTGCGCATTGATCATTTTTACTTGTTCAACGTGTTTAGGGTTATAGTTTTTATAAGCTATTTATCGTACTCTTTGCAGTGAAGTAAATGCTGTTAATATTTAAAATTTTGTTAATTATAATACGTTTCATGTTTTATATATAATTAATCTTTACATTTCACTCGTTGGTTTTAATATCCTCATATGGAAGGCTTGCGCCACTTAATTCGACTACTTTCAATCACCATCTCTTATCTTTTCTCCATAAACTTCTTGGGTATTCTATTTGAAATTAAAAAAAAAAATTTTTGCTACTACTTAGTAGCAATTTGGAAAAGAAATTGTGTCTCCAATATTTTATTAGTCATTCTTTAGGTAAATTTATACTTATACTGGTGTATTAAGAACAACATTATTTTACTGACATGTTTATTCAATGATTATTCTTTGCAATGTAAAGTAATTAGCGGGCGGTTTTCGATTTCTTAATGATCATATGTCACTGCAGCTGAACACATATGACCCAATGAATGTCTATTGTTTCTTCGTATTTTGCTATTAGTTCATACCTATTTTTAGATAAGGCATTAACATGATCTATGTGATACTTATAGGAAAGTGTCATAATTTGTTTAAAAGCATATCGGAATTGTTCTGCATTTCGTTTTTTGAGTACATCACTTAGAGTTTTGGTTTCTGCAGCGAAACGAGTACATTGAATTGCGATGCTTTGAATGGGATTGTAATCTGGTGCGCACTCTCGCGACGTGTTTGCTGATTGACAAAACACGTGGAAACAGCTCCTACACTGAGCGTTTCTTGTCATTTCCTCTTTATAAAAATATACTAATAAATTTGTGATTTTATAATAATAAAGCAAAATCTATGTAAGAGATAGAGAGCGGCTGCCAGTTTTTTCGGTTTTGTCCGAGCATCTCTTGTGTGATGTGATTGCTCAGCATGCGGTCGCCTATAATGGAGTCCCTAGCATCAAATAACAGTCACAACAACAATATTCTATTTTGTTTGCAGGATTTCCGGGTTTTAATATTTATATTAGTTTTTGACTATTTACTCCGATTTGGTACTTTTATTATTTGTGTTAATTAGATTTTGAATATAGCAAGTAGCAGATAAACTTTAGTTGTAGTTCATGGTGATGTTGTAATTTCTGTCTTATATTGCCATACAGTTCGCACGAATGGGCGAGCGAGGTTATAAAAGAACAGGAACTCGTTCACCCAACTGAGCGAGAGGACAGCATTCAAACTACCATTTGGCGTCCTCCAAGTCGATTCAACCTAGCATTTACATTTTTGGCTATTCTTTTTTTTTTTACTAATTACTTCATTTTTATGTCAAACATAGATGATCGGTAAACTCATTGAATATAATTGAAATTGAAGACCTTTTATTTTTTGACATGATTCCACTAGACATATTCAAGATAGTTTTCAGAATTTCAAACGCGAAATTCTTACTTAGTTACATCTCTCAATAAACAATGCATACTCATGATCAAATTCTGCATTTTGCTTTCTAAATAGCATAAATTGCTGTTATTTGTGTATAGGGGAAGGACGCGTCTTGCCTGGACTCGACTAGTAATTGAGTTTTTGTCGCGCGCTCAGTGTGCGTCTCGTTTTTGGGTGCAATGTTGGGCGGCACCTGAAATTTGATAGATAGTCGTTTTCCCTCTCTCTGCCTCAACTAAATACGAGGACGGATGCAGTGACATTGTATACAAACACTCAAGCGATGTGTCATGGCAGTTTTATTCTGTTGTTATTATCCTTCTATATTTCGTCCAGTAATGGCTGAATAATCATTTCATCTCACTGGGTTACTTCCTGGCTTTTGTTTATCACTTGAAAATATATGTTTACAGTTTCCATTTGGTAGATGTTTCGAGGATGCGAAATATAGGATGGATATGACCTTGCCGCGCAGATTCTCGTTTAGTGATTTGATTTAGTGACAGCTTGTCCGGCATATTTTAGCGAGTGCAGTGTGTTAGCACTTTATTGCTTAATGAAAAATGCGTATTATTATACATATAAATATATATGATAGGTGTAGTTTTTGTCATATTTTCTTATCCATTTGTTTTGACGTAGAAGTTTATATGTGATATAGTTCCTTAAATGAGATATTCCTGGTAAAGGTGGTTCACAGAAAGCAAAACCACAACAGCAATAAAGATCAATATCAAAGTTATGTTTGGGAAAATGACAAAGGATAGTGCACAATGTAAATCATTGTATATATTGAGACAATTTCTTTTGATTTTAATAAAAAGTATTTGTATATTAGTAATATGACTCTAATCTAGAGATGTAGTAGCAAAATGAAATTCGAAAATATTTTTATAGATGAGTTGGAAAACCCATAACGTAAGGCAAAAGTTAGAATGTATAGGCTTTATTGAAAGAATATATTTCTCAGCAAACTTCTGAAGGAATTTTTTTATTTCATTTTAAAAAGAAATTACAGATTTTTAGATTTAAAGCTTGATGATTTTCTAATCATTAATAAAAAAAAATCCCGTATCGTGAATATTTCGTTTTTTTACCATTATGGGGAAATTTTTCTACTAGTCCCTAAGCAATCTCATTCAAACCGCTAGCATATTTTTGTAGTAAATTTGGAGATTGTATCTTATTAGCGTAGTGGGAAGATATTCAGTTGTATATTCTATACGTTTTTTAATAAAGTAATTCATGACAGCACGAGCGGCTATTACCATTGAAAATTCTTCAAGATGGGTAAATATTATATCTGACCAAGAACCAAAGAAACTAGTAAATATTCGGGTTTTTTTGATTAAGCTGCTTTTTTTGTCTTCATTGTTTAACTGGTTGTCTTTCTCCTTTCGATTAGCATGCATGCTCTACATTGGTCGGCCATGAATGTCATATGAGTTCTCGTTCACCACCGGTCACCATGGGGTATTGGTTTTAGTAGTAAGAAAGATAGATATTCTATATCTCTGCAGGAGATTATAACTGGGATTATACTGAGGAATATGAGGTGTTTAATGATTTATCTCTTCCACATAATATTCATCATTATAAAGGTACCGCGTTTTTGTTGACCGTTTTAGTGGCGAACCATAGCACGTAAAACCGGTTTAAAATGATCACTCGCACAGAGTGTGAAAGGAACATGCGCATCGCCTCCAAATATCTATGGCGATCGTCTATCTGTTTTAGAGCTTAGTCATGCAGTGGAAGGACTATGGTCGAATACTATTTACTACATTACTGTTTATTTTTACATATTCAGGTTACCCTGGTGGCATGCAAGCTCAAAGCGCTCAGTCAACTGGACAATTTGCCGGCAGACCTGGTGGACCACCAATGCAAAGACCTGCTTACCCACCTGGTAATGCGCCACCACAATATCCGTACGCACCAGGACAACCTGGTTATCAACAACAAGCTGCCTATCAACAACACCAACAGCAGATGTATCAGAGGCAACAGGTATACTATATAGCACGTTTTATTAAATGTGATGAATGCCTATTATAGATTTAACTATTCTTGGATTTATAACTGTAGACTACATAATAGCTAACTTTATAGTATCATTATTAGGAATAAATACTAAACTATTGCGAGGCGTACAAATATGCTTTATAATGAGTGATTGATTTAAATTTTAGTACTGTCGAAGGAAAATATTGAAAATAACATTATTGACCCATACAAATTATGGGTTTAATCTTTATTTTAAGTTTTATGGAAGTAGGAAGCTTTTTGAGTGGACAGTAGATCATAGTCAATATTTATGCTACATGGCTATCGTCGTTACCGCACGAAGGGCAGATGCGCAGATAGATTACCCAATCTTCTTTTGTTGCCTTTATTTACATGATGTGATCTTTTTTGCACTAAAGTTTTGCAACAGTATTATTTATCATACATTAAAATTGCAAGCTACAGTTTCTAATTCTATGAGTCATAGCTGACCATAGTCAATTAATCCATTGAAATTCTGCTTCACTGACAAATATAAGTTTGCAATGTTAATATTAAATTCATAAATGTAGTCAATATGTGTGACATTAAAAAAAAAATTAGTTTAATAATTATAAGTAATTGATACGTAGACAATTTAAATCTAGTTGAGGTATGTTTATTGTACCAAGTTGATTTTTCAGGTGGGCCAGCAGATGCGTCCTTACATGTCACCACAGGGAGCTATGGTGACTCCAACGCATCAAGGAGGTATGTAGTTAGTATAATTATCATCATTAGAAAATATACATTATAACATATTTCTTAAAATTAAATAGTTTCGAAATATCATTTGGAAGATGTTACATAGTATAGTTGGCCAATCTCATGGTGTGTGGAATAATTTGGCGTGCTGCAGTGGTTTCTACCTTTCGTTTTCTTTTTCCAGCGGTTGATGAATTGTTAAAAAGACTCTATCCCATGTATTGATCACAAGTTCCTTGACAGTTACGATTGATGCAAAATTTTATTACACACTAGTATTTCACGAGTAATATCTATATTTCTACGTCCTCTTCTATTACATACATCTCAATCCATGTCGCTGTGCCTATCTCTGCGTGCCTAATCTGTTTCGTGATGTGTTATCACTATAGGTACGGTTACTAGGGCGTGCGCGATCCCTCGCCACCGCAGCAGATACACCACACCCGCGGGAGTCAAATCAACTAGCTGCTACGGCCGTACTCTCGGCTCTTAATTGTGCCACCAGATTCGCGTAATTTCTGAGAACGTTCACGTATTATTCGTTTTCGCCATCGCTACGCTCAACTGCAACTTGGTGGTTTTGAATCATAGCACCATCTTTTGAAAAAATTTATGAGAAGGTGGGTATAATAATTCGAAACGAAATTGATCAAATTTTAGTAATTCGTTTCTAAACTGCGGCATCTTCATTTCAATGAAAACAACTTTATATTAACTGCTTAAATAAAGATACATTTTAGGTTATACGAAATTTGTATGTTTTGGATAAGTTTGCGTCAGATTTCATTCTAGATGTTGTCAATGTGTTGCTTCTATAATCATATTTGTATCTTTAAGCAGTATAATTGTACATATAGAAACCGTTGCCATAGTGTCTACTACGCTTAATGTGGTAAATAATCTCTATAAACGAAATATCAGACTTATGTCAAATGTGGTCATAGAAATGATTCATCTCATGAGATGCTCGTATTCCATATATTTAAAATTAATAAATATAGTTCGTTTAATGTGTAATTGTAGTTTGTTGGACCTAATAAGTGCAAAAAAGTTATTTCGCCAAAAAACTTCATTCAATCTTATATGACTTTTCTATGGAAGTATTCTAAACGCGGGAAGTGGAACTCACATTTGAATCGTTCAGCTATAGGTGCGTTGTCATGTAGTAGGAGTGTGCAGCTAGTTGCCTGTATGGGATCGAAGTGAGGCGCGTGCTGCGATTGGCCAGTGTGCGCCGTTTGATCGGCGGAGCTACTCGCTGTCCGCCGTCGATGCACAGCTTGGTTCACCTGCCTGGGACTAGCCAGGCAGATAGCTAATTACGTCTGTGGCCGATCCGCGGATTATCCGAAGCCTCCGTCGTTCGTAATTGATTTCCGAGTCGACTAGTGATGTGCGCCTAATGTACGCCAAGCGATCACTATTGTCTCTCATGGCGGCATAAAGCCTTAACTATAGTATATATATATATATATATATATATGTTTAAAAATACCTATTCCCCTGCTTCTATGAATATTCAATTTGACGTTTTCGCTACTCAGGTGCACTAATGAGAGGTGTGCCTAGGGTATTCATTAGTGTGCTTCTGTGCGTTTCATGATTAGGGTAATTGGCATCAGGTAGGCTGCCTATCCATCGTGTTCATGTTCATTAGTTTATCAGTGTGTCAACGCGGCGAACCATTGCTAATAACCCTTGTATCTTTCTTGTTCATTGACATTACCTGCTTGTTGGGATGCCCTTTTCCAATTGTCATTACATGTTATTCCATCCCTGTTCAGCTTGGTTATTCATTAATTATGGTGATATTTAGTTATAATATTAGGTACTTTTGGTTTCCGCTGGCGAAAACAACGACAAGGTTCCCCACGCACTAGCTAGCTATCAGCTAGATACAAATGCAAAATTGTACGCAGTGGGAGAGGCTGGCAGTTTGTTTTCCTCTGCCTACCTGCCTTCTGTCGGAATAAGCCGCGGAAATTGCAATGCTTGTTCTGCTCACACCTCTCGTCTGTGCGCTGAATAGAATTCATTAGCTATTATATATTTTCCGCTTTGATGATGCCAGCTTCTTTCACCTGTTCGTTCCACAGTATGCTTCTCTATATAAATTTGTTCGTAAATTCTGTTATTGTCGATTTATCATTAACATAGTTTTTGTCGTTGCCGTGTGGTACTCATCCATCTTCAGATGTATTCCCACACCCACCAGAGGTTCACATTTCCTGGCCAGTCACATTTATGTTTCGACTCTCAGTATTCTGTTTTACCTGGAATGAATTGTGGACCTGCTTTAATAACATACGAAGTGGAACCTGTTACGGAACTATTTCTCCTCGCACGAACTTCGGATCAACATAGGGAAATTCCTGTGAGAGAAGAGTCGGAGCATACTCTTACTCTCGAGTCATGTGATGATTCTCAAACTGATACTTTGGTATGTAATGTGTCTGAGGCACGTCCTTCTGGTTCAATTTGTTCTTCGTCGAACAGAATTCGATCGATTGTGAAGAGAGACCGAAAAGTGAACATAGAAAGACTCAAAGTCGTAGAAGAGGAACCGCTAAAAATCCCCAGTCCTGATATGCTGAACAGTATGATGCGTGGTGTCGAGCTAAATGGTAAGTAATTTAAGGTGATTTGGTAAATATTTACGTTGTTTTCTAAATCTAAATTATTACAGTTTCATTTTAGTTGGTTAATTATTGCTATACAAGGAATGAGAACATCTAGTTTCTGGAACTTTAAGGCATAATGTTTTAGATATCCTAAAAACGTGTTTTTTTCACATGAATAAGATAATATTAAGTAATTTTACTTCATTAATATATGAAATGTGCTTTATAAAGTGCATCGAGCATCATTTTGTACGTGGATTGATTTTAATAATTTTCTAGTATATTTACAATAGACATACCGCTTATTAAAGTAATCGTTGCTTCTTATTGATATTAAATTTCATCATTGGTGCTATTTATATATTGCCTAATTTTGTTTCTGGGGATAGCCTATCATGCTATCTGCAGCATATGGTAGTATGTCTGATCATTGTATCGCATGGTCTTATAGGGATTAGCAAGCGTCATGCCCGTCCAACGCAGCTGTGCGTGTACTCATTAGCTCACCAATTTCCTACCGTGTCAACTATCTGTTCACAATACATGCTTTGGTTCCTAGTTTAACCAGCATTAAATGTGGAATTAAGAAAAGAAGTGTGCTCTATCTTTACTGCAATGCTATAGTTACCATGTTGTCTTATATTTCATGAATTATAGCGTAACATATAGTTTGTATCAGAAGTCAGTAGTACTTTATCTGTTATTTGTCGGTTAGTTCAAATCAGTATCGTAACATCAATTTATTAATTGTTGGATAGTAATTTTCAAGCTTCTTGGGGTTTAACATGTGAAATTAATTTTTAATCAGAAATGCAGTTAGCTATATTTAGTTCAATTCTTTCACTTTGATTAGGTATTATATAGTATGTATAATAGAGCAATTGATGAGTCTAAAAAATTGGAAGAGGATTTGTCAACTTTTGATTGTTTCAAAGGATTTTGCCATCTCGTTTTCGGGACCTAGCTGTCATCGCAATATGTTATATATCAGCTGCTGCAACGGTGGTTTTAATTATGCATCATCGTGGAGCGACGGATATTATTGGCAAGCAGCATTCAATTTGCGATCCCCAACCATCGGCGCTCTGATTACGCATCTTTCTGTGGGAAACGACTATCGAAGAGACTGGGGTTTTGTATAGTGGTTTTTTACTTTTTTATTTAGCGGTGGTTTCTTCTGTATAAAAATCTATTCCCTTAATTAACTAGGGATAGACGTATAATTAGTATGAAGTATATTATATCACTGTAAGTGATTCACAAAAATAGCACCTAGCAAATAATCTGATTTTAATTACTTTTCATGCACTGACTATTATCAACCCAATGTATAATTAAAATTAGCTCTACTTATTAATGAATAATCTTGTACATGGCAGCCAATTTTGGATACTCTGTTCTAGATGATGTAGATTTGATTATTTAATAATAAGGAAATCCTCTTCTTATATCCGTATTAGAAAGCCTTTCAGGATTTAGTTGAATACATTATTATATTTACAATTATCACAGTATCAAGTGTTCTACATACTAATGTATCAACGAAATATTACACGATTTAAATAATTTCTACAGAGCAATATTTTTAATTGTATCATATTTTCTTCAGGATGAATGATTCCACTCATATCGGGCAGTAAATGACATGTTCCATTATTATTTTATTCTTTAATGAATACATTTAATTTTTTACTATTTGTAGCCACAATTCTCCATTAAAATACAGCTTCTTGAGTGATACCTAATCGAATTGTATCCTAATTTAGCTCCAGTGCACCCCAAGTCTTGCCGTATTCATCAGTCATTATTTATTTATGGCTTTTCACTAGTATTTTCTTCGGACTAAAATCTCATTCAGTGGGGTTTCGTGGTATATGTTGCATGTATATCGGGTTGACTAGCGCCTCCACTCATTGTTGGTGTTCCAATGGCATTCCCTTTCGAACACAATAGGTTCTCCCTCATGGGTTTTCAATTATTCCGAGTGCTCAATGCAATGAAGAAATAACACGAGAAACTGCTGCTTCGTTGTCGGGATTTTCTTCTGTCTTCATCCTGGACTTCATCTGCTTAGTTAGTTGAATGGGTTTTGCGATTGCTTACATGTGGAATAGTTTGCTTAATACTCTTCAAAATAGATCTAGGACAAGGCTTTGATTGAGCGTTGTTATGCATTATAGCATGTTATAATGAGACGTGGTTCCCCATACCTAAAGATTGATGAACTTCGTCTAGGTTAAACTGGATTAGTAAATAAACTTATTTCGTTTTTCATTTTAATTACTTTCAGTTTTCTTGTAACCACTAATATTTACAGTGTACGCAAACGCTGCCGGGCCTCAACCACAGACTCCGCAGACACCTCAGCCACCGTTCACTCCAAACGGTTTGTGAGCAATATTTTATTCTGCGGTTTTTTGTTTTTAAGGTAATAGACATAAAAGCAACGTATTCATAACAAAGTAAAAGCTTAATAATAGATTAAATTAGTTATTTTAATGATATTAATCATTTAGGGTCTCGTTTCCCTCAGCCGACACCATCGCCTCACTACGCGGCGGACATGCGATCACCGCCACTAATGTCACCAACGCAAGCACCACTTCCTCCACAAGCAACAATGCCTCGTCCTATGAGCAATGGTATCTCAGTATATCTATTTTTTTGTGATACTTGAATGATGACACATATTTTTCACAATTCTAGTTTTGAGATGAGAATCCTCAATATTTCTATCTTTTAGGGGACCTAGTTGCTCAGCCAATGCGAATGACTGTGCAGCCGCAACCCGTTCTTCCTAGTCTATTTTGTACTTACGAACCTAATTTTCTACCAAATGGTAAATTTTATTTAACAATACGAAATAATTATGACTCTAGTTAAAAGTTATAGTTGTATATAGCGAAGTGATGAAACTAACTAAATTACCTCGCATCTGTCTATGACTGAACTACCTTCTTTATAAGAGAGAACTTAATATCATTAGATAAAGCTAAGCAACTATAGTTATAAAAACTAAATATATTTTGAGGCGCAATAATAATGTTTTCTTATCTGTGTTACTATTTAATATTTTTGCAGTACATCCAGATATTTGCTTGGCGGGTTGTGTCTTTCACATGTTTGAAGCAGAACGGAGCATCACCGATAAGATGGATTTGCCGAACATAGTATTAGCTATTAGAATGCATGGTGGAGAGATTGAATTTGGCGTTAAACTGTACGCTGAACGCGCGGCAATAATCACACATGTTATCGTTGAATCTATAAGGACGCCACATGCACATATGGTAAGCTAAAATTAACTTGTTTACTGATTTTATTAAAAAGCAATTATTTTGGTCATAATCCTCTTGTTTGAACTGAATATTGGACTATATCAGCTTTCTTATTTCCAGGCATTAAAAGATAGAAAGCGGTTAGTAACTCTACAGTGGTTGTGGGATGTGCTAATGAAGAAACAAATGGATGTTCCATGGAGGCATGCACACTTGCCGTCAGTTTTTATGGATGGATGTCGACCACTTTTTGGACGAGTAGGCGATAGATTTCATATCTTTATAATGATTTTCATGGTTAATTCCTAATAGTTCTCTTTATTTTTTTAGCTTATTTCATTTTCTGGATTTGATGAGGGCGAGCGAGCGGCTATGAAATTCATGTTAGAGGCTATGGGAGCTCGAATGACACCGTATTTAAGCCGACATAATAATGTTCTTATTGCTAAAACGTATGTTCAAGTATATTTATTACCTATGGTTTTTTCCTAATATGAATATTGCAGTGCGGGAGTAGAGAAGGTGGAAAAGGCAAGAGAATGGGACATTCAGGTAGTGAATTACCAATGGTTGGCAGACCATTATACAGGACACCAGAGAATTGATAATGATAGTCAACGATACCAGGTTCATTATCATTTACTGATATACTTAAAAACGGAATAATTAGTTTAAAATAATATGTCGTTCGTTAGATGGGTCAACCGTGCGATGGTGTAGGGCCAGGGCCGTATGTTCTAGAAATGGTCAACGACCAGTTTAAACAATTATTAGGTTCGTAATTATATTTCATTGAATCTGTATGTGATTTCTTACACGTCACTCGAATTTTAGCTGCATGGAAGTATCCAGTAATTGTGGCAAGTGAGCTGTGGCGGCGAGCACTTGAAACAAAACAAACAGTTGAAAATGATGACGCAATGTTTCCAAATAAGAAACTCAAGTGAGTATTGATATTTATGGATAAAGACTATTGCTTCGAGCTAGTATATATAACCCATATTTATATTCATAACTTAGATTAATCTTGTAATCAAATGAAATATAAATTTACATGCATAATTTGTAGGATTCAAACTGCACCTCCCTCGGATGAAGATATTGATGCAAGAGAAAAAAGGCGAATTGAAAGTGGATACCAAGTGTCCGTTATAGTTGCATTTGTAGGGATTGATGATGATGTAAAAGAAATACTCACAAAGGTAATTGTGTTGCTTATGCCTATTCGTTTGTTAATTATCTTTTTTCAATACGTCAATCCTTCAGAAGCTTCGTTTTCTGGGTGGTCGTGTGTGTGAAGACGTGGCTGATTGTACTCATTTGGTAGCTCCGAATGGACGGCGGACGGAACGGCTTCTTGAGGCTATATCACTAGGAAAGAATATTGTGAATCCATATTGGATAGTTCACGGATATGAATGCCGACAGTGGATGGGTGAGTTTTCTTGTTGTCAATACATAGTGATAAATTGAATGGTATAAAAACAAATATTTAATCCAATTATATTTATTTAGATACATTAGATTACTTCTTACATGATGAAGATCAGGAGAAGCATTTGGGTTATAACTGTAAAAGGAGTGTGCTCAGAGCCCGACATCGGCCTGTGTTTGAGGTATAGTTGAATATGTGCCTATTTTTTCCATTTTTTAAATATAGGAATATAGGTTTAAAAATTAATATATAATACAGGACGTCACCTTTTATCTAACTCCATCAGTTGAACCAAGTCGTGCGATGCTTTCTCGTCTTATCAAATTGGCTGGAGGAAGAGTTGATGAGGAACGACCAGCACCTGCAAATATAGGCACGTTTTTATCACGTTAATTAGCTATATTATGAGTATTGGGGACATTTTTGGGGTTTAAATTGTCAGTGGTATTTTTATTTTTCAGCTCGCTGCATTGAAACGGATGCACCTTATGTCGTTATAAGTTGTGAATGTGATTTAAAAATGGTTCAGTATCTACTCGAATGCAATTTCCGTAAGATTTATAAAAGTTCTAGAAATTTTAATACTACTGAGCCTTTATTCATATTTATTTTGAATTTATATTTTGCAGCTGTCTATAATGCGGATTTTGTATTAATATCGCTACTCCGACAAGAGATGGAACCGCATCCTTTCTACCGTGTAAATGTTGCATCTATTGTAAGGCCTGCACATCATCCGCATCCTGGTTTTCGTGGTATGCCTCGACCTATACATGAACAAGCCCAACCACATAGGGTTAAGGCCTAGATCTCAGTATTAGCTTAGATCTTATTGTATTTCTTCTAAATCCGATTAGTATTCGTTCTCTATTAGATACAATTTTAAATTTCATGTGCTTTTCTAACTATTTAAATATATTTTTGATATAATGATGGTTTATATTCAAAATTTAGACTTCTTTATAATTCAATTTCTTTAAGCTTAATATAATCGCTCTTCTGAAACATTTCTAGATATCCCTCCACAGATTATTTATTGGTGTTACCATCACTTTCGTTTTTGCAATTTGTATTTCATTACGGGTCTATTTAGACAAATAATTTAAGTTTTGAAAGTAAATTATTTATATTTGCAACAACTGCTACTTTGCTGAGAGTATTATTCGTTGTTTTTGGTGGTAAATTTAAATATAGAGAGATCCCATGGTGACACTAATGTAGGTTAATAATACGTTTCGAGACACCTTATATCTCTAGGAAAGGGACGTTAGCTTCTGAGGTGACGATTCATTGCCATTAATCCTACTAGTGACCACTTGTTATCGGTATTTTCTCTAGAATAATATTCCATGTGAAATTTAAGCCACAGGGCGATATTTGGTATATATTCAATTAGGCTATTGTGGTGATTCGAGATTTTGTGGATTAGATGGAGGTGACCATGTATTGTTTCCTTGTCGGACAATAGGATTTGGAGTACTAATTAAACATCTCACTAAGTTTTATAGTTTAAAGAGAACTGGATATAAATAAAACATGAAATAAGTTGCTTATCGTCTTAGCCTCTTTAATATAATGTGTGGTGTTTAGCAAAATATTCGCTAGAAAATTCTCATTGGGAGCAAACAACTAAACAATATTGAACTAGTGGCAATAAATATTCAAGACAAGAATATCAATAAGTCGGGGTTAGCATAAGGTCAAATAATCTATTTGTACTAAAATGAATATCAAAGGTACAAATGCGATAAACAAGCAGGTGGGAGTCATGCAAAAAGGTGGTGAAAACGTAGAATTATTATTGGATATCCTAATTAAGGCATGTATTTCCTAAACACCTTTACTTTAGCCTTATGATATTGGAAGTATCATTTTAAGGTATTTTTTTAAATGTTAAGCTTTTTATATCTATGTTCATAGGAAGTTACTATTATTACGTCAGTATCAGATAATTAATGATACTTCTTTCCTAACTTTAGGTAATTTCAATAGCAGTGAAAACATTTACAGATGCAGAGCTGTGTATTTACACAGTGGATTCACCGTATTAGTAGTAATAATGCAATCTTAGTCCCACATCGGATCATAACACATCAGTGGAATATTTGAAAATGCGAAATAAATTTAAGATTAGCATGAAATTTTAAAAGATTGACTAATAGTCTGTAGTGATAATATTAAAGTAATGGTCCAGGTTTCCAAGTAAATTTGCTAATTTGTCTTTTAGTAATTTTTCACTTTTACTGCAAACTTTTACGATTTTTTTTCTATTTTCTTTAAATGCTTCTACATCTCAACAGTTTCTTCCGTAGATAAAAAAAAAGACTGGAAAAGTAAATTTCCACAAATTTTCTGCTTTTCAGGATTATTTTAATGCCGATATTTACTTGCCTTAAAAATTTATAATAGATGGATAAGATTCTCGCTTTCATTCACATTTGTAAAGTTATGTTTAATGTTGGGGATAATAATGTAATGACTGTATCGATAACAGTATAAAGACCGATCTAAAGCTCCCAACCTCTGGTACAACCATTAGCGCCTTTACATGCAATATTTTATTACATTATACGTATTCTATTCTGACTTGTTTGACCCTATTTCCTTTCACGTTTCTCGATTTTTCATTCGATTCTTTCAAATTCGCTCCTGGTTTCTTCTGTATTCTGTGCTTTCATGTAATAAACTCGATACAATTTCTATTTCCATGTGAGACTAACTCTAGTTATTGTCGAGTTGCACACTGATTATTCTATTATATTTATCATATAGATATATTCTATTCCTTCTTATCATTCGTTTTATGATTGACATATTTCTTTCCACCTTGTCTGTAGTAAGAAATATTGTAGAACCTAAAATAATATTCTTGAAGGCATAAGTAACAAACTTCTGGTGTATTTGGTGTTATTCTAGAATTAAGATCAATTAATTATTAAACTCGATTCTCGTATACCTGATCCAGAGCAGAAGGTAAGTGACCAACATGAAAACCCCAATAGTCCATCCGCGCAGTGTTATTGCGTATTTAGATGAATCTTCTTTGAAAAAGAGATAGCCTACATGCATTTGTGCACCAATCGCCGCCACAAACTAGAAATATATTTTACCTATAATATTTGAAAAGGTCAGACGTATATTATTAAATATTTCACTAAGTATTATGAGATGTATTCTAAAGTACGAACTTGAACCATTTGAGATGTTGTAATTATCTGGGCGATTTGCGGTGGAACTTTAATCTTCAGAGATCGCAACAGGTAATAACTGAAAGCTATATTTGTATTAAGTAAAAGTGACATCTATTGTTCCGCCGATAGCCTTTGGTTTTTGACTTTTCTATCGTTTTCTAAATTGGGTTTGAGTGGCTTAAGCATGCTAAATTTAGTGATTTATTAAAAATTATTAGAAATATAAATTCCTAATTTTCTCCGATTAAAACACGTGTTTTAATAATGTGTGGTTTATGGCGTATAACTTTTCTATTCTACAGAATATTAATTAAACTCGTCGCACGCCGTGGTCTAAATTAGAAGCACTGAAATTTATTTAAGAAAATAGCACTTGGATAAGATGCTAGAGTTAGGGAATAGTATTTATATTGTCCTGATCGTTATATTTTTTATGACATTATTTGTGTTTTTAGTGAAACATCTACCTGTACATGACCGAGTGAATAATGTAATTCATCCAAACCACCCACACCATGTGAGCATTGTCCTCGTAGTAGTTGACGATAGCATAATAACCGGTCAAAGCGTGGTGGTACCTGAGATTCGCGTTTGTAACGGTCTGGTATGAGAAATGAGTAAAAGAAAATAGTCTACTAACCAGTGCATGAACATTAGGGGTTTTTTCCTAAGCACAATAAATAAAGTATCTAGTAACTCAGGAATTTTAGATAACACCCAAAGAAATACCCAGTAACCAGCCCTCTTGTCAGTATAAATATTAGAAATATTCGTGTAAGTATCTAAAAGTAGTCTAATGTCTCCTCTAATATTTTCACCTTCAATTTACCTAGTTTCTCTTTCCTCTGTTCTTATATCTTCCACACTCTTACTCCTTCAATTTCATCTATTCATCATATTTTAGAATCTCAAACCCACGTGACAATCCTTTATTAAAAGCGACATTCAGAAAAGTGGGAAACGTGTAAATAAATCCTAGAATCGAAAACACTGCCAGTATTCCATTCCAGATATTAAGTGGTAATTGGAGATCGAATGCTTTCTTATTTCGCATGTAATACTTAATAGTAAATATGATCACTATATAAGCAACTGAAAGTTTAACGAAGAAGCCTTCGATTGAAGCGCAGTAAGCTTTTGCCCGTCCATATTCAAAGTCGCCCAGAATTAGGTCAACACTCATAACTGAAAGAAATGTAATTTTAAATAAGTGAGGAACACAGAGAGAAAGATAGAGAGAGAGAGAAAGAGAGAGAAAGAGAGAGAAAGAGAGAGAAAGAGAGAGAAAGAGAGAGAGAGAGAGAGAGAGAAATTTCTAGAACAAGGATGTGGTAGATTACAGTGGAAAGAAGACTGCAGAGAAGCTGATTAAAATACTTTTTTATGTTCTCTCTTATCACTTGCTTTTAAATTATCAAAATGAATATCAACGAAAGATCGTGGAAATGAAACGCCTGAAAGAGAACAAGAGGTAGAGGTAGTAATAAGCAACAATAACCGAATGGCGAACTGTTGAATAAGCATTAACACTATAAATAAATTTAAATGCATGTTTGAGCAGCTAAGCCTTGGAAGCACCCAGTATCGACACATTTTTGAAAAATTGTAGCGTAGCGCCTTTTATAATGAGCAATTATATGTTCCGATTGTATCACCCCATCCTCAATTGTTTCTACTTCCACAAAAATCTGTTCAACAAATAAGATAAGGAAGAAATGATATTCACATGCTAATTGTCACCAAGAATTTCCGGGTAGTGTTTGCTCGGTTGGAAAATTGTTATCTTTGCTTTTGTTTAACAGGAAACTATGGTTCGTAGATAGGAGCAGAACACTGTTCAAATGGGCTTCACTCCAGCTAGGAAAAGGAGTAATTAATTCATACTCTGTTAGCCAAAATTCACTGATGTAATTTAAAATAGTAGTTTTCATACTGGATGGTTATTTCGTTTGACTTGGATATAAAAAATATCACTCAACTTTTTAAAATTTCACTTTTTTCGCCATGCAACTTTGGTAGATGATTCTCAGTATTTATTCTAGTAGTATTTTATTATATTTATTTTCATACTGCTTTAATGTATAATTCTTCAGTCGTTAGTGTTGATTGATATTTATTGTTTGACATTTGTTCTCTTCTTTCTTTATGTAGCAGCCATTGTCAAACTTTCTGAACAAAATTACATACGATAATTTCATGAAGAAACAGAGCCTAGGTAGATGAATTTTGTGTTAACCCCTATCTTTTGTACTTTTCTCAAAGATTTATGTTGAATTTGTCATAGATGATAGGAAATGCAATAGTAAAAAGGCTAAGAGAATTTAATGCTTCTGATAAATAGAATAATCAGAGAGGGTAGTCATAGATAATATTGTTGTCAGTTGATTGTTGAAATAATGTTGACCTCTTTTCCACTGAACTCTAAATAACCAACATGTGAACGTATGAAAAATGTAATTAAAAACTGGACTATCTGGAATTATGATGCTCTGTGCAATCCAGGTTGGTGCTAGAATTTTATATGAACACAGGACGAAGTATCTGAAGAGTATGACATAAATAAACTACCTAAAATCATTTTACAGTAATACCTGCCAATCATTAATATATAAATATGACTTATAAACGTCAGGATTACTAAAGAATAAAAAACCATTTTGTAACTACTACATATATAATCAGCAACTGAAGTGACTCATTCAATTTGTGTAAGATACTAAAGAATTTAGTTAAAAAAACTGTATTGCTCTCTCCCTTCTTCTCATAGCTATACTTTAATAAGTTAAACACTTAAACTGATGTAAGAATTAAAGGACTTAGCCATTTGTAAATCGAGTTTACGGTGAAGTTCATCGTCCACATAATTCATATATTGATCCTACAGAACGAAAGGATGGAAATAAAAGCGTAGTTCATTGTCGGCTTAGTACCACAATACCTAACAAAATATTACAATATAGAAATATCAACTCTGATTTATCAATCCTAAAAAGGCGAAGTAAACATGGCAATCTAAGAAGATGAGTCGCTGCTTCCTCAGAACTATAAATAAGGTATCATCGAACTCGAGAACTTTCGATGAATAGAATGAAAAAGTCTCCATCCAAAGACAGGCCAAGTGTGGAAATCCTCAGTGAGAGAATAAGAACCTACGACTTTGTAACACCACATCTTAATATCAAACTCCATTTTATCTCTGATGATATTTATAAGCTTTTATTGTATATCTTATTTTTTAAATTTAATCTCGAGCAGTTTGACTATTTAAAGGATCGAATTTAAAGTCAGAAATTAAAAGACCTTCTAAAGCAATTGGATGATAACAAAATTATATGAAATAAGAATAAAGTTACATTCAAAAGCAATTGAATTTTTTAGAACCTTACATTAAATTCACCAATCAATTCTCTTGCCTTTATTAGTCTGAATATTCAAAAACCAGTACACAAGTTTCCTATTAAGCTGAATATAGCGACTGATAGATTCTACATATTAAGGAAATAATAAAGCTAAAAATTTATTTACAAAGTTGTGTATGCAACAATTAGTCCAAAGTTTTCGTATTTCATTTCCTACTGTATTTTAGCGTGTGTTATAACGATATATTACCAATGTGCCCTCCATAATCAAATAGAAAGAAAACATTTGCCCTGTCAGTAAACTGAAAAATAGAAGTTTTAACTAAGTAAACTTTGTTTGCTGGTATTCCACACGAGATAGTTTAAGCTTAGTTATTTTTGCTTTAATTGCAAAATAAGCCCAATGTAAAAAAAATCCCAATGAACACAGGATGAATAGATAAAATGCGTTACTGGGTGATCTCTGTGTGGCACGCGAACATGATGGCTAATTAGAGAAACAATGACATTTACAACTAAATCAGTTTAGAATATTACTTTGATATCAATATGAGACATAGTATTCCATTTTCATTTGAAATTATTTGTTAGATTTCTAATCATGTGTCACTAGCTTCAATATTACATAATAAACCTGAGCAAGCAGGATATATAATTAACAAAGATCACATCATAGCTAAGAACACTCTACAATCAAAGGTTAAATCTTCTGTTATTTTTTTGCCTAGAAACACTGATATCAGCACATAAAAACTAACTGGCCGAACATTGATAATAATTGTTACGGTTGACCATTTAATAAGATAGTAAAAGGGCTTAGAGAATGAAGTATCCGAGAGGGAAATAGCGAGGATATTTGTTCACCTAGTAGTGAATGAGTAAAGTAGCAAGAGTGGCTTTTGGAAAACAACGAAATGATAGATCAATTCTTTTGCTTAGTTATATTTGACGTTTACAAGTGTAAATCACTGTAAAAACAGGACTCTATAATGTTAATGGTTAAACGTGCATCACATAAAAAATTGAAATGCGAATTTACAGTAGGTCTACAATGGATTTTACTTTGAATGATAAACGCTATTCTTTCAATATGACCCATACATACAGAGTTAGTGGTTAAAATACCCTTAATATATACTACTAGTTTTAATTTATTTTTATAAATCGCTCTCGTGGATTATTCGTCCAATAAAAATCAGTCTGTTAACTCTCGTGAGGTAGAGCGGTTAGATATAGAGCGAACAAATGAACTATGGTTTACTGGCTATTGGAAATAGTTACATCATCTTATTTTAAACACATAAAACCCTCTTTCACTATTTTAAAATTCACAAACTGTTTTACTATGTATAGGAAAAAAATTATTATCAGAGATCAGTTGTCCAATATTAATGGTACTTGAAAAAAGGGAGATATTGGTGCTTAGGCTTTATATTTTACCAAGACCAATTATATACACTATAGATGAGCAATACTTTATTATGTAATAAATATAATGGTTTTTTTTCCAAAAAAAACAATTCATGGATTTCCTAAGAATATTACTGCTTCTTAGACTTCTCGACGTTGTACTTTTTACCACCACTCTTCACATATGATTGGTAATAAAAGTTGCTGAACAAGATCACATACGAGATTTCCATAAGAAGACAGAACCTGCAACCAAGAAAAGTCCATTTGTTGTTAACAGTTGGCTAATAATTTCATTTAGCTGATCTCGATTAAACATCGAAACGTGATTAGATGTGTTATAGTAAATGTTTTGCGAACTCATGGTTTTCACGAGATTTTAAAATGAAACTTTATTGAATTCAATTCGCGCGAAAAGTTTGTCTGATTAAAATACAAAATGCATTGTAAAAGTAATGATTGCAGAAATAAACACGCAGGAACCGATCGGATCACATCCGTGTCGCCTCGCTCTTAACGCCCCTAGACTAGCACAGCATCGAGTACGTAATAAAGCAGTGTTTAAAAAATTTACTGTCATTTTTTATTATTATTAAGCACATGTACTCTAACAATTTATTCAGATTTTGATATCATTTCTAACGAATAAGTTTTGTATGCTTTAAATTGAAGATTTAAAAAATCATCTAAAAAAGTGTGAAGAATAGCATACCAATATACGGTTGGTGTACTGTCCACTTGAACTCCCTGACTACTTAGGTATCCCACATGGAAAAGAATAAGGTGAGTAATGATGAACTGCAGAATTTGCAAAGTAGTTATGTTCTGAGCAACCCAAGCGGGTACGCGTATTCCCAGTGAACGTAGCATATAGTACCTGTAAGATTCTCTTACCCAATAGATCAAAAATAATCAAAGAGTGGTCTCAAATAAACATCCAAGCTCTTATTCTTACTGCTTAATTTTTGATTATGCAAATTCTGTAAGACTTTTTTTTGAGGATAATTAAAATGCCCTTTCTTCTTTAAACTTTGTAATAATTGAGGAATATACCACAATTCATAGTAAACATTATTAACCTAGTACTCGAAAAATATTATAACTAATTCAGTGATAACTTCCAAATATCAATACCCTGTTAATTAGAGCTTCTAACTATAGATAAACTTACTGACCCATACATAATCGAGTGGACGGAGAAGTTCATCCATGTGACCCAGCTATTGAAGGCGATGTCTTCAGAATAAGAATAGTAAGCGTAGTTCATGGTGAGGATATGATGATACCTGTTGGGCTATTTGTGTTTTCAAGAGCGGGAAATTTCATCAAAAGTTAAAACTATCTGACAATTAATTATATTCTAATGCATTAAATTACTAGCTTAAAGGTGTCTGTAAACAAAGACGTTATGTGAAGTTGAAAGTATCTATTTAAGTTATATAATAACGTAAGCTAATAAAATACCAGTGAAGGAATATTAGAGGCTTCTTCCTGAGAACAATTAAAATAGTATCTCCAAATTCAGCCACTTTGCTCATGACGAAGAGCCATGTCCAATACCCACTGGCACCGATGAAGAAATCCCCGATATGGGTGTAAGATGCTATAATATTTGTATATCAACGTCAGCTTTCTTGTAAACACATGTATTTTCGCGATATGATTTTTTTCTTAATTCTTTAAATCACTTAAACATATTATATATCTCATGAAAGGGGATAATCTGTAGTTAAAAGTAAAGGTTAACTTACATACAAATCCTCTGTGATAGATTTCATAAAGTAATCCATAGCCGGTGAATATGCTTCCTAAGGTACTAAATATAGCTAACCAAGCATTCCAAAAGTTAAGTGTGGCCGTTAACTGAAGTTAACTTAAATATGATACAAATGAAAGAAAAGTGATTATATTGCGCTAAAAGTGTTCTTTCTTGTTTTTATAGCCACTAATACTAACCTGAAATGGCTTGAAGTTGTTCATGATGGCTTTAATAGAAAATATAATTCCAACATATGCCACGGAAATAAGTAAGGCTGGGTACTGTACTGTCCTCATATAAGCTTTAGCAGCTTCATAGCTAAATGGAAATGTAGTGGCTATCTCGAAAAATGATGACATCTGTAAGGAAAGCAAAGCCGTTATTATGGGAAAATAACACATTTTTATAAATTGGAGATTATCAGTTTTCTCAGATATTCCCAAAGAACTTAATATGAGTAAATTTTTAAATCTGTGGTAAAATAATGTCTATTCATAAAATACATTGAAATAGAGGAATAAAACAACACAGTGTAGACATTATCTGGTACGATATTTTTCGGTGAAATAAAATGGAAAACATAGTTATCAGCAATGTTCCGTGGAATCACTGCTTCTACGAATAAAAGTGTCTTTATATGGCGGTTTATCAGCGATGGTGCGGTGGTGAGATCCTGGCTGGCAGAACCGTCGCAAGTTTGTGCTTCACGTGCCTTTGTCATAACAGTATTCATCGAAACGCCTCGACACAGAAATCGTTATAGGAGAAACATAAACACATACAACAATTTAAAATCAATCGTCCTTCATTCGCTTATTTCTAACAATTATTTTACTAAGTTTCTATTCTAGTGAATATTTATTTCCAAATAAGTGTTAACCCTAGCAGATTTTAAATATGTTTGGTAATAAAAATTAGGAAATTATTATTTTCATTCTTAGTTTCTAGGAAAAATGTGAGCAATATAGAATGATTTTACTGTTTGTATACAAATAAATTTAATATTTAGTTATTTTATAATATGATTAAACAAACGTCGGAAAAGTGAATTCTATTCCATCGTTGAACACATATCATAGCAATCTTTAAGAATTTCTTTAGTGATAAATTTAACCAGCTGATAGGTGTTCAGGTGTGACGACTTATGAAAAATATCAATGGACACTCTACCTTTTGCATCTTTTTTTTTTTTTTACATTTTTCACCTATTAGTCAAACAATTATAGCTGATCTAAAAACTAATCAGATGGCTGTGCGATTTAGTTCTATAAACTTTATCTATAAACTACAGAAAATAAATTCGATAGATATGATTATGCATTTGTGACTCGCTTTTTCCAGAAAATAACAAAAGTATTCTGCAATTTTAATAGCGCATATTTAAAAAACAACAATTGCTAAACATTTACCGCGATATAATAACTGTACTTGCCATTTATAGCATAGTTAGTTATATGCTTAACTATAGAAAAATGTAACTTCTTTAGTTTTGGGCAAAGTTGACTTTTGTTGAGAAAGAGAATATCTCAGATTCAAGGGATTATTATGACAATATAAGTAGACCACAAAAGGCGTCAATCATTTAGTAATATGGCTACTATTCTATAGTCCATTTTTTATTGATGAATTGTAGTACTTTTTACTTCCATGCTCTGTTAGCAGTCACCAAAGGACGGCCCACCAAAGGGCAGCATTAGTTTCTGTTGAATTTTTGGGAAAACTAGGACCCAAAAACGAAGGTTTTATTTATTTATTTTGTTACCTATCGCTTCTCTATTGATCCGACGAGTCCTGTGCTGGCCTTGTGGCGTAGGTCGTACGAAGTGGAATTTGCAGCGTAGGATCGGTTCCCTTCAAGAACCGAAAGGCGACTCCATTTCTTTCTCCTTCTTCTTGCCAAACTCGTCCGATCGAATGCTCCGCCACAATTGGCATCCAAAATAGCTGTTTGTGAGTGAGGAGAGTTGGTTAAACATGTCAACGTGTTTCACTTGACAGGTAAAGAAAGTCCCTCGCATAAGAACAGTCTTTCTGTGACGAGAGCAAAACGATAGCCTAAGAGCATAGAAACAAAGCAGTTAATTTGCCCAACACACATAACTGACTGGGTCCAATTTTATAAAGAAATATATAAAAATTCATATAATACTAATCCTTCACGTAGGCAAGTAGCTGAAGTCGTGGCCTAGTGGTAGTCGGCGAGGCGTAGGGTGTGGTGGTCGACGGGTCGATCCCGGCCGGTTCCGTTTTGATCTTCTCGTATTGAGTAATAGCTAATCATTTATTGTGCGAATGTGCACTCCCGGTTGATGTACGGAACAGGCCTAAGTCGGGGTTTCGGCTATTCGCGGCACAAATCGCAGATGACCGAGTCAACGGTGAGTTTCTATGCACTTGGACGGTGAGTTTGGAAGATTCTGAGGAATGTAGGTTTATTGGTAAGTTTTCTCCCTATTTTTCAGGGTTTTCTTGAGCCGGGGCTTTGCCTCAGAGCCGGGGCTTTGCCTCAGAGCCGGGGCTTTGCCTCAGAGCCGGGGCTTTGCCTCAGAGCCGGGGCTTTGCCTCAGAGCCGGGGCTTTGCCTCAGAGCCGGGGCTTTGCCTCAGAGCCGGGGCTTTGCCTCAGAGCCGGGGCTTTGCCTCAGAGCCGGGGCTTTGCCTCAGAGCCGAGGCCTTTGCCTCTGCGCTCTGTTGAGCCGAGGCCTTTGCCTCTGCGCTCTGTTGAGCCGAGGCCTTTGCCTCTGCGCTCTGTTGAGCCGAGGCCTTTGCCTCTGCGCTCTGTTGAGCCGAGGCCTTTGCCTCTGCGCTCTGTTGAGCCGAGGCCTTTGCCTCTGCGCTCTGTTGAGCCGAGGCCTTTGCCTCTGCGCTCTGTTGAGCCGAGGCCTTTGCCTCTGCGCTCTGTTGAGCCGAGGCCTTTGCCTCTGCGCTCTGTTGAGCCGAGGCCTTTGCCTCTGCGCTCTGTTGAGCCGAGGCCTTTGCCTCTGCGCTCAACTCTCACCTCCAGTTTGGGAGGAGAGTGGGGTAATTTTGGACGCTTCTGAAGCGTTCGGCACTCAGGTGCTGGACTGCTTCAGAAGCTTTTTGGCACCCCGGTGCCAAATATTAAAAAGTAAGGGGAGGTCGTGCCAAATTTTTCAAGATTCTAAAGTATACTAATCAGCTATATTAAATTATAAATAGATAGAACCTTAGCTATCTCTAGGCTAAGGTCTCCAAAATTAGGAAGGATACTAGCCCAACCCTTAACGGGTATAGGGTAGTACTCCCTCCAAAAGACCATATCCTACCTTCCCTTAACGGAAGGTAGTTCTGGTCGTGTCCAGCCACTCATCGTGAGTGGCTTTCGAAGCGCTTTTGAAGCCCAAAGAAACTAGAAAATTCTTAAAATATAAACACTTTTCGGTTTCCGTACCTATCGCTGGATCAGTTTTTGCCGTCGAGAGATAGGAGACGCGGAGAAAAAAAATTGGGCATAGATTCGTCTTTCCAAGGTTTTTCAGTGCGACCCATTAGGGTCGGAAGGCACCTAGGTGCCAAAAAGCTTCTGAAGCAGTCCAGCACCTGAGTGCCGAACGCTTCAGAAGCGTGCAAAATTACCCCACTCTCCTCCCAAAGGGGAGGTGGGAGTTGAGCGCAGAGGCAAAGGCCTCGGCTCAACAGAGCGCAGAGGCAAAGGCCTCGGCTCAACAGAGCGCAGAGGCAAAGGCCTCGGCTCAACAGAGCGCAGAGGCAAAGGCCTCGGCTCAACAGAGCGCAGAGGCAAAGGCCTCGGCTCAACAGAGCGCAGAGGCAAAGGCCTCGGCTCAACAGAGCGCAGAGGCAAAGGCCTCGGCTCAACAGAGCGCAGAGGCAAAGGCCTCGGCTCAACAGAGCGCAGAGGCAAAGGCCTCGGCTCAACAGAGCGCAGAGGCAAAGGCCTCGGCTCAACAGAGCGCAGAGGCAAAGGCCTCGGCTCAACAGAGCGCAGAGGCAAAGGCCTCGGCTCAACAGAGCGCAGAGGCAAAGGCCTCGGCTCAACAGAGCGCAGAGGCAAAGGCCTCGGCTCAATAGAGCGCAGAGGCAAAGGCCTCGGCTCAACAGAGCGCAGAGGCAAAGGCCTCGGCTCAACAGAGCGCAGAGGCAAAGGCCTCGGCTCAACAGAGCGCAGAGGCAAAGGCCTCGGCTCAACAGAGCGCAGAGGCAAAGGCCTCGGCTCAACAGAGCGCAGAGGCAAAGGCCTCGGCTCAACAGAGCGCAGAGGCAAAGGCCTCGGCTCAACAGAGCGCAGAGGCAAAGGCCTCGGCTCAACAGAGCGCAGAGGCAAAGGCCTCGGCTCAACAGAGCGCAGAGGCAAAGGCCTCGGCTCAACAGAGCGCAGAGGCAAAGGCCTCGGCTCAACAGAGCGCAGAGGCAAAGGCCTCGGCTCAACAGAGCGCAGAGGCAAAGGCCTCGGCTCAACAGAGCGCAGAGGCAAAGGCCTCGGCTCAACAGAGCGCAGAGGCAAAGGCCTCGGCTCAACAGAGCGCAGAGGCAAAGGCCTCGGCTCAACAGAGCGCAGAGGCAAAGGCCTCGGCTCAACAGAGCGCAGAGGCAAAGGCCTCGGCTCAACAGAGCGCAGAGGCAAAGGCCTCGGCTCAACAGAGCGCAGAGGCAAAGGCCTCGGCTCAACAGAGCGCAGAGGCAAAGGCCTCGGCTCAACAGAGCGCAGAGGCAAAGGCCTCGGCTCAACAGAGCGCAGAGGCAAAGGCCTCGGCTCAACAGAGCGCAGAGGCAAAGGCCTCGGCTCAACAGAGCGCAGAGGCAAAGGCCTCGGCTCAACAGAGCGCAGAGGCAAAGGCCTCGGCTCAACAGAGCGCAGAGGCAAAGGCCTCGGCTCAACAGAGCGCAGAGGCAAAGGCCTCGGCTCAACAGAGCGCAGAGGCAAAGGCCTCGGCTCAACAGAGCGCAGAGGCAAAGGCCTCGGCTCAACAGAGCGCAGAGGCAAAGGCCTCGGCTCAACAGAGCGCAGAGGCAAAGGCCTCGGCTCAACAGAGCGCAGAGGCAAAGGCCTCGGCTCAACAGAGCGCAGAGGCAAAGGCCTCGGCTCAACAGAGCGCAGAGGCAAAGGCCTCGGCTCAACAGAGCGCAGAGGCAAAGGCCTCGGCTCAACAGAGCGCAGAGGCAAAGGCCTCGGCTCAACAGAGCGCAGAGGCAAAGGCCTCGGCTCAACAGAGCGCAGAGGCAAAGGCCTCGGCTCAACAGAGCGCAGAGGCAAAGGCCTCGGCTCAACAGAGCGCAGAGGCAAAGGCCTCGGCTCAACAGAGCGCAGAGGCAAAGGCCTCGGCTCAACAGAGCGCAGAGGCAAAGGCCTCGGCTCAACAGAGCGCAGAGGCAAAGGCCTCGGCTCAACAGAGCGCAGAGGCAAAGGCCTCGGCTCAACAGAGCGCAGAGGCAAAGGCCTCGGCTCAACAGAGCGCAGAGGCAAAGGCCTCGGCTCAACAGAGCGCAGAGGCAAAGGCCTCGGCTCAACAGAGCGCAGAGGCAAAGGCCTCGGCTCAACAGAGCGCAGAGGCAAAGGCCTCGGCTCAACAGAGCGCAGAGGCAAAGGCCTCGGCTCAACAGAGCGCAGAGGCAAAGGCCTCGGCTCAACAGAGCGCAGAGGCAAAGGCCTCGGCTCAACAGAGCGCAGAGGCAAAGGCCTCGGCTCAACAGAGCGCAGAGGCAAAGGCCTCGGCTCAACAGAGCGCAGAGGCAAAGGCCTCGGCTCAAGAAAATCCTGGAATCACTTGAAAAGAAAACTCACCGGTAAACTTACGTCGACGTGCACCGAAACTTACCATTTGCTCGGTCGTCTGCATTTTTTCACGAGAATAGCCGAAACCCCCACCTAAACCTTTTCCGTACCTCAGCCGGGAGTGCACACACAAAATAAATGATCAGCTATTACTAAATAGCTGAGAAGACCAAAAGCACTGGCCCGGATCGAAACTACGAATCCCCCACTTAAGCGCCGACATCTACCACTAGGCCACGACGGTGTACTTCCTCAGCCGTGAGTATTGTCATCAGTACATTATTTCACGCTGTTAGTGTCAAATGAATGTATGTATATTTATTTATTTACAGCTAATTGTTTCTCAGCTTCTATAATCAACTTTTAAGCTAGATTCCTGAACAGAGCAAGCCATGTGTTGACCGAGTAAACTGCCTTATTTCTACGCCCTTCTGTTATTGTTTTGCACTCATCGCAGAAGGTCTCTAGACATTTGCGAGGGAATTCCTTCACCTGTCAAGTGGAAGACTTGGACGAAACCGCCAGATTTAGCCAACTATTCTCGCACACAAACGTCTTTCAGTTGTTTTGGACGACAATTGTTGCGGAGCCAGCCATCGGACGAGTTTGGCAATAAGGAAGAGGCGGAAACCGAGACAACCTCCTGGGAACGGAACGGAACCGATCTTGCGCTTTTATTCCCTCTTCGTATGACCTACACCACAAGGCCACCACAATTCCTTCCCTATTGGATTGAGAAACGATAGGAGAAGAACTCCGATAGTGTCTCAGACTGGTAATCTGCTACCAGCTACCACTTCTTCTTATGCTTTTAAATTTGCTAATTTCTTCGGGCTTCTAAAGAATTTCGGAAAACCACTCACTAGAAGTGGCAGGAAGCAGCCAGAACTATCTTCAGGATAGAGTAGGTAGAGATGTGGTCTTTTGAAGGGAGTGCTACCCCAGACTACGCTGGTGACTCCTCACTGAGCATGAAAGTAAAAAAGGACAATTCATCAGGAAAGGATGAACTATAGAATAGTAACCATATTGCTGAGTGCTCTACGCCTTTTGACGTCCGCTTATATTCTCGTAGTAATCCCTTGAATCTGAGATGCCCTCTTTTTCATCAAAAGTCAACTTTGCCCAGAACTACGGAAGTTAGATGGAAAGGAACCGCGATTTGATGCTGAATTCGAATCTGTAATCAGAATACAAAATAGATCATTCAGAAGCGACTAACAATCGATAGCACACTTAGCGCACGCTCTGCACTGTCACCAGTACTCCTGGGCGTTATTGTACATTGAATTGGAGGTATAATTTAAATATTAAGAGTTAAAAGTCTAATATTATATTGCAAAATATTGAACCAATACCGCTACTGGAGATGTATTGTAGATGAAAAAGGTGAAGTAATGGCTACTTCGAACTAAACTGACATTATTCATGTATATAATCTTTTTTAGAATTTTTAGATATAGTGTGTAAAGGTGAAAGAAATAGCTAATAAAGTAAGCGGCACAAGAAGAAATACAAGGTAAAGGTGAACTCACAGTTAATACATTCTTTTCTGAGCTCAAAGATGGTAATTTCACATAACTTTACAAGTTTGAATTAATAAACGATTCTGCTCTCTCTCTTGTCCCTTTATTTTATAAATTCAAGTTGACATTATACTTCCAACAACTTATAAATTTAGTTATAAAAAAGAACTCGATCAACGTATCATGTATTATGATTGCTAACAGGCACTATCTGTCCAAAAATCAATTAATAAGAAAAGCAGGTTTATGAAAAGTAAATCTATCAGTCTGGAACCTACCAATTTAGAGAAAACAAGCCTCTAAAGTATATTATATTGGATCCATAGAGATGACAATATACATTTATCTGCAAGGGATGAATTTTTTATTTTTGCAACACGATACTTATGTATCTTCTATAGATTTATCTGCTTAAACATTATAAAATATAAGGACAACAAGTACATATCTAAAATAGCAGCAAGAGATCATCGTTGGCATGTCATACACGTACGGTAATCAGTCGCGAATAGAATTATAGCACATAACATCATAAAAATATTTAGATAATTCTATCAATTACAGTAATAACAAAACTAATCATAAAATCTATATTTATATAAAATCTCACTATAAATATCTAAATTCAAACTGTCATCTGCAAAATCTCTTAGCATTATTACTAATAATCAATAAAAAACAATTGCATTTGGTCTATTTAATTGAAAAGTTAATGTGTATTTGTAGATAAATAATTTTGGTCAGAGTACGGGTGTAGTGAAGTCGTCTCCGAAAATGCCGGATTATTATGAGTTCCATTCTCATTTGACTAAATACATGTGATGGTATTAGGGAGATGACATTTGTTTTAAATACTCCTTCGTTTTCCTTTTTTAATTTGTATTCCACCTCTTTCCAAGAGAAATGTATAGTAATTTTCAGTTAAACGAGGAAAGATAAAGTGTTTTACTTGCTATTATTATAAAAAGCTACTAGTTAACCTACCTTATGCATAGCTAAAGTATCACTGCTAACATTGAAAGAAATGTCAGAGGGAAGTGGAATTCGCTCTGGGGGAACCACAACACAACCCATAGCATCCCACTCGGGAGACAGGTAGCCGGATTCAAAGAGATAGATTGACAGACGAGAAACCTAGAACAGTGAACATAAAGGCAAATATCTAAAACTGGTTTCCTTTCTTGATTTGCTACCGTATTACTATAATATCGTCATTATATATAATATTAAGATATCCTTACGAAGTATATACAAGTGAGTGATGAAAGCATAGCAGTTGTGCGGAAGGGAAAGTACTGCGTCTCATTCTCAAACATAGGAAAGTGGATAGTGGGAGGAAAGTTGAGTAATGGTTCACCTCCCGACAATCGTAAGAGAAGTCCAACTGAAACTAATCTTCCTTGTCTCTTATGTTTATTATTACACAAATTTCTGACCCGCTGTATATCATCTACACTTATTTTCTAAATCACATTTCCTCGTCTTTATTTTTGCAATCAAACTAATGATAAAACAGACAATATTTGTACAACAAATGACAAATTTTAAAGGCCTATGCACCATAATGGTGTGATAAATTACACCAAATTTTTTTTGAACTATTAACAACAAAGAGGATACTACTAGACAATTTAAATAATCTCCTAACTGTTAAAATATAAATTAACATAAAAAAGTGAAAGAGGATAAAAATGGTTTTACCTCCATACCCAGCTAGTGATCCATATGTATTGCTATTTTTCATATAAACTACACACACTAACTGAGGAAAAAGAATGACGTAGACAAGATCAGCACAAAGGTACCTGTCAAAAGCAGAATTGTTTTAGAGTTCCATTAATTCCTCTGTTTTATTATTGCTATGAATAGCGTTAAGTAATCTATTTTAAATATTAATGTTAGGTGAAGTAGAAAGGAACTCCGATTATGACCAGAAAGAAAAGAGAGTAGGAGGGGATTTTCTGAATGATATGCTGTCAATACTAACCACAATCCATAAATGCTCTGAATTGTTAGTGCCATCATTGTAGCCATAATTCCGACGGCTATAATGGCAAAACGCATTACGAGAATTACTTCCTTTTCTGATGCCTGTAAACATCTAATAATAAATCCTCGGAAATTTGTTATCTTTATATAGATGTCTCTACGCTTCTGTGCTTACATGTGGTCTTATAGTCAGTTTCCATATATTATGTGCAAACATTGATGCAGCCGAGAGCACGGAAGAGTCAGCAGATGACATAACCGCAGCAGAAACGGCTCCCAGACCTGCGTTTTAAAATATGTCTCTAATGTATAGAGTAGTCGATAAATACAAATATCAGAATAACTTATTAGGATTTCTTGGTTAACTAAATGTTAAAACCAATAAAAATGCTATTAAAACTAATGAAGCTACTGAGACAAAAAGGAAACTAGTTCTTCTACCTATAAAGGCAACCCATTTGGGAGTTAGATATTGGAACACCAAAGGAACGACCATGTTCCTTTTATCCTCAGGAATCGCTTCTACCTTCGTTCCATTATTCCAAGGGGAATAATCTGTTAGCCGCCAATCTTTAACAGCAAACATATTTTTAAAAATAGGAAGAAAATAGCATCTCTTTCTGTTAAGAAAAAAGAAACAGCATAAAAGCATTCATTATTTGAAGCAAGAATTATGTAGTTTTAAGTTTTCTTGGGATATTAGTACAAATGTGATCATAATAATTTTTAGAAAATAATCATTAATTTATATTAAAATTGAGAGTTAAACCTGTATTCCTAGCTATAGCTCCAATAAGTGCTGGTGGGATGGCCATGACTATGCATCCAACTCCTGCTACGAACGAGAGACATTGGGCTCCAGAAGAGGTTCGCGAGGATAAGACTCGTTGGAAGTAGACCTGCCATAGTTTCTTTTTCTTAAATATTCTACTTATACCTACAATAATCATAGTTTGATGAATATTCTAATTTGTTTGGGTTTTCAGTCTCTTTTCTACAATACTTGATCCATTCCATTAATTGTTATTGCAATCTTTCAACAATCGAAATCTAGTTTTTTAGATTATCCCTTGTATGAAATTATATTCCTTACTAAAAATTTGGTTAATTTTTGGTCAAAACATTATCCACAATAATAAACAAACTGCTGATCGCTGGATTTTTTTTTTGAAGTAATCATACCACCTCACTTCACACGATTGAAAGATAAAGAATGCTATCCATCAAATATTTATTGTGACTTCGTTGTGGATTCTTGGACTTCATTCAGGCGAGTACCCACCGAAACAAGAGATGGGAAGCCGGCAAGTACAAACCCATATGTGAAATAGAGTAATCGTCGTCGTAATTTCTACTTTCCATCCTAATTATATGCACAAGAATATGTGTGAAGGTCATAAGCTTTGACATTTGTCTTTAATGAAGAACCACCTAAACGAAACCACGATATCGTCTCATGTCAAATACTGCAGGCAATTTCATAGTAGATGACATTTATTGGATTGATTTTTTAAACCTTTCTTCTTACCATATTAAGTAATTAAGTTAGTGGTTTATATTGAAATTAATGTTGAATTTTATATAATTACATATTCCTAGCGGAGAAAATTCAAAAAATTCTCAGAGAAGTGGCGAGCAATATTCCAACCTGCCAAGGTATCCCTCCAAATATGAGTAGAAGCATGCAGTCAATCCATCTCGCCGTATCTTTGAAATCTCCAATTGTGCCTATCCAGTCCTCTGCATTGCGGGAAATGTCTTTTGTCTTGTCCTGCAGAAGGGCTGCTGGGACACAAACCCACTAGAAAAGTATAGTTTAAGGATGTTTATTCACTATAACTTAATATACTATATGATAAAGAATTATGCATTGTATTAAACTACTTAGCAAAATCTCAGCTCAGTAGTACAGTTTTCTTACTCACCAATCCGACAAATATGCAGAACAACTGGACGACATCTGTGTAGGCGACTGCGTACAGACCGCCGGTAAATGTGTAAAAAACTGCGATGAGTGCTGATATGATGACAGAGGCATTCATATCGATCTGAAGAATCACAGATAGAGTCGCACCTGAAAGCTATTGTTTTTCGCATCACTATTAGTTATACGAGAATTTTAAATAACATTTTTAAACTTACTCTTCATTTTACAAAAATAATAATTTCATACAAAAGTAGGATAAATGTTTAAAAACACTACATACCTAGGGCTGATAGAATAGCAGCACTCCAAAAAACCTCTCCAAGAAGAGCTGGAAGAAACATCAGACCTCCGACTCGTTGCCCATATTTAATCTGGAACAAATAAGAGAATAATATTTGAAAAAGAATGAGTTATAATAAGCGTAAAATGAAAAACTAGCTTGAAATGGATCGAGCATGGTAACATATCCTTCCTCTCGCATCTTCTTAGCGAACAGAATACCTCCCACGACTAGGGACAAGGCATATCCAACTGGAGCTTGACAGCCCAATAGACCACCATTGTACAGAGCTTCTGCAGTTCCGTTGATATACGCTCCACCAACCCATGTGGCTAGAATTTGCTTGATATTGTTACGTTTTTGCTATTGTAATTCTTTATAAATAACTATATAATGACAATAATTACGCTTTTTTAACTGAAAAATAATAACAATTTGTTGTTTAACTAACTTGGAAAAAATATGTCAGTAATAATTTATGAATATTATAGTTGAATGCTATAAATTATTAAATGCAGAAAATTTCACATTTTCCAGTACGAAATTATTGCTATAAATGATTTTATTCACTAGAAAGTTGAGTTATTTTGGTTATGGGCTAAAAATCAAATATGTAAACTATGTTATTGTAAAGTTGACGTACAACGTTCAAATTTAAAACTACTATTCTCCGTCTATCTTCGGCCTCTTTTCACATTTTTTGACGAACGTAGGTAGTTATTTAATACCTTTCATAACTATTATTACCAGTACTTTGTAGCAATTTATATTAAATTATATATGTCTTATATAAGAAATACGTCTGAATTAATTGTTTAAACGAATAAAAAAGTACTATATAAGCGATTATTTTCCTTTTGCAGCTTCTCAGGTCAGATTCTTGGACACTTAACTCCCTCCCTCTTCCCCTAACCACAAATATCAACTTCCGCATCAAACGAACAACGAAAAACACCACAGAGTCACTGACGTCATTTCTTATAAAAATGCAATGCTTGACGACCTTCAAGACGGAAAAAAGAAATTATAAACAAAATACAAATGACACAATAGAAGAACAGATTAAATGCCTCATTCCTCTATATAGTTATAGGGTTCTGGTGTTCTAATACAACTTCGCTTTGCCAAGACAATGAGCGAATACCTCACCAGTCATAGTGAAAATGCCAACAAGAGTTCCGATATTTCTTCCGGCTAACATCACTTCCTCGGTGTGCGCACCCTCTTGGTTGATTAGATCCTTTGCATCCTTAATCTCTCTCTTTATATCGGCTCAAGATTACCAGCTCTGTTTCACTGACATGATTTCCACTATTTGCTTTAAGTCGAGAAGGACAAAAAATAAGCATCTCTCAGAAAGCTACCACTTAACTCACCTTCGATTTTCGTCCGGCCCAAATTCCTACGACAAGAATTAGAATATAAAAGAATATAATGGCGACTACACCCAAAATATCAGCCATCTGAAAATTTGCGCTTGGTATTCCTAGACTTCCAAATAAATTCCTTCGTGATATTGGAAAATAGAAATTTTATCCTACTATATGAAGTTACTAATTTTCTTTAATCAATAATTTACTACTATTATACATCACAGATTAATAAAGCTAATTTATCTTCTAAAATTATTTATAGTTTCTAAAGTAAAGTGTTCCAGGAATTACGAGGAAAAAATAATATAAATATATCTTTTAATCACTGTCATAATTGAATTAGCAGTAGATTGATGAAATAAAAATATTTTAATAGATAAAATTATTGTGGTTTCAATTATAAGCAATTAATCCTTTTCTAATTTGTCGTTGAATGAAAGGAAGTCAACTTCGCGTCCAAAACTACATTATTATTGACAAAAAGACAAGAGCACATAAATTATTGTAGATAAATTAAACTCATTAAGATTCGGATTAGTTTTTCCTGTTATAATGTAAATAATGCATAGATATATGACGTTCATGTGAAAACTACATTTGTCCGTTTCCTCACTGATGAAAATGAAAGGGGACAGATGTCTCAGTAATAATAAAACTACTAAAACCTAGTATTTATTGAAAAATATTTGTCTCAAGTACTTATCTACGATATAGACTTAGAAGCAGCATAAAATACTTACAGGACTTGGATTCTTCAACGACGTCGCATCGATTACCAGTGGGTGAATTATCGAATCACGCTGTGATGTATTGTTATTACTATGACAGACGAATTTAACTGAGATCCGTTAAGGGCTTTAGAGAAAAAAAGATAGTTATTGGAAGAAAAAGAAATCCCGCCGCTGTGCGCATATTTATTCTGAGAATACGTCTATTGAGGATGGATTACATAATTCGAAAAATGCAATCTTTCATTATAAATTTGAATATGCTTGCTAGAATTATCCATGAGAAACTTTCACACGACAGATTCTAGCTGAATCAAATGACAATATTTGCTTGCTTTAATTTCGAAAGAATAGAATCAACCAACATTAGAGGATGCTGCAAATTTATAATATAACATTCTGATCATATTCTTATATGAAAATTATAGTTTACAGCCAGGTACATGCTTGAATCTTATTAAATATTTATATTATATTTTAACAAGCAAATAATTTAATGTTCGATATTTTTAAATCTAGATATAAATGAATTTAAAATTTGAAAGCTACATAAATATGTCTACTTTTCTTATTCATTGATTCTAATACTAAGAGTGGTTCTTTAACATTATCTTTTTTGAGGGTGAAAAGTGAGATAGAATCAATAAGGGAGAATTGAAGCCTAAAGGTTGATAGAAGGGAACATTCCGTAAATCGAATTGATGCTTAATTCTAGGTGTGGGGAATGGTAAAATGACTTAGTTAGGAAAAGAAAGACATATGTTACACTAGCTATTTTAAGGTCTATTAATAATGGATAGTATAAAAAGACACCCCTTGTTAAACGGATGATACATTACATAAAAATACTAATTATAGAAGTGGGAAGAGAACAGAATACTGATTTAAACTGTAAAATAAAATCTAAGATAGCAAAAAATTAACTATATGCTAAATTGACAGAGTATAAAATAGATCAGTTTGCGGAGGCCGCGGTTAGGGACTCGAAATCTTTCAAGCAATGTCGCTGTGGAGATGGAATCGGCTGAATAAAACATGCTCTGATGCTGGGAATTCGGAAGGCCTAAGGAAAACAACGTGGGGGAAATCTAGTAAATGCTCAAATCCTTGGGTGAATTCTTAATTTAGCGTTGAGATTTAGTTGAAACAAGTTAAATAAAGCGTGAAATATAGGTGTAAATATAGAAAGTAGGAATGATTTGTTAATTGCATTAGTGATAAAAGTTCTAAAAATTTTATAGAGTTCAAACAAATTTTACGGTTGCTTACTGTATATGTATGGTAGAGATTAGTAAAAGTTAAATTATAGAAAAAGAAAAACATGATTGATGAGATTATTGTATTAGCAACTAATTTGTATTGTTGGTATTTGTATTTTACTGTGGTATATAGGTACTAGTGAGAAGAGGATATTGTTTAGAAATTGGAAGAGAAATTTGTCTAGTGGCGACAAAAGATTTTTTGAGTGTTGGAATAAGTATGAAATTGAATACATATTGTTCGCAACTACGACTGATTGGGGTGGCCTTGCCATATAATTTGAGAAAGCATCAGATTGTGCTCGACTGGCGGCTACTAGATTGAACCAATTAAAAGAGAGCTCAGATAGGCAGCAGCCAAGCATCGGATTGTCTCCGGCTTCATTCAACTACTTTACTCATCCTAATTCACTCTTGCCACATGTTAACCTATTCCACACACCAGTGTCTCATCATCACTCGCATACTCTCCACAGTCCATTTCGCAGCAATTGGTTTAAAAATCAATGGCAATTAAAATGTTAGTTAATAGCAAGTAATGCTTTAAATTATTGCAAATATTTATTTCATACTTTAAAATTCTGCGAAGGCGCAAATCCCTTTCTTGATTGGGTTTTCAACAAATCAGCACACACTTGAATATAACGCAATGGATTCGGGGACCTAGTTGGAGGCTCTTCATTTTCATAAGTTCTCATTTGCTGATAGTATTTAGCTGTGCTTCTAACGGATAAAATTCTAAATACACATTCATCTTAGATTTGTTTGATATATCAGAGAGAAGTGAGCAATTTCATACAGTAGTTTAACTTCCAGTTCATGCTCTTGGTTTAAACTACCGTTCAAAAAGAAATGTTTTGCGCGTTTCCTTAGTGATTAGAAACAATAAAGTAGTCTTAATCATCTAAAAATACATGCAGAAATGAAGGTGAGATTCAAAAACAAAAGGTATTACACATCTAATGATGGAACATCTCCTAATTGTATCGTTGGAGGAGTATGCAAGTGTGCATCGATTCAAGGGATCGGTCTTTAGGGAATGGAAACAAAGTGGAAGAGGGACAGGGTGAATGATGTATCAGCGGTGATTTTCAACAATCCCGATGAATGATAACTATGACGTTAGAAACCTACATCATAAAATAAAAAAGTATAATCTGACGGTACTTATTTAATATTTCAACATAATTGATGTACACAGATTGTATCTTGGTAACCAATCTTATAAAACTGTGGCATGTCAATAACATTTGTATCTAAATCATGGGATAAGAGTTTTGGACTTGCTTCTATTTGAATGATATATTAGTTACTTGTTGATGAATGAGTGTTACAGAATCCTAGTTATGACATCAATTGGTAATGACTTACAAGACAACATTGTCTTGACTAACCAATTTGACGACAGAAAGCCCGCCTTAACTCGCAGGAAACATTATCTACTAATTGGAATAGTAATGAGATGTAAAGGAAGAACTGAACATTGTTCCGAAAACTAAATTTAAGAGTAATGCTTAGGACAACGTCGAGAGCGCAACTTCTCACTGTGGACGGACACAAATGGAACAATGCAGAGGAGTCGATACGAAGATTTGATTTTCTAGGTAGGCACATCAAAAGCTACCTAATGACAGCGCACATTTGCTATCCTGGAATTGACTATCCCCCACTGCTTCGACTTTTTCAACCGTTTTCACATCTGACAGCTAAACGGACATAAATCATATGCATGTCATTCAAGTAATTATATTCTCGTTTTAATAAGCAAGAATTCCCGAAAACGGATGCTACTCCCCCAGGCGTCATAATCGATGGCCAAACGTGTTCAACAGCGAGTGCAGGCATTCGAAAACAAAGGGAAATTTCGTTACAGCCTGCTTCTACGAATAACATCCATGGAGCGATATCATTGATGACGATTTTGTTTATAAAATAGAAATTAAGACATCTCCTCTTAAACTTAAGAATCAAATGATCTTGAGAATGAACATAGTATCTTATCCACGCTTAATCATAGATGTGGATCTCAAGAATGCAAAATTCTTCTAAAAATCTTGATAGACAACTAGAGAAAAAAAATGTAACAAAACAGTGAACAAATTATCCGCAAAACAAATAACAATGATGTAACTAGGATAGCCAGAATAAAATCTTGTGGGTTGATATAGAAAAATAAGAAAAGCTAAAAGTTTGAGAGTTCTATACAATACTAACGTAGAGGTCACAAACTGTTGTAAAAAATTTAAAATTCCATCAAAATAAGAGTTCATGAAAAAGCTTCAACGACAGCACTAATTTTGGTTAAGTCCACAACCTTTATGAGATCCTCGGCTGAACCACCTATCGCACATACTGTCGCTACGTCTGGATTAAACTGTGCCGCGTGAAGAGCTCCGATATGAAGCTTCTCACTATGAACTTTAGTTATGGAGCCATCTTCATGCACTTTCCAAATACAGAACATCTAAACAGAAACAAAACCTTATCAAAAATACTAAAACTTCATTTAGTAGCACTAAAACACTATCGTCATAGTAGTAAAACTTAATAGTGTATCGTTTAGTAATTAGCAAATAATGAAACGTATTCCAAATTTCAAAACATACAATAAACAAGAATATTAGCTACTCACATGATCTAACCCCACAGTTGTGAGTAATCCCGTGGTAATGGAACTGAGCGACAAACCACCGATCGACTCTTCGTGGGCTCTTCCTTCCCAAAGAACTTTGCCCGAATTACGCATATCAACATGACGCAGCATACCTATAGAGAGCATTAGACTTAAAACGAAAGGATTAGATAGTAAGTAAAACTGACAAAAATTTAGTCAATAAGTGGATAACACACCATCATCAGTAGCCAAGAAAGCTCCAAATGGATTAAAATGATTCCAATGTACCTAAAAACTTTCTTATATTAAATATAAATAATGTTACATTTGAATTTCAGGAACAAACTAAATAAATAAATGTGGAACTAATAAATAATATTCACCTTTTCAACTTGTGCATCGAATTTCCAAGCAGCACAAATACTGCCACCGATTTCACGGCAGTCAACTACCTGTGCATCACCACTCATCATACCAGCTATAATGTAGGTCGACTCAAACGGGTGCCACGCTATTGATTGTACCTGATGATAAGTTTTGTATCCATATACTAAGAAGAGAATGTTTAAATAACCAAATTTTTTTTTAAATTCCTTTCTTTGGTGAGAAAATTTTGATTCAACGTAGAAAAATGAACACGCGGAAATATGTTTCCATGCTATTTTGATTAAACGTACACAGCAAGACTTTAGCAATAATAATACAGGCAGAACAATTAAATTCAGTACTTTGCAAATATAAATAAGCTTCCTTACTATTCCAAGGACACCTACAAAATGCTCCTTAATATCTTTTTTATGCATATCTACCTCTTCTAATAAATGTCAATATGTCATTCATTCAGGCTTGTACTACGACTTAAATAAATAAATATTATACCTCTCCTCCCCTACCAGCAATAACTTGAGCTGGTTTGGCTTCATCAAGATCCCAAAGAACAATTTTTTTATCAGCCCCTAAATATTGTAAACTAGACTTCAAAACTATTGATAAATAATGATGTGAAAATAAATTCGAGTAAAATAAGTATTCCAACCTCCACTGGCGAGAACATGGGTTGTATTTTTATTCCATGCCAAACTGATTACTGCATCAGTATGACCTTGCTGAGAAGCATCACGCTTCTTACGTTTTACAGCTATAACTAAATTAATTAAACGTGACGATTAAAAAATGCTGAAAAGTTAAAAATAAACTGTAAAATATAGATAATTTTGTTACTTATTCGCTGACTTTAGTAAACAATTAGCTAGTATCTTACGTTTAGATCCAAGTGTAACCACAGGTTCTACGGCGTTCATTATGTCTAGATCCCATATATTAATCATTGACTCCATTGTACCGACTGCGATGAGGTTCCCCTACATTTACTATATATAATTCAGAAAAATCCAAGTGATATCAACCAGAAATAAGAAATACTAACTCCAAGTTATCAATCTAGATTCATCACTTGAATACCGACATACAACGTCTAGTATTACATAAATTTGCTAGGATTCATAAACAATACAACTGGACTTGATTTAATTACAACCGAACATTACATTCATTGTTTTCACGAATAAAACTGCCAAAGTTAGGTTTGCAATGGAATATATGTTAGGCGTTAATTATGCTAAAGATTATTAGCAATTTCCAGTGATTAGAGTATGTGATACAACACCATCCACTTGTGTAAATGAACACCTTAGTGAGTAGTGAGTATGAAATACTAATGAGGTACAATTATTGTCTATTTTTAAAATCTTGGAAATTTTTCTCTGAATCATTTATGTGAACAACTGAATTTATATCTTTAAAAAAAATGACATAAGTATTATATTGCTACATGATATAAATTATTAAGTAAAAATCCTGAGTTCACATTTATAAAAGGTCTGTATGCTAATTGAATACATTCACATTCCATCACTCTATTTTCAGATTCTTGCAAAACAAATTATAAAATGAACTCATATGCATGACCTACCTTGCCAGTATCATCATTTCCAGGATCATATTGAATTGGCTCAAGACAAAGAGGAGGAGCATCTAGAATATAATCGTGGTGGCAGTACCAGTCATTGGATGCTTCATTGAATACATAAACCTCCATTGTGAATTCATCCTAAATACAAATCACATAGTTAAATATACCATAAAAATAGTTGTTATCACTCGTGATTTAAACGAAATCAGCATCGATAGTATTAAATGAATATTAAAATATTATGAGGAAAAATACCTTATGGATTTTTGCAACTGCTACAATGTTATCATCAGGTTTTATTTCGTACTCATCTTTTTCTTCCTCTTCATCACTATTAACATGTTCCGTAACGTATGGGTCGTCCTTATTTGTAGTGTACATAGCAATACCACGCATCCTAAAATCGAAATTAAATTTAACATTTACAAACTGTTCCCCGAAAACAAAAAAAAAGCTTAACTCTTATTTTTGTTACATATAATACACAATGGCAACAAAATAAGCCATCTCAAAGTAATTATTTTCCTGAACAGTACTGTTCTATAGTCTGTGTCACCTGAAAATGGTCTGAAAGAAAGAAATACTATTCCAAGTCAAACTATGGTGATACATGATAGTACCCTTGCCGTTTAAATATATCAGAAAATACAAAACTACACATAGTGAATCAAAAAGCTATCCAGAATCTGGACAACATATATTTATGAGGATTACAATATACAAGTCACTCCACCATTTATCCTAAACATTAGATCAATATATCAAGAAGTTGAACAGTAGAAAACAGTTAACAGTAAAATCTGTTAATCTCCACAAAAAACTGAAGCACGCACATCGTTTAATCAATATAACCTTAAGTGTACCACAATCAAATAACTCGTATATTTTCTGGACAATTGTTTTTGCTTCATTAGTATAAACTGGATAATTCTGAGTTGTAAGACGAGTTATAAACAATAACATAACCATAAGAATTGTATACTAATGGTTCAAATCTTAATCAATCAATCTATTCGTCGAAGACTGAAATTGGTTTTAATAACAAAAGCTACGAAAACTCAAAATAACTATTTTAAAAAAAGAAGATATCGTGGATAGTCTATAAAAACGAAAGCAGTTTCACAAGTTTTACTTAACATGTGTTAAGCATAAGAGAACATCTAAGATGCTCAGGCGCCATTATACGTAATAATGACACAATCAGTTTTTAAAAATAAGAAATTAGATTGAGACCAACCCTTTATCACTGTCTTCAGTCTCGTCATCATAACATTCGACATATTTCTCAATAGACTCTTCATTATCATCCACCTCCATGTGTTTAGCGGATCCACGCAGACCAGGCTTCTAGGATACGAAGGTAATGCCAAACATACTTCATTGACAATAAAATAACATAAATTAGATAAGCTACCATCTGTACATCATTTTGACCAAGTGTGCCACTCGCCAAATCTTCACATTTCTGTAGAAAAATCGAACATACAACACTCAGTGGATATAAAATTGGAGATAAGCCTTTTATTCATTAAAAAAACTACCTTTGTATTTATTTCACTATCGCTATCATCGCTACCATCCACATCAGTAGACTCAGGAACACCGCCGAAAAATTGACTTATAAAATCCCACTGCCACCAAGTAGATAAAAATAAATGAAAAAAATATTCGAAAGTGTGAAATACCTACCAAAAATCAATTCTTTCATTTGTTGATCATCAAGCTTGACTTTATCTGGTCTTGCTTTAGCCACACCACGACGAATCCAGGCCAAATCAGATATCATTAAAACCTGATCCATTTCTCTAGAAAATACAACAAACGTATAGGGAAGGAAAATCTCGAGATATTCAATATGATTGCACTGGACTCTAAATAACTTCATTCTCAATCCAATATTCGGGAATTACGAAAGTAATTAATTAATATTTGGATAAAAGTCAAATTATTCCTAACCACTATTTAAAACGCTACTCAACACAATGATGGTACATATGTATAACATGCTACATAAAATTTTATGAGGAAATATTGCAAATTCATTCTATCACCATAGATGAGATCTACTAATAACACAGCTTGATATTAGTGCTGATAAATAAATATTCATATATACGATGAATTTTTACAATATTTGGCAAACAAGTATGTAAAACAATAAAGATCCTACTAAAACTAATCCAACAGATTTAGGAATAAAAACTGAAAATCGTAGTTTCCAATTAACTGAAAAACATAAAAAGAAAAGAATTTCATGTTTCTGTTCCAAACATTAACATCTAATCTACCAAGTAACATTTACTAGCATATTTGTCGCATTCGTTACTATAAGATTTGATATTATTAAGAGATGAAACAAGTATATGATCAGAAAAAGGAATATTGAAATAAGACAAGAATTTCTCGAGATCACCTATAGAGGAGTAGCACAGCCACTTTGAATTAAATTTTACATCTATCTACAATTATAGTGAAATCATATTCACTATGAGATTCTTGTACATACACTACCAAATGAGACATTCTTATCACTCACCACGAATTTTCGTCTAACCATAGAGGCCATATTATCTGCGCTCTTCTCATGCGAGCGGCTCGAACGGAGCGTGGTTGAGCCACTTGCACAGCACCATTTTCTCTCGTAAAAACAACAAATCAGGATTCAGGTACGAGTTATACTATACTTAGTTGAATTTTAAAATTAATACACCATTTTAAATCACTGTTTTCTTGATTTATTATTTAGTATTGAAATTGTTGCTGTATAATTTTTCTTTGTAGTATTTGTTTCCGGGTCATTAATTTTTTATAGTCAAACGAGGTGTTTTACTGTGGTTTATAGGTTTATAAGTTCTTGTGTAGTTCGTGTATAATCTGTTTTAAAACTAAGATGTGATTTACTAAGGAAAAAATAACCATACAATTTTTTTTGATTTCCGTTAACTGCCGTTTTCCATTATTGCTTTAATACTAGTAAATTATTTGAAGATTGTTTCCTTATTTGTTTTATTTAGGCTGTGATGAATATTATACCATCATCCAAGGACTGCGTAGTGGGCACTTGCCTTTTAATGTGTCCACCATCAGAAGTGCGTTTCCGTAATGAAAATCATCTCATCCATCAGCTGGAGTCTTCACAGAGCATAAATTCCAGTTCTGGTAGACTTATAGGTGATCCGCAAAAAATGGTAAAAGAATACATTCGTTCAGCTGCTGGTTGTAGCCTCCTTAATCCTGAGATCCTTCGGCCACCTACAGTGCTACTTACTACTATCGATTATCTTCTGGATTTATATAGGCAAATGAAATTGTCTCAACTCACAACCGTATTCTCTTTTGTTTCTGATCGTTTGAGAGCTGTTCGTCAGGATATGATTTTACAACAACCTTCGCCTGTTGATACTATGAAAATTCTACAAAAAATGATCCCATTTTATATTGAAACAGACTACTTTTGCAAATTGCATGAATGTTCTGCTTACGACTATAAACTTCACTCTACGCAGATTGAAGAGTGTTTTTCGCGATGGAATGAAGTTGTACGACAAGTTCCAAAGGATCTAGTAAATCCTCTTATTGTTTGTTCATATCTTATGAGAAGGATATCTGAACCGTCATCTATGCTGGAAGTTTACCGGTGGAAGTCGTATTTATCAGTTGATCTCTGGACTATTGTGCACTCAATTGTCTTATGTGCCAGATCATGCAATTACAGTGGATTTTTCCGTAACTTACGCAGACTTCCTAGTGGATTTACTAGAGCTTCTACAGTGAATGCAATCATTTGCATTCGTCTGAGAACTCTAACAGTTATTAAGATGGGATATAAAAGTCCCCCCGCTAAAATTCCCTTAGAAATAATTTCAAAGTGGCTGTGCTACTCCTCTATAGGTGATCTCGAGAAATTCTTGTCTTATTTCAATATTCCTTTTTCTGATCATATACTTGTTTCATCTCTTAATAATATCAAATCTTATAGTAACGAATGCGACAAATATGCTAGTAAATGTTACTTGGTAGATTAGATGTTAATGTTTGGAACAGAAACATGAAATTCTTTTCTTTTTATGTTTTTCAGTTAATTGGAAACTACGATTTTCAGTTTTTATTCCTAAATCTGTTGGATTAGTTTTAGTAGGATCTTTATTGTTTTACATACTTGTTTGCCAAATATTGTAAAAATTCATCGTATATATGAATATTTATTTATCAGCACTAATATCAAGCTGTGTTATTAGTAGATCTCATCTATGGTGATAGAATGAATTTGCAATATTTCCTCATAAAATTTTATGTAGCATGTTATACATATGTACCATCATTGTACTGAATTCATTTTAAAGAAGTAAATTTTTATGGTACTTTGTCATATCTTGCAAGTGAATGGAGATAAAGTACCAATTATATAAGTTTTTAAAATGGGGTTGTAGACAGAAAATAACTAATTATGCTAATTATTAGTTAAAACAACATTAAGGTTGTGAAATTTTAATTAACTCATAATATTACCAATGGCAGTAGGTAGTGTCTTTGAATTTATGGTTGGCTCTGCTCAAAGTAACTATGCCATCACCAACATACCCTACAATCGGAGAATCTAACATCGCTCTTTTTGGTAAGCTTAAAATCATCTATAGCAATTTAAACTAAGAAGATTTAAAAACCCAATTGAAATCTGATCTTAAAATATTTTACGAGACTAGGTTATACACTTTCAAATTATATTATGGATTAGAAATTGATTTCATGAGAGGCCATAAAACTTATCTTCTTCTAGTGATAAAAGTTTGAAAAGTATTGGGCTTAGTTGAAATACCATTATATTCAAGTTTTTACATATCCTTTTTCTTAGATTCATTTTATCTCACCTCTCTATGTTCCCTTTCTTTACTGTTACTTATTCTATGCTTTATCTATCGCCCACTTATCCTACAGCTTTCCACCTTTTATTCCTCTATGTACAAAGAAACGCAGATGAGTGGACAGAATTTAAAAATCACATCAGCCAATGAGAGTCAAACAAAAGTCTACTGCGTTGCTATCCGGTTTATCACATTTGTAGTTACGAAATGTATTTCTGTAAAATAAATGATAGCTTGCTGTAGAATAAACTTTAGATCCATCAAATATAACTAGATAAGATCTATTCTAGAAATCTAGGAGTCTCTTCGCAATAAATGAACAAATATTTTTATGAAAAACTACTAAAGAAATGGGAAATAACTACATCTAATCCGGACTAAATCCACCTAAATGGTTAAATTATAGTAGTGTGATACTATATCAACAATGACTTAAAATATATCGTCAGTTTTCTTAGAATTTCAGCTTCTCATACTACATAGTAAAGGTTTTCTTTTTTAAACTTGTCAAAAAGCCTCAACTAATTTCAAAATGCACCTCAAAAGAACTTGAATCTACAACAAAAGTTAGATAGATTGTAAAATCATTCAATTGTGTCAAGCTGAAATCTTTAAACACATTGTTTTTAACGGTAATAAATTCGGGAAAATCGCTAGGTTGTTATCTCAAACAAAGACAAAGTACAGTTAACTTCTAGTTAAAGTCTACTTTTTCTTATACACAATAATAGGTAATAAGAGAATACATTAATCAATTCATACTTTCCATAAGGATCAAAGAAACCACAAAACCTAGTAAACCAATCTGCCATTGCCAAGCATAGTGGCGCCCAGGAGTACTGGTGACAGAGTGCAGAGCGTGCGCTAAGTGTGCTATCGATTGTTAGTCGCTTCTGAATGATCTATTTTGTATTCTGATTACAGATTCGAATTCAGCATCAAATCGCGGTTCCTTTCCATCTAACTTCCGTAGTTCTGGGCAAAGTTGACTTTTGATGAAAAAGAGGGCATCTCAGATTCAAGGGATTACTACGAGAATATAAGCGGACGTCAAAAGGCGTAGAGCACTCAGCAATATGGTTACTATTCTATAGTTCATCCTTTCCTGATGAATTGTCCTTTTTTACTTTCATGCTCAGTGAGGAGTCACCAGCGTAGTCTGGGGTAGCACTCCCTTCAAAAGACCACATCTCTACCTACTCTATCCTGAAGATAGTTCTGGCTGCTTCCTGCCACTTCTAGTGAGTGGTTTTCCGAAATTCTTTAGAAGCCCGAAGAAATTAGCAAATTTAAAAGCATAAGAAGAAGTGGTAGCTGGTAGCAGATTACCAGTCTGAGACACTATCGGAGTTCTTCTCCTATCGTTTCTCAATCCAATAGGGAAGGAATTGTGGTGGCCTTGTGGTGTAGGTCATACGAAGAGGGAATAAAAGCGCAAGATCGGTTCCGTTCCGTTCCCAGGAGGTTGTCTCGGTTTCCGCCTCTTCCTTATTGCCAAACTCGTCCGATGGCTGGCTCCGCAACAATTGTCGTCCAAAACAACTGAAAGACGTTTGTGTGCGAGAATAGTTGGCTAAATCTGGCGGTTTCGTCCAAGTCTTCCACTTGACAGGTGAAGGAATTCCCTCGCAAATGTCTAGAGACCTTCTGCGATGAGTGCAAAACAATAACAGAAGGGCGTAGAAATAAGGCAGTTTACTCGGTCAACACATGGCTTGCTCTGTTCAGGAATCTAGCTTAAAAGTTGATTATAGAAGCTGAGAAACAATTAGCTGTAAATAAATAAATATACATACATTCATTTGACACTAACAGCGTGAAATAATGTACTGATGACAAT